>JASWHV010000002.1:89399925-90620516 GCA_030760725.1 Neostapfia colusana | reverse complement strand
GTTTTGCAATCCTAAACCCAACCCATGGTTTTCTTGGCTATGCAGTTGGGTTTCCAATCAAGACTCTAATGCAAAGAATCACAACAGTATTCAAAGATGTGCTCAAAACAATAAATATTTGTAAGAAGGTTAATGCAAACCGGAGCTTGCCTTGCTTCTCTTGGTCGTAGGCTAGCTGTTCCTCCGGAGTAACGAAGTCTAGGACTTCGGGTTCCTCCTCGACCTTAGCGACTACATGATAGAAGCAATACATGTACTAATTTCAATGCAGTTGTATTTACTTCTAATCTTGTGAAGTCTATAAGTCCCACTAGACAGACTCTATGACTGTGAAACTTTTACTGTGGTTTGGTTACAACCTAAACAGAGACTTGGTCAAGTCTTAGTTGCAGTAAGCTCGTTTGAGCCCTCCATAATTAATTATGTCCTTGACCTTAATTGAAAGCTCTTAGGGTGTTCTAAGGATTTTCATGAAATAAACTATGACTTTCTGAAAACTAGATTTTCAGAGGATTCTAATGGAGTTGGTCTCACTTAATTTGAAGGTCCTAGCTAAAGATATGAGCTAAACAATTTCAGAGAAAATTCTGAAAATGTTTCTGAACATTTTCTATTTTCTTTGGAACAGTTCCACTAATCACACCATTAGGTGGATCAAATGAGCTCAAATGGATCTGAAATTTTTATGGTAGTTCAGGGATATTCTGGTGAACATTCCAGCAAGACTTCAGGATTTTCCTCCACAGGATTCTCCAGTTAAAATTCCAAACAGTTTAAATTTTGAGGAATTAATTCTGGAGAATTAAGGATTTTCATGAAGTGAAACTTGATTTGCTGGAAAGTGTGCAGAGAGCTGAATCCAACAAAATTTTGATCACTTGATTTGGAGCTTTCTAGCCAAAGTTATGAGGATTTGAAGTTTGAAGGAAATCTGAAAATTGGGGAAAAGTTTAAACTCGCGAGTGGGCCCCGGGGACACGCGTCGCACGCCGAGGCGACAGCACACCGCGGCCCACAAGGATTTCGCGCGCCAGCACACCTGATCCCGGCCACACTCCGATCCCGATTTAAAATATCTGTGGCTGACAGCTGGGGTCCACCCCCTTCTTCAACCTCGCGACGCCCGCGCTCTGCCGCCGAGGGACCTCGCCGGGCTTCTGTACAGCTCCAAACTTCATGATCCTGGCCGCCCCTGCCTACTTTCACTCGGGGAACAGGATTCTAGGGTCAGCTACTCATGACAATGGCCGGTACATGGTCGGCGACGAGCCGCCACCTCGGAAAGACTTCGGCCATGTCGGCTGACTTCCCTAGCACCTCAACTACTCGGGGAACCGGTCGGGAAGCATCAGTGGACCTCAGGGAAGGTCGACATGAGCTTGAGGCAGCTCGGGGAAGGCCCAAAGTAGGTCCTCACCGTGCGCCCGATGCCTCCCATTTATTCCGCCATTGGTAAACCTCGAATTACGCCGGGTACAGAGGTTCTCCGGCCAAGGGTTGTGAAGGCAACTTGTGCGTTACCGTGTCTAGTTTGTGTGAGAGCGGATTGAGGCCCTCTAATCCTTTCTAGGGCACGAATTCAACGGAATCGCACCCGAAGGTCGTTCTGCACACAGAAAGGGGAAAACTGGAAATTCGCCGCCGGTGAGCAACCACTCGAGCTGTGGCTCGGGGGTGAGAAGCACCGGTCACCAGCGCGTCCAAGGGTGCCTTGGCTCAGGCGTGACAACGCCCTGGTTGGGCTGTCTACGGGAGCCTGAGGTGCGGCGGTTCTAAGTCACCGAATTGATCTTTCGGCACAGCCGATATCAATCGGTTTCAGCTGAATTCTAGCAGCGGGGAAGACGGAGGAAGGTCTCTAGTACCTTGCCGTGGCTCTGGAGGGGACGGAGGAAGCTGTGATTGGCGCTCTCCGATCGATTCCGAGCTGCGGAAATGTTCGGCCGGCGCTGAGTTCTTGCGGGGGAAGAAATGGGCGATGCTTCGGCCGGGGAGGGGGAAAGGTGACTTAAGAAGGCTCTGCACTGCCTCATGCTCGTGCGTGGCCAAGCAGGTGCTGGCGCGGCGGCTTCCCTCGGTGGCGATCGCAGCAGCGGCACGGTTAACCGAGTGAGAAAGTCTCAGTCGGTTTGATTTGAAGTAGAGGCTGACAAGTGGGTCCCACTCCCCATTTTAACCTCTGAAATTTACTCCTAATCACTGTTGTAAACAGTGAACCCCATACTACCCCTGGTAATTCAAATTATCCACCCATGAGCCATTTGAATTGAGTAGAATTCAAATTGGGTTTGGTTTGAGTGAATTTCAGCACAAGTTCAGTTTTGAATTCAAATAAAGTTTGAATTTGTCCCACTTAGCTCATGTCAAGATCAACTCCAAATGGAGTGAAACTTGGTGTGTGAGCTCACAAAATTGTGCTGAGTAAGAATATGCCTCCCACTTTTAAATTCATGGGATAAAAACAGTTTGAATTTGAATATGGTTTCAAACTGCCCTCTTTCTAGCTATACCCAAAATGACCTCAAAAAGGTTTTGAATTTGGGTGAAACTTGGCATGGACATTCTTAGCAATGTGTAGGAGTTTTCATATGTCCAGCCCACCTATATCACATGTGGGAAATACCACTTTTGCAATATGTGAGTTTGTTCTCGAATGAGCATGTTGATGGTGGTTACTTGCTGTTCATTTGTGTTCATCAACTTTCCTCAAATGAGGTGTGTGGTGTGGTGATGAACACTTCAAATATGTGTCAAAAACTGAGGCCCTTACAGTGACCAGTCACGGTCAAGATAGGCATACAGTGTCTAGAGCTGCAGACCATTGAAGGCAGCGACAAGACACGGACAAGACGTGCCCTGTCACCCCTGCCATCGACAACGGCTACACGCTACACCTAGCCTGCGGCATGGGCAGGATGGCAGGACGAGGACCTCGAAGCCAGCGCCAAGACATAGTAGCTGGTAGGAAATCAACCCCGGATCACCTGTCGGGTACCGGGCCCACCTTGTAAGCCGCCCAAGCTTTGGACTATAAAAGGCTCGGGTAGGCAATGTTACAAGGGCACGGTTCGAACTTTGCTGAATTCAGCTCCCTCTAGGCCATCCACATACTCAAGTAAACCAGTGCTCCGAGCACTCCCGTGGACGTAGGGTTTTACGCTCCGGCGGCCCAAACCACGTAAATCCCCGTGCCAAACCGCTTTCATCTCCCTCCGTCATCCATTCTGGCGAGACCCTCGCGAGAGGACTAGCCCCGCCTAAAAAAGAACCTCCCCGGGCTGCCCAGAGCAGGCCCGGGGGAAGTGTCGACCGCAGACGTTTCGACATTTGGTGCACCAGATAGGGGGCTTTTCGCTCTTGCGATGAGTCTTCACTGACGAAATGACCAAGCTTCCGTCAGTGGCAAGCTCTTCGCGCTAATGTTCCCAGCGAACTCCATCAACCTCAAGATCAGCAGCGGCACAGAGTGCCACTCAAGCGAGTGCACTAGCCGCCGCAGAAGCGCTCCTGAACAGTCCACCTGCTGAAGACGCTCCCCAGGGGCCACCCAGTAGTGGATCCGCGACGTCAACTACCTCGTCGCTACTGCCGCCAACCCTCCGCTGCTGCGGAGAAGACGCTCTGCTCAACCAGGTGTCTCGCTGTCATGCACACCAACGGTTGATGGGCAGGCGGCAGACTCCTGCTCTACCAGGCTCCCAACAGTGGACCTGAGGATAGAGCTGGAGCGATGTCTCCGGGGAGAAGACGCTCGCGTGACCATCGAACGACAGCGACAAAGGCGTCGCATGCAAGAGGCCGACTACAGCATGTCGACCGCCTCGACTCAACCTGGGCCGCAGATGTTCGCCACGCAACCTCTGCCCCAGGCATACGCCATGCAGCATATGCAACAACCATATGTCCTGCAGTCGGCGCCCCCGTATATGGTCCACCAATAGCCATACCGGGGTATACCGTGTCAGCAGCCGTCCAAGGGTTCGCGGCACCAAGACGTGCAGCAGTAGCGACCAGGTGTGCGGCCCTGGCGCCCCACCTTCACTTCGCAAGGTGGCCACGC
This sequence comes from Neostapfia colusana, assembly GCA_030760725.1. Taxonomy (NCBI): domain Eukaryota; kingdom Viridiplantae; phylum Streptophyta; class Magnoliopsida; order Poales; family Poaceae; genus Neostapfia; species Neostapfia colusana. The sequence goes on along the minus strand of JASWHV010000002.1, from coordinate 90,616,456 downwards.
AAGTTCCGGCCACACCTGCCGGAGAAGTACGATTTAAGCATCAATCCGGCGGAGTTCCTGCAGGTCTACTCTACTGCCATCCTAGTGGCAGAAGGGGATGAAGCCGTCATGGCCAACTACTTCCCCGTCGCCTTGACCGTCCCGGCGAGGTCATGGTTCATGAACCTGCCCCGGGGTTCCACAACCTCCTGGGCGGAGCTGTGCCGACAGTTCACAGCGAACTTCAGCTGCTCCTACATGCGCCCCCGGCACGGAGCTGGACCTCCACGCCATGCAACAACCAGGAGAATCTCTACGCTCCTTCATGCAGCGGTTCTCCCAAGTATGCAACATCATCCCCTACATCCCGGATGCATCAGTGGTGGTCGCATTCCGACAGGGTGTGAGGGACAAGAAGATGCTCGAGAAGTTGGCCACCAGAGAGGTGCAAGACATCTCAGAGCTCTTCAGCCTGGTGGACAAGTGCACCAGAGCAGAAGAAGGGCGTCACTGGTACTCACAGCCAGCATCCGAAGCCGGAAGACAGCCCGAAGATGGCGGAGTTCAAGATTGAACCTCCTTCCACGTCAAGCAGCCAAGAGCCAAGCACTGGCTGACTCCATGGACGCCATCACCAAGCTTCCTAGGGGGCCCTGAAGGTGGAGAACCGGAGCCCCGAGCACCGGCCTTCACCGAGCCTCGCTGGACGTTCTACCGCGACGGCGTGCTGCTCCTCATGCCAACGGGGGAGCGGTTTGGGTACCTTGGACCTGTGCCATGTACCACGCGCCGACAACACCGTCGCCAACAACCTGTTAACGTAGGCCTCCACCGGAGCCCCGGAGCTCCAAGGAGCCTTCGAAGGGACATTGCCGCGACTCACAGCCCGGAGTGCCGAACCGGGCGAAGGGGGCGAGACCAGCACCTCGAAGCTGGCGGTCCCGGCAGCCATGCAGCCATGGTGCCAGCCAAAGGGTCGTATGCGCCTTGGGGACTCCGTGCTACCCAGCGCCCAAGCTCCAGAAGCTCAAGTAGTCCCGATGCATGGACCACGGAGGTTCGGGACTCCTTGAAAGACATCCTTCCTGATGAACGTGCATCCACTGAACAGATTGTGCGGATGGCTAAGTGCTACGCGCTAGTATCTTTACTAGCATGGCGCCATGTCATCCCATTGCGGTGCATAACCAAGGAGGAAGGCTGTGACCAGTTCGCAGTAATCCACAGTGGCGAGTGCTGAGAACGCTCATCTTTCCACACGCTGGTCGGTTAAGCCATCCGGCATGGCTCCTACCGACCGAGAGCCACCTGGACGCCGTCAAGCCGGTTAGGAGATGCAAGGCATGCAGGTCCATGCCGAGCAGACCCACACAACCGGTGCAGATGCTGCACCCAGATCCGTCGGGGGATACCGGCTCCTCTATGTCGGGGGCCAGCCGGACATCCCAGGGCTGGGTCACGGGAATCACCCTTCTACATGGTATGCGGGGCCGAAGCCAAGCTTCTTCCCGAGATAACCATGGGGGTCCCCCGTGTCCGAGCGTACAACGAAGCCACACATGACCCGCTCTGTGTGAGAACATCTACCTAGTCGTCAAGGCAAGATGGCAAGCAACGCTCCGGATCGCACGGACAGGCGGGAGCTCCGACGCTACCACCGCGGCTCCGTGCATGGGAGCTCGAGGCAGGCGCTCCGGCCCTACCTCTGTAAGTCCTTCCACACTACTTAGGTGTTCATTTAAATTATGCATTAATTTATATGATCACCTCCCTGAGCTCTAGATAGTGTACGCCCTCCGTACACTTGGCTCTCCTTCCCCGCTTTCATGCCTAGTCAATATTTGCTATCCTGTCGTGTGCGGTCGTGCTTGAGGTACCTGCCAAAGGCCTGGGGGCCTCTCGGACCTCCTCCAGTCTGGGTACTGTGACGCCAGTTGGTCCCCTGCAGGAAAGGACCTGCGCCAGTGCCGGAGGTCCAGGAGCCTTGCTTTGTCTGGTCCTGCATCCAAAGCATGCACACTCTGCCTCCCCAGTGCTACGGTTTGAGTACTAGGGGCCGGACGGTTACACCCTGACTACGGCGGGAGCCAGACCTCCGGGACCAAGGGCACTGGATTGCCCTGAGCCCCGTACACCGGCCCGGGACTGTAAGCCAAATAAGACTAAGAGGTAGGGAAAGGAGGACTGAGCAGTACCGGACCTCACCCCCTCAGCAGGGGTGAGCTCCGAAGCCGGACCTCGTCTCCCTCTTCACAGAGGCGAGCTCCGATGACCTCCGGACCTCACGCCCTCCGTGGTTCTGAGCTACGATGACCTCCGGACCTCACGCCCTCCGTGGGCCTGAGCTCCGATATCCTCCGGACCTCATGCCCTCCGCTGGCCCTCGCCCTCTCCTCAGAGGCGAGCCCCGATGCCGGACCTCACCCTCTCGTCAGAGGCTGAGCTCCGATGACCTCCGGACCTCACGCCCTCCGCTGGCCTAAGCTCCGATGTCGGCCCTCGCCCTCTCCTCAGAGGCGAGCCCCGATGCCAGACCTCACCCTCTCCTCAGAGGCTGAGCTCCGATGACCTCCGGACCTCACGTCCTCCGCTGGCCTGAGCTCCGATGCCGGCCCTCGCCCTCTCCTCAAAGGCGAGCCCCGATGCCGTACCTCACCCTCTCCTCAGAGGCTGAGCTCCGATGACCTCCGGACCTCACGCCCTCCGCTGGCCTGAGCTCCGATGACGTCTGGACCTCACGCCCTCCGCTGGCCTGAGCTCCGATGACCTCTGGACCTCACGCCCTCCGCTGGCCTGAGCTCCGATGACCTCCGGACCTCACGCCCTCCGCTGGCCTGAGCTCCGATGCCAGACCTCGCCCCCTCAGCAGGGGTTACATCTGATGCCGACACTCGCCCTCTCCTCAGAGGCGAGCTCCGAAGCCGGACCTTGTAAAATCCCCAAAAAATGCAAAGTCAATAAAGTGAATGTTGATTCCTATTTGTGTTGGAATGCATGAAAATGGGACATACAAAAAAAAATTTGTACACGTTATGATGCACATGGGTGTCCAACCAAACGAGCTCTCACATTCATTTTAAGGTGTTTAGCCAAGGTTGAATTAAACACCATGTGTAAGGTTCTCACATGTAAGAGGGGGCTTAAATTCAGATTTGAACTCAATTGTTCCTCTCATGTTGCTGCCAAAAATTTGGAGCACACATGTATCCTCATATCTTTGAATTCGAGGAAATTCATGGTGGCCACGTTCTAATTTCAGAGTGGGCTAAAAGGGAGTTAAACATGATCATTTCCAAATGTGAGCTTAATTCAAATTTGAAAGTGAACTCCACACTGGATTTGGTTTATGTGGGGACCACCCCGTGGTTCACCCACTCCAGGATCGCATAGGGTGGTGCCGTACGATGCGGCACCCAACAGCACACACGAAAAGAATAAAGAACAAAATACAAACTTTTATTTGATATAAAACAGCGGAAGTCTTTTACAAAATATAACTAGACAGCGGAAGTAATGCACATTAGTAGCCTCTCGTCCTAACTATGCAAAAGTGCAGCCGTCCAGCCCGGGGACGCTACACGCTAGCAGCATGAAACCGGAGATCACGGCGGCGTGCAGGGCTCCATCTCGGCCGTGTACCCTGACGGGGGCATCGCCTCGTCCTCGGAACCTTCCTCATAACTCTCACCTGCACACAGCTCAAATATTGCAACCGTGAGCACGAAGGCTCAGCAAGTCTTAACCGTCAACCCTAGGCATGGAACTCTACGTGCAAGGATATGTAAGATAGGAACGGATTTTGCAATAAAGACACGCCTATAAGTTGGTCCTTACTTTCAGTTTTATAGCAGCAGATTCATGTGCCTTAGGCAGCCCTCACATCGGAAGTCCACAATCAAACAAGAAACGCTTTCCCCCGATGTGGAGATGCCCAAAGTGGAATATAAACTTAATTAGCTCTATATCTACAGCAATCAAGGTATTCAAGGCATTAAGATCAATACAGCATTTTTAGTTGGCTTATTTCACTTCTTACTACGTCACAGCGCAGTGAACAAGCGGGTACTCAAATAACCGCGAGGGACGGTGATTGCAATCAAGACACACCCGGATAACACGTCACATACACCCACTTTCAGAAGCGTGATTCCACACCCCTTCCTACTCTGTTGTATGCAACAACCTTTCAAAGGCAACCCAAATGCCGAACCGGTCCATCCGTAACGGGTAGGAGGTCCCCGCGTGGAGCGTGACTGTGCCCACCGGCAGATTTACACCTTGCTACCCTCAACCCACTCCTATTTACGGTTGGGTAAGCCTCGACACCCAGGTTAACCAATTACATCGGTTTCCTGGTTCCCATATGCCAGTATGCATCCGGTACTGTTCAATACTTGTCCAGCAGGGCCGCACACGGACGGTCCTCAACCGACACCAACAGGGCTACGCACGTGAGACCTCTGCTCACTGCTTCCTATCCCCCCTGCTGGGTCTCATTTTCATAACTCAAGCCATTATCTACCTCTTTTCTTCCCGTGTGATAAGTACTATCTCGCGAGTAGCTTCCAACCACTCGACTTCTACCGAGATCCTATACATTAGCATGGCATTCTCTACTCGTCGGTTTGTAAACTACCCAACCCTTTATAGGATTTAAAGAGGCTATGCAAGTGGGGTTTCAATCACCCTAACTCTAATGCAAACATTCAACCTAGACATAAATGGTACAAAGGAAAAACTTTATAAAAGGTACTTAAGTGCAAACCGGGGCTTGCCTGGTTGCGAGTTAAACGGAAAGTCAGCTTCTGGTGGGAGGACGTCCAAGGGCTCCGGCGTATCCTCAACTTCGGTCACTATTATGAAATGTAATAAAATACATGTATAAGTATTAAGGATTTATAAGAATTGGACTTCTACTCATAGCTACTGCTATTTAAAATCCTTAATTGGCTTTGGGATTTTTACAGTGGATACTAAACTCTCTAAGGATGATTTGAGCCAAATTTGGAGATATGTCATTGCACAATGTAGTATTTAAAATTCCTACAAGTACAATGCTTCTCTAAATTTTGAGCCCAATTCAGGAGCTTTGACATAGCTAATGGTGGAAGAGCTGATTAGGGTAAGTCTCCATGGTTCTAACAAAATTTGTTTCACCATTTTTGGAGCTACCATCAGAGAGAGATGAATTTTTGAACTTAGACAGGAGTTCTGAAAAAGCTGCTGTTTAAATTTGAATTTTCAAATAAAGGCTGAACTTGAGAAGGTAATTTGATCCAGCAATTGACCTCCAATGAAGCCCAAATTTTTACTGGAGATTAGTATATATGAAGAGGATTTGCTACCCAAATTTGGGAATAGTTCATAAAGAATTGCTCCTGTAATAAATCCCTAAAAGATTTATTAAAAACAATTCTAAAGAAATTCCTGGGCTTTTTCATAGCCGAAATTTGGTTTCTCTGTGAAGTACTCCTCATGAGGAATCCAACAAAATTGGTCTCACTCTTTTTGGAGTTTTCTACACAAAGTTATGGCCTTGTAAAGATCAGCTAATTCCTGGAATTATTTCTCTAATAGAAACTTCAAATAATTGAAACTGGGCCCACTGTTTTAATTCGGGCCAGTCAGATTTTAGGAACACCGGGGGCTACGGGGTTATTCCCGCGCAGCCGCACCAGATCTGGCGCCACAAGCCGATCCGGCGCCTTCCTGGTGCCACTGACAAGTGGGGCAGGCCCCCACCTTCTTCAACCTCGCGCCCGGCCGGCCTCCTCGCCGGAGAAGTGACCGTGCCTCACCGGAACGGCTGTCCCGTGCCTCAAACGGCGCAACCCTCGCCGCCTGTGCCTAAAACCCGACGAGGAACATTTTGGTGAGCTCGGTGGCGACGCTAACTGGCCAGAAATACCTCCCCAACGGTGGCAGTAACTCGGGCGACTCCGGCGACGTGGTGTTCACCCGGAAAGCTCGGAAACCGACCGCGGTTGGGTCCTACAGCACCACCGTGACCTTTGGAGCTCGGAACACTACCCTGATCCCTCGGAAAACTACTCTTCGGACTCTGCATGGATTTGCTTGCCGTTTGCTCGAGAAGGGTCGTCATGGCTTGGAGAACCTATGCCTAGACTCTTATGAGCCCCAACCCAATATGGCCCTGGAATTTCCCGTTTTCTTTCAACTAGGTTCCGAGGAACCGCCGGTGACAAACCTTGAATTCTGGCCAACCTAGACGATGAACTAGCTCCAAACCGGGAGGACAGCAAGAAGGGTCGACAACGCACCTAGAACACCGGTTGGAGGAGCGTGAACGAGCCAGAGGTGGCCGGTCGACGGTGCGGCGTCTTGGCGGCAAGCTGGAAAGTGGAACGATGAACTTAGGCTCAGCTCTTGGGACCAGCTCGTAGGAACGACAGGGGCTGTCGTCAGAGAGAAACTAGAGGGCCTTGCGCACCTTCCTACGACCTCAACCGGTCATGACAACGTCGGAGTGGTGTCGATGACGGACGGCGACGCGGATCAACCGAGCGGCGGCCGAGGCTACGCGAACTGAGCAGGGAACAGGGAAAACACGTCGGTGAACGGCCGAGAGAGCAAGGGGGGTCGTGCTGGGACTGTGGCACGCGTGGACGATCAAGTAGGCGGCAGAAACAGGAGGTGGCGCGGCACACCTCGGGCGGGGGTCGGAGACAGGAGCTGTCGCGCCCCTGCTGTTCGACCGAATGGAGCAAAGGCGGTAGCTCCTGTGGGTGGCTGACAAATGGGCCCCACCTCCCCTCTTTGTTTAATCAACTTTTTCTGATATTTTCCCACCAGCAACTCAACATTAAAGACTTGACTTCAACCCCAAGTCATAGTTTGAATTTGGGTGAATTCAAATAGTTTGAATTCGGGTGTGAAAATTGGATGTGGATTGATCATTTGAATTTGAAAAGGAGTTTGAATTCTCCACTTTGTATTGCTCAAAAATATATCAAACCAGCTCCAAAGTTCCCAATTTTTGTCATGGCTGCTTATTAAAAGGTGGAGAACACCTTTGTAAAACCATATTTTCAAATTGAGGGAATTGGAATTTGAAACTGAATTTGAAATTCAGATTAGAGGGCTTCTCCTTTTAATCCCAAACAAATATTAAAACCCCTCCAAATGAGCTGAAATTTGGAAGGTTGAATATTTGGACTATAAAGATCCAAGTTGTGCATTTAGATCCCCATGTTTGGAAGTTTTGGGAAGTCTAAACCCTCACTTTGAACTCACACTTATTATAATTCAAAGTTTTAAATTCCCCTCCTTTTTCATAAGTGTATATGAGCTGGATTTTCTTGCTACCACTTCTGGGGATTTTACATCCCTTCCCCCTTAAAAAGAATCTCGTCCCGAGATTCCAAAGGAAAGGCAAAGTGGGGAAAAACTTTACCGGGTATAGGATGATAGCAAGTCCGGATAATACGTTCGTAGATAATCCTCGCTTTCCCATGTCGCCTCATCAGCGGTATGGTTACTCCACAAGACCTTGTAGAACCCTAAGATCCGGTTTCTTGTGGCACGAGTCTTTTCATCGATGATCCGGGTTGGATACTCCGTGTACGTGAGGTCCGATTGAAGAACTTCTATGTCTTCTGTGCGGACTTCAGCCGAGGGCTTAAGGCACTTTCTCAGCTGAGAGATGTGGAAGACGTTGTGGATGCCTGCGAGCGACGCTGGTAAATCTAAGCGATAGGCCACGGGTCCGCATCTTTCAATGACGGTGAACGGACCAATGAACCGCGGCGCAAGTTTACCCTTCACTCCGAAACGGTGAATTCCCTTCATCGGAGACACACGGACATAAACATGGTCCCCGATGTCGAAGTGGAGAGGGCGGCGTCTTTTATCCGCATAGCTTTTCTGACGAGATTGAGCAGCCTTGAGATTGGCTTGTATTACTCGCACTCGTACTTCAGTTCATTCACAAGCTCAATGCCGTAGATGACTCGCTCGCCGGACTCGCACCAGTTGAGTGGTGTGCGGCATTTCCGGCCATAGAGAGCTTCATACGGCGCCATCTTGATGCTAGCTTGATAGCCATTGTTGTAAGAAAACTCCGCCAACGGCAAATGATCGTCCCAATTCTTGCCGTGGTGGATGGCACAAGCGCGTAGCATGTCTTCAAGCACTTGATTCACCCGTTCAGTTTGACCATCTGTCTGCGGGAGATACGCAGAGCTTCGGATCAGTTTGGTCCCCAATGATGCGTGCAGCTGTTCCCAAAACCGAGAGACGAACAGCGCACCGCGATCTGAAATGATGGAGCGGGGAACACAGTGCAAACATAAGATCTTGGCAATGTACAGCTCCGCATATTGCTTGGCCACGTACTTTGTATGTACGGGAATGAAATGAGCCGACTTGGTTAGTCGATCGACTATCACCCAAATCGAGTCATGTTTGTGAGACGTGAGAGGTAATCCGACTATGAAGTCCATGCTGATATCCTCCCACTTCCACGCCGGAATGTTCAACGGCTGCAGCTCTCCGGCTTTACGCATATGGTCGGCCTTCACACGCCGACACGTATCACATTCAGATACGTATTTTGCGATTTCTCTCTTCATCCTTGTCCACCAAAACCTGGTTTTCAGATCCTGGTACATCTTGTTGCTGCCCGGATGAATAGAATACTTGGACAAATGAGCCTCGTCCAAGATTTTCTTCCGAAGCTTCATGTCACGGGGTACCACTATACGGTCTTTAAACCATAGAGTGTCGTGTTCATCTCTTCGGAAGCATTTCATTTCGCCATTCTCCATCCTTCTTCGAATGTGCGACATTCCCATGTCTTTCTTCTGAGCTTCCATAATCTCCTCTCTTATGGTTGGGATGAGAGCAAGATTATATAATGCCCCATATGGAACCAAGTACAGACTCGGCTCCTCCTCTTCAAGTGGGGTGATGGACAGATTGTTGACATGGGATTTGCGGCTTAAGGCATCGGCAACCACATTTGCCTTCCCGGGATGGTAGTGAATCTCGATCTCATAGTCTTTGATCAGTTCTAGCCATCTCCGTTGCCGCATATTCAACTCCTTTTTAGTGAATATATATTTCAGACTTTTGTGGTCGGTGTAGAGGTGCACTAAGTTCCCAAGCAAATAGTGCCTCCACATCTTCAAGGCCAATACCACAGCAGCGAGCTCAAGATCATGAGTCGGATAGTGCTGCTCGTGGTTACGAAGTTGACGTGAGCCATAGGCGACCCCTCTTCCTCCTTGCATCAATACACAGCCAAGCCCGATGCCAGACGCATCACAATATACGTCAAAGGGCTTGGTTGTATCCGGTTGAGCTAACACCGGGGCTGTTGTAAGATGCTTCACTAACGCTTGGAAAGCTTCTTCACAAGCTGAGCTCCAAACATATTTGATCCCCTTTTTCAACAGTTCAGTCATCGGCTTAGCAAGCTTGGAGAAATTTGGTATGAATCTCCGATAATATCCTGCTAACCCGAGGAAACTCCTGACTTCATGGACTGATGTGGGGGACTTCCATTTCAGCACTTGTTCAATTTTGCTTGGATCAACTGCAATGCCTTCTGCAGAAATAATGTGACCAAGGAATGGCACTTGGCTGATCCAAAACTCGCACTTGCTGAACTTGGCATAAAGCTTATGGTCTCTTAATCGTTGAAGCACGATATGCAAGTGTTTGGCATGTTCTTCTTCAGTCTTGGAGTAAACCAAGATGTCGTCTATGAACACCACCACAAACTTGTCCAACTCCGGCATGAACACTGAGTTCATGAGATACATGAAGTGTGCCGGGGCATTGGTGAGACCAAAGGACATGACGAGGTATTCATACAACCCATATCTCGTCGAGAAGGCCGTCTTTGGGATATCCTCCGCTCGGATCTTGATTTGATGATATCCGGAGCGAAGATCCATCTTGGAAAATACACTCGCACCCACAAGTTGATTGAAGAGAATATCGATGCGGGGCAGTGGATATTTATTTTTGATAGTGACGGCGTTGAGAGGCTGGTAGTCCACACACAACCTCAAGGTTTCATCCTTCTTCTTCACAAACAGCGCCGAGCATCCCCATGGCGAGGAACTCGGTCGAATGAAACCCTTCTTCATCAAATCGTTGAGCTGCTCCTTTAGTTCAGACAGCTCATTCGGAGCCATCTTATATGGTCTCCGTGATATCGACGTCGTCCTAGGGACGAGTTCAATCTTAAACTCGACATCTCTTTCGGGTGGCATGCCCGGAAGATCATCCGGAAAGACATCCGGGTATTCACGGACCACACGAATATCCTCAAGTTTCGTGGCTTCCGTGTTATATGTGGCTAGGGTTTCTTGAACCGAATGGTCAAGAATAAGAACATGTGGTTCATGAAGTGGAGAGTTTAAACGAACCACACGTGGAATGATGTCAAGAACAGCACCATGGCGATGTAGCCATGACATTCCTAAAATGACATCAAGTTTTTGACTTTCTAACATGATTAGAGAAGTCGGATATAGATTTCCAGCCAATTGTAATGGTGCTCTATAGACCATTCTATCAGCTATTATTTTCCCACCCGGAGAACATATCAAATATGAATTATTTGTGGGAATGATAGGCAGTTGATATTTAATAACATAAGACTGACTTATGAAATTATGGGTGGCACCGGAGTCAAAAAGTATGACTACGGGATGATCTAGGTAAGAGAACGTACCTGCGAGGACGGGTTCGCCTTCCGGCACGTCTTCGATGGCTAAGTGGTGGACGTTGCCGGGTTTTGGTGCTGGTTTCTTGGGCTGGTTGCGGGGCTGATTAGCACCCTGATATGGTGCTGCACCCCTGCCCTGTCACGGCTCGGGGCAGTCTCTTGAAATGTGCCCGACACGGCCACATGTGTAGCACGTGTAAGGTGTCGGGGTCCCGCCGACTTGAGGACGGAATCCTGGTGCACGCTGTTGAAACTGAGGTGCACGCGGAACCATCCTTTGCTGCTGCTGTTGCTGTGGTGGATACGTCGGTCGAAAGCCCGGCGCATTATATTGCCGACCGCGAAACTGAGGCGGTCGCGCCGGTGGCTGCCATCTCTGACCGGATGGTGAGCGATATACCACGCGGTATTTCTGTGGTGTCCCACCACTGCTGCTCGTCAGCACGCTGCGTTTCCTCTTGTCAGAACCGCGCTCGCGCTGAGCATTCTCCTGTAGGATCGCGACATTAACTAAGTCGTTGAATGTGCCGCGATTGCTCTGGGCGAGATGGACCTTCATCTTGGAGTTCAGGCCCCGGAAGAACGCATTGCGCTTGTTCTCTTCCGTTCCCACAAATCCTGGCGCATACTTGTGAGGGCCCGACGTCGCCCGTGCAGACACGGGGACGGGGCACCTCGCCCGGGAATCGCATTGGGTGGTGCCGTGCGATGCGGCACCCAACAGCACACACAATAAAACATCATATTACATAAACCAAGCGGAAGCTTACAAAGTGTAAGTTTTACAAGTATTTCTCAAAATACTCTACAGCGGAAAACTAACACCACTCACGTCTCATATCTGTGCTAAGCAACAGAGAAGACATCCAGCCCGCGGACCCTTCTCACTAGCATCACGATGACAACAGCAGCGGCAAGGGTTTCCACGAGTTTACCACTCGGAGAGTTCCGAGTCTCGTCGGACAACCATACTCAGTAGCATAGTGTTATTACCTGCAAAACAACTTGTATAGTATCCGTGAGCATAACGCTCAGCAAGACTTAACCGTCGGCCCTAAGCATGAAACTCTACATGATGGTAAAAACTTAACATAGGATAGCACATTGCCTATGAACTCGCCTAAAAATGGATCCTTACTTTCAAATGTTATTAGCAGCAATTTAAGCATAACCTTGGGCACCTCACATCGGGAGTCCACAATCAAACAAGAAACGCTTTCTCCCGATGTAACTTGCTCATGGTGGAAATGAATCGAATTTGCACTAACCTATTCATAAATCATAACATTACGTTACTAGTATTAACTTCAAACAATGATGATTAATTCTTATCTCAGTGCAAGTTACCTCTACGTCACGACGCAGTGAACAAGCGGTACTCATAACCGCGAGGGACGGCGAATCGACTCGTTATACACCTGCAGGGATACCCGAATAGCACGTCACGTACGCCCATACTCGGAGCCGCACACAGCACGCTCCCCTGATGTCGTACGGGACAACCTTTCACCCAACAGCCCAAACGTCGAACCGGTCGCACCGAAACGAGCAAGAGGTTCCCCACACGGAGCATCTCTCTATGCCCGTTGGCAGATTTCCACCTTGCTGCCCTCAACCTACACCTATAAATCGGTGTGCTATGCCTCGACGCCCGGAGGTTTAGGCTACATCGGTTTATCGGGTCCCATATATCCGATATGCCTTCGGTACGTTCAATACTTGTTCAGCAGGGCCGCATACGGATCGGTCCTCAACCGACACGGACAGGTCTAAGCACCCAGGCCCCCATGTCCTGTTGCCCCTACACCCTGCCCGGTCTCATTTCAACTTACTAGCAACCTTTTGAACTAATCCCCTATGCCCCCAATTTCCAATACTCGCGAGTAGCGTCCAGCCACTCGACTTCTACCGAGTCCTACTTAAGCATGGCATATTCTACACGGTGGAAGGACACCTACCCAAATACTCCATAGGTATTCTGGTCATGCAAGAGTAGTATCAAACATCTAGACTTAATGCACAATTCATCCTAACCGACGTATTGTATACAAAATAAAAACTTAGGGGTAGTTAAATGCAAACCGGGGCTTGCCTGTTTTGCAGGGTCTAATAGTATATAGTTCAGTTAGAGTCTTGTCTTTCTTGAGGCTTGATCAACTGGTCCACTTCAATGGAATCACTCCGTCGAACTTCTCCATTGGTTACCTTCGTCGTAAGTCCTATTGATATGTATATCCATATGTTCTTATAATGCAATATAAAGAGGTAAAGACTCAACTTGTTAATAACAGGGAACTGTGTGGGAGTACTTAAGAATGAAGTTTTTGTCCCCGTGGTGCAGAGGAATTAGAAGAAGAACCACATGTCCATAAGAATTTCCATTAACATGTTCTATGGTTCCTAATGGACATGTGACATGAATTGAAATGGGTTGAAAGGAACTAAAGGTCCTGATCTCCAATGACTTCGAAATTTTTACCTGAAGTCTTACATTACACAGAGACTTAGCTTGCCAAATTGCAGCTAATGTGAGTGGAAATTGTGTCTTCCATAATTCCCACTATAATTCTCTATGTTTTGCTCATATACATAATCATGGAGAACAAGAACAGGTAGATCTAAAGTTCAATTTGAGTTGAAACGTTACAGGTGAGTTCCTGGTCACATTAAAGTACTTTGGTACAAAATTCAGACTTTATACTTGAGTAGTTCTCCCAGAATAATTTTTGAAGCAGTTCTGCTACCAGGAATTAATTCTGAAGCAATGTGCATTTTCATGCCCAAACAACTGAACTATCATTCCAAGTAGGGCTCATAGAGCATGTCTGAATTTTCCTATGATTTTTGGAACTAAGGATTTCCCAGAACTGATTTTACAAAGGAAAACCATCTTCTGGAAAAGTTTCTGGACAGTTTTGAGCACAGCAGATTGTACTCTGGAAATTCCTACTCAAATCAACTTCAATTGAGTTGAAACTTTGCTGAAAGTCCAATAACATCCTAAAGAATATTCTGGCAAAATTTTAGGAATTTTGGATAAACCAAACTCTCTCAATAATTCTTTTACAGAAAAATTTAAAAGAATTATCCAGAATTTAATATTGAATTTCATACAAATTGGGGTTCATATTTGGATAGACCTTTGCAAAAGGAATCCAACCCAATTTGAATCACCTACTTTGGAGTTTCCTACACAAAGTTATGAATTTGCAAAGTTGGAGCTGAAACTGGAAATTGTTTTGCTATTGAAAATGACTTGGGCCCACGTTTTAAATTGCAGCCAGTGAGATTCCAGCCACACCGGGCTACACCATTTTGGCGCGCAGCCACACGGGATCACCGAGCCACAACTGATCAGTTTTAAAACTCTCGATCGCTGACACGTGGGGCCCGCCCGGATCATCTTCTTCCCCGGGACATTTCCCTCCCCCGCGCTATCCCGATGCCAGACCTTCGCCGGAGCTCACCGGATCGGTGTTTCCGGCCATCTCCCGGTCGGAGACTCGCCGCCCGGGGGTTCTCAGGGTCGGGGCGCACGTTGGCGGGGTTGGCGTGGGTGCTAGATCACCGGAAATGTGCCGGCGACGTGCGGCCATCTCGGGAGAAGTCCGGCGCTGTCGACAGGTGATCCTAGCCCGCCAAACTTGCGAGGAATTGGCTCTACAGCATACTTGGATGCTAGGGAAGCTCGGCATAGCCTTGGAATTGCTCGGCAACAGCGGTGAATGGTTCTTCACCGTGCACCCGAGACACCTCCTAGGTTTGAGCTCGGAAAACTCGGAAATTAGGCGGTCTACATGCGTTTCTACGCTAGGGTTGTGAAGAACAATTGTTCGCCAACTAGTTTCGGCCCTTTTTGCAAGATATGGGGAACTAAGAGTGAAGACTGAGATCGAATTTGAGATTTCCTTACCGGAAGGTCGGTTTATGGCCGCCGGAGATCTTTTCTCGAATTCGTGCTCTGTCGTCCACGTCATGGCCTATGCTTCGGGGGTGAGCATCACCGAGGAACAGCGCATCCGAAAGTGTTCTTGCTCGGGCACGAGAAGCTCTCTGTGGAGCTGTCCACGGGAGCCCGATCGCCGGCTTGTTTTAGGTCGCCGCGCGAAGAACTGTGTTCTCGGTGCAGAGAGGCTCGACTAGCCCAGTGGCGAGTGGAGAAGGTAGGGGATGATCCCTCAGCGCTACTGGTGCAGCGCGGAAAGCTCGGTGGCCCGAGTTTGGCCGTCTCCCGATCGAGTTTCAGAGATGGCGGCGAGCTGTGCTCAGTTCAGCGCGAGGCAGCCGTGAAACATCGGTGTGGCGGTTTTGCGAGCGAAAACAGCACCCCGTGAGCGGATGAGGGCGGGAGCTGATCGACCACACGCCACAGCAGCAGGAGGTGTCCTCGGGAGAGCAGGAGATGGCATCGGTGACCGGGGACCGAGCTGCTCGGTGTCGCCCGGAGCTCACTCGGCTCGGTTGCTTCGGGCGGTTTACGAGCGAGGGATCCAGCACCCGGTCGGCTCGGCTGTGGTCGAGTGGATCGCACCGAGCGAGAGAGAAACAGCGAAGCTGGTCGCCAGCGCGAAGAAGAAACGGGGCGTGGCTTCGGGGCTGCATGCGGTGGCGCGCCGGAGAGGGGTCCCGGTTGATTTGTTTCTGAACCGAGGACCCGGTTGCTCAGTGTACACAGGCAGAGGTGACTTAGGGTGTAAGTTACACTTTTTGCCCAATGACATGTGGGCCCCACTGTCCCCCTTATCCCCTCAATTTTTCTCAAAATTGGAAAACGACTCCCTTCAATAGTGGGAATGTTTGAACCCGGTCTGAATTCGAAGGTTTGGACAAGTTTCATCCAATTTCACATTTGTATTTGAATTCCTATGCAATTTAAAATCCATTTAACAAATGGGTAGCAAATCATTTCAAGAATTCATGAAAATTTGTCTACCCACTTAGTTAGACCTAAGGAATACAATTATGAGATCTGCTTTTGGTTTTGGCTGCTGCAAATGAGGTTTTTGTGCACAACAGTTTGCCTTCCTATTTGTTGCCCTCATTTGCAATTTGAATTGAATAATTTGAGTTCCCACTCTGAATTTCCTTCAACCTAGCATATGAGAGCTTACACATGAGTTTTACTTAATTTTGTCCCACAAACACCCTCTTGATCATAGCCTAGAGTGGTGGGACACTCATGTGTGTCATCACATGTGGAAAAATTTAAACAAGTCCCAATTTTTACAAACTTGAACCAAAGGGTGTTCCCACTTCAGTTCCTTTGTATTCGAAATTTCGGGACCTTTACATTCCTCCCCCCTTAAAAGAATCTCGTCCCGAGATTCCAGAAGAAAAACGAGACAGGAGAGGTAATGCTAAGTGGTTGACGATCAAAGTTTCCGGACAATTCATGCAGATGTAATCTTTGCTTTCCACGTTGTTTCCTCCGGGGTATGATTACTCCACAGCACCTTGTAAAAGCTTAATGCTCCATTCCAGGTGTTCCGGATCCTTTCATCGATAGTCAGATCCGGTCGTTCAGTGTAGGCACAACCCGACTTCAATCCGTCGATTTCTTTGGTACGGACAGCAGCAGAGATTTGAGGCACCTCCACCACTGTGATACATGACTATGTCAAGGACACCTGCAATACATGCCGGTAGTTCCAACCGGTAGTCTACGGGTCCGTACTCCTTGGTGGCAGCGAATGGACCTAAGGCTCGGGGAGTAAAACCTCCCCTTTACATCGAACCGGTGGATGCCTCTCATCGGAGACACACGAAGATACACGCGTTCCCCGACGTCAAAATGCAACGGTCTACGCCTTCGATCCTATTAGCTTTTCTGTCGGGATTATTCAGCCTTCAAGTTCACTTCTGTTGTCTAAACTCGGTCGTCTGCTTCGTTGACTAATCAACCCCGAGCAGTACCCTTCCGCCGTACTCACACCCCTTCAGCGGTGCGCGACATTTCCGGCCATAGAGCTTCATCTTATGAGGTACAACTATACGGTCTTTAACCCATAGAGTACCCTTATTGTCCTTCATAGTGATGGCATTGAGAGAACGATGATCAACACTTAATCTCAGTGTCTCGTCGTTCTTCTTAACGAACAGCACCGAGCAACTCCAAGGTGCTGAGCCAGGTCATATAAAACATTTGCTCATGAATCACTTAGTGGCTTCTTCTACTTCGCCAGTTCATCGGGTACCATCTAATGCGGCTTCCATGAAATTGAGGTTGTTTCCGGCACCAGTTCAAAGTTGAACTTGACGTCCTGTTCGGAAATCTGCCCGGAAACACATCGGCATTCACATACCACCGGAATATCTTCGGGTTTAGTCCCTTCCGTGTGGTCGGCCTAACTAACCCTCTTTGCTGTACAGAACAGACCTGTCTGTTCTAACCCAGATCTTGATCTGTTTACTCGCATTTTCATAACTCAAGTTGAATACCAAAGTTAAAGTTAACTTCAGTACCTTTCCACCGAGTACTTCTATGCCTCAAGATCATTTCTGGATCAAAGGTTATGATTGCTCCAAGTTTGACAGAATTCCCGGATAAAATTTGCCAGCATCTCCTTTGTATGTGGCTACTTTTATCACAGTTGTATACGAAAATACAATAAGAATCTCCGCAAACTTTAAACTACAATAATGTTGCAAATTTCATAACCTTCCCAACGGTGTATCATCTGACCCTTAGAGATTTTTCTACAGACGGTTATGTCTAATTTACATAAACATCTAGAGAGTGTTGCAGCTGTTCTGTTTCCTGAACAGTTTGCATTTACCTGGACATTCAACAAAGTTGGCGTGTGATTCTGCTCTGGAGTTCTACAGAAAAGTTGTAGATCACTTAAAAACTTTTCCAGAACAGTATCAAACACCTTCATTGAGTCCAGACACTCAGAGTTATGCCCTGTCAAGATCCAGCAAAATTTCTGCCAGAACCGGGCACTCTGTTTTTGAAATCAATGGAAACCTAGCAAGCCTCTTCTTTGAAACTTAGTCCAAACGAAGAGCTCAGTAACTAATATGTGCTTCTAACCATCCATTTTTAGTTTAAAAGTTAATCATGAATGATTTCTTCATAGGAAAGAAACTATCCAATGTAGTACGGTGTCGATGCACCGTAAGATATATGACGGTACTACGTTGCCTCACCAAAGAAAAACCTAACCGGATTACACCGGCATATACGTATCCTTAGGTGGCACTAAAACGGTCACTCACAAACGTGTTCTACACGTACTAAGGTTTTCGTGGTTAATACCTGCATAAACACACTCAATCATCAGGTTCGGCTGCACACCGAACCCGGTATCCATACAGTCGGTACACCCGTCCGTCATCACTCGCACAGGTGTTCTCAAGCCAAGCACGCCTTGAGCTACGTGTTCACGTTACTGACCACGTGACGGGGTCTCCCATACTTGCCCAAAGCACGCTAGGGAAAAGCGTTGCTCGAATACCCCAAACGACATGAAGAGTCGTAGAGGATACTAAAGCGGGTCGGGTTACCTGCCACCCGTGGGGCTCCACCCTTTAGCTTGTGCGCACTGGTGGACAGCGCATACGTGCACCCCCCAAGACATAGACGTCCCGAGGTGCACGATTTTCTGACATAACAAATAGATTAGCTTGCCACCTCCATACTCTGCTAATAGCAGTCCTTATGTGGGCTTAGTACCGTTATCTCACCGTATCCTAAGTTTTTGTCGTAATATGATCCTTATTCTGTGCGCTATTACCAATGCGGCTCTGATACCACACTGTGAGGGCCCGACGTCGCCCGTGCAGACACGGGGACGGGGCACCTCGCCCGGGAATCGCATTGGGTGGTGCCGTGCGATGCGGCACCCAACAGCACACACAATAAAACATCATATTACATAAACCAAGCGGAAGCTTACAAAGTGTAAGTTTTACAAGTATTTCTCAAAATACTCTACAGCGGAAAACTAACACCACTCACGTCTCATATCTGTGCTAAGCAACAGAGAAGACATCCAGCCCGCGGACCCTTCTCACTAGCATCACGATGACAACAGCAGCGGCAAGGGTTTCCACGAGTTTACCACTCGGAGAGTTCCGAGTCTCGTCGGACAACCGTACTCAGTAGCATAGTGTTATTACCTGCAAAACAACTTATATAGTATCCGTGAGCATAACACTCAGCAAGACTTAACCGTCGGCCCTAAGCATGAAACTCTACATGATGGTAAAAACTTAACATAGGATAGCACATTGCCTATGAACTCGCCTAAAAATGGATCCTTACTTTCAAATGTTATTAGCAGCAATTTAAGCATAACCTTGGGCACCTCACATCGGGAGTCCACAATCAAACAAGAAACGCTTTCTCCCGATGTAACTTGCTCATGGTGGAAATGAATCGAATTTGCACTAACCTATTCATAAATCATAACATTACGATACTAGTATTAACTTCAAACAATGATGATTAATTCTTATCTCAGTGCAAGTTACCTCTACGTCACGACGCAGTGAACAAGCGGTACTCATAACCGCGAGGGACGGCGAATCGACTCGTTATACACCTGCAGGGATACCCGAATAGCACGTCACGTACGCCCATACTCGGAGCCGCACACAGCACGCTCCCCTGATGTCGTACGGGACAACCTTTCACCCAACAGCCCAAACGTCGAACCGGTCGCACCGAAACGAGCAGGAGGTTCCCCACACGGAGCATCTCTCTATGCCCGTTGGCAGATTTCCACCTTGCTGCCCTCAACCTACACCTATAAATCGGTGTGCTATGCCTCGACGCCCGGAGGTTTAGGCTACATCGGTTTATCGGGTCCCATATATCCGATATGCCTTCGGTACGTTCAATACTTGTTCAGCAGGGCCGCATACGGATCGGTCCTCAACCGACACGGACAGGTCTAAGCACCCAGGCCCCCATGTCCTGTTGCCCCTACACCCTGCCCGGTCTCATTTCAACTTACTAGCAACCTTTTGAACTAATCCCCTATGCTCCCAATTTCCAATACTCGCGAGTAGCGTCCAGCCACTCGACTTCTACCGAGTCCTACTTAAGCATGGCATATTCTACACGGTGGAAGGACACCTACCCAAATACTCCATAGGTATTCTGGTCATGCAAGAGTAGTATCAAACATCTAGACTTAATGCACAATTCATCCTAACCGACGTATTGTATACAAAATAAAAACTTAGGGGTAGTTAAATGCAAACCGGGGCTTGCCTGTTTTGCAGGGTCTAATAGTATATAGTTCAGTTAGAGTCTTGTCTTTCTTGAGGCTTGATCAACTGGTCCACTTCAATGGAATCACTCCGTCGAACTTCTCCATTGGTTACCTTCGTCGTAAGTCCTATTGATATGTATATGCATATGTTCTTATAACGCAATATAAAGAGGTAAAGACTCAACTTGTTAATAACAGGGAACTGTGTGGGAGTACTTAAGAATGAAGTTTTTGTCCCTGTGGTGCAGAGGAATTAGAAGAAGAACCACATGTCCATAAGAATTTCCATTAACATGTTCTATGGTTCCTAATGGACATGTGACATGAATTGAAATGGGTTGAAAGGAACTAAAGGTCCTGATCTCCAATGACTTCGAAATTTTTACCTGAAGTCTTACATTACACAGAGACTTAGCTTGCCAAATTGCAGCTAATGTGAGTGGAAATTGTGTCTTCCATAATTCCCACTATAATTCTCTATGTTTTGCTCATATACATAATCATGGAGAACAAGAACAGGTAGATCTAAAGTTCAATTTGAGTTGAAACGTTACAGGTGAGTTCCTGGTCACATTAAAGTACTTTGGTACAAAATTCAGACTTTATACTTGAGTAGTTCTCCCAGAATAATTTTTGAAGCAGTTCTGCTACCAGGAATTAATTCTGAAGCAATGTGCATTTTCATGCCCAAACAACTGAACTATCATTCCAAGTAGGGCTCATAGAGCATGTCTGAATTTTCCTATGATTTTTGGAACTAAGGATTTCCCAGAACTGATTTTACAAAGGAAAACCATCTTCTGGAAAAGTTTCTGGACAGTTTTGAGCACAGCAGATTGTACTCTGGAAATTCCTACTCAAATCAACTTCAATTGAGTTGAAACTTTGCTGAAAGTCCAATAACATCCTAAAGAATATTCTGGCAAAATTTTAGGAATTTTGGATAAACCAAACTCTCTCAATAATTCTTTTACAGAAAAATTTAAAAGAATTATCCAGAATTTAATATTGAATTTCATATAAATTGGGGTTCATATTTGGATAGACCTTTGCAAAAGGAATCCAACCCAATTTGAATCACCTACTTTGGAGTTTCCTACACAAAGTTATGAATTTGCAAAGTTGGAGCTGAAACTGGAAATTGTTTTGCTATTGAAAATGACTTGGGCCCACGTTTTAAATTGCAGCCAGTGAGATTCCAGCCACACCGGGCTACACCATTTTGGCGCGCAGCCACACGGGATCACCGAGCCACAACTGATCAGTTTTAAAACTCTCGATCGCTGACACGTGGGGCCCGCCCGGATCATCTTCTTCCCCGGGACATTTCCCTCCCCCGCGCTATCCCGATGCCGGACCTTCGCCAGAGCTCACCGGATCGGTGTTTCCGGCCATCTCCCGGTCGGAGACTCGCCGCCCGGGGGTTCTCAGGGTCGGGGCGCACGTTGGCGGGGTTGGCGTGGGTGCTAGATCACCGGAAATGTGCCGGCGACGTGCGGCCATCTCGGGAGAAGTCCGGCGCTGTCGACAGGTGATCCTAGCCCGCCAAACTTGCGAGGAATTGGCTCTACAGCATCCTTGGATGCTAGGGAAGCTCGGAATAGCCTTGGAATTGCTCGGCAACAGCGGCGAATGGTTCTTCACCGTGCACCCGAGACACCTCCTAGGTTTGAGCTCAGAAAACTCGGAAATTAGGCGGTCTACATGCGTTTCTACGCTAGGGTTGTGAAGAACAATTGTTCGCCAACTAGTTTCGGCCCTTTTTGCAAGATATGGGGAACTAAGAGTGAAGACTGAGATCGAATTTGAGATTTCCTTACCGGAAGGTCGGTTTATGGCCGCCGGAGATCTTTTCTCGAATTCGTGCTCTGTCGTCCACGTCATGGCCTGTGCTTCGGAGGTGAGCATCACCGAGGAACAGCGCATCCGAAAGTGTTCTTGCTCGGGCACGAGAAGCTCTCTGTGGAGCTGTCCACGGGAGCCCGATCGCCGGCTTGTTTTAGGTCGCCGCGCGAAGAACTGTGTTCTCGGTGCAGAGAGGCTCGACTAGCCCAGTGGCGAGTGGAGAAGGTAGGGGATGATCCCTCAGCGCTACTGGTGCAGCGCGGAAAGCTCGGTGGCCCGAGTTTGGCCGTCTCCCGATCGAGTTTCAGAGATGGCGGCGAGCTGTGCTCAGTTCAGCGCGAGGCAGCCGTGAAACATCGGTGTGGCGGTTTTGCGAGCGAAAACAGCACCCCGTGAGCGGATGAGGGCGGGAGCTGATCGACCACACGCCACAGCAGCAGGAGGTGTCCTCGGGAGAGCAGGAGCTGGCATCGGTGACCGGGGACCGAGCTGCTCGGTGTCGCCCGGAGCTCACTCGGCTCGGTTGCTTCGGGCGGTTTACGAGCGAGGGATCCAGCACCCGGTCGGCTCGGCTGTGGTCGAGTGGATCGCACCGAGCGAGAGAGAAACAGCGAAGCTGGTCGCCAGCGCGAAGAAGAAACGGGGCGTGGCTTCGGGGCTGCATGCAGTGGCGCGCCGGAGAGGGGTCCCGGTTGATTTGTTTCTGAACCGAGGACCCGGTTGCTCAGTGTACACAGGCAGAGGTGACTTAGGGTGTAAGTTACACTTTTTGCCCAATGACATGTGGGCCCCACTGTCCCCTTATCCCCTCAATTTTTCTCAAAATTGGAAAACGACTCCCTTCAATAGTGGGAATGTTTGAACCCGGTCTGAATTCGAAGGTTTGGACAAGTTTCATCCAATTTCACATTTGTATTTGAATTCCTATGCAATTTAAAATCCATTTAACAAATGGGTAGCAAATCATTTCAAGAATTCATGAAAATTTGTCTACCCACTTAGTTAGACCTAAGGAATACAATTATGAGATCTGCTTTTGGTTTTGGCTGCTGCAAATGAGGTTTTTGTGCACAACAGTTTGCCTTCCTATTTGTTGCCCTCATTTGCAATTTGAATTGAATAATTTGAGTTCCCACTCTGAATTTCCTTCAACCTAGCATATGAGAGCTTACACATGAGTTTTACTTAATTTTGTCCCACAAACACCCTCTTGATCATAGCCTAGAGTGGTGGGACACTCATGTGTGTCATCACATGTGGAAAAATTTAAACAAGTCCCAATTTTTACAAACTTGAACCAAAGGGTGTTCCCACTTCAGTTCCTTTGTATTCGAAATTTCGGGACCTTTACAATACTGCGCCAGCCGGTTGAATAACCTAGAGTACTCATGAGCACTCCTCTCGCCTTGTCGTAGCGCCAGGAACTCCTGGAGCTTCATTTCCATCACACCGGGAGGTATGTGATAGGCGCGGAACGCCTCCCGGAACTCCGTCCATGTGACGGCATGGCCAGCCGGTAAGGAGGCGGTGTAGTTCGCCCACCAGGTACCGGCTTCTCCTTGAAGCTGTTGCACTGCGTACAGCACCTTCTGATGTTCGGTGCATCGTAGCAGCCCGAACTTTGCCTCCAGAGTGCGGATAAAGCTGTCCGCCTCCAAAGGTTCTTCGGCCTCCGTGAAGACCGGTGGATGGGTCGCCATGAATTCTGAATACGAACTTTGTTGGGGCTGGCGTTGCCCATTGTCTTGGCGTCCTCCCTGATGGGACGCATTCTGCTGCACCAACATCTGCAGTAACTCGGTTTGCTCGTCGCGCGAGCCGAGCACTGCGGCGAGAACCTCCGCAAGATTCCTTGGAAGTTCTGGCGGTGGAGGAGGTGGTTGCTGCTGCGTCGTGGTTTGCTCCGGAGGTGGAGACTCATCACCACGAACCTGACTCGGACCTCCCTCCTCTTGCGTTGAGCGTGTCCGCGCCATTCTGCATTCAGATCATTCAAATGATCAGCACATGTGGGTTTAGCTCATCCAGTCTATACAATATTAATGCGAGAATGGGATAAACAATGCGCATAACAATCACACATATGGATAAAGTATACACTTTATGCACCATATACATCCCTGGACCGTGTCATACGATCGAGTTCCAAAGTATTGAACTTTATGGGTTAAAAGTTCATTTCGACCATCGGGGTCACCACGGGATGTTAAGTGTGTTAGCATGCGTAATTCCTCGCTATTATATTGGACCCAAACATGTACTAACTCGAAGTGATATGTCAAATGCATAAACCCTTCGACTCTAACTCGCTGTTTTACAACAGCCACTGGACGTCAAACTGTGAAACTAAGTGTTTTGGTTGAAATACAGAAAATTCCAGAGAGCGTTTGGTCTGCCCTGTTTTTAGACAGTACCTACTCATCTGAGATTTTCATCCCTTTAGAGGGAGATTTTGTTCTGGAGCTCTACAGAAACGCTGTAGAGGACTTCAAAACCTTTCCAGAATGGTATCCCACACCTCCATTGGTTCAACCAATCTTAAGTTATGCCCTGTTCAATTTCAGCAAAATTTCTGCCGAAAACAGGGGAGATTGTTCCTAAGTTTTTGAGATTGAATCTATACTCCCAATTGACTCTTAGTTCAACATAGGAGTTTACTAACCCCTAAATGAAATCCTAAACTTCATTTTGACTCTTTTCTTTGAAAATAAACTTTTATGCAGTCGGTACTACGTTTCCTCACCAAAGAAAAATCCTAAACCGGTATTCCGGCATATATGTGTCAAATGGTGGAACTAAAGTCGTCACTCACAAACGGTTTCTACACGTCATGCACTAACGTGGTTAATGTACCTGCAGAAGAACACACAATAATGGTGCACACAAAGGTTTTTAACATTACAGGCAGTTCCATATCATATTAAAAACATACGGTCCGTATCATTGCCATACGGATCGTCCTTGAGTCAAGCCACGTCTCAAGGTACATGGTCGTGTTTTCACACCATACGACGGGGAACCCGAATAGAGCGCGAACGGGTCGTCACGGTTGGGAATTTTATCAACCCAACGGATACCACCTACTGCCTCATGACCGTTGAGGCACGCCGATGGCGAGCGCTGCGTATGGCCCTTTGAACATTGAACGTTCAAGAGTTGCATACTATCGTGTTGCTTACCACATGATGGGGTATTCTCACTTTTGCCTAAAGCACGCTGGAGATCAGCGTTTTCATATGCTCTCAGGACCATAGAGAGGTCCAGAGACTCATATTAACTACCGTGCCAAGCCACGGTATATCATTCCATACTATTACTCGTATGGCGAGTTACCGTAATTGATCCGCCTACGGTGGCGTACCTTACCTCTTACCTGACGTCGGAGCGTCGTTACAGAATGTATAACACATATGTTAGCTTTTCCACCATCATAACTAGTACTATCATAGACCTTATGTGGGCTTAATGACTAATCCTCACTCGACTACTTCTAAGTTTTCAAAATAAGCTCTTTTCGAGCGTGCTATTCCCAATGCGGCTCTGATACCACGGATGTGGGGACCACCCCGTGGTTCACCCACTCTAGGATCGCATAGGGTGGTGCCGTACGATGCGGCACCCAACAGCACACACGAAAAGAATAAAGAACAAAATACAAACTTTTATTTGATATAAAACAGCGGAAGTCTTTTACAAAATATAACTAGACAGCGGAAGTAATGTACATTAGTAGCCTCTCATCCTAACTATGCAAAAGTGCAGCCGTCCAGCCCGGGGACGCTACACGCTAGCAGCATGAAACCGGAGATCACGACGGCGTGCAGGGCTCCATCTCGGCCGTGTACCCTGACGGGGGCATCGCCTCGTCCTCGGAACCTTCCTCATAACTCTCACCTGCACACAGCTCAAATATTGCAACCGTGAGCACGAAGGCTCAGCAAGTCTTAACCGTCAACCCTAGGCATGGAACTCTACGTGCAAGGATATGTAAGATAGGAACGGATTTTGCAATAAAGACACGCCTATAAGTTGGTCCTTACTTTCAGTTTTATAGCAGCAGATTCATGTGCCTTAGGCAGCCCTCACATCGGAAGTCCACAATCAAATAAGAAACGCTTTCCCCCGATGTGAAGATGCCCAAAGTGGAATATAAACTTAATTAGCTCTATATCTACAGCAATCAAGGTATTCAAGAAATTAAGATCAATACAGCATTTTCAGTTGGCTTATTTCACTTCTTACTACGTCACAGCGCAGTGAACAAGCGGGTACTCAAATAACCGGGAGGGACGGTGATTGCAATCAAGACACACCCGGATAACACGTCACATACACCCACTTTCAGAAGCGTGATTCCACACCCCTTCCTACTCTGTTGTATGCAACAACCTTTCAAAGGCAACCCAAATGCCGAACCGGTCCATCCGTAACGGGTAGGAGGTCCCCGCGTGGAGCGTGACTGTTCCCACCGGCAGATTTACACCTTGCTACCCTCAACCCACTCCTATTTACGATTGGGTAAGCCTCGACACCCAGGTTAACCAATTACATCGGTTTCCTGGTTCCCATATGCCAGTATGCATCCGGTACTGTTCGATACTTGTCCAGCAGGGCCGCACACGGATGGTCCTCAACCGACACCAACAGGGCTACGCACGTGAGACCTCTGCTCACTGCTTCCTATCCCCCCTGCTGGGTCTCATTTTCATAACTCAAGCCATTATCTACCTCTTTTCTTCCCGTGTGATAAGTACTATCTCGCGAGTAGCTTCCAACCACTCGACTTCTACCGAGATCCTATACATTAGCATGGCATTCTCTACTCGTCGGTTTGTAAACTACCCAACCCTTTATAGGATTTAAAGAGGCTATGCAACTGGGGTTTCAATCACCCTAACTCTAATGCAAACATTCAACCTTGACATAAATGGTACAAAGGAAAAACTTTATAAAAGGTACTTAAGTGCAAACCGGGGCTTGCCTGGTTGCGAGTTAAACGGAAAGTCAGCTTCTGATGGGAGGACGTCCAAGGGCTCCGGCGTATCCTCAACTTCGGTCACTATTATGAAATGTAATAAAATACATGTATAAGTATTAAGGATTTATAAGAATTGGTCTACTGATAGCTACTGCTATTTAAAATCCTTAATTGGCTTTGGGATTTTTACAGTGGATACTAGACTCTCTAAGGATGATTTGAGCCAAATTTGGAGATATGTCATTGCACAATGTAGTATTTAAAATTCCTACAAGTACAATGCTTCTCTAAATTTTGAGCCCAATTCAGGAGCTTTGACATAGCTAATGGTGGAAGAGCTGATTAGGGTAAGTCTCCATGGTTCTAACAAAATTTGTTTCACCATTTTTGGAGCTACCATCAGAGAGAGATGAATTTTTGAACTTAGACAGGAGTTCTGAAAAAGCTGCTGTTTAAATTTGAATTTTCAAATAAAGGCTGAACTTGAGAAGGTAATTTGATCCAGCAATTGACCTCCAATGAAGCCCAAATTTTTACTGGAGATTAGTATCTATGAAGAGGATTTGCTACCCAAATTTGGGAATATTTCATAAAGAATTGCTCCTGTAATAAATCCCTAAAAGATTTAGTAAAAACAATTCTAAAGAAATTCCTGGGCATTTTCATAGCCGAAATTTGGTTTCTCTGTGAAGTACTCATGAGGAATCCAACAAAATTGGTCTCACTCTTTTTGGAGTTTTCTACACAAAGTTATGGCCTTGTAAAGATCAGCTAATTCCTGGAATTATTTCTCTAATAGAAACTTCAAATAATTGAAACTGGGCCCACTGTTTTAATTCGGGCCAGTCAGATTTTAGCAACACCGGGGGCTACGGGGTTATTCCCGCGCAGCCGCACCAGATCCGGCGCCACAAGCCGATCCAGCGCCTTCCTGGTGCCACTGACTGGTGGGGCAGGCCCCCACCTTCTTCAACCTCGCGCCCGGCTGGCCTCCTCGCCGGAGAAGTGACCGTGCCTCGCCGGAACGGCTGTCCCGTGCCTCAAACGGCTCAACCCTCGCCGCCTGTGCCTAAAACCCGATGAGGAACATTTTGGTGAGCTCGGTGGCGGCGCTAACTGGCCGGAAATACCTCCCCAACGGTGGCAGTAACTCGGGTGACTCCGGCGACGTGGTGTTCGCTCGGCAAGCTCGGAAACTGACTGCGGTTGGGTCCTACAGCACCAACGTGACCTGGGGAGCTCGGAACACTACCCTGATCCCTCGGAAAACGGCCGGAAACATGACTTCACCGTGCGACCGAAGTGGTTCTTCCCCGCCGTGAGGAAAAACACGAAGAACTCTTCGGACTCTGCATGGATTTGCTTGCCGTTTGCTCGAGAAGGGTCGTCATGGCTTGGAGAACCTATGCCTAGACTCTTATGAGCCCCAACCCAATATGGCCCTGGAATTTCCCGTTTTCTTTCAACTAGGTTCCGAGGAACCGCCGGTGACAAACCTTGAATTCCGGCCAACCTAGACGATGACCTAGCTCCAAACCGGGAGGACAGCAAGAAGGGTCGACAACACACCTAGAACACCGGTTGGACGAGCGTGAACGAGCCAGAGGTGGCTGGTCGACGGTGCGGCGTCTTGGCGGCAAGCTGGAAAGTGGAACGATGAACTTAGGCTCAGCTCTCGGGACCAGCTCGTAGGAACGACAGGGGCTGTCGTCAGAGAGAAACTAGAGGGCCTTGCGCACCTTCCTACGACCTCAACCGGTCGTGACAACGTCGGAGTGGTGTCGATGACGGACGGCGACGCGGATCAACCGAGCGGCGGCCGAGGCTACGCGAACTGAGCAGGGAACACGGAAAACACGTCGGTGAACGGCCGAGAGAGCAAGGGGGGTTGTGCTGGGACTGTGGCACGCGCGGACGATCAAGTAGGCGGCAGAAACAGGAGGTGGCGCGGCACACCTCGGGCGGGGGTCGGAGATGGGAGCTGTCGCGCCCCTGCTGTTCGACCGAATGGAGCAAAGGCGGTAGCTCCTGTGGGTGGCTGACAAATGGGCCCCACCTCCCCTCTTTGTTTAATCAACTTTTCTGATATTTTCCCACCAGCAACTCAACATTAAAGACTGGACTTCAACCCCAAGTCATAGTTTGAATTTGGGTGAATTCAAATAGTTTGAATTCCGGTGTGAAAATTGGATGTGGATTGATCATTTGAATTTGAAAAGGAGTTTGAATTCTCCACTTTGTATTGCCTCAAAAATATAGCAAACCAGCTCCAAAGTTCCCAATTTTTGGCATGGCTGCTTATTAAAAGGTGGAGAACACCTTTGTAAAACCATATTTTCAAATTGAGGGAATTGGAATTTGAAACTGAATTTGAAATTCAGATTAGAGGGCTTCTCCTTTTAATCCCAAACAAATATTAAAACCCCTCCAAATGAGCTGAAATTTGGAAGGTTGAATATTTGGACTATAAAGATCCAAGTTGTGCATTTAGATCCCCATGTTTTGAAGTTTTGGGAAGTCTAAACCCTCACTTTGAACTCACACTTATTATAATTCAAAGTTTTAAATTCCCCTCATTTTTCATAAGTGTATATGAGCTGGATTTTCTTGCTACCACTTCTGGGGATTTTACAGTTTATTCAAATTTCCGCCCACGTTTAAACTCCCGAAATATCAGATTGAGGGGATTCACTCGAATGAAGATCTTTTGGATACATTTGGAGGATAAGAAGAGGAGTAAGGGGGTAGACCCCACATGTCATTGGGCTGCTTTAACTTGCTCCCGAAGTCTTTCTCTGTTCGGTGTCGAACACCACCCGAGCCTCCTCAGAGCGCCACCGAGGGCAGCCACCTCCAGCTTCTTGCATCGAGCTGGTGACCTGCTCGTGGCTTCAACACCTCACGTCGTGATCCTCTCACTCACCAACCGAACTGCAGGCGGAAGCCACCTCCTTGCTGCTTCCGTCTCGCTGGCGACCAGCTCATGGGTTGAGTACCTCTCGCCGTGATCTTTTGCTCACCCAAAAACAGCAACCCCGGGCATTATTTTCCCCTCGCACAGGAACTGAACCGACAACACAGAATTTAAAATGTGAACTGAACATGACCGAAGGTTGACTCCCAGAAATCGAATTCGGTTTGTGGGAATGGCTGGGGATTTTGAATTTAAATAGTGGAGCCACTGTTGTTTGGAGGGAGGGGCTTCAGTGGGACCCGCATGGCAGTGAAACAGAGACAACTCTCGATGTTTCTTTTCTGTGTGCGCTCGACACCGGGGGAGGCATGCACCACCGAGGCAACCACGTTGCTCTCTGTGTCTTTGCTCTGAGGTGGTTCGTTGCCTTGCTTCAGTTGCCGATAGACATCAGTGCAGAAACGTTGTTTCCCTACTTGCTAGCTCTCGCACGTTCTCTGCTCGCGCGCTCACTCGACTGAAACAGCGCCACCCCCTGCTGCCTCAGCGCCGGCCACCTTCCAGTCACCGTGGCGTCTGGTTGATCGCCCTAGGAGATGAGCCGGCGCCTCCTCGATGTTTTCCACCGTCCCTCAGCCCGTGGTTGGCCTTCTACAGACGGTGCCGAGCCGTGCTGCACCCTCAAAACAGAGAAGAGAAGCGCCTGCACGGATCATCGTTGTCCGATCTCCTCCGCACTGCTCTGGCCCGACAAAACGACCACGAATGTTAGCATGGCCGTCTAGGTCATGCTCCCGACCTGCCCTTGCCCTTCCCCATCACCGGCTAGCAGTAATTTGGGTTTTGGCGTCGGTACACGTGAAGAACCGATCAAAACCAAAACTGGAAATTCGTCCAACACGCATGATCATTTGTTCTTCGGTTCAAGCCATAGCATCACACCATCCTAGCGCCCTCCCAGGCCAAATACCGCAGCAAACCGCCCACCACACGCCACGGGCGACGAGAAATCACCGGCGGCGGCAAAAATGGGTCGGTCCTCCGGTGAACCCCATTTTCCGGCCGTTTGCTGCAAGGTTTGGCATGCGTTCCATGTTCCCCGATCACTGGTGATGCTTTAGGGCAACGTAGCTCATCGGGAGAAGCTTTGGACATGCCAGAACGCGTTGATGCCGAGCTCCCGAGCCGCCCCGCTGGTGCCGACCCGTTTTCGGCCGTTTTCATGCGGGGAAACCTTGCCCGGCAGCTGCACCACGTTCCAAGGATTGTGTAGGGCGAAGCCGGAGCTAATTTGGTGGAGAAATGAGGGACAACGAGCTGCGCCACGATCTGTTCTGGTGTGCACGCACGTTCTCTGGCGGGAGGTTGAAGAAAGACCTGACGAGTGGGCCCCACGTTGAGTGATCTGTAAAATTCAAACAGAAAGTTAGTGAAACTTGAAAAATCCATAACTTTGGGTAGAAATCTGCAAAATTAGTGAGACAAATTTTGTTGGATTCCTAATAAGATGTACTTTGCATAGAAACAATGTGCTTGCTATGAAAATGCCTAGTATTTTCTGGGGAATTCTTTTTAGTAAATCATTTAGGGATTATTACAGAAGCAATTCTTTATGAAACATTCCCAATTTTGGGCAGCAAGTCCTTTTTTCATAGTAACTGATCTGCAGTAAAAATTTGAGCTTCATTGGCGTTCATTTGGTAGGCTAAATTGCCTCCCAAAGTTCAGCCTTTATTTGGAAATTCAAATTTAAACAGAAACTTTTCAGAACTCCTGTCCAACTTCAAAAATTCATATCTTTCTGCTGGTAGCTCCAAAAATGGTGAAACGAATTTTGTTAGAACCATGGAGACTTACCCTAATCAGATCTTCCATTGTTAGCTATGTCAAAGCTCCTGATTTGGGCTCAAAATTCAGAGAATCTTTGTACTTGTAGGAATTTTGGAGACTACATTGTGCAATGACATTTCTCCAAATTTTGCTCAGATCATCCTTAGAGAGTCTAGTATTCACTGTAAAAATACCAAAGCCAATTAAGGATCCTAAATAGCAGTAGCTATGAATAGAAGTTCAATTCTTATAAATCCTTAATACTTATACATATATTTTGCTACATTTCATTTAGTGACTGAAGTTGAGGACGCGTCGGAGCCTTTGGACTTCCTCCCACCAGAAGCTGACTTCCCCTTTAACTCGCAACCAGGCAAGCCCCGGTTTGCACTTAAGTACCTTTTATAAAGTTTTTCATTTGTATCACTTATGTCTAGGTTGAAATGTATGCATTAGAGTTAGGGTGATTGAAACCCCACTTGCATATCCTTTTTAACTCCTATAAAGGGTTGGGTAGTTTACAAACTCGATGAGTAGAGAATGCCATGCTAATGTTTAGGATTCCGGTAGAAGTCGAGTGGTTGGAAGCTACTCGCGAGATAGTACTTATCACACGGAATGAGAAGAGGTAGTAAATGGCTTGAGAAAATGAGATCCAGCAGGGGGGATAGGATGCAGTGAGCAGAGGTCTCACGTGCGTAGCCCTGTTGGCGTCGGTTGAGGACCATCCGTGTGCGGCCCTTCTGGACAAGTATCGAACAGTACTGGATGCATACTGGCATATGGGAACCAGGAAACCGATGTAATTGGTTAACCTGGGTGCCGAGGCTTACCCAACCGTAAATAGGAGTGGGTTGAGGGTAGCAAGGTGTAAATCTGCCGGTGGGCACAGTCACGCTGCATGCGGAGACCTCCTGCCCGTTACGGATGGACCGGTTCAGCATTTGGGTTGCCTTTGAAAGGCTGTTGCATACAACAGAGTAGGAAGGGGTGTGGAATCACGCTTCTGAAAGTGGGTGTATGCAATGTGTTATCCGGGTGTGTCTTGATTGCAATCACCGTCCCTCGCGGTTATTTGAGTACCCGCTTGTTCACTGCGCTGTGACGTAGTAAAAAGTGAAATAAGCCAACTGAATATGCTGTATTGAAGTATTAATGTCTCGAAACCTTGTATGCTGTAGTTATAGAGCTAATTAAGTTTATATTCCACTTTTGGTATCATCATATCGGAGGAAAGCGTTTCTTGTTTGATTGTGGACTTCCGATGTGAGGGCCGCCTAAGGCTCATTAAACTGTTGCTATAAAAATAAAAATAAGGATCAACATGTAGGCTTGTCTTTATTGCAAAGTCCTTTTCCTATCTTACACATCCTTGCATGTAGATTTCCATGCCTAGGGTTGATGGTTAAGACTTGCTGAGCCTTCGTGCTCACGGTTGCAATATTTGAGATGTGTGCAGGTGAGAGTTATGAGGAAGGTTCCGAGGATGAGGTGATGCCCCCGCCGGGGTACACGGCCGAGCTGGAGCCCTGCATGCCGCCGTGATTCTCCGGTTCCATGCTGCTAGTGTGTAGCGTCCCCGTGCTGGACGGCTGCACTTTTGCTTAGTTAGGATTTGAGAGTAGCTATGTATATAACTTCCGCTGTATAATTAAGTTTTGTAAAAATACTTCCGCTGTTTTATATCAAATAAAAGTTTGTATGTTGTTCTTTAATCCTTTCGTGTGTGCTGTTGGGTGCCGCATCGCACGGCACCACCCTCTGCGATCCTGGAGTGGGTGAACCACGGGGTGGTCCCCATAGACCTCCCCCTTTCACAGGGCTGAGCTCCGATGCCAGACCTCACCCCCTCAGCAGGGGTGACCTCTGATGCTGGTATTCACCCCCTCCACAGGGGTGAACACCGAAGCTGGACCTCTACCTCTCCTCAGAGGCGAGCTCCGAAGCCGGACCTCCCCCTTTCACAAGGGCTACGCTCCGATGCCAGGCCTCACCCTCTCCGCACAGGCTGAGCTCCGAAGCCGATGAGACCCTGCCAACACAGGGGGTACTCAAGTCAAGAAAGTGTGCGGGAAGAAGAAGGCCCCATCTCAGGCTCGTTACCTCCCCCGAGATGGGCCCGGAGCCACTGTCGGTACCCTCAATACCAGGTAACCCCTCTCACATGGTGAAACCGCCTAAGGACCTCGCCCATATGCAGGGGCGAGCTCCGAAGGCGTCACGTGTCCAGCAGGACCGGAGCTACCTGTCCTCAGAGGATAGCTCCGGGCCTGCCACGTAGCCCAGAAGGCCGGACCTCGCCCTCTCCGCAGGGGCGAGCTCCGAAGGAGCCACGTGTCCAGTGGGGCCGGAGCTCCCCTCCCCTCGGAGGATAGCTCTGGGCCTGCCACGTGGCCCAGAAGGCCGGACCTCGCCCCCTCCGTAGGGGTGAGCTCCAAGGGAGGCACGTGTCAAGCGGGGCCGGAGCTCCCCTCCCCTCAGAAGATAGCTCCGGGCCTGCCACGTGGCCCAGAAGGCCGGACCTCGCCCCCTCCGCAGGGGCGATCTCCGAAGGAGCCACGTGTCCAGCGGGGCCGGAGCTCCCCTCCCCTCGGAGGATAGCTCCGGGCCTTCCACGTGGCCCAGAAGGCCGGACCTCGCCCCCTCCGCAGGGGCCAACTCTGAAGGAGCCACGTGTCCAGCGGGGCCGGATCGCCCCTCCCCTCAGAGGATAGCTCCGGGCCTGCCACATGGCCCAGAAGGCCGGACCTCGCCCCCCCCCCCCCCCGAGGGGTGAGCTCCTTGCGCGCCATCTGTCCAGAAGGGCCGGAGCTCCCCTCTCCTCAGAGGATAGCACCGGGCCTGCCATGTGGCCACGTACAGCGCTGCCCGCCCAGGCGCGGTAGGCAGAAGGAGTAAAGGCACGCCACGCCTTTACCGTACAAGGCATTCAAGACTTGCACCTTCCCAAGACGAAGGGGTGCGGCGCACGCCTGTCAGGAGCCACTGTGATCAGTCACGGTCAAGACAGGTGTACAGTGTCTGGAGTTGCAGACCATTGAAGGCAGCGACAAGACACGGACAAGACGTGCCCTGCCGCCCCTGCCATCGCCAACGGCTACACGCTACACCTAGCCTGTGGCATGGGTAGGGCGGCAGGACGAGGACGTCGAAGCCAGCACCAAGACATAGTAGCTGGTAGGAAATCACCCCGGGACCACCTGTCGGGTCCCGGGACCCACCTTGTAAGCTGCCCAAGCCTTGGACTATAAAAGGCTCGGGTAGGCAACGTTACAAGGGAACGGTTTGAACTCTGCTGAGTTCAGCTCCCTCTAGGCCGTCCGCATACTCAATGAAACCAGTGCTCCGAGCACTCCCGTGGGCGTAGGGTTTTACGCTCCGGTGGCCCAAACCACGTAAATCCCCGCGCCAAACCGCTTTCACCACCCTCCGTCATCCATTCCGGTGAGACCCTCGCGAGAGAACTAGCCCCGCCTAAAAAAGAACCTCTGCGGGCTTCCCAGAGCAGGCCCGGGGGAAGTGTCGACCGCAGATGCTTCGACAACGCCATAACCATCAAGAACAAGTACTCATTGCCACGGATCGACATGTTGTTTGATCAGTTGGTCGAAGCAAAGATCTTTTCAAAGATGGACTTAAGATCCGGGTACCACCAGATTAAGATGCGGGCTGAGGATATTCCGAAGACGGCTTTCTCGACGAGGTACGGGCTTTATGAGTACCTGGTCATGTCCTTCGGCCTCACCAACGCTCCAGCTCACTTCATGTATTTGATGAATTCAGTATTCATGCTGGAGCTGGACAAGTTTGTCATGGTCTTCATCGATGACATATTGGTATATTCCAAGTTGGAGGAAGAACACACGAAGCATCTGCGAATAGTCTTGCAACGGCTGCGGGATGACAAGCTATACGCGAAAGTCAGCAAGTGCGAATTCTGGATATCGCAAGTGCCTTTTCTCGGGCATATTATCTCAGAAGAGGGCATCGCTGTAGATCCGAGTAAGATCACACAAGTGCTGAATTGGAAGTCCCCGAGAACTGTTCACGAGGTACGGAGTTTCCTCGGACTCGGGG
Organism: Neostapfia colusana; assembly: GCA_030760725.1. Classification (NCBI taxonomy): domain Eukaryota; kingdom Viridiplantae; phylum Streptophyta; class Magnoliopsida; order Poales; family Poaceae; genus Neostapfia; species Neostapfia colusana. The sequence continues at coordinate 90,580,913 of JASWHV010000002.1, read as the reverse complement.
GATATTGTCGGAGGTTCATTCAAACTTCTCGAAGATTGCCAAGCTTATGACAGAGCTGCTAAAGAAGGCTACCAAATATGTTTGAAGTCTAGCATGTGAAGCAGCGTTCAAGGCATTAGTGAAGCACCTAACATCAGCACCGGTTTTGGCGCAGCCAGACAGAACAAAACCGTTCAATGTGTACTGCGATGCATCCGGCATTGGGCTCGGATGTGTGCTGATGCAAGACCGAAGGGTGGTCGCATATGGATCACGGCAGCTCAGAAACCATGAGCAGAATTATCCAACTCATGACTTGGAGCTCGCTGCCGTGGTGCTTGCACTTAAAATGTGGAGGCACTACCTACTCGGTAACCTCGTGCATCTATATACCGACCACAAAAGCCTCAAGTACATATTCACTAAGAAAGAGCTGAACATGAGGCAGTGAAGATGGTTAGAATTGATAAAGGATTACGAAATAGAGATCCATTATCACCCCAGCAAGGCAAACGTAGTGGCGGATGCGCTGAGTCGCAAGTCACACGTCAACAATCTGACCATCGCACCGTTGGAAGAGAGGGAGCCACCATTACATGTGATTCCACATGGAGCTCTTTACAACTTAGCTTTAATCCCCACCATCCATGAAGAGATATCGGCAGCTCAGAAACATGACAAGGGCATGTCGCATTTGCGGAGATGTGTAGACAGTGGGGAGCTGAAATGTTTTCGGAAAGACGGAGACGGTGTTCTATGGTTCAAGGACCGGATGATCGTACCCCGTAACCCGGAGTTACAGAAGAAAATCTTTGATGAGGCTCAATTATCAAAGTTTTCTATTCACCCTGGCAGCAACAAAATGTATCAAGAACTCAGAAGCATGTTTTGGTGGACACAGATGAAGCGGAAGATTGCAAAGTACGTGTCGGAATGTGATACATGTCGAAGGGTGAAGGCAGACCATATGAGGAAACCAGGACTGCTACAACCACTGGGCGTTCCTGCCTGGAAGTGGGAAGATGTGAGCATGGACTTCATTGTCGGTTTACCCACCACTTTTCAGTAACATGATTCTGTGTGGGTGCTCGTCGACTGGCTCTCCAAAGTTTCCCATTTTATTCCGGTCAACAACAACTACAACGCCAAGAAGTATGCTGAATTGTACATCTCACGGATCCTATGCTTATACAGCATACCCCGCACCATCATATCGGATCGGGGCACTTTATTTGTCTCCCGTTTTTGGGAGCAGCTACACGCTGCATTGGGGACGAAGCTGATCCGTTGTTCAGCATACCACCCGCAGGAGGATGGGCAAACCGAGCGGGTAAATCAGATTTTAGAAGATATGCTACGAGCTTGCGCTATCAACCACGGTAAGAATTGGGATGATCACTTACCGTTGGCCGAGTTCTCATACAACAATGGGTACCAAGCCAGCATCAATATGGCGCCTTACGAGGCGCTATACAGGAGAAAATGCCGCACACCACTGAATTGGTGTGAGTCTGGCAAAAGGGTTACCTTCGGGATTGATCTTGTCAACAACGCAGAGGAAAAGGTTCGGCTAATTCAAGCGAACCTAAAGACCGCCCAATGCCGACAAAAACAGTATGTGGACCGGAGAAGATGCCCATTACAGTTTGAAGTCAGGGATCACGTATATCTACGTGTGTCTCCAATGAAGGGCGTAAACAGATTTGGGGTGAGAGGAAAGTTAGTACCCCGATTCATCGGTCCATTCCAGATTACAGAAAGATGTGGATCAGTAGCATACCGGCTGAGATTACCAGAAGCACTTTCCAGTGTGCACGACATCTTTCACATTTCCCAGCTGAGAAAGTGTCTTAAGCTATCAACTACCATTCAGCTGGAGGATATAGAAGAACTGAAACCGGATCTCACGTATCGGGAGGAGCCGGCTCAGATCATTGATGAAAAGGCCCGAACCACATGCCACCGTACATTGTGGTTCTACAAAGTTCTATGGAGAAATCACTCCGTAGACGAAGCGACATGGGAGAGTGAAGAAAAAGCGCCAACTACCCTGACTTTTTCGTGTCGCATATACGGTAATTTTCCACCGTCCCCTCTCTCATGTTCACCTTATAATCTCGGGACGAGATTCTTTTAAGGGGGGAGGAATGTAAGGGCCTAAGTTTTTGCACACATTCAAAGTGTTCATCAAACCAGACACACCCCTCATTTGAGGAAACTTTATGAATACATTTGAAGAGCAAGTAAACACCATCAACATGATCATTAGAGAATAAAGTCACAAAATGCAAAAGTGGCATTTCCCACATGCATCATATAGGGGCTGGGCATATGAAAAACTCCAACACCTAGCTAGGGATGCTCCTGCCAAATTTCACCCAAATCCAAAACCCTTTTTGAGGCATTTTGGGTATAACTAGAAAGAGGCTAGTTTGAACTCAAATTCAAAATTCAAACTACTTTCATCCCATAAGTTCAAAAGTGGGAGGCATATTCTTACTCAGAACATTTTTGTGAGCTCACACACGAATTTTCACTCCATTTGGAGTTAATATTGACATGAGCTAAGTTTAACAAATTCAAACTCAAATTGAATTTCAAACTGCATATGTGCTGAAAATTTATTCAAACACCTCACAATTTGAATTCTATCAACTTCAAATGGGCATTTGGTAAATAATTCAAATCCTCAAGGGTATTAGTGGGATTACTGTTTGTAGCAGTGGGAGGAAGTTAATTTCAGAGCTTAAAAAAGGGGTGGGAACCACATGTCAGCCTCAATAGCAAATTCAACCGACTGAAGACCAGGCACTCGGTTTCTCGGGCTTCATCCAAGAGCGCTACCGAGCTAATCGCCGGGACAGCTCCTGCTCGGGCTGGGCTGCGTCAACCGACGTCGGCCCTCCTTCTTATCCCCGCAGCCGAGCCGGTCGAGGGCAGAACCGCTCAGTCTTTGCTCCCTCGCGAAAGAAAATGATCAGAGCAGCCGCTGTTCCTCCGATCTTCGGCCACCCGCCAAGCTCGCGTGTAAGCCTCGGCTGAGCAGCAAAACGGCACCACAGGACTCTCCACTACCCCCTCAAACCATCATCGAGTGAGCTCGTGCTCCATACACCGAGAACCACACCATTCCACAGCGGTCGCTACAAAGCCGAGAAGAGGTGCTCTCGTGGGCAGCCTCACCCAGGGCTTGTCGCGGCCGAGCAAGGCTGTTTCCGGACGCGCAAGGACCTCCTGCAGCTCACCTTCGAAGCTTGAGCTGAGAGGTTGAGCGTCGACACGAAATTTTGCAGTTTACGTCCAGCTGGTGCAAAGTCACCTTCGAGTAAGAAACTTTAAAGTTCCCGTTTGGTTCTCAATTAGATTCCACAAAACGTCACACATAGGAGCTAGACTCAGTGGCGCACAAGTTGGCTTCACAACACCTAGCATGAAAACCCATGTGCACGGCGTATTTCCAAGTTTGCCAACGGCGGCTTATTCGGGCAGCATCGGGCGCATGGTGAGAGCTTATCTTGGACCTCTCCCGAGCTGCCTTGAGCCCATGCCGAGCTCCCCTAGGGTGCACTGATGCTCTACGACCGATAGCTCGATCTTTTGGGGCGCCAGGAAGTCCGGCCGACACGGCCGAAGTTCTTCCGAAGCCGCCACTCGTCGACGGCCATATTTCGGCGATTGTCACGTCGAGCTGAGCCCAGCATCATGTTCCCCATGTGGGATTAGGCAGAGGCAGCCAAGATCGTGGAGTTTGGCACACGGCAGAAGCCTCCGGCGAGGGGTTGCGGCGATCGAGCGCGGGAGGCCGGAGGTAGACGAAGCCCCGGTCCCACGTGTCAGCGGCCGATATTTTTAAACGGGTGATTAGCTGTGACACCGGATCGGGTGTGGCTGCGTGCAAAATACTCCGTAGCCCCGTGTGTCAGCCGCTGAGGTGTTGACACGTAGCCCGGTCCCACGCGCAGTGATTTAAACTTTTCCCTGAATTTCAGATTTAGTTAAAACTTCAAACCCACATAACATAACTTTGGCTAGGAAACTCCAAATCGAATGAACCAAATTTTGTTGGATTCAGCTCTCTGAGGAATTTCCAACAAATCAAGTTTCACCCTATGAAAATCCTTAATTTTCCAGAATTAATTCTTCAAATTTTAAACTGTTTAGTATTTTATCTGGAGAACCCTTTGGAGAAAAATTCTGAAAATTGGCTAGGATGTTCATCAAAATATCCCTGAGCTACCATCAAATTTTCACATCCATTTGAGCTTATTTGATCCACCTAATGGTGTGATTAATAAAACTGTTCCAGAGAATAGAAATGTCCAGAAACATTTTCAGAATTTCTCTGAAATTGTTTAGCTCATATCTTTAGCTAGGAACCTTCAAATTAAGTGAGACCAACTCTATTAGAACCCTATAAAAATCTAGTTTTCATAAAGTCATGGCTTGCTCCATGAAAATCTCTAGAACACCCTAAGAGCTCCAAGTAAGGCCAAGTACATAATTATTTGTGGAGATCTCAAATGAGCTTTGCTGCAAATGAAACTTGGCCAAGTCTCTGTTTATGTTGTATCCAAACCACAGTAAAAATCTTAGAGTCATTGGGTGGGTCTGTCTAGCAAGACCTATAGTCTTCACAAATTCAAATTCAATTCAAATGCATTTAAATTGACACATGTATGTATTATCTCATGTAGTAGCTAAGGTTGAGGAGGAGGCCGAAGTCTTAGACTTCATCACTCCTGAGGAGCAGCTAGCCTACGACCAAGAGCAGCAAGGCAAGCTCCAGTTTGCATTAACCCTTTTTACAAATTTTTACTGTTTTGAGAACTTACTTTGAGCACCCACTTAATTCTTGCATTAGAGTCTTGTTTAAAACCCAAATGCATAGCCAATAAAACCCTGGGTTGGGATTAGGTTTAAAAACCTCGTTAGCTACTGCAATGCTAAGATAGTGTAGAATTCGGTACAAGTCCAGTAGTTGGAACTACTCGCGAGAATAGGCTAGAGGCACATTGCTCGGGTAAAGATAGCAAATTAAACACATGGCAAGAAAAATGAGACCGAGCAGAGAGTAAGGGCAGCAGGACTTTGGGGCTTTGGTGTCATAGCTCCGCTTGTGTCGATTGAGGACCGAGCCGTGTGTGGGCCTGTGGAACAAGCTAGAACAGTACCGAAGACCTACCGGCTATATGGGAACCGGTAAACCGATGTAACTCGGGTAGCTGGGTATTGAGGCATTGCCTGTCGTTCAGAGGGTAGGTTGATAGCTTGAGGTGTAAATCGGCTGGCGGCACTGCAGATGCGCACGCAGAGACCTTGCTCGGGACGATAGGACCGGTTCAATATTTTTTCTGACGGGTGAAAGGTGGTCGCGTACGACGTCCGTGATGGTTGCTGTAGGAAACATCGAGTACGGGCGTACGTGACGGGTTATTCGGGTAACCCTGCAGGTTTAAATCGATTATAATTACCATCCCTCGCGGTCATTGAGTATCACTTGTTCACTGTACCGTGACGTAGAAAGAACAGGCTAGATACATGTTAAAAGTTTGCTGAGTTGAAAGCTATACATTGATTGTTAATGATTGTTGTAGTTTAGAGCTAATTAAAGTTCATTTCAACTTTGGGCAAAGTACATGAGAGAAATGCGTTTCTTGTTCGATTGCGGCTCTCACATGTGCCTTAGTGTAAGGTTCTCCACAACCTGTTGCTAAAACTTGAAAGTAAGGTTCAAATAATTAGGCGAGTCCTTTGCAACTTATTTACCTCATGTACCCTACAAACCTTCGTGTAGAAGATTCTTGTATAGGAGAGACGGGTCAGACTTGCTGAGCCATCGTTCTCACTGCTTGTGTTTGAAGCTTTTGCAGGGGTTTATGAGGAAGGGACTCCCGAGGAGGAGACGGAACCCCAAGAGGGAAACCCTGTCGAGTGGGAGTCGTGCACGCCGCCGTGTTAGTGTGTGTGCGTGCTAGGAGGACACATTCACGGGCTGAACGTGAACTCGATGCGTAGTCTACGCCCTTGAGTGTAGACCGAACTATTTTGTTGTAAAAATGTTAATAAACTGGTTTATGTAATAAAACTTTGCTTCCGCTTTGTATCTTTGATGTGCGTTATCCGGTGCTGTGCAATGCAGCACCCCTCAGCGTGATCCTGGCTCGACAAGGCCATGGGGCCCCCTCATCGCTGCTGTGGTTTTGGCGCTGAAAATGTGGAGGCACTATCTCCTGGGGAATTTGGTGCATCTCTACACCGACCACAAGAGCTTGAAGTATATTTTCACCCAGAAGGAGCTTAATATGAGGAAAAGGAGGTGGTTAGAACTAATCAAAGATTATGAGATTGAGATTCATTACTACCCCGGCAAGGCGAATGTGGTTGCCGATGTGCTGAGTCGGAAATCGCATGTCCATAACCTCACCATTACATCGGTGAAGGAGGAAGAGCCGAGTTTATACTTGGTTCCTTATGGGTCACTCTACAACCTTGCTCTCATACCTGTAAGGGCCTCAGTTTTTGACACACATTTGCAGTGTTCATCACCACACCACACACCTCATTTGAGGCAGGATGATGAACACAAATGAAGAGCAAGTAACAATTATCAACATGCTCATTAGAGAACAAACTCACACATTGCCAAAGTGGTATTTCTCACATGAGATATAAGGGGGCTGGACATATGAAAACTCCTACACTTTGCTAAGGATGTCCAGGCCAAGTTTCACCCAAATTCCAAACCTTTTTGAGGTCATTTTGGGTATAGCTAGAAAGAGGGCAGTTTGAAACCATATTCAAATTCAAACTGTTTTTATCCCATGAATTTAAAGTGGGAGGCATATTCTTACTCAGCACATTTTTGTGAGCCCACACACCAAGTTTCACTCCATTTGGAGTTGATCTTGACGTGAACTAAGTGGGGCAAATTCAAACTTCATTTGAATTCAAAACTGCACTTGTGCTGAAATTCACTCAAACCAAACCCAATTCGAATCCTATGCAATTCGAATGGCTCAAGGGTGAATAATCTGAACCACCAGGGGTATTATGGAGTTCACTATTCACTACAGTGATTAGGAGTAAATTTCAGAGGTTAAAACCCCGGGTGGGACCCACATGTCATAGAGGGAAGAAGGAGAAACTTGCAACCAAAGTCAGAGTCTCGGTGGGAAATTCCACCGAGCAGCTGTCGGCTGTGCCACCGAGCAGCTACCGGCGCCACCAGCTGCTTCCCCCTCCGCGCGCTGGCGCCCAGGGCGGCTTGCTCGCGCCCCCATGCAACCGGCACCGCCTCAGCCGAGCAGGAGTCGGCCGGCTTTATCTTCTCGTGGGCAGAACCGAGCAGTGGCATTGTTTCTCGTCGCAGCTCTCTGCTCAATCGGGAAAACCAGCAAAACAATCTCCTTCGTTCCTAAGCTGCTAGACAGCCACCGGAGGTCGCGCACCACCCTCCCAACGCCTGAACCACCGGGTTTCGGCCCCTGTTCCCGTGATCAACAACGACCGCCGCAGTTTAGCTGAAGGACGGCGATCGGTCTCACGTGGGCAGCACACTGCAACCACTTCCACGGCCGAGAAAGGGCGGCAACAGGAGCGCACGAACTCCACGTTGCTTCCACCTGAAGCTCAAGCCACGCCGTGAACTCTCGCCGGCGAATTCTCAGTTTTTGCTCCGGCAACCTTAAACTGAGTTTCCGGTACGGTTTCTTTGAATTCTCGCTCTATGATCTTTCGGAGGTCATCAAATTCTTGCACATAGACGCTGGACTAACCGGAGATCAAGTTCTTTTCTGCATCCGTAGCGTGAAACTGTCTAGGAGTGACGAATTTCGAGCTCGATCGAGGGCGGTCATGGCGGGCACGATCGGTCACACGGTGCCGACCAACTTGCCGCCATCCCTGAACCCTTTTGACACCTTGTCGAGCTTCCTAGAGGTATGCTGATGCAATAAGGCCGTTTGTTCGAGGTGTTGGTGGGTTTAGAAACCACGGTCGACGGTGCCGAACCTCAACCGAGGCCGCGGCACGTCGCCGAGCTATTTCCGGTCACCCCCAGCCCGACCTGACACCACCGACGCGTTCCTCAACGTCGACAACCCCCTGGTGGCGAGTTTCAGACCATGGGAGGTCCGGCAGCGGCGAGCCGGTGAGCCCCGAGTCTGCTCCGGCGAGGTCGGCGGCGCGGGCGCGAGAGAACGGCGGAAGGAAGACGAAGCCGGCTGACCCATGTGTCAGCGGCTGAAGAATTTGAATCGGGATCGGGTGTGGCCAGGGATCCGCTGTGCTGGCGCGCAAATACCCTGTGAGATCCAGTGTACCGGACACCTCCGTGCTCGACACGTGTGGTATCTCCGTGGTGCCGGACACCTCCGCGCTCGACACCTGTCCGCGCGGGCCCCCGCGAGATTTAAACTTTTCCCCGATTTTCAGATTTCCTTCAAACTTCAAATCCTCATAACTTTGGCTAGAAAGCTCCAAATTGAGTGAACCAAATTTTTCTGGATTCAGCTCTCCGAGTACTTTCCAGCAAATTAAGTTTCACTTCATGAAAACCCTTAATTTTCCAGAATTAATTCCTCAAAATTTATACTGTTAGGAATTTTAACTGGGGAATCCTTTGGAGGAAAATCCTGAAATTTTGCTGGGATGTTCACCAAAATATCCCTGAACTACCATAAAATTTTCAGATCCATTTGAGCTCATCTGATCCACCTAATGGTGTGATTAGTGAAACTGTTCCAGAGAAAATAGAAAATGTTCAGAAACATTCTCAGAAATTTTCTCTGAAATTGTTTAGCTCATATCTTTAGTTAGGAACTTCCAAATTAAGGGAGACCAACTCCATTAGGACCCTCTGAAAATCTAGTTTTCAGAAAGTCATAGTTTGTTTCATGAAAATCCCTAGAACACCCTAAGAGTTCCAATTAAGGTCAAGGACATAATTAGTTGTGGAGGGCTCAATTGAGCTTTGCTGCAACTAAAACTTGACCAAGTCTCTGTTTAGGTTGTAACCAAGCCACAGTAAAAGTTTCACAGTCATTAGGTCTGTCTAGCAAGGGTTATAGACTTCACAACTTCAAATTAATACAAATGCATTTAAATTGATACATGTATTCCTTCCATCATGTAGTCGCTAAGGTCGAGGAGGAACCCGAAGTCCTAGACTTCGTAACTCCGGAGGAGCAGCTAGCCTACGACCAAGAGCAGCAAGGCAAGCTCCGGTTTGCATTAACCTTTTACAAATTTTTATTGTTTTGAGCACATCCTTGTTTACTTTATTCTTTGTATTAGAGTTTTGTTTGGAAACCCAATTGCATAGCCAAGAACACCATGGGTTGGGTTTAGGATTGCAAACCCTGTTAGCTACTGCAATGCTAAGATAGTGTAGGATTCGGTACAAGTCGAGTAGTTGGAACTACTCGCGAGCATAGGCTAGGGGCACTCGACTCGGGTAGAGATAGCACATGAAACACATGGCAAGAAAATGAGATCAAGCGGAGGGTAAGGGCAGCAGGACTTTGGGGCCTGTGTGCTATAGCTCCGCTTGTGTTGATTGAGGACCGAGCCGTGTGCGGGCCTGTTGAACAAGCTAGAACAGTACCAAAGACCTACCGGCTATATGGGAACCGGGAAACCGATGTAACTCGGGTAGCTGGGTGTTGAGGCATAGCTGGTCGTTCAGAGGGTAGGTTGAGAGCTCGAGGTGTAAATCGGCTGGCGGCACTGAGATGCGCGTGCAGAGAACTCTTGCTCGGGACGATTGGACTGGTTCAACATTTGGCTAACGGGTGAAAGGTAGTCGCGTACGGCGTCCGTGATGGTTGTTGTAGGCAACATCGAGTACGGGCGTACGTGACGGGTTGTTCGGGTAACCCTGCAGGTGTAAATCGATTATAATCGCCATCCCTCGCGGTCAGTGAGTACCACTTGTTCACTGTACCGTGACGTAGAAAGAATAGGCTAGTTACATGTTAAAATGTTGCTGATTGAAAGATGGACTTGATTGCTAATGACTTGCTGTAGTTAGAGCTAACTAAAGTTCATTTCAACTTTGGGCAAAGTACATGAGAGAAATGCGTTTCTTGTTTGATTGCGGCTCTCTCATGTGCCTTAGCGTAAGGTTCTCCACAACCTGCTGCTAAAACTTGAAAGTAAGGTTCTACTAATTAGGCGAGTCCTTTGCAAATAATTTTATCTCATGTACCCATCACCCCTCATGTAGAAGTTCCATGCTTAGGTGAGACGGGTCAGACTTGCTGAGCCTTCGTGCTCACTGCTTGTGTTTGAAGCTTTTGGAGGGTTCTATGAGGAAGGGACTCCCGAGGAGGAGACGGAACCCCAGGAGGGGAACCCCGTCGAGTGGGAGTCGTGCACGCCGCAGAGTTAGTGTGCGTGCGTGCTAGCAAGGACGCGTTCAAGGGCTGAACGTGCACTTGATGCTTAGTCTACGCCCGCGAGTGTAGACTGAACTTATTTTGATGTAAACATGTTCATAACTTGTTTATGTAATAAAATTTCGCTTCCGCTTTGTACCTTTGACGTGTGTTATATGGTGCTGTGCAACGCAGCACCCCTCAGCGTGATCCTGGCTCGACAGGACCTTGGGGTCGTGTCAATACCTACCATTAGGGAGGATATCATTGCAGCTCAAAAAGTTGACAAGGGCATGGCACATCTTCGGAGACGGATAGACAATGGGGAAATCAAATGTTTCCGAAAAGATGATGAGGGGACGCTGTGGTTCAATGACCGCATAGTCGTACCCCAGAATATGGAGCTGAGGAAGAAGATCCTAAATGAATCTCACTTGTCTAAATTCTCCCTTCATCCAGGCAATTTGAAAAAGGGGCCAATTTGAATGCAAATTCAAATTGCAGCCACTTTCATCACTTGAATTCAAAATTTGACTCCATATTCAAACTCAGCAAATTTTTCCAAGTTAGTCCACCAATTCCACCAATTTTCATCCTCATTGGAGTTCATCTTGTCGGGAGCTAAGTTTGCATTAATTCAAAACTGAATTTGAATTTCAAATTCAATTGTGAAACAAATTCAGCCTAACCAATGTCAATTTGGTGAATTCAAATTTACTCACTGACTTGGTGGCTAAGTTTACCATTAAGTGTGAGTAAATGGGATATTTGAAGCTAGAAATGGAAAGGAAGTAGAGGGGGAGTGAGGGGCCCACATGTCAGTGGGACAGCTAACTCACACCGGAGCAGTGCTCTGTTTCTCACTGGGTCGACCGAGCGCAGCGCGCCACCGGGGCAAGTCACGGATGCCACCTCCCGAGCAGCCCCAGCGTGGTGTGTTTCGCGGCAACCGGCCATATTTGCACCTCACAAACCGACTCTCCGTTGCTCTCTGCCGTTCCGGAGCTCCTCAACGAAAGACGCAGCCGCACACTCGACAACCTTTGGGTCTCCGGGGTCCGAACGTCTCCGAGGTTGGCACGCTGATCTGAGCTCACCCAGACCTTCGCCGAAGCATCCTCGACGTGGTCGATGCAACAACCCGGTGCCACACCCATGGCAAACCCGACCACGAGCTCCCTGTTTCTCTTCGGCGCCGTGTAAAGCCGCCGCCGACAAAGCCTCATTGTCCAGCCGCTAGGGCGATCTTACTCCTAGTTGGGCACGCCAAAAGGTTCGCCTAGGAGTGCACTTTCTGTCCGGCAACCCCGGCCGCATGCCATAGAGTATGCTCGCCAGAATTCCAGTTCTTGCCGATAGCATGTGATATAGCCTGTGTCCGTATAAATAAAAAATTTGGGCTAACCGGTCAAGCAATCGCTCCCCAACTTTGACAACCAGCTAGAAACGTCCGTGCGAATCCATACGGTCAAGAATCACAGGAAACCAGCGAGAAACCACCGAGTTCCTTTGGTTTTTTGTTCATCATCGAGTTTAGACCTAGGTCACACGGTGAAGTCCGGTTTTCCGCAACCTTGAGCAAGACCAGAGGCTGGGTCGTTGCTCCATAGGTCACGGTGGTGCTGTAGGAGCCAACAGAGGAGGCTTTGTGGCATTACAGCACCGTACCGACATCGCCGAACTCACCCAGTAGACAGTCACTGTCGCACGACTGACTCCGGTGATTACCGGCCGGCGACTAGGTCATCTGTAAAATCCCCAAAAAGTGGTAGCAAGAAAAATTCAGCTCATGTACACTTAGGAAAAATGAGGGGAATTAAAACTTTGAATTATAACGGTGTAAGTTCAAAGTGAGGGTCTAGACTTCCCAAAAACTTTCCAACATGGAGATCTAAATTCATAACCTTGGTATTCATATATCAAATATTCAACCTTCCAAAGTTCAGCTCATTTGGAGGGGTTTTAGTATTTGTTTGGGATTAAAAGAGGAATCCCTTTAATCTGAATTTCAAATTCAGTTTCAAATTTCAATTTCCTCAATTTGCAAATTTGGTCCCACAAATGTGTTCTCCACATTTGAATTAGCAGCCATGCCAAAAATGAGAAACTTTGGAGTTGGTTTGCTATGCTTTTGGAACAATGCAAAAGGGATAATTCCAATTCAAATGACCATACCCAATTCAAACCCCACACAAGAATTCAAACTATTTGAATTTCAGCAAATTTAAACCATGACTTGGTGTGGAAGTATAGCCTTAATTATTGAGTAGCTGGGGGAGAAATATCAGTGGAAATTGGAGGTTGTGGGACCCAATTGTCAGCCATACATAAGAGTTAACCGACCTGTTTTTCACCTTGGTTGATCACAGCTCGCCAGCGCTCGGCTGAAACCCACGCCCGAAGCTCCACCGAGCTGGTTCTCGCTGCCCCCAACGTCGGCGCGTGCGTGGGCGATCAGAGCTGCCGCCCGAGTGCCCCAGCCCTACTTCTCTTCCCCACCCCCCTCAGCTCGTGTTGCGCCTCAGCTGTTTCTTCGCACCAAACACCACCGCCGTTTCTTCCCCGATCATCCACAGCCACCGAGTTTGATTGCTCGAGCTCCCAACAGCAAAGAACTGCGCCCACCAGTTCTCTAGCCGGCTAGCCACTCCTCCCCACTCCTCCCAGTAGTTAATATGAGTCTCTGAACCTTTTCATGGTTCTGAGAGCATATGAAAACGCTGATCTCCAGCGTGCTTTAGGCAAAAGTGAGAATACCTCATCCTGTGGTAAGCAACACGATAGTATGCAACTCCTGAGCATTCAATGTTCAAAGGGCCATACGCAGCGCTTGCCATCGGCGTGCCTCAACGGTCATGAGGCAATAGGTGGTATCCGTTGGGTTGATAAAATTCCTAACCGTGACGACCCGTTCGCGCTCGACTCGGGTTCCCCGTCGTGTGGTGTGGAAACACGACCATGTACCTTGAGACATGGCTTGATTCAAGGACGATCCGTATGGCAATGATACGGACCGTATGTTTTTATTATGATATGGAACTTCCTGAAATGTCAAAAACCTTTGTGTGCACCATTATTGTGTGTTTTTCTGCAGGTACATTAACCATGTTAGTGCATGACATTTAGCAACCATTTGTGAGTGACGTTCTTAGTTCCACCATTTGACACGTATATGCCGGAATACCGGCTTAGGATTTTTCTTTGGTGAGGAAACGTAGTTCTGAGACTGCATAAAAGGATATTTTTCAAATAAAAGAGTTAAAATGAGGTTTAGGATTCCATTTAGGGGTTAGTAAACTCCTATATTGAACTAAGAGTCAATTGGGAGTGTAGATTCATTTCTAAAGACTTAGGAACAACCTCCCCTGTTTTTGGCAGAAAAATTGCTGAACTTAAATAGGGCATAACCTAGGATTGGTTGAACCAATGGAAGTGTGGGATACCATTCTGGAAAGGTTTTAAAGTCCTCTACAACTTTTCCGTAGAGTTCCAGAACAAAATCTGCCTCCAAATGGATGCAAATTTCAGATGAGTAGGCACTATCCAGAAACAGGGCAGACCAAAATGCTCTCTGGAATTTTCTGTATTTCAACCACAACTTTCTGTAGAAAAATTTCTAAGGGTCAAGCAAGACATTGTGGGAAAGTATAGGAAATGTGCTACAACTTTGTAGTTCTGTGTTTTCCTAGATTGAGGGCAGAATATGATGGAATTTTGTGAACAATACAGCTCCTTGCAAAGGAGGTGCTGTCAAAATTCCTGAGAAAATTCTGTCAACTTGTAGAGATCATAACTCACAAACTAGGGAGGCTATGGAGGCAAATAAATACAATCTGGATTCCTTTTAGAGTTTAATACAATTTTGTTGTTGAACTCTAGTCCAGTTGCCTCCAAGGGGGCCAAAACTGTTAAAATTCTTCCAACTGGTCTGCTGGACCAGAAGTGGACATTGAACACCATGTTGAGGTGTTTCAATTAAAACCCTTAGTTTCACCTTTTGATATCCAGGGCTGTTGTAAAACAGCGAATTGGAGTCGAAAATTTTATGCATTCGACATATCACTTCGAGCTAGGACATGTTTGAGTCCAGTACAATAGCGAGGAATTACGCATGCTAACACACTTAACATCCCGTGGCGACCCACGATGGTTGAAATGGACTTTTAATCCATAAAGTTCATCACTTTGGAACTCAATCTTGTGACGTGGTCCAGGTGTAGGATCGAAGTACACGTGTAAAGCTACCAGAGGGGGGGGGGGTGAATGGTAGATAAAAACTTTTCAGCGGAAGCAACAAAACACCCCTCAGCAGAAAACCGATCTGTTAAAAAAACTGTTTGTGCGACTAATCTAAACGTTTTCTACTGTGACAAAACTTGTACAGATTGTAGAGAATCAAGTCACGAAGACGTGACAACAAGAATCATGAAAATCCGTTGAGAGAAACTCAAGTTACGATCGAAAGATCGAACAAAGGTCAATCTGTCCTACGCGAGAAAAACAGTTCTGGAATACTGCAAAGAAACTCGTGTAGATCAGAAACCACAAATTCAATGACAAATTTTCACAGATGATAGATAATCAAGTTGTGAAAATAACTCAAAAAGAATCACATCAATTGGATCTGTAAAACTCGAGTTATGATAAAACCACAGAAGCAAGGTAGTGCTGAACAGAAACTCGACGAGAAAAACTTGTCTGAAACAAGTCGGACGAACAAGGCACAAAAGTTCCTTTAGAATACGAATTTTATCAAAACACAAGAGGAACAGTCCCAAAGTCGTGCACCCACGAGCCTTGGCCTCCCTTGCTTATATAACCAGCCCTAAGGCCAACCCAATTCAAACTAGGACTCCTACTCCTACTTGGATTCAAACTGTAACTTTCTAATACTGCTCAAGACTCTTCTACATGCAGATAGAAGCAATCTTAAGACTTCCAAACTCTTTAGTAACGTCCCAAACATTCCTAAAACATCTAAAATTCGTGACCCACACGAAATCTTATCATAACCAACTCGAAACTTTCCATATTTGAGTCAAACACGACTCAGCCGCAGCCTGAGTCCATAACCTAGTCGGTTGAACCTTTCCGACCGATTCTTTACGTCCACATCTCTTCATCACGCCTTGGAACCATGTTGCCACGTCCATGCACTCCTTGCACACGTGCAAACACCTTCCAACAACGTCCATGATACCTTCATATGCATTGTTCTTGATCCAAACATGCTGCGCGACCTCCCGATCAACTCAACCACAATTCCTCCCAAACTTGGTTGTTGAACCTCATCTTTTCCCTAAGACTAGTTCAATGGATCCCGTCACCAGCCATGTCTTGAACTCAAGCAAAACCTGCACATGAATAAACAACCAATACTTCCGAGCATAAGTCCCCGACTTGACTCTCGTTAGTTCCAAAACTACAACATCTTACGTGAGCACCTCACATAAGCATGTTGTAAACCATAGCAAAATGATATCAGCCATAACCACCAAAACACACCAAAACTTAGTAAAATAATACGAAGCAAACTTTCCATAAGAGTAAAGCAAGTTCGAAACATTGCAAGTTAAAAGCAGAACTATTGCAATCAAGCTCCGAACCTTACCAAAGCTAACTGGACCTTGAACCGGAGCTTACCAAAGCTAGTCGGACCTAGCGCCAGAGCTTACTAAAGCTTAGTCGGACCTAGCACGGAACTTACCAAAGCTAGTCAGACCTAGCACCGGAGCTAGCAAAAACAAGTCGGACCTAGCCAAAATAAGTCAGACCTAGACAAAGAAGTCGGACCTTACGTCGGACCTTGCAGGAGCTCGGACCTAGAGTCTGACCTTGTTAAAAAGGTGTTTTGGTAGTATTCAAAACTTTTATCGTCAAAGCCAATGTATTCAGCACACATAGGTCTCACAATCTCCCCTTTGATGAATGCATTGGCAACACCACTTAAAATCCGAACATTGGCTTATTCACATGAAAAGTTTCGAAAACAATTTCTCCCCCTTTGTAAATCAGAAATAAAATGAGAAGAAAAATAAAAATACCAAAAATTCTCCCCCTGAGAAGAATCGTGCCAAAACACTTGTGAATGTGTGCAATGTGTGATCAATTTCTCCCCCTTTGACACTGTATTCAGCAAGGTACAAAAGAGAAATTTTAATTTATTATGAGCACATTATAACATATACATATAAAACAAAGCTCATCCAAATCATACTATCAAGTAACTTACACTATCACATCAATGAGATACATAAAGTAGTGTAAGCCATGCTAGAGATCAAGTGTAATTTTCAATTTAAGCAAGTCATGATCTCACAAACTTAACTATTCCAAGACCTGAAAGCGTGACACTTGTTGCTGCATTTTATTTATCATTTAAAGCACAAATTTTGATCTTATGACATTTGCAAGAGATTATATGCAGCATCAGCCTTATTCTAACCAACCAAGCCAATCCTATGTCATTTGACAGTCAGAAGCTTAAGGACATGGTTTTAGTCATACGCAACTCCTTTCAAGTTCATATCTAAGTGCAATGATAAGCCATCTCAAAAGAAGAAGTGCGATGCATGCATATTCTCTTGATCGTTTCTCATTTTTTTTATTTCAACATAAAAACTCAACATGTGAGTTTATTACTTGATAAATTCTTTATGATTAAAAGCACTTGTGAGCATGCAACAAGTTCAAAACAGCAAGAAAGTTTGACCATGACCAGATTTAGTGTAAGTAATTATTCCAATTACTAGACATGGTAAAAACTACAAAATGTATAACACGAGTAATGTAGTAAGAACTTTCAGCATGAAAAAGGAATCACAAAGTCATATATGCATGAAATACTATGCTCATATTATTTTAATTTCAGATTCACACATAGACTTCCCAAGTTTCAAAATTCTCCCTCAATTTAAGCCATGAGGATGCATAACCCCTATTTCACTATGAATGTAACAAAAACGAGTGAAATCCAAAGGTTTTGTGAAAATGTCAGCCAATTGTTGTTCGGTATCTACATGGTGAAGCACAATGTTCCCTTTTTCGACATTATCACAGAGAAAGTGATACCTAATGTCAATATGCTTAGTTCTCGAATGTTGCACGGGGTTTTTAGCAATGCAAATGGCACTAGTGTTATCACAAAACAGTGGAACACTATCTAGATCAACCCCATAGTCCTTAAGTGTTTGAACAATCCAAAGAATTTGTGAGCAAGCACTAGCAGCAGCTACATATTCAGATTCGGCTCTGGATTGTGCAACTGAACATTGTTTTCTAGAGGACCAGGCAATAAGTGTATTACCAAGAAAATGACAAGCACCAGAAGTACTTTTCCTATTAATCCTACAACCCCCAAAATAAGCATCGGAAAAAGCTTTCAAAGTAACGGTTGAGGAAGAAGGAACAAAAATGCCAAATTCTTGAGTTCCATGTAAGTACCTGAGAATCCTTTTGACGGCTTGACGATGTGAAGCACGTTGGGAGCCGACTTGAACGGATGAATGAAACCGTGCACAAATATATACGCTGAATTGTATGTCCGGTCTTGATGCCGTGAGATACAAAAGTGATCCGATCATGCTTCTATATTCTTTTTGATCAACGGGGTCACAATCTTCATCAAATTCAAGTGTTGTTGCTGTCCCCATTGGTGTCTGAAGAGTCTTGCTTTTGTCCATGTTGAAGTGCTTTAGGAGATCTTTTGTATACTTTGTTTGATGCACAAAGGTACCCTCCTTGGTTTGCTTGATTTGCAGCCCCCAAAAGTACGTGAGTTCTCCCATCATACTCATCTCAAATTCTGAACTCATCATAGCTGAAAACTTGGACACAGGATCATGAGAAGCACAACCAAAGATAATATCATCCACATACACTTGGACGAATAATGAGTCATTGCCATGCTTAAGCACAAAATGAGTTTTATCAACCTTGCCCATGGTAAACCCCTTTTCAAGTAAGAATGTTTTTAACCTATCATACCATTCTCTAGGGGCTTGTTTGAGACCGTACAAGGCTTTGGACATTTTGTAAACATGATTAGGAAAATTTGGATTTTCAAAACCAGGCGGTTGTTTGACATAAACCTCCTCATCTATGTAGCCATTAAGAAAAGCACTTTTAACATCCATTTGATATAGCCTAAAACCTTTAGATGCAGCAAAAGCTAACAAAATTCTTATGGCTTCTAATCTAGCAACAGGAGCAAAAGTTTCATCAAAATCTAGACCTTCAACTTGTGTGAAACCTTGAGCAACCAACCTAGCCTTATTCCTAACCACAACCCCATCCTCACTTTGTTTATTTTTAAACACCCATTTAGTTCCAATTAAAGTGTGACCTTGAGGTGGAGGTACAAGTTTCCAAACATTATTTCTTTCAAAATTTTCTAACTCTTCTTGCATGTAAATAATCCAAGATTCATTAGTGAGTGCATGTGATATATCTTTGGGTTCAAAAGAAGCAACAAAAGCAGAATGAGCATGAGAATTGGGGTCGAAAAACCTGGATCTTGTAACTCATGTATGCAAGCTTCCAATAATTTGTTGTGGAGGATGACTTTTGAGAATGTGGAGGGAGTGGACACTTCACAAGCTTCTTCTTCATGTTCACCACAAATAGATGAGATTGTGACGTGAGGAGGATCTGGACCAGCAATGGTGGTCGTTGGTGCTGGCTGTGAATCAAGATCAGGAGCTGGAACAATGTCATTAGCTGCTGAATTTTCGGGCAGCAGCACCACTTCTTCCTCTTCTTCAACGAAAATACTCTCCCCCTGCGGATATGGATCGGGACCTGCAATATTTGAACTAATACCTGAGCTAGCTTCATCAAAAGAAACCTCACAAGTCTCCACAATTTTGTTAGTATCAAGTAAAAGCACATGGTAGCCTCTAGTATGAGATGGATAACCAAGAAACATGCCATCAACAGATCTAGCTTCAAATTTATCAAGATTACCATGTTTCTTAACAAAGCATTTGCAACCAAAGACCCTAAAGTGTGTGACACTAGACCCATGTCCAAACCTGAGCTCATATGGTGTTTTACCTAGCTTAGCACGCAAGAAAACACGATTTGAGACATAACAAGCGGTTGCAATTACATCAGCCCAAAATTTCCTAGGAGTTTGATATTCATCAAGCATAGTCCTAGCCATCTCAACCAAGGTTCTGTTCTTTCTCTCTACAACACCGTTTTGTTGAGGTACATATGGTGAAGAAAATTGATGATCTATTGCATTTTCAGCACAAAAGTGATCAAACGATTGATTTTTAAATTCGGTTCCATTATCACTTCTAATTGCTCTTAAAGATCCCGGGTGATCAATTGATAATCTAAGAAATAAAGTTCTAAAGTGACTAAAAGCTTCATTCTTAGATGCCATAAAGTAAACCCAAGAGTATCTAGAATAGTCATCAACAATCACAAGAACATACCATTTACCTCCGAAGGATTGAACACGTGAAGGTCCTACGGTGTCAAGGTGTAAAAGTTGACCCGGTTCAGTTATCATGGTCATTGTGAGAGGAGCATGTGAACCTGCAACCATCTTAGCATGTCTACAAGAAGAGCACACAATTTCTTTGTCCCCTTTACGCTTAGGCAGCCCACGTATGCGATCAAGAGCATTAAAACGTGTGAGATGGTCAAAGCCTACGTGACCAAGTCTACGATGCCAAAAATATAAATCTTTGGAATCATTTGCAACTAGACATATATGCTTAGAGGAAGACATATCAAAATCAGCTTTAAAAACTCTTCCAAACCGAGACATGTTAAAAATAAGCTCACTATTTAAACCTACAACTTTGCAGCAATTTTTATTGAAAATAATTTCCAGATTTTCATCTAGCAATTGTGAAACAAAAAGCAAGTTGTATTTAAATTTTTTGACAAGTGCCACATTATTCAAAGTGTAGTGATCATTTACTCTAACCGAACCCTTAGCAATTATAGGAGTTGAAGAATTATCGGCAAAAGTAACATTCTCTACACGTGGCACAAGAGAGAGAGGAGAACCATTCTTTGTTACCGGTCATGTGGCGTGAGCAACCTGAATCCACAATCCAAATGTTCTCCTTCCTCAAGCGTGTAACCTACATAGAAGCACAATACGTCGATGACTCAATACTGGGGTTAGTTAAAAGGCATTTAGGAATCCAGTACTGAGTCACACGACGTCCAGCAGGAATAACATGTGAAAGATGAGATAAAACAGAAGGTTTATGAGTCAAAGTTTGAGATTTTTTGTTCTTAACTACTGACCTATGAGGTGTTACTTGTGTAGCACGAAAATCAGTAGCTCCAGAGGCAAAAACAGAAGGTCCGGAGGCAAAAACTGAAGCTTCGGAGGCAAAAACTGAAGCTCCGGGGGTAAACTTTGAATATTTCTGACTCATAACAGCAGGTTGCATGTTCCTGACATTCGGTTTAGTATGTGCAGCAAATTTTGCATGGGAGTTATAAGATCTAGCTTGCATTCTTTCCTTTTTATGTTGTTTAGCTAGTCTATAACAAAAATCTATGACATGACCATCTCTACCACAATAGGTACAATAAAATTTAACTTTGTGTTCATGTCTAGATGAGCATGCAGTATGCTTATTTGAACCCAAATGTGACAACACTCCTGTAGATTTAAAAACTACTTTTTGTTTAGGAACTGTTTGAATGAAACCACTTCCTAATGATTTTACAATTTTAGGTGGATATTCCTTAGCATGAGCATGTGAATTAAAACCTAAACTAGTTTTATCATTGCAAGACTTGGAAGAATTCAGCAGCAAGTTTAGGTTCTTATTACCATTACAAAACCGATCTCATGTTTTATGCATGTTATCAAGTTTATTTGATAGATCAAGGCAATTTTCACATGAATTTTTTCCTTTTAATTTGCAATTGAAACAATATTTAACTTCATGAGAACGTAAAGCATTGTTCAATATAGAAATTTCTTTCATAGCATCTTGTAGTTTCTTAATAAGATCATCGCAAGTAGAACAATGCAAATCAATTGTAGAACAACAAGCATCTGTCAAGTTTTTATCATTAAGTGCAGCAAGCTTTTTGTTCTTTTCGATTTCAAGTTCAAGTTTATCAAGTGTGGAGGTGTGTGCACTTCTTAGAGAGGACAATTGTTCATATATTAAATCACATGAGGAACAAGAATCATCACTAGGAATCAAGGATTTTAAACGATTAATTTCAGATTCTATTGACTCAATTTTAACAGCATTGTCCCTAAGCTTTTTGTACTTTTTCTTAACAATAATAGTGGCACGAGAAATATCATCACAAATTTCTTCGCAAGTAGGACATACCTCTTCGTTGTCACTGTTGTGTTCTGCATCCTCCATACTTGATTTTGATTTGCCTGCCATGAAGCACAAGTTTGCCAGATCATCTTCATCACTTCCAATGTCTACATCACTCGAGCCAAGTTCTTGAAGTGCGGTGATGAAACTGTTTATCAGTTTGCGTACTGTAAAACCCTTCTTTTTCTTGTTGGTGTTGCCAAAAGAGGACTTGACTTTATTCTGCTTTTCATCACGGTTAGAAGGACCTGAAAGGTTAGGACAATCTGTACGAAAGTGTCCTGTCTTATCACATTCAAAGCATCGTTGAGGTCTGGAGCTTCCTCTCCTTCTAGTTCTCACATTTTGCAATGCTTTTGAGAACCTAGTAGAAATAAGTACTAGCTCCTCCTCTGGAAACTCCTCAATCTATTCCAGTGTTAGTGAAGACAGCAAAGCAAGTGTATTGCTAGATGATTGGCCGGAGCTAGGCATATCAAGTTGTGAGACAAATGCAATAGTCTTATTTGGGTTCTTACGTGATATAATGTCAATTTCATGAGTTTTTAGCTTAGAATAAAGCACATCTAATGTAAGAGTACTCATGACAGTGGATTCACGTATGGATGTTACCTTCATCTCCCAAATTGACATGTCTAATGCACTTAGTAATTGCCTAGCATTTTCAGCATCTGAAAAATTAACATTGACGCTACGCAAGTTGCTGATAATTTTATTAAAGCGAGCAAAGAGGTCATCAATAGACTCACCGGGTTGCATCTCAAAGAGCATGTATTCTTTCTTGAACATATCCTGTCTTACCTTCTTGATCGTGTTGGATCCTTTGTGTTAGTCACAAAGTGCTCTCCACACATCGTACGCCGATCGGAGGTGTGCAACACGGTCGAAGTCGCTCTGAGTTAGTCCTTGTATGATCAAGTTCCGAGTCTTGTTGTTGTTGTCCACATCTCTCATGTTTGTAGCCGTGAATTGATCGTTTGAAGGCACATCGTAAGGCTTGTACACCATTTCCCATATTGCAAAGTCTTGCGCCTGGATGAAAGCTTCCATGCGTGCCTTCCAAACCTGAAAATCAATACCACTAAACACACAAGGTTTGGCGGAGTATTTCTCCATGATGATTAGTCAAAACACGTGCAAATCACAAAGATTAGAGCAACCTGGCTCTGATACCAATTGTAGGATCGAAGTACACGTGTAAAGCTACCAGAGGGGGGTGAATGGTAGATAAAAACTTTTCAGCAGAAGCAACAAAACACCCCTCAGCAGAAAACTGATCTGTTAAAGAAACTGTGTGTGCGACTAACCTAAACGTGTTCTACTGTGACAAAACTAGTATAGGTTGTAGAGAATCAAGTCACGAAGACGTCACAACAAGAATCATGAAAATCCGTTGAGAGAAACTCAAGTTACGATCGAAAGATGGAACAAAGGTCAATCTGTCCTACG
Source organism: Neostapfia colusana (assembly GCA_030760725.1). Classification (NCBI taxonomy): domain Eukaryota; kingdom Viridiplantae; phylum Streptophyta; class Magnoliopsida; order Poales; family Poaceae; genus Neostapfia; species Neostapfia colusana. The sequence continues at coordinate 90,557,788 of JASWHV010000002.1, read as the reverse complement.
CGAGAAAAACAGTTCCAGAATACTGCAAAGAAACTCGTGTAGATCAGAAACCATAAATTCAATGACCGTGAAATTTTCACAGATGATAGATAATCAAGTTGTGAAGACAACCCAAAAAGAATCTCATCAATTGTATCTGTAAAACTCGAGTTATGATAAAACCACCGAAGCAAGGTAGTGCTGAACAGAAACTCGACGAGAAAAACTTGTCTGAAACAAGTCGGACGAACAAGGCACAAAAGTTCCTTTAGAATACGAATTTTATTTATCAAAACACAAGAGGAACAGCCCTAAAGTCATGCACCCACGAGCCTTAGCCTCCCTTGCTTATATAACCAGCCCTAAGGCCAACCCAATTCAAACTAGGACTCCTACTCCTACTTGGATTCAAACTGTAACTTTCTAATACTGCTCGAGACTCTTCTACACGCAGATAGAAGCAATCTTAAGACTTCCAAACACCTTAGTAACGTCCCAAACATTCCTAAAACAACTCAAATTCGTGACCCACACGAAATCCTATCGTAACCAACTCAAAACTTTCCATATTTGAGTCAAACACGACTCAGCCGCAGCCTGAGTCCATAACCTAGTCGGTTGAACCTTTCTGACCAATTCTTTACGTCCACATCTCTTCATCACGCCTTGGAACCATGTTTCCACGTCCATGCACTCCTTTCACACGTGCAAACACCTTCCAACGACGTCCATGATACCTTCATATGCATTGTTCTTGATCCATACATGTTGCGCGACCTCCCGATCAACTCAACCACAATTCCTCCCGAACTTGGTTGTTGAACCTTATCTTTTCCCTAATACTAGTTCAATGGATCCGGTCACCAGCCATGTCTTGAACTCAAGCAACACCTGCACATGAATAAACAACCAATACTTCCGAGCACAAGTTCTCGACTTGACTCTCGTTAGTTACGAAACTACAACATCTTACGTGATCACCTTACATAAGCATGTTGTAAACCATAGCAAAATGATATTAGCCATAACCACCAAAACACACCAAAAACTTAGTAAAATAATACTAAGCAAACTTTCCATAAGAGTAAAGCAAGTTCGAAACATTGCAAGTTAAAAGCAGAACTATTGCAATCAAGCTTCGAACCTTACCAAAGCTAACCGGACCTTGAACCGGAGCTTACCAAAGCTAGTCGGACCTAGCGCTGGAGCTTACTAAAGCTTAGTCGGACCTAGCACGGAACTTACCAAAGCTAGTCAGACCTAGGACCGGACCTAGCAAAAACAAGTCAGACCTAGCCAAAATAAGTCAGACCTAGACAAAGCAAGTCGGACCTTACGTCGGACCTATCGTCGGACCTTGCAGGAGCTCGGACTAGAGTCGGACCTTGTTAAAAAGGTGTTTTGGTAGTATTCAAAACTTTTATCGTCAAAGACAAGGTATTCAGCACACATAGGTCTCACACCAGGGATGTATATGTTGTATAAAGTTCATACTTTATCCATATGTGTGACTGTTATGCGTATTATTTATTCCATTCTCGCACTATTATTGTATAGACCGGAAGAAATAAACAAACATGTGCTGATCGTTTGAATGGTATGAATGCAGAATGGTGCGTACATAATCTACGCAAGAGGAGTTGGGTCCAAGTCAGGTTCGTGGTGATGAGTCTCCACCTCCGGAGCAAACCACGACGCAGCAGCAACCACCTCCTCTCGCCACAGTGCTCGGCTCGCGCGACGAGCAAACCGAGTTGCTGCGGATGCTAGTTCAGCAGAATGTGTCCCGTCCAGGAGGACGCCAAAACAATGGGCAACGCCAGCCCCAACAAAGATCTTATTCAGAAGTCCTGGCGACCCATCCACCGGACTTCACTGAGGCCGAAGAGCCTTTAGAGGTGGACAGATTTATCCGCACTCTGGAGGCGAAGTTCGGGCTGCTACAGTGCACCGAACACCAGAAGGCGCTGTACGCAGCGCAACAGCTTCAAGGCGAAGCAGGTACATGGTGGGCGAACTACATCGCTTCATTACCGGCTGGCCATGCCGTCACATGGACAGAGTTCCGGGAGGCGTTCCGCGCTTATCACATACCTCCTGGTGTTATGGAAAGGAAGCTCCAGGAGTTCCTGGCGCTGAAGCAAGGTGAGAGGAGTGCTCATGAGTACTCCAGGTCATTCAACCGGCTGGCGCAGTATGCGTCAGGATTTGTGAGAATGGAAGACGACAAGCACAACGCGTTCTTCCGGGGCCTGAATTCAAAAATGAAGGTCCATCTCGCCCAAAGTAATCACGGCACCTTCAACGACCTCGTTAATGCCGCGATTTTACAAGAGAATGCTCAGCGCGAGCGCGGTTCTGATAAGAGGAAACGCAGCACGCTGACGAGCAGCAGTGGTGGGGCGCCACAAAAATACCGCGTGGTGTATCGCTCACCATCCGGTCAGAGATGGCAGCCACCGGCGCGACCGCCTCAGTTCTGCGGTCGACAATATAATGCGCCAGGCTTCCGACCAACGTATCCACCACAGCAACAGCAGCAAAGGATGGTCCCACGTGTGCCTCAGTTTCAACAGCGTGCACCGGGATTCCGTCCTCAAGTCGGCGGGACCCCGACATCTTACACGTGCTTCATGTGTGGCCGTGTTGGGCATATTTCGAGGTACTGCCCCGAGCCACGACAGGGCAGGGGTGCGGCACCGTATGAGGGTGCCAATCAGCCCCATAATCAGCCCAAGAAACCAGCACCAAAACCCGGCAACATCCACCACTTAGCCATCGAAGACGTGCCGAAAGGCGAACTCGTCCTTGCGGGTACGTTTTCTTACCTAGATCATACCGTAGTCATACTTTTTGACTCCGGTGCAACCCATAATTTCATAAGTCAGTCGTATGTTATTAAATATCAATCGCCTATCATTCCTACAAATAATTCATACTTGATATGTTCTCCGGGTGGGAAAATAACAGCTGACAGAATGGTCTATAGAGCACCATTACAATTTGGTGGGAATATATATCCGACTTCTCTAATCGTGTTAGAGGGTCAAAAACTTGATGTCATTTTAGGAATGTCATGGCTACATCACCATGGTGCTGTTCTTGACATCATTCCACGTGTGGTTCGTTTAAACTCTCCACTTCATGAACCACATGTTCTTATTCTTGACCGTTTGGTTCAAGAAACTCCAGCCACATATAACACGGAAGCCACAAAACTTGAGGATATTCGTGTGGTTCGTGAATACCCGGATGTCTTTCCGGACGATCTTCCGGGCATGCCACCGGAAAGAGATGCCGAGTTCAAGATTGAACTTATACCTGGGACGACGCCGATATCACGGAGACCGTACAACATGGCTCCGATTGAGCTGGCTGAACTGAAGGAGCAGCTCAACAATTTAATGAAGAAGGGTTTCATTTGACCGAGTTCCTCGCCATGGGGATGCTCGGCGCTGTTTGTGAAGAAGGATGAAGCCTTGAGGTTGTGTGTGGACTACCGACCTCTCAATGCCATCACCATCAAGAATAAATATCCACTGCCCCGCATCGATACTCTCTTCGATCAACTTGTGGGTGCGAGTGTATTTTCAAAGATGGATCTTCGCTCCTGATATCACCAAATCAAGATCCAAGCAGAGGATATTCCGAAGACGGCCTTCTTGATGAGATATGGGTTGTATGAATACCTCGTCATGTCCTTTGGTCTCACAAACGCCCAGGCACATTTCATGTACCTCATGAACTCAGTGTTCATGCCGGAGTTGGACAAGTTTGTGGTAGTGTTCATAGATGACATCTTGGTTTATTCCAATACTGAAGAAAAACACGCCGAACACCTGCATATCGTGCTTCAGTGATTGCGAGACCATAAGCTTTATGCCAAGTGCAGCAAGTGCGAATTTTGGATCAGCCAAGTGCCATTTCTTGGTCATATTATTTCTGCAGAAGGCATTGCAGTTGATCCAAGCAAAATCGAACAAGTGCTAAAATGGAAATCCCCCACATCAGTCCACGAAGTCAGGAGTTTCCTCGGGTTAGCAGGATATTATCGGAGATTCATACCGATCTTCTCCAAGCTTGCTAAGCCGATGACTGAACTATTGAAGAAGGGGATCAAATATGTTTGGAGCTCAGCTTGTGAAGAAGCTTTCCAAGCATTAGTGAAACATCTTACAAAAGCTCCGGTGTTAGCTCAACCAGATACAACCAAGCCCTTTGACGTATATTGTGATGCGTCCGGTCTCGGGCTCGGCTGTGTATTGATGCAAGGAGGAAGAGTGGTCGCCTATGGCTCATGTCAATTTCGTAACCACGAGCAGCACTATCCAACTCATGATCTTGAGCTTGCTGCTGTGGTATTGGCCTTGAAAATGTGGAGGCACTATTTACTCGGGAACTTAGTGCACCTCTACACCGACCACAAGAGTTTGAAGTATATATTCACTCAAAAGGAGTTGAATATGCGGCACCGGAGATGGTTAGAGTTGATCAAAGACTATGAGATCGAGATTCACTACCATCCTAAGAAGGCAAACGTGGTTGCCGATGCCTTAAGCCGCAAATCCCATGTCAACAGTCTGTCCGTCACCCTGCCTGAAGAGGAGGAGCCGAGTCTATACTTGGTTCCATATGGGGCATTGTTTAATCTTGCTCTCGTCCCTACAATACGAGAGGAGATTATGGAATCTCAAAAGAAAGACATGGGAATGTCGCACATTCGGATAAGAATAAAGAATGGCGAAATGAAATGCTTCCGAAGAGATGAAACGACACTCTATTGTTTAAAGACCGTATAGTGGTACCCCGTGATATGAAGCTTTGGAAGAAAATCTTTGACGAGGCTCATTTGTCCAAGTATTCTATACATCCAGGCAGTAACAAGATGTACCAGGATCTGAAAACCAGGTTTTGGTGGACACGGATGAAAAGAGAAATCGCAAAGTACGTATCCGAATGTGATACGTGTCGGCGGGTGAAAGCGGACCATATGCGTAAAGCCGGACAGCTGCAACCATTGAACATTCCGGCGTGGAAGTGGGAGGATATCAGCATGGACTTCATAGTAGGGTTACCTCTCACATCTCACAAGCATGATTCGATTTGGGTGATAGTCGATCGACTAACCAAGTCGGCTCATTTTATCCCCGTACATACAAAGTACGTGGCCAAGCAATATGCAGAGTTGTATATCGCAAGGATCTTGTGCTTGCACGGTGTTCCCCGCTCCATTATTTCATATCGCGGTGTGCTGTATGTTGCTCGGTTCTGGGAACAGCTGCACGCGTCGTTGGGGACCAAACTGATCCGAAGCTCCGCGTATCACCTGCAGACGGATGGTCAAATTGAATGGGTGAATCAAGTGCTTGAAGACATGCTACATGCTTGTGCTATCCACCCCGGCAAGAATTGGGACGATCATTTACCATTGGCGGAGTTTTCTTACAACAATGGCTATCAAGCTAGCATCAAGATGGCGCCGTATGAAGCTCTCTACGGCTGGAAATGTTGCACACCCCTCAACTGGTGCGAGTCCAGCGAGCGAGTTATCTATGGCATTGAACTTGTGAATGAGGCTGAAGAACGAGTGCAAATAATACAAGCCAATCTCAAGGCTGCTCAATCTCATCAGAAGAGCTATGCGGATAAAAGATGCCGCCCTCTCCACTTCGACATCGGGGACCATGTTTATGTCCGTGTGTCTCCGATGAAGGGAGTTCATCGTTTCGGCGTGAAGGGCAAACTTGCACCGTGATTCATCGGTCCATTCGCCGTCATTGAAAAATGCGGACCCATGGCCTATCGCTTGGATTTACCAGCGTCTCTCGCAGGAATTCACAATGTCTTCCATATCTCTCAGCTGAGGAAGTGCCTCAAACCCTCGGCTGAAATCCGCACTGAAGACATAGAAGTTCTTCAACCGGACCTCACGTACACGGAGTATCCAATCCGGATTATCGATGAAAAGACTCGCGCCACAAGAAACCGGACCTTATGGTTCTACAAGGTCTTGTGGAGTAACCATACCGCTGATGAGGCGATATGGGAAAGCGAGGAGTATCTACGAACCAATTATCCGGACTTGCTATCATCATATACCCGGTAAAGTTTCCCCACTTTTCTATTCTTTTGGAATCTCGGGACGAGATTATTTTTAAGGGGGGAGGGATGTAAAATCCCCAAAAACTAGTAGCAAGAAAAATTCAGCTCATGTACACTTATGAAAAATGAGGGGAATTAACACTTCGAATTATAACGGTGTAAGTTCAAAGTAATGGTCTAGACTTCCCAAAAACTTCCCAACATGGAGTTCTAAATTCATAACTTGGGTCTTAATATTTCAAATACTCAACCTTCCAAATTTAAGCTCATTTGGAGGGGCTTTAGTATTTGTTTGGGATTAAAAGAGGAAGCCCTCTAATCTTAATTTCAAATTCAGTTTCAAATTCCAATTTCCTCAATTTGCAAATTTGGTTCCACAAATGTGTTCTCCACATTTGAATTAGCAGCCATGCCAAAAATGAGAAACTTTGGAGTTGGTTTGCTATGCTTTTGGAACAATGCAAAAGGGATAATTCAAATTCCAATTCAAATTCAAATGACCATACCCGATTCAAACCCCACACAAGAATTCAAACTATTTGAATTCAGAAAATTTAAACCATGACTTGGTGTGGAAGTATAGCCTTAATTATTGAGTAGCTGGGGGAGAAATATCAGTGGAAATCGGATAGAAATTGGAGGTTGTGGGACCCAATTGTCAGCCACACAGAAGAGTTAACCGACCTATTTTTCACCTCGGTTGATCACAGCGCGCCAGCGCTCGGCTGAAACCCATGCCCGAAGATCCACCGAGCTGGTTCTCACTGCCCCCGATGTCAGCGCGCGCGTGGGCGATCAGAGCAGCCGCCCGAGTGCCCCAGCCCTACTTCTCTTCCCCCCTCAGCTCGTGTTGCGCCTAACCTGTTTCTTCGCACCGAACACCGCCGCCATTTCTTCCCCGATCATCCACAGCCACCGAGCTCGATTGCTCGAGCTCCCAACAGCAATGAACTGCGCCCACCAGTGCTCTAGCCGGCTAGCCACTCCTCCCCACGGTCCCGAGCTTGTTTGCACCGGGAAACAGAAAAGTTGCTGCGGTTCTTGGGTGAACACTGAAAAACCGAGCGAGATCACGCCAAAACAAGCCAGATCCTCGGTGTATCCTTGACCCTAGCTGCTCAAGCCCAAAACTCAGCCCTAACCGTTGATCACAGAAGGAGAATTTTGAGTTTTTCCCCGGGCAGCGCAACTCGACCCTGAGGTAAAGAGTTGCTAAATTCAGCTTCAATTCGTGTTGTGAGTAGCTCAAGTCTTGCACACAGGTTGTAGAATAGCTAGCGCCCTTCCTCCCTTGATTCTAAGTAAGGAAATTAGGTGTAGAGCGAAGATTTCACGTTCTTGTCGCGGGGACATCATCGTACCGCTTCGGGCGCACGGTGCCGATCGGTTTGGACAGCTCTCCGGCGGTTTTGGGTGTCGTGCCTAGCTTCTACACCTCCCACTGGTGCTAAAGGGCCCAAGAACCCATCGTTTAGTGGATAATTCACTATGCACAACCTCGCCGGAGCTCGAGTTCTCACTGGTGCCGGTGCGCAGTGGTTTCCAGGGAGATCCGGCAGCCGGCGACCCCACCAGGGTGTTCAACGTGCCTGAAAACAGGGGGGCGGCCAGTATGGGGCCGGGAGACGGCCGGGAAGGCCTTTCCCGCCACCCTCGCTGGAGCAACGCCGCGGGTTCCTCTGTTCGGCGTGAGGTAGAAGAGGGAGCTGACGGGTGGGGCCCACAGCCAGGATCTAAACATTTCTTCAATTTCCAGATTTAGTGCAAACTTCAAAGGACCATAACTCTCAGTAGGAATATCCTAAATTTGTGAAACAATTTTTGCTGGATTCCTCTCAGTCAGTACTTTTCAGAAATGCAAAGACATTGATCTGAAGATCACTGGAAATTTCTCCAAAAATCATCAAATTGAAATCTTTGGGAATTAATTCCAGAAGATCCCTGTTATGGAATTTCTAAAAATTTGGCTAGGAGGTTCCTTATGATATTACTTATGCCCAGTAAAAATTTGAGCTTCATTGGAGTTCATATGCTAGGCTGAATTGCCTTCCAAAGTTCAGCCTTCATTTGAAAATTCAAATTTAAACAGAAACTTTTCAGAACTCCTATCCAACTTCAAAAATTCATATCTCTCTGTTGGTAGCTCCAAAAATGGTGAAACAAATTTTGTTAGAACCATAGAGACTTACCCTAATCATATCTTCCACTGTTAGCCATGTCAAAACTCCAGATTTGGGATCAAAATTCAGAGAAGCCTTGTACTTGTGGGAATTTTGGAGACCACAAGGTGCAATGAAATTTCTCCAAATTTTGCTCAGATCATACTTAGGGAGCCTAGTATCCACTGGAAAAATCCTAAAGCCAATTAAGGATCTTAATTAGTAGTAGCTATAAATAAAAGTATACTTCTTATAAGTCCTTAATACTTATACCTATATTTTGCTACATTTCATTTAGTGACCGAAGTTGAGGACGCACCGGAGCCCTTGGACGTCCTCCCACCTGAAGCTAACTTCCCGTTTGACTCGCAACCAGGCAAGCCCCGGTTTGCATTTAAGTACTTTTGCAAATTCTTTATTTGTAACACTTATGTCTAGGGTGAATGCTTGCATTAGGATTAGGGTGAATGAAACCCCACTTGCATAACCTTTTAATCCTATGGAGGGTTGGGTAGTTTACAAACTCGATGAATAGAGAGTGCCATGCTAATGTTCTTAGTATCGTGGTAGAAATCGAGTGGTTGGAAGCTACTCGTGAGATAGTGTTTATCACACGGGATGATAAGAGGTAGAAAATGGCTTAAGTTGTGAAACTGAGACCCAGCAGGGGGGATAGGATGCAGTGAGCGGAGGTCTCACGTGCATAGCCCTGTTGGTGTCAATTGAGGACCGAGCTATGTGCGGTCCTGCTGGACAAGTATCGAACAGTACCGGATGCATACTGGCATATGGGAACCCGGAAACCGATGTAATTGGTTAACCTGGGTGCCGAGGCTTACCCAACCATTTTATAGGAGTGGATTGAGGGTAGCATGGTGTAAATCTGCCGGTGGGCACAGTCATGCTCCACCCGGGGACCTCCTGCCCATTATGGATGGACCGGTTCGGCATCTGGGTTGCCTTTGAAAGGTTGTTGCATACAACAGAGTAGGAAGGGGTGTGGAATCACGCTTCTGAAAGTGGGTGTATGTGACGTGTTATCCAGGTGTCTCCTGATTGCAATCACCGTCCCTCACGGTTATTTGAGTATCCGCTTGTTCACTGCGCTGTGACGTAGTAAGAAGTGAAATGAGCCAACTGAATATGCTGTATTGAACTATTAATGTCTTGAAACCTTGTATGCTGTAGTTATAGATCTAATTAATTTTATATCCCACTTTGGGCATCACCACATCAGAGGAAAGCGTTTATTGTTTGATTGTGGACTTCCGATGTATGGGCTGCCTAAGGCTCAATAACTGTTGCTACAAAACTGAAAGTAAGGATCAACATGTAGGCATGTCTTTATTGGAAAGTCATTTTTCCTTTCTTACACATCCTTGCATGTAGAGTTCCATGCCTATGGTTGTCGGTTAAGCCTTGCTGAGCCATCGTGCTCACGGTTGCAATGTTTTGAGCTGTGTGCAGGTGAGAGTTACGAGAAAGGTTCCGAGGATGAGGCGATGCCCCCGTCGGGATACATGGCCAAGCTGGAGCCCTGCACGCCGCCGTAATCTCCGGTTACTTGCTGCAAGTGTGTAGCGTCCCCGGGCTGGACGGCTGCACTTTTGCATAGTTAGGATGAGAGGCCATCTATGTATAATACTTTCGCTGTTAATTAAGTTTTGTAAAAGACTTATGCTGTTTTATATCAAATAAAAGTTTGTATGTTGTTCTTAAATTCTTTTCGTGTGTGCTGTTGGGTGCCGCATCACACGGCTCCACCCTATGCGATCCTGGAGTGGGTGAACCATGGGGTGGTCCTCAAATCAGCAACGGGTTCTCCGAGCAATTTCAGGCGGCGGCGGCAAGTTTGGTCGAGTTCCGGCCACGGAAACCGTCTCCCGGCGAGTACTCTGGCGAAGGGGGCGGCGGGGAGCCGCGGGAGCGCGAGGTAGACAAAGCTCCGTGGGCCCCACGTGTCGGCCTCTGTTAAAACAGCACCGGATCTTCTGTGGAACCGGGATTTTGTGTGACTACGCGGTAGACTCTGCGGACCCCCGTGTGGTTTGGCTGTAGATCTGACACGTAGCACTGGGACCCACCAGCCGGTTTAAACTTTTATTTGAATTTCAGAAGTTGGTTCAAACTTCAACTAGCTATAACTTTTTCTAGGAAGCTCAAAATTCAGTGAACCAAATTTTGTTGGATTCATCTTTTTGAATACTAACCATTAAAACAAGTTTCAGCTTATGAAACTTATTATTTTCCAGAATTAATTTCCTAAACTTTAAACTTTTGGGAATTTTATCTTGGGAATTCCTTTATGGAAAATTCTGAAATTTGGCTAGGATGTTCATTTGAAAATCCTTGAGTCGCAGTAAAAATTTCAGATCCATCCAAGTTCATTTAGTCCCTGTTATGGTGTGATTAAGTGAACTTCTTTGAGAAAATGGAAAAAATGTACAGAAACATTTTTCAGATTTTCTCAAATCTTGTTTAGAGCATAACTTCATCTAGGATTCTTCAAATGACATGAAACCAATTCCAATAGATAAATCTCGGGTTGGAGCCATGAAAATCTCTGGAAATCCTTAGAGGCTCTAGTAATGACCAATTGGGTTTTTGTTTTTACAGAGCTCAAATGAACTTTGTTTCAAATGAAACATGGTCAAGTATCTGGTTAGGATCCTACCAAGCCACAATAAAAATTTCAGAGCCAAAGGGGAGGGCTATCTAATGTTATGGTCCTTACATAGTCAATTGGACACCTTGCATTTAAATTGATATATAGTATATTGCTTACATGTAGTCGCTGAAGGCGAAGAAACTCCGGAAGTGCTGGACTTTCTTCTTCCGGGCGAAGCACTAACCTCTGTCCAGCAGCAACAAGGCAAGCCCCGGTTTGCATTAACACGTTTTACACAGTTTTGCTTTATATATACTTAGTATGAGGTATGTATGTGCATTAGCTGAAGGATGGATGAAACCCAAGTGCATAGCCAGATTATTCCACAAGAGTGAGGGTAGTGTCTAAGTCCTCAAGTAGTCAGGCTGTGCTTAATGTTCATAGAACTTCGGTACAAGTCGAATAGTTGGAATCTACTTGCGAGTATAGGCTTTGGGACACACGGGATTAGTTCGAGTGATGTGAGATCACTTTAGTAAGAAAATGAGACTAGGCAGGGGCTAGGGCGCAGCAAGAGGAAGTCTTGTGGGTGCAGCCCTGTCCTTGTTGATTGAGGACTGATCCGTGTGCGGCCCTGCTGAACAAGTATTGAACGTACCGAAGGCATATCGGATATACGGGGCCCCATAAATCGATGTAACCTATACCTCCAGACGTTGAGACATAACGCACCGATTTATAGGTGTAGGTTGAGGGCAGCAAGATGGAAATCCGCTAACGGTCATAGAGAGATGCTCCGTGTAGGGAACCTCCTATCTGTTTGGGTGCGACCGGTTCGACGTTTGGGCTGTTTGGTGAAAGGTTGTCCCGTACGACATCGAGTGAGTGTGCTGTGCAGCTCCACGGGTGGGCATACGTGATGTGCTATTCGGGTATCCCTGCAGGTGTATATCAAGTCGATTCGCCGTCCCTTGTGGTGGTGAGTACTGCTTGTTCACTACGTCATGACGTAGATAAATAATGGAATGTTGTGATTCAATTCTGCTGATATGTATAAATTGTATTGCTACATGTGTGCCACCAAATATTGCTCACTAAATTTCAGATTTCATGAACTGTTAACTTGTGGCTAAAAGATGAATTAAGGAGAAACTTATAGGCGTGTCCTTTGCTGCAATGTGCCATCCTATAATTGTTATGACCTGCATATAGAGTTTCATGTGTAGGTGAGTCGGTTAAGCCTTGCTGAGCCATCGTGCTCACAGTTGCTGCGATGAGTGTTTTTCAGGTGAGGACTACCCTAAGGACTCGGGGTATGAGTCCACCGGCGAGGGCTACCCTCTGTTGGGGACCACGGCTGAGTGGGAGCCGTACACGCCACGCTGAGCTGAGGAGTGCAGCTAGTGTGGGTTGTCCATTGGGCTGGGCAACCGACTTTTGCTAGTTAGGTGGGCATGAGTTGTAAAAAGTTAGCTTCCACATGTATAAACTCTGTTTGTAGTGGTAAACTAAAGGTTTGTACTACTTTGTACATATTCAGTTGGTTTTCTATGTAATACAATGTTGTTCTTATGATGTGTGCTGTTGGGTGTCGCATCGTGCGGCACCACCCTCTGAGATCCTGGGAGAGCGGATTCAGGTCCGCCACAGTTCCAGCGCGCAGCCACAGTGGATCCTGAGCCACAGCAGATCAGATTTTTAAACAGCGGTCACTGACGGCTGGGCCTGGCCCTTTCTTATTCCTCCCGCCCGCGCTCTCGCGCGCGCCGCCGCCCCCTCGCCGGACTGAGGCGGTGCCTCACCGGAGGGGAGTTTCTGGCTGTCTACCGGCCGGAGACTCGCCTCCCGGGGGTTTTTAGGGTCGGGGAACTCGTTGGCGTGGTCGGCACGGGTGCTAGAGGACCGGAACTATGCCGGCGACGTACGGCGGCCTCTGGAGAGGTTCGGCACTGTCGGCCGGTGGTCATCGCCCGCAAAATTCTCTAGTGATCGGCTCTAAAGCATCCTTGGATGCTAGGGAAGCTCGACAAAGACTCAAGCAAGCACGGGAACGGCTGCCACCCTGCTTTAACCGTGCGCCCGAGAGTTGTGACGACGTTCAAGCTCGGGAAGACATGAAATAACTCGTACACCGTTGGTTTCTAGTTAGAGCTGTGAAGGAAAATCGACCGCTAGCAAGTCTAGTTCGCGTGTGCACAATTTGGTGGCCTGAGGACGAGAATTGCGGGTGAATTCAATGGATTCTTACCCGGAGGTCCGAGTGTATGCGCCAGGAGAAAAACGTCAAATTGGAGCTCGATGATCCACGGCTTGAGCTGAGACTTGGTGAGGAGCAGCGCGATGATCCGACGCGTCTCGGAGTGACCTAGCTCGGCCGTGAAAGTCTTCGGTCCGAGCTTTCCACGGTGAGCCGGTGCCGGCTGTTTTCTTGGTCGCCGCCAAGAACCACCGAGCTAGGGTTAGGAGGGCCGAAACTCGAATGTTTTTGCACCGAGGAGGTATAGAACGAGCAACCGGTGTGGGATTCCACTAGGAGGGGCGCTGTACGTGATGGTTTCGCCGAGTGCTCGATCGAGTTCAAGCGGCGGCGGTCTGCGCTCAGTTCAGCGTGAGGGAGACGGGAGAGAGTCAGGGATTACACGTGGGACGAACGTGCATTGATCATGTTGCTTTCCCCACGTCCTCAGCCTCCCCCCCCCCCCCCGAGCAGGAGGTGGAAACCAGCATAGGCGGTCGGGCACCAGCGCTCGGGAGCTGGCGCGCACGCACGCTTCAGTCGAGTGAAAATCAAGCAGAGAAAACATCGGTATGAAGTATACTGACAAGTGGGCCCCCTTTTCCCTCTTCTTTTCTTTCTAATTCCATTTCAGCTAGCAAACAAACTCCAATTTTGATCAAACTTGGGGGATAAGCCAAAAGGAATATGAGGAACACGATGGTGCTCTCAAATTTGAATTTTGGTGAAGTCAGAATTTGAAACTGAAGTTTGAATTCAAATCCTAGTTGTCTCCCGTTTAAATTCCAACAAATAGGAAATCTTTTCCAGATAAGCTGAAAATTTGCCGGGCTACCCGTGGATGTGTGGAAAACTAAATGGTAGCTATAGATCTTCGTGTTTGGATATTGTGACACGTTTACTATAGCACTTGGAGCTCACACCTTCCAATTCAAAAGTTTAAATTCTCTCTCCATTCCTTGGTGTGAATTCCAGCTCCACTTGCTAGCCTTTTTGGGATTTCACAGCTTCTTCATTCCAGACAAAGGGTCCGGTCTTCCGCAGCAGCTTAAAGAATGGGAGAGCATGCTCTGCCAGTCGGGAGATGAACAGACTGAGAGCGGCCAGGCATCCCGTGAGCTTTTGTATGTCCTTGATCCGGGCGGGAGGGCGCATCATCTTTATAGCCTTGATCTCTTCGGGGTTAGCCTTGATTCCTCGGTGTGAGACCAAGAAACCGAGGAGTTTCTCAGCAGAGACTCCGAATACACACTTATCTGGGTTCAGCTTGGTGCGTGTTGTGAGTAGCTTGTCGAAGACTAAGACTAAGTTGTCTAATAGAGATGTATGCGACTTGACTTTCAATACGATATCATCAACATACACCTCCACTAAGTCCCTTATTAGGTCCAAGAATATCCTAGGCATGGAACGCACAAAGGTAGGCAAGGCTTTTTTAAGGCCATAAGGCATAGAGACATAACAATAAAGTGTGTCTACTGTTATAACAGCAGTATACTCTTCATCTTCTCTAGACATGGATATTTGATGGAAACCTGAATAAGCATCTAGGAAGCACAATAGATCCCAGCCAGAAGTAGAATCCACAATTTGGTCTATTCGTGGGAGGTGAAAGGGGTCCTTAGGTCATGCCTTATTTAAGCTAGTGTAGTCAATGCACATCCAGAGATTCCCGCTAGCCGTGGGTACCACGACAGGGTTGGCTAACCATCTTGGATAGTGGACTTCTCGGATGAAGCCAGCGTTGAGCAGATTCTTTATTTCTTCATGGATGAAGTTCTGCTGCTCAACAGACTGCTTCCTAGGCTTCTGCATCACCGGCTTGGCGTCGGGGCGGATCTTCAGATGGTGCTCGATCACCTCCCTTGGGATCCCGGTCATTTGCAATGGTTGCCAAGCAAACACATGGACATTAGCCCGGAGGAAGGTGATGAGCGCGAGTTCCTATTTGCTGCCCATGTTTCCCGCAATGCAGGTGGTCTGGGCAGCATCCTTGCTGATCTGGACAACCTTGACCAGGACCTCCTCCGCACCCGAAGGCTGAATGTGGGGCACAGAGGACGAGCCACGTTGTCGTGTGCTGAGTGGCTCTTTGTTTGTTCCAGCACTCCCAGGGGCCTCCACCTTTGATGCTGCCAGAGTTTGGAGCTTCTCCAGCGCCGCGACTCCGGAGGTCCGGTTTGCTCGGACCTTGAGGACACCACTCGGGGTCGGCATCTTCAGCACCAGGTAGCCATAATGAGCTACGGCCATGAACTGGTATAACGCCGGCCTGCCGAGGATGGTGTTGAAGGGGAGGTTGACCTACGCCATGTCAAAGACGACGCTCTCGGTGCGGTAGTTCTCAGGCGTCTCGAATGTCACCGGGAGGGAGATACTACCTCGTGGAAGGATGGACCCCGGACCCACTCCAGAGAATGGTTGTGATGGGGCTAGTTTTCCCATCGGGATCTGCAGCTTCTAGAAAGCTGCAAGACTGATGAGATTGAGGCCCACTCATCCTTCGATCAGCACATGGTAGAGCTTCACGTTGGCCATGGTCGGGGAGACGATGAGCAGCAGCTGCCTGGCTCCTGCCATGTTCTTCAGGCAGTCGGAGGCAGTGAAGCTGATATGCGTCGCCATACACTTGCGCTGGGGAGCCGGCTTGAGAGAGGGGGCTACTTCCATGACCTCCCGTCAGAGAGTCTTGATGTATCATCGGGACGTGATGTCCCATGACCCCCCGTACATCACATGGAGCGTCTTATGACGCTCGTCTGGGTTGTAGTCGGAGTTGGAGCCCTCTTCTTGGTCATAGATGATCTTCGACGCCCGCTTGGTGTAACACCCTCAATTTCATATTCATGCATTGCATATAGAGAAACATTTTAAAAGAAGTAGAAACGGAGAAAGAATCAGAAAGATAGCCGAAAGGAGCCAATTCTAGTTCGCCGAGGAGCGCTGTAGACACTTCCCGCGGCCCGCTGGCCACGTGGCGCCTTCGGAGATCATCTCTGCAGAGGGGGTGAGATCCGCCACTGACTGGCCACGTTGCAGGCTCGGAGCTCGCCTCTGCGGAAGGGGCGAGGTCTGGCCCCGCTGGACACGTGTCGCCTGCGAAGCTCGCCTCTGCAGGGAAGAGAAGCCCAACCCCGCGAGACACGTGGAGCCTTCCAAGCTCGCCTCCGAGAGGTCCGAACCGTGGGACATGTGTCACTCTCGGAGCTCACCCCTGCAGAGGGACTGAGGTCCGGTCCTACTGGACATGTGTCACCCTCGGAGCTCACCTCCGAGGAGAAGACACTGCAGGACACGTGTCACCCTCGGAGCTCGTCTCCAAGAGGTCTGGCCCTGATGGACACGTGTCGTCCTCGGACCTCACCTCCGAGGACAAGGGAGGTCCGACACCAATGGACACGTGTCATCCTCGGAGCTCACCTCCGAGGAGAAGGGAGGTCCGACACCAATGGACATGTGTCGACCTCGGAGCTCGTCTTTGACGATAAAGGAAGTCCGGCGTTGCTGGACACATGGCATTTTCGGAGCCCACCTCCGAGGAGAGGGGAGGTCCGGCACTGACATGTGGCGCACGCGGAGCTCGCCTCTAAGGAGAGGGGAGGTCCCACCCGCCAGACGCGTGGAGCACGTGGAGCTCGCCTCTGAGGGAGAGGGAGGTCTCGCTCGCCAGACACGTGGCGCATCGGGAGCTTGTCTCTGCGGAAAAGGGAGGCCAGGCCCCCGCTGGACACGTGGAGCCTCCGGAGCTTATCCCTGCGGAAGGACGAGATTCTTAAGCAGTTTTTCCCTGTGCGCGAGTACTCGGTACTAAGGAAACCGACACGAATTCTTCCACATTGAATACTGCAACCAAATCGATTAGAGATAAGTTGTTAAGATCTAAAACACATTGAATAGGACTCTTATTTGAAATCCAATTGGAGTAGGACTCTTCTTTTTCCGGTTATAAATAGAACCCGAAACACCCCTTGGTCGTAACACCTTCCCAAGCCGACAACTTAGAGGCCCTAGCTCCCAACTCGCCAAGTTAAACCCCTTCGCAGGAGTTCAGCCACCGTTGAGACCGCCGACGAGCCCCAACACGCTCGCCGTCGCCGGAAGAGAGCCGACGATCTGTCTTGCTAGGAGGAAGGCCCTGAGACCAAGGAGAAGTGAGGTAGGTCTTCGTTACCACCTTACGACATCATTGGGGTTTTCTTCGCATCTGTTTCTTCGATCCCTTCGAACAGAAGCTTTTTCGTGTGGACAGAACACATGTTGATCGTTTTGATCTAGATCTTAAGACAAGATCATCACCACGTTCACATTTGATCCTTACACCCTTGTTCATCGTAAAACCCCATGCAAAGCCATTAAAACATGCAAGAACACGTACAAACTGGTCTAATGAAACTGCACCATAGGATTAGCATGCACCTACACCATTACATCTTAAGTAAAGTTTGTGCATGATGATTGATTGCTGTGAATCTTGTATGTGCATGATTGTGAGTAGAAGGACAAGCTCAGGGAACTACCTACGAAGGACTACAGCACCAAGACTTTGAGATACCTGAGCAACAAAAGCCACAGGAACAAGGCAAGTGCCCCTTGACCATATTGATCCTATGTTTTGAAAACTGTTTTGTTTGTGAAAACATGTGTGCTTGAGTCAATTTGATGGGAAAACCCTTTTATAGGAGTTTACTAGTTTTGTTAACCATCCTTATCGTTAAGAAAGTTGATGAGTCGTGTATGGTCATTTTTCCTTTTCCTTCTCTAATCTACGGGATATGGGAAGCGAGATAGAACATGTATAGCTACTGCACTCATATGAATAATGATAATAAGAACTTGATGTTGGTAATGAACATGAATAGGGGGTGATCTAGGCAAGCTTGGTTCGTGGATGTGGTAGAATGAGATGGTGGTTTACTTGCCATAGATCTAAGGACCGGTTCATGCGAGCACATGCCAGGAAAACAGTGCCACCACAAGGCCAAGTATGGGTGCGGCTTAGCTGACTAATTAGGTAAGTTGCTAGATTGTTATGGACCGTGAAAGACGCGGGGAATGGGAGTCGAGAGAGTACTGCCCTGGGAACTGCATGGCACAAAAGGGGGCCTGTAGGTGGGAGAATGGTGATTCGAGCCTGCTGGTGAAACATTAGTGAGTCCATACATCTAGTAGGCCCTTTGTAAAGGCTATTTTGTGATCTCTTGGCCATACACCGACGGTTGTTGACACGACCCCATTGGTCCTGTCGAGCCAGGATCACGCTGAGGGGTGCTGCGTTGCACAGCACCGTATAACACACGTCAAAGGTACAAAGCGGAAGCGGAAAATTTTATTACGTAAACAAGTTTATGAACATGTTTACAGCAAAATATGTCCAGTCTACACTCACGGTCGTATACTACGCATCAAGTTCACGTTCAGCCCTTGAACGTGTCCTTGCTAGCACACACACACTAACTCGGCGGCGTGCACGACTCCCACTCGACGGGGTTCCCCTCCTGGGGTTCCGTCTCCTCTTCGGGAGTCCCTTCCTCATAGAACCCTGCAAAAGCTTAAAACACAAGCAGTGAGCATGAAGGCTCAGCAAGTCTGACCCGTCTCACCTAAACATGGAACTTCTACATGAGGGTAATGGGTTACATGAGGTAAAAATTTGTTGCAAGGACTCGCCTAATTAGTGGAACCTTACTTTCAAGTTTTAGCAGCAGGTTTGTGGAGAACCTTACGCTAAGGCACATGAGAGGGCCGCAATCAAACAAGAAACGCATTCCTCTCATGTACTTTGCCCAAAGTTGAAAAGAACTTTAGTTAGCTCTAGACTACAGCATATCATTAACAATCAATGGCCATCTTTCAATCAGCAACATTTTAACATGTGTCTAGCCTGTTCTTTCTACGTCACAGTACAGTGAACAAGTGGTACTCACTGACCGCGAGGGACAGCGATTATAATCGATTTACACCTGTAGGGTTACCCGAATAACCCGTCACGTACGCCCGTACTCGATGTTGCCTACAACAACCGTCACGGACACCGTACGCGACTACCTTTCACCCGTTAGCCAAATGTTGAACCGGTCCAATCGTCCCGAGCAAGAGGTCTCTGCACGCGCATCTCAGTGCCGCCAGCCGATTTACACCTCGAGCTCTCAACCTACCCTCTGAACGACCAGCTATGCCTCAACACCCAGCTACCCGAGTTACATCAGTTTCCCGGTTCCCATATAGCCGGTAGGTCTTCGGTACTGTTCTAGCTTGTTCAACAGGCCCGCACATGGCTCGGTCCTCAATTGACACAAGCGGAGCTACAGCCCACAGGCCCCAAAGTCCTGCCGCCCTTACCCTCCGCTTGGTCTCATTTTCTTGCCATGTGTTTCATTTGCTACCACTACCCGAGTCGAGTGCCTCTAGCCTATGCTCGCGAGTAGTTCCAACTACCCGACTTGTACCGAATCCTACTCTATCCTAGCAATGCAGTAGCTAGCGGGGTTTGCAATCCTAAACGCAACCCATGGTTTTCTTGGCTATGCAGTTGGATTTCAACACAAGACTCTAATGCAATGGATAATAATACTCAAGTAAGTGCTCAAAACAATAAAAATTTTATAAAAAGGTTAATGCAAACCAGAGCTTGCCTTGCTGCTCTTGGTCGTAGGCTAGCTGTTCCTCTGGAGTAACGAAGTCTAGGACTTCGGGTTCCTCCTCGACCTTAGCGACTACATGATAAGAGCAATATATGTATCAATTTAAATGCATTTGTATTAACTTTGAGGTTGTGAAGTGTATAACCTTTGCTAGACAGACCTAATGACTGTGAAACTTTTATTGTGGCTTGGTTACAACCTAAACAGAGACTTGGTCAAGTTTTAGTTGCAGCAAAGCTCATTTGAGCCCTCCACAATTAATTATGTTCTTGACCTTAATTGGAACTCTTAGGGTGTTCTAAGGATTTTCATGAAACAAACTATGACTTTCTGAAAACTAGATTTTCATAGGGTTCTAATGGAGTTGGTCTCACTTAATTTGGAAGTTCCTAACTAAGGATATGAGCTAAACAATTTCAGAGAAAATCCTGAAAATGTTTCTGAACATTTTCTATTTTCTCTGGAACAGTTTCACTAATCACACCATTAGGTGGATTAATTGAGCTCCAATGGGTTTGAAATTTTTATGGTAGTTCAGGGATATTTTGGTGAACATCCCAGCAAAATTTCAGGATTTTCCTCCAAAGGATTCTCCAGTTAAAATTCCAAACAGTTTAAACTTTGAGGAATTAATTATGGAAAAATATGGGATTTCATGAGGTGAAACTTGATTTGCTGGAAAGTACTCAGAGAGCTGAATCCAGCAAAATTTGGTTCACTCAATTTGGAGCTTTTTAGCCATAGTTATGAGGATTTGAAGTATGGAAGAATTCTGAAAATCGGGGAAAAGTTTAAACTCTCGGGGCCCGCGGGAACACGTGTCGAGCGCGGAGGTGTCCGGCACACCGGGGATACCACACGTGTTGAGTACGGAGGTGTCTGGCACACCGGAGCTCACAGTTTATTTGCGCGCCAGCACAGCCGATCCTGATTTAAATTCTTCAGCCGCTGACACGTGGGCCAGCTGGCTTCGTCTTCCTTCCGCCGTTCTCTCGCGCCCGCGCCGCCGACCTCGCCGGAGCAGACTCGGGGCTCGCCGGCTCGCCGCTGCCGGACCTCCCATGGTCTGAAACTCGCCGCCAGGGGGTTGTCGACGTCGAGGAACGCGTCGGTGATGTCAGGTCGGGCTGGGGTGACCGGACATAGCTCGGCGACGTGCCGCGGCCTTGGTTGAGGTTCGGCACTGTCGACCGTGGGTCCTAACCCGCCAACACCTCGAACAAATGGTCCTACAGCATCAGTGTACCTCTAGGAAGCTCGACAAGCTGCCGAAAATGTTCAGGGATGGCGGCAAGTCGGTCGGCACTGTGTGACCGATCGTGCCCGCCCTGACCGCCCTCGATCGAGCTCGAAATTCATCACTCCTAGACAGTTTCATGCTAAGGATGCAGAAAAGAACTTGAGCGCCGGCTAGTCCAGCGTCTATGTGCAGGATTTGATGACCTCCGAAAGATCATAGAGTGAGAATTTAAAGAAGCCGTACCGGAAGCTCAGTTTAAGGTTGCCGGAGCAAAAACTGAGAATTCGCCGGCGAGAGTTCACGGAGTGGCTTGAGCTTCAGGTGGAAGCAACATGGAGTTCGTGCGCTCCTGTTGCCGCCCTTGCTCGTCCGTGGAAGTGGTTGCAGTGTGCTGCCCGCGTGAGACCGATCGCCGTCCTTCAGCTAAACTGCGGCGGTCGTCGTTGATCACGGAAACAGGGGCCGAAACCCGGTGGTTCAGGCGTTGGGAGGGTGGTGCGCGACCTCCGGTGGCTGTCTAGCAGCTTAGGAACGAAGGAGATTGTTTTGCTGGTTTTCCCGATTGAGCAGAGAGTTGCGGCGAGAAACAATGCCGCTGCTCGGGTTTGCCCGCGAGAAGATAAAGCCGGCCGACTCCTGCTCGGCTGAGGCGGTGCCGGTCGCATGGGGGCGCGAGCAATCCGCCCTGGGCGCCAGCGCGCGGAGGGGGAAGCAGCTGGTGGCGCCGGTAGCTGCTCGGTGGCACAGCCGACAGCTGCTCGGTGGAATTTCCCACCGAGACTCTGACTTTGGTTGCAAGTTTCTCCTTCTTCCCTCTATGACATGTGGGTCCCACCCGGGGTTTTAACCTCTGAAATTTACTCCTAATCACTGTAGTGAACAGTGAGCCCCATAATACCCCTGGTGGTTCAGATTATTCACCCTTGAGCCATTCGAATTGCATAGGGTTCGAATTGGGTTTGGTTTGAGTGAATTTCAGCACAAGTGCAGTTTTGAATTCAAATGAAGTTTGAATTTGCCCCACTTAGTTCACGTCAAGATCAACTCCAAATGGAGTGAAACTTGGTGTGTGGGCTCACAAAAATGTGCTGAGTAAGAATATGCCTCCCACTTTAAATTCATGGGATAAAAACAGTTTGAATCTGAATATGGTTTCAAACTGCCCTCTTCCTAATTATACCCAAAATGACCTCAAAAAGGTTTTGAAGTTGGGTGGAACTTGGCATGGACATCCTTAGCAAAGTGTAGGAGTTTTCATTTGTCCAGCCCATCTATATCACATGTGGGAAATACCACTTTTGCAATGTGTGAGTTTGTTCTCTAATGAGCATGTTGATAATTGTTTCTTGCTCTTCATTTGTGTTCATCATCCTGCCTCAAATGAGGTGTGTGGTGTGGTGATGAACACTGCAAATGTGTGTCAAAAACTGAGGCCCTTACATTCCTCCCCCCTTAAAAGAATCTCGTCCCGAGATTATAAGGTAAAAATGAGAGAGAGGACGGTGGAAAATTACCGGATATGCGACGTGAAAAATTCGGGGTAGTTAGTGCGAAGGAATTCTTCGCTCTCCCATGTCGCTTCGTCCATGGAGTGATTACTCCATAGAACCTTGTAGAACCGCAACGTACGGTTGCGTGTGGTTCGGGCCTTTTCATCAATAATCTGCACCGGTTCCTCCCGATAGGTGAGATCCGGTTGCAGTTCTTCAATGTCTTCCAGCTGAATGGTAGTTGATAGCTTGAGACACTTCCTCAGCTGGGAAATGTGAAAGATGTTGTGCACACCGGAAAGTGCTTCTGGTAATGTCAGCCGGTATGCCACTGACCCACATCTTTCGGTAATCTAGAATGGACCGATGAATCGGGGTGCCAACTTTCCTCTCACCCCAAATCTGTTTACGCCCTTCATTGGAGATACCCGTAGATATACGTGCTCTCCAACTTTGAATTGTAATGGGCGCCTTCTCCGGTCCGCATACTGTTTCTGTCGGGATTGAGCGGCTTTTAGGTTCGCTTGAATCAGTCGAACCTTTTCTTCCGCGTTGTTGACAAGGTCAATCCCGAAGGTAACCCTTTCGCCAGACTCACACCAGTTCAATGGTGTGCGGCATTTTCTTCCGTATAGCGCCTCGTAGGGCGCCATCTTGATGCTGGCTTGGTACCCATTGTTGTACGAGAACTCGGCTAACGGCAAGTGATCATCCCAATTCTTGCCGTGGTTGATAGCGCAAGCTCGTAGCATGTCTTCTAAGATTTGATTTACCCGCTCCGTTTGCCCATCCGTCTGCGGGTGGTAGGCTGAACTACGGATCAGCTTCGTCCCCAAGGCAGCGTGTAGCTGCTCCCAAAAACGGGACACAAATAAAGTGCCCCGATCCGATATGATAGTACGGGGTACGCCGTACAAGCATAGGATCCGTGAGATGTACAGTTCAGCGTACTTCTTAGCGTTGTAGTTGGTGTTGACTGGGATGAAATGGGCAACCTTGGTGAGCCGATCGACGATCACCCACACAGAATCATGTTTCTGCAAGGTGGTGGGTAAACCGACGATAAAGTCCATGCTCACATCCTCCCATTTCCAGGCAGGAATGCCCAGGGGTTGTAGCAGTCCCGGTTTCCGCATGTGGTCTGCCTTCACCCTTCGACATGTATCACACTCAGACACGTATTTTGCAGTCTCACGCTTCATCCGTGTCCACCAAAACTTCCTTCGGAGTTCTTGATACATCTTGTTGCTGCCGGGGTGAATAGAAAACTTTGATAAGTGAGCCTCATCAAAGATTTTCTTCCGTAATTCCGGGTTTCGGGGTACGACAATCCGGTCCTTGAACCATAGGACGCCGTCTCCGTCCTTCCGGAAACATTTCAGTTCCCCACTGTCTACACGTCTCCGCAAATGTGACATGCCCTTATCATTCTTCTGGGCTGCTGCTATCTCTTCACGGATAGTGGGGATCAAAGCTAAGTTGTAGAGAGCCCCGTGTGGAATCACATGTAGTGGTGGTTCGCTCTCTTCCAACGGTGTGATGGTCAGATTGTTGACGTGTGACTTGCGGCTCAGCGCATCTGCCACTACGTTTGCCTTGCCCGGATGATAATGGATCTCTATCTCGTAATCCTTTATCAGTTCTAACCATCTTTGTTGCCTCATGTTCAGCTCCTTCTGAGTGAATATGTACTTGAGGCTTTTGTGGTCGGTATATAAATGTACGAGGTTACCGAGTAGGTAATGCCTCCACATTTTTAGTGCAAGTATCACGGCAGCGAGCTCCAAATCGTTAGTTGGATAATTTTGCTCATGGTTTCTAGGCTGCCGTAATCCATACGCGACCACCCTTCGGTCTTGCATCAGCACACATCCGAGCTCAATGCCGGATGCATCGCAGTACACATCGAACGGTTTTGTTGTGTCTGGCTGCGCCAAAACCGGTGCTGATGTCAGGTGCTTGACTAAAGCCTTGAATGCTGCTTCACATGCTGGACTCCAAACATATTTGGTAGCCTTCTTCAGCAGCTCTGTCATTGGCTTGGCAATCTTCGAGAAGTTCGGAATGAACCTCCGATAATATCCCGCGAGTCCGAGGAAACTCCGTACCTCATGAACAGTTCTCGGGGATTTCCAATTCAGCACTTGCGTGATCTTGCTCGGGTCCACAGCGATACCCTCCGCTGAGATGATATGCCCGAGAAAAGGCACTTGCGATATCCAAAACTCGCATTTGCTGAATTTTGCGTATAACTTGTGATCCCGCAGCCGTTGCAAGACTATACGCAGATGTTTCTTGTGATCTTCCTCCAACTTGGAATATACTAGGATGTCGTCGATGAAGACCACGACAAACTTGTCCAGCTCCGGCATGAATACCGAGTTCATCAAGTACATGAAGTGAGCTGGAGCATTAGTGAGGCCAAAGGACATAACCAGGTACTCATAAAGTCCGTACCTCGTCGAGAAAGCCGTCTTCGGAATGTCCTCAGCCCTTATCTTAATCTGATGGTACCCGGATCTTAAGTCCATCTTGGAAAAGATCTTTGCTTCGACCAACTGATCAAACAACATGTCGATCCGTGGCAACGGGTACTTGTTCTTGATGGTTACGGCATTTAATGGACGGTAGTCCACGCAAAGCCGCAACGTCTCATCCTTCTTCTTGACAAATAATGCCGAACAACCCCATGGCGAGGAGCTCGGCCTAATAAAACCCTTCTCCAGAAGGTCCGTGAGTTGAGTCTTCAGTTCAGCCAACTCCTTGGGCGCCATCTTGTACGGCCTTCGGGATATTGGCATGGTTCCCGGTGCAAGTTCAATCCTGAACTCCACCTCTCTATCGGGTGGCATCCCCGGCAAATCATCCGGGAATACGTCAGGGAACTCTCGGACCTCCGGAATATCTTCCAATCTGATGGTTGTGGCTTGATAGACACTTGGAAGTTTTATTTCCGGACTGTCCAGAAATAATGAGTGAGACTCGTGCACTTCTGAGTTTAAGTGCACGACTCGAAGGACGGTGTCTAAAACAGCGCCGTGGCGGGTTAACCACGACATCCCTAGGATGACGTCGACCTTTTGTCCCTCTAAAATTATGAGAGACGTAGGGTAAACTCTACCCTCTAAGCACAATGGCACTTTTGGGACCATCATGCTTGCTGAAATTTTCCCACCCGGTGAACAGATCACATAAGGACTATCGGTGGGTAGTATTGGCAAACTATCGGTGGCTGTCCATCACGGCGTTTCCTGCCCTCATCTGGAGGCTGAGATTTGCCTCCGCGGGGTTGTACCTTGGGCAACTCGGGTCCGTTGCTTCCAGGTACCTCTCTTCCCACACATGCTGAGCTCGTCCCTCCACCGGAACGAGGGCGTATGGAGTACCCTCCATAGCCTGCACATGTAGTTGGCAGAAGCGTGACATAGTGTCACGGGCTGCCACTTGCCACATCCCTTCCGGTTGTCTTCCTCTCACCGTGACGGTGAATGGCACCCAACCGGGTGGCACAGGTCCTGCAGGAACCTCGACATGGATCGTCCACGTCTTGTTCCCCCCTTCGCCATCTTCCTTGGCGAAGTACTGCAGCATCTGGTCGTAACCGAAATATTGGAGCATTTGCCACAATGCCTCCGGGTAGCCGCTACGGTGAGAACAGTGGGACATCACCCACCCGTTCTCTAGTTGCTTATCTGCTGTCATCTGTAAAAATATATTTGAGAAATGTCAAATATTTATTTAAACAGTAAACCATTGAGTTATAACATAAGATATGTCATTGAACCCATAAAACTTGGAAACATAGTTCAAATTTTTAAACAAATTTAACTGCTGATCTGCTGTTCCCATGACAGCCCTGACCAGTTTCCATTTCAACCTGATTTAGGCCACGTTAAAGCAAAACTAATTCTGGAGCTCAACATCAAAGTTAAAGCTAACTTCAATAGCTTTCCAGCCAGTATTTGCTTGGCCTAAGATCTGTCCTGGTTCAAAAGTTATGAGATGTCAAAGTTAACAGAATTTCTGGAAACAATTGGACAGCACCTCCCTGCCTTAGGTACTGACTTGATCCAAGAATCCCAGTTACTTCTGTTCCTAATCTGACAAAACTTTCTGTTACAAAGTTGTAACCCATCTCAAAAGCTTTCCATAACTACCTCATTTTCTATTTTTGGATTTTTATGCAGGAAGTTATGCTTAATTTACAGAGAGTCTACAGAGAGTCTTTACTCTGTCCTGTTTTCTGGACAGTTTCAACTCTACTGCATTTTTCGAGTGGTTAAGGGATGAAACACCTCTGGACCTCAACAGAAAAGTTGTAAAGCTCTTCCAAAGATTTCCAGAAATGTATCATACGACCCCAACCTCGAAAGAACTCAACCTCTAACCTCTGATTAACTTCAGCCTTGATTCAGCTAAAAACAGAGTACTCTGTCCTTAACAACCTATAAGTTGAAAACTTGTTAATTTTGAATATCCTGTTCAAGGGAAGGAGTTACATCAATTTTACTACATTGGATCAAAACTTTCAAGTTTTAATTGAATTTGTTCATTTAGTTGGGTGTGACGTCGATGCGTCACCAGATCATGTCGGTACTACGTCCTCACAAAGAAAAACCTATACCTGACTTAGCCGGCTTCGTTATTTCAGTGGCACTAACGTCACTCGCACACGGATGCTACACGTCTACCGTTTCGTGGTCAGGCTACCTGCAGAAACTCAAACAATCATCAGACTCGGCTGCACACCGAGCCCGGAATCCATACAGTTAGTACACCCGGCCGTCATCACTCGCCCGGATGTTCTCAAGCCAACCACGCCTTGAGTTACGTGTTCACGTTTTAGACCACGTGACGGGGTCTCCCAAGTTGCACCACGCACGCCAGGGACAGATGTTGCTCGAATACCCCAAACGACATGAAGAGTCGTAGTGGATATCAAAGCGGGTCGGGTTACCTGCCACCCGTGGGGCTCCACCCTTCAGCTTGTGCGCACTGGTGGACAGCGCTTACGTGCACCCCCCAAGACATGAACGTCCCGAGATGCACGATTTCCCGACATAACAAATAGGTTAATATGCCACTTTCTATATGCTAGTAACATCCTTATACGGGCTACCAACTCGTTCCTCACTGGATTTTTTGAAAAAGAAGACCTTTGTACTGTGTTAAACCTCAAGCGAGCTCTGATACCACGCTGACACGACCCCATTGGTCCTGTCGAGCCAGGATCACGCTGAGGGGTGCTGCGTTGCACAGCACCGTATAACACACGTCAAAGGTACAAAGCGGAAGCGGAAAATTTTATTACATAAACAAGTTTATGAACATGTTTACAGCAAAATATGTCCAGTCTACACTCACGGGCGTATACTACGCATCAAGTTCACGTTCAGCCCTTGAACGTGTCCTTGCTAGCACACACACACACTAACTCGGCGGCGTGCACGACTCCCACTCGACGGGGTTCCCCTCCTGGGGTTCCGTCTCCTCTTCGGGAGTCCCTTCCTCATAGAACCCTGCAAAAGCTTCAAACACAAGCAGTGAGCACGAAGGCTCAGCAAGTCTGACCCGTCTCACCTAAACATGGAACTTCTACATGAGGGTAATGGGTTACATGAGGTAAAAATTTGTTGCAAGGACTCGCCTAATTAGTGGAACCTTACTTTCAAGTTTTAGCAGCAGGTTTGTGGAGAACCTTACGCTAAGGCACATGAGAGGGCCGCAATCAAACAAGAAACGCATTCCTCTCATGTACTTTGCCCAAAGTTGAAAAGAACTTTAGTTAGCTCTAGACTACAGCATATCATTAACAATCAATGTCCATCTTTCAATCAGCAACATTTTAACATGTGTCTAGCCTGTTCTTTCTATGTCACGGTACAGTGAACAAGTGGTACTCACTGACCGCGAGGGACGGTGATTATAATCGATTTACACCTGCAGGGTTACCCGAATAACCCGTCACGTACGCCCGTACTCGATGTTGCCTACAACAACCATCACGGACGCCGTACGCGACTACCTTTCACCCGTTAGCCAAATGTTGAACCGGTCCAATCGTCCCGAGCAAGAGGTCTCTGCTCGCGCATCTCAGTGCCGCCAGCCGATTTACACCTCGAGCTCTCAACCTACCCTCTGAACGACCAGCTATGCCTCAACACCCAGCTACCCGAGTTACATCAGTTTCCCGGTTCCCATATAGCCGGTAGGTCTTCGGTACTGTTCTAGCTTGTTCAACAGGCCCGCACACGGCTCGGTCCTCAATCGACACAAGCAGAGCTACAGCCCACAGGCCCCAAAGTCCTGCCGCCCTTACCCTCCGCTTGGTATCATTTTCTTGCCATGTGTTTCATTTGCTATCACTACCCGAGTCGAGTGCCTCTAGCCTATGCTCGCGAGTAGTTCCAACTACCCGACTTGTACCGAATCCTACTCTATCCTAGCAATGCAGTAGCTAGCGGGGTTTGCAATCCTAAACCCAACCCATGGTTTTCTTGGCTATGCAGTTGGATTTCCACACAAGACTCTAATGCAAAGGATAATAATACTCAAGTAAGTGCTCAAAACAATAAAAATTTTATAAAAAGGTTAATGCAAACCAGAGCATGCCTTGCTGCTCTTGGTCGTAGGGTAGCTGTTCCTCTGGAGTAACAAAGTCTAGGACTTCGGGTTCCTCCTCGACCTTAGCGACTACATGATAAGAGCAATATGTATCAATTTAAATGCATTTGTATTAACTTTGAGGTTGTGAAGTCTATAACCATTGCTAGACAGACCTAATGACTGTGAAACTTTTATTGTTGCTTGGTAACAACCTAAACAGAGACTTGGTCAAGTTTTAGTTGCAGCAAAGCTCATTTGAGCCCTCCACAATTAATTATGTCCTTGACCTTAATTGGAACTCTTAGGGTGTTCTAAGGATTTCATGAAACAAACAATGACTTTCTGAAAACTAGATTTTCATAGGGTTCTAATGGAGTTTGTCTCACTTAATTTGGAAGTTCCTAACTAAGGATATGAGCTAAACAATTTCAGAGAAAATCCTGAAAATGTTTCTGAACATTTTCTATTTTCTCTGGAACAGTTTCACTAATCACACCATTAGGTGGATTAATTGAGCTCCAATGGGTCTGAAATTTTTATGGTAGTTCAGGGATATTTTGGTGAACATCCCAGCAAAATTTCAGGATTTTCCACCAAAGGATTCTCCAGTTAAAATTCCAAACATTTTAAACTTTGAGGAATTAATTCTGGGAAAATAAGGGATTTCATGAGGTGAAACTTGATTTTCTGGAAAGTACTCAGAGAGCTGAATCCAGCAAAATTTGGTTCACTCAATTTGGAGATTTTAGCCATAGTTATGAGGATTTGAAGTTTGGAAGAATTCTGAAAATCGGGGAAAAGTTTAAACTCTCAGGGCCTGCGGGGACACGTGTCGAGCGCGGAGGTGTTCGGCACACCGGGGATACCACACGTGTCGAGTGCGGAGGTGTCCAGCACACCGGAGCTCACAGGGTATTTGCGCGCCAGCACAGCCGATCCCCGGCCACACCCGATCCCGATTTAAATTCTTCAGCCGCTGACACGTGGGCCAGCCGGCTTCATCTTCCTTCCGCCGTTCTCTCGCGCCCGCGCCGCCGACCTCGCCGGAGCAGACTCGGGGCTCGCCGCTGCCGGACCTCCCATGGTCTG
The DNA here is from genome assembly GCA_030760725.1 of Neostapfia colusana. Classification (NCBI taxonomy): domain Eukaryota; kingdom Viridiplantae; phylum Streptophyta; class Magnoliopsida; order Poales; family Poaceae; genus Neostapfia; species Neostapfia colusana. The sequence continues at coordinate 90,527,638 of JASWHV010000002.1, read as the reverse complement.
AAACTCACCGCCAGGGGGTTGTCGACGTCGAGGAACGCGTCGGTGATGTCAGGTCGGGCTGGGGTGACCGGACATAGCTCGGCGACGTGCCGCGGCCTTGGTTGAGGTTCGGCACTGTCGACCGTGGGTCCTAACCCGCCAACACCTCCAACAAACGGTCCTACAGTATCAGTGTACCTCTAGGAAGCTCGACAAGCTGCCGAAAAGGTTCAGGGATGGCGGCAAGTCGGTCGGCACTGTGTGACCGATCGTGCCCGCCCTGACCGCCCTTGATCGAGCTCGAAATTCATCACTCCTAGATAGTTTCACGCTACGGATGCAGAAAAGAACTTGAGCGCCGGCTAGTCCAGCGTCTATGTGCAGGATTTGATGACCTCCGAAAGATCATAGAGCGAGAATTTAAAGAAGCCGTACCGGAAGCTCAGTTTAAGGTTGCCGGAGCAAAAACTGAGAATTCGCCGGTGAGAGTTCACGGCATGGCTTGAGCTTCAGGTGGAAGCAACGTGGAGTTCGTGCACTCCTGTTGCCGCCCTTGCTCGGCCGTGGAAGTGGTTGCAGTGTGCTGCCCGCGTGAGACCGATCGCCGTCCTTCAGCTAAACTGCGGCGGTCGTCGTTGATCACGGAAACAGGGGCCGAAACCCGGTGGTTCAGGCGTTGGGAGGGTGGTGCGCGACCTCCGGTGGCTGTCTAGCAGCTTAGGAACGAAGGAGATTGTTTTGCTGGTTTTCCCGATTGAGCAGAGAGTTGCGGCGAGAAACAATGCCGCTGCTCGGGTTTGCCCGCGAGAAGATAAAGCCGGCCGACTCCTGCTCGGCAGAGGCGGTGCCGGTCGCATGGGGGCGCGAGCAAGCCGCCCTGGGCGCCAGCGTGCGGAGGGGGAAGCAGCTGGTGGCGCCGGTAGCTGCTCGGTGGCACAGCCGACAGCTGCTCGGTGGAATTTCCCACCGAGACTCTGACTTTGGTTGCAAGTTTCTCCTTCTTCTCTCTATGACATGTGGGTCCCACCCGGGGTTTTAACCTCTGAAATTTACTCCTAATCACTGTAGTGAACAGTGAGCCCCATAATACCCCTGGTGGTTCAGATTATTCACCCTTGAGCCATTCGAATTGCATAGGGTTCGAATTGGGTTTGGTTTGAGTGAATTTAAGCACAAGTGCAGTTTTGAATTCAAATGAAGTTTGAATTTGCCCCACTTAGTTAACGTCAAGATCAACTCCAAATGGAGTGAAACTTGGTGTGTGGGCTCACAAAAATGTGCTGAGTAAGAATATGCCTCCCACTTTAAATTCATGGGATAAAAACAGTTTGAATCTGAATATGGTTTCAAACTGCCCTCTTCCTAATTATACCCAAAATGACCTAAAAAAGGTTTTGAAGTTGGGTGAAACTTGGCATGGACATCCTTAGCATAGTGTAGGAGTTTTCATATGTCCAGCCCATCTATATCACATGTGGGAAATACCACTTTTGCAATGTGTGAGTTTGTTCTCTAATGAGCATGTTGATAATTGTTACTTGCTCTTCATTTGTGTTCATCATCCTGCCTCAAATAAGGTGTGTGGTGTGGTGATGAACATTGCAAATGTGTGTCAAAAACTGAGGCCCTTACAGTTGTGTACTGGTATAATGGAGGTTCTGCAGTCGTCGACGGGCGACGAAATCACAAACTTGTGGGTAAAGTGGTGCCTCCTCTTAAGAGTGTAAAACTATCATGATAGCCGTGCTTACGGTCACAAGCGCCTGGCCAACTTCCATGATTAGGGGGATGGTTATTGGAATGGTTATTGGTTTGGTTATTGGTATGGTTATGGTATGGTCTTGGGATTGGTTTCGGGACTGTTGAGTCTTGGTAATAAGATTGGTTTCGGGACTGTTGAGTCATGATAATGAGTTTTGGTCTCGGTTATGAGATGGATATGAATATGAGATGGTTATTATGAGCATAAGATGATGTTGAGAAAGATTAATGGCTGGATGAAACGAGGTAAGTGGTGAAATATGATGGAGGTATGTTACTGTTTTAATTGGATATATGTTGGGATCAAATTCACTTAAGGATAGTTGCTGTTTTTATCGTGTTTTGTGAAATAAACTTTGCTTTCTGTAGTGAGCTTTTTATTCGTACCTTGTTGAGAGCTACATATCATATTTCCCGCACTTGCTGAGTACGTCATGTACTCAAACTTGCATTATTACTTAATCATCAGCAATAGGAGAAGAGTACGATCATGTGGAGTACTAGGCGTGCGAACTACCGTCAACTTTCCTGTGGAGATGGAGATGGAGCCGCTGCTGCTGTTTAGTTGCTTCCGCTATCGTTAGAGACTTCCGCTGCTAGAATAAGTTAGAAGACTTCCGCTGCAAGAACATGTTAGAGATTGATGTAACAAAAGTAGTTAACCGTATTATTCGTGGTTATATTCTGAGTTCAGTTTGTGGATTATATGTGTATGTGTGATGAACGTCCTGGGCACACATATGCATTAGCTGGGTTCCGTGTTCTATGGGACCGAGCATCACAGATTGGTATCAGAGCCACGTTGACCGTAGAACGCAGGCCTAGTCGTAGATTGGCATCAGAACCACCTTGACCATAAGATGCAAGCCTAGGAAGAAGTCACATATTGGCATTAGAGCCATGTTAACCGTAGGACGCAAGCCTAGGTAGAATGCACAGATTGCATCAGAGTCACATTGACCATAGGAACGTTTACATCGTAGTAGCTGAATAGTAGTGGTGTATTGAACTTTTGTGAGGATTGGTTGTGTTTGTGTGCTTAAGTGTGAGTTGTGGCACGCTTCGGCGAAGGTCCACATCCACACATAATAGAGAGATGTGAGATGCTTCGGCACTTGTTCACATCCTCATATAAAGCAAATATGTTTAGTCCATCCACCTTGATGCATATAGTTGGGAGGATCCATCTAAACTTCTAACTTCTATTCTACCCAGCCGGCCGTCAAAGGAGGAACGTCCGTGGCAACCAGGAACCACAAGAGGATTGCCACGTTGAAGTTCCTGAAAATCCTAAACCCGGGGCTGGTGAAAACAACCTTGAACGGTTGATGGCTATGCAGAACCAGCTCATGCAAACTATGATCCAAACTATGGGTCAGCTGCAAGCCAACAAGAACCACCATCCTAACCCCATTCCTATACCACCACCGCCACCACCAAAAGCTCACAACCGACTGGGAGAGTTCATGAGGACTCGACCGCCTACTTTGCACAAGCTAATGATCCCATGGAGGCCGACGATTGGTTGAAGTCCATAGAAAAGAAGCTTGCTATTGTTCAGTGCAATGATCGGGAGAAAGTTCTCTTCGCATCGCATCAACTTATGGGAGCAGCCGCTGACTGGTGGGATGGTCTTTGCAACGCTCATGTCGACCAGGAGACTATCACTTGGGCTGAGTTTAAGGAGAGTTTCCGCTCTCATTACGTCCCTGTTGGAGTCATGATGCTAAAAGGCAAGAGTTTGAAGGTCTCCGCCAAGGCTGGAAGAGCGTGAATGAGTACCTCAACAAGTTCACGCAGCTGTAAAGTATGCTCCAGAAGACGTCAACTCGGATCAAAGGAAGCAATACTTGTTCATGAGAGGGTTGAACAATGAGATCCAAGTTCAATTGCTCAACAATGACTATGCAAACTTCCAGAAGCTAGTTGACAAAGCTATAGTGGTTGAGAGCAAGATCCGTGAGATCGAGCAAGAGGGCAAGAGAAAGATGCCATACCAGCCACAAGGGAGCAATGTACGTCCCTGTTTCATGGCCCCAGCTGCACTGCAATATGGCTCGTCCGCTTCTACTATTCGCCTTAGTCAGCCACCACAGCAACGTCCTGCTATGCAAGCACCTCGTGTGCCTTTGCCTCCTGCGCCCCATCCCAACATGGGCGCCTATGCTCAAAACCACCCCCCCCAACGTTCCTGCTGTCTTGGGCAACAAGGCATGCTTTGCATGCGGAGAGACAGGACACTTCGCGAGTCAATGCCCGAGGAAAGGCCTTGGACAACCAAGCAACGTGCCCAAGCAGAACCCACGGCCGAACGGAGGAGCTAATCAAGTTAACCTTGGGCAGCATAACTATGCTCGTGGCAACGTGAATCATGTCTCCACTGAGGAAGCGCAACAGGCTGAGGACGTCGTGATTGGTATGTTGCTTGCCAACTCCAACCCAGCTACTGTTTTATTTGATTCCGGAGCATCGCATTCATTCATATCATCCAAGTATGTTGCCAAGTATAATCTACCCATATCACACTTGAAATATACTATGTTGGTTAATTCTCCCGATGGTGAGATGAGGACTAATATAGTATGTCCGAAAGTAAACCTTAAAATAAGGGGGGTAGACTTCCTTGCCAATCTTATTGTCTTGGATTCTCAAGGGCTGGATATAATACTTGAAATGGATTGGTTAAGAAGCACAACGGAGTGATCCAATGTGCTGAGAGGAGCGTGCAGTTGACAAATGGGCACGGTACTCGTATTGAGTTCGAGTCAGCCCAACCGGCAACCGAGAAGGCAACGTTGAACCACGTAGAAGAAGCAACATTGGAAAGCATTCCGGTGGTTCAAGAATATTCGGACGTGTTCCCGGAAGAACATCTAGGTATGCCACCTGACAGGGACATTGAGTTTGCCATTGATTTAGTACCTGGAACTTCACCGATAGCAAACAGGCCATATAGGATGCCCGTTAATGAAGTAGTGGAACTCAAGAAGCAAATTCAGGAGCAGCTAGAAAAGGGTTTTATACGCCCAAGATCGTCACCATGGGGAGCCCCCGTGCTCTTCGTGGACAAGAAGGATGGGACGCAAAGGATGTGTGTGGATTATAGGTCTCTTAATGAGGTAACGATCAAGAATAAATACCCACTGCCCCGTATAGAGGACCTGTTTGACCAAATGAAAGGTGCCCGAGTTTTCTTCAAGATTGATCTTCGAACGGGATACTTTCAGCTGAAGATTAAGCTCTCCGATATACCCAAGACTGCCTTTCGAACACGGTATGGTTCGTATGAATATACCGTTATGTCTTTTTGGGTTAACGAATGCACCTGCATATTGCATGTACCTCATGAATAAGGTCTTCATGGAGTACTTGGATAAGTTCGTCATGGTTGTCATTGACGATATCATGGTGTATTCGAAAAGCGATGAAGAACATGAAGAACACTTGAGATTGACATTGCAGAAACTGCGAGAGCATCAATTGTATGCCAAGCTCAGCAAGTATCAATTTTGGCTAAAGGAGATATCATTCCTAGGCCACATCATCTCCAAGGAAGGAGTATCGGTTGTTCCTGGAAAAGTGGGAGATGTTCTGAAGTGGAACCAACCGCAGAATGTGAGGGATGTTCGGAGTTTCCTTGGGATGGCTGGATACTACCGCCGGTTCATCAAGGATTTCTCCAAAATAGCGAAGCCTATGACTGAATTGCTAATGAAGGGAAAAGCATTCAGTGGACACAAGCATGTCAAGAAAGCTTCGTGGAGCTCAAGAAAAGGCTAACCACAGCGCCGGTTTTGGTATTGCCGGAAGTGAGCAAGAGTTTCAACATATATTGTGACGCATCAAGACAAGGGCTTGGATGTGTGCTCATGCAAGAAGGACAAATGGTAGCCTATGCGTCGAGACAACTAAAGAAACACGAGCTGAGTTACCCCACACATGACTTGGAACTCGCAGCCATGGTACGTGCCTTGAAGATTTGGATACATTATATCCTTGGCCACCGATGTGAGGTCTATACGGATCATAAAAGCCTCAAGTACATATTCACCCAAACGGATTTGAATTTGAGGCAACGTCGATGGTTGGAACTCATCAAGTATTATGATGTTGGAATCAACTATCATCCCGGAAAGGCCAATGTAGTAGCTGATGCATTGAGCCGAAAGGGAGCATGTCACCAACTCACGGCTCGGGAGCTACCGCCCGAGCTGCACAAGGAGTTCGAACGATTACATCTCGGTTTCTTGAACGAGATGGAAGTGATGGAACTCCATTCTTCGCTGGAACAAGATATAAGAGATGGCCAAGCAATGGATGAGGGAATCAAGGAGATCAAGGAAAGAATCCGACAAGGCATAGAAAAGGACATCAAGGAAGACGGGAAGGGTACGCTTTGGCTAGGGAAAAGGATTTCTGTGCCTAACGTGAAGCATATCCACGACAAGATATTAAAGGAGGCACATGACTCACCTTATTCCATACATCCCGGCAGTACAAAGATGTACAAGGACCTGAAAACTTGTTATTGGTGGGATGGTATCAAAAGGGACATAGCTGAGTATGTTGCCTTATGCGACACATGCCAACGGGTGAAGGCCGAATATCAAAGACCTTCTGGACTGTTGCAACCATTGAAAGTAACCGAGTGGAACTGGGAAGATTTGCATGGATTTCATCATCGGATTGCCACGTACTTAGTCGGGTTACGACTCCATCTGGGTTATTGTGGACCGATTGACAAAAACAGCCCATTTCCTTCCTGTTAAAACCAAGTACAACGTTGCACAAATAGCCGAGCTGTATATGGAACAAATCGTGTGCCGTCATGGAGTTCCAAAGAGGATAGTATCAGATCGGGGTACCCAATTTACCTCTAGGTTTTGGAAGAAGCTGCATGAGGCTATGGGTACACGACTGGATTTTAGCTCCGCTTACCACCCGCAGACCGACGGGCAAACAGAAAGGACAAACCAAATCTTGGAAGACATGTTGTGAGCCTGCGCCTTGAAACATGGGCGTAGTTGGGATAGGAGCTTGACGTATGCTCTGTTCTCATAAAATAACAGCTATCAAGCCAGCTTGAAGATGTCACCTTTCGAAGCATTGTACAGTAGACGGTGTAGAACGCCGCTGTTCTGGAATGAGACCGGAGAGAACCAAGTGTTTGGACCCGAAGTACTGCAAGAAGCTGAGAAGCAAGTCCAAACAATACGGGAGAATTTTAAGGCTGCTCAGTCACTACAAAAAGGTTATGCGGACAATAGGCGAAGAAAGTTGACTTTCAAAGTAGGAGACTTCGTATATCTTAAGGTATTGCCTATCCGAGGCCAACGACGTTTCAACGTCAAATGCAAGTTAGCACCTCGCTATATCGGACCATTTAAGATTTTGGGTAAGCGATGAGAGGTAGCTTATCAACTAGAGCTCCCAAAGCACCTCTCCGACGTGCATGACGTGTTTCACGTATCCCAGCTCAAGAAGTGCTTGAGAGTACCAGAAGAGCAAGTACCAATGGATGAGCTCAAGCTTCAAGAGGATCTTACCTATGTAGAGCACCCTATCCGAATTTTGGACGTGAAGGAAAGGGTTACGAGGAACAAAGTGATCCATTGGTGCAAGGTACAATGGAGCTATCACACGGAAGCCGAAGCTACATGGGAGCGTGAGGTAAACCTCAAGGCAGAATTCCCTCATCTATTCTCCACTCTATTGAATCTCGAGGGAGAGATTCAGTTTAAGGGTGGTAGGTTTGTAACACCCTCAATTTCATATTCATGCATTGCATATAGAGAAACATTTTAAAAGAAGTAGAAATGGAGAAAGAATCAGAAAGATGACCGAAAGGAGCCAATTCCAGTTCACTGAGGAGCGTTGTAGACACTTCCTGCGGCCCTCTGGCCACGTGGCGCCTTCGGAGCTCATCCCTGCAGAGGGTGTGAGGTCCGCCACTGACTGGCCACGTGGCAGGCTCGGAGCTCACCTCTGCGGAAGGGGCGAGGTCCGGCCCCGCTGGACACGTGTCGCCTGCGGAGCTCACCTCTGCAGGGAAGCGAGGCCCGACCCCGCGGGACACGTGGAGCCTTCGGAGCTTGTCTCCGAGAGGTCCAAACCGTGGGACATGTGTCGCTCTCGGAGCTCACCCCTGCGGAGGGAGTGAGGTCGTGTCCTACTGGACACGTGTCACCCTCGGAGCTCACCTCCGAGGAGAAGAGACTGCAGGACACATGTCACCCACGGATCTCGTCTACGAGAGGTCCAACCCTGATGGACACGTGTCATCCTCTGAGCTCACCTCCGAGGACAAGGGAGGTCCGACACCAATGGACACGTGTCGTCCTCAGAGCTCACCTCCGAGGAGAAAGGAGGTCCGACACCAATTGACACGTGTCGACCTCGGAGCTCGTCTTTGAGGAGAAAGGAAGTCCGGCGCTGCTGGACAAGTGGCATTTTTGGAGCCCACCTCCGTGGAGAGGGGTGGTCCGGCACTGACACATGGCGCACGCGGAGCTTGCCTCTGAGGAGAGGGGAGGTCTCGCCCGCCAGACGCGTCACGCACGCGGAGCTCGCCTCTGAGGGAGAGGGAGGTCCCTCCCGCCAGACACGTGGCGCACCGGGAGCTTGTCTCTGCGGAAAAGGGAGGCCAGGCCCTCGCTGGACACGTGGAGCCTCCAGAGCTTATCCCTGCGGAAGGACGAGATTCTTAAGCAGTTTTCCCCTGTGCACAAGTACCCGGTACTGGAACCGACACGAATTCTTCCACGTTGAATACTGCAACCAAATCGATTAGAGATAAGTTGTTAAGATCTAAACCACATTTAATAGGACTCTTATTTGAAATCCATTCAGAGCAGGACTCTTCTTTTTCCGGTTATAAATAGAACCCGGAACACCCCTTGGTCGTAACACCTTCCCAAGCCGACAACTTAGAGGCCCTAGCTCCCAACTTGCCGAGTTAAACCCCTTCGCCGGAGTTCAGCCACCGTTGAGACCGCCGATGAGCCCCAACACGCTCGCCGTCGCCGGAAGAGAGCCCACAATCTGTCTTGCTAGGAGGAAAGCCCTGAAACCAAGGAGAAGTGAGGTAGGTCTTCGTTACCACCTTACGACATCATTGCGGTTTTCTTCGCATCTGTTTCTTCGATCCCTTCGAACAGAAGATTTTTCGTATGGACAGATCACGTGTTGATCGGTTTGATCTAGATCTTAAGATAAGATCATCACCACGTTTACATTTGATCCTTACACCCTTGTTCATTGTAAAACCCCATGCAAAGCAATTAAAACATGCAAGAACACGTACAAACTGGTCTAATGAAACTGCACTATAGGCTTAGCATGCACCTACACCATTGCATCTTAAGTAAAGTTTGTGCATGATGATTGATTGTTGTGAATCTTGTATGTGCGTGATTGTGAGTAGAAGGACAAGCTCAGGGAGCTACCTATGAAGGACTACAGCACAAAGACTTCGAGAAACCTGAGCAACAAAAGCCACATGAACAAGGCAAGTGCCCCTTCACCATATTGATCCCATATTTTGAAAACTGTTTTGTTTGTGAAAACATGTGTGCTTGAGTCAATTTGATGGGAAAACCCTTTTATAGGAGTTTACTAGTTTTGTTAACCATCCTTGTCACCGGGAAAGTAGATGAGTTGGCTATGGTCGTTTTTCCTTTTTGCTTCGCTAATCTACGGGATATGGGAATCGAGATAGAACATGTATAGCTACTGCACTCATATGAATAATGATAATAAGGACTTTATGTTGGTAATGAACATGAATCGGGGGAGATCTAGGCAAGCTTGGTTCGTGGATGTGGTAGAATGAGAATGTGGTTTACTTGCCGTAGATCTAAGGACCGGTCCATGCAAGCACATGCCAGGAAAACAGTGCCACCACAAGGCCAAGTATGGGTGCGGCTTAGCTGACTAATTAGGTAAGTTGCTAGATTGTTATGGATCGTGGAAGGCGCGGGGAATGGGAGTCGAGAGAGGACTGCCCTGGGAACTGCATGGCACAAGAGGGGGCCCGTAGGTGGGGGAATGGTGATTCGAGCCTGCTGGTGAAACCTTAGTGAGTCCATACATCTAGTAGCCCCTTTGTAAAGGCTATTTTGTGATCTTTTGGCCATACACCGACGGTTGTGTACTGGTATGATGGAGGTTCTGCAGTCGCCGATGGCGACGAAATCACAAACTTGTGGGTAAAGTGGTGCCACCTCTTAAGAATGTAAAACTAGCATGATAGCCGTGCTTACGGTCACAAGCGCCTGGCCAACTTCCATGATTAGGGGGATGGTTATTGGAATGGTTATTGGTTTGGTTATTGGTATGGTTATGGTATGGTCTTGGGATTGGTTTTGGGACTGTTGAGTCTTGGTAATAAGATTGGTTTCGGGACTGCTGAGTCATGATAATGAGTTTTGGTCTCGGTTATGAGATGGTTATTATGAGCATGAGATGATGTTGAGAAAGATTAATGGCTGGATGAGACGAGATAAGTGGTGAAATATGATGGAGGTATGTTACTGTTTTAATTGGATATATGTTGGGATCAAATTCACTTAAAGATAGTTGCTGTTTTTATCGTGTTTTGTGAAATAAACTTTGATTTCTGCAATGAGCTTATTATTCCTACCTTGTTGAAAGCTACATATCATATTTTCCCGCACTTGCTGAGTACGTCATGTACTCAACCTTGCATTATTACTTAATCATAAGCAACAGGAGAAGAGTACTTCAAAGATCATGTGGAGTACTAGGCGTGCGAACTACCGTCAACTTGCCTGTGGAGATGGAGATGGAGCCACTGCTGCTGTTTAGTTGCTTCCACTATCGTTAGAGACTTCCGCTGCTAGAATAAGTTAGAAGACTTCCTCTGCAAGAACATGTTAGAGATTGATGTAACAAAAGTACTTAAACCCTATTATTCGTGGTTATATTATAAGTTCAGTTTGTGGATTATATGTGTATGTGTGATAAACGTCCTGGGCACACATATGCATTAGCTGGGTTCCGTGTTCTATGGGACCAGGCGCCACACTTGGTGTCTTGGAACTCCATCTCCTGATCATTGCTGACCTCCGGGTCAGCCTTTTGCTTGCCCTCCCACTGGCGGAAGGGTGCGCCATCCTGGCTCTACCGTTGGAGCTCCCGGAAGCGCTCCGCTAGCTTCTTGATCTCCCGGCATTCGCAGGTGCTATGCTATTTGGAGTTGTGGACCAGGCACCACTGGTTGCCATCGTCGCTGTTATTTGGCTGTCGCGGGCACTCAGCGGCATGCGGCCCCCGGCCCCCTGCAGCCGGTACTACTGCTGCAGTGGGGGCTCCAGCCAGCGGCTTGTCCATGCCGCCAGCCTTCTTCTTCTTGCCGCTGCTCTGAGCTGTGGCTCCAGTGGTGGACTCACTGGCCTTCCCCTTGCAGGCGGTTTGTGCTAGTTGTGGCCCTCCGCAGCCCTGGCGCACTTGCCCACCAAGCTGAAGAGCTTCGAGACGTCCTGCACGTCGTGCGTGGCCAGCTTCTCGAGCATCTTCTTATCTCTTACACTGCCTGAAGGCAATTACCACAGAGGCGTTCGAGATGCGGGGTATGGTGTTCCTAACCTGAGAGAAACGCTGGATGAAGGAGCGCAGCGACTCTCCTGGTTGCTGTTGCAGAGCGTGGAGGTCGACCTCCGTGCCCGGTCGAGAGTAGGAACTCCCGAAGTTGGCCGTGAACTGACGGCACAACTCTTCCCAGGATGATATAGACTCCTGGGGCAAGTTCATGAGCCATGACCAAGCTGACCCGGTCAAGGCCACAGGAAATAGTTGGCCATGATGGCCTCGTCCCCTCCTGCAGCTAGGATGGCTGTGGAGTAGATTTGTAGGAACTCGACGGAGTTGACTGTCCCGTCGAACTTCTCCGGCAAATGTAAATGGAACTTACGCGGCCACACCGCCATACGAAGGTGTGGTGCCAGAGCCATGCAGCTCCCACTGAGCCTGGGGAGATGGGGTTCTGCCCTGTGTAGATGGGGTGCATGGCACCCGGGGTACCATACTCCTACTCGAGGTTGCGACGCCGCTCGCGCTGTCGCTCGATGGTGATGCGGCGATCTTCTTTCTGATAGTGGCAATCCAACTCGGCTTTAAGATCTGCGGTGGAGAGCCTGGACGTCGCCGTCGAGTGGGTTGCTGCTGTCATGTAATCCATCGTTAGGGTACGGGTTGGCAGCAGTACCATCTCTGGTCGCTGTCTCTGGTGGCATGGTGAGTTGAGCGCAGCGATGACCAGGTGGTCGATGTCATTGGGCCACTGCTCTACAACGGATGGGGAAGCTCCTATGCTCGGGGGTTTGTCAAGGAGTGTGCGAGCTTATAGTAGACCACTCTCTGGGCTGGCTTCGGTCAGTGCTTGCGACGCCATTGCTACCGAAGGCTGCCGGGTTGCAGCGGGCACTGTCGCTGTAGGGACTGCCACTGGCACTGTCGGTCCCGCTCTGGAACGAGATGAGGCTTCCTGCTCCCTCTGCTGCTGGCGGCGCGAGGGGCGGGAAGAACCTCTGAGAGACTGGATGTTCACCATCCTGAGCTACACGAAAAACTTCAAAAAGGAGGAGACCCCTACCTGGTGCGTCAAATGTCGAAGTGTTTCCTGCGACACTTCCCTCGGTCTGGTCTGGAGTGGCCCGCGTAGGTTCTTCTTTAGGAGGGTCTTAGTGGTTTTGACCGTCGAAGCATGATGGCGAGATGAACAAGAAGATTTACGTGGTTCGGGCCGCCTGAGCGTAATACCCTACGTTCACGGAGTGTTGGTTGTTCTTTGTAGCTTCAGTTTGAGGGTGGCTCGAGCTTGCGAGCTTACAATGGTTTGAGCTGGACTGGGATTCGAATGGCCTTCATGGAGTTGTCTTTGCCCGTTGGCTGCTTGGACCTTTTATAGTTCAAGGCCAAGCAACCTTACATGTTGGTCCGAAGCCAGGCTGGTGGCCATGTTATGGGCAGCTGCCTCTATTTGGGGTAGTCTGCTCCCTGCAAGTCGTAGCACACTTGATTGCGCCGTGGAGCACGTCACCCTGTCACATCATCTTCCTTAAATGTTGTCGGATGAAGGCGGTAGGAATGCGTCTTGTCCCGCGGCGCTGCACTGTAGCTCCATTAGGGCGCCGTGTGACTGGTCTCTGCTGCCAGGCACGCCTGTACCGGGATACGATGGATTGCTTGACTGGGGAACATGCAAACTTTAATGCGCGATAGGACAACACAACTTCCTATTTACCCCTTGGCTATCTGCCCGTTGCTTGTCGGCGCGGCGTCCCGGTGGCTGGCCCTCGGGACACGCATTGTCACCAGAGCTGTCCTACAGAGTAGCGAGGGGTCCGGAGTCATTGGACACGTGGCAACGCCGGAGCTCTGCCAAGCAGGAGGGTAGGTCCGGAGCTGTTATGCACGTGGTCGCACCGGAGCCCTCCTTGGCGGGAAGGGACGCCTGGAGTTGTTGCCTATGTGGAAGCTCCAGAGCCCTCCCCTGCTGGAGGTCGGGCCCAGAGCCGTAGGACACATGGCACCTCCGGAGCTCTCTCCGGCGAAATACGTGGCTCAGAGGTTCCGGACACGTGGCGGTGCCGGAGCCCTCCCTAGCGGAAGGTCGGATTCGGCACCATCGGACACGTGGCGGCTTCGGAGCCATCCTCGGCCGGTAGCGAGACTCAGAACCTGCAGACACGTGGCAGCCTCAGAGTCCTCCTTAGCAGGTGGTCAGACCCGAGGCCTAGGGCACGCGCCTTCTCATGGGTGCTCCCTAGCTGGTGGTTGGGCCCAGCCTGCAGGCGGGGTGCCTGTCTTCTGCATACGTGCCGACGTATGTCTTCTTTTTCTCTTACACGCGGGGGTACCCGGTCTTGAGGGTACCGACAACGGTCTTTAAGTACTGATTTCAACCGTCAACATAACTCAATTATGAGAAGGAGTAAACATTTGTTGTACATATTATCCTTACAAATAATGTAGTTCTACTTGTACTTGGAAAGAATTTTGCATGTAGGGAATATATGCAGCATTGAGGAAGATTTAGGGGAGCAATCCTAAATTATACACTTCCAGCCAATCAGAGGATGACATCTGGCAGCCCATTGATCCAATGGCCCACTTACAGGAGTATCCGAGGGAATCCACTGGCGTATCACCCGGTAAACACCTGAGGATCCACCTGGCATCCACCCGGAGGAAACACACCGAATTTGGGGCCACCCCAGGGTCGGCTGAACCTGGGGTTCGGCTGACCTGGTCATTATCGAAACCCTGTCATCTTCCACATGTCAACTCCCTGTGGCTCTTTGAATGTGGTTCTAAGTGCTCCGCGAGCAATTAGTGGCGGGAACCGACCTCAACTTGTGTATAAATAGGGCCCCGTACCCCTCACTTTAGAACACACCACTTGAGTAATACTCTCTTGTATACACACTCTATCCATGTCCTTAGTGGAGTATAGGCTGTAGAAGGATCCTCTAGTTCCCAAGTCCAAGTTGGGAAAGGTATGGCTCTTGTATCTTTTCTTTTATTTGTGACTTTGTTATTATTAATTATATTAGTGTTCTTTTATTCATATGCTTGGATGAAGCGTTTCTTGTTTGATTGTGGAATCCATGCATGTTAGTTTGAATAGTATTGTTCTTATGATGGTATAGTAACATTGTTATTATGTTATCAAAAACAACATAGGCCCTCCACTATAGTCTAATTAGGTATTATATGAATATGTTAGTATGAATAATGTAGTGTTTGGTCCTAACATTGGTTCAACATTGTTTAGGTTAGTCATTGCCTTAGGATGGTACTTGTATTATAACTCCTAAAGTATTTACTTAGCATGCAAGTGTGATGCTTGGATAGTTAAGTAGCATTTGGATGTCTCGTAGACCCATGGATTGAAGGGGTAGGAGGCAGGTGGTGACATCCCACTGCATCCATTGTAATCCCCTACGTTCAGCTATCCCACATGCTCTTGGTGGGAGTCGCTCTAGTATTAGCAGGGGTAAGCTTGTGATCAATATGTTGGACCACCAAGCCCTAGTGTTCAATACTAGCATACACATATGTAAACTATTAGGCTATGCATTTGTATACTAGAAGCATATTAGGAACAACCCCTTACCTTAGCCTAACTCTTACTGGGACTATCTTATCTTTAGAGTAGATTGCTTCTGTGTGTGTCGCACTACTCTTGCTATCCTTTTTATCCATCCTACTCGGATTCCTATTAGAACACCCTATCCTATCCATCATCTTATCACGCTTCACCTTCCTTTGGGATTATAGGATGCCCTAGGGAATACTCATGGGTGAAATGCTACAGCGGTATTTTCCAT
Source organism: Neostapfia colusana (assembly GCA_030760725.1). NCBI lineage: Eukaryota > Viridiplantae > Streptophyta > Magnoliopsida > Poales > Poaceae > Neostapfia > Neostapfia colusana. Next base: position 90,512,546 of record JASWHV010000002.1, on the reverse strand, counting down.
GCACTTGCGGAACTCATCTTGCTTTGGCCCCAGGATAGCCTAGTTGTCACAAGTTTTGCTGACATCATTTGCCAGGATGAACTGTAGACGTTAAGAAATACCAACAACGTTGCAAGAATAAGGAGTCCGATGAGTTTCATGATGGCGGCAGAAACGGCAATGCTGGCTGTGGTGGGCTAGGCGTTCGCCAAGGACGTGGCTGTGGGAGACTCAGCGATGGTTCAGGTTCTTCATCAGGCCATGGCGACAACAACTATCATCATTGTGGGAAGGCTGGACATTGGGCCAGGGATTGCTACAGAAAGCCGAAGGAGGAGAAGGTGTTCGTGGCGCAACACGAGGAGTCCAGTCTTCTTCATGCCGAAGCTGAGATCAAGGCTGCAGTCGCACCGCATGGAAATGAAGAACACTGGCTGCAGTCCAGTCTTGCTACATGCAGAGCATGGCAAAAACTGCACTTGCCACCGATCATCTCGACACAAAAGATGAAGACACCACGGTCAGACTAGTGCTCGATGGTCAGATCGTGGGAGTGGCAGGGATTGAGCATGCAGCGACATTTCAAGGAGAAGATGCTGGCTGTCAGACCGTTACTTGACAGTTAGAACATGGCACAGGCAACAAGTTCATTGACATAGGAAGTGGTGTTCACCTTGTGGAAAATAGACTCCTCGCGGTGCTTTATGGTGATGATGCAGAGATACCCTCCAGGTCGGTGCTGGACACCGGGCCTCAAACCATATGTCGGTGTCCCGGGTGGCGTTCTCCAGCATCGACCGCCAGGTTTCTCGAACTGTTCACTGTGCTGATGGCAACATGGTTGAGATCGAAGGTTGTGGAACAGTTGATGAGATCATGCAAATCATCATTGCACATACAAACATGGCAAGGTGTTTATTTGTTTGAGATCCTGGCTCAAGTGAACATGCACACTCATTTGATGGAGAACATCGAGATGGTGCACTATGTCGTCCACTATATTGGCCTCCTCCATTCATGCACACAAGAGGATTTGATGGCATTGCACATTTGGACCCACACATGAGAGAAGATGAGTTTGAGTTGAGGACGACCCCAATTCAAGAGGGTGAGGATGATGAGGACATCACTCCAATAGATACACACAACACTCCATTGAACATACAAGATGCAATCATTAGAGTTCACACACAACAATTGAATTTAGAGATGAGCTCATTCTTATATGTTTCCTTATATGTTGTTGAGAATAGATTGCTACCTAATGACTTAGTTGTGATTAGTATCCATGAAGAGGTTCAAGGAGTACTCGAAGGAAGGCTTAGGGGCGTGGAGGACCAGAGAATACGCCCAAAGAAGATAGAGAGTGAGCGCAACTCGAAATTGAGCCCAACTTGGAACCCTGGAGCACTTCAAACTAAAACAAATTCCCAGAACGCATACGGACTCCATTTTGGACGTTCTACATATGCACAGAAAGGGGAGGGTATAACCTTTCTAATGCCGTTTGTCCCATGTCAAACTTCTTCAGGACTCATCAGAAATCTTCAAAACAAAATCGAGTTTAGAATGTGTCAGAATGCTGCGCCATCGTATTTGGCCATTGGGCCTTGTATCAAGTAGAAGTTGATTATTTCCGTGTCTTAGGGTAAGGTCACGACCCCAACATCCCTTAGATGTCCTTGCACCTATTTATACTTCATAGTAGTCACCACAAACAATTGGATTTTGCTTAGATTAATCTGTTGTACACAGTTTCATCGTTCATCGGTTTGTGAGAATCCAACTTAGCAATTCAGATTGCTTCTTCTTCGTTCTTGCTTGTGTTCTCGGTTGCACCTACAGGGATTAGTCTTCTTGGCGAGGTCAAGCGTGTGAAGCACGGTTGATAACCAACAAGTAGTGGTGTAGTGATTGCAGGGGTTGTTCGGATTCTGCTTGAGTGCCTCGGATCATCAACGTTGAGTTCACCACTTCAACCAGACTACCTTTTGGAAGATCGGGTCTGCTCTTCCTCATCACATGGATCCTAATCACAATTAAGTCATTAGGTAGAAATCTTTTCTCAAAAACATATAAGAATAAGCTCACCTCTAAATTCAATTGTTGTGAGGACATCACTCCTATAAATACACACAACACTCCATTGAACATACAAGATGCAATCATAGAGTTCACACACAAAACTTGAATTTAGAGATGAGCCCGTTCTTATATGTTTCCATATATGTTTTAGAGAATAGATTCCTACCTAATGACATAATTGTGATTAGGATCCATGGAGAGCTTCAAGGTGTACTTTGAGGAAGGCTTAGGGGCGTGGAAGATAGAGGCCAAGCCAAACTCCAAATTGAGTCCAACTAGGAATCCAGGAGCACTTCACAGTAAAATGAAAGCCCAGGATGGATACGGACTCTGTTTTAGACGTTTTACATATGCATGAAAATGGGAGAGCATAAACATTCCAATGCCGTTGGTCCCATGTAAAATTCCTCATGAGTTGATGGGAATCGTTGAAACAAATTTGAGTTTAGAATCTGTTAGGGTGCTGCGCCACCATATTGGGCCATTGGGCCTGTATCAAGTTCAAGTCCATTATTTTCTTGTCTTAGGGTTAGGTCTTGACCGCAACACCCCTGATACGTCTTCTCACCTATTTATACTCCATCGTATCCACCACAAAAAATTGGGTTTTGCTTAGATTAATCTGTCTACACAGTTTCACTGTTCATCCGTTTGTAGACCCCAACTTAGCAATTCATATTGCTTCTTCGTTCTTGCTTGTGTTCTCGGTTGCACTTGCAGAAATTATCCTTCTAGGCAAGGTTGATAACCAACGGAGCAATGGTGGTTGCAGGGGGCTGTTCGTGTTCTCCTCGAGAGCCTTAGATGATCAACATCGATATCTCCATCAATCGACTTATCCATTACCTATCGGAAGATTGGGCCTACTATGCTCTTATTCATCAACTGGTATTGGCTTCCAGGTTGCCCGTTAGGTAATTTATTCTATCCAATAGATTAATTTTGTTCTCATACCTAGAGTACACAAAAGATCCACAAAAAACCTGTAGTATAGTTGATCTGTTTATCACTTTGTCCAAATCACCATTGAGCCTTTGGAACTTTGTTTCTCAGATTTGTTTTATTGAGTTGTGTCCGTGGTTGAGTCATATTGCTGGTTTAGAAAGTTTTTTTGGTTTTAGTTTGAGTTTTGCATTGTGTTGATTCATCCTTTTGAATCACAACATCACGTCTAGATTAGATTCATCTCTGTCCAGTTTAGTATTTCAATCATATCTCACTCATACGAACTCGGATTTTGGTGTTCTTGTACTTTCTGGAAAGCTTGAGAAGTTATCTACAATTTTGCATTCATATGTTTTCCAAGAAATGCTTTTATCATGGTCAAAATAGCATTAGATACGAATCTGTTCTTTATCTAGAATTTCTGAACAGTCTGTATTTTGGGTGCCATATCTCCTATTATTATGATCCAAAATAGGTCTTTTATATACTTAAATAAAAAGAGAAGAAATATATCTATAATCTTGCGGTTGTAAGTTTTTGGATTTGGGGCCTCTAAGGGTGACTAATTTTTCTTCGAAGATTGAGCAGAAATTTTTTTGTGACATACTAACGAGATATCTTTGATTGGTTTGAATTGTGTTCTTCTTTTGCAGCACACTGAAAAAAAAAAGAGGAGGACAAAAGAAAAAGGCAAGTGTAAAACAAGATACAAATGCCGCACAAAAAAACGAGAAAAACAACAAAAAAAACAGAAGTGCTAGCATCCTTTGTGTCATCTGGTTTTCTTACATGTCTTGCTAGCTTGAAATACTAGGAACACATTTAGACCAGCAACTTTAAAAGTACATTGGACACTTATTCAACTTTACTATTCAATTCCATTGTTGCTAAATACTTGCTAATATATAAAATGCCTTCCAAGCTACACTTTTCTCTTGAGTTGAATTTATACACCTTTGCAATCATCCCATACTCGACTGGTTCTTAATACCAGCCACCATTTGCTATCTGCAGTGTCAGTAAGAACACTTGTACGAGCGTAATAATATGCTTGAGAGTATCTGATTCTACTTCAAATTTGCCATTTTCCTTTGTAGTTGGTAGGGATAACACATTTTTCTGCCTTCTGTTTGCTACTAACAATGTCAGGTAAAAGCATGAATAATGAATTAATTGTTGAGATGACTGACATGATGAAGACGACGATGGAACTGATCACTAAGAATCATACATCAACAATGGTCACATTGACAAATCTGGATCACACATCAACCGAGGCTTCACATGATATTCAGACCACCTCCACAACTCATTCCACAAGAAGTAATTATATCTTTCCATCTCTTCTTTCTTATGAATGTTTTGGTTACGATGAATATATTGCTTGGGAAATAGAGATTGATAAAAATTTTAGACAATGTCGTATGTGTGAAATAAGAAAGCTTAGGAATGCTGCTAGTGCATTAATTGATTTTGCATTAACATGATGGAAGAACTTAAGTGATTTAGAAATACCTCAAACATGGAATGATATGAAAATTCTTATGTGAGAAATTTTTGCTAACGTATCTAATGGCAAAGATGAAATACATGAACTTGAAAAGAATTTTCTTGTTGTTCCTCCTCCTATTCCTAACCTTTTGCTGGAACACGAACAAATAAATGTAGAAAATGCAAAAGAGAATGCAGTGTTCAACAACTTTTGTGAAAGTTAGATCTATCAATTCATAATGCACCTCAAATTACTTCTGAAAATGAGAATAAAGGTAACAAATATCACAATACACTTGTTGAAGGTGAGAAATTTCTGGATCTGAATTTTTCCACCAATCATGCTATAGTCGAGGAGCAACTATTGGAATCTTTTATTGATACACCATTGTGACATGTTGATTTTCCTACTGATCCTTGCGCTAAGAAAGAGTTGTGTGCTGATATTTCTATTATCCCTCTGTGAAAACAAGTGAATGAACATGAAATTTTATCACCTGCTTGTGCTGAAATTAGACATTTGATTTCCATTACATGTGAAATTTATGAGCTGTAATTATTGTCTTCTCTAAATACTTTGGGTTATATCGAATTTGATGCTCTTTGTGATCTGCATACTGTAGAGAGAAGAATATTTTTTAAAACTAAATTACCTTTGCTGATAAGAAATAGTTTTCATGCTATAGGCAACTATGAACATAGTGGTGTGTTTATGGTGCATAAAGTTTATATACGTCCAAATGAGAAGACTCCTTTTGTATTGCAACAACATGGTAAAGTAAATGGATGCACTAACACTAATAATGCCTTGTCAAGTTTTTTTAATCCTTTTTTCTTGCAGCAGGAAAACATATATCAGAGGATCATTGTTCGATGCGGTTGTGCAATATGGACAGAGCTCATTCTATCCCCAAAGCAAGCTTCTTTACTGGACATACGAGCAAGTCTAGGATGGCTTGTCATCAAGAAGTGGAGAATGATGAGATAATGCACATCATCATTGCACATACAAACATGGGCATTATGGCAAGGTGTTTATTTGTTTGGGATCCTGGCTCAAGTGAACATGCATGCTCATTTGATGTAGAACATCGAGATGGTGCACTATGCTGTCTACCACCTTGGACTCCTTCTTTCATGCACATAAGAGGATTTGATGGCATTACACATTTGGACCCACACATGAGAGAAGATGAGTTTGAGTCGAGGATGACTCCAATTCAAGATGGTCAGGATGATGATGACATCACTCCTATAGGTACACATAACACTCCATTGAACATACGAAATGCAATCATTAGAGTTCACACACAACAATTGGATTTAGAGATGAGCTCATTCTTATATGTTATTGAGAATAGATTACTACCTAATGACTTAATTGTGATTAGTATCCATGAAGAGTTTCAAGGAGTACTCGAAGGAAGGCTTAGGGGCGTGGAGGATCAGAGAATACGTCCAAAGAACATAGATGCTGAGCCCAACTTAAAATTGAGCCCAACTCGGAACCCAGGAGCACTTCAAACTAAAGCGAATGCCCAGGATGCATACGGACTCCATTTTGGACGTTCTACATATGAAAAGAAAGGGGACGGTATAACCTTTCTAATGCCGCTAGTCCCATTTCAAAATTCTTCAGGACTTGTCAGAAATCTTCAAAACAAAATCGAGTTTAGAATGTGTCAGGGTGCTGCGCCATCGTATTGGGACATTGGGTCTTGTATCAAGTAGAAGTCCATTATTTCCGTATCTTAGGGTAAGGTCACGACACCAACACCCCTTAGACGTCCTTCCACCTATTTATACTTCATAGTAGCCACCACAAACAATTGGGTTTCTCTTAGATTAATCTGTTTACACAGTTTTGACGTTCATCGGTTTGTGATACCCCAACTTTGCAATTCAGATTGCTTCTTTTTCGTTCTTACTCGTGTTCTCGGTTGCACTTGCATTGATTAGCCTTCTTAGTGAGGTTAAGCGTGCGAAGCACGTTTGATAACCAACGGAACGGTGGTGTAGTCATTGCAGGAGCTGTTTGTGTTCTCTTCGAGAGCCTCGGATCATCAACGTTGAGATCTTCATCAATCAACTTATCCATTACCTGTCGGAAGATCGGGCCTGCTATACTATTTTACTCGTCAACAGTCCTATATAAGTGCAAAAATGGTGAACATCGAGCACTAAGCAATGTATATTACCACCCACGCATCGGCACAAGTATCATCAGTATCAGGCAACTTGATGAATAAGGATGGGAGGTGACAGTCAGATATGGTATCATGTACATCCGAGATGAGCATCAACGGCTACTCACCAAGGTTCAGCACAGCACAGGAAGACTTTACAAAGTCATTTTGCATATTGCTCGCCCGGTGTGTCTGGCAACACACGTGGGTGACGAAGCATGATGGTGGCATGCACGGTTTGGGCACACTGGCTTCAAGTCTCTGATGAAGATATGAAAGAAAGAATAAGTGCGTGGACTCCCAGCACTGAAACAAGTGAAGCAGGTATGCTGAGGCATGTCTGGCTGGTAAGCATAAAAGAGCTTCGTTTCCACGTCAAGCCACATGGCGTGCAACAAGATCACTGGAACTGATGCATGGTGATTTGTGTAGGGCGATCTCGCCATCCACACCAAGTGGGAACCAATACTTTATGCACCTCATAGACGATTTCAGCCGCTATATGTGGGTGGCTCTTATGCCTATGAAGGATGGCGCGTTGACTGCAATTAAGTGCACTCAGGCAGCAGCAGAAAGTAAAGAGTGGGAATTTGCTTGGTGCCTTGCGCACAGACCATGGAGGAGAATTCATAGCAGCACACTTCAATGATTACTGTGCTGGGCTCGGTGTATATCATGAACTTATGGGTCCATATACCCCCCCAACAAAATGGAGATGTGGAAACAAGAAATCGAAGTGTGGTGGCAATGGCAAGATGCTTACTGAAAGCTAAGAATCTACCCGGCTGTTTTAGGGTGGAGGCAATGAATTGTGCAGTACATCTACTATACAGAACAACATCAAAGAGCACATATGGCAAGACTCCTTATGAGCTGTGGGTTGGAACCAGACCAAGTGTAAAGCATCTCAGGACTTTTGGGTGTTTAGTTCATGTCAAATTGATTAAACCTCATCTGAAGAAATTGGATGATAGAAGCCAGATGGGGATAACAAGCGAGCCAAGTTTTGGTCATCTAGCTGGTTACAGGGGCAGGCGCCGGCATTGATGTTCCCAGAGCTATTCAAGATCAGCAGAGGTAAGAAGAGGACAGTTCACAGGCTATACAAAACTCCAACTGGGTGTGTGACGTGTTGGAAGGTATTACAGTGGATCAACTAGTTCGGTTATTAAGACTATGGACTTTGGTGGCAGAGGTGCAGCAATCCTTCAACCCAGAACGGCCGGATGAAATCTGTTGGAGATTAACATCAACTGGAGAATACTCGACGCGCTCAGCTTATCAAATGAAATTTGAAGGAGGTATGCATTCCTCCTTCCCGGTAACAGTTTGGAAGGTCTGGGCGCCACCGCGTTACAAGTCCTTCCTATGGCTGTTACTTAAAAACCGGGTGTATACATCGGATAGACTGCAACTCAGGAGATGGCCAAACAACTACTTTTATCCATTATGCTACCTCAACCTTGAAACGGCATTTCACTTATTCTGCAAATTCCCAGTGGTAAGGCTGATCTGGGCTCGGGTGAGCGATTGGGTAAACGTTCCACGTCTTCATCTGGCATACTGGACATCAGTTCCATCGCTCATGGAATGGTTCGAGAATATGACCTCCACAGCGCTCACCTCACATAGCAAGGGTATCAGATCACTGGTTATTGCGGTTATTTGGGTCATCTGATGGGAAAGGAACAATAGCATATTCAGGGATGAAGAGCTGCCCATAGATGCCATTTTGCTCAGGCTTAGAGAAGAACTGAACATGTGGTGCCTTGCGGGATGCAAAAATATAATGAAGGTCCTTGCAGACGTTTCCACTGTGCTGTAATTTTACTAAACTGCCGTTTTTTGTTGTGGCTTTTGTCGGTATTGAGTGAATTTTGTTTCTCAATCAATCTTATGTCAAAAACTCCTCCCAGCTTAATATAAACTGCCTGTTATGGCTTTCGAAAAAAAGACATTTGTGGGCTATGAACCAGGTTCAACAGCATACAGGTGTTATGATCCTGTCAGCAAGAGTGTCCATATTAGTAGAAATGTCATCTTTGAAGAAGAAAGACAGTGGCACTGGCAAGGGAGTGAAGCTGAGATGGTTGGCAGTGATTTCATTGTTGAATATGTCACGGTGGAGCATCATGTCATGGAAACTAAACCTGAAGCACCTGTGTCATCAAGAGAGGCAAGTCCAGAGAAAGGAGCAGGAGAAGTGACTCCACCACCACAAGACCAGAGGACACCAGAGAGCACAAATATTGCTAGTCCATCCCCTATTCAGTTTGCTACTCGACCAACTAACATTGAGAATTACCTTGATGATGATCATGGCAGTGCACCAGCTCGGTTCAGAAGTATGAGTACACTGATGAGTCCAAGAACACCACCAGGACTGGCTGTGAGAGACGTGCCTGAAGACTTGATGATGATAACACCAGGAAGTGTGGCCTACGTGCAACGATTGAGGAGATAAATTCCATTGAAGAAAATAGCACCTGGAGGCTGGTGAATCTACCTGTAGGCCATTGACCAATAGTAGTCAAATGGGTTTACAAACTGAAGAAGGATCCCACAGGAGTCATTGTCGAGCACAAAGCTCGATTGGTCATCAAAGGGTATGTACAAAAACATGGTGTTGATTTTAATGAAGTTTATGCCCCTGTTGCTCGCCTAGATTCGGTTCATTTAGTTCTTGCTCTGGCTCGCAAGAAGAATGTCTTGTCCATCATATGGATGTGAAGTCAGCATTCTTGAATGGAAAATTGAAAGAAGTATATGTTGTTCAGACCCCTGGTTTCATTGTATAAGGAAAAGAGGAAATGGTGTACAAGCTGGATATGGCCTTATATGGCTTATTAAGACAGGCGCCAAGAGCGTGGAATATCAAACCGGACAGCACATTGAAGATTTTGGGCTTTGATCAGAATCCTTTGGAGCATGGCCTTTATGCTCGTGGGAAAGGTAACAACAAAATCTTGGTGGGAGTTTATGTAGATGATCTGATCATTGTTGGGGGATGCAGGAAGGAAATTGAAGAGTTCAAAGAACAAATGAAGGCCAAGTTCAGAACGAGTAATCTTGGGCTTCTAAGTTTCTATTTTGGAATTGAAGTGCACCAAGCCAAAGGTAAAATCACACTCAGTCAATCTGCTTATGCAAAGAGCATTGTTGCAAAAGCAGGACATAGTGGCTGCAACCCATGTGTTGTTCCAATGGAGCCATGAATTAAAGTGAGCAAGGAAAGTTCAGCTGCACCAGTTGATGGAACTGTATATAGGAGTTTAGCTGGAAGCCTCAGATATTTAGTTAACTTAAGGCCAGATTTAGCCTTCTCAGTAGGATATGTGAGCAGGCTCATGGAAGCACCCACGGAAGAACATCTGGCTGCAGTAAAACGGATTGTGAGGTATGTGGCTGGAACAACTGATTATGGTTGTGCATATGGCAGGGATAAGGACTGGAATGTGAGGGCCGGCGATGACAGGACCTCGCCCCGAACAGGACCTAGTTGGGTGGTGCCGTGATATGCGACACCTAACAGCACACGGGTCGATGTAACACATCACATTACATAAATCATTTGCGGAAGCGTATAAAAGTGTTTTACAAATACTTATTTCAAAATAAGCTACAGCGGAAGACTATAACTCTCACGAATCATTTCTAACTTAGCAGCAAAGAAACATTCCAGCCCGCGGACGTTTCTTACTAGCAACACGAAGAACAATATGCAGCGGCGAGGATGCTCTTGTGTAACCACTCGGAGGTTCCCGAGTCTCATTGGCATCCCTTCAATAGTATGAAGTCGATCCTGCAAAACAACTCGGATAGCATCCATGAGCATAACGCTCAGCAAGACTTAACCGTCAACCTAAACATGAAACTCTAGGTGAGGTTATGAACCTAAAGTAGGATGGCATAACGCATAATAAACTCGCCTAGAAGTGAATCCTTACTTTCAGGTATTATTTGCAGCAATTTAAAGTAACCTTGGGCACGTGTGACACTCTCAATTTCATAATCATGTATGCATATATAATTCATGTAGAGAAAACATTTTAAACGAATCGGAAGTGGAGAAAGAATTTAAAAAGATAGCTGAAAAGAGCTAATTCCAGTTCACCGAGAAGCGCCGAAGATATTTCCCGCGGCCCGCTGGCCATGTTGCGCCTTCGGAGCTCATCCCCGCAAAGGGGGAGAGGTCCGCCGCTAACTGGCTACGTGGCAGGCTCGGAGCTTGCCTCTGAAAAAGGGGCGAGGTCCGACCCCGTGGGACATGTGTTGCTCCCGGAGTTAGCCTCTGCGGAGAAGTGAGGCCAGCCCCGCAGGACACGTGTCGCCTTCGGAGCTTGTCATTACGGAAAAGAGAGGACCAGCCGCGCGGGACACGTGTCGCTCTCGGAGCTCGTCTCTGAGAGGTCCGGACAAGTTGGACACGTGTCGCTCTCGGAGCTCACCTCCGAGAAGTCCGGCACTACTGGACACGTGTCACCTCCGGAGCTCACCTCCGGGAGCTCCGGTCCTACTGGACACGTGTCGTCCTCGGAGCTCACTTCCGAGGAGAAGACACTGCAGGACACGTGTCAGCCTCGGAGCTCGCCTCCGAGAGGTTCTGCCCTGCTTGATACGTGTCATTCTTGGAGCCCATCGAAGAGAAGAAAGGAGGTCCGACACTATTGGACGCGTGTCAACCTCGGAGCTCATGCCTGAGCAGAAAGAAAGTTCGGCGCTGCTAGGACACGTAGCAATCTCGGAGCCCACCTCCGAAGAGAGGGGAGGTCCGGCTCTGACACGTGGCATATTCGGAGCTACCTCCGAAGAGAGGGGAGGTCTGGCACTAACACGTGGCACACGTGGATCTTACCTCTAAGGGAGATGGAGGTGCCACCCGCCAGGACGTGTGGTACACGCGAAGCTCCCCTCCGAGGGAGAGGGAGGTCTCGCCCGCCTGACACGAGGCACAACCAGAGCCCGCCTCTGCGGAAAAGGGAAGCCCAGGCCCTTGCTGGACACGTGGAGCCTCCGAAGCTCATCAGTGCGGAGGTGACGAGATCTGAAGCGGTTTTTGGTTCTGTACGCGCGGAAATACCGAAATGGAAGGAAACCGACACAAATTCTTCCACGATTGATACCGCACCAAATCGATTAGAGATAAGTTGTTAAGATCCAAAACAAATCCAATAGGACTTGTATTTGAAATCCAATCATATTAGGACTCTTCTCTTCCCGATTATAAATAGAACCCGAAACAACCCCTTGGTCGTAACATCTTTTCTATGCCGACAACTTTGAAGCCCTAGCCCCCAAACTCGCCGAGCTTAACCCCTTCGACGGAGTTTGACCACCGGAGAGACCGCCGATGAGCCTAGACACGACCGCCATCGCTGGAGGACAGCCGATGATCTGTTTTTGCTAGGAGGAAGGACCCGAAGAAAGTAAGGTAGGTCTCCATTACCACCTTATGACGAGATCACGGTTTTCTTTGCATCTGTTTTCTTTGATCCCTTCGAACAGAAGCTTTTTTGAGTGGACCGATCACGTGTTGATCAGTCTGTTCTAGATCTTTAGTCGAGATCATCACCACATCCACATTTGATCCTTACACCTCTGTTCATCGTAAAACCCCATGCAAACCCCTTAAAACATGCAAGAACATGCAAGAGCATGTACAAACTAAACTGCATCATAGGACTAGCATGCATCTGCACCATTGCATCTTGAATAAATTTTGTGCATGATGATTGATTGCTGTGAACCTTGTATGTGCGTGATTGTAATTAGAAGGACAAGCTCAGGAAGCTACCTACGAAGGACTACAGCACCAGAACATCGAGACACAAGAGCAACAAGAGCCACAGGAACAAGGCAAGTGCCCCTACACCATATTAATCCCATGTTTTTGAAAGCTGTTTTGTTTGCGAAAACTGTGAATGCTTGAGTCAACTTGGTGGGAAACCCTTTTATAGGAGTTTACTAGCTTTGTTAACCACCCTTGACGCCAGGGAAGTTTATGAGTCGGGTATGGTCGTTTTTGCTTTTTGCTTCACTAATCTACGGGATATGGGGAGCGATAGAATGTGTCTAGCTAACTGCACTCGTATGAATAATGTTAATGAGAAACTGATGTTGATAATGAACATGAATCGGAGGGAGATCTAGGCAAGCTTGGTTTTGTGGAAGTGGTAGAACGAGATGGCGGTTTACTTGTCGTAGATCTAAGGACCGGTTCATGGCAGCCATGCCACGATAATAGTACCACCACAAGGCCAAATATGGGTGCGGCTTAGCTGACTAATTAGGTAAGTTGCTAGATTGTTATGGACCGTGGAAGGCGCGTGGAATAGGAGTCGAGTGAGGACTGCCCTGGGAACTGCATGGCACAAGAGGGGGCCCGCAGGTGGGAGAATTGGAGATTCTAGCCTGCTGGTGAAACCTTAGTGAGTCCATACATCTAGTAGCCCCTTTGTAAAGGCTATTTTGTGATCTCTTGACCATACACCGACGGTTGTGTACTAGTATAATGGAGGTTCTGCAGTCGCCGATGGGTGACAAAATCACAAACTTGTTAGTAAAGTGGTACAAACTCTGCAGAGTCTAAAACTATCATGATAGCCGAGCTTACAGTCACAAGCGCCTGGACAACTCACATGATTAGATGGGATGGTTATTGGGATGGTATTTTGTTTGGTTATTGGTTTGGTGATGGTTTGGTCTTTAGATTTGGTTTTCGGGACTGTTGAGTCCAGGTAATGAAACTGGTTTCATGACTGTTAAGTCATGGCAATGAGCATTGGTCTCGGTATGAGACGGAATTGAACATGAGATGAGCTGGTAGTGAATACGAGATGGTATTTATGAGCATGAGAAAAGTTGAGAAAGATAAATGTTCGGATGGGATATAAAAAGTGGTGAATCATGATGGAGGTATGTTGATGTTTAAATACATATTGGGATTACATTCACTTTAAGCTAGTTGCTGTTTTTACCATGTTTTGTGAAATAAACATTACTTTCTGCAATAAGCCTTTTATACCTACCTTGTTGTAAGATACATGTCATACTTTCCGCACTTGCTGAGTACGTCATGTACTCACCCTTGCATTATCATACATCATCAGCAACAGAAGAGGAGTACTATGAAGACCACGTGGAGTATTAGGCGTGTAATCTACCCTCAACCTTGCCTGTGGAGTAGAGATGGAGCCGCTGCTACTGCTTAGTTTGCTTCCTCTATAGTTTAGACAACTTCCGCTGACTTCCACTGCTAGAATAAGACTTCCGCTGCAATAAAGATTGATGTAATAAAGTAATTGAATCTATTCATTTGTAGTAATATACTCTGAATTCAGTTTGTGGATTATATGTGTATGTTTGATGAACATCCTGGGCACACATACGCATCAGTCTCGGTTCCGAGAGGTTTTTCTTCTCGGGATAGGGGCGTCACAGATTGGTATCAGAGCTACCACGGTTGACTGTAGATCACAAGCCTAGATAGAAATCGCAGATTGGTTTTAGAAACCATGGTTGACTGTAGGACGCAAGCCTAGTGGCAGATTGGTATTAGGAGCCACGCTGAACATAGGATGCAAGCCTAGGAAGAATGCATAGATTGGCATTAGAAGCCCATAGACCATAGGACAATGTCACAGATTGGTAGTCACAGATTGGTCACAGATTGGTATCACCCCAAACCACATAGGACCCCCATTGTAAGCCTTGAATACGAGTTGTGTGCTGAACTTTTGTGATGATGGTTGTGCTTGTGTGCTTAGTGTGAGTTGTGGGACGTTTCAGCGTTGTCCATATCCACACATAGTAGAGAGATGTGAGATGCTTCGGCACTTGTTCACATCCTCATATAGGATGATATATAGTCCGTTCACCTTGATGCATATAGTTGGAGGGATCACTCTAAACTTCTATCCTCTATTCTATCCAACTCTCTCTCAAAGATGGTGAGAGAAAACGTCGGACGATAAAGGAGGAACGTCCGTGGCAACCAAGAGGATGACCACGTTGAAGTTCCTGAGAGTGTCAACCACGAGGCTGGTGGAAACAACCTCGAAAGGTTAATTGCTATGCAGAATCAGCTCATGCAAACCATGATCCAAACTTTGGGTCAGCTGCAAGCCAACAACAATAACCCCGTTCCTGCACCACCGCCACCACCGCCGCCACCACCACCGTCTCACAACAGGCTGGGAGAGTTCATGAGGGCTCGACCGCCTACTTTCTCACAAGCTAATGACCCCATGGAGGCCGACGATTGGTTAAAGTACATGGAGAAGAAGCTTGCCATAGTTCAGTGCAATGACCGAGAGAAAATTCTCTTCGCATCACACCAACTTATGGGAGCAGCCGCTGACTGGTGGGACGCTCTATGCAACGCTCATGTCAACCAGGAGACTATCACTTGGACTGAGTTCAAGGAGAGTTTCCGCTCTCATTACGCCCCTGCTGGTGTCATGATGCTCAAAAGGTAAGAGTTCGAGGGTCTTCGCCAAGGAAAAAAGAGCATGAATGACTACCTCAACAAGTTCACGCAGCTTTCATGGTATGCCCCGGAAGATGTCAACTCGGACCAACGGAAGCAGTACTTGTTCATGAGAGGGTTGAACAATGAGATCCAAGTTCAGCTTCTCAACAATGACTATGCAAACTTCCAGAAGCTAGTTGACAAAGCCATAGTGGTTGAAAGCAAGATCCGAGAGATCGAGCAAGAGGGCAAAAGAAAGATGGCATACCAGCCACAAGGGAGCAACGTACGCCCCTGGTACATGCCCCCAGCTGCACCACAGTATGGATCGTCCGCTCCTACTTTTCGCCCTAACCAACCACCACAGCAACGTCCTATCATGCAAGCACGTCGTGTGCCTTTGCCTCATGGACCCGTGCGAACATGGGTGCTTACGCTCAAAACCCTCCTATCCCTAATGTCCCCGCTGTCTTGGAAAGCATGCTTTGCATGTGGAGAAACAGGACACTTCGCGAGTCAGTGCCCGAGGAAAGGTCCTGGACAGCCAAGCAACGTGCCCAAGCAGAACCCACGGCCGAACGGAGGAGCCAATCAAGGAAACCGTGGACATCAGAACTACGCTCGCGGCAACGTGAACCATGTCTCTGCTGAGGAAGCGCAATAGGCTGAGGACGTCGTGATTGGTATGTTCATTGCCAACTCCAACCCAACAACCATTCTAATTGATTCTGGAGCATCACATTCATTCATATCATCCAAGTATGTTGCCAAGTATAATCTACCCATATCACATTTGAAATATACTATGTTAGTTAATTCTCCCGGTGGAGAGATGAGGACAAATATAGTATGTCCGAAAGTAAACCTTACAATAAGGGGGGTAGACTTCCTTACCAACCTCATTGTCTTGGATCCCCAAGGGCTTGACACAATACTCAGAATGGATTGGTTAAGCAAGCACAACGGAGTAATCCAATGTGCTAAGAGGAGCGTGCAGTTGACAAACGAGAACGGTACTCATATCGAGTTTGAGTCAGCCCAACCGACAACCGAGAAGGCAGAATTCCCTCATCTATTCACCACTCTATCGAATCTCGAGGGCGAGATTCAATTTAAGGGGGGTAGATTTGTGACAGCTTCAATTTCATAATCATGTATGCATATATAATTCATGTAGAGAAAACATTTTAAACGAATTGGAAACAGAGAAAGAATCAAAAAGATAGCTGAAAAGAGCTAATTCCAGTTCACCGAGAAGCGCCGAAGACATTTCTGGTGGCCCGCTGGCCATGTGGCACCTTCGGAGCTCATCACCGCAAAAGGGGGAGAGGTCCGCCGCTAACTGGCTACGTGGCAGGCTCGGAGCTTGCCTCTGAAAAAGGGGCATGGTCCGACCTCGCTGGTCAAGTGTTTCTCCCGGAGCTAGCCTCTGCGGAGAAGTGAGACCAGCCCCGCAGGACATGTGTCGCCTTCAGAGCTAGTCACTGCAGAAAAGAGAGGACCAGCCGCGCGGGACACATGTCGCTCTCGGAGCTCGTCTCCGAGGGGTCAGGCCCAGTTGGACACATGTCGCTCTCTAGCTCACCTCCAAGAGGTCCGGCACTACTGGACATGTGTCACCTCCGGGAGGTCCGGTCCTACTGGACACGTGTCATCCTCGGAGGTCACTTCCGAGGAGAAGACAATGCAGGACACGCGTCAGCCTCGGAGCTCGCCTCCGAGAGGTTCCTCCCTGCTTGACACGTGTCGTTCTTGGAGCCCATCTCTGATAAGAAAGGAGGTCCGACGCTGTTGGACGCGTGTCAACCTCGGAGCTCATTCCTGAGCAGAAAGGAAGTCTGGCGCTGCTAGGACACTTAGCATTCTCGGAGCCCACCTCCAAAGAGAGGGGAGGTCCGGCACTGACACGTGGCACATTCGGAGCTACCTCCGAAGAGAGGGGAGGTCCGACACTGACACGTGGCGCATGCGGAGCTTACCTCTGAGGGAGAGGGAGGTTCCGCCCGCCAGGACGCAAGGTGCATGCGGAGCTCACCTCCGAGGGAGAGGGAGGTCCCACCCGCCTGACACGTGGCACAACCGGAGCCCGCCTCTGCGGAAAAGGGAAGCCCAGGCCCCCGCTGGACACGTGGAGCCTCCGGAGCTCATCACCACGGAGGTGATGAGATCTGAAGCGGTTTTTGCTTCTGTATGCGCGGGAATACCGACACGGAAGGAAACCGACACGAATTCTTCCACAATTGTTACCGCACCAAATCGATTAGAGATAAGTTGTTAAGATCTAAAACAAATCCAATAGGACTCGTATTTGAAATACAATCAGATTAGGACTCTTCTCTTCCCGATTATAAATAGAACCCGAAACAATCCCTTGGTCATAACATCTTTTCTAAGCCGACAACTTAGAAGCCCTAGCCCCCAAACTCGTCAAGCTTAACCCCTTCGACAGAGTTTGACCACCGGAGAGACCGCCGACGAGCCTAGACACGATCGCCATCGCCGGAGGAGAGCCGACGATCTGTTTTTGCTAGGAGGAAGGACCCGAAGGAAGTAAGGTAGGTATCCATTACCACCTTACGGCGAGATTGCGCTTTTCTTTGCATCCGTTTTCTTTGATCCCTTCGAACAGAAGCTTTTCTGAATGAACAGAACACGTGTTGATCGGTCTGATCTAGATCTTGAGTCGAGATCATTGCCACGTCCACATTTAATCCTTACACCTCTGTTCCTCATAAAACCCCATGCAAGCCCCTTAAAACATGCAAGAGCATGTACAAACTAAACTGCATCATAGGATTAGCATGCATATGCACCATTGCATCTTGAATAAAGTTTGTGCATGATGATTGATTGTTATGAACCTTGTATGTGCGTGATTGTAATTAGAAGGACAAGCTCAGGGAGCTACCTACGAAGGACTACAGCACCAGGAACAAGGCAAGTGCCCCTTGAATATATTGATCCCATGTTTTTGAAAGCTGTTTTGTTTGAAAAAACTGTGAATGCTTGAGTCAACTTGATGGGAAACCCTTTTATAGGAGTTTACTAGCTTTGTTAACCACCCTTGACACCAGGGAAGTTTATGAGTCGGGTATGGTCGTTTTTGCTTTTTGCTTCGCTAATCTACGGGATATGGGATGCGATAGAATGTGTCTAGCTAACTGCACTCGTATGAATAATGTTAATGAGAAATTGATGTTGCTAATGAACATAAATCGGAGGGAGATCTAGGCAAGCTTGGTTTTGTGGAAGTGGTAGAATGAGATGGTGGTTTACTTGCCGTAGATCTAAGGACCGGTTCATGCCAGCCATGCCAGGATAATAGTGCCACCACAAGGCCAAATATGGGTGCGGCTTAGCTGACTAGTTAGGTAAGTTGCTAGATTGTTATGGACCGTTGAAGGGACGGGAATGGGAGTCGAGTTAGGACTGCCCTGGGAACTGCATGGTACAAGAGGGGGCCCGTAGGTGGGAGAATTTTAGATTCTAACCTGCTGGTGAAACCTTAGTGAGTCCATACATCTAGTAGCCCTTTTGTAAAGGCTATTTTGTGATCCCTTGACCATACACCGACGGTTGTGTACTGGTATAATGGAGGTTCTGCAGTCGCCAACGGGTGATGAAATCACAAACTTGTGGGTAAAGTGGTACAAACTCTGCAAAATCTAAAACTATCATGATAGCCGACCTTACGGTCACAAGCGCCTGGACAACTCACATGATTAGATGGGATGGTTATTGGGATGGTATTTGGTTTGGTTATTGGTTTGGTGATGGTTTGGTCTTTAGATTTGGTTTCCAGGACTGTTGAGTCCGGGTAATGAAACTGGTTTCATGACTGTTAAGTCATGGCAATAAGCATTGGTCTCGGTACGAGACGGAATTGAACATGAGATGATATGCTAGCGAATACGCGATGGTATTCATGAGCATGAGAAAAGTTGAGAAAGATAAATGTTCGGATGGGATATGAAAAGTGGTGAATCATGATGGAGGTATGTTGATGTTTAAATACATATTGGGATTACATTGACTTTAAGCTAGTTGCTGTTTTTACCATGTTTTATGAAATAAACTTTGCTTTTGGCAATGAGCCTTTTATACCTACCTTGTTGTAAGCTACATGTCATACTTTCCACACTTGCTGAGTACGTCATGTACTCACCCTTGCATTATCATACATCATCAGCAACAGAAGAGGAGTACTATGAAGACCACGTGGAGTATTAGGCGTATAATCTACCCTCAACCTTGCCTATGGAGTAGAGATGGAGCCGCTGCTGCTGCTTGGTTTGCTTCCGCTATAGTTTAGAAGACTTCCGCTGATTTCCGTTGCTAGAATAAGACTTCTGCTGCAATAAAGATTGATGTAATAAAGTACTTGAATATATTCATTCGTGGTTATATATATTCTGAATTCAGTTTGTGGATTATATGTGTATGTGTGATGAACATCCTGGGCACACATACGCATCAGTCTCGGTTTGGAGAGGTTTTTCTTCTCAGGATAGGGGCGTCACAGCACGCCACATCGGGAGTCCACAATTAAACAAGAAACGCTTTCCTCCGATGTAATTTGCTCACGGCATAAAAGAATCAAGTTTTGCACTAGCTATTCATTAAAGATGCATAACAAAGATAGTATGACTTCAAACCAAGGTGATTAGTTCCTTTCTCATGCAAGTTCTTACTACGTCACGACTATGAGAATAAGTATGCTCGGTCCATCCCGCGAGCGACGGTGATTCGAATCAATAACATTTGTACTACACGACACGTACGCCCGTACTCGACATTGCCTACAGCAACCATCACTGACGTCGTACGTGGCAGCCTTTCCCCCGTTCCACCCCCGTTGAATCGATCAAATCGCCCCGTACAGTAGCCACTCTCATGGTGCACCTGCCGACATGAGATGTCATGAGAATGTTGCCCACATACTGCACACCGGCCGTCTCGCCTGAGGCGACCCGAAAAGGCTCAACGACAGCTTCCCGAGGTACATCAGTTTACTGGGTCCCATAATACCAGCATGAACCGGTACACAACTCAAACTTGTTCAACAGGGCCGCATACGGATCAGTCCTTGAATGACACGGACAGGTCTATAGCACCCAGGCCCCTATGTCCTGCGGCCCCTACAACCTTACGGTCTCAACTTTAACTTGCTAATTCATTTATGAACCAATCCCATATGCCCCTGTTGTTCATGAACGTGGGAGTAGCATCTCACCTCTCGACTTCTACCAAACCTTACTTACGCATGGAAGTTCTACACGGTGAAAGACATCTACTCAATACCCCATGGGTCGTTTGGTTATGCAAGAGGAGTATCAAACACTAGACCTAATGCACAGTTCATATCTTAACTGAAAGTAAATACAAATTAAAACTTATAAGCTGTTAAATGCAAACCGGAGCTTGCCTGTTTTGCAGGGTAGTCGTATATATGCAGTTAGTGATCTTTGTTGATCAACCCTTGATTCTCCGGAGCTTGATCCACTGCAATGAATCGCTCCTTTGAATCCCCTTCGTCGTGAATCCTAATGAAATGTATATGCACAAAGTTTTATAGAATGAAATGGAAACAAGTCAAGACTTAATTTCTTAGGAACAGAGGTTGTGTGGAGAAGCCAAGAATTGCTTGGTTTGCCTCTGTTATGCAAAGAACCAGAAATGAACTAAATTGATCTTAGGATTGTAGCTATACACTAATTACTTTCCCTAATGAACATAATAGATGAGCTGAAAAGAATTGGATGCAACTGAAGAACAAGAACTCCAATGGCCTCAAAACTTTTACATCAGGTTCTATACTACCTAAGGATTTAGCTTTGCAAATTACAGCTAATGTGGAGCCAAATTGTGTTCTCTATAATTCTCACAATGTCTCTCATGTATTTCCACCTATACATAAGTATGGAGAATAAGAACAGGCAGTTCAAGGGCTCAATTTGAGCTGATAATTCACATGTGAGTTCTTGGTCACATGAAAGTACTTTTGTTCAAAATTCAGCCCTTTTACTTGAGTAGTTCTCCCAGAACAATTCTTTAAGCGTTCCTATTAAAAAAATTAATTCTGGAGTACTGTGCATTTTCATGCCCAATTTAGTGAACTACAATTTCAAGTATGTCTCATAGGGCTTTCCTAAATTTTCCGATGATTTTTGGAGCTATGGATTGCTCAGAATAGATTTTACAAGGGGGAAACATTTTCTGAAAATGTTTCTGGACTCTTATGAACACAGCACTTTGTATTTAGCAAATTGCTACTCAAATGATCTTCAAATGAGATGAAAATTTGCTAGAAGGTCAAAAATTATGCTAAAGAATATTCTGGCAAAATTTGAGGATTTTTTTGATAGCCCAAACTTCCTCAATAATTTTTTTTCAGAATACCTTCAAAGAATTTTCCAGAATTATATATTGACTTTCATATAAATCGGAGTTCATATTTGGATAGAACTCTGAAAAATGAATCCAAACCGAATTGAATCACTCAATTTTGCGGTTTCTACAAAGATATATGATTTTCCAAAGTTGTGGCGAACCCTGGAATTATTTTCCCTAGTGAAATTTGACTGGGGCCGCTATTTAAATACTAACCAATCAGAAATGGGCCATACCGGTGTCACACCCGGTTTTTCCGAAGAACAACCACGTGAATATCACATGTATGCCAGGATCATTTTCTCATACATGTGATGACAAATAGTGAAGCATCATTTATTACAAGCCAGGTGTCGAATATAAATAAGTCTTACATAGCAAATGTGTCGATGGACAATAATAAGTTCATCACAAGTAAATAAACTAGCAGCGAAATAATTATTCTCGTGGGCTCCGTCACAGGCGTTGCCCGGGGGACTCCATGAACCTAGAAACCTTCATCGGGCCCAAAGTCTTGATCATTATACACCACTTCATTATCTTGACCTGAGCAGCAATATAAACCAACAAATATGCAAGGTTGAGTACCGATGGTACTCAGCAAGTGTGGGAAAGTTATGTCATGCATGGCTAGAACAAGGGGAGGTTGAACTCATGGTTAAAGCACTACGCAATTAATACCTATCACCTTAGCTTATTAAGCACCTACATTACTACACAGGTGAAATGGTCTCAATTTCCCATCCCATCATCATAATCAAATAACCGTAACATCATTTCCAATGTTAAGCTCCACGCTTAACATCCACAACTTCCAAATCCATCATCCTCTAATCATGAATAAGTCCAAGCCGCTATTGACCGTGAGCACGGCTGTCATGACAGTTTTGACTCTGCAGAGTTTGCACCACTGTACCCACATGTAGTGATTTCATCCCCCGTTGTCGGGTGGACTAAAAGAACCTCCATTATACCAGTGGCTACGAACCACATTCACACTTCACAGGTGTGTAGCCAGGAGATCACTACGAAGCCTTTACAAAGGGATTCCCGACGAGCATGGGCCCACTGAGGTTTCACCCCTAACAGCATACAAGAGGCTCCAACCCCGCTGCAGTGGCCCCCTCTTGAGCCTTGCGGTTCATATGGTAGTCCAGCTGACACTTATTCCCCGCACCATCCAACACACCCATACTACGCCGGGGATACACCTAATTAATTGGCCAAACTGCCCCATCTCAGCATGTGGTTGGCACAGTAAAGCCAGGTTACATGCTCCATGAACCAGTCCTTAGGATCCAGTCAAGTACTAAACACAAACCCGAGTCTCGTGCACCCAGCACCAACCAAAACATCCAACTTGCCTTGATCCCTACCTCTACATAACTCATAATATCTCATTCAAGAGTATGGTAAAATAAACTGATGATCTCACATCCCAAATATCCCATTCTAAGCATGGCTAAGCATAAGCATGTAAATAAATGTCATGATAAAATAAATCCCAACCCAAGCTACAAGGAAACAAGATAATGCAATTCTACGGAAACTTCCTAGCATGGGTTTCATATTTCATTTGACAATGCAAATAATTCTATCTACACATCCTAGCATAGGATCAAAGTGGTCAAGGACACTTGCCTCCTTCCTGCTGCTCTTGGAATGGGTAGTCCTGATCTTGGAAAGGAAGAACTTGCTTTGGAGCAGGTTCTACTCATACCATCACACATAGCAAAAGAAAACAACAAGTCATAAGACATAGTTCACACTTCCACTTCATACAAGCCAAACATTCACATTTATGAAAGCCATTCTCATTTCTATGTGTTGTGGTTACTCTATGTGTGTTGATTTTGGCTTACATGCACTTTTAAACATGTACATATGATTTCTATTTTTGTATTCATATTCATGTTGGCATACTATATATGAATTTCTAATTTAAATAAATCCCTTATATTTAATTGATACACATTTTAGCTACCAAGTATGCATGAAAGGTATTTTCCTACTTCATATGTGTCTTCAAACCTTCTACCAACACTAAACTGAATTCTTTAGATTTTGGAAACTTCATTTATCATTTTCTAGTTATTTATACCTAGCTTGCTACATTTTCAGATTTATTTCCTATGCCTAAATGTGCGCTTTATTATAAAAATAGTAAGACACCTCATCTAAACAGAATAGGTTTTGAGTCTAAAATATTAAATAATATATTTTTGAACTTTTCTTCTGATGTGAACTATTTTACATTTATTTTACTAATTTTCAGAATTATTCTGTACTTAAAAATGTGTCCCTATTACTAATAAATGTGAATAATCAATTAAACAGATTCATTTCAGCCAAAAATCTATTTTTATCTCACTCCAAAGTTTTCCAAATACTAGGAAAGTTTTTAATTTGAATTTACAATGTGGTTGTCCCATCTTTTAAATTTTAAATACTAAACACATATTCAAATTCCTAAATTTAATATCAAATAGGGTTAAAAGGGTAAATTCACCACACTACAGGGTCTATTATATTATTTTAGGAATTTCCAGGTGTCTAACTACACATAACAGAGGGATTTTGCTAATTTTTATTAAGTCCAGGGGCTAAAACTGATTTTTAATTGAATTTACATGAATTTCTGAAGTTCCAGGGGCTAGATCAGAAGTTTCCGGGGCTAGCTCGTATTTTCCGAGAACCCCAGGGGGTAGCACGTAAGAATCCCAGTCTTTATAACGCGGGGCTGACGTGGACCGTCCGATTTAAAACAGACGGCTGAGATTATAACGTCGAACCGGTACGCGGGGATTTAAATTCTACCGTGCGATTTAAAATAGACGGCGCACAAGCGGCCACGTCGCTCTGATCGAGCGCGGGCGGCGCTGCCCGGCGGCGCATGGCGGCGGGAGGGGGCGCTCTCGTCGGAGCGTTTCGGATCTTCGTCAATTCTTCCTAAAACTTTGATTTTTTTGGCATAGATCGGTGGAGGGGAGGTCGGGGATCTCACCTCGGGGGTTTTCTTGAGCTCGGAGGTCCTGGAAAGCGATATGCGACGAGGTCCGAGGTGAATTCACGGCGAGGCTCGTCGGCGCTGTGTTTGAATCGCAAACCACCGAGTTTTCTGCACCTGCGAGGTTCCCCGGAGGCGGTGGATCAAGACCAGCGAGTTAGATCAGAATTCCCGAGCATAGATCGAGCAGAATTCGCCGGAGAAGCTCGGGTTCTCACCGGAGAGAAAAACAGCGGATCGTGGGGAAAAACAGGACGATGTCGGGGTTTTTATAGACGGGGGAGGGCGGCGGGTTGATTTAGATCGAGCTGGAGTCTTCTGGGACCGGGAGTCGGCTGGGAACGCGCAGTTTTCCGGTCGGTTACGATCACGCGCGCGCGGGGGAACAGTCTGGGGTCGGCGCGATCGGGAGCTCGGGGATGACAGGTGGGTCCCGCCTGTCTGCGAGAGGGGGCGCGGGCGCGCGGCTGCAGGCTGGCGCGGGGGGTTGGGTGGGCCGGCTGGTGGGTTTCGGCTGTCACACCCGGTTTTTCCGAAGAACAACCAAGTGAATATCACATGTATGCCAGGATCATTTTCTCATACATGTGATGACAAATAGTGAAGCATCATTTATTACAAGCCAGGTGTCGAATATAAGTAAGTCTTACATAGTAAATGTCTCGATGGACAATAATAAGTTCATCACAAGTAAATAAACTAGCAGCGGAATAATATTCTTTAGGGCTCCATCACAGGCATTGCCCGGGGTCTTCATGAACCTAAAAACCTTCCTCGGGTCCAAAATCTTGGTCATTATACACCACCTCATTATCTTGACCTGAGCAGCAATATAAACCAACAAATATGCAAGGTTGAGTACCAATAGTACTCAGCAAGTGTGGGAAAATTATATCATGCATGGCTATAACAAGGAGAGGTTGAACTCATGGTTAAAGCACTACGCAATTAATACCTATCACCTTAGCTTATTAAGCACCTACATTACTACACAGGTGAAATGGTCCCAATCTCCCATCCCATCATCATAATCCAATAATCATAACATCATTTCCAATGTTAAGCTCCCCGCTTAACTTCCAAAACCATCAATCCCCTAATCATGAATAAGTCCAGGCCGCTCTTGACCGTGAGCACGGCTGTCAAGACAGTTTTGACTCTGCAGAGTTTGTACCACTGTACCCACATGTAGTGATTTCATCCCCCGTTGCCGGGTGGACTAAAAGAACCTCCATTATGCCAGTGGCTACGATCCACATTCACACTTCCCAGGTGTGCAGCCAGGAGATCACTACGAAGCCTTTACAAAGGGATTCCCGACGAGCGTGGGCCCACTGAGGTTTCACCCCTAACAGCATACAAGAGGCTCCAACCCCGCTGCAGTGGCCCCCTCTTGAGCCTTGCGGTTCATATGGTAGTCCAGCTGACACCTACTTCCCGCACCATCCAACACACCCATACTACGCCGGGGATACACCTAATTAATTGGCCAAGCTGCCCCATCTCAGCATGTGGTTGGCACTGTAAAGCCGGGTTACATGCTCCATGAACCGGTCCTTAGGATCCAGGCAAGTACTAAACACAAACCCAAGTCTCGTGCACCCAGCACACAACCAAAACATCCAACTTGCCTTGATCCCTACCTCTACATAATCTCACAATAGCTCATTCAAGAGTATGGTATAATAAACTGATGATCTCATATCCCAAATATCCCATTCTAAGCATGGCTAAGCATATGCATGTAAATAAATGACATGACAAAATAAATCCCAACCAAAGCTACAAGGAAGCAAGGTAATGCAATTCTAGGGAAACTTCCTAGCATGGATTTCATATTTCATTTGACAATGCAAATAATTCTATCTACACATCCTAGCATAGGATCAAAGTGGTCAAGGACACTTGCCTCCTTCTTGCTGCTCTTGAAATGGGTAGTCCTGATCTTGGAAAGGAATAACTTGCTCTTG
Organism: Neostapfia colusana; assembly: GCA_030760725.1. Lineage (NCBI taxonomy): Eukaryota > Viridiplantae > Streptophyta > Magnoliopsida > Poales > Poaceae > Neostapfia > Neostapfia colusana. The sequence continues at coordinate 90,486,023 of JASWHV010000002.1, read as the reverse complement.
AACAGGTTCTACTTCATACCATCACACATAGCAAAAGAAAAATAACAATCATAAGACATAGTTCACACTTCTTACTTCATACAAACCACACATTCATATTTATGAAATTCATTCACCATTATATGTGTTGTGGTTACTTTGTGTGTTGATCTGTGGCTTGCATACACTTTTATTTATATGTGTATGATTCCTACTTTGGTGTTCCTATTTATACTTACATACTATATATATATATATATATATATATATATATATATATATATATATATATATATATATGTGTGTGTGTGTGTGTGTGTTTCAGTTTTAAATAAATTCCTTATATTAAACTACCAAGTATGTATGAAAAGTATTTTTCTTCTCCATATGTGCCTTATTAATTTCTATCAACCCTAAACTGAACTCTTTGGATTTTAAAAACTCCATTTATCATTTACTAGCTGCTATATTTCCAGATTTATATTCCTATGCATAATTGTGTATTTTATTATGAAATTAGTAATACACATCATCTAAACAGTATAGGTTTTGGTCCTAAATAATTTAATAACATATTTTGACCTTGGCCTCTGATGTAAACTATTTCATAATTATTTTCCCTATTTTTCTATAGCTATTCTTTACTTAAAAATGTGTCCCTATACAATTAAATGTGAATAACAAATAAAACAGATTCATTTCAGCCCAAAATATAGTTTTATCTCACTCCAAGGTTTTCTAAGTACTGAGAAAGCTTTTAATTAATCTTGACAATTATGTTTGTCCCACTTTTTAATTTTTAAACACTAGTCACATATTCAATTTTCTAAATTAAATACTAAACAGGGCTAAAATAATGAACTCACCCCACTACAGGGTCTATAATATTATTTTCATAATTCCCAGGGGTCTAGCTACACTTATCAGAGGTGTTTTTCCTAATTTTTATTAAGTCCAGGGGCTAAAACTGATTTTTAAATGAATTTGCATGATTTTCTGGAGTTCCAGGGGCTAGATCAGAAGTTTCCGGGGCTAGCTCTTATTTCCCGAGAACCCCAGGGGGTAGCACGTAAGAATTCCAGTCTTTATAACGCGGGGCTGACGTGGACCGTCCGATTTTAAACCGACGGCTGAGATTATAACATCGAACCGGTACGCGGGGTTTTAAAGTCTACCGTGCGATTTAAAATAAACGGCGCACAAGCGGCCACGTCGCTCTGATCGAGCGCGGGCGGCGCTGCCGGCGGCGCACGGTGGCGGGAAGCGGCGATCTCGCCGGAAAGTTTCGGATCCTCGAGAATTCTGTCTAGAACTGTGATCTTATGGCATAGATCGATAGAGGGGAGGTCGGGGATCTCACCTCGGGGGTTTTCTTGAGCTCGGGGGTCCTGGAAAGTGATCGGCGGCGAGGTCCGAGGCAAAACCACGGCGAAGCTCGTCGGCGCTGTGTTTACACCGTAAGTCTCCGAGTTTTCTGCACCTGCAAGGTTCCCCGGAGGCGGTGGATCAAGACCAGTGAGTTAGATCAGAGTTTCCGAGCTTAGATCGGCCAGAATTCACCGGCGATGTCTCGGTGCTCACCGGAGTAAAAATCGGTGATCGCGTGGGAAAAACCGATCGGGGCTGGGGTTTTTATAGCCGGGGGAGGGCGGTGGGTCAGTTGTGATCGAGTTTGATTCGTCTGGGACCGGAATTCGGGCTGATGGACGCGGTTTCCAATCGGTTAAGATCGAGCGCGCGCGGGAGAGTCCGGGGTCGCGGGGTTAGGGATGACAGGTGGGTCCCACCCGTCTGTGAGAGACAGCGCGGGCGCGCGGGGGCGGGCTGGCGCGGGGGAAATTGGGCCGGCTGGCGGGTTTCGGCCCACTTGCCGGTTTTTTTCCCGTTTTCTCTTTTTCTTTTTCCATTTCTTTTCTGTTTTGAGTCTAATTTGAATTCCAGTTTGAATTTGAATTTTTGCAAAACATGCAACACGTCCAAAAATTTTTAAATTCCCCTCTGAACATTGTTTATGGTTTTGAATCAAAATTTGGGGTGTTACAGCTCTACCCCCCTTAAAGAAATCTCGTCCTCGAGATTGGTGTTTCTAAGAAAACAATTCCAGAAATTGTGCCTTGAGCTCATCTTCCCGTTCCCAGGTGGCTTCCTCTTCTTAGTGATGCTTCCACTGCACCTTGCACATCCGGATTCTTTTATTTCTGGTGAGGCGTTCCATTGTCTCCAAAATCTTGTATGGCTGCTCGGCATAAGACAAATCTTCAGCTACATCCACTTCATTCATGGGTAACACCTCCTCAGGCGTCCTCAGGCATTTCTTGAGTTGTGACACATGGAATACATCGTGCACGTCCGATAGATGAACCGGTAACTCTAGTTGGTACGCCACTTCGCCTTTTCTTTCCAAAACTTGGAAGGGTCCGATGTATCGAGGTGACAACTTCCCTTTTACCTTGAACCGACGAAGTCCTCTGATAGGGGACACCTTGAGATAAACATAGTCTCCCACGTTGAAAACGAGCTCTCTTCTTCGTACATCAGCATAACTCTTCTGGCGTGTTTGCGCTATCCTCAAGTTGTTGCGAATCTCCCTCACCTTCGCCTCGGCTTCTTGTAGCACTTCTAGACCAAACACTTTACTTTCTCCTGTTTGGTTCCAAAATAGGGGAGTTCTGCACTTTCTTCCATATAAAGCTTCAAATGGTGACATCTTCATACTAGCTTGATAACTGTTGTTATAGGAAAACTCCGCATACGGTAAGTTCTTGTCCCAACTACTATTGTTTTTGAGTGCACATGCCCTTAACATATCTTCAAGGATCTGATTGGTTCTCTCCGTCTGCCCGTCAGTTTGGGGATGATAGGCAGAGCTGAAGTTCAGATGGGTTCCCATGGTTTCATGCAACTTCTGCCAAAACCTCGAGGTGAACTGTGTCCCTCGGTCCGACACTATCTTCTTTGGCACTCCATGGTAACACACGATCCTTGACATGTACAATTCTGCTAATTTGGATCCGTTGTAGCTTTCTTTCACGGGGATGAAATGAGCTACCTTGGTTAGCCTATCAATAATGACCCATATTGAATCATACCCGGATTGGGTCCTAGGTAATCCCAAGACAAAATCCATGCTGATTTCTTCCCATTTCCATTCAGGCACTTTGAGTGGTTGCAATAATCCCGCGGGTCGTTGATGTTCTGCTTTCACCAACTGACATGTGTCACATAGGGCAACATGTTCCGCGACATCTCGCTTCATGCCATACCACCAATACCTGCTCTTGAGGTCCTGGTACATCTTCGTACTCCCAGGATGAATGGAATAGTCGGAATCGTGAGCCTCCTTCAAAATTAATTCACGGATCTCCTTTACTTCTGGCACACAGATCCTTTTCCCGTGCCACACCGTTCCTTGTTCATCCTCTCTAAAACCAGGAGCTTTATTTTCCTTGATGAGCTGTCTGATCTCTTGTATCTTCTCATCATTCTTTTGACCCTCGCGTATGTCTTGCTCGAGTGTGGAGTCCACTTCCATGGCGATGGCTTCACCACTATTTACTAGACATAGATTGAGCCTTATAACCTCGTCCTTCAATTCTGCAGGCATGTCCTTCAAGCTCAACTTATTGACCTGGACTTTCCGACTCAAAGCATCGGCCACGACGTTTGCTTTCCCGGGATGATAGTTGATGCCCACATCAAAGTCATTGATTAGCTCTAACCATCTCCTTTGTCTGAGGTTGAGATCTGGCTGTGTGAATATGTACTTCAAACTCTTATGATCCATATATATCTCTGTCCTCTTCCCCATCAAATAGTGCCGCCAAATTTTCAACGCGTGTACCACTGCAGCTAGTTCTAGGTCATGTGTAGGATAGTTCTTCTCGTGCTTCCGAAGCTGCCAGGATGCATATGCCACGACATGTCCTTCTTGCATGAGAACACATCCCAACCCGTTTCCAGAGGCATCGCAGTACACTGTGAAATTCTTCTGCATATCTGGCATAACCAACACTGGGGCTGTTGTCAATCTCTTCTTTAGCTCTTGAAAGCTCGTCTCGCACTGTGGCGTCCAGGTGAATGTGATTCCCTTCTCCAACAGTTTAGTGAGAGGTCTCGAGATCTTGGAGAATCCCTCAATAAACCGTCGATAGTATCCAGCCAATCCCAAAAAGCTTCGAACTTCCCCGACATTTTCAGGGGTTTTCCACTTCTGGATATCTTCGATTTTGGCGGGATCTACGGAGATTCCTCCCTCCGAGATTATATGTCCTAAAAAAGGAACTCTCTTCAGCCAAAACTCACACTTGCTCAACTTAGCATGTAGTTGGTGTTCTCTCAGCCTCTGTAACACCAACCTTAGATGTTTCTCATGTTCTTCTTCATCTTTGGAGAAGACGAGAATATCATCTATGAAAACCACCACAAATTTGTCCAGATATTCCATGAATACCTTGTTCATGAGGTACATGAAATATGCCGGGGCATTGGTTAGCCCGAAAAGCATGACAGTGTATTCATACAGTCCGTACCGAGATACGAAAGCTGTCTTGGGAATATCAGATTGCCTTATCTTGAGTTGGTGGTATCCCGACCTAAGATCAATTTTCGAGAACACACAAGCTCCCCTCAACTGATCAAGCAAGTCTTCAATGCGAGGCAATGGGTACTTGTTCTTGATGGTTACCTCATTTAAAGCACGGTAATCCACGCATAACCTTTGGGTTCCATCTTTCTTGGGCACAAATATCACTGGAGCTCCCCATGGTGAGGAACTAGGGCGAACATACCCCTTCTCCGTCAATTCTCTCAAATGATCCTTGAGCTCTTCTAGCTGCTTGGAGTCCATTCGATAAGGTCTCTTGTATATCGGGGCTGTTCCCGGTACTAGCTCAATTGCGAATTCCACGTCGCGGTCGGGAGGCATACCTGGCAACTCCTCCGGAAAAACATCTGGATATTCCCTGATGGTCCTGATTTCCTCAACTTTCACCTCCACTTGATTTAATTTAATGTCCCTCCTAGGCTCGTGTATTGTTATGAACTTTATTGGTACCACTGGGGTGAGTTAGTTCCACCGTTCTGGTCGAACAATGGATGATTCCTTTATGTTTGGTCAACCAATCCATACCCAAAATAATATCTATCCCTTGTGAATCTATCACTATGAGGTTAGCAATAAATACTACCCCATTAATGTCTAGGTTCACTTTGGGACACACTTGTCTTGTCCTTATTTCTCCTCCTGGAGAGTTTACGGCTAGCATATGGTTCATTTGTGTGGTTGCTAGGTCATGCTTCTTAACAAACCCTTGAGCAATGAACGAGTGGGTAGCACCAGAATCAAACAGCAGAGTTGCAAGGTGTAAATTAGTAGGAAACTTACCAACTACCACGTCGGGTGCCTCTTGTGCTTCCTCCATAGTGACATGGTTCACCCGTCCTCTCAATACATTCTGCTGTTGTGGCGGCGCAGACTTCTTCTTTGGGCATTTATGGGCGTAGTGCCCCACTTCACCACAGCTGAAACATTGCACCCCAATCTTAGATGCTTGGCCCTTGTTGTCTTGGGGTTGGTTTGGGGGTCCTTGCCCTGCTGGTCGAGGTGGATATGCGGGGCGAGGCTGCTGCACAAACTGACGCTGCGGCTGTGCTGGTGCCGCGGGAGGCCTGTAGTTTGGGTTGTACCCTCTTGGTGCTGAATAGGGTACCGCAGCACGGCTCGTCTGCCCCGTAGGTTGCTGCATCATACGTGGGCGGGTGTTGCTCCCTGAGGCTTGATGTGACCACCCAGCCTTCCTCTTATTCTCATTTTCCAGGGCCTTCAGCTTCCTTTCCACCACAAATGCTCTGTCCACCATCTTTTGAAAGCTCTCATACTCATTTGAGGACATTGCACACTGCATTTCTGCGGTAAGCCCTTCCATGAAACAATCTTGTTTCTGCTCATCAGTCTCTATGTCCCGTGGGGCATAACGGGATAGTTGAGTGAATTTAGTGAGGTATTCCCTCACCGTCATGTTTCCCTGCTGCAGTCCCAAAAACTCCTTCCTCTTGTTTTTGAGTTCACCTCTTGGGGTGTAATGGTTGCGGAAGCTACACTTGAACTCTTCCCAAGTGATGCTCTCAGGGTCATGATGGGCGGCCACGTAGGCGGTCCACCAATCAGCAGCAGGTCCATGCAATTGATGAGAGGCAAACAGCACCCTCTCATACCCTTGGCACTGTATGATCCTCATCTTACTTTCAATGGTCTTCAGCCAATCATCTGCCTCCAGAGGTTCAGCAGCACTTGCAAACTTTGGAGGTTGAGTTCCTAGAAACTCACTCAACCTTGGTTGGCGTGGTGCAGCTTGTGGAGGTGGAACTTGATGCAAGTTGGCCACCACTTGAGTCAAGTTCTGGATAAGCTGATTTTGATTCTCCAGCATTTGGTGGAGAGGGTCAACTTCTTCACGGCGACCACCCCTGTCCTGACCTCCAGAAAGATGAGGGTTGCACGCCTCATCGTTGTTGTTGGCGGGGTTGGCAGCACGTCCTTTTCCTCTTCCGGCCATCTGGCAGAATCAACCAATGTTAATTTGAAAGCATTTAGTATCATCTTACTACTTCCACTTGTTTGTACTTTGAAGTGTTGAGGCTTGGTTATACTTTTCTGAGGGTTCATTTCTCACACAAAACAAATGCAATATTATTTCATGTGGGTTCACACACCAAAGCAAAACAATCTGAAGACGAGGCTGTGGACAATTGCTCATGGCTTCCACAACTCACGTCACACACCAAGCATTATCACACCATTAACTACGTAACGACTCGACTACTCGACCTCTTGCTAGCTAGGGGAAAGACTCTACACTACTCGTCCTCTTGAGCTGGCTCCTCGGGATCTTCCTCCTCATTTCGGCTACCTTCTGACTCTGCTTTGGGTGGGGAGGCTGCTGGTGGAGAAGTGCGACGACGCCTGATTGCTCGGCGATCCGGGGAGTCAGGAGTCCATGCATCACTCACGGTGACACACAGTTCATTCCCATCTCCTCTTTCTCTCGCCTTTAAGCAAGCTCGCAGCAACGCCTCCGTTTCCTTCAGGGTGTCTTGGACATCCTGAAGCTCTTGTTGACACTCCTGCAGTCGAGTGCTGAGCATAGCAGCATCCTCCAAACACAAGTCCATGTGCTCATGGGAAGTCCCTTGCTGCACCGGTGGGTACTTGTACTCCGTGGTACCACTCTCACGTTGGAGGACATACATGTACTCAGTTTTGTCCAAGTGGCGACGATAGATGTGACTCTGGCAGGTGATGGCCTCCCAGGTGACATCTCTCTCCGCGTCAACTTGTGTTGCTCGACAAGCTGGAGAGTGGTGAATCTTAAGCAGCTGATTCTCGTGTATGATCCTCATCTCCGAACTCCATTCTTCCCTCTTCTCACGGATGGTCCTGGTGGAGTTATAGTGGATGATGAGCTTGCCCGTATTGCCTGCGGCTTCGAGCATACGTCGAAGACGGCGCAACAAGTCTCCTACCGCCAATCCGTAGGAAAGGTACGTCACTGGACGACTCTCCTCTCTTTCGGCAAGGGCAACTACGGGAACTCTCCCTCCTGTGGACTTGCGAGCGGTACGAATCATGCGAACCATCTAAAACAAAAAGAATTTAAAATTAGGTTAGATAAAATCTCAAACAAAAATCCTATTTTGAATGAAAGTTGGGGTAAGATGAAGAAAATAACTCTTTAAATAACGCTTTCAACCCACACCTTGGAAAAATAGTTTTTAAGAAAATAGGGCCCTTAAATACGTCCATTTCTACCTAGGTCCACGTTCCTACGGGCAACCTTGGCTCTGATACCACCTCTGTCACACCCGGTTTTTCCGAAGAACAACCAAGTGAATATCACATGTATGCCAGGATCATTTTCTCATACATGTGATGACAAATAGTGAAGCATCATTTATTACAAGCCAGGTGTCGAATATAAGTAAGTCTTACATAGTAAATGTCTCGATGGACAATAATAAGTTCATCACAAGTAAATAAACTAGCAGCGGAATAATATTCTTTAGGGCTCCATCACAGGCGTTGCCCGGGGTCTTCATGAACCTAAAAACCTTCCTCGGGTCCAAAATCTTGGTCATTATACACCACCTCATTATCTTGACCTGAGCAGCAATATAAACCAACAAATATGCAAGGTTGAGTACCAATGGTACTCAGCAAGTGTGGGAAAATTATATCATGCATGGCTAGAACAAGGAGAGGTTGAACTCATGGTTAAAGCACTACGCAATTAATACCTATCACCTTAGCTTATTAAGCACCTACATTACTACACAGGTGAAATGGTCCCAATCTCCCATCCCATCATCATAATCCAATAATCATAACATCATTTCCAATGTTAAGCTCCCCGCTTAACTTCCAAAACCATCAATCCCCTAATCATGAATAAGTCCAGGCCGCTCTTGACCGTGAGCACGGCTGTCAAGACAGTTTTGACTCTGCAGAGTCTGTACCACTGTACCCACATGTAGTGATTTCATCCCCCGTTGCCGGGTGGACTAAAAGAACCTCCATTACGCCAGTGGCTACGATCCACATTCACACTTCCCAGGTGTGCAGCCAGGAGATCACTACGAAGCCTTTACAAAGGGATTCCCGACGAGCGTGGGCCCACTGAGGTTTCACCCCTAACAGCATACAAGAGGCTCCAACCCCGCTGCAGTGGCCCCCTCTTGAGCCTTGCGGTTCATATGGTAGTCCAGCTGACACCTACTTCCAGCACCATCCAACACACCCATACTACGCCGGGGATACACCTAATTAATTGGCCAAGCTACCCCATCTCAACATGTGGTTGGCACTGTAAAGCCGGGTTACATGCTCCATGAACCGGTCCTTAGGATCCAGGCAAGTACTAAACACAAACCCAAGTCTCGTGCACCCAGCACACAACCAAAACATACAACTTGCCTTGATCCCTACCTCTACATAATCTCACAATAGCTCATTCAATAGTATGGTATAATAAACTGATGATCTCATATCCCAAATATCCCATTCTAAGCAAGGCTAAGCATATGCATGTAAATAAATGACATGACAAAATAAATCCCAACCAAAGCTACAAGGAAGCAAGGTAATGCAATTCTACGGAAACTTCCTAGCATGGGTTTCATATTTCATTTGACAATGCAAATAATTCTATCTACACATCCTAGCATAGGATCAAAGTGGTCAAGGACACTTGCCTCCTTCTTGCTGCTCTTGAAATGGGTAGTCCTGATCTTGGAAAGGAATAACTTGCTCTTGAACAGGTTCTACTTCATACCATCACACATAGCAAAAGAAAAATAACAATCATAAGACATAGTTCACACTTCTTACTTCATACAAACCACACATTCATATTTATGAAATTCATTCACCATTATATGTGTTGTGGTTACTTTGTGTGTTGATCTGTGGCTTGCATACACTTTTATTTATATGTGTATGATTCCTACTTTGGTGTTCCTATTTATACTTACATACTATATATATATATATATGTGTGTGTGTTTCAGTTTTAAATAAATTCCTTATATTAAACTACCAAGTATGTATGAAAAGTATTTTTCTTCTCCATATGTGCCTTATTAATTTCTATCAACCCTAAACTGAACTCTTTGGATTTTAAAAACTCCATTTATCATTTACTAGCTGCTATATTTCCAGATTTATATTCCTATGCATAATTGTGTATTTTATTATGAAATTAGTAATACACATCATCTAAACAGTATAGGTTTTGGTCCTAAATAATTTAATAACATATTTTGACCTTGGCCTCTGATGTAAACTATTTCATAATTATTTTCCCTATTTTTCTATAGCTATTCTTTACTTAAAAATGTGTCCCTATACAATTAAATGTGAATAACAAATAAAACAGATTCATTTCAGCCCAAAATATAGTTTTATCTCACTCCAAGGTTTTCTAAGTACTGAGAAAGCTTTTAATTAATCTTGACAATTATGTTTGTCCCACTTTTTAATTTTTAAACACTAGTCACATATTCAATTTTCTAAATTAAATACTAAACAGGGCTAAAATAATGAACTCACCCCACTACAGGGTCTATAATATTATTTTCATAATTCCCAGGGGTCTAGCTACACTTATCAGAGGTGTTTTTCCTAATTTTTATTAAGTCCAGGGGCTAAAACTGATTTTTAAATGAATTTGCATGATTTTCTGGAGTTCCAGGGGCTAGATCAGAAGTTTTCGGGGCTAGCTCTTATTTCCCGAGAACCCCAGGGGGTAGCACGTAAGAATTCCAGTCTTTATAACGCGGGGCTGACGTGGACCGTCCGATTTTAAACCGACGGCTGAGATTATAACATCGAACCGGTACGCGGGGTTTTAAAGTCTACCGTGCGATTTAAAATAAACGGCGCACAAGCGGCCACGTCGCTCTGATCGAGCGCGGGCGGCGCTGCCGGCGGCGCACGGCGGCGGGAAGCGGCGATCTCGCCGGAAAGTTTCAGATCCTCGAGAATTCTGCATAGAACTGTGATCTTATGGCATAGATCGGTAGAGGGGAGGTCGGGGATCTCACCTCGGGGGTTTTCTTGAGCTCGGGGGTCCTGGAAAGTGATCGGCGGCGAGGTCCGAGGCAAAACCACGGCGAAGCTCGTCGGCGCTGTGTTTACACCGTAAGTCTCCGAGTTTTCTGCACCTGCAAGGTTCCCCGGAGGTGGTGGATCAAGACCAGCGAGTTAGATCAGAGTTTCCGAGCTTAGATCGGCCAGAATTCACCGGCGAAGTCTCGGTGCTCACCGGAGTAAAAATCGGCGATCGCGTGGGAAAAACCGATCGGGGCTGGGGTTTTTATAGCCGGGGGAGGGCGGTGGGTCAGTTGTGATCGAGTTTGATTCGTCTGGGACCGGAATTCGGGCTGATGGACGCGGTTTCCAATCGGTTAAGATCGAGCGCGCGCGGGAGAGTCCGGGGTCGCGGGGTTAGGGATGACAGGTGGATCCCGCCCGTCTGTGAGAGACAGCGCGGGCGCGCGGGGGCAGGCTGGCGCGGGGGAAATTGGGCCGGCTGGCGGGTTTCGGCCCACTGGCTGGTTTTTTTCCCGTTTTCTCTTTTTCTTTTTCCATTTCTTTTCTGTTTTGAGTCTAATTTGAATTCCAGTTTGAATTTGAATTTTTGCAAAACATGCAACACGTCCAAAAATTTTTAAATTCCCCTCTGAACATGGTTTATGGTTTTGAATCAAAATTTGGGGTGTTACATCGGCCCACTGGCCGGGAAGGTTTATTTTTTCTTTTTATTTTTCTTTTTCATTTCTGTTTTGAGTTTAATTTGAATTCCAGTTTGAATTTGAATTTTTGCAACACATGCAATACGTCCAAAATTTTTTAAATTCCCCTCTTAACAAGATTTTGGGGTGTTACAGCTCTACCCCCTTAAAAGAAATCTCGCCCTCGAGATTGGGGTTCTAAGAAAACAATTCCGGAAATTGTGCCTTAAGCTCATCTTCTCGCTCCCAGGTGGCTTCCTCCTCCGAGTGATGCTTCCACTGCACCTTGCACATCCGGATTCTTTTATTTCTTGTGAGGCGTTCCATTGTTTCCAAAATCTTGGATGGTTGCTCGGCATAAGACACATCCTCAGCTACGTCAACCTCATTCATGGGTAACACCTCTTCAGGCGTTCTCAGATATTTCTTGAGCTGCGACACATGGAATACATCATGCACATCCGATAGGCGAGCCAGTAGTTCTAGTTGATATGCCACTTCACTTTTCCTCTCCAGAACTTGAAAGGGTCCGATGTATCGAGGTGATAACTTCCCTTTCACCTTGAACCGACGAAGCCCTCGAATAGGGGACACCTTGAGGTAGACATAGTCCCCCACGTTGAAAACGAGCTCTCTTCTCCGTACATCGGCATAGCTCTTTTGTCATGTCAGTGCTATACTCAAGTTGTTGCGGATTTCCCGCACTTTCTCCTTGGCATCTTGTAGTACCTCAGGTCCAAACACTTTACTTTCCCCGGCTTGGTTCCAGAATAGTGGGGTTCTGCACTTTCTCCCATATAAAGCTTCAAACGGTGACATCTTCATACTAGCCTGATAGCTGTTGTTATAGGAGAACTCCGCATACGGTAAGTTCTTATCCCAACTCCGATTGTTTTTGAGTGCACACGCTCTCAGCATATCCTCAAGAATCTGATTGGTTCCTTCCGTCTGTCCGTCAGTTTGGGGATGATAGGCAGAGCTAAAATTCAGATGGGTTCCCATGGTTTCATGCAACTTCTGCCAAAACCTTGAGGTGAACTGTGTCCCTCGATCCGACACTATCTTCTTTGGCACCCCATGGTAACACACGATCTTTGACATGTACAATTCTGCCAATTTGGATCCGCTGTAGCTTTCTTTCACGGGGATGAAATGAGCTACCTTGGTTAGCCTGTCGGCGATGACCCGTATTGAGTCATCTCCGGATTGGGTCCTAGGCAATCCCACTATGAAATCCATACTGATTTTTTCCCATTTCCATTTAGGCACTTTGAGTGGTTGCAATAATCCCGCGGGTCATTGATGTTCTACTTTCACCAACTGACATGTGTCACATAGGGCAACATGTTCCGCGACATCTCGCTTGATGCCATACCACCAATACCTGCTCTTGAGGTCCTGGTACATCTTCGTACTCCCAGGATGAATGGAATAGTCAGAATCGTGAGCCTCCTTCAAAATCAATTCCAGGATCTTCTTTACTTCTGGCACACAGATTCTTTTCCCGTGCCACACCGTTCCTTGTTCATCCTCTCTGAAACCAGGGGCTTTATTTTCCTTGATGAGTTGCCTGATTTCTTGTATCTTCTCGTCATTCTTTTGACCCTCGCGTATTTCTTGCTCTAGTGTGGAGTCCACTTCCATGGCGATGGCTTCACCACTATTCACAAGGCATAGATTGAGCCTTATAACCTCGTCCTTCAATTCTGCAGGCATGTCCTTCAAGCTCAACTTATTGACCTGCACTTTCCGACTTAAAGCATCTGCCAAGATGTTTGCTTTCCCAGGATGATAGTTGATGCCCACATCAAAATCATTGATTAGCTCTAACCATCTCCTTTGTCTGAGGTTGAGATCTGGCTGTGTGAAAATGTACTTTAAACTCTTATGATCCGTATATATCTCTGTCCTCTTCCCCATCAAGTAGTGCCGCCAAATTTTCAACGTGTGTACCACTGCGGCTAGCTCTAGGTCATGTGTAGGATAGTTCTTCTCGTGCTTCCGGAGCTGCCAGGATGCATAAGCCACGACATGCCCTTCTTGCATGAGAACACATCCCAACCCGTTTCCAGAGGCATCGCAGTACACCGTAAAGTTCTTCTGCATATCTGGCATAACTAGCACTGGGGCTGTTGTCAATCTTTTCTTTAACTCCTGAAAACCCGTCTCGCACTACGGCGTCCATGTGAATGTGATTCCCTTCTCCAACAGTTTGGTGAGGGGTCTCGAGATCTTGGAGAATCCCTCAACAAACCGTCGATAGTATCCAGCCAATCCCATGAAGCGTCGAACTTCCCCGACATTCTCAGGGGTCTTCCACTTCTGTATATCCTCGATTTTGGTGGGATCCACGGAGATTCCTCCCTCCGAGATGATATGTCCTAAGAAGGGAACTCTCTTCAGCCAAAACTCACACTTACTCAACTTGACATATAGTTGGTGTTCTCTCAGCCTCTGCAACACCAACCTTAGATGTTTCTCATGTTCCTCTTCATCTTTGGAGAAAACGAGAATGTCATCTATGAAAACCACCACAAATTTGTCCAGATATTCCATGAATACCTTGTTCATGAGATACATGAAGTATGGCGGGGCATTAGTTAGCCCGAAAGGCATGACAGTGTATTCATATAGTCCGTACCGAGATACGAAAGCTGTCTTGGTAATATCAGATTGCCTTATCTTATGTTGGTGGTATCCCGACCTGAGCTCAATTTTCGAGAACACACAAGCTCCCCTCAACTGATCAAACAAGTCTTCAATGCGGGGTAATGGGTACTTGTTCTTGATGGTTACCTCATTCAAGGCACGGTAGTTTACGCATAACCTTTGGGTTCCGTCCTTCTTGGGCACAAATATCACTGGAGCTCCCCATGGTGAGGAACTAGGACGAATATACCCCTTCTCCGTCAGATCTCTCAAATGATCCTTGAGTTCTCCCAGCTGTTTGGAGTCCATCTGATAAGGTCTCTTGTATATCGGGGCTGTTCCAGGCACTAGCTCAATTGCGAATTCCACTTCACGATCAGGAGGCATACCTGGCAATTCCTCCGAAAAAACATCTGGATATTCCCTGATGGTTCTGATCTCCTCCACTTTCACCTCAACTTGATTTAATTTAATATCCCTCCTAGGCTCTTGTATTGTTATAAACTTTACTCTTGTGCCACTAGGGTGAGTTAGTTCCACCGTTCTGGTTGAACAATGGATGATTCCTTTATGTTTAGTCAACCAATCCATACCCAAGATAATATCTATCCCTTGGGAATCTATCACTATGAGGTTAGCAGTAAATACTACCCCATTAATGTCTAGGTTCACTTTGGGGCACACTTGTCTTGTCCTTATTTCTCCACCTGGAGAGTTTACTGCTAGCATATGGTTCATTTGTGTTGTTGCTAGGTCATGCTTCTTAACAAACCCTTGGGCAATGAACGAGTGGGTAGCACCAGAATCAAACAACAGGGTTGCAATGTGTAAATTGGCAGGAAACTTACCAACTACCACGTCGGGTGCCTCTTGCGCCTCCTCCATGGTGACGTGGTTCACCCGTCCTCTCATTACATTCTGCTGTTGCGGCTGCGCGGGCTTCTTCTTTAGGCACTTATGGGCGTAGTGCCCCACTTCACCACAATTAAAACATTGCACCCCAACCTTAGGTGCCTGGCCTTTGTTGTCTTGGGGTTGGTTTGGGGTCCTTGTACTGCTGGTCGAGGTGGATATGCGGGACGAGGCTGCTGTACAAACTGTCGTTGTGGCTGTGCTGGTGCTGACGGAGGCCTGAAATTCGGGTTGTACCCTCTCGGTGCTGAGTAGGGTACCGCAGCACGGCTCGCCTGCCCTGCGGGTTGCTGCATCAGACGTGGGTGGGTGTTGCTACCCGAGGCTTGGTGTGACCATCCCGCCTTCCTCTTGTTTTCATTTTCCAAGGCCTTCAACTTCCTTTCTACAACAAACGCTCTGTCCACCATCTTTTGGAAGCTTTCATACTCATTGGAAGACATTGCACACTGCATTTCTGCTGTGAGTCCTTCCATGAAGCAATCCTGTTTCTGCTCATCAGTTTCTATGTCCCGTGGGGCATAACGTGATAGTTGAGTGAATTTAGTGAGGTATTCCCTCACAGTCATGTTACCTTGCTGCAATCCCAAGAACTCCTTCCTCTTGTTTTTGAGTTCACCCCTTGGTATGTAATGGTTGCGGAAGCTACGCTTGAACTCTTCCCAAGTGATGTTCTCAGGGTCAGGATGGGCGGCCACGTAGGCGGTCCACCAATCAGCAGCAGGTCCATGCAATTGATGAGAGGCAAAAAGCACCCTCTCATACCCTTGGCACTGTATGATCCTCATCTTGCTCTCAATGGTCTTTAGCCAATCATCTGCCTCTAGAGGTTCAGCAGCACTTGCAAACTTCGGAGGTTGAGTTCCCAGAAACTCACTCAACCTTTGTTGGCGTGGTGCAGCTTGTGGAGGTGGAACTTGATGCAAGTTGGCCACCACTTGAGTCAGGTTCTGGATGAGCTGATTTTGATTTTCAAGCATTTGGTGGATGGGATCAACTCCCTCATGGCGTCCACCCCTGTCTTGGCTCCCAGAAAGATGAGGGTTGCAGGCCTCATCGTTGTTGTTGGCAGGGTTGGCAGCACGACCCTTTCCTCTTCCGGCCATCTGGCATGATCAACCAATGTTAATTTAAAGCATTACGTATTATCTTACTACTTTCACTTGTTTTTACATTGAAGTGTTGAGGCTTTGTTATACTTTCTGGGGGTTCATGTCTCACAAAAATAAATGCACTATTATTTCATGCGGGTTCACACACCAAAGCAAAACAATCTGAAGACGAGGCTGTGGACAATTGCTCATGGCTTCCACAACTCACGTCACACACCAAGCATTAACACACCATTAACTAAGATAATGACTCGACTACTCGACATCTTGCTAAACTACGGGAAGGACTCTACACTACTCGTATCACTGAGCTGGCTCCTCGGGATCTTCCTCATTATTGCGGCTGCCCTCTGACTCTGCTTTGGGTGGGGAGGCTGCTGGTGGAGAAGTGCGACGACGCATGATCGCCCGACGATCTGGGGAGTCAGGAGTCTATGTATCATTCACGGTGACACACAGTTCATTCCCATCTCCTCTTTCTCTCGCCCTCAAGCAGGCTTGAAGCAACGCCTCGGTTTCCTTCAGGGTGTTCCGAACATCCTGAAGCTCCTGCTGACACTCCTGCAGTCGAGTGCTAAGCATAGCAGCATCCTCCAAGCACAGGTCCATGTGCTCATGGGAAGTCCCCTGCTGCACTGGCGGGTACTTGTACTCCGTGGTACCACTCTCACGCTGGAGGACATACATGTACTCAGTCCTGTCCAGGTGGCGACGATAGATGTGACTCTGGCCGGTGATGGCCTCCCAGGTGACATCCTTCTCCGCATCGACCTGTGTTGCTCGACAAGCTGGAGAGCGGTGGATCTTAAGCAGCTGATTTTCATGGATAATCCTCATCTCTCAACTCCATTCTTCCCTCTTTTCATGGATCGTCCTGGTGGAGCTATAGTGTATGATTAGCTTGCCCGTATTGCCGGCGGCTTGGAGCATACGTCGAAGACGGCGCAACAAGCCTCCTACTGCCAATCCGTAGGAAAGGTACGTCACCGGACGGCTCTCCTCTCTTTGGGCAAGGGCAACTACGGGAACTCTCCCTCCTGTGGACTTGCGAGCGGTGCGAATCATGCGAACCATCTAAAACAAAAAGCATTTAAACATAGGTTAGATAAACTTTTAAACAAAAATCCTATTTTGAATGAAAGTTGGGGTAAGATGAAGAAAGTGACTCCATTAAATAACACTTTTCAACACACACCTTGTAAAATAGTTTTTAAGAAAATAGGGCCCGTAAATACGTCCATTTCTACCTAGGTCCACGTTCCTACAGGCAACCGTGGCTCTGATACCACTTCTGTCACACCCGGTTTTTCCGAAGAACAACCACGTGAATATCACATGTATGCCAGGATCATTTTCTCATACATGTGATGACAAATAGTGAAGCATCATTTATTACAAGCCAGGTGTCGAATATAAATAAGTCTTACATAGCAAATGTCTCGATGGACAATAATAAGTTCATCACAAGTAAATAAACTAGCACCGGAATAATTATTCTCGTGGGCTCCGTCACAGGCGTTGCTCGAGGGACTCCATCAACCTAGAAACCTTCTTCGGGCCCAAAGTCTTGATCATTAAACACCACTTCATTATCTTGACCTGAGCAGCAATATAAACCAACAAATATGCAAGGTTGAGTACCGATGGTACTCAGCAAGTGTGGGAAAGTTATGTCATGCATGGCTAGAACAAGGGGAGGTTGAACTCATGGTTAAAGCACTACGCAATTAATACCTATCACCTTAGCTTATTTAGCACCTACATTACTATACAAGTGAAATGGTCCCAATTTCCCATCCCATCATCATAATCAAATAACCATAAAATCATTTCCAATGTTAAGCTCCCCGCTTAACATCCACAACTTCCAAAGCCATCATCCTCTAATCATGAATAAGTCCAAGCCGCTCTTGACCGTGAGCACGGCTGTCATGACAGTTTTGACTCTGCAGAGTTTGCACCACTGTACCCACATGTAGTGATTTCATCCCCCGTTGTCGGGTGGACTAAAAGAACCTCCATTATGCCAGTGGCTACGAACCACATTCACACTTCCTAGGTGTGTAGCCAGGAGATCACTACGAAGCCTTTACAAAGGGATTCCCGATGAGCGTGGGCCCACTAAGGTTTCACCCCTAACAGCATACAAGAGGCTCCAACCCCGCTGCAGTGGCCCCCTCTTGAGCCTTGCGGTTCTTATGGTAGTCCAGCTGACACCTATTCCCCGCACCATCCAACACACCCATACTACGCTGGGGATACACCTAATTAATTGGCCAAGCTGCCCCATCTCAGCAAGTGGTTGGCACGGTAAAGCCAGGTTACATGCTCCATGAACCGGTCCTTAGGATCCAGGCAAGTACTAAACACAAACCCGAGTCTCGTGCACACAGCACCAACCAAAACATACAACTTGCCTTGATCCCTACCTCTACATAACTCATAATATATCATTCAAGACTATGGTAAAATAAACTGATGATCTCACATCCCAAATATCCCATTCTAAGCATGGCTAAGCATAAGCATGTAAATAAATGTCATGATAAAATAAATCCCAACCCAAGCTACAAGGAAACAAGATAATGCAATTCTAGGGAAACTTCCTAGCATGGGTTTCATATTTCATTTGACAATGCAAATAATTCTATCTACACATCCTAGCATAGGATCAAAGTGGTCAAGGACACTTGCCTCCTTCCTGCTGCTCTTGGAATGGGTAGTCCTGATCTTGGAAAGGAAGAACTTGCTCTGGAGCAGGTTCTACTCATACCATCACACATAGCAAAAGAAAACAACAAGTCATAAGACATAGTTCACACTTCCACTTCATACAAGCCACACATTCACATTTATGAAAGCCATTCTCATTTCTATGTGTTGTGGTTACTCTATGTGTGTTGATTTTGGCTTACATGCACTTTTAAACATGTACATATAATTTCTATTTTTGTATTCATATTCATGTTGGCATACTATATATGAATTTCTAATTTAAATAAATCCCTTATATTTAGTTGATACACATTTTATCTACCAAGTATGCATGAAAGGTATTTTCCTACTTCATATGTGTCTTCAAACCTTCTACCAACACTAAACTGAATTCTTTGGATTTTGGAAACTTCATTTATCATTTTCTAGTTATTTATACCTAGCTTGCTATATTTTCAGATTTATTTCCTATGCCTAAATGTGCGCTTTATTATGAAAATAGTAAGACACCTCATCTAAACAGAATAGGTTTTGAGTCTAAAATATTAAATAATATATTTTTGAACTTCTCTTCTGATGTGAACTATTTTACATTTATTTTACTAATTTTCAGAATTATTCTCTACTTAAAAATGTGTCCCTATTACTAATAAATGTGAATAATCAATTAAACAGATTCATTTCAGCCAAAAATCTATTTTTATCTCACTCCAAAGTTTTCCAAAAACTAGGAAAGTTTTTAATTTGAATTTACAATGTGTTTGTCCCATCTTTTAAATTTTAAATACTAAACACATATTCAAATTCCTAAATTTAATATCAAATAGGGTTAAAAGGGTAAATTCACCCCACTACAGGGTCTATTATATTATTTTAGGAATTTCCAGGGGTCTAACTACACATAACAGAGGGATTTTGCTAATTTTTATTAAGTCCAGGGGCTAAAACTTATTTTTAATTAAATTTACATGAATTTCTGAAGTTCCAGGGGCTAGATCAGAAGTTTCCAGGGCTAGCTCGTATTTTCCGAGAACCCCAGGGGGTAGCACGTAAGAATCCCAGCCTTTATAACGCGGGGCTGACGTGGACCGTCCGATTTAAAACAGACGGCTGAGATTATAACGTCGAACCGGTACGCGGGGATTTAAATTCTACCGTGCGATTTAAAATAGACGGCGCACAAGCGGCCACGTCGCTCTGATCGAGCGCGGGCGGCGCTGCCCGGCGGTGCACGGCGGTGGGAGGCGGCGATCTCGCCGGAGAGTTTCGGATCTTCATCAATTCTTCCTAAAACTGTGATTTTTTTTGGCATAGATCGGTGGAGGGGAGGTCGGGGATCTCACCTCGGGGGTTTTCTTGAGCTCGGAGGTCCTGGAAAGCGATCGGCGACGAGGTCCGAGGTGAATTCACGGCGAGGCTTGTCGGTGCTATGTTTGAACCGCAAACCACCGAGTTTTCTGCACCTGCGAGGTTCCCCGGAGGCGGTGGATCAAGACCAGCGAGTTAGATCAGAATTCCCGAGCGTAGATCGAGCAGAATTCGCTGGAGAAGCTCGGGTTCTCACCGGAGAGAAAAACGGTGGATCGTGGGGAAAAACGGGACGATGCCGGGTTTTTTACAGACGGGGGAGGGCGGCGGGTTGGTTTAGATCGAGCTGGAGTCTTCTGGGACCGGGAGTCGGCTGGGAACGCGTGGTTTTCCGGTCGGTTACGATCGCGCGCGCGGGGGAACAGTCCGGGGTCGGCGCGATTGGGAGCTCGGGGATGACAGATGGGTCCCGCCTGTCTGCGAGAGGGGGCGCGGGCGCGCGGCTGCGGGCTGGCGGGTGGGGGGGCTTGGGTGGGCCGGCTGGTGCGTTTCGGCCCACTGGCCGGGAAGGTTTATTTTTTTTCTTTTTGTTTTTCTTTTTCATTTCTGTTTTGAGTTTAATTTGAATTCCAGTTTGAATTTGAATTTTTGCAACACATGCAATACGTCCAAAAAATTTTAAATTCCCCTCTTAACAGGATTTTGGGGTGTTACAACCGGGCCGCAGCAATTTGGCGCAGCCGCATCAGATTTTTGAGCCAAGCTGACCTCAGATTTAAAACTGATCCGCTGACAGACAGGGCCCACGGCCTTCTTCTACCTCTGGACGGCCCTTCGCGCGCCCGCACGCTCAGCTCGCCGGAGTAAACCGGTGCTCGCTGGCCGACCGTTCCTGGCCACCATCCGAGCTGAGCTTCGCCGCTAAAGGGTTATTGATGCCGGGGAACACGACTATGGGATCATTTTAGGCTGCCGGCGACGGGAATACGGCCGGCGACGTGCAGCGGCCTCGGATAGACTTCGGCGCTGTCGGCCGTGGTCTCTAGCCCGCAAAAAGCTCGACCACTTAGCTCTACAGCATCAGGGCACAACTAGGAAACTCGACAAGGCCTCAAAATGGCTCTGGAATGGCCGCAAGTTGGTCATCACCGTGCGACTGCTCGTGTCCGCCATGAACGCCCTTGATCGAGCTCAAAATCCGTCGTTCCTAGCCGGTTTCATGTAACGGATGCTAAAGGGATTCTGATCGCTGGCTAGTCCAGCTGCTAAGTGCAAAGTTTGATGACCTATGGAGTATCATAGAGGGGGAATTTGTAGAATTCGTACCGGCTGCTCGGGTTGAACTCGCCGGAGCAAAACTAGAAATTCGCCGCCGATGCTTCATGGCGTGGCTTGAGATTTGCATGAGCGCAGCATGGTGGCCGTGTGCTTCCGTTGCCACTCTTGCTCGGCTGTGAAAGCTTCTGTGGAGAGCTGTCCACGAGCGCCCGATCACCATTCTTGAGCTAGGTCGCGGCGGGTGGAACTGTTGTAAGGCAAAGGAGGCCGGAGCTTGCTCGTTTCCGAGTCGGGAAGGTGTGTACTGTAAGGGCCTCAGTTTTTGACACATGTTTAAAGTGTTCATCACCACACCACACACCTCATTTGAAGCAAGTTGATGAACACAAATGAAGAGCAAGTAACCACCATCAACATGCTCATTAGAGAACAAACTCACATATTGCAAAAGTGGTATTTCCCACAGGTGATATAGAGGGGCTGGACATATGAAAACTCCTACACATTTCTAAGGATGTCCATACCAAATTTCACCCAAATTCAAAACCTTTTTGAGGTCATTTTGGGTATAGCTAGAAAGAGGGCAGTTTGAAACCATATTCAAATTCAAACTGTTTTTATCCCATGAATTCAAAAGTGGGAGGCATATTCTTATTCAGCACAATTTTGTGAGCTCACACTCCAATTTTCACTCCATTTGGAGTTGATCTTGACATGAGTTAAGTGGGACAAATTCAAACTTTATTTGAATTCCAAACTGAACTTGTGCTGAAATTCATTCAAACCAAACCCAATTTGAATTCTAATCAATTCAAATGGCTCATGGGTGTATAATTTGAATCACCAGGGGTATTTTGGGGCTCACTATTTACAACAGTGATTAGGAGTAAATTTCAGAGGTTAAAACCCCGGGTGGGACCCACATGTCATAGAGAGAAGGAGGGTAGTCTTGCACACAAAGTCACAGCCTCGGTGGGAAACTCCACCGAGCAGCTGTCGGCTGTGCCACCGAGAAGCCACCGGCGCCACCAGCTGCTTCCTTCCCCGCGCGCTGGCGCCCAGGGCGGCTTGCTCGCGCCTCCACGCGACCAGCACCGCCTCAGCCCGAGCAGGGATCGGCTGGCTTTATCCCCTTGCGTGCGACCCAAGCAGCGGCAGTTCTTCTCCCCGAAGCTCTCTGCTCGATTGGGAAAACCGAGAAAACATCTCGCCTCCTTCTTCCCTGAGCTTCTAGAAACCAACCTGAGATTGCACTCCACCTCCCTGATGCTAAAAACCCCGAGCTCCGACCTCCCTTGCCCGAGAACGATCGCCACAGCGGCGACCTAAACTCAGCCGAAGGTCAGGCGCTCGTGGACAGCGTTCCACGGGAGCTTTCACGGTCCAGCAAGGGTAGCAGCAGGAGCGCGCAACAGCCGTGCTGCTCTCCTCCAAGGTTGGAAGCAAACCGTGAAGAGTTCATGGTGAATTTCCAGTTTTTGCTCCGGCAACCTTAAACTGAGCTTCCGGTACGGATCCTTCAAATTCTCGCTCTACGATCCTTCTCTAGCTATCAAATCTTGCACATAGACGCTGGACTAGCCGGCGATCAATTTCCTTTCCGCATCCGTGGTATGAAACCGACTAGGAGTGACGAATTTCCAGCTCGATCAAGGGCGCTCATGGCGGGCACGCTCGGTCACACGGTGCCGACCGACTTGCCGCCATCTTTGAACCCTTTTGACACCTTGTCGAGCTTCCTAGCAGTACACTGATGCTGTAGAACCGATTGTTCGAGGTGTTGGCGGGTTAGAACCCACGGTCGACGGCGCCGAACCTCAACCGAGGCCGCGCCACGTCGCCAGGCTAATTCCGGTCACCGCCAGCCCGAACTGACACCACCGACGTGTTCCTTGACGTCGACAACCCCCTGGCGGCGAGTTTCAGACCATGGGATGGCCGGCAGTAGCGAGACGGCGAGCTCCGAGTCTGCTCCGGCGAGGGGAGGCAGCGCGGGCACGTCGGGAGGAAGACGAAGCCGGCTGGCCCACGCATCAGCGGCTCAAAAATTCATACCGGGATCGGGTGTGGCCGGGATCTGTTGTGCTGTCATGCAGGAACCCCGCAGACCACGGTGTGCCGATGCGTGTCCCCAGGGCCCACCCTCGAGTTTAAACTTTTCCCCCGATTTTCAGATTTCCTTCAAACTTCCAATTCTCATAACTTGGGCTAGAAAGCTCCAAATCGAGTGAACAAAATTTTTTTGGATTCAGATCTCTGAGCACTTTCCAGCAAATCAAGTTTCACTTCATGAAAATCCTTATTTCTCCAGAATAAATTCCTCAATGGTTAAACTGTTTAGAATTTTAACTGGAGAATCCTTTGGAGGAAAATCCTGAAATTTTGCTGGAATGTTCACCAAAATGTCTCTGAACTACCATAACAATTTCAGATCCATTTGAGCTCATTGGATCCACCTAATGGTGTGATTAGTGAAACTGTTCCAGGGAAAATAGAAAATGTTCAGAAACATTTTCAGAATTTTCTCTGAAATTGTTTAGCTCATATCTTTAGCTAGAAACCTTCAAATTAAGTGAGACCAACTCCATTAGAACCCTCTTAAAATCTAGTTTTCAGAAAGTCATAGTTTGTTTCATGAAAATCCTTAGAACACCCTAAAAGCCTTCAATTAAGGTCAAGTACATAATTAATTGTGGAGGGCTCAAATGAGCTTTGCTGCAACTAAACCTTGACCAAGTCTGTGTTTAGGTTGTAACCAAGCCACAGTAAAAGTTTCACAGTCATTGAGTCTGTCTAGTGGGACTTATAAGATTCACAAGTTTAAACTTAATACAAATGCATTCAAATTAATACATGTATGTCTTATATCATGTAGTCGCTAAGGTCGAGGAGGAACCCAAAGTCCTAGATTTCGTTACTCCGGAGGAGCAGCTAGCCTACGACCAAGAGCAGAAAGGCAAGCCCCGGTTTGCATTAACCTTTTTACAAATTTTTATTGTTTTGAGCACTTACTTGAGTATTATGATTCCTTGCATTAGAGTATTGTTTGGAAACCTAATTGCATAGGCAAGAAAACCACGGGTTGGGTTTAGGATTGCAAACCCCGTTAGCTACTGCAATGCCAAGATAGTGTAGGATTCGGTACAAGACGAGTAGTTGGAACTACTCGCGAGCATAGGCTAGAGGCACTCGACTCGGGTAGAGATCGCACATGACACACATGGTAAGAAAAATGAGACCGAGCGGAGAGTAAGGGCAGCAGGACTTTGGGGCCTGTGTGCTATAGCTCCGTTTGTGTCGATTGAGGACCGAACCGTGTGCGGGCCTGTTGAACAAGCTAGAACAGTACCGAAGACCTACCGGCTATATGGGAACCGGGAAACTGATGTAACTCGGGTAGTTGGGTGTTGAGGCATAGCTGGTCGTTCAGAGGGTAGGTTGAGAGCTCGAGGTGTAAATCGACTGGCGGCACTGAGATGCGCGTGCAGACACCTCTTGCTCGGGACGATTGGACCGGTTTAAAATTTGGCTAACGGGTGAAAGGTAGTTGCGTACGGCGTCCGTGATGGTTGTTGTAGGCAACATCTAGTACGGGTGTACGTGACGGGTTGTTCGGGTAACCCTGCAGGTGTAAATCGATTATAATCGCCGTCCCTCACGGTCAGTGAGTACCACTTGTTCACTGTACCGTGACGTAGAAAGAACAGGCTAGTTACATGTTAAAATGTTGCTGATTGAAAGATGGACTTTGCTTGTTAATGATTTGCTGTAGTTTAGAGCTTATTAAAGTTCCTTTCAACTTTGGGCAAAGTACATGAGAGAAATGTGTTTCTTGTTTGATTGCGGCTCTCTCATGTGCCTTAGCGTAAGGTTCTCCACAACCTGCTGCTAAAACTTGAAAGTAAGGTTCCACTAATTAGGCGAGTCCTTTGCAAATGATTTTTACCTCATGTACCTATTAAATCCCTCATGTAGAAGTTCCATGTTTAGGTGAGACGGGTCAGACATGCTGAGACTTCATGCTCACTGCTTGTGTTTGAAGCTTTTGCAGGGTTCTATGAGGAAGGGACTCCCAAAGAGGAGACGGAACCCCAGGAGGGGAACCCCGTCGAGTGGGAGTCATGCACGCCGCAGAGTTAGTGTGCGTGTGTGCTAGGAAGGACACGTTCAAGGGCTTAATGTGAACTTGATGCGTAGTCTACGCCCGTGAGTGTAGACTGGACTTATTTTGATGTAAACATGTTCATAACCCACTTTATGTAATATAAACTTTGCTTACGCTTTGTACCTTTGATGTGTGTTATCCGGTGCTGTGCAACGCAGCACCCCTCAGCGTGATCCTGGCTCGACAAGACCGTGGGGTCGTGTCATGTACTGAGCTCAGGGTGCGGTCTAGCAGCTAGGGGGAGGGTGGCACGATGGTTGCTGCCGAGTTCCCGATCAAATCGAGAGCGGAGGGCAGAGGAGAAGCTTTGTGCGGTGTTCACGCGAGGAGGAGGAGGCAACTGAGCTTTTGCTCGGTCTGAGGAGGGGATTACGTCGAGCGCACGAGGGGGGGGGGTAATCAATCGGCCTTCAGCGCGTGGGCGAAGGAAGCAGGTGGTGGCGCGGAAGCCTCCTCGGTGGCGCCCGGGTGAGTAGTCTCTCGGTGCTGGAAACAGAGTGCAATACTTCCTGTGCAAGTCACACTTAGCTCACTGCCATGTGGGTCCCACCCTACATTTTCCTCCTAAATATCTTCTCATGTTGATCTCTCCCAATTCTAAAGTTTGAAATTTAAATGTAGCTAGCATTTGAATTTCTCCCAAATTCAGTTTGAATTTGCCTAGCAAATTTGAATTTTGTTGGAGTTTGGAAAATGCTTCCATAATTCCTTTTTGGAGCCCACCCTAAAATGAAAAGTTTGTCATTAAACTTTTTCCCTAATTTCCAACTCTAGGGCTGCATGGTTATTCAAGGTTTTGGCCACCATTTGTGTGAACTTTGAATTTAAAATCTGATTTTCAAACTTACATGCAAAGGGTAATTAAATCCGTATTGGTTCAAAACTTTCACAAAAAGATATGAACCTCATTTTCGATGATCACCCATGTATCACCTTGCAAGAAGAAAAGTTTTAGCAAGTCCTATTTTTCATGTCTTTACCACACATATGAACTCAAACCCCGGTTTTTTATTCATATACATTTTTGGGACTTTTACATGGAAATTAATAGGACGATATAGTGATAGTGATTTGGCTAGTGATATTGATACAAGAAAAAACACTACTGGTGTTGTATTTTTCCTTGGAAATAGCCTGATCACGTTGTCACACCCCTTATAAAAAACTGCTCTCTCCCAACCGCACAAATTGATTGCGTCCGTTCGTGCGCAACAGACACAGTCACGTCCGATCGCTCGCACCCGTCCACGCAACAACGCCACCTCTCTCCCTCCTATTTAAACAACCCGGTGGCCTCAAATTCATCTCACTCGGTCTCACCGACGGGTATCAGGGAGGTTCTTTAGGGCACCTGGTAACAGGGGATGAAGTCACGACTTGTAGGTAAAGTGATACAATCTCTACGGAGAAGAAAAATTGTCATGGTAGACATGCTCACGGTCAAGAGCGGCTTGGACTTGTTCATGATTAGTGGAAGTTGAAATGGATTGGGTGGGATTGTCAGGTGGTGTAACCTTGCAATATTGGTCATTAATGAATGTCAGGTGGTGTAACCTGAATTCATTGTATTATACTTATCAGGTTGTGTAACCTGATAATGAGGCTCCTATACTAAAATTGTGGGATATATTCACTTAGTAATACAGGTTGCTAATTAAAGCTAAGGGATTAGAACTAATGCTTAGTGCTTAACTTGGGTCAGCATTCATTGCTATTGGCCTACATGTCATCTTTTTCCTACACTGCTCAGGATATGATGATGGAATAGAGTACAACGAGGGGGAATTTGATCTAGAAAAATTGTACTAGGCTGGTGAGACCCCTAGGCAACGTCTGTGAAGTAGCACCACAAGAATATTCGCTGCTGTAAAATCAATGTAGTATTCATATATGTATGATTTTATACATGTTAAACCTGAATTTTAATATAATTATGGTATTTCATTCTTGTCGGCACATGTATGAGTAAACTGATCCTGACATACATGTGAGATACGCTAGGTTGTTCTTTTTTGAGAACCGGGTGTGACATACGTGGATGTCCCAGAAGCAGAAAATTGTAGCTCTCTTAACATGTTAAGCTGAATACATTGCAGCTGCATCTTCTGCAAGTCAGGACATGTGATGATTGGCCGAATTGCTAGGACAATTGAGAAATGCAGATACTGAATCTGTTGATCTGAAGATAAATAACAAATATGCATTGGCTCTCATCAACAATCCAGTCTTTCATGATAGGAGCAAGCATATTCAGACCAGATTCCACTTCATTTGTGAGGCAGTAGAAGAAGGGGACATCAACCCAGATTTTATTAGAAGTGAAGAGCAGCTTGCAGATTTTATTCTCTCAAAGGCAAGGTTTCTGGAACTGCAAGAAAGAATCGGCACGCGTCGAGTAGGAGCATATGTTTAGGGGAGAATTGTTAGTGAATAAACTTAGTGCTCTGTCTTTATATTAAGTTAGTTTCGGTCAATAGTTAGAACGCATGAACCGGTCAGAGAGTTGAGCATTGAGCCATTGGAAATGGGATGAGATTGGCTCAGCAAATCTGAGCGATAAGATCGTTTTGTTAACGGCCAGCGCAAGTCACTCCCAGCTGCTGCATTTAATCTTCATCCTAGTATAAATATGAGTACAAGACGAATAACGCAGCACCATTGCCGGGCTGCAATAACAACTGAGTCCCTCTTTCTGTTCGTGTGTGTGTTCCTCTGTTCTTTGTGAGTGCCATCGTGCCTGTGATCCGAGTGTGAGCGCTGAGATCCACCAGGTCAGTTGCCCTTGGATGATGCAGGATCGGATGCTGCAGGTAGTGGAGTTTGTTGAGAGGTGCAGGTCGACCTAGTCTCCCATCTACACCACTTTGAACCCGTTGAACGTTCTTCCTAGTGGCTTGTTTGGTTTGCTCGACTTGTTTCAACATGAGAGTGGTCGGGTGGCAAGCTGTTTGTACCATCAACTGAATACAGGTGCTAAGTCAGTCCATGCTCTTGCAAGGGTGCTCTTACCTCAGCTCGACGTCGATCGGATCAGGAGAGGCATACCGGTAAACCCTGACACGCGTGAGCCGGTTCAAATGCTTGGTCATTACCTTGCCCAGAGGGTCCAACTGTGCGAGTTGCCAACATGGTCACTCAAGAGAGTGAAGCTCGTCGGCGTCATCATGTAGAGCAGCAAGGGTAAGCAATACGAATCTCGGCAGCAGCAACGTGGGCAAAATCACAGCAGGAGTACCCGTCGAGGTGGAAGGTCGTAGCTGATAATTGTACTTGTAGGGCAGTAATAAGTAGTAGAGGTCTCAGAGTATCCGAGTCAATGTAATTAGTATTTATAACTTGGAATATTTTAGGCTTATGAATGGGTTGTACCCTTCTCTGGACCTTGCGCAAACGAGGATACATGCACCGGGCTGCCCCTTCTTTTTTTAAAGAGGTGTTGAAGAAATTATAAGTTATATGATCATGTTTTTCCATGGTCTGGTATTTTACTTTGTTCCACTTACTCCTTTGGTTGTGCATTTGTTTCCCTTTAGTTCGACTCTACCCGACCAACTGGTCTTGCAGTAAACAAGTTAGAATCATAGAATTAGTAGTAAGCAAATTTACTGTACTTAGTAATCATCAGATTTAGACAAGATAATACACTCAATGGATTTGGGAATTATTGGTACAAATTCTGCTGATATGCAGCAGAGCGAGTTAGCGCTATACCCCATGCCACATCAATGAAATACAAGGTGTCTTGTCTTGATACTTTTGAGTTAGCTTCTATGTACGTGGATACTCAGGACGCTTGATATAGTATATCAGTTGGTAAAATAACTTATGCTCTGTAGACTAATAAGAAGCGCATGTAATGAGTTGATCTATTTGAAGTCATGCGTAGTCTCTAGAGAACCAATGGTGTCAACGTGTGTCGCAGATAGGGATATGATGGATCACCCCTTGAGAGTCTGGCCAGGGGATAACAGATGATTCTTCAAGGTGCTAAGTAGAAATTTTTGGCGCGGATCTCAAAATGAAGATACAGTGATTTACTCAGGTTCAGGCCGCCTGGAGGCTAATATCCCTACGTTGTTTGATGTGTATTGGGTGATTATTGTATACCAGTCCCCCTCCTTTTGGCCCGTTGATCTGCCCTTTTACAATCAAGTGGTTTTCAATACTTCATAACATTTACCAATGACTTGAGTAGATATGACTATATTTATTAATGAGAAATAAGAAATAATCATTAAAAAGTTCTAGGAGTTCCAAAATAAAGTGTAGAATCGTACTAGCAAGACAATTAGATTCCTACGATTAGATTGTGGTGGATAATATTTGAGCCAAGAGTTCAACGATCAATTAAAAGGTTGCGTAATTGTTTTGTAGATTACTCTGCCTCGAAAGTTGAAGTGGAATGGTATGTATGAACAGAAAAAAAACAAACCTTGTTGGACATGACAAGGTCAATGAGGAGTCAAACAAATCTTTTGTTGCAGTTTTGGGTATATGCGCAAGAGATGGTTGCCTCTGCAATAAACCATGTACCATGTAAATCCGTGGAAAGGACGTCATATGAGATATGGACTGAGAAACATCCCAATTTACCGTTCTTTAACATTTGGAGCTGCGACACCTATGTTAAGCATTTGACACCAACTAAACTCGAGTCGAGATCTTGTAAATGTCTTTCTGAGGTATCCTAGGGCAACCAAAGGGTACTACTTTCATAACTGTCAAGAGAACAACGTGTTTGTTGATTGGAATGTGGTATTTCTTAAGAAATAATTTCTATCAAAAGAAGTTCGTGGGAGCACGGCGCAAATCGAAAAGGTTCGAGAAACGTAGAAGAGTGTTCCAATTCTCACTGATGAGGTACGACATAATGATCCCGTGATTGTTAAGAGGGATGTTAAGGCCTCACTTCAGAATCTGCAAAGTAAGTTGTTTGGATCAAAAACTTTGTTTCTAAATTAGGCATGGTCCCTAGCTGCTCTAGTCCAACTGACCTCTATTGTGATAATAGTGGTACAATCTGCAAGCACAAGAGTCCAGATCACACCAAAAGTATAAGCGTACACTATGACGCGATGACCTGATCTGAGATGTCATCAATCGATGATATGTGAAGATATACAAAGTGCACACTTACCTAAACATGACAGGTACATTGATGTCACACTCAATTTTCAAAAAAAAAACCATGTATACTGTATGTGTGCCCAAGATGCAGTTTCACACATGCACAATGCTATCATAAGTGATAAATCATAATACATCCATATCATGAGTAAATAAAGTACCTTTGGCACAATAATCCGATAATACTAATATATGAGGCTTTATTAATATTATTACAATGGAAATTAACTAGCATAGGTGACTCCAACTCTACGGGCAAACGATTGGGGTACACCTTCCTACTACTCCATAAAATCTTCACCAGAGTATTCTCATGTTTGTTCTGTAGCTGAGCAGCGACTAGGGAATAGCATGTGTGAGTACATGCCAAACTCAACAAGTGTGGGAAAATATGACACGTGGGCCAAAACACAAGGATGACAAAAGAGGATTGTTTCAAAAAGCAGGTTTTAGTTCACAATGATTTAAATGCAACCTATAATTACCACGTGAGATCAATCCCAACATAATCAACTAACATCAATATCCAACTTATATCAGTTCCAACATAATTCATAACCAACCATATCAATAATCATCCATAACCATCATCATCTTCCAACCATCATTAACCAACCATAACCATCATCCACTAACATCCATAACCATAACCATCATCCATTACCGTCCATAACCATAAACACAACAGACCATAACCAACCACCAATTCCACCAAAACCATACCAAGTGCATAAATCTAATTATGTGAGGGTCAGGCCACTTGTGACATGAGCACAATTATCAAAACAGTTTTACACTATACAGAGGTGGCACCACTTTACACACAAGTTCGTGATTTTATCATTTATCGGCGACTAAAGAACCTTATTACAGCAAGAACATACTACCTTTGGTGTGCGGCCTAGAGACCATGGAACAGATTTTACAAAGTGACTACCTACATGTACGGCCTCACTAATGTTTCACCAGAGGGGACAACTTTCTACTGAGTACCAATCACACCAAAGGGCCCCCTCTTGTGACATTCAGATCCCAAGACAGTCTCACATGACTTCCGTTTCCTGCTCCCCCATCTGGTGCATACAATATTGACTATACATCTAATTATTCAGCTAAGCCATACCCATGTAAAATCCCAAAAATTCTAGAAAGTGGCTCAGCTAATTCCCATTTAGCAAAATGAGGGGGAATTAAAACTTTGAATTATAACTGTGTGAGTTTAAAGTGCTGACTCAAATGTGCAAAAACTTCCTAACATGGAGAGCTAAATCTACAATTTGGTTCCCCATAATTTAAATAATAAACCTGCCAAATTTTAACTCATTTGGAGGGGGTTTGCTGTTTGTTTGGAATTAAGTGAGGAAGCACTCAAATCTGAATTCAAACCTCATTTCAAATTTCAACTTCACCAAACTGCAAATTGGGTTTCACAAATGTGTTCCCCACATTTGAAATAGTAGCCCTGACAAAATTCATTAAATTTTGGGTTGGTTTGCTATGCATTTGGATCAATGGAAGGAGGAAGATTCAAATCCAATTTCAAATTAAAATAGCCAAATGCAGTTCAAATTCCATACCAGCATTGAATCCATTAGAATTCAAAAAAATTCAAACCATAACTTGGTGTGGAAGTCTAGCATTGAAGTGTTAGTATCTGTGGGAAAAATATCAGTGAAAATGGAAAAAAATTTGAGGAGAGAGGCCCACTTGTCAGCCACCCACAGGAGCAAACCGCCTCTGTTCCTTCGGCCGATCGCCGAGCTAGTGGCAGCGCTCCGGTGAACCCCGCCCCAACGAACTCACCGCTCCACCTCATGCTCTGGCGATCAGACCACATGAAGGATTCCTCCCCCCCACGTCCTTCGACCACACACAGAACCATTTCACCACCGTTCGCCCTCCCTCTCACGCGCGCTTCTTCTCTGTTCTTTCATCGCTCTAACACCTATCGACTCCCCGTCGCCCCCGTGATAAAGGCCGAAACTCGGGCGAACTTCCACAACAAAACACACACCATCCTCTCCTTGATCTTCCGGTGAAAACCTTCCTCCATTTCGTTCAGTACCGAGCGAGTATTTCCATAATTACCAATCACAAAGTCATAGCACCTAGAGGGAACTCAACTCGAAATTCTTGATGATCGGTCCACAACAGCTCTTGTCCTTGAAAAAAAGGTCCTGTACCCTCCTACGACCCTCTAGGATCAACCAGCATCGAGAACCATCAACTACAGGCACTGTTCTTTGAGTTTTCCGGTCACCGCCATTTTTAGGCCTAGGTCGAGGTGAGGTCATAGCTCCGGACATTTCCATGGCAAACCGGGTTCATTTTTGTGCTTAGCATGTCACCACGGAGCTGTAGGAAGAAACCGTGCTCCAAATAAGGCTTTGTAGGGCAAGGGCGACATCGCCGGAGTTGGAGCCTCCACTATCGCCGTCGCCGACTAGGTTCCGGCCGCCAAGAGCCCTAGCCGACCCCCTCAGCATATTCCTCGTGCAAACTTAGGCCCAGACGAAGAGTTCTAGCAAGCTCTGAGCATTGGACCGACAGGGGGGCCGGTCCCTCCCACCAGTCAGTCTCTCTTTACCTCGCGGGGATCTGTTTGTAGCCCAGATCGTATGCGGCTGCGGGGGTAAAATCCCATGGTCCCTGGTGTGGCTGCGAGCTGGCCAAATTCAAACAGTGGGGCCCACGTCCAGGGTTTAAACTTTTCCCTGCATTTCAGAATTTGGATGAACTTCAAACCTTCATAACTTTCAGTAGAGATGTCCAAAATTTGTGAAACAAACTTTGTTGCATTCCTCTCAATCAGTAATTTGCAGAGATGCAAAGAAATTGGTCTGAAGATCACTGGAATTTTCTCCAAGGTAACTCAAATTTAAATATTTGGGAATTAATTCCAGGAGATCCCTGTTATGAAATTTTCTCAAATTTAGCTACAGATCCTTCACAACTCTAGTGATCTCCTTTAAACATTTGAGCCTCATTGGACTCCATTTACTAGGCCAAATTGTCTTCCCAAATTCAGCTTTCAAAAATCCATTTCTCCCTGTAGGTAGCTCTAAAAATTGTGAAACAAATTTTGCTAGAATCAGCGAGACCTTCTCTAGTTAGATCTTCCACTGTTAGCTATAATACAGGTATAGAACTAGGATCAAAATTCAGATCAGACATGTACTTGTGGGAATTTTAGAGACCACAAGCTTCCATGAAACTTCCCCTAAGTTTGATCAGATCATCCTCATAGAGTCTAGTATCCACTGGAAAAATCCCAAAGCCAATTAAGAACCCTTACTAGCAGTATCTATTAGTAGAAGCTTGCTTCTTATAAATCATTATCACTCATACGTATATTTTGTTGCATATCATATAGTGACCAAAGTCAAGGACGCTTCGGAGGCCTTGGAGATCCTCCCTCCAGAAGCCAACTTCCCATTTGACTCGAAACCAGGCAATCCCCACTTTGAATTTAATTACTTTTGCAAAGTTTTGCTTTGTATCACTTATGTCTAGGATGAAATGTTTGCATTAGAGTTAAGGTGACTGAAACCCCACTTGCATGACCTCTAAATCCTATGGAGGGTTGGGTAGTCTACAGCTCGATGATTAGAGAATGCCGTGCTAATGTTCTTAGGATCTCGGTAGAAGTCGAGTAGTTGGAATCTAATCGTGAGATAGGATTTTATCGCACGGGATAGAAGGAAACAAAGAATGGCTTAAGAATGTGAAATTGAGACCCAACAGGGGGAAGTAATGCAGTGAGCGGAGGTCTCACGTGCGTAGCCCTGTTGGTGTCGGTTGAGGACCGAGCCGTGTTCGGCCCTGCTGGAAAAGTTTGAACAGTACCGGATGCATGCTGGCTATATGGGAACCAGAAAACCGATGTAATTTGGTTAACCAGGGTGCCGAGGCTTACCGAATCATTTTATAAGAGTGGGTTGAGGGTAGCAAGGTATAAATCTGCCGGCAGGCACAAAAATGCTCCGAGCGGGACCTCCTACCCGTTACGGGGACCGGTTCGTCATTTGGGTTTCCTTTGAAAGGTTGCTGCATACAACAGAGTAGGAAGGTGTGAGGCACCACACTTCTGAAATGGGTGTATATGACCTGTTATCCGGGTGTCTATTGATTGCAATCACTGTCCCTCGTGGTTATTTGAGTACCGCTTGTTCACTACGCTGTGACGTAGTAATGATTGAAAGAGGCCAGAAGAATATGATGCATTGAATTATCATTGTGTTGCAACCATGTTTGTTGTATATGTAGAGCTCACTAAAGTTATATTCCACTTTGGGCAAAACCACATCGGAAGGAAGCGTTTCTTGTTTGATTGTGGAATTTTGATGAGAGGGCTGCTCGAAGCATATTAAATTGCTGCTGTAAAACTGAAAGTAAGGATTAACATATAGGCGAGTTCTCGCAATATTATTTCCTATATTAAGAATCCCTGCATGTAGAGTTTCATGTTTAGGAGTGACGGATAAGTCTTGCTGAGCTATCGTGCTCACGGTTGATATAATTTTGATGTTGCAGGTGAGACTTATGAGGAAAGGGTTCCAGGATGAGGCGATGGCCCCGTCGGGGTACATGGCCGAGTTGGAGCCCTGCACGCCGTCGTGACCTCCGGATAGGTGTTGCTAGTGTGTAGCGTCCCCAGGCTGGACCGCTAAACTTTTGCATAGCCAGGCTGAGAATTTAGCTATGAGTGTAGACTTACGCTGTAAATAAGTTTGTAAAAGACTTCCGCTGATTACGTAAATAAAAGTTTGTGTGTTTCTTGTATTCTTTTCATGTGTGCTGTTGGGTGCCGCATCGCACGGCACCACCCTCTGCGATCCCAGAGTTGGAGGGCCACAGGGATTCCCCACAGGCGTGGTATCGGAGTCGCGTTGGGAATAACACGCTCTAAAAGAGCCTATTTTGAAAACTTAGTAGGAGTCAAGTAAGGATTAGTCATTATGTCCACATAAGTTCTATTATAGTGGTAGA
Organism: Neostapfia colusana; assembly: GCA_030760725.1. NCBI lineage: Eukaryota > Viridiplantae > Streptophyta > Magnoliopsida > Poales > Poaceae > Neostapfia > Neostapfia colusana. The sequence goes on along the minus strand of JASWHV010000002.1, from coordinate 90,450,503 downwards.
TACAAAGGTGGAAAAGCTAACTTATGTGTTATACATTCGGTAACGACGCTCCGACGTCCGGTAAGAGGTAAGGTACGCCACCGCAGGCGGATCAACTGCGGTAAGCTTACCATATGAGCATTGGTATGGAATGGTTTGCCGTGGCTTGGCACGGTAGTCAATATGAGTCTCTGAACTTTCTCATGGTTCTGGGAACATATCAAACCGCTGTTCCCTAGCATGCTTTAGTCAAAAGCGAGGATACCCCATCGTGTGGTAAGAAACACGATAGTGTGCAACTATTGAACGTTCAATGTTCAAAGTGCCATACGCAGTGCTCGCCATCAGCGTGCCTCAACGGTTATGAGGCAGTAGGTGGTATCCTTTGGGTTGATAAATTCCCAACCGTAACGACCCGTTCGCACTCTACTCGGGTTCCCCGTCGTGTGGTATGAAAACATGACCATGTACCTTGAGACGTGGCCTGACTCAAGGATGATCCGTATGGAAATTATACGGAGTGTATGTTTTTAGTATGATATGGACCTGCCTGAAATGATCAACCGTTGTGTGCCCCATTATTGAGTGGTTTTCTGCAGGTAAATTGACCACGTTAGAGCATGACGCTTAGAAATCGTTTTGTGAGTGACGTTTCTAGTTCCACCAATTGAGACGTATATGCCGGAATACCGGTTTAGGATTTTATTTAGTGAGGGCATAGTACCGGCATTGCATTCCAGTTTCCTCATTACATTGATGACCATATCCGTGCCGGAGGTGCTGTCAAAATTTTTTCCAGAAAAACTGTCAACTTGTAAAAATCATAAATCCTAAAGAAGAAATTCTATGGAGGCAAATAAATACATTCTGTATTCCTTTTTTAGTTTACTACAACTTTGTTGTTGAACTCGAGTCCAGATTTTGCTTCCAAAGTGGTCAAAACAGTTAAATTCTCCAGACTTGTCAGCTGGACCAGAATCTGGACAGTGAAACCACGTTTGAAGTTTTTCAATTCCAATCACGGGGTTCACATGTTGATATCCAGCAACTGTTTTTAGAAAAGTGGTTTGGATTTGAGTATAGGATGCATTTAACACATCACTTCGAGTGAGAACATGTTTGGGTAGTGTACAATAGCTAGGATATACGCATGCTAACGCACTTAACATCCCGTGGCGACCCACGATGGTCGAAATGAACTCTCAATCCATGAAGTTCATTGCTTTGGAAATCGATTGTGGTGACATGGTCCAGGGATGTATATGTTATATAAAGTGTATACTTTATCCATATGTATGAATGTTATGTGTATCATTTATTTCATTCTCGCACTAATATTGTCTAGACTGGAGGAAGTCAACAAACATGTGCTGATCGTTTGAATGGTGTGAATGCAGAATGGTGCGTACACAGTCCACGCACGAGGAGGGAGGCCCAAGTCAGGTTCGTGGTAATGAGTCTCCACCGCTGGAGCAAACCACGACACAGCAACAACTACCTCCTCCACCACCATAACTTCCAAGATCCCTCGTGGAGGTTCTTGCCGCAGTGCTCGGCTCCCGCGACGAGCAATCCGAGTTGCTGCGGATGCTGGTGCAACAAAATGCGCCCCGTCAAGGAGGACGCCAAGATAATGGGCAACGTCAACCCCAACAGAGTTCGTACTCAGACTTCTTGGTGATTCATCCACCGGTCTTCACGGAGGCCGAGGAGCCTCTGGAAGTGGAAAGCTTTATCCGCACCCTCGAGGCGAAGTTCCTACTTTGGTGCACCAAACATCAGAAGGCGCTGTATGCAGCGCAGCAGCTTCAAGGAGCCGCTGGTACATGGTGGGAGAACTACATCACCTCACTACCGGCTGGCCATGCCATTGTAAAATTCCGACTTTAAGCATGCCTACCTTTTCTGTAGGATTTAAATCCGCAGGGTCAAATTCAGTTTTAATTAGGGTTGCAAATTCGAAATTTGCGACATGGAATAAAGGAAAGGTTACAAAGAAAATTTAGCCAAGAAGGAATTAAATCACAATATTTCAAATGTGAGCACATGAGAGGGTTAATCCATTATATTCAATTTCAACTTTCAGAAATTTGCTGCAACTTTTGAGTTTGAATTTTGGAGCCACTGTTGTGTGGGGGAGACTGACTGTGGGCCATACATGTCAGTGGGACAGAGCCAAACATGGGTTTTCCTTCTGTGTGAGCGTGACACCGAGGGGGGGCTTGCTCCACCGAGCTGCTTGTGCCTAGCTCCCGAAGGAAGTTCAATGCATTTCATTGTTGATCGATAAGCCTCTTCGCTGCACAGTCAAAGTCCCGTTTTCCCAGCTCGCAAGCTCTCTTCGCACGTTCAGCCGAAGAAACACAAGCTCCCTCGCACGCTCACTCGACAGAACACGGCGCCGCCCCTCTGCTGATCATCACCGATCACCTTCCGGCAGTTTTGACGCCTGGTTGAGCCACCCAAGAGCTGCGCCAATCATTCCCTGATGTCCTCGACGCGTCCCCAGCTCACCTATGGCTTCCTCCGACCGGCGCCATGCCATTTCTTTCTCCTCACGTCGAAGCAATGCCACACCTTACTGCTCCTCGTCGCCAAGCCGGCTCAAATCCCCTCCGGCGTGATCAAAGCCACCCTGAGGTTAGCCACGGAGCCTAGATCCCTCTCCAAAACCCCCTTGCTATTCCCTAACGTCGATGAGCCGGAACTCGAGGGGTATTCGTGGGGTAGGCTTGATCATCCGTACTTCGGATCAATACATAGAATCTAGAGGCCCTAGCGACCCCCCTGTAACTAAAGCCATGAGAAACTGGCCACCCTATGACTGTGCGACGAGATTCGCCACCGCCGGCCAAAACGGCTCGGCTCACCGTCGAGCTACCATTTGCCAATGTTTTCTCCTCGGTTAAGGGGTAGATTCATGTTCCACTACCTTTAGTGGTGCTGTATGGTAGTTTTGCTCATTGAATTAGGCTTGGGACATGCTGTGCACCATCGGCGCCGCGCCACCGACCGCCGCTGCCGGTGCCGACCCATTTCCAGCCGTTTTCATGCTGCTCCACCTTGCCCGGCAGCTGTACCAAGTTCTGAGGGTCGTGTAGGGTGAAACCGTAGCGAAAATGGTCGATAAATGGCGAAGAACAACGCGCGCCACGACCTCTGTCCTGTGCACGCGGTGCTCTGGCGGGAGGTTGAAGAAACAACTGACTGGAGGGCCCCACTGTCAGTGTGTGAAGCGATTTCTCTGTGCAAATTATATCCAGAATATGGCCAACTTTTGCAAGCCCATAACTTTGTGTAGGAAACTCCAAAAAGGTTGAGACCAATTTTGTTGGAATCCTCGTAAGGAGTACTTTGCAGAGGAACAAAGTGCTTGCTATGAAAATGCGCAGGATTTTCTGTAGAATTCATTATATTTAAACCTTTAGGGAGTAATTCAAGGAATATTCCTTTATGAAATATTCCCACTTTTTGGTCAAAAAATATTTCTCCTAGTTCCTGATCTCCAGTAAAAATTTTAGGATTTTTGGAGGTGACTAAGGTGGCGTACAAAAGACCCAAATGGGTCGGACCCTTCCCCGGACCCTGCGCAAGCGGGAGCTACATGCACCGGGCTGCCCTTTACTAAGGTGGCTTAATCAGTTGGTTTAATCAGGTATTAACTAAATTAGGTGAAAATCACAGAATTAATTTCCAGAAAAACAAATTAGGCTTCAACAAGCAATTATGTCCAGCAGAAGGCTTAAAAAATTTTGAAACAAAATTTACTTGAACCCTTAGGTCCAGACTTCTAAAAATATCACATTATTTAATATGAGAAAGTCTGATTAAATTCCTATAAATCATTGAATGTTAATTGTCCAAGAATTTTTGTAGTCAACTCCATCAAAAACTTCTGAAAATTTTATCATTCTCCTATCATGTGTTTAGAAAGCCCCTTAAAAATTTCAACCACAGAATCGTCCATCTTCATAGGTTTGATTCTGTAGTTGTATATATAGCATTAATTCATATTATAACGTATTGCAAATTTTGATCATTTTGGTAGAGGGAATTCTCGAGAAGACTTCGGAGGCTACTGACTTGATTCTATTGACAGAAACCATAGTCGGGATCAACAATAAGGCAAGCCCCGGTTTGCATCAAAATTTACAAGTTTAAATTTGTATACACTTTATAATGTCTAGAATTGTTATTTTTGCATTAAGTCTAGTTTTATATGACACTCCACATGCATGACCCAATAAACCCCTGAAGTATTTGTTATATTATGTTTTACTTAATGGTAGTTGCTAATGATCAAGTTAAGAGAAGTGGATTAAAGAGGCATAACTTGAGTAGGCCGTTTCCTACTGGTGAATAGGGATTAAGGGGGATCAATCGAATGAGTTGGGAATTGATCCACTTAATTGCGGAATGGAGACCGGGCAGGATGGATGGAAAGCTCAAGGACGTGGTCCTGTGAGCCTAGTCCCTGTCTGAGTCAATTGAGGACCGTTCTCGTGTACGGCCCCGCTGGGCAAGTTTGATCTTGTACCAGATGCATACTAGACATATGGCACCCAGGAAACCGATGTAACATGTTAACCTGGGTGTCGAGGCAATCTCCATCGTCCCGTGCAGATGCTGAATAGAGAGAGAAGTCATCACTACGAGAGTTTGCCGTACTGAGACTTACTCCGGTTCGGTGGGAACGGTTCGACATGTGGGTATCTTGTGAAAGGTTGCCACATACGACGTTGAGGGTATTGGTTGATCACTTTTCTCAGACAGGCGTATGTGTCGTGTCATCCGGGTGTTTCGATTTGAATCACCGTCGCTCGCGGTAGTGAGCATACTTGTACACTAAGTTGTGACGTAGTAAGAAACTGGGGGAATGGTTAATATGCTTTGTGATTAATCCTCATATTGGAGATGATGGATGATGAGAACCCTTCACTAAACTTACTTTCTACTTTGGGCTAGTGGCATCGAGACAAAGTATTTCTTGTTTGATTGTGGAGTCTCGATGTTGATGGTGCAAGGTATGTATTGGTCTAGGATAGCTCTTAATAAATTTACCTTCTCCTTGGGCAATGGCATTGAGATGAAGCGTTTCTTGTTTGATTGTGGAGTCTCGATGTAAACTGTTCGAGGATTATAAAATATGCTTAAAAACTTGAAGTAAGGACCCTATGTTAGCTCAAGTTCATCGTTTATGCAAACTTCTGTATTCAGCCCTCTATTTCCAGCATTTAGAGTTCCATGTGTAGGGTTTTGGTTAAGTCTTGTTGAGCATAAGCTCACGGATTGTTGATCCATTGTTTTGCAGGTGACATTGCATATTGCAACGTTAGGGAGGAAGGGTGATCCAAGCGGGACAGCACCCAATGAGGGGTTTGAGTCTCACTTGGAACCCTGCATGCCGCCGTGTTTGGGTGTATTGCTAGTGTGGAGCATCCGCAGACAAGATGGTTTCCTTTTGCTTAGCGTAGGATATAGCTCGTGAGTTGTATTCTTATCTTCTGCTGCAAATGTACGCTGTACATTATTTGTAAAATATGACAATAATATTTATTAAAGACATATGTTGTTGTATATGTGCTCTTTTCGGTTATGTGCTTTTAGGTGTCACATCGCATGACACCACCAAATGCGAATCCTGGACTGTCGGGGCGGTGGTCCCCATAAGCGTGGTATCAGAGCCGCATTGGGAATAGATCATGTATCGGTTTCACCTAGCTTTGGGGCCACTTGTCGGGCCCCAAGCCACATTATAACCACCCCGGCCTTGGACAATAAAAAGACCAGGGTGACCACCCGACAAAGGGTTCCGCGTTCGCAACCCTGCACCCTCACACACTCATACGCTCAAGCAATTCAACAAGCACTCCCGTGGATGTAGGGTATTGTGCTCCGGCGGCCCAAACCACGTAAATCCTGGTGCTCACACGCTCTCTCGAGTCTGGTCATGCGAGAGGCGCCAAGCCCCTCCAATCAACGAACCTCCATGGCTGCTCCGGTAGCGGCCCAGGTGGTGTCATAGCTCACACTCCAACATTTGGCGCGTCAGGTAGGGGGATTTTGCATGCTCTCCATGCGACTATGGTGACCATCACCACCCATGACGAGACTTCTCACCCTACTCGTCCTCGTCTCCAGGATGGAGACGACGAGGCCACCCTCTGCTCCAGGGCGGGTGGGACTGACGGAGCCGGTAACCAAACAGCCGGCACACTCCGTGTGATGTACGAGGGTTCTTCTGGCGTCTCATCCAGGCGAGCTGTCAAAACCCTGCGTCGAGCAGTGGTGGTGGCTGCTCCAACCCCGGGCTGGCGCTACATCATAAGTGGAAGGAGACGCCAATCAGCTTCAATGCCACCGCCTGCCCCAAGAACATGGCAGGCGCCGGGAAGCTACCTTTCCTCATCGCCCCGACCATCTCCAACGTGAAGCTCTACCACGTGCTGATCGATTGTGGGGCGTCCCTCAACGTTATCAGTCTCGCAGCCTTCAAAAAGCTGCATATCCCTATGTCCCAGCTTACCCCCTCAAGGCCTTTCTCGGGCGTAGGTCGGGACCCAATCTTCCCGTGTGGTAGCATCTCCCTCCCGGTGACGTTCGGGACGCCTGGGAACTACCGCACAGATAGCGTCGTCTTGGATGTTGCAGAGGTCAGCATCCCCTTCAATACCATAATCGGAAGGCTCGCCCTGTACCGATTCTTGGCAGTAGCACACTACGGCTACCTGGTCCTGAAGATTCCATCCTTGAGAGATGTCCTCAAGATCCACGGAGACCACACTGCTGCTGTCTCAAGGCTGGAAAAGCTCCAAGTGCTGGCAGCTGCTCAGGAGGCTGCTTCCAGTCATGAAGAAGCTTGCCGGGTGCCTCCAAGCACCCGTCAATGAGGGATGACAGTTGCACCCCGTGTGCAGCCCTCAAACGATGAGGGCGTACCAGTCAATGTTGTCCAAGTCAGTCCTGATGCCACCCAGACCGTCCGAATTGCCGGTGGTCTGGGGGGAAAATAGGAAGACACGCTCGTCGCCTTCCTCTGGTCCAATGTCGACGTGTTTGCATGGCAACCGTCGGAAATGCTCGGGATCCCCAGGGAGGTGATTGAGCACCAACTAAAGAAACACTTTGTCGGTACCCACGATATGGGGTACCCCCGCGCACAGAGAAAATGCCTGAGGATCTCGCCCTTCTCCGCAGGGAGAGCTCCGAAGGCGCCACGCGTTCGGCGGGGCCGGACCTCCCTCTCCTCAGAGGAGAGCTCCAGGCTCGCCACGTGGCCTACAGAAGCCGGACCTCCCCCCTCCGCGAGGGAGAGGTCCGAAGGCGCCACGTGTCCAGCGGGGCCGGACCTCCCTCTCCTCAGAGGAGAGCTCCGGGCTCGCCACGTGGCCGACAAAAGCCGCACCTCCCCCTCCACGGGGAGAGGTCCGAAGGCTCCACGTGTCCTCCGGGGCCGGACTTCCCCCTCCTCAGAGGAGGGCTCCGGGCCCGCCATGTGTCCAGCAGAACAGCGCTGCCTGCCCCCGAGCAGTAGGCAGCGGGCGTAAAGACGCTCCATACCTTGCCTGTACAAGGTATTCAAGGCCCGCGCCTTCCCAAGACGCGGAGGCGCGGAGCACGCCTCTGTCAGGTGCCGTTGTGCCCAGTCGCATCACAGACTGGCGCGCGGTATCAGAACCTGCCAGCCAATAAACATAGCGACAATACATCCCCTGCCGCCTCCGCCGTCATCAACCACTACGACTAGCATGCGGCATGGGCAGGGCGGCAAGACGAAGACTCAGAAGCCTCCGCCAGAGACAACTACCGACATAACTGCAGATACGATAGTCGGCAGGCAATCTCCCCGGGACCACCTGTCGGGTCCCGGGCCCCCTTGTAAGCCACACGAGCCTTGGACTATAAAAGGCTCGGGTAGGCGACGTTAGCAAGGGTTCGCACTCCAGCAACTCACACACTAGGCATACTCACCCTCAAGCTCAGGACTCCGGTTCTGAGCAACAAGCAATACAGCGAGCACCTCTGCTCACCGTGGATGTAGGGTTTTATGCTTCGGCGGCCCGAACCACGTAAAACTCGCCATGTCAAGCTCCTCCCTCACTCGTCCCTACGCTTAAGCTCTCCGCAAGCGACTAGCCCCTCCGAAAAAGAACCTCCTTGGGCTTCCCAGAGCAGGTCCGAGGGAAGTGTCGACCACACACTTCAACATTTGGCGCGCCAGGTAGGGGGCTTTTCCCTTGCGTGACGAGTTTCTGCCGACGAAGATGGTCAAGCTTCCTTCAGCGGCAAGCTCTCCTCCCCCGCGTTCACGACGGACCGTGACCAGCGGGGAATACGTGTCGACCCACTCAGGACGGAGTGTGTTGGCGCAAGCTGGAAGCCAGCAGCCAACTCCGGCAACGCCGACTCCGGCAATGCAGGCTCCAACTAGTGTGAGATCTTCTGCAGTGCTGAGCGTACCCCACGGGGGTGTGCTAGCTGCAGCAAGAGTGCTACTGCGCAACCCACCTGCTGGGGACGCACCCCATTCAGCGACCAAGCAGTGGATTCGCGAGGTGGACCGTCTCGTCGTCGCCGCTGCAAACCCTCGGCTTCGGCGGGGACGACGCTCCGGCCAGCCGGCTGTGTCGCTGACGTGCACGCCCTTGACGGACAGACGGCGGATTCCAGCTCCACCAGGCTTCCGTCGCCGGACCTGAGGACAGAGCTGGAGCGGTGTCACTTGGGCCAAGATGCCCGGGTGTACCTCGAGCGACGTCGAGAAAGGCGTCGCAACCAAGAGGCTGGCTACAGCATGACATCAGCCTCGACCCATCCTGAGGCGCAGACCTTCGCCACGCGATCTCTGCCCCAGGCATACGCCACACAGCATATTCCACAGTCATATGCCCTGCAAATGGTGCCCCCGGTCTATGGTGCAGCCTTGCCCATACCGAGGTACACTGTGCCAGCGGCGAACCAAGCGTTCGCGGCACCAACGCCTGCAGCAACAGGAGCAGGATGTGCGGCCCTGGCGCCCCACCTACGCTTCGCGAGGTGGCCGCGCAAGTTTCGGCCGCACCTGCCCGAGAAGTACGACGGCAGCGTCAACCCGGCGGAGTTCCTCCAGATCTACTCCACCGCCGTACTTGCCGCAGGAGGGGATGAGGCCATCATTGCCAACTACTTCCCCGTCGCCTTGACTGGCCCAGCCCGGTATTGGCTCATGAACCTCCCCCAGGGTTCTTTAACTTCCTGGGGAGAGCTCTGCCGGCAGTTCATCGCCAACTTCGGCAGCTCCTACACCCGTCCCGGCAAGGAGCTTGACCTCCACGCCATCAAGCAACAACCTGGGGAATCACTGCGCTCCTTCATCCAGCGGTTCTCGCAGGTACGCAACACCATCCCGCACATTCAAAGTGCTTATGTGGTGGTGGCGCTACGGCAGGGTATCCGGGACAAGAAGATGCTTGAGAAACTCGCGACCAGAGAGGTCCATGATGTCTCCGAGCTCTTCAGCCTGGCGGACAAGTGCGCCAGAGCAGCCGAAGGGCAGAACTGGCACTCTCTGCCAACCTCCGATTTAGGAGGGAAGCCCGGGTCTGGCGCGGCTTCCCACGGAGGCGGCAAGAAGGCCAAGAACCGGGGAGGTGGCAAGATGAAGTCATCGACCGTGGCTCCCATTGCCGCAGCAGCGGCACCCAGTGGAGCTCGGGGGCCACGCCCCGACAAAAGGCAGCGGCAGTCACCAGCCCCAGATGGTGACCAAGGCGAGCTATGCCCCGTGCATGGCACCAGCAAACATACTGCTGCCGAGTGCTGGGATATCCAGAGGCTCGCAGAGCGCTTCCGGAAAGGGAGGCAGCAGAGAGCTGGGGCCAGGGAGGGCAAGCAGAAGGGTAACGCCTCAGTCAGTGTCGGCCACCAGGTGGGGTTTCAGGAGCCTCAGCGCATCATAAAGACGGTGCACAACAGTGAGGACTCCAGCTCCGATGGTGACGGGCCAGGGCGGTAGCCGACTGTGGCTACCCCGAAAAGTTAGTGGAGGCTGCACTGCTGCGGCGTCAACCTTGGAGAAGCTCCAAGTAGTCGCAGCAGCCCAAGCACCAACCCCTACGGTGCAGGACCGGGCCAGCTCCACCCGAGAGCACGCCTCTGTGCCTCGGCCGTACCTCCGGGGGGCCACCCAGGGTCCGTCGACACTCTTGAAGGGCTTAGCCAGAAGGGGAAGGACGCCTTGGGTCTCCCAAGAAGAGTCCAGGTTCTCCTACACCTTGAAGGCCTTAGCCAGAAGGGGAGGGTACCCCGGGGCGCCCAGGAGAAGCCGCGCAGGACCTGATCCAGCGTGAAGATGACGACCTCGTCAACGAGGCTCGGCTGCAGATGACACCCCACAACGCACGGTCTCGGCTGGTGCTCTAGCACTACCGCCAAAGGACCAAATGCATCAGGGACCTGCAGGAAGGCAACCTGGTGCCGCGGCACACACTTTCCCGCGAAGGACCTATAAACTCTCCCCCAGCCGGGAAGGTCCCTTCTGAGTCACGAAAGTTGCCGTCCCAGGTACACATGCCTTTCAACCGAGTATGGGATCCGTTCCCAAAACCCTTGGCATGGAACAACACTGTAAGTCCTACCCCTCGAGCGTTAGTAGAACAGGGCCATATCCTTCTGTAATAAATCCCATAGAGTCTAGGAACAGCGCTTGGGGCAGCTAAGTCTCAGGGGACGGTCCAGGACTACGTCCAGCTTGGCCTGGTTCCGACCCTAAGCGCGTAGAGTCTTGCTTCCCTTCTTGACGAGGCGGGTCGTTGCCTCCATGTACAGCCTGACTTCCACCTATCGGTATTAACACAGAAACCTGTTCTACTTCGCTCTCTCTCATGTGCTCATTTAAATTACGCATTAATTTTTATGGTCGCACTCTCTATGTATGCTCACCGTACACCTAGCTCCCTTTCTCCCGCGCTCATCTATAGTCAGCATTTGCTATCCTACCGAAGGCGGTTGCGCTTGAGGCACCTGCCGATGGCCAGGTGGGCCTCTCGGGCCTCCCCCAGTCAGGTGTTGCGGTGTCAGTTGGTCACCTTCAGGAAAGGCCTGCGCCGTGCATGGGTGGTCCAGGGTGCGTATCCCGCTTAGCCGGCTCTGTGCCCAAAGCGTGCGCACCTTGCCCTCCGGAGGTCCAGGGGAGTACAACCGCTTTTCCTGGTTCCGTACCCAAAGCCTGTGCACTCTGCTTCCCCGGCGCACGGTCTAGTACTAGGGATCGGACGGTCGTACCCGGACCTTGGAGGGAGCCGGAGCCCCGGTGCCTCGCGCACAGAATTGCCCAAGCCCCATATACCGGACTAAGACCGTAAGCCGAATAAGACTAGGAGACGGGGAGGGTAGGACCCCCCGAGGAGAATTACGTTTCCTCTACCTGTGTGCAGGACCTCCAGGTTACAACAACGGGGGCTGCATGAAGCGGGGGGCAAGGAGCTACCAACCACTCCAGCACAAGACCGGAAGATCCGGGTCCAGCCCCTTCAACTAGGGGCGAGGCCCGAAGGCCCCAAGTCGTCCTCGCCCGCCGCCAGCCGTGCGGCGAACCTCTCCGCCTCGGCCGCCGTAGAACGCTCCTGGTTCTCAATGGCGAGCTTGCGGCGTTCCAGCCTCTGGCGTATCTCCTCCACGGCAGAGAGGCTCTCCTCGGCCCGAGCATGTGCCTCAAGGGCCTCCCTATGGAGCCGCCGCGTTTCGGCGTCCAGACGGTCGACAGACCGCTTCAACCGGTCGAGGAGCGCTTCCCTGAAGTCAAGCGACTCCCACCTGGAATCGAGCTCGCCCTTGACCTTAGCGGTCTGCTCCCTCAAAAGGTTCCCCCAGATGAGGAGGCGATCCCTTTCAACCATGTGCCCCTCTCGCTCACGACCGAGCGCGGCCAAGACCTGCCGGGCGCTCGCTTGGGCGAGCACGAAGGCATCCGCCAGGGGCAGTGGGGCAGCAGAGGCCGGAGCAGCACCCCCGACATCCTCCATCACATCATCCTCAAGAAAGGGTGATGCGCCAGGGACCAGGATGAGACGCTGGTCAGGAGAAGCAGGCGCCGGAACTTTGACAGCCGGACCCGCCAAACTCTCACTAACTTCTGGCTCCTCGGCCCGTGGAGAGGGACGGGTGGGGGAAGTTGACGCTGAAATAGAGGCGGGGCTGCCTGGTACAGGGTCGACCTGCGCTGGCTTGGGGGCTGCGGTAGCCGTCTCGGCGGGAGGAGATGACGCTACCGTGGAATCCGGGCACACCGAAGCAGGAGAAACTCGCGTTGGCTTGGGGGCCGCGACAGCTGTCCCGGTTTCCGAGCGCGACGGCGCAGACTCTCCACCAGTCAGGGACGGCCGGGAAGCGCGAACACTCCAGCGGGCCCTGAACCCCGACTTCCGAGCTGGGGTAGGATTCCTAGAGCCCACCGTTGTCACTGACGACCACTCCGCAGTCGCCTGGATTGACAGAGCGGGGGATGCTCCAGAAGCTCCCCTCGACGCATCAGCCCGGGACCTCTTTGTGTCGCCACCAGGAGGAGTACCATCTCCAGAGGCAGGAGGTGCAGGCACCCTGGATCCTCGACTTGACATAGATGTCGCCACTGGAGGAGATCGAGTGCGTTTCTTCTCTGAGGGCGGGTTGGAAGCCATGGCGAAGTAGGGCTCAAAGACAAGAAGACAAAGGCACAAGAGTCCAAGGAAAAGCGCTGGGAAGTGCGAAGGGAAGCCTCAATGCGGGTAAGATCCCCTTTTAAAACTCCCCACATGCGATTCCAAGCGATTCGAAACTCTTCGAATATGCCGCATCGACAACCGCTTCGGCTCCAAGACCGAGCACCGATGACAGGTGGACCCAAGCCGCCCAGCTGAAGCGGTGGGTCAAGGAGTCAGTCGCCCAAGAAGATGAGCCGGCAAGGCGCTTCGGCGGTTCCCGAAGAAAGCGCCGCGACGTACAGAAGTGGCAGCCTTGGGAACCGCCGCAGTAAAGGCAACCATCAAGTGGGCGCACGCTCCCACGATCCCGCGACTGTTCGTGCTCCGGCAGCGGTCAATGCGGGACTTAGAGAAAGTGCGCGGAACAGAAGAGACGGAGGTCCCACCTCGGGCTCGCTATCTCCCCCGAGATGGGCCCGAGGGCCACTGTCGGTACCCGCGATATGGGGTACCCCCACGCACAGGGGAAAATGCCTGAGGATCTCGCCCTTCTCCGCAGGGAGAGCTCCGAAGGCACCACGCATCTGGCGGGGCAGGACCTCCCTCTCCTCAGAGCAGAGCTCCGGGCTCGCCACGTGGCCTACAGAAGCCGGACCTCCCCCCTCCGCGGGGGAGAGGTCCGAAGGCGCCACGTGTCCAGCGGGGCCGGACCTCCCTCTCCTATGAGGAGAGCTCCGGGCTCGCCACGTGGCCGATAGAAGCCGGACCTCCCCTTCCGCGGGGAGAGGTCCGAAGGCTCCACGTGTCCTCCGGGGCCGGACTTCCCTCTCCTCAGAGGAGGGCTCCGGCCCCACCACGTGTCCAGCAGAACAGCGCTGTCTGCCCCCGAGCGGTAGGCAGCAGGCGTAAAGACGCTCCATACCTTGCCCGTACAAGGTATTCACGACCCGCGCCTTCCCAAGACACGGAGGCGCAGAGCACACCTCTGTCAGGTGCTGTTGCACCCAGTCGCATCACAGACTGGCGCGCGGTGTCAGAACCTGCCAGCCAATAAACACAGCGACAAGACATCCCTTGCCGCCTCCGCCGTCATCAACCACTATGACTAGCATGCGGCATGGGCAGGGAGGCAAGATGAAGACTCAGAAGCCTTCGCCAGGGACAACTACCGACATAACTGCAGATACAATAGTCGGCAGGCAATCTCCCCGGGACCACCTGTCGGGTCCCGGGCCCCCCTTGTAAGCCACACGAGCCTTGGACTATAAAAGGCTCGGGTAGGCGATGTTAGCAAGGGTTCGCACTCCAGCAACTCACACCCTAGGCATACTCACCCTCAAGCTCAGGACTCCGGTTCTCAGCAACAAGCAATATAGCGAGCACCTCTGCTCACCGTGAACATAGGGTTTTACGCTCCGGCGACCCGAACCACGTAAAACTCACCGTGTCAAGCTCCTCCCTCATTCGCCCCTATGCTTAAGCTCTCCGCAAGCATCTAGCCCCTCCGAAAAAGAACCTCCGCAGGCTGCTCAGAGCAGGTCTGGGGGAAGTGTCGACCACACACTTCGACACGCTCCGACACCAGGCTGGTCCAACAAAAGCCTCAGAAGCAATCCATCGAGTGGCAAGACTTCATCCGTGAAGAACTCAAGAAGTTGCTCGTTGCTAGCTTCATCCGAGAGGTCCACAATCCATGATGGTTGGCCAATCCTGTTGTCATCCCCAAGGTCGATGGAAAGCTTCACATGTGCATCGACTACACCACCCTCAATAAGGAATGTCGAAAGAATCCGTTTCCCCTCCCCCTTATAGACCAAATAATGGGTTCTACATCCGGCTGTGATCTATTGTGTTTCCTAGACGCATATTCAGGTTTCCACCAAATACCTATGTCTAGGGAAGATGAAGAGCATACTGCCTTCATCACAGTAGATGGTCTACACTGGTATGTGTCCATGCCTTATGGTCTTAAGAATGACATTCCCCACTTCTGTACGTGCAATGCACAAAACGTTTGGGAATCTCATTCGAGACCTAGTAGAGGTGTATGTCGACGACATCGTAGTAAAGGTTAAGTTGAAAGCATCTCTGCTCGACAACCTAGCCCTAGTCTTCAACAGACTGCGTTCAACACGCATGAAGTTGAACCTAGACAAGTGTGTCTTTGGGGTCTCTATTGGAAAGCTACTCGGTTTCTTGGTCTCACACCGAGGGATAGAAGCTAACCCGGAGAAGATTAAGGCAATAGAATTGATGCGGCCACCAGCCCGCATCAAAGATGTGCAGAAGCTTACCGGATGCTTGGCTGCGCTCAGTCGATTTATCTCTAGACTGGCTGATCGAGCTCTTCCGTTCTTCAAGCTTCTACGTAAATCCGGTCCATTCGTATGGACCGACAAGGCAGATGAGGCTTTCCAAAAGCTGAAGAAGTTCCTAACAACGCTACCAGTCATGGTGGACCCAAAACAAGGCGAGCCTTTGATCCTCTACATCGCTGCTACAACTGAGGTCGTGAGCATGGTTCTGGTAACGGAGCGGCCAGAACTCCATCGACCTCAAGTCCCAGATAAGGCTCCTACTGCCGTAGGTCAAGAGTCCCAGGACTAAGACTCTGTAGGAGACCATAGTGACGGGGAAATAATCAGGTCCCAATCAGCCGCACCTGATGGTTAATGCATATCCTGGTTCAAGCTCCTGGAATGCAGTCCCGGACCCGGGGGCCTGGGGGCCCCGAGTTCCGGACCTCCCCAAGAAGAACCATCCAGGTCCCAGCCAACTAGATCTGGCAACCAGTACACGTCCGGGTCCGAGCTCCCAGAGTGCAGCTCCGGACCCCGGGGCCGGGGACCCACGAGTCCCAGACCTCTACAAGAAGACACATCGGACCCCTCCGGGAGGGTACGAATCATCCAGTGTCCGGTCTACTTCATCAGCGAAGTCCTCCATGATTCCAAGACAAGATATCTGGAGGAACATAAGCTGCTCTATGCAGTCCTCGTTGCTTCAAGGAAGCTGCGCCACTACTTCCAAGCTCACAAGATCTCGGTGGTTACCTCATACCCGCTGAGAACCGTCCTCCACAGCCCGAACGCAACCGGATACATAGCCAAATTGGCTGTGGAGCTGACGGAGTTTGAGCTGGACTTCTTACCGCGCCACGCAGTGAAAAGCCGGACAGCTGCAACCATTGAACATTCCGGCGTGGAAGTGGGAGGATATCAGCATGGATTTCATAGTTGGATTACCTCTCACATCCCACAAACATGATTTGATTTGGTTGATAGTCGATCGACTAACCAAATCGTCTCATTCTATCCCCGTACATACAAAGTATGTTGCCATGCAATATGCGGAGTTTTACATTACAAGGATCTTGTGCTTGCACGGTGTTCCCCGCACAATTATTTCAGATCGCGGTGCATTGTTCGTTGCTCGATTTTGGTAACAGCTTCATGCGTCATTGGGGACTAAACTGCTCCGAAGCTCCACATATCACCCGCAAACGGATGGTCAAACTGAGCAGGTGAATCATGTTCTTGAAGATATGCTACGCGCTTGTGCCATCCACCACGGTAAAAACTGAGACGATCATTTACCGTTGGTGGAGTTTTCTTATGATAATGGCTATCAAGCTAGCATCAAGATGGAGCTGTATGAAGCTCTATACGGCCGGAAATGTCACACAACACTCAACTGGTGTGAGTCCGGCGAGCGATTCATATACGGTATCGAACTCATGAATGAGGCCGAGGAACGAGTACGAGTAATACAAGCCAATCTCAAGGCTGCTCAATCTCGTCAAAAGAGCTATGCGGATAAAAGACGCCGTCCTCTCCATTTCGACATCAGAGACCATGTGTATGTCCGTGTGTCTCCAATGAAAGGGGTTCATCGTGTGAGGACCCGACGGTCCCAACAATCCAGGATCTCGCTGAGGGGTGCTGCGATGGACAGCACTGGATAACACATGAAAAAGGTGATAAGCGGAAGCTAAATTTTATTACATACAGTGTTAATAAACATAGTTACAACAAAATAACGTTGTACTCTACACTCGCGGGCGTAGACTAAGCAAAAGGTTCACGTTCAGCCCGTGAACGTGTTCCTACTAGAACACACGCACACACTAACACGGCGGCGTGCACGGCTCCCATTCGACGGTGGTTCCCTCTTGGGGGTCCTTCTCCTCCTCGAGAGCCTCCTCCTCATAGAACCTTACAAACACTTCAACAAACAAGCAGTAAGCATGATGGCTCAGCAAGACTAACCCGTCTCACCTAACATGTAACTCTATATGCAGGAATTGAAGGGTACAATTGAAATTTCTTTGCATAAGGACTTGCCTAAGTAGTTGATCCTTACTTTCAAGTTTTAGCCTCAAGTGAGTGGAAAACCATGTGCTAAGACACATAAGAAGTCCATAATCAAACAAGAAAAGCATTCCTCTTATGTGCTTTGCCTAAGGTTGGAAAGAACTTTGATTTGCTCTAAACTAAAACATGTCATTAACAATCAACGTAAAGCTTTCAACCAGAAACTTTTATCATGACAACTAGTCTGTTCTTTCTATGTCACGGTGTAGTAAACAAGTGGTACTCACTGACCGTGATAGATGGTGATCATAATTGATTTACACCTGCAGGGTTACCCGAATAACCCGTCATGTATACCCGTACTCGATGTTGCCTACAGAAACCATCACGGACGTCGTATGCAACTACCTTTCATTCGTTAGCCAAGTGTTAAACCGGTCATATCGTCCTGAGCAGGAGGTATCTACGCAGAGCATCCCTGTTGCCCGCTAGCCGATTTAGACCTCGCTGCTCTCAACCTACCCTCTGGACGACAAGCAATGCCTCAACAGATCGCTACCTGAATTACATCGGTTTCCCGGTTTCCACATAGCCGGTAGGTCTTCGGTACAGTTCTAGCTTGTTCAACAAGCCCGCGCATGGCTCGGTGTTCAATCGACACAAGCAGAGCTATGGCACCCAGGCCCCAAAGTCCTGCTGCCCTTACTCTCCGCTCGGTCTCATTTTTATGCCATGTGATTCATTGTCTATCTCTCTAACCGAGTGGTGTGCCTCTAAGCCTATTCCCGCGAGTAGTTCCAACTACTCGGCTTGCACCGACTCCTATACCATTTGAGCATTGCAGTAGCTACTCGAGGTTCAAATCCTATGCCCAAAATCCCTGGTTCTCTTGGCTATGCAAGTGGGTTTCAAGTCAAGACTCTAATGCACATCTTAAGACTTGCATAAAGTGATCAAAACAATAAACTTTAAATGTAAGTTAATGCAAACTGAAGCTTGCCTTGCTGCTGGTCGTCGAGTAAAATCCCTTCCGGAGGGATACAATCTAGAATCTCCGGTTCCTCCTCGAACTTCGCGACTACACGAAATAAAAATAACCATGCGTGTCAAATTAGATGCATTTGTGTTGAGATGATAATGTGAAGACTATAAGTATAGCTATACAGCCCTTTTGACCCTGAAATTGTTGCTGTGGTTTGGTGACAACCTAAACAGGCACTTGGCCAAATTTCATTTGAAGAAAAGCTACTCTGAGCCCTACACAAATAAAGGTGTATTTTGGCCATAACTAGAGCTTCTAAGGTTTTCTAAGGATTTTCATGGAGCAAGCCATGACTTTATGGAAACTAGAGTTCAATATGGTTCTAATGGAATTTGTTTCATAAAATTTGGAGAATCCTAGCAAAAGATATGGGCTAAAGAAGTTCATAGAAATTCTGAAAAATATTTCTGGACATTTTTCTTTTTCTCTGGACCAGTTTACTTAATCACACCATTAGGTATAATAAATGAGCTCGGATGGATATGAAATTTTTCATGTGACTCAGGGATATTACAATGATCATCCTGGCCAAATTTCAGAATTTTCCATAAAAGCAATCTCCAGTTAAAACTCCCAACAGTTTAAATTTTTGAGAATTAATTCTGGAGCAATAAGGGTTTTCATGGAGTTAAACTTATTTTGCTGGAAAGTACTCAGAGAGCTGAATCAAACAAAATTTGGTTCACTCGATTTGGACACTCCTAGCCAAAGTTATGGGCTTCTAAAGTTTGGAGCCGAATTCGGATTTAAATTTCTATTGGAAATTCGGCTGGGTCCACGTTTTAAACTGCAGCCTATGGAAAACGAATAACACACGTAGCTACGGGGTTCTCAGCACACATTCACTCGGGATCCCTAGCCACAGCCGATCCCGGATTTAAATTCCGGTCGACGACATCTGGGCCGGCCCTTTATTCCTCCTCCTGCCTCCCTCACGCGCGCGGGGCTCCCTCTCGCCAGACCGAGGCGGCGCCTCGCGGGCCGCACATTCTCCGCCACCTCCCGGACGGAGGCTTGCCGCCTGGGGTTTAGGAGGTTGCTGAACCCGTTTGTGAGGTCGGGGCAAGCTGCTGATGGCCGGAACCATGTCGGCGACGTGCGGCGACCTCGGGAGAGGTTCGGCGCCGTCGGCCGGTCGTTCTAGCACCGCAAAAGCTTGGGAAAACAGCTCTACAGCACCAGTAGGTGCTAGGGTATATCGGTAAGTAAGCAACTGAGCTCAGAAGTGTCTCCAAAGAGGTCCTCACCGTGCGCCCGAATGATGCCGCCAGTTTTGTGCTCGGGAAAACCAAAATTGTGCTGTCTACGGGCGTTTCTGAGCTAGGGTTTCAAAGAGAATTCGGTCACCAGCTAGTCTAGCTCATTTGTGCAGGAGTTAATGCCCTAAGAACGAATTAGGAGAAATTTCGTACCGGCCATTCGGTTTGCACCCGCTGGAGCAAAAATTCTGAATTGGAGCTCGGCGGTTCACGGCTTGATCAGGGGTTTGGGGAGGAGCAGCGCTGAGGTCTGGCGCTCCTATGGCTGTCCTTGCTCGGGCGGAAAACCTCCTCTGTTGAGCTGTCCACGTGTGCCCCGATCACCGGTTGTATACGGTCGCCGCACGAGGAAGGTGTTCACGGTGTTAGGAGGCTGGAATTCGATAGGTCGTGCGTCGAGGGAGTAGAGGGAGGACGCCAGGTGCCGTTTTGCAGCTTGGAGGGGTGGTGTGCGTGAGGTTTGGCCGGCTCCCTATCGATTGACAGGGGCGGCAGTGAGCGGGCTGGGTTTCTGTTCTTTCTCGCGAGGTGGAAGAGAGGAGCGAGTTGATTCGGTGTGTGTGAGCAAAAGATCATCTCGTGGTGTGATACAACACCAAGGAGGTCTCCAGCTTGATGCACAGCGAGGAGGTGGCTGGCCTCGGTGGCGGTCGGTGAGTCTTCGGGTGGTTCGGGTGAAACACAGAGAACAGAGGGAACCGAAGACTTCGGGTGCAAGGCTAAATTGGCTCCCAGACATGTGGGTCCATAATTCAAATTTGTCCCACAAAATTGAATTTTTCTACTGCTCTAAATATTCTGACCACATTGTCCTTGGTGTAACACCCCCAAAATGTAGCAAAAAACAAATTCAAACCAAATGGACGAAATGCATGTTGGAGAAAAATTCAAATCCAAACCAGAATTTAAATTTGAAGCAAAAACAGAATAGAAAAGGAAAAAGAAAAAGGGCCCACTGGGCTGAAACCGCCGCAGCAGCCCCAGCCGGCCCAGCAGCCCGCGGCCTATCCCCCCTCTCCTCCCCACTGACCAGTGGACCCCGCTTGTCAGCCCTTTCTTCAACCGCCGCCCGCCGCTTCTCCCGCTCCCGATCGCGCCACCCCCGTCCAAATTCGGCGCCCACGAGCCATGATCTCCAGCCCACTCGTTGCTGCACCACCTCAACCGACCCAGCCGCCCTCCCTCGTATATTTAAACGCAGGAAAACCCCGCCGGTTTCCCCTCGCCGCTCCATTTTCTTCTCCGGTGAGAACCGAGGATCCCTCTGCCGTTTCCTTCCGAATTTCATCCGAATTCTCTGATCTAACGTGCGTAGCTTGTTCCACCGCCACCGGGGAGCCTTGCAGGTGAATGAAACACCGTGTGTCGCGCTCTAGCCGCCGCTCCGACGAGCACCCCCGAGCTCCCCCCTCGAACGTCGTCGCCGAGCCGTTTCCAACCCTCTCTGGTTCACGAAAAGCCCACTGGTGAGCTCCCCTACCTCCCCTCTTCCGTTCTATGTCAAGAAATCAAAGTTTTAGCGAGCGTAGACGAAAACCCGAAACTTTCCGGCGATATCGCCGCCGCCCGCCGCCGGGCAGCGCAGCCCGCACCCGGCCAGGGCGACGTGGCCCTCTGTGGCCCGTCCGTTTTAAATCGTGCGGCCACAGTCAGATCTCCCGCGTACCCCTTCGCGTTATAATCTCGGCCGTCCATTTAAAATCCAACGGCCCACAGCAGCCCCGCATTATAAAGGCTGGGAATCTTACGCGCTACCACCTGGATTTGTTAGAAAAGAATAGCTAGCCCCTGAAACCTTCTGATCTAGCCCCTGGGCTCTCTGGAATTCATGTAAATGCATTTAAAAATCAGTTTTAGCCCCTGGACTTAATAAAAATTAGGAAATACCCTCTGTAAATGATGCATTGACCCCTGAGGTTTCTGGGAAATATTATTTTGACCTTGCAACAGTATAGAATTTATATTTCAACCCTGGGGAATATTTAATTTAGAAATTTAAGCAAATTGAGTGTGATTTAAATTCAAACATAGGTATAAATTCAGTTTGAATTATTCAAATACTGTTGAAAACTTGTAGAACAATCTGAAGTTTGAATTTAGAGGGGAAATAAACTTTGAAATTTCAATAAGGTTGCTGTTTTGTTATTTATTTCTGAAATATACCCTTTAGGCATAAAACAAAATTAAATGTGGAAAAATGAATCTAAGTAACCAGTATAAATTTTGTCTATGAATTTATTTTGCTGTTTAGTGCTGAAATTCATTTATAGGCTTGAAATGATTCTGAAAAATAGATAAAAATATATTTAAATTGATCCCATCAGATAGGAAGTCAAAAGATATTTTGTTGGACGTTTTAGGTCAACATGTATTCTGTGTAGGTAATATATTGTGTTATTTTAGTATTGAAGTTCACTTTTAGGTATGGAAAGTAAATCTGAAAATATAGGAAAATAGGTGTACATAATTAGAAAATGCCCAAATGAGGTCCCTAAATCCAAAAAACTTCAAGTTTAACATTTTGTAGGATAATCTAAAAACCTAATTGTTGTTGGGAACTACATTTCATGCAAATTTTGTGGCTAAGAAGTGTAGTATCAAATATAGAAAATTAGTTAAATTGGGAATTCATATTTAGTGTGCACTTAGATATCTGAATATCAAGTTAGAAATAATAGGTATGTTTGAAAGTGCATGCATGCATGGAAGCAACATATCTAGGGTAAACACAAAACTTAAATGTGTGTATGACTTTCATGTGTATGTATGTGTGGTTTGTATGAGTGAAAATGTGAATCATTGCTTATGGAATGTACTTTCTTTTGTTATGTGTATGATGGCATGATTAGAACCAGCCCCAGAGCCGGTTCTAACCTTCCAAGACCAAGACTTTCGATTCCCGGAGCAGCAGGAAGAAGGCAAGTATCCTTGACCACTTTGATCCTATACTAGGATGTGTAGTTAGAATTTAATTGCATTGTCAAATTGGAATATGATACCCATGCTAGGAAGTTTCCCTAGATTTTCATTACCTTGCTTCCTTGTAGCCTGGGTTGGGAGTTATTTTATTATGTCAATCATTTACACTACTCATGCTTAGCCATGCTTAGAATGGGATAAACGGGATATGAGATCATCACCTTGATCACTTTACCTCTGAATGGATTATTATGAATTATGTAGAGATAGGGATCTAGGTAAGTTGGATGCTTTGGTTGGTGTTGTGTGCACGAGACATGGATTTGTGTTTAGTCTTTGCCCGGATCCTAAGGACCGGTTCATGGAGCATGTAACCTAGCTTTACCGTGCCAACCACATGCTGAGATGGGGCAGCTTGGCCAATTAATTAGGTGTATCTCCGGCGTAGTATGGGTGTTTGGATGGTGCGGCGAATAGGTGTCAGCTGGACTACCATATGAACCGCAAGGCTCAAGACGGGGCCACTGCAGCGGGGGTTGGAGCCTTCTGGATGCTGTTAGGGGTGAAACCTCAGTGGGCCCACACTCATCGGGAATCCATTTTTAAAGGCCTCGTAGTGATCTACTGGCTACACACATCGGAAGTGTGAACGTGGTTCACGGCCACTGGCATAATGAAGGTTTTTCTAGTCCACCCGGCAACGGGGGATGATATCACTACATGTGGGTACAGTGGTGCAAACTCTGCAGAGTCAAAACTGTCATGACAGCCGTGCTCACGGTCAAGAGCGGCTTAGACTTATCCATGATTAGAGGATGATGAATTGGTAAGTGGAGGATGTTAAGCGCGAAGCTTAACAATGGAAATGAAGTTATGGTTATTTGATATTGATGAGGGGTTGGGGGATTGGGACCATTCCACTTATGTAGTAATGTAGGTGCATAATAAGCTAAGCTGATAGGGACTAATTGCGTAGTGCTTTAACCATGAGTTCAATCCTTTCCTTGCTCTGGCCATGCATGACATAACTTTCCCACACTTGCTGAGTACCAACGGTACTCAAACTTGCTTTTCGGTTGGTTTAAAATTGCTGCTCAGGCCAAGGGAATGGCGTGGTGTACAACGACCAGGACTTCAGACCAGAAGAAGGATTCTAGGTTCATGGAGTCCCCCAGGCAACACCTGTGATGGAGCCCAAAAGACTTATCTTCCGCTGTTTATTTATTTACATTATTGTGAACATATTATCATCCTTCGAGACGCTATGTAAGACTTATTTATATTTGAACACTTGGCTATTAATATAATGATACTTCACTATTTGTCATCACATGTATGAGAAAATGATCCTGGCATACATGTGGGAGTCACTCGGGTGTTCTACGGAATAACCGGGTGTGACAGAAGTGGTATCAGAGCCAGGTTGCCCGTAGGAACGTGGACCTAGATAGAAATGGACGTATTTAAGGACTTTATGTTCTTAAAAACTATTTTACAAAAGGTGTGGGGTAAAAGCGTTAATTAATGTTGTTTCTTTATTTGTTCATCTTGCCTCAACCTTCATTCAAAATACAGTATTTATTTAACTAATGTCTTACTTGATTTTAAATGTTTTATGTTTTATATGGTTCGCATGGTCCGCATCGCTCGCAAGTCCACCGGAGGGAGAGTTCCTATAGCTGAACTTGCCTTGAGGGAGGAAAACCGCCTGGTGATGTACTACTCCTACGGGTTGGCAGTAGGAGGCTTGTTGCACCGTCTTCGGCGTATGCTCCACACCGCCGGCAACGTGGGCAAGCTAATCATCCCCTACAGCTCCACCAAGACCATTTGTGAAAAGCAGAAAGAATGGAGCTCAGAGATGAGGATCATCCACGACAACAAGCTGCTCAAGATCCACCGCTCTCCAGCTTGTCGGGCGACTCAGGCTGATGCTGAGAAGGATGTCACCTAGGAGGCCATCACCTGGCAGAGTTACATCAACCGTGGCCACCTAGACAGGACTGAGTACATGTACGTCCTCCAACGTGAGAGTGGCACCACGGAGTACATGTACCCGCCGGTGCAACAGGGGACTTCCCATGATCACATGGACATGTGCTTGGAGGATGCCGCTATGCTCATTACTCGTTTGCAGGAGTGCCGGCAGGAGCTTCAGGATGTCCATGACACCCTGAAGGAGACTGAGGCGTTGCTTCGCGCCAGCTTGAGGGCGAGGGAGAGAGGAGATAGGAACGAACTTTGTGTCACGGAGAATGACACATGGACTCCTGACTCCCCAGACCGCCGGGCGAACAAGCGTCGCCGCACTTCTCCACCAGCAGCTTCCCCACCTAGAGCGGAGTCAGAGAGCAGCCGCAATGATGAGGAAGACCCCGACGAGCCAGCCCAGTGATACGAGTCGTTTAGAGTCATTTCCCTTATTTCAGCATGTTATCGAGTAGTCAAGTCAAGAACGTATCTATTTGCTTGTTAATGTTTGGTGTGTGTCGTGAGTTGGTCGGAGCCATGGGCACTTGTCCACAACCTCGTATTTATTATTGCATTTGCTTTGTGTGTGAAACCTTATGAATCAATAGTTGCATTTATTTTCGTATGAGACATGGTGTCTAAAAATCTATGCGAGATTTTCAGATATTGTCTAAATTTTAATGTCTCAGAAGTTTTAGTTTATACAAGCAATGTGGGAAATTAATGCGTAGTGATTAAGTTGACACTTGGTTAATCATAATAGATGGCCGGAAAAGGAAGAGGTCATGGTGTCAACCCCAACAACAGCAACAACAACAATGAGGCTGCCAATCCTCACCTTCCTGGATCGCAAGGCAGGGGTGGTCGCTGAGGAGGAGCTGATCCTATCTACCAAATGATCGACAATCAAAATCAGCTCATCTAGAATTTGACTCAAGTGGTGGCCAACTTACACCAAGCTCCACCCCCACAGGCTGCACCACGTCAACCAAGGTTGAGTGAGTTCATAGGAACTCAACCCCCGAGGTTTGCAAGTGCCGCTGAACCCCTGGAGGCAGATGATTGGCTCAAGACCATTGAGAACAAGATGAGGATCATACAGTGCCAAGGATATGAGAGGGTGCTGTTTGCCTCTCATCAATTGCATGGACCCGCTTCTGATTGGTGGACCGCTTACGTGGCAGCCCACCACGACCCCGAGAACATAACTGGGGAGGAGTTCAAGCGCAGCTTCCGAAACCACTACATACCAAGGGGAGAACCCAAGAACAAGAAGAAGGAGTTTCTTGGGCTGCAACAAGGCAACATGACGGTGAGGGAGTACCTCACCAAGTTCACCCAACTGTCCTGCTATGCGCCACGAGACATTGAAACTGATGAGCAGAAACAGGACTGCTTTGTGGAAGGGCTCACCATGGAAATGCAATGTGCAATGTCCTCCAACGAATATGAAAGTTTCCAAAAGATGGTGGACAGGGCGTTTGTTGTGGATAGGAAGATGAAGGCCTTGGAGAATGAAAACAAGAGGAAGATGGGATGGTCACACCAAGCGTCAAGCAACAACACACGTCCACGTCATATGCAGCAACCTGCAGGGTAGATGAGCCGTGCTGTGGTACCCTACGCAGCACCGAGAGGTTACAATCCAAACATCAGGCCTCCATCAGCACCAGTACAGCCGCAGCGTCAGTTTATGCAGCAACCACGCCCCGCTTACCAACCTTGACCAGCAGGACAAGGGCAACAGAACCCACCCCAGGACAACAAGGGTCAGGCACCTAAGGTTGGGGTGCAATGCTTTAACTGCGGTGAAGTGGGGCACTACGCTCACAAGTGCCCGAAGAAGAAGCCAGTGCAGCCACAACAGCTGAACATGATGCGGGGACGGGTGAACTACACGACTATGGAAGAAGCACAGGAGGCACCCGATGTGGTGATTGGTAAGTTCCTTGCAAATTTACACATTGCAACCATTTTGTTCGATTCTGGTGCTACCACTCGTTCATTGCTCAAGGATTTTTTAAGAAGCATGATCTAGCAACAACACAAATGAATCATATATTAGCAGTGAACTCTCCAAGGGGGGAAATAAGAACAAGACAAGTGTGCCCCAAAGTGAGTCTAGACATAACTGGGGTAGTATTTACTGCAAACCTCATAGTGATAAACTCGCAAGGGATAGATATTATTTTGGGTATGATTGGTTGACCAAACATAAAGGTATTATCCATTGTTCGACTAGAACGGTGGAACTAACTCACACTAGTGGCAACAAAGGGAAATTCATAGCTGTCCAAGAACCTAGGAGGGACATTAAACTCAATCAAGTGGAAGCGGAATTGGAAGAGATAAGGGTCATCAAGGAATATCCGGATGTTTTCCCTGAAGAGCTGCCAGGTATGCCCCTAGATCGTAAAGTGGAGTTCGTGATTGAACTAATGCCTAGAACCGCCCCGATATACAAGAGGCCTTACCGGATGGATTCTAAACAACTAGAAGAGAGCAAAGAACATATCCGGGAATTGACGGAGAAAGGGTATATTCGTCCTATTTCCTCGCCATGGGGAGCTCCAGTGATATTTGTGCCCAAGAAGGATGGAACCCAAAGTCTATGCGTAGACTACCGTGCGTTGAATGAGGTAACCATCAAGAACAAGTATCCATTACCTCGCATTGAAGACCTATTTGATCAGCTGAGAGGGGCTTGTGTATTCTCAAAAATCGATCTCAGGTCGGGATATCACCAACTGAAGATAAGGCCAACCGACATTCCCAAGATAGTTTTCGTAACTCAGTACGGGCAATACGAATACACCGTCATGCCGTTCAGGCTAACTAATGCCCCGGCGTACTTCATGTACCTCATGAACAAGGTATTCATGGAATATTTAGACAAATTTGTGGTGGTTTTCATTGATGACATTCTCATCTTCTGCAAAGATGAAGAAGAACACGAGAAGCATCTAAGACTGGTGTTACAAAAATTGAGAAAACACCAACTATATGCCAAGCTAAGCAAATGTGATTTTTGGCTGAAGAGAGTTCCCTTCTTAGGACATATAATCTCGGAAGGAGGAATCTCCGTGGATCCCGCCAAGATCGTGGATGTGCAGAAGTGGAAGACCCCTGAAAATGTCGGGGAGATTCGAAGCTTCTTAGGATTTGCTGGGAACTATCGACGGTTCATTGAGAGCTTCTCCAAGATCTCAAGACCCCTAACTAAATTGTTAGAGAAGGGAATCACATTCACGTGGACTTCGGAGTGTGAGACAAGCTTCCTAGAACTGAAGAAAAGATTAACGACAGCCCCAGTGCTAGTTATGCCAGACATGCAGAAAATTTTTTCGGTATATTGTGATGCTTCTGGACATGGATTGGGATGTGTTCTCATGCAAGAGGGGCATGTCATTGCCTATGCATCCAGGCAGCTCTGAAAATGTAGGATCGAAGTACACGTGTAAAGCTACCAGAGGGGGGTGAATGGTAGATAAAAACTTTTCAGCGGAAGCAACAGAACACCCCTCAGCAGAAAACCGATCTGTTAAAGAAACCGTGTGTGCGACTAATATAAACGTGTTCAACTGTGACAAAACTAGTATAGATTGTATAGAATCAATTCACAAAGAAGTCACAACAAGAATCATGAAAATCCGTTGAGAGAAACTAAAGTTACGATCGAAAGATCGAACAAAGGTCAATCTGTCCTATGCGAGAAAAACAGTTCTGGAATACTGCAAAGAAACTCGTGTAGATCAGAAACCACAAATTAAATGACCGTGAAATTTTCACAGGTGATAGATAATCAAGTTGTGAAGACAACCCAAAAAGAATCACATCAATTAGATCTGTAAAACTCGAGTTATGATAAAACCACCGAAGCAAGGTAGTGCTGAATAGAAACTCGACGAGAAAAACTTGTCTGAAACAAGTCGGACGAACAAGGCACAAAATTTCCTTTAGAATACGAATTTTATTTATCAAAACACAGCCCCAAAGTCGTGTACCACGAGCTCTAGCCTCCCTTGCTTATATAACCAGCCCGAAGGCCAACTCAACTCAAACTAGGACTCCTACTCCTACTTGGATTCAAACTGTAACTTTCCAATACTGCTCAAGACTCTTCTATATGCAGATAGAAGCAATCTTAAGACTTCCAAACACCTTAGGAATGTCACAAACATTCCTAAAATAACTCAAATTCGTGACTTACACGAAATACTATCATAACCAACTCAAAACTTTCCATATTTGAGTCAAACACGACACAGCCGCAGCCTGAGTCCATAACCTAGTCGGTTGGACCTTTCCGACCAATTCTTTACGTCCACATCTCTTAATCACGCCTTGGAACCATGCAGCCACGTCCATGCACTCCTTGCACACGTGCAAACATCTTCCAACGACGTCCGAGATACCTTCATATGCATTGTTCTTGATTCAAACATACTGCGCAACCTCCCGATCAACTCAACCACAATTTCTTCCGAACTTGGTTGTTGAACCTCATCTTCTCCCTAAGACTTGTTCAATGGATCCCGTCACCAGCCATGTCTTGAACTCAAGCAACACATGCACATGAATAAACAACCAATACTTCCGAGCACAAGTCCTCGACTTGACTCTCGTTAGTTCTGAAACTACAACATCTTACGTGAGCACCTCACATAAGCATGTTGTAAACCATAGCAAAATGATATCAGCCATAACCACTAAAACACACCAAAAACTTATTAAAATAATACTAAGCAAACTTTCCATAAGAGTAAAGAAAGTTCGAAACATTGCAAGTTAAAAGCAGAACCATTGCAATCAAGCTCCGAACCTTATCAAAGCTAACCGGACCTTGAACCGGAGCTTACCAAACCTAGTCGGACCTAGCGTCGGAGCTTACTAAAGTTTAGTCGGACCTAGCATGGAACTTACCAAAGCTAGTCGGACCTAGCACCGGAGCTAGCAAAAATAAGTCGGACCTTTCGAAATAAGTCAGACCTAGACAAAGCAAGTCGGTCCTTACGTCGGCCCTATCATCGGATCTTGCAGGAGCTCAGACCTAGAGTCGGACCTTGTTAAAAAGGTGTTTTGGTAGTATTAAAAACTTTTATCGTCAAAGCCAATGTATTCAGCACACATAGGTCTAACAATCTCCCCCTTGATGAATGCATTGGCAACACCACTTAAAATCCGAACATTAGCTTATGCACATGAAAAGTTTTGAAAACAATTTCTCCCCCTTTGTAAATCAGAAATAAAATGAAAAGAAAAACAAAAATACCAAAAATTCTCCCCCTGAGAAGAATCGTGCCAAAACACTTGTGAATGTGTGCAATGTGTGATCAATTTCTCCCCCTTTGACAATGTATTCAGCAAGGTACAAAAGAGAAATTTTAATTTGTTATGAGCACATTATAACATATACATATAAAACAAAGATCATCCAAATCATTACTATCAAGTAACTTACACTATCAAATCAATGAGATACATAAAGAGTGTAAGCCATGCTATAGATCAAGTGTAATTTTCAATTTAAGAAAGTCATGATCTCACAAACTTAACTATTTCAAGACCTGAAAGCATGACACTTGTTGCTGCATTTTATTTATCATTTAAAGCACAAATTTTGATCTTATGACATTTGCAAGAGATTATATACAGCATCAGCCTTATTCTAACCAACCAAACCAAGCCTATGTCATTTGATAGTCAGAAGATTAAGGACATGGTTTTAGTCATACACAACTCCTTTCAAGTTCATATCTAAGTGCAATGATAAGCCATCTCAAAAGAAAAAGTGCGATGCATGCATATTCTCTTGATCTTTTCTCATTTTTTATTTGAACATAAAAACTCAACATGTGAGTTGATTACCCGATTAATTCTTTATGATTAAAAGAACTTGTGAGCATGCAACAAGTTCAAAAATGCAAGAAAGTTCTACCATGACCAGATTTAGTGTAAGAAATTATTCCAATTATAGACATGGTAAAAACTAAAAAATGTATAACACGAGTAATGTAGTAAGAAATTTCAGCATGAAAAAGGAATCACAAAGTCATATATGCATGAAATACTATGCTCATATTATTTTAATTTCAGATTCACACATAGACTTCCCAAGTTTCAAAATTCTTCCTCAATTTAAGCCATGAGGATGCATAACCCCCATTTCACTACGAATGTAACAAAAACGAGTGAAATCCAAAGGCTTTGTAAAAATGTCAGCCAATTGTTGTTCGGTATCTACATGGTGAAGCACAATGTTCCCTTTTTCGACATTATCACGGAGAAAGTGATACCTAATGTCAATATGCTTAGTTCTCGAATGTGAATGGGGTTTTTAGCAATGCAAATGGCACTAGTGTTATCACAAAACAGTGGAACACTATCTAGATCGACCCCATAGTACTTAAGTGTTTGAACAATCCAAAGAATTTGTGAGCAAGCACTAGCAGCAGCTACATATTCAGATTCGGCTGTGGATTGTGCAACTGAACTTTGTTTTCTAGAGGACCAGGCAACAAGTGAATTACCTAGAAAATGGCAAGCACCAGAAGTACTTTTCCTATCAATCCTACAACCCTCAAAATCAGCATCGGAAAAAGCTTTCAATGTAACGGTTGAGGAAGAAGGAAGAAAAATGCCAAATTCTTGAGTTCCATGTAAGTACCTGAGAATCCTTTTGACGGCTTGACGATGTGAAGCCCGTGGGGAGGCTTGAAACCGTGCACAAAGACATACGCTGAATTGTATGTCCGGTCTTGATGCCGTGAGATATAAAAGTGATCCGACCATGCTTCTATATTCTTTTTGATCAACGGGATCACAATCTTCATCAAGTTCAAGTGTTGTTGCTGTTCCCATTGATATCCGAAGAGGCTTGCTTTTGTCCATGTTGGAGTGCCTTAGGAGATCTTTTGTATACTTTGTTTGATGCACAAAGGTACCCTCCTTGGTTTGCTTGATTTGCAGCCCC
Organism: Neostapfia colusana; assembly: GCA_030760725.1. Taxonomy (NCBI): domain Eukaryota; kingdom Viridiplantae; phylum Streptophyta; class Magnoliopsida; order Poales; family Poaceae; genus Neostapfia; species Neostapfia colusana. Next base: position 90,419,388 of record JASWHV010000002.1, on the reverse strand, counting down.
AAAAAGTACATGAGTTCTCCCATCATACTCATCTAAAATTCTGAACTCATCATAGCTGAAAACTTGGACACAAGATCATGAGAAGCACAACCAAAGATAATATCATCCACATACACTTGAACGAATAATGAGTCATTGCCATGCTTAAGCACAAAAAGAGTTTTATCAACCTTGCCCATGGTAAACCCCTTTTCAAGTAAGAATGTTTTTAACCTGTCATACCATGCTCTAGGGGCTTGTTTGAGACCGTACAAGGCTTTGGACAGTTTGTAAACATGATTATGAAAATTTGGATTTTCAAAACCAGGTGGTTGTTTGACATAAACCTCCTTATCTATGTAGCCATTCAGAAAAGCACTTTTAACATCCATTTGATATAGCTTAAAACCTTTAGATGCATCAAAAGCTGACAAAATTCTTATGGCTTCTAATCTAGCAACAGGAGCAAAAGTTTCATCAAAATCTAGACCTTCAACTTGTATGAAACCTTGAGCAACCAACCTAGCCTTATTCCTAACCACAACCCCATCCTCACTTTGTTTATTTTTAAACACCCATTTAGTTCCAATTAAAGTGTGACCTTGAGGTGGAGGTACAAGTTTCCAAACATTATTTCTTTCAAAATTTGCTAACTCTTCTTGCATGGCAATAATCCAAGATTAATTAGTGAGTGCGTGTGATATATCTTTGAGTTCAAAAGAAGCAACAAAAGCAGAATGAGCATATGAATTGGGGTCGAAAACCTGGATCTTGTAACTCGTTCATGCAAGCTTCCAATAATTTGTTGTGGAGGATGACTTTAGAGAATCCGGAGGGGAGTGGACACTTCACAAGCTTCTTCTTCATGTTCATCACAAATAGATGAGCTTGTGACGTGAGGAGGATCTGGACCAGCAATGGTGGTCGTCGGTGCTGGCTGTGAATCAAGATTAGGAGCTGGAACAATGTCACTAGCTGCTGAATTTTTGGGCAGCAGCACCACTTCTTCCTCTTCTTCAACGAAAATACTCTCCCCCTGCGGATATGGATCCGGACCTGCAATATTTGAACTAGTACCTGGGCTAGCTTCATCAAAAGAAACCTCACGAGTCTCCACAATTTTGTTAGTATCAAGTAAAAGCACACGGTAGCCTCTAGTATGAGATGGATAACCAAGAAACATGCCATCAACAGATCTAGCTTCAAATTTATCAAGATTACCATGTTTCTTAACAAAGCATTTGCAACCAAAGACCCTAAAGTGTGTGACACTAGGCCTATGTCCAAACCTAAGCTCATATGGTGTTGTACCTAGCTTAGCACGCAAGAAAACACGATTTGAGACATAACAAGCGGTTGCAATTGCATCAGCCCAAAATTTCCTAGGAGTTTGATATTCATCAAGCATAGTCCTAGCCATCTCAACTAAGTTTCTGTTCTTTCTCTCTACAACAACGTTTGTTGAGGTACATATCGTGAAGAAAATTGATGATCTATTGCATTTTTATCACAAAAGTGATCAAACGATTGATTTTTAAATTCGGTTCCATTATCACTTCTAATTGCTCTTAAAGATCCTGGGTGATCAATTGATAATCTAAGAAATAAAGTTCTAAAGTGACTAAAAGCTTCATTCTTAGATGCCATAAAGTAAACCCAAGAGTATCTAGAATAGTCATCAACAATCACAAGAACATACCATTTACCTCTGAAAGATTGAACACGTGAAGGTCCTACAGTGTCAAGGTGTAAAAGTTGACCTGGTTCAGTTGTCATGGTCATTGTGAGAGGAGCATGTGAACCTGCAACCATCTTAGCATGTCTACAAGAAGAGCACACAATTTCTTTGTCCCCTTTAAGCTTAGGCAGCCCACGTATGCGATCAAGAGCACTAACACGCGTGAGATGATCAAAGCCTACGTGACCAAGTCTACGATGCCAAAAATATAAATCTTTGGAATCATTTGCAACTAGACATCTATGCTTAGGGGAAGACATATCAAAATCAGCTTTAAAAACTCTTCCAAACCGAGAGATGTTAAAGATAAGCTCACTATTTGAACCTACAACTTTGCAGCAGTTTTTATTGAAAATAATTTCTAGATTTTCATCTAGCAATTGTGAAACATAAAGCAAGTTGTATTTCAAATTTTTGACAAGTGCCACATCCTTCAAAGTGTAGTGATCATTTACTCTAACCGAACCCTTAGCAATTATAGGAGTTGAAGAATTATCGGCAAAAGTAACATTCTCTACACGTGAGACAAAAGAGAGAGAGGAGAACCATTCTTTGTTACTGGTCATGTGGCGTGAGCAACCTGAATCCAAAATCCAAATGTTCTCCTTCCTCAAGCGTGTAACCTACATAGAAGCACAATACGTCGATGACTCAATACTGGGGTTAGTTAAAAGGCATTTACGAATCTAGTACTGAGTCACACGACGTCCAGCAGGAATAACATGCGAAAGCTGAGATAAAACAGCAGGTTTATGAGTCAAAGTTTGAGATTTTTTGTTCTTAACTACTGACCTATGAGGTGTTACTTGTGTAGCACGGAAATCAGTAGCCCCGGAGGCAAAAACAGAAGGTACGGAGGCAAAAACTGAAGCTCCGGAGGCAAAAACTGAAGCTCCGGAGGTAAACTTTGAATATTTCTGACTCATAACAGCAGGTTGCATGTTCCTGACATTTGGTTTAGTATGTGCAGCAAATTTTGCATGAGAGTTATAAGATCTAGCTTGCATTGTTTCCTTTTTATGTTGTTTAGCTAGTCTATAACAAAAATCTATGACATGACCATCTCTACCACAATAGGTACAATGAAATTTAACTTTGTGTTCATGTCTAGATGAGCATGCAGTATGCTTATTTGAACCCGAAAGTGACAACACTCCTGCAGATTTAAAAACCACTTCTTTTTGTTTAGGAACTGTTTGAATCAAACCACTTCCTAATGATTTTACAATTTTAGGTGGATGTTCCTTAGCATGAGCATGTGAATCAAAACCTAAATCAGTTTTATCATTGCAAGACTTGGAAGAATTCAGCAGTAAGTTTAGGTTCTTATTCCCATTACAAAACCGATCTAATGTCCTATGCATGTTATCAAGTTTATTTGATAGATCAAGGCAATTTTCACATGAAGTTTTTCCTTTTAGTTTGCAATTGGAACAATATTTAACTTCATGAGAACGTAAAGCATTGTTCAATATAGAAATTTCTTTCATAGCATCTTGTAGTTTCTTATCAAGATCATCGCAAGTAGAATAATGCAAATCAATTGTAGAACAACACACATCTTTCAAGTTTTTATCATTAAGTGCAGCAAGCTTTTGTTTCTTTTCGATTTCAAGTTCAAGTTTATCAAGTGTGGAGGTGTGAGTGCACTTCTTAGAGAGGACAATTGTTCATATTTTAAATCACATGAGGAACAAGAATCGTCACTAGGAATCAAGGATTTTAAACAATTAATTTCAGATTCTAGTGACTCAATTTTAACAGCATTGTTCCTAAGCTTTTTGTCCTTTTTCTTAACAATAATAGTGGCACGAGAAATAGCATCACACATTTCTTCGCAAGTAGGACACATCTCTTCGTTGTCACTGTTGTGTTCTGCATCCTCCATACTTGATTTTGATTTGCCCGCCCTGAAGCACAAGTTTGCCAGATCATCTTCATCTTCATCACTTCCAATGTCTACATCACTCGAGCCAAGTTCTTGAAATGCGGTGATGAAACTGTTTATCAGTTTGCGTCCTGTAAAACCCTTCTTTTTCTTGTTGATGTTGCCAAAAGAGGACTTGACTTTATTCTGCTTTTTATCACGGTTAGAAGGATCTGAAAGGTTAGGGCAATCTGTACGAAAGTGTCCTGTCTTACCACATTTAAAGCATCGTTGAGGTCCGGAGCTTCCTCTCCTTCTAGTTCTCACATTTTGCAATGCTTTTGAGAACCTAGTAGAAAGAAGTACTAGCTCCTCCTCTGGAAACTCCTCAATCTGTTCTAGGGTTAGTGAAGACAGCAAAGCAAGTGTATTGCTAGATGATTGGCCGGAGCTAGGCATATCACGTTGTGAGACAAATGCAATAGTCTTATTTGGGTTCTTACGTGATATAATATCAATTTCATGAGTTTTTAGCTTAGAATAAAGCACATCTAATGTAAGAGTACTCATGACAGTGGATTCACGTATGGATGTTACTTTCATCTCCCAAATTGACATGTCTAATGCACTTAGTAATTGCCTAGCATTTTCAGCATCTGAAAAATTAACATTGACGCTGAGAAAGTTGCTGAGAATTTTATTAAAGCGAGCAAAGAGGTCATTAATGGACTCACCGGGTTGCATCTCAAAGCGCATGTATTGTTTCTTTAACATATCCTGTCTTACCTCCTTGATCGTGTTGGATCCTTCGTGGTAGTCACAAAGTGCTCTCCACACATCGTACGCCGATCGGAGGTGTGCAACACGGTCGAAGTCGCTCTAAGTCAGTCCTTGTATGATCAAGTTCCGAGCCTTGTTGTTGTCGACATCTCTCATGTTTGTAGCCGTGATTTGATCGTTTGAAGGCACATTGTAAGGCTTGTACACCTTTTACCATATTGCAAAGCCTTGCGCCTGGATGAAAGCATCCATGCGTGCCTTCCAAACCTGAAAATCAATACCACTAAACACACAAGGTTTGGTGGAGTATTTCTCCATGATGATTAGTCAAAACACGTGCAAATCACAAATATTATAGCAACCTGGCTCTGATACCAATTGTAGGATCGAAGTACGTGTAAAGCTACCAGAGGGGGTGTTGAATGGTAGATAAAAACTTTTCAGCGGAAGCAACAAAACACCACTCAGCAGAAAACCTATCTGTTAAAGAAACCGTGTGTGCAACTAATCTAAACATGTTCAACTGTGATAAAACTAGTATAGATTGCAGAGAATCAAGTCACGAATACGTCACAACAAGAATCATGAAAATCCGTTGAGAGAAACTCAAGTTACGATCGAATGATCGAACAAAGGTCAATCTGTCGTACGCGAGAAAAACAGTTCTGCAATACTGCAAATAAACTCGTGTAGATCAGAAACCACAAATTCAATGACCGTGAAATTTTCATAGATGATAGATAATCAAGTTTTGAAGACAACCCAAAAAGAATCACATCAATTGGATCTGTAAAACTCGAGTTATGATAAAACCACCGAAGCAAGGTAGTGCTGAACAGGAACTGGACGAGAAAAACTTGTCTGAAACAAGTCGGACGAACAAGGCACAAAGGTTCCTTTAGAATACGAATTTTATTTATCAAAACACAACAGGAACATCCCCAAAGTCGTGTACCACGAGCTGTGGCCTCCCTTGCTTATATAACCAGCCCGAAGGCCAACTCAACTCAAACTAGGACTTCTACTCCTACTTGGATTCAAACTGTAACTTTCCAATACTGCTCAAGACTCTTCTATATGCAGATAGAAGAAATCTTAAGACTTCCAAACACCTTAGGAACGTCCCAAACATTCCTAAAGTAACTCAAATTCGTGACCCACACGAAATCCTATCATAACCAACTCAAAACTTTCCATATTTGAGTCAAACACGACTCAGCCGCAGCCTGAGTCCATAACCTAGTCGGTTGGACCTTTCTGACCAATTTTTTATGTCCACATCTCTTCATCACGCCTTGGAACCATGCAGCCACGTCCATGTACTCCTTGCACACGTGCAAACATCTTCCAACGACGTCCAAGATACCTTCATATGCATTGTTCTTGATTCAAACATACTGTGCAACCTCCCGATCAACTCAACCACAATTCGTCCCGATCTTGGTTGTTGAACCTCATCTTCTCTCTAAGACTAGTTCAATGGATCCTGTCACCAGCCATGTCTTGAACTCAAGCAACACCTGCACATGAATAAACAACCAATACTTCCAAGCACAAGTCTTCGACTTGACTCTCCTTAGTTCCGAAACTACAACATCTTACGTGAGCACCTCACATAAGCATGTTGTAAACCATAGCAAAATGATATCAGCCATAACCAACAAAACACACCAAAAACTTAGTAAAATAATACTAAGAAACTTTCCATAAGAGTAAAGCAAGTTCGAAACATTGCAAGTTAAAATCAGAACCATTGCAATCAAGCTCCGAACCTTACCAAAGCTAACCGGACCTTGAACCGGAGCTTACCAAAGCTAGTCGGACCTAGCACCGGAGCTTACTAAAGCTTAGTCGGACCAAGCACGGAACTTACCAAAGCTAGTCGGACCTAGCACTGGAGCTCGTAAAAATAAGTCAGACCTAGCCAAAATAAGTCAGACCTAGACAAAGCAAGTCGGACCTTACGTCGGACCTATCGTCGGACCTTGTTAAAAAGGTGTTTTGGTAGTATTCAAAACTTTTATCGTCAAAGCCAATGTATTGTCACACCCGGTTTTTCCGAAGAACAACCAAGTGAATATCACATGTATGCCAGGATCATTTTCTCATACATGTGATGACAAATAGTGAAGCATCATTTATTACAAGCCAGGTGTCGAATATAAGTAAGTCTTACAAAATAAATGTCTCGATGGACAATAATAAGTTCATCACAAGTAAATAAACTAGCAGCGGAATATTATTCTTTAGGGCTCCATCACAGGCGTTGCCCGGGGTCTTCATGAACCTAAAAACCTTCCTCGGGTCCAAAATCTTGGTCATTATACCCCACCTCATTATCTTGACCTGAGCAGCAATATAAACCAACAAATATGCAAGGTTGAGTACCAATGGTACTCAGCAAGTGTGGAAAAATCATATCATGCATGGCTAGAACAAGGAGAGGTTGAACTCATGGTTAAAGCACTACGCAATTAATACCTATCACCTTAGCTTATTAAGCACCTACATTACTACACAGGTGAAATGGTCCCAATCTCCCAACCCATTATCATAATCCAATAACCATAACATCATTTCCAATGTTAAGCTCCCCGCTTAACTTCCAAAACCATCATTCCTCTAATCATGAATAAGTCCAGGTCGCTCTTAACCGTGAGCACGGCTGTCAAGACAGTTTTAACTCTGCAGAGTTTGTACCACTGTACCCACAAGTAGTGATTTCATCCTCCGTTGCCGGGTGGACTAAAAGAACCTCCATTATGCCAGTGGCTACGTTCCACATTCACACTTCCCAGGTGTGCGGCCAAGAGATCACTACGAAGCCTTTACAAAGGGATTCCCGACGAGCGTGGGCCTACTGAGGTTTCACCCCTAACAGCATACAAGAGGCTCCAACCCCGCTGCAGTGGCCCCCTCTTGAGCCTTGCGGTTCATATGGTAGTCCAGCTGACACCTACTCCCCGCACCATCCAACACACCCATACTACGCCGGGGATACACCTAATTAATCGGCCAAGCTGCCCCATCTCAGCATGTGGTTGGCACTGTAAAGCCGGGTTACATGCTCCATGAACCGGTCCTTAGGATCCAGGCAAGTAATAAACACAAACCCAAGTCTCGTGCACCCAGCACACAACCAAAACATCCAACTTGCCTTGATCCCTACCTCTACATAACTCACAATGTCTCATTCAAGAGTATGGTAATATAAACTGATGATCTCATATCCCAAATATCCCATTCTAAGCATGGCTAAGCATATGCATGTGTATAAATGACATGACAAAATAAATCCCAACCCAAGCTTCAAGGAAACAAGGTAATGCAATTCTAGGGAAACTTTCCTAGCATGGGTTTCATATTTCATTTGACAATGCAAAATAATTCTATCTACACATCCTAGCATAGGATCAAAGTGGTCAAGGACACTTGCCTCCTTCTTGCTGCTCTTGAAATTGGTAGTCCTGATCTTGGAAAGGGTTAACTTGCTCTTGAGCAGGTTCTACTTCATACCATCACACATAGCAAAAGAAGAACAACAATCATAAGACATAATTCACACTTCTTACTTCATAAAACCACACATTCATATTTATAAAAGTTCTTTACCATTATGTGTTGTGGTTACTTTATGTGTGTTGAGTTGTGGCTTGCATGCACTTTTAACCATGTGTATATGATCTCCACTTTTGTGTCCACTTTTATACTTACATACTATTTATATGGGTTTCCAATAAATTTCTTATATTCAACTACTTCACCTTTTTACTACAAAGTGTGTATGAAAAGTATTATTCTTCCCCATATGTGCTTTCATAACTTCTATCAACCCTAAACTGAATGTTTTGTATTTTAGAAATTCCATTTATCATTTACTAGTTGCTATATTTTCAGATTTATATTCCTATGCATAATTGTGTATTTTATTATGAAATTAGTAATACACATCATCTAAACAGTATAGGTTTTGGTCCTAAATAATTGAATAACATATTTTAACCTTTGCCTCTGATGTATACTATTTCATAATTATTTTCCCTATTTTTCTATAATTATTCTTTACTTCAAAAATGTGTCCCTATACTAATAAATGTGAATAATAGATAAAACAGATTTATTTCAGCCCAAAAATCTATTTTTACCTCACTCCAAAGTTTTCTAAGTACTGAGAAAGTTTTTAATTAATTTTGACAATTAGGTTTGTCCCACTTTTAAATTTTTAAACACTAGTTACATATTAAATTTTCTAAATTAAATACTAAACAAGGCTAAAATAATGAGTTCACCCCATTACAGGGTCTATAATATTATTTTCATAATTTCCAGGGGTCCAGCTGCACTTATCAGAGGTGTTTTTCCTAATTTCTATTAAGTCCAGGGGCTAAAATTGATTTTTAAATGAATTTTCATGATTTTCTGGAGTTCCAGGGGCTAGATCTGAAGTTTCCGGGGTTAGCTCTCAATTCCAGAGAACCCCAGGGGGTAGCACGTAAGAATTCCAGTCTTTATAATGCGGGGCTGACGTGGACCGTCCAATTTTAAACCGACGGCTGAGATTATAACATCGAACCGGTACGAGGGGTTTTAAAGTCTACCGTGCGATTTAAAATAAACGGCGCACAAGCGGCCACGTCGCTCTGATCGAGCGCGGGCGGCGCTGCCGGCGGCGCTCGGCGGCGGGAAGCGGCGATCTCGCCGGAAAGTTTCGGATCCTCGAGAATTCTGCCTAGAACTGTGATCTTATGGCCTAGATCGGTAGAGGGGAGGTCAGGGATCTCACCTCGGGGGTTTTCTGGAGCTCGGGGGTCCTGGAAAGTGATCGGCAGCGAGGTCCGAGGCAAAACCACGGCGAAGCTCGTCGGCGCTGCGTTTACACCGTAACTCTCCGACTTTTCTGCACCTGCAAAGTTCCCCGGAGGCGGTGGATCAAAACCAGCGAGTTAGATCAGAGTTTCCGAGCTTAGATCGGCCAGAATTCACCGACGAAGTCTCGGTGCTCACCGGAGTGAAAATCGGCGATCGCGTGAGGAAAACTGATCGGATCGGGGGTTTTTATAGCCGGGGGAGGGCGGTGGGTCTGTTGTGATCGAGTTGGAGTCCTCTGGGACCAGAATTCGGGCGACGGGACGCGGTTTCCGGTCGGTTGCGATTTCGCGCGCTCGGGGGAAAAGTCCGGGGTCGCGGGGGCTCGGGGTTAGGGATGACATGTGGGTCCCACCCGTCGGCGAGGGGCAGCGCGGCGCGCGCGGGGGCGGGCTGGCGCGGGAGTTGCTGCGCCGGCTGGCAGTTTCGGCCCACTGGCCAGTTTTTTCCCGTTTTCTTTTTCTTTTTCCATTTCTTTTCTATTTTGGGTATAATTTGAATTCCAGTTTGAATTTGAATTTTTGCAAAACATGCAACACGTCCAAAAATTTTTAAATTCCCCTCTGAACAGGGTTTTGGGTTTTGAATCAAAATTTGGGGTGTTACAGCTCTACCCCCCTTAAAAGAAATCTCGTCCTCGAGATTGGTGTTTCTAAGAAAACAATTCCGGAAATTGTGCCTTGAGCTCATCTTCCCGTTCCCAGGTAGCTTCCTCTTCTGAGTGATGCTTCCACTGCACCTTGCACATCCGGATTCTCTTGTTTCTGTGAGGCGTTCCATCGTCTCCAAAATCTTGTATGGTTGCTCGGCATAAGACAAATCTTCAGCTACATCCACTTCATTCATGGGTAACACCTCTTCAGGCGTCCTCAGGCATTTCTTGAGTTGTGACACATGGAATACATCGTGCACGTCCAATAGATGAGCCGGTAACTCTAGTTGGTACGCCACTTCGCCTTTCCTTTCCAAAACCTGAAAGGGTCCGATGTATCGAGGTGACAACTTCCCTTTCACCTTGAACCGACGAAGTCCTCTGATAGGGGACACCTTGAGATAAACATAGTCCCACATTGAAAACGAGTTCTCTTCTTCGTACATCAGCATAACTCTTCTGGCGTGTTTGTGCTATCCTCAAGTTGTTGCGAATCTCCCTCACCTTCGCCTCGGCTTCTTGTAGCACTTCTGGACCAAACACTTTGCTTTCTCCTGTTTGGTTCCAAAATAGGGGAGTTCTGCACTTCCTTCCATACAAAGCTTCAAACGGTGACATCTTCATACTAGCTTGATAACTGTTGTTATAGGAAAACTCCGCATACGGTAAGTTCTTGTCCCAACTCCTATTGTTTTTGAGTGCACATGCTCTTAACATATCTTCAAGGATCTGATTGGTTCTCTCCGTCTGCCCGTCAGTTTGGGGATGATAGGCAGAGCTGAAGTTCAGATGGGTTCCCATGGTTTCATGCAACTTTTGCCAAAACCTCGAGGTGAACTGTGTCCCTCGGTCCGATACTATCTTCTTTGGCACTCCATGGTAACATACAATCCTTGACATGTACAATTCTGCCAATTTGGATCCGCTGTAGCTTTCTTTCACAGGGATGAAATGAGCTACCTTGGTTAGCCGATCAATAATGACCCATATTGAATCATACCCGGATTGGGTCCTATGCAATCCCACGACAAAATCCATGCTGATTTCTTCCCACTTCCATTCAGGCACTTTGAGTGGTTGCAATAATCCCGCGGGTCGTTGATGTTCTGCTTTCACCAACTGACATGTGTCACATAGGGCAACATGTTCCGCGACATCTCGCTTCATGCCATACCACCAATACCTGCTTTTAAGGTCCTGGTACATCTTCGTACTCCCAGGATGAATGGAATAGTCAGAATCGTGAGCCTCCTTCAAAATTAATTCACGGATCTCCTTTACTTCTGGCACACAGATCCTTTTCCCGTGCCACACCGTTCCCTGTTCATCCTCTCTAAAACCAGGAGCTTTATTTTCCTTAATGAGCCATCTGATCTCTTGTATCTTCTCATCATTCTTTTGGCCCTCGCGTATGTCTTGCTCGAGTGTGGAGTCCACTTCCATGGCGATGGCTTCACCACTATTTACTAGACATAGATTGAGTCTTATAACCTCGTCCTTCAATTCTGCAGGCATGTCCTTCAAACTCAACTTATTGACCTGCACTTTCCGACTCAAAGCATCGGCCACGACGTTTGCTTTTCCGGGATGATAGTTGATGCCTATGTCAAAGTCATTGATTAGCTCTAACCATCTCCTTTGTCTGAGGTTGAGATCTGGCTGTGTGAATATGTACTTCAAACTCTTATGATCCGTATATATCTCTGTCCTCTTCCCCATCAAATAGTGCCGCCAAATTTTCAACGCGTGTACCACTGCGGCTAGTTCTAGGTCATGTGTAGGATAGTTCTTCTCGTGCTTCTGAAGCTGCCGGGATGCATATGCCACGACATGTCCTTCTTGCATGAGAACACATCCCAACCCATTTCCAGAGGCATCGCAGTACACTGTGAAATTCTTCTGCATATCTGGCATAATCAACACTGGGGCTGTTGTCAATCTCTTCTTTAACTCCTGAAAGCTCGTCTCGCACTGTGGCGTCCAGGTGAATGTGATTCCCTTCTCCAACAGTTTGGTGAGAGGTCTCGAGGTCTTGGAGAATCCCTCAATAAACCGTCGATAGTATCCAGCCAATCCCAAAAAGCTTCGAACTTCCCCGACATTTTCAGGGGTTTTCCACTTCTGGATATCTTCGATTTTGGCGGGATCTACGGAGATTCCTCCCTCCGAGATTATATGTCCTAAAAAGGGAACTCTCTTCAGCCAAAACTCACACTTGCTCAACTTGGCATATAGTTGGTGTTCTCTCAGCCTCTGTAACACCAACCTCAGATGTTTCTCATGTTCTTCTTCATTTTTGGAGAAGACGAGAATATCATCTATGAAAACCACCACAAATTTGTCCAGATATTCCATGAATACCTTGTTCATGAGGTACATGAAATATGCCGGGGCATTGGTTAGCCCAAAAGGCATGACAGTGTATTCATACAGTCCGTACCGAGATACGAAAGCTGTCTTGGGAATATCTGATTGCCTTATCTTGAGTTGGTGGTACCCCGACCTGAGATCAATTTTCGAGAACACACAAGCTCCCCTCAACTGATCAAACAAGTCTTCAATGCGGGGTAATGGGTACTTATTTTTGATGGTTACCTCATTCAAGGCACGGTAATCCACGCATAACCTTTGGGTTCCGTCTTTCTTGGGCACAAATATCACCGGAGCTCCCCATGGTGAGGAACTAGGGCGAATATACCCCTTCTCCGTCAATTCTCTAAAATGATCCTTGAGCTCTTCTAGCTGCTTGGAGTTCATTCGATAAGGTCTCTCGTATATCGGGGCTGTTCCCGGTACTAGCTCAATTGCGAATTCCACATCACGGTCGGGAGGCATACCTGGCAATTCCTCCGGAAAAACATCTGGATATTCCCTGATAGTCCTGATTTCCTCAACTTTCACCTCCACTTGATTTAATTTAATGTCCCTCCTAGGCTCGTGTATCGTTATGAACTTTACTCTTGTGCCATTGGGGTGAGTTAGTTCCACCGTTCTGGTCGAACAATGGATGATTTCTTTATGTTTGGTCAACCAATCCATACCCAAAATAATATCTATCCCTTGTGAATCTATCACTATGAGGTTAGCCGTAAATACTACCCCATTAATGTCTAGGCTCACTTTGGGACACACTTGTCTTGTCCTTATTTCTCCACCTGGAGAGTTTACCGCTAGCATATGGTTCATTTGTGTGGTTGCTAGGTCATGTTTCTTAGCAAACCCTTTAGCAATGAATGAGTGGGTAGCACCAGAATCAAACAGCAGAGTTGCAAGGTGTAAATTGGTAGGAAACTTACCAACTACCACGTCGGGTGCCTCTTGTGCTTCCTCCATAGTGACGTGGTTCACCCGTCCTCTCATTACATTCTGTTGTTGTGGCTGCGCGGGCTTCTTCTTAGGGCACTTATGGGCATAGTGCCCCACTTCACCACAGCTAAAACATTGCACCTCAACCTTAGGTGCTTGGCCTTTGTTGTCTTGGGGTTGGTTCGGGGGTCCTTGCACTGCTGGTCGAGGTGGATATGCGGGGCGAGGCTGCTGCACAAACTGACGTTGCGGCGGTGCTGCGGGAGGCCTGAAGTTCGGGTTGTACCCTCTTGGTGCTGAATAGGGTACCGCAGCACGGCTCGTCTGCCCCGTAGGTTGTTGCATCATACGTGGGCGGGTGTTGCTCCCTGAGGCTTGATGTGACCACCCAGCCTTCCTCTTGTTCTCATTTTCCAGGGCCTTTAGCTTCCTTTCCACCACAAATGCTCTGTCCACCATCTTTTGAAAGCTTTCATACTCATTGGAGGACATTGCACACTGCATCTCTGCGGTAAGTCCTTCCACGAAACAATCTTGTTTCTGCTCATCAGTCTCTATGTCTCGTGGAGCATAACGGGATAGTTGAGTAAATTTAGTGAGGTATTCCCTCACCGTCATGTTTCCCTGCTGCAGTCCCAAAAACTCCTTCCTCTTGTTTTTGAGTTCACCTCTTGGGATGTAGTGGTTGCGGAAGCTACGCTTGAACTCTTCCCAAGTGATATTCTCAGGGTCATGATGGGCAGCCACGTAGGCGGTCCACCAATCAGCAGCAGGTCCTTGCAATTGATGGGAGGCAAACAGCACCCTTTCATATCCTTGGCACTGTATGATCCTCATCTTACTTTCAATGGTCTTCAGCCAATCATCTGCCTCCAGAGGTTCAGCAGCACTTGCAAACTTTGGGGGTTGAGTTCCTAGAAACTCACTCAACCTTGGTTGGCGTGGTGCAGCTTGTGGAGGTGGAACTTGATGCAAGTTGGCCACCACTTGAGTCAAGTTCTGGATAAGCTGATTTTGATTCTCCAGCATTTGGTGGAGAGGATCAACTTCTTCACGTCGACCACCCCTGTCCTGGCCTCCAGAAAGATGAGGGTTGCATGCCTCATCATTGTTGTTGACGGGATTGGCAGCACGTCCTTTTCCTCTTCCGGCCATCTGGCAGAATCAACATATGTTAATTTGATATCATTTAGTATCATCTTACTACTTTCATTTGTTGGTGCTTTGAGGTGTTGAGGCTTTGTTAAAATTTTGCGAGGGTTTATATCTCACACCAAATAAATGCACTATTATTTCCTGTAGGTTCACACACCAAAGCAAAACAATCTGAAGACGAGGCTGTGGACAATTGCTCATGGCTTCCACAACTCACGTCACACACCAAGCATCATCACACCATTAACTACGTAACGACTCAACTACTCGACCTCTTGCTAGCTAGGGGAAAGACTCTACACTACTCGTCCTCTTGAGCTGGCTCTTCGGGATCTTCCTCCTCATTTCGGCTACCTTCTGACTCTGCTTTGGGTGGAGAGGCTGCTGGTGGAGAAGTGCGACGACGCCTGATTGCTCGGCGATCCGGGGAGTCAGGAGTCCATGGATCACTCACGGTGACACACAGTTCATTCCCATCTCCTCTTTCTCTCCCCTCAAGCTCGCAGCAACGCCTCCGTTTCCTTCAGGGTGTCTCGAACATCCTGAAGCTCCTGTTGACACTCCTGCAGTCGAGTGCTGAGCATAGCAGCATCCTCTAAGCACAAGTCCATGTGCTCATGGGAAGTCCCTTGCTGCACCGGTGGGTACTTGTACTCCGTGGTACCACTCTCACGTTGGAGGACATACATGTACTCAGTTTTGTCCAAGTGGCGACGATAGATGTGACTCTGGCAGGTGATGGCCTCCCAGGTGACATCTCTCTCCGCGTCAACTTGTGTTGCTCGACAAGCTGGAGAGTGGTGAATCTTAAGCAGCTGATTTTCGTGTATAATCCTCATCTCCGAACTCCATTCTTCCCTCTTCTCACGGATGGTCCTGGTGGAGTTATAGTGGATGATGAGCTTGCCCGTATTGCCTGCGGCTTCGAGCATACGTCGAAGACGACGCAACAAGTCTCCTACTGCCAATCCGTAGGAAAGGTACGTCACGGGACGACTCTCCTCTCTTTCGGCAAGGGCCACTACGGGAACTCTCCCTCCTGTGGACTTACGAGCGGTGCGAATCATGCGAACCATCTAAAACAAAAGAATTTAAAATTAGGTTAGATAAGTTATCAAATAAAAATCCTATTTTGAATGAAAGTTGGGGTAAGATGAAGAAAATGACTCCTTTAATAACACTTTTCCACCCACACCTTGGAAAATAGTTTTTAAGAAAATAGGGCCCTTAAATACGTCCATTTCTACCTAGGTCCACGTTCCTACGGGCAACCTTGCTCTGATACCACCTCTGTCACACCCGGTTTTTCCGAAGAACAACCAAGTGAATATCACATGTATGCGAGGATCATTTTCTCATACATGTGATGACCAATAGTGAAGCATCATTTATTACAAGCCAGGTGTCGAATATAAGTAAGTCTTACAAAATAAATGTCTCGATGGACAATAATAAGTTCATCACAAGTAAATAAACTAGCAGCGGAATATTATTCTTTAGGGCTCCATCACAGGCGTTGCCCGGGGTCTTCATGAACCTAAAAACGTTCCTCGGGTCCAAAATCTTGGTCATTATACCCCACCTCATTATCTTGACCTGAGTAGCAATATAAACCAACAAATATGCAAGGTTGAGTACCAATGGTACTCAGCAAGTGTGGAAAAATCATATCATGCATGGCTAGAACAAGGAGAGGTTGAACTCATGGTTAAAGCACTACGCAATTAATACCTATCACCTTAGCTTATTAAGCACCTACATTACTACACAGGTGAAATGGTCCCAATCTCCCAACCCATTATCATAATCCAATAACCATAACATCATTTCCAATGTTAAGCTCCCCGCTTAACTTCCAAAACCATCATTCCTCTAATCATGAATAAGTCCAGGCCGCTCTTAACCGTGAGCACGGCTGTCAAGACAGTTTTAACTCTGCAGAGTTTGTACCACTGTACCCACAAGTAGTGATTTCATCCCCCGTTGCCGGGTGGACTAAAAGAACCTCCATTATGCCAGTGGCTACGTTCCACATTCACACTTCCCAGGTGTGCGGCCAAGAGATCACTACGAAGCCTTTACAAAGGGATTTCCGACGAGCGTGGGCCCACTGAGGTTTCACCCCTAACAGCATACAAGAGGCTCCAACCCCGCTGCAGTGGCCCCCTCTTGAGCCTTGCGGTTCATATGGTAGTCCAGCTGACACCTACTCCCCGCACCATCCAACACACCCATACTACGCCGGGGATACACCTAATTAATCGGCCAAGCTGCCCCATCTCAGCATGTGGTTGGCACTGTAAAGCTGGGTTACATGCTCCATGAACCGGTCCTTAGGATCCAGGCAAGTACTAAACACAAACCCAAGTCTCGTGCACCCAGCACACAACCAAAACATCCAACTTGCCTTGATCCCTACCTCTACATAACTCACAATGTCTCATTCAAGAGTATGGTAATATAAACTGATGATCTCATATCCCAAATATCCCATTCTAAGCATGGCTAAGCATATGCATGTGTATAAATGACATGACAAAATAAATCCCAACCCAAGCTTCAAGGAAACAAGGTAATGCAATTCTAGGGAAACTTTCCTAGTATGGGTTTCATATTTCATTTGACAATGCAAAATAATTCTATCTACACATCCTAGCATAGGATCAAAGTGGTCAAGGACACTTGCCTCCTTCTTGCTGCTCTTGAAATTGGTAGTCCTGATCTTGGAAAGGGTTAACTTGCTCTTGAGCAGGTTCTACTTCATACCATCACACATAGCAAAAGAAGAACAACAATCATAAGACATAATTCACACTTCTTACTTCATACAAACCACACATTCATATTTATAAAAGTTCTTTACCATTATGTGTTGTGGTTACTTTATGTGTGTTGAGTTGTGGCTTGCATGCACTTTTAACCATGTGTATATGATCTCCACTTTTGTGTCCACTTTTATACTTACATACTATTTATATGTGTTTCCAATAAATTTCTTATATTCAACTACTTCACCTTTTTACTACAAAGTGTGTATGAAAAGTATTATTCTTCCCCATATGTGCTTTCATAACTTCTATCAACCCTAAACTGAATGTTTTGTATTTTAGAAATTCCATTTATCATTTACTAGTTGCTATATTTTCAGATTTATATTCCTATGCATAATTGTGTATTTTATTATGAAATTAGTAATACACATCATCTAAACAGTATAGGTTTTGGTCCTAAATAATTGAATAACATATTTTAACCTTTGCCTCTGATGTATACTATTTCATAATTATTTTCCCTATTTTTCTATAATTATTCTTTACTTCAAAAATGTGCCCCTATACTAATAAATGTGAATAATAGATAAAACAGATTTATTTCAGCCCAAAAATCTATTTTTACCTCACTCCAAAGTTTTCTAAGTACTGAGAAAGTTTTTAATTAATTTTGACAATTAGGTTTGTCCCACTTTTAAATTTTTAAACACTAGTTACATATTAAATTTTCTAAATTAAATACTAAACAAGTCTAAAATAATGAGTTCACCCCATTACAGGGTCTATAATATTATTTTCATAATTTCCAGGGGTCCAGCTGC
This sequence comes from Neostapfia colusana, assembly GCA_030760725.1. Lineage (NCBI taxonomy): Eukaryota > Viridiplantae > Streptophyta > Magnoliopsida > Poales > Poaceae > Neostapfia > Neostapfia colusana. The sequence goes on along the minus strand of JASWHV010000002.1, from coordinate 90,401,453 downwards.
ACTTATCAGAGGTGTTTTTCCTAATTTCTATTAAGTCCAGGGGCTAAAACTGATTTTTAAATGAATTTTCATGATTTTCTGGAGTTCCAGGGGCTAGATCTGAAGTTTCCGGGGTTAGCTCTCAATTCCAGAGAACCCCAGGGGGTAGCACGTAAGAATTCCAGTCTTTATAATGCGGGGCTGACGTGGACCGTCCGATTTTAAACCGACGGCTGAGATTATAACATCGAACCGGTACGCGGGGTTTTAAAGGCTACCGTGCGATTTAAAATAAACGGCGCACAAGCGGCCACGTCGCTCTGATCGAGCGCGAGCGGCGCTGCCGGCGGCGCACGGCGGCGGGAAGCGGCGATCTCGCCGGGAAGTTTCGGATCCTCGAGAATTCTGCCTAGAACTGTGATCTTATGGCCTAGATCGGTAGAGGGGAGGTCAGGGATCTCACCTCGGTGGTTTTCTGGAGCTCGGGGGTCCTGGAAAGTGATCGGCGGCGAGGTCCGAGGCAAAACCACGGCGAAGCTCGTCGGCGCTGCGTTTACACCGTAACTCTCCGAGTTTTCTGCACCTGCAAAGTTCCCCGGAGGCGGTGGATCAAAACCAGCGAGTTAGATCAGAGTTTCCGAGCTTAGATCGGCCAGAATTCACCGACGAAGTCTCGGTGCTCACCGGAGTGAAAATAGGCGATCGCGTGAGGAAAACTGATCGGATCGGGGGTTTTTATAGCCGGGGGAGGGCGGTGGGTCTGTTGTGATCGAGTTGGAGTCCTCTGGGACCAGAATTCGGGCGACGGGACGCGGTTTCCGGTCGGTTGCGATTTCGCGCGCTCGGGGGAAAAGTCCGGGGTCGCGGGGGCTCGGGGTTAGGGATGACATGTGGGTCCCACCCGTCAGCGAGGGGCAGCGCGGCGCGCGCGGGGGCGGGCTGGCGCGGGAGTTGCTGGGCCGGCTGGCAGTTTCGGCCCACTGGCCAGTTTTTTCCCGTTTTCCTTTTTCTTTTTTCCATTTCTTTTCTATTTTGGGTATAATTTGAATTCCAGTTTGAATTTGAATTTTTGCAAAACATGCAACACGTCCAAAAATTTTTAAATTCCCCTCTGAACAGGGTTTTGGGTTTTGAATCAAAATTTGTGGTGTTACATGTATTCAGCACACATAGTTCTCACAGAAAACACGAGAAGAACTATCCTATGCATAACCTAGAGCTAGCCACAGTGGTCCACGCATTGAAGCTTTGGGGGCATTACTTGATGGGAAAGAGGACAGAGATATATACAGACCAGAAGAGCTTAAAGTACATTTTCACACAGCCAGATCTCAACCTCAGACAGAGGCGATGGTTAGAGCTAATCAAATACTTTGATGTAGGTATCAACTATCATCCTGGGAAAGCGAACATCGTGGCAGATGCCTTAAGCCGGAAGGTGCATATCAACATGCTGAGATTAAATGACACACCTACGGAATTGAAGGAGGAAATTACAAAACTCAATCTATGTCTAGTGAATAGTGGTGAGGCCATCGCCATGGAAGTGGACTCCATATTGGAGCAAGACATATGCAACGGTCATAAGAATAACGAGAAAATACAAGAAATCAGAGAACTCATCAAAGAAAATAAAGCTCCTGGGTTTAGAGAAGATGAACAAGGTACGGTGTGGCATGGGAAAAGAATCTGTGTGCCTAAAGTAAAGGAGACCCATGAACTAATTCCGAGGAAGGCTCATGATTCTGACTATTCCATCCATCCTGGGAGTACAAAGATGTATCATGACCTCAAGAGCAGATATTGGTGGTATGGCATGAAGCGAGATGTCGCGGAACATGTTGCCCTATGTGACACATGTCAGTTGGTGAAAGCAGAACACCAACGACCCGCGGGACTGTTGCAACCACTCAAAGTGCCCGAATGGAAATGGGAAGAAATAGGTATGGACTTCATAGTGGGACTGCCTAGGACCCAATCGGGATATTATTCGATATGGGTCATAATCGACAGGCTGACTAAGGTAGCTCATTTATCCCCGTGAAAGATGTAAGGGCCTCAGTTTTTGACACATGTTTGAAGTGTCATCACCACACACACACCTCATTTGGAGCAAGTTGATAAACACATTTGAAGAGCAAGTAACCACCATCAACATGCTCATTAGAGAATAAACTCACATATTGCAAAAGTGGTGTTTCCCCACATGTGATATACAGGGGCTGGGCATATGAAAACTCCTACATGGTACTAGGAATGTCCATGCCGAGTTTCACCCAAATTCAAAACCTTTTTGAGGTCATTTTGGGCATAGCTAGAAACAGGGCAGTTTGAAACTACGTTCAAATTCAAACTGTTTTTATCCCATAAATTCAAAAGTGGGAGACATATTCTTATTCAGCACATTTTTGTGAGCTCACACACAAATTTTCACTCCATTTGGAGTTGATCCTGACATGAGCTAAGTGGGGCAAATTCAAACTTTATTTGAATTTCAAACTGAACATGTGCTGAAATTCATTCAAACCAAAAGCAATTTGAATCCTAATCAATTCAAATGGCTCATGGGTGAATAATTTGAATCACCATGGGCATTTTGGGGCTTACTGTTTACAAAAGTGATGAGGAGTTAATTTCAGAGGTTAAACTTGAGTGTGGGACCCACATGTCATACAGATAAGGGGGGGGGAGACTTGCACACAAAGTCACAGCTCGGTGGGAAATTCCACCGAGCAGCTGCCGGCTGTACCACAGAGAAGCAACCGGCGCCACCAGCTGCTTCTCCCTTCGCGTGCTGGCGCCCAGGGCGCCCTGATCGCGCCTCCACGCGACCGGCACCGCCTCAGCCCAAGCAAAGACCGGCTGGCTTTATCCCCTCGCGTGCGACCTCAAGAAGTGGCAGTCTTTTCTCCCTGAGCTCTTGGTCGATCGGGAAAACCCAGCAAACGATCGCCCCTTTCCGTCCCTGAGATGCTAGACAGCACCCTGAGGTCGCACTCCACCTCTCCAACGACAAAAACCCCGAGCTCCGACCTCCCTTGCCCGAGAACGATCGCCACAGCAGCGACCTAACCTCAGCTGAAGGTCAGGCGCTCGTGGACAGCGTTCCACGGGAGCTTTCACGGTCCAGCAAGAGCAGCAACAGGAGCGCGCAACAACCGTGTTGCTCTCCCTCAAGTTTGGAAGCAAACCGTGAAGAATCCACTGTGAATTTCCAGCTTTTGCTCCGGCGACCTTAAACCGAGCTTCCGGTACGGATTCTTCAAATTCTCGCTCTAGGATCCTTCTCTAGTTATCAAATCTTGCACATAGGCGCTGGACTAGCCGGCCATCAGTTTCCTTTCTGCATCCATGGTATGAAACCGACTAGGAGTGACGAATTTTGAGCTCGATCAAGGGCACTCATGGCGGGCATGCTCGGTCACACGGTGCCGACCGGCTTGCCGCCATCTTTGAACCCATTGGACACCTTGTCGAGCTTCCTAGAGGTGTACTGATGCTATAGAACCGATCGTTCGAGGTTTTGGCGGGTTAGAACCCATGGCCGACGGCGCCGAACCTCAACCGAGGCCACCGCACGTCGCCGGGCTATTTCCGGTCACCGCCAGCTCGAACTGACCCCACATACGTGCTCCTCGACGTCGACAACCCCTGGCGGCGAGTTTCAGACCAGGTGATGGCCAGCAGCGGCAAGCCGGTGAGCTCAGAGTAGGCTCCGGCGAGGGGAGGCGGCGTGGGCGCGAGGGCGCGTCCGGAGGAAGACGAAGCCGGCTGGCCCACGCGTCAGCGGCTTAAAAATTTAAATCGGGATCAGGTGTGGCCGGGATCTGGTGTGCTGTCGCCTCCGGGCCTAACACGTGTCCCCGCGGGCCCCGGCAGATTTTAACTTTTCCCCCGATTTACATATTCCCTTCAAACTTCAAATCCTCATAACTTTGGCTAGAAAACTCCAAATCGAGTGAACCAAATTTTGTTGGATTCAGCTCTCTGAGTACTTTTCAGCAAATCAAGTTTCACTTCATGAAAATCCTTATTTCTCCAGAATTAATTCCTCAAAATTTAAACTGTTTGGAATTTTAACTGGAGAATCCTTTGGAGGAAAATTCTGAAATTTTGCCGGAATGTTCACCAATATATCCCTGAACTACCATAAAAATTTCAGATCCATTTGAGCTCATTTGATCCACTTAATGATGTGATTAGTGAAACTGTTCCAGAGAAAATAGAAAATGTTCAGAAACATTTTCAGAATTTTCTCTGAAATTGTTTAGCTCATATCTTTAGTTAGGAACCTTCAAATTAAGTGAGACCAACTCCATTAGAACCCTCTGAAAATCTTGTTTTCATAAAGTCGTAGTTTGTTTCATGAAAATTCTTAGAACACCGTAAAAGCCTTCAATCAAGGTCAAGTACATAATTAATTGTGGAGGGCTCAAATGAGCTTTGCTGCAACTAAAACTTGATCAAGTCTCTGTTTAGGTTGTAACCAAGCCACAGTAAAAGTTTCACAGGCATTGGGTCTGTCTATTAAGAGTTATAGATTTCACAAGTTTAAAAGTCAATTCAAATGCATTAATTTAATATATGTACTTCTTATATCATGTAGTCACTAAGGTCGAGGAGGAACCCGAAGTCCTATACTTCGTTACTCCGGAGGAGCAACTAGCATATGACCAAGAGCAGCAAGGCAAGCTCCGGTTTGCATTAACCTTTTTACAAATTTTTATTGTTTTGAGCACATACTTGAATACCTTATTCTTTGCATTAGAGTCTTGTTTGAAAACCCAACTGCATAGCCAAGAAAACCATGGGTTGGGTTTAGGATTGCAAACCTCTTTAGCTACTGCAATGCTAAGATAGTGTAGGATTCGGTACAAGACGAGTAGTTGGAACTACTCGCGAGCATAGGCTAGAGGCACTCGACTCGGGTAGAGATAGCACATGATACACATGGCAAGAAAGATGAGACTGAGCGGAGAGTAAGGGCAGCAGGACTTTGGGGTCTGTGTGCTGTAGCTCTGCTTGTGTCGATTGAGGACCGAGCCGTGTGCGGGCCTGTTGAACAAGCTAGAACAGTACCGAAGACCAACCGGCTATATGGGAACCGGGAAACCGATGTAACTCTGGTAGCTGGGTGTTGAGGCATAGCTAGTCTTTCAGAGGGTAGGTTGAGAGCTCGAGGTGTAAATCGGCTGGCGGCACTGAGATGCACGTGCAGAGACCTCTTGCTCGGGACGATTGGACCGGTTCAACATTTGGCTAACGGGTGAAAGGTAGTTCTGTACGGCGTCCGTGATGGTTGTTGTAGGCAACATCGAGTACGGGCGTACGTGACGGGTTATTCGGGTAACCCTGCAGGTGTAAATCGATTATAATCGCCATCCCTCCCGGTCAGTGAGTACCACTTGTTCACTGTACCGTGACGTAGAAAGAACAGGCTAGTTACATGTTAAAATGTTGCTGATTGAAAGATGGACTTTGATTGTTAATGATTTGTTATAGTTTAGAGCGAACTAAAGTTCCTTTCAACTTTGGCAAAGTACATGAGAGAAATATGTTTCTTGTTTGATTGCGGCTCTCTCATGTACCTTGGTGTAAGGTTCCCCACAACCTGCTGCTAAAACTTGAAAGTAAGGTTTTACTAATTAGGCGAGTCCTTGCAAATGATTTTTACTCATGTACCTATCAATCCCTCATGTAGAAGTTCCATGTTTAGGAGAGACGGGTCATTCTTGCTGAGCCTTCGTGCTCACTGCTTGTGTTTGAAGCTTTTGCAGGGTTCTATGAGGAAGGGGCTCCCGAAGAGGAGACGGAACCCCAGTAGGGGAACCCCGTCGAGTGGGAGCCGTGCACGCCGCAGAGTTAGTGTGTGTGTGTGTGTGTGTGCTAGCAAGGACACGTTCAAGGGCTGAACGTGCACTTGATGCGTAGTCTATGCCCGTGAGTGTAGACTGGACTTATTTTGATGTACAAATGTTCATAAACCACTTTATGTAATAAAAGTTTTGCTTCCGCTTTGTACCTTTGATGTGTAATTCGGTGCTGTGCAACGCAGTACCCCTCAGCGTGATCCTGGCTCGACAAGACCGTGGGGTCGTGTCAGCGTTGGTATCAGAGCTCGCTTGAGGTTTAACGCACTACAAAGGTCATCTTTTTCAAAAATCCAGTGAGGAACGAGTTAGTAGCCCGTATAAGGATGTTATTAGCATATAGAAAGTGGCATACTAATCTATTTGTTTATGTCGGAAAATCGTGTATCTCGGGACGTGTATGTCTTGGGGGGTGCACGTAAGCGCTGTCCACCAGTGCGCACAAGCTGAAGGGTGGAGCCCCACGGGTGGCAGGTGACCCGACACGCTTTGATATCCTCTATGACTCTTCATGTCGTTTGGCGTATTCGAGCAACGTCTGTCCCTGGCATGCGTGGTGCAATTTGGGAGACCCCATCACGTGGTGTGAAACGTGAACACGTAACTCAAGGCGTGTTTGGCTTGAGAACATCCGGGCGAGTGATGACGGCCGGGTGTACGAACTGTATGGATACCGGACTCGGCGTGCAGCCGAGTCTGACGATTGTTTGAGCTTTCTGCAGGTAGTTTGACCACGAAACGGTAGACGTGTAGCACTCGTATGTGAGAGACGCTTAGTGCCACTGAATTAACGAAGCCGGCTAAGTCAGGTATAGGTTTTTCTTTGTGAGGACGTAGTACCGACATGATCTGGTGACGCATCGATGTCACACCCCACTAAATGAACAACTTCATTGTAAAACTTGAAGGTTTTGATCCAAAGCACTAAAAGTTGCTGTAACCTCTTCCCTTAATCAGGATATCCAAAGTTAACAAGTTTTCAACTTATAGGTTGCTAAGGACAGAGCACTCTGTTTTCAGCTGAATTAAGGCTGAGGTTAATCAGAGGTTAGAGGTTGAGTTCTTTCGAGGTTGGGGTCATATGATGCATTTCTGGAAAGCTTTGGAAGATATTTACAACTCTTCTGTTGAGGTCCAGAGGTGTCCAGAAAACAGGGCAGAGCAAAGACTCTCTGTAAATTGAGCATAACTTCCTGCATAAAAATTCGAAAATAGAAAATGAGGTAGTTCTGGAAAGCTTATGAGATGGGTTACAACTTTGTAACAGAAAGTTTTGTCAGATTGAGAGCAGAATTAACTGGAATTCTTGGATAAAAACAGTACCTAAAGCAGGGAGGTGCTGTCCAATTTTCTCCAGAAATTCTGTTAACTTTGACATCTCATAACTTTTGAACCAGGACAGATCTTAGGCCAAGCAAATACTTTCTGGAAAGCTATTGAAGTTAGCTTTAACTTTGATGTGGAGCTCCAGAATTGGTTTTGCACTTAACATGGCCTAAATCAGGTTGAAATGGAAACTGGTCAGGGCTGTCATGTTGGACAGCAGATCAGCAGTCAAATTTGTTAAAATTTGAACTATGTTTCCAAGTTTTATGGGTTCAATGACATGTCTTATGTTATAACTCAATGGATTACTGTTTAAATAAGTATTTGACATTTCTCAAATATATTTTTTACAGATGAAAGCAGATAAACAGTTGGAGAACGGGTTGGTGATATCTCACTGTTCTCACCACAGCGGCTATCCGGAGGCATTGAGGCAGATGCTTCAATATTTCGGATACAACCAGATGCTGCAGTAGTTCGCCAAGGAAGAGGGCGAAGAGGGGAACAAGACGTGGATAATCCATGTCAAAGTCCCTGCAGGACCTACGCCACCCGGTTGGGTGCCCTTCACCGTTACGGTGAGAGGTAGGCAAACGGAAGGGATGTGGCAAGTGGCAGCCCGTGACACCATGTCACGTTTCTGCCAACTACACGTGCAGGCTATGGAGGGCACTCCATACGCGCTCGTTCCGGTGGAGGGACGAGCTCACCATGTGTGGGAAGAGAGGTACCTGAAGGCAACGGACCCGAGTTGCCCAAGGTACATCCCCACGGAGGCAAATCTCAGCCTCCAGGTGAGGGCGGGAAACGCCGTGATGGACAGCCAAGCTGTTCATACGGAGCATCTCGTCACAAAGCTCAAGGAGAGCATGAGCCGTGGAGACCATTTTGAGAGTGCTCACAGCACACTCCGCAATGTGCTCCTTCCGACGATCAAGCGACTGAATGAACAGCATAATCAGTTGCATCGTCTGAAGAAGGCGAAGAGGAAAAGCCGTGTCGACATCACGGCGTTGCAAGAGCTGGTACATACTTTAACCCAGCAGAATGAGGACCTTGCTAAAGAGCGGGACGACGCTATTGAGGAAGGTCGAGGCTGGGAAGAGGACTACAACCAGGCCATGGACGAGGTGCATGCTTTGCAGGACCTCGTACCTCCGGTATTAGGCATACCGGTAGTCTTGGGTCTTCCAGCAATGGGAGAACCCGAGATGGGAGAAGAGGTGGTAGATCCAGAGCCACCAGCAGAGGTACCGGAGGAGGAGGACCTGCAGGAGGTCGAGTTCTACTCCGAGTAGGGGGTTACAGTTGCCAAGTAGGGCAGCTAGGGTAGTGTAACCCAACTTTTGTAATCGGTGACATGTCGTGTAGGCAGTAGCGTATGTATAGGTAGTGACGACATGAGCACGACTTCTCGGAGACCCGAGAATAATGTATATTGTATAAAGTTTATGCTTTATCAATATATGTGAATGTTGTGCAAATTATTCATGTGTCACTTCAATACCTACTGTTGCATATGGAAATTTCAGTAAGACATGTGCTAATTGCTGCTGTTTTGAATTTCAAAATGACGCGTACTCGTGCCAACCCGGACGTTGGGGGTACTAGCCAAGGGGGAGAGACCTCCCAACAGCCTCCCGAGGACTCCTCGGGACAGCAGCAGCAACAGCAGCAACAGCAACAGCAAACAACGCCACCGCCACTGCAACGGTTACATTGGCCGACATCGTCGCGGCAATGGCGGGTTCGCATCAGCAGCACAAGGAGTTGCTGCAAACTCTTATCGCCAATACGTATCGCCCAGAGAGACGTCAAGATCGTGAGGAGCGTCAACAGAGCTCCTACTCCGACTTCCTGGCTACTCATCCCCCGGTATTCTCAAGGGTGGATGAACCTCTTGACGCGGACAATTGGCTCCGCGCAATAGAGATGAAGTTCGGGCTGCTCCAAATAAGTGAGCAGCGCAAGACTCAGTTCGCGGTCCAGCAGCTCCAAGGATCCGCGAGCGCGTGGTGGGCAAACTTTTGTGCTTCACAGCCCACCGACCGAGTTATGACCTGGACGGAGTTCCGGACGGCCTTCAGGGCCTATAACATACCGCCAGGTCTGATGAAGAGGAAAACACAGGAATTCTTACACCTGCAACAAGGGAGCCAGAACGTGCTGGAATACTCCAGGGCGTTCAACGATCTCGCACTCTATGCGTCGTATCACGCACATACCGACGAGAAGCGGTGGGACCACTTTTACCAGGGGCTTAACCCGCTCCTGAAGGACAAATTGGCGATGTTCAATCGCGGCAGCCTCAATGACATAATTGATGCTCCAATTGTTCAAGAGGACTCCGGCAAGGAGTTAGCAGCGGCGGAGAGAAAGCGAAGCGCGCTGCAAAGCAGCGGAGAAGGAAGCGGTCCTTCTCAGAAGTTTTTGATGGTGAATCGCCCACCATCAGGTCCACGCTGGCAGCCACCCCAGAGGTCGATGCCTTTCCGCAGTCGGCCGTACTCTTCAGCGGCATTCAGGCCGGCACTGCCAGTACCACCTCCGCAACAACAACAGCAGCAGCGGACAATGCCGTGTGCGTATGCACCTCAGCAACGCATGCCGGGCTTTCGTCCCCCGAGCACTACACCAGCAGCGGCCACATGTTACAAGTGTGGTCATCCAGGACACTTCGCCAGCAGTTGCCTAGAGAGGCAAGGCGGCGGGGTTGCACCACCGTTTCCGGGGAGGAATCAACCCCGGAACCCCACTAATGCGCGGCGGGCAAACCCTAGGCCCGGCACTGTCCACCAGCTTGCCATAGAGGACGTGCCGGAGGATGAGCCAATCCTTGCGGGTATGTTCCAACTCCACCAGCATCCCGCCATAGTATTTTTGATTCAGGCGCCACACATAGCTTCATTAGCCAAGCTTTCATTGATAAATATAGCTTGCAAATACTACCCACCGATAGTCCTTATTTGATCTGTTCACTGGGTGGGAAAATTTCAGCAAACATGATGGTCCCAAAAGCGCCATTGTGCTTAGAGGGTAGAGTATACCCTACGTCTCTCACAATTTTAGATGGACAAAAGGTCGATGTCATCCTAGGGATGTCATGGTTAACCCGCCACGGCGCTGTTTTAGACACCGTCCTCCGAATCGTGCATTTGAATTCAGAAGTGCACGAATCTCATTCTTTATTTCTGGACAGTCCAGAAATAAAACTTCCAAGTGTCTATCAAGCCACAACCATCAGATTGGAAGATATTCCAGTGGTCCGAGAGTTCCCTGATGTATTCCCGGACGATTTGCCGGGGATGCCGCCTGATAGAGAGGTGGAGTTCAAGATTGAACTTGCACCGGGAACCATGCCAATATCCCGAAGGCTGTACAAGATGGCACCCAAGGAATTGGCTGAACTGAAGACTCAGCTCACGGACCTCCTGGAAAAGGGTTTTATTAGGCCGACCTCCTCGCCATGGGGCTGTTCGGCATTATTTGTAAAGAAGAAGGATGAGACGTTGCGGCTTTGCGTGGACTATTGTCCATTAAATGCCGTAACCATCAAGAACAAGTACCCGTTGCAACGGATCGACATGTTGTTTGATCAGTTGGTCGAAACAAAGATCTTTTCCAAGATGGACGTAAGATCCGGGTACCATCAGATTAAGATACGGGCTGAGGATATTCTGAAGACGGCTTTCTCGACGAGGTACGGGCTTTATGAGTACCTGGTCATGTCCTTCGGCCTCACCAATGCTCCAGCTCACATCATGTACTTAATGAACTCGGTATTTATGCTGGGGCTGGACAAGTTTGTCGTGGTCTTCATCGACGACATCCTGGTATATTCCAAGTCGGAGGAAGATCACAAGAAGCATCTGCGTATATTCTTGCAACGGCTGCGGGATCAAAAGTTATGCGCGAAATTCAGCAAATGCGAGTTTTGGATATCGCAAGTGCCTTTTCTCGGGCATATCATCTCAGCGGAGGGTATCGCTGTAGACCCGAGCAAGATCACTCAAGTGCTGAATTGGAAATCCCCGAGAACTGTTCACGAGGTACGGAGTTTCCTCGGACTCGCGGGATATTATCGGAGGTTCATTCCGAACTTCTCAAGGATTGCCAAGCCTATGACGGAGCTGCTGAAGAAGGCTACCAAATATGTTTGGAGTCCAACATGTGAAGCAGCATTCAAGGCTTTAGTCAAGCACCTAACATCAGCACCGGTTTTGGCGCAGCCAGACACAACAAAACCGTTCGATGTGTACTGCGATGCATCCGGCATTGGGCTCGGATGTGTGCTGATGCAAGACCGAAGAGTGGTCGCGTATGGATCACGGTATCTTAGAAACCATGAGCAGAATTATCCAACTCACGACTTGGAGCTTGCTGCCGTGGTACTTGCACTGAAGATGTGGAGGCACTACCTACTCGGTAACCTCGTACATCTATATACCGACCACAAAAGCCTCAAGTACATATTCACTCAGAAGGAGCTGAACATGAGGCAGCGAAGATGGTTAGAACTGATAAAGGATTACGAAATAGAGATCCCTTATCATCCGGGCAAGGCAAACGTAGTGGCAGATGCACTGAGCCGCAAGTCACACGTCAAAAATCTGACCATCACACCGTTGGAAGAGAGCGAACCACCACTACATGTGATTCCACATGGAGCTCTCTACAACTTAGCTTTGATCCCCACCATCCGTGAAGAGATAGAGGCAGCTCAGAAACATGACAAGGGCATGTCGCATTTACGGAGACGTGTAGACAGTGGGGAACTTAAATGTTTCCGGAAGGACGGAGACGGCGTCCTATGGTTCAAGGACCGGATTGTCGTACCCCGTAACCCGGAGTTACGGAAGAAAATTTTTGATGAGGCTCACTTATCAAAATTTTCTATTCACCCCGACAGCAATAAAATGTATCAAGAACTCAGGAGCAAGTTTTGGTGGACGCGGATGAAGCGTGAAATCGCAAAGTACGTGTCCATGTGCGATACATGTCGAAGGGTGAAAGCAGACCATATGCGGAAACCGGGACTGCTGCAACCACTGGGCGTTCCTGCCTGGATGTGGGAGGATGTGAGCATGGACTTCATCGTCGGTTTACCCACCACCTTTCAGAAGCATGATTCTGTGTGGGTGATCGTCGACCGGCTCACCAAAGTTGCCCATTTCATCCCGGTCAACACCAACTACAACGCCAAGAAGTACGCTGAACTGTACATCTCACGGATCCTATGCTTGTACGTCATACCCCGTACCATCATTATCGGATCGGGGCACTTTAATTGTGTCCCGTTTTTTGGGAGCAGCTACACGCTGCCTTGGGGACGAAGCTGATCCGTAGTTCAGCCTACCACCCACAGACGGATGGGCAAACCGAGCGGGTAAATCAGATCTTAGAAAGCATGCTACGAGCTTGCGCTATCAACCATGGCAAGAATTGGGATGATCACTTTCCGTTAGCCGAGTTCTCATACAACAATGGGTACCAAGCCAGCATAAAGATGGCGCTTATGAGGCGCTATACGGGCGGAAATGCCCCACAGCACTGAATTGGTGTGAGTCTGGCGAAAGGGTTACTTTCGGGATTGACCTTGTCAACAACGCGGAAGAAAAGGTTCGACTGATTCAAGCGAACCTGAAAGCCGCCGAATCCTGTCAGAAACAGTATGCGGACCGGAGAAGACACCCATTACAATTCGAAGTCGGGGATCACGTATACCTACGTGTGTCTCCTATGAAGGGTGTAAACAGATTCGGGGTGAGAGGAAAGTTGGCACCCCGATTCATCGGTCCATTCCAGATTACCGAAAGATGTGGATCAGTAGCATACCGGCTGAGTTTACCAGAAGCACTTTCTGGTGTGCACGATGTCTTTCACATTTCCCAGCTGAGGAAGTGTCTCAAGCTATCTACTACCATTCAGCTGGAGGACATTGAAGAACTGCAACCGGATCTCACCTATCGGGAGGAACCGGTTCAAATTATTGACGAAAAGGCCTGAACCACACGCAACCGTACGTTGTGGTTCTACAAAGTTCTATGGAGTAATCACTCCGTGGACGAAGCAACATGGGAGAGCGAAGTATTTCTTCGCGTTAACTACCCCGACTTTTTCACGTTGCATATCCGGTAATTTTCCACCGTCCTCTCTCTCATTTTTACCTTATAATCTCGGGACGAGATTCTTTTAAGGGGGGAGGAATGTAAGGGCCTCAGTTTTTGACACATATTTGAAGTGTCATCACCACACACACACCTCATTTGGAGCAAGTTGATAAAGACATTTGAAGAGCAAGTAACCACCATCAACATGCTCATTAGAGAATAAACTCACATATTGCAAAAGTGGTGTTTCCCCACATGTGATATACAGGGGCTGGGCATATGAAACCTCCTACATGCTACTAGGAATGTCCATGCCAAGTTTCACCCAAATTCAAAACCTTTTTGAGGTCATTTTGGGCATTGCTAGAAAGAGGGCAGTTTGAAACTACATTCAAATTCAAACTGTTTTATCCCATAAATTCAAAAGTGGGAGACATATTCTTATTCAGCACATTTTTGTGAGCTCACACACCAATTTTCACTCCATTTGGAGTTGATCTTGACATGAGCTAAGTGGGGCAAATTCAAACTTTATTTGAATTTCAAACTGAACGTGTGCTGAAATTCATTCAAACCAAACCCAATTTGAATCCTAATCAATTCAAATGGCTCATGGGTGAATAATTTGAATCACCATGGGCATTTTGGGGCTTACTGTTTACAACAGTGATGAGGAGTTAATTTCAGAGGTTAAACTTGAGTGTGGGACCCACATGTCATAGAGATAGGGGGGAGACTTGCACACAAAGTCACAGCTCGGTGGGAAATTCCACCGAGCAGCTGCCGGCTGTACCACAGAGGAGCAACCTGCGCCACCAGCTGCTTCTCCCTTCGCGCGCTGGCGCCCAGGGCGGCCTGCTCGGGCCTCCACGCGACCGGCACCGCCTCAGCCCGAGCGAAGACCGGCTGGCTTTATCCCCTCGCGTGCGACCTCAAGCAGCAGCAGTCTTTTCTCCCTGAGCTCTCGGTCGATCGGGAAAACCCAGCAAACGATTGTCCCTTTCCGTCCCTAAGCTGCTAGACAGCACCCTGAGGTCGTACTCCACCTCCCCAACGACAAAAACCCCGATCTCCGACCTCCCATGCCCGAGAACGATCGCCACAGCGGTGACCTAACCTCAGCCGAAGGTCAGGCGCTCGTGGACAGCATTCGACGGGAGCTTTCATGGTCCAGCAAGAGCAGCAACAGGAGCGCGCAACAACCGTGTTGCTCTCCTCCAAGTTTGGAAGCAAACCGTGAAGAATCCACTGTGAATTTCCAGCTTTTGCCCTGGCGACCTTAAACCGAGCTTCCGGTACGGATTCTTCAAATTCTCGCTCTAGGATCCTTCTCTAGTTATCAAACCTTGCACATAGGTGCTGGACTAGCCGGCGATCAGTTTCCTTTCTGCATCCGCGGTATGAAACCGACTAGGAGTGACGAATTTTGAGCTCGATCAAGGGCGCTGATGGCGGGCACGCTCGGTCACACGGTGCCAACCGGCTTGCCGCCATCTTTGAACCCATCGGACACCTTGTCGAGCTTCCTAGAGGTGTACTGATGCTATAGAACCAATCGTTCGAGGTTTTGGCGGGTTAGAACCCACGGCCGACGGCGCCGAACCTCAACCGAGGCCGCCGCACGTCGCCGGGCTATTTCCGGTCACCGCCAGCTCGAACTGACCCCATAGACGTGCTCCTCGACGTCGACAACCCCCTGGCGGCGAGTTTCAGACCAGGTGATGGCCGGCAGCGGCAAGCCAGCGAGCTCAGAGTCGGCTCCGGCGAGGGGAGGCAGCGTGGGCGCGAGGGCGCGTCGGGAGGAAGACGAAGCCGGCTGGCCCATGCGTCAGCGGATTAAAAATTTAAATCAGGATCTGGTGTGCTGGCGCGCAAAAACCCTGTGGGCCTCAGTGTGCTGTTGCCTCCGCGCCTAACACGTGTCCCCGCGGGCCCCAGCAGATTTAAACTTTTCCCCCGATTTCAGATTTCCTTCAAACTTCAAATTCTCATAACTTCAGCTAGAAAACTTCAAATCGAGTGAACCAAATTTTGTTGGATTAAGCTCTCTGAGTACTTTCCAGCAAATCAAGTTTCACTTCATGAAAATCCTTATTTCTCTAGTATTAATTCCTCAAAATTTAAACTGTTTGGAATTTTAACTGGAGAATCCTTTGGAGGAAAATTCTGAAATTTTGCCGGAATGTTCACCAAAATATCACTGAACTACCATAGAAATTTCAGATCCATTTGAGCTCATTTGATCCACCTAATGGTGTGATTAGTGAAACTGTTCCAGAGAAAATAGAAAATGTTCAGAAACATTTTCAGAATTTTCTCTGAAATTGTTTAGCTCATATATTTGGTTAGGAATATTCAAATTAAGTGAGACCAACTCCATTAGAACCCTCTGAAAATCTAGTTTTCAGAAAGTCATAGTTTGGTTCATGAAAATTCTTAGAACACCCTAAAAGCCTTCAATCAAGGTCAAGTACATAATTAATTGTGGAGGGCTCAAATGACCTTTGCTGCAACTAAAACTTGACCAAGTCTCTGTTTAGGTTGTAACCAAGCCACAGTAAAAGTTTCACAGGCATTGGGTCTGTCTATTAAGAGTTATAGATTTCACAAGTTTAAAACTCAATTCAAATGCATTAATTTAATACATGTACTTCTTATATCATGTAGTCGCTAAGGTCGAGGAGGAACCCGAAGTCCTAGACTTCGTTACTCCGGAGGAGCAACTATCCTACGGCCAAGAGCAGCAAGGCAAGCTCCGGTTTGCATTAACCTTTTTATAATTTTTTATTGTTTTGAGCACATACTTGAATACCTTATTCTTTGCATTAGAGTCTTGTTTGGAAACCCAACTGCATAGCCAAGTAAACCATGGGTTGGGTTTAAGATTGCGAACCCTGTTAGCTACTGCAATGCTAAGATAGTGTAGGATTCGGTACAAGACGAGTAGTTGGAACTACTCGCGAGCATACGCTAGAGGCACTCGACTCGGGTAGAGATAGCACATGATACACATGGCAAGAAAGATGAGACCGAGCGGAGAGTAAGGGCAGCAGGACTTTGGGGCCTGTGTGCTGTAGCTCCACTTGTGTCGATTGAGGACCGAGCCGTGTGCGGGCCTGTTGAACAAGCTAGAACAGTACCGAAGACCTACCGGCTATATGGGAACCGGGAAACTGATGTAACTCGGGTAGCTGGGTGTTGAGGCATAGCTGGTCGTTTAGAGGGTAGGTTGAGAGCTCGAGGTGTAAATCGGCTGGCGGCACTGAGATGCGCGTGCAGAGACCTCTTGCTCGGGACGATTGGTCCGGTTCAACATTTGGCTAACGGGTGAAAGGTAATTGCGTACGGCGTCCGTGATGGTTGTTGTAGGCAACATCGAGTACGGGCGTACGTGACGGGTTATTTGGATAAACCTGCAGGTGTAAAACGATTATACTCGCCGTCCCTCGCGGTCAGTGAGTACCACTTGTTCACTGTACCGTGACGTAGAAAGAAAAGGCTAGTGAAATGTTAAAATGTTGCTGATTGAAAGATGGACTTTGATTGTTAATGATTTGTTGTAGTTTAGAGCGAACTAAAGTTCCTTTCAACTTTTGGCAAAGTACATGAGAGAAATACGTTTCTTGTTTGGTTGCGGCTGTCTCATGTGCCTTGGCGTAAGGTTCTCCACAACCTGCTGCTAAAACATGAAAGTAAGGTTTTACTAATTAGGCGAGTCCTTGCAAATGATTTTTCCTCATGTAAGCTATCAATCCCTTATGTAGAAGTTCCATGTTTAGGAGAGACGGGTCATTCTTGCTGAGCCTTCGTGCTCACTGCTTGTGTTTGAAGCTTTTGCAGGGTTCTATGAGGAAGGGGCTCCCGAAGAGGAGACGGAACCCCAGGAGGGGAACCCCGTCGAGTGGGAGCCGTGCACGCCGCAGAGTTAGTGTGTGTGTGTGCTAGCAAGGACACGTTCAAGGGCTGAACGTGCACTTGATGCGTAGTCTACGCCCGTGAGTGTAGACTGGACTTATTTTGATGTACAAATGTTCATAAACCACTTTATGTAATAAAAGTTTTGATTCCGCTTTGTACCTTTGATGTGTGTTATTCGGTACTGTGCAACGCAGTACCCCTTAGCGTGATCCTGGCTCGACAAGACCGTGGGGTCGTGTCAGCGTTGGTATCAGAGCTCGATTGAGGTTTAACGCACTACAAAGGTCATCTTTTTCAAAAATCCAGTGAGGAACGAGTTAGTAGCCCGTATAAGGATGTTATTAGCATATAGAAAGTGGCATACCAACCTATTTGTTTATGTCGGAAAATCGTGTATCTCGGGACATGTATGTCTTGGGGGTGCACGTAAGCGCTGTCCACCAGTGCGCACAAGCTGAAGGGTGGAGCCTCACGGGTGGTAGGTAACCCGACCCGCTTTGATATCCTCTACGACTCTTCATGTCGTTTGGGGTATTCGAAAAACGTCTGTCTCTGGCGTCCGTGGTGCAATTTGGGAGACCCCGTCACGTGGTCTGAAACGTGAACACGTAACTCAAGGCGTGTTTGGCTTGAGAACATCCGGGCGAGTGATGACGGCCGGGTGTACGAACTGTATGGATACCGGACTTGGTGTGCAGCCGAGTCTGACGATTGTTTGAGCTTTCTGCAGGTAGTTTGACCACAAAACGGTAGACGTGTAGCATTCGTATGCGAGAGACGCTTAGTGCCACTGAATTAACGAAGCCGGCTAAGTCCGGTATAGGTTTTTCTTTGTGAGGACGTAGTACCGACATGATCTGGTGACGCATCGACGTCATACCCCACTAAATGAACAACTTCATTGTAAAACTTGAAGGTTTTGATCCAAAGCACTAAAAGTTTCTGTAACCTCTTCCCTTAATCAGGATATTCAAAGTTAACAAGTTTTCAACTTATAGGTTGCTAAGGACAGAGCACTCTGTTTTCAGCTGAATTATGGCTGAGGTTAATCATAGGTTAGAGGTTGAGTTCTTTCGAGGTTGGGGTCATATGATGCATTTCTGGAAAGCTTTGGAAGAGATTTACAACTCTTCTGTTGAGGTCCAGAGGTGTTTCATCCCTTAACAAATCGAAAAATGCAGTATAGTTGAAACTGTCCAGAAAACAGGGCAGAGCAAAGACTCTGTAAACTCTCTGTAAATTGAGCATAACTTCCTGCATAAAAATTCGAAAATATAAAATGAGGTAGTTCTGGAAATCTTATGAGATGGGTTACAACTTTGTAACAAAAAGTTTTGTCAGATTGAGAGGATAATTAACTGGAATTATTGGATCAAAACAGTACCTAAAGCAGGGAGGTGCTGTCCAATTTTCTCCAGAAATTCTGTTAACTTTGACATCTCATAACTTTTGAACCAGGACAGATCATAGGCCAAGCAAATACTTTCTGGAAAGCTATTGAAGTTAGATTTAACTTTTATGTTGAGCTCCAGAATTGGTTTTGCATTTAACATGGCCTAAATCAGGTTGAAATGGAAACTGGTCAGGGCTGTCATGTTGGACAGCAGATCAGCAGTAAAATTTGTGTAAATTTGAACTATGTTTCCAAGTTTTATGGGTTCAATGACATGTCTTATGTTATAACTCAATGGGTTACTGTTTAAATAAGTATTTTACATTTCTCAAATATATTTTTATAGATGACAGCAGACAAACAGTTGGAGAACGGGTGGGTGGTATCTCACTGTTCTCACCACAGCGGCTATCCTGAGGCATTGAGGCAGATGCTTCAATATTTCGGATACAACCAGATGCCGCAGTACTTCGCCAAGGAAGAGGGCGAAGAGGGGGAACAAGACATGGACGATCCATGTCGAAGTCCCTGCAGGACCTACGCCACCCGGTTGGGTGCCGTTCACCGTTACGGTGAGAGGTAGGCAACCGGAAGGGATGTGGAAAGTGGCAGCCCGTGACACCATGTCACGTTTCTGCCAACTACACGTGCAGGCTATGGAGGGCACTCCATACGCGCTCGTTCTGGTGGAGGGACGAGCTCACCATGTGTGGGAAGAGAGGTACCTGGAGGCAACGGACCCGAGTTGCCCAAGGTACAGCCCCACGGAGGCAAATCTCAGCCTCCAGGTGAAGGCGGGAAACGCCGTGATGGACAGCCAAGCTGTTCATACGGAGCATCTCGCCAGAAAGCTCAAGGAGAGCACGAGCCGTGGAGACCATTTCGAGAGTGCTCACAGCGCACTCCGCAATGTGCTCCTTCCGACGATCAAGCGACTGAATGAACAGCATAATCAGTTGCATCGTCTGAAGAAGGCGAAGAGGAAAAGCCGTGTCGACATCGCGGCGTTGCAAGAGCTGGTACATACTTTAACCCAGCAGAATGAGGACCTTGCTCAAGAGCGGGACGACGCTATTGAGGAAGGGCAAGGCTGGGAAGAGGACTACAACCAGGCCATGGACGAGGTGCATGCTTTGCAGGACCTCGTACCTCCGGTATTAGGCATACCGGTAGTCTTGGGTCTTCCAGCAATGGGAGAACCCGAGATGGGAGAAGAGGTGGTAGATCCAGAGCCACCAGCAGAGGTACCGGAGGAGGACGACCTGCAGGAGGTCGAGTTCTACTCCGAGTAGGGGGTTACAGTTGCCATGTAGGGCAGCTAGGGTAGTGTAACCCAACTTTTGTAATTGGTGACATGTCGTGTAGGCAGTAGCGTATGTATAGGTAGTGACGACATGAGCACGACTTCTCGGAGACCCGAGAATAATGTATCTTGTATAAAGTTTATGCTTTATCAATATATGTGAATGTTGTGCAAATTATTCATGTGTCACTTCAATACCTACTGTTGCATATGGAAATTTCAGTAAGACATGTGCTAATCGCTGCTGTTTTGAATTTCAGAATGACGCGTACTCGTGCCAACCCGGACGTTGGGGGTACTAGCCAAGGGGAAGAGACCTCCCAACAGCCTCCCGAGGACTCCTCGGGACAGCAGCAGCAACAGCAGCAACAGCAACAGCAAACACCGCCACCGCCACTGCCAACGGTTACATTGGCCGACATCGTCGCGGCAATGGCGGGTTCGCATCAGCAGCACACGGAGTTGCTGCAAACTCTTATCGCCAATACGTCTCTCCCAGAGAGACGTTAAGATCGTGAGGAGCGTCAATAGAGCTCCTACTCCGACTTCCTGGCTACTCATCCCCCGGTATTCTCAAGGGCGGATGAACCTCTTGATGCGGACAATTGGCTCCGCACAATAGAGATGAAGTTCGGGCTGCTCCAGATAAGTGAGCAGCGCAAGACGTAGTTCGCGGTCCAGAAGCTCCAAGGATCCGCGAGCGCGTGGTGGGCAAACTTTTGTGCTTCACAGCCCACCGACCGAGTTATGACCTGGACGGAGTTCCAGACGGCCTTCACGGCCTATCACATACCACCAGGTCTGATGAAGAGGAAGACACAGGAATTCTTACACCTGCAACAAGGGAGCCGGAACGCGCTGGAATACTCCAGGGCGTTCAACGATCTCGCACTCTATTCTTCGTATCACGCAGATACCAACGAGAAGCGGCGGGACCACTTTTACCAGGGGCTTATCCCGCTCCTGAAGGACAAATTGGCGATGTTCAATCGCGGCAGCCTCAACGACATAATTGATGCTGCGATTGTTCAAGAGGACTCCGGCAAGGAGTTAGCAGCGGCGGAGAGAAAGCGAAGCACGCCGCAAAGCAGCGGAGAAGGAGGCGGTCCTTCTCAGAAGTTTCGGATGGGGAATCGCCCACCATCAGGTCACGCTGGCAGCCACCCCAG
Source organism: Neostapfia colusana (assembly GCA_030760725.1). Taxonomy (NCBI): domain Eukaryota; kingdom Viridiplantae; phylum Streptophyta; class Magnoliopsida; order Poales; family Poaceae; genus Neostapfia; species Neostapfia colusana. Next base: position 90,380,385 of record JASWHV010000002.1, on the reverse strand, counting down.
AGGTCGATGCCTTTCCGCAGTCGGACGTACTCTTCACCGGCATTCAGGCCGGCACAGTCAGTACCACCTCCGCAACAACAACAGCAGCAGCGGACAATGCCGCGTGCGTATGCACCTCAGCAACGCATGCCGGGCTTTCGTCCCCCGAGCACTACACCAGCAGCAGCCACATGTTACAAGTGTGGTCGTCCAGGACACTTCGCCAGCAGTTGTCTAGAGAGGCAAGGCGGCGGGGTTGCACCACCGTTTCTGGGGAGGAATCAACCCCGGAACCCCACTAATGCGCGGCGGGCAAACCCTAGGCCCGGCACTGTCCACCAGCTTGCCATTGAGGACGTGCCGGAGGGTGAGCCAATCCTTGCGGGTATGTTCCAACTCCACCAGCATCCCGCCATAGTATTGTTTGATTCAGGCGCCACGCATAGCTTCATTAGCCAAGCTTAAATTGATAAATATAGCTTGCAAATACTACCCACCGATAGTCCTTATGTGATCTGTTCACCGGGTGGGAAAATTTCAGCAAGCATGATGGTCCCAAAAGCGCCATTGTGCTTAGAGGGTAGAGTATACCCTACGTCTCTCATAATTTTAGAGGGACAAAAGGTCGATGTCATCCTAGGGATGTCGTGGTTAACCCGCCACAGCGCTGTTTTAGACACCGTCCTCCGAATCGTGCATTTGAATTCAGAAGTGCACGAATCTCATTCTTTATTTCTGGATAGTCTAGAAATAAAACTTCCAAGTGTCTATCAAGCCACAACCATCAGATTGGAAGATATTCCAGTGGTCCGAGAGTTCCCTGATGTATTCCCGGACGATTTGCCGGGGATGCCGCCTGATAGAGAGGTGGAGTTCAAAATTGAACTTGCACAGGGAACCATGCCAATATCCCGAAGGCCGTACAAGATGGCGCCCAAGGAATTGGCTGAACTGAAGAGTCAGCTCATGGACCTCTTGGAAAAGGGTTTTATTAGGCCGAGCTCCTCGCCATGGGGCTGTTCGGCATTATTTGTAAAGAAGAAGGATGAGACGTTGCGGCTTTGCGTGGACTATCGTCCATTAAATGCTATAACCATCAAGAACAAGTACCCGTTGCCACGGATCGACATGTTGTTTGATCAGTTGGTCGAAGCAAACATCTTTTCCAAGATGGACTTAAGATCCGGGTACCATCAGATTAAGATACGGGCTGAGGATATTCTGAAGACGGCTTTCTCGATGAGGTACGGGCTTTATGAGTACCTGGTCATGTCCTTCGGCCTCACCAATGCTCCAGCTCACATCATGTACTTAATGAACTCGGTATTTATGCCGGAGCTGGACAAGTTTGTCGTGATCTTCATCAACGACATCCTGGTATATTCCAAGTCGGAGGAAGATCACAAGAAGCATCTGCGTACAGTCTTGCAACGGCTACAGGATCACAAGTTATATGCGAAATTCAGAAAATGCGAGTTTTGGATATCGCAAGTGCCTTTTCTCGGGCATATCATCTCAGCGGAGGGTATCGCTGTAGACCCGTGCAAGATCACTCAAGTGCTGAATTGGAAATCCCCGAGAACTGTTCATGAGGTACGGAGTTTCCTCAGACTCGCGGGATATTATCGGAGGTTCATTCCGAACTTCTCAAAGATTGCCAAGCCTATGACGGAGCTGCTGAAGAAGGCTACCAAATATGTTTGGAGTCCAACATGTGAAGCAGCATTCAAGGCTTTAGTCAAGCACCTAACATCAGCACCGGTTTTGGCGCAGCCAGACACAACAAAACCGTTCGATATGTACTGCGATGCATCCGGCATTGGGCTCGGATGTGTGCTGATGCAAGACCGAAGAGTGGTCACGTATGGATCACGGCAGCTTAGAAAACATGAGCAGAATTATCCAACTCACGACTTGGAGCTCGCTGCCGTGGTACTTGCACTGAAGATGTGGAGGCACTACCTACTCGGTAACCTCGTACATCTATATACCGACCACAAAAGCCTCAGTACATATTCACTCAGAAGGAGCTGAACATGAGGCAGCGAAGATGGTTAGAACTGATAAAGGATTACGAAATAGAGATCCATTATCATCCGGGCAAGGCAAACGTAGTGGCAGATGCGCTGAGCCGCAAGTCACACGTCAACAATCTGACCATCACACCGTTGGAAGAGAGCGAACCACCACTACATGTGATTCCACATGGAGCTCTCTACAACTTAGCTTTGATCCCCACCATCCGTGAAGAGATAGCGGCAGCTCAGAAACATGATAAGGGCATGTCGCATTTGCGGAGACGTGTAGACAGTGGGGAACTTAAATGTTTCCGGAAGGACGGAGACGGCGTCCTATGGTTCAAGGACCGGATTGTTGTACCCCGTAACCCGGAGTTACGGAAGAAATTTTTTGATGAGGCTCACTTATCAAAATTTTCTATTCACCCCGGCAGCAACAAAATGTATCAAGAACACAGGAGCAAGTTTTGGTGGACACAGATGAAGCGGGAAATCACAAAGTACGTGTCCATGTGCGATACATGTCGAACGGTGAAAGCAGACCATATGCGGAAACCGGGACTGCTGCAACCACTGGGCGTTCCTGCCTGGAAGTGGGAGGATGTGAGCATGGACTTCATCGTCGGTTTACCCACCACCTTTCAGAAGCATGATTCTGTGTGGGTGATCGTCGACCGGCTCAACAAAGTTGCCCATTTCATCCCGGTCAACACCAACTACAACGCCAAGAAGTAAGCTGAACTGTACATCTCACGGATCCTATGCTTGTACGGCAGACCCCGTACCATCATTATCAGATCAGGGCACTTTATTTGTGTCCCGTCTTTGGGAGCAGCTACACGCTGCCTTGGGGACGAAGCTGATCTGTAGTTCAGCCTACCACCCGCAGACGGATGGGCAAACCGAGCGGGTAAATCAGATCTTAGAAAACATGCTATGAGCTTGCGCTATCAACCACGGTAAGAATTGGGATGATCACTTGCCGTTAGCCGAGTTCTCGTACAACAATGGGTACCAAGCCAGCATAAAGATGGCGCTTATGAGGCGCTATACGGGCGGAAATGCCGCACACCACTGAATTGGTGTGAGTCTGGCGAAAGGGTTACCTTCGGGATTGACCTTGTCAACAACGCGGGAGAAAAGGTTCGACTGATTCAAGCGAACCTGAAAGCCGCCCAATCCCGTCAGAAACAGTATGCGGACCGGAGAAGACACCCATTACAATTCGATGTCGGGGATCACGTATACCTACGTGTGTCTCCAATGAAGGATGTAAACAGATTCGGGGTGAGAGGAAAGTTGGCACCCCGATTCATCGGTCCATTCCAGATTACCGAAAGATGTGGATCAGTAGCATACCGGCTGAGTTTACCAGAAGCACTTTCCGGTGTGCACGACGTCTTTCACATTTCCCAGCTGAGGAAGTGTCTCAAGCTATCTACTACCGTTCAGCTGGAGGACATTGAAGAACTGCAACCGGATCTCACCTATCGGGAGGAACCGGTTCAGATTATTGACGAAAAGGCCCGAACCACACGCAACCGTACGTTGTGGTTCTACAAAGTTCTATGGAGTAACCACTCCGTGGATGAAGCGACATGGGAGAGCGAAGTATTTCTTCGCGTTAACTACCCCGACTTTTTCACGTCGCATATCCGGTAATTTTCCACCGTCATCTCTCTCATTTTTACCTTATAATCTCGGGACGAGATTCTTTTAAGGGGGGAGGAATGTAAGGGCCTCAGTTTTTGACACATATTTGAAATGTAATCACCACACACACACCTCATTTGGAGCAAGTTGATAAACACATTTGAAGAGCAAGTAACCACCATCAACATGCTCATTAGAGAATAAACTCACATATTGCAAAAGTGGTGTTTCCCCACATGTGATATACAGGGGCTGGGCATATGAAAGCTCCTACATGGTACTAGGAATGTCCATGCCAAGTTTCACCCAAATTCAAAACCTTTTTGAGGTCATTTTGGGCATAGCTAAAAAGAGGGCAGTTTGAAACTACATTCAAATTCAAACTGTTTTTATCCCATAAATTCAAAAGTGGGAGACATATTCTTATTCAGCACATTTTTGTGAGTTCACACACCAATTTTCACTCCATTTGGAGTTGATCTTGACATGAGCTAAGTGGGGCAAATTCAAACTTTATTTGAATTTCAAACTGAACGTTTGCTGAAATTCATTCAAACCAAACCCAATTTGAATCCTAATCAATTCAAATGGCTCATGGGTGAATAATTTGAATCACCATGGGCATTTTGGGGCTTACTGTTTACAACAGTGATGAGGAGTTAATTTCAGAGGTTAAACTTGAGTGTGGGACCCACATGTCATAGAGATAGGGGGGAGACTTGCACACAAAGTCACAGCTCGGTGGGAAATTCCACCGAGCAACTGCCGGCTGTACCACAGAGAAGCAACCGGCGCCACCAGCTGCTTCTCCCTTCGCGCGCTGGCGCCCAGGGCGGCCTGCTCGCGCCTCCACGCGACCAGCACCGCCTCAGCCCGAGCGAAGACCGGCTGGCTTTATCCCCTCGCGTGCGACCTCAAGCAGCGGAAGTCTTTTCTCCCAGAGCTCTCGGTCGATCGGGAAAACCCAGCAAACGATCGTCCCTTTCCATCCTTGAGCTGCTAGACAGCACCCTGAGGTCGCACTCCACCTCCCCAACGACAAAAACCCCGAGCTCCGACCTCCCTTGCCCGAGAACGCTCGCCACAGCAGCGACCTAACCTCAGCCGAAGGTCAGGCGCTCGTGGACAGCCTTCCACGGTAGCTTTCACAGTCCAGCAAGAGCAGCAACAGGAGCGCGCAACAACCGTGTTGCTCTCCTCCAAGTTTGGAAGCAAACCGTGAAGAATCCACTGCGAATTTCCAGCTTTTGCTCCTGCGACCTTAAACCGAGCTTCCGGTATGGATTCTTCAAATTCTCGCTCTAGGATCCTTCTCTAGTTGTCAAATCTTGCACATAGGCGCTGGACTAGCCGGCGATCAGTTTCCTTTCTGCATCCGTGGTATGAAACCGACTAGGAGTTACGAATTTTGAGCTCGATCAAGGGCGCTCATGGCGGGCACGCTCGGTCACACGGTGCCGACCGGCTTGCCACCATCTTTGAACCCATTGGACACCTTGTCGAGCTTCCTAGAGATGTACTGATGCTATAGAACCGATCGTTCGAGGTTTTGGTGGGTTAGAACCCACGGCCGACGGCGCCGAACCTCAACCGAGGCCGCCGCACGTCGCCGGGCTATTTCCGGTCACCGCCAGCTCGAACTGACCCCACAGACGTGCTACTCGACGTCGACAACCCCCTGGCGGCAAGTTTCAGACCAGGTGATGGCCGGCAGCGGCAAGCCGGCGAGCTCATAGTCGGCTCCGGCTAGGGGAGGCGGCGCGGGCGCGAGGGCGCGTCGGGAGGAAGACGAAGCCGGCTGGCCCACGCGTCAGCGGCTTAAAAATTTAAATCAGGATCGGGTGTGGCCGGTATCTGGTGTGCTGGCGCGCAAAAACCCTGTGGGCCTCAGTGTGCTGTCGCCTCCGCGCCTAACACGTGTCCCCATGGGCCCCGGCAGATTTAAACTTTTCCCCCGATTTTCAGATTTCCTTCAAACTTCCAATCCTCATAACTTTGGCGAGAAAACTCCAAATCGAGTGAACCAAATTTTGTTGGATTCAGCTCTATGAGTACTTTCCAGCAAATCAAGTTTCACTTCATGGAAATCCTTATTTCTCCAGAATTAATTCCTCAAATTTAAAATGTTTGGAATTTTAACTGGAGAGTCCTTTGGAGGAAAATTCTGAAATTTTGCCGGAATGTTCACCAAAATATCCCTGAACTACCATAGAAATTTCAGATCCATTTGAGCTCATTTGATCCACCTAATGGTGTGATTAGTGAAACTGTTCCAGAGAAAATAGAAAATGTTCAGAAACATTTTCAGAATTTTCTCTGAAATTGTTTAGCTCATATCTTTGGTTAGGAATCTTCAAATTAAGTGAGACCAACTCCATTAGAACCCTCTGAAAATCTAATTTTCAGAAAGTCATAGTTTGTTTCATGAAAATTCTTAGAACACCCTAAAAGCCTTCAATCAAGGTCAAGTACATAATTAATTGTGGAAGGCTCAAATGAGCTTTGCTGCAACTAAAACTTGACCATGTCTCTGTTTAGGTTGTAACCAAGCCACAGTAAAAGTTTCACAGGCATTGGGTCTGTCTATTAAGAGTTATAGATTTCACAAGTTTGAAACTCAATTCAAATGCATTAATTTAATACATGTACTTCTTATATCATCTAGTCGCTAAGGTCGAGGAGGAACCCAAAGTCCTAGACTTCGTTACTCCGGAGGAGCAACTAGCCTACGACCAAGAGCAGCAAGGCAAGATCCGGTTTGCATTAACCTTTTTACAATTTTTTATTGTTTTGAGCACATACTTGAATACCTTATTCTTTGCATTAGAGTCTTGTTTGGAAACCCAAATGCATAGCCAAGAAAACCATGGGCTGGGTTTAGGATTGCAAACCCCGTTAGCTACTGCAATGCTAAGATAGTGTAGGATTCGGTACAAGACGAGTAGTTGGAACTACTCGCGAGCATAGGCTAGAGGCACTCGACTCGGGTAGAGATAGCACATGATACACATGGCAAGAAAGATGAGACCGAGCGGAGAGTAAGGGCAGCAGGACTTTGGGCCCTGTGTGCTGTAGCTCCGCTTGTGTCGATTGTGGACCGAGCCATGTGCGGGCCTGTTGAACAAGCTAGAACAGTACCGAAGACCTACCGGCTATATGGGAACCGGGAAACCGATGTAACTCAGGTAGCTGGGTGTTGAGGCATAGCTGGTCGTTCAGAGGGTAGGTTGAGAGCTCGAGGTGTAAATCGGCTGGCGGCACTGAGATGCGCGTGCAGAGACCTCTTGCTCGGGACGATTGGACCGGTTCAACATTTGGCTAACGGGTGAAAGGTAGTTGCGTATGGCGTCCGTGATGTTTGTTGTAGGCAACATCGAGTACGGGCGTACGTGACGGGTTATTCGGGTAACCCTGCAGGTGTAAATTGATTATAATCGCCGTCCCTCGCGGTCAGTGAGTACCACTTGTTCACTGTACCGTGACGTAGAAAGAACAGGCTAGTTAAATGTTATAATGTTTCTGATTGAAAGATGGACTTTGATTGTTAATGATTTGTTGTAGTTTAGAGCGAACTAAAGTTCCTTTTAACTTTGGGCAAAGTACATGAGAGAAATGCGTTTCTTGTTTGATTGCGGCTCTCTCATGTGCCTTGGCGTAAGGTTCTCCACAACCTGCTGCTAAAACTTGGAAGTAAGGTTTTACTAATTAGGCGAGTCCTTGCAAATGATTTTTCCTCATGTAACCTATCAATCCCTCATGTAGAAGTTCCATGTTTAGGAGAGATGGGTCAGTCTTGCTGAGCCTTCGTGCTCACTGCTTGTGTTTGAAGCTTTTGCAGGGTTCTATGAGGAAGGGGCTCCCGAAGAGGAGACGGAACCCCAGGAGGGGAACCCTGTCGAGTGGGAGCCATGCACGCCGCAGAGTTAGTGTGTGTGTGTGTGCTAGCAAGGACACGTTCAAGGGCTGAACATGCACTTAATGCGTAGTCTACGCCCGTGAGTGTAGACTGGACTTATTTTGATGTACAAATGTTCATAAACCACTTTATGTAATAAAACTTTTGCTTCCGCTTTGTACCTTTTATGTGTGTTATTCGGTGCTGTGCAACGCAGTACCCCTCAGCGTGATCCTGTCTCGACAAGACCGTGGGGTCGTGTCAAAAGAAAGCTACAGCGGATCCAAATTGGCAGAATTGTACATGTCAAGAATCATGTGTTTCCATGGAGTGCCGAAGAAGATAGTGTCAGATCGAGGAACACAATTCACCTCAAGATTCTGGCAGAAGTTACATGATACCATGGGGACTCATTTGAATTTCAGTTCTACGTACCATCCACAGACCGATGGGCAGACCGAAAGAACCAATCAAATACTTGAGGATATGCTGAGAGCTTGCGCACTCAAGAACAATAGGAGTTGGGACAAGAACTTACCCTGCTGAGTTTTCCTATAACAACAGCTACCAGGATAGTATGAAGATGTCACCCTTTGAGGCATTGTATGGGAGGAAGTGCAGAACTCCATTGTTTTGGAATCAAACCGGGGAAAGCAAAGTATTTGGGCCAGAGGTGTTACAAGAAGCCGAGGCGAAAGTGAGGGAAATCCGCAACAACTTGAGAATAGCCCTGTAAGGGCCTCAGTTTTTGACACCCATTTGCAGTGTTCATCCCCACACCACACACCTCATTTGAGGAAAAATGATGAACACAAATAAAGAGCAAGTAACAATTATCAACATGCTCATTAGGGAACAAACTCACACATTGCAAAAGTGGTACTTCCCACATGTGATATAGATGGGCTGGACATATGAAAACTCCTACACTTTGCCAAGGATGTCCATGCCAAGTTTCACCCAAATTCAAAACATTTTTGAGGTCATCTTGGGTGTAGATAGGAAAGGGGCAGTTTGAAAACATATTCAAATTCAAACTGTTTTCACCCACTGAATTTAAAAGTGGAAGGCATATTCTTGCTCAGCACATTTTTGTGAGCTCACACACCAATTTTCACTCCATTTGGAGTTGATCTTGACATGAGCTAAGGGGGAGAAATTCAAACTTTATTTGAATTTCAAACTGCACTTGTGCTGAAATTCATTCAAACCAAACCTCATTTGAACTTTGATCAATTCAAATGGCTCTTGGGTGAATAATTTGAGTTGCCAAGGGTAGAATAGGGTTCACTGTTTACCACAGCTGTTAGGAATAAATTTCAGAGGTTAAAAGAGGAGTGGGACCCACATGTCAGCCTCAGCCTCAAAGCAAACCGACTGAACCACAGTTCAGTCGGTTCCCGGCTGTTGTGCGCGCGCGCCACCGAAGGGGCCGGCCGGCGCCAGCTCCTGCTGCGTGCCCCAAGCCGGAGGCCAGCCGGCCGAGCTATTTATTCCCTCCCCGGCGTGCCTCAGTCACCATTTCCCCGAGCTACCGACGTGCGCGACTGCTTTTCCCACTGCCATCGCCGCCGCTCGAGTTCCTGCTTGATCAAGCCGATCGCAGCTCCCTCGTTCCATTCCAAGGTCCCAGCAAGGTACTAGCAACCATCCTCCATCCTTCCCATTGATAGAAATCGATTGAAACCGAGTGATATCGGCTGTGCCGAAAGATCAAACTCGGAACTGGAAACCGCCGCACCTCGGGCTCTCGTGGACAGCCCAACCTGGGCGTTGTCACGCCCGAGCCAAGGCACCCTTGGACGCGCAAGTGATCGGTGCTGCTCATCCCCGAGCCACAGCTCGAGTGGTTGCTCACCGGCGGCGAATTTCCACTTTTCCCCTTTCTGTGTGCAGAACGACCCTCGGGTACGATTCTGTTTAATTCGTGCTCTAGAAAGGATTAGAGGGCCTCAGGCCACTCCCACACGAACTAGACACGGTGACGCACAAGTTGCCTTCACAACTCTGGGCCGGAGAACTTCTGTGCCCGGCGTAATTCAAGGTCTACTAATGGCGGAACGCACGGGGGGTATCGGGCGCACGGTGAGGACCTATTTCGGGCCTTCCCCGAGCTGCCCCGAGTTCATGTCGACCTTCTCTGAGGTCCACTGATGCTCCCCGACCGGTTTCCCAAGTAGCTGAGGCACTAGGAGCATCAGCCGACATGGCCGAAGTCGTTCCGATATGGCGGCTCGTCGCCGACCATGCTCCGGCCGTTGTCATGAGCAGCTGACCCTCGGATCATGTTCCCCAAGTAAAAGTAGGCAGGGGCGGCCAGAATCAAGAAGTTTGAAGCTGTACAGCAGCCGGCGGCGAGCTCTCCGGCGAGGTCCCTCGGCGGCGGAGCGCGGGTGTCGCGAGGTTGAAGAAGGGGGTGGACCCCAGCTGTCAGCGGCCGATATTTTGAATCGGGATCCGGCTGCGGCCGGGATCGGGTGTGCTGGCGCGCAAAAGCCTTGTGGGCCGCGGTGTGCTGTCGCTTCGGCGTGCGACGCGTGTCTCCTGGGCCCACGCGCGAGTTTAAACTTTTCCCCGATTTTCAGATTTCCTTCAAACTTCAAATCCTTATAACTTTGGCTAGAAAGCTCCAAATTGAGTGAACCAAATTTTGCTGGATTCAGCTCTTTGAGTACTTTCCAGAAAATCAAGTGTCACTTCATGAGATTCCTTAATTCTCCAGAATTAATTCCTTAAAGTTTAAACTGTTAGGAATTTTAACTGGAGAATCATTTGGAGGAAAATCCTGAAATTTTGCTGAGATGTTCACCAAAATATCCTTGAACTACCATAAAAATTTCAGATCCATTTGAGCTCATTTAGTCCACCTAATGGTGTGATTAGTAAAACTGTTCCAGAGAAAATAGAAAATGTTCAGAAACATTTTCAGAATTTTCTCTGAAATTGTTTAGCTCATATCTTTAGTTAGAGACTTCCAAATTAAGTGAGACCAATTCCATTAGAACCCTCTGAAAATCTAGTTTTCAGAAAGTCATAGTTTGTTTCATGAAAATACCTAGAACACCCTAAAAGCCTTTAATTAAGGTCAAGGACATAATTATTTGTGGAGGGCTCAAATGAGCTTTGCTGCAACTAAAACTTGACCAAGTCTCTGTTTAGGTTGTAACCAAGCCACAGTAAAAGTTTCACAGTCATTAGGTCTATCTAGTAAAGGTTATAGACTTCACAACTTCAAAGTTAATACAAAAGCATTTAATTAATACATACATTGTTCTTATCATGTAGTCGCTAAGGTCGAGGAGGAACCCGAAGTCCTAGACTTCGTTACTCCGGAGGAACAGCTAGCCTACGACCAAGAGCAGCAAGGCAAGCCCCGGTTTGCATTAACCATTTTATAAATTTTTATTGTTTTGAGCACATACTTGTTTTCTTTATGTTGTGCATCAGAGTCTTGTTTGGAAACCCCACTGCATAGCCAAGAAAACCATGGGTTGGGGTTTAGGATTGCAAACCCCGTTAGCCACTGCATTGCTAGGATAGAGTAGGATTCGGTACAAGTCGAGTAGTTGGAACTACTCGCGAGAATAGGCTAGAGGCACATTGCTCGGGTAGAGATAGCACATGATACACATGGCAAGAAAATGAGACCGAGCGGAGAGTAAGGGCAGCAGGACTTTGGGGCCTGTGTGCTGTAGCTCCGCTTGTGTCGATTGAGGACCGAGCCGTGTGCGGGCCTGTTGAACAAGCTAGAACAGTACCGAAGACCTACCGGCTATATGGGAACCGGGAAACTGATGTAACTCGGGTAGCTGGGTATTGAGGCATTGCCCGTCGTTCAGAGGGTAGGTTGAGAGCTCGAGGTGTAAATCAGCTGGCGGCACAGAGATGCGCGTGCAGGGACCTCTTGCTCGGGACGATGGGACCGGTTCAATATTTGGCTAACGGGTGAAAGGTAGTCGCGTACGGCGTCCGTGATGGTTGTTGTAGGCAACATCGAGTACGGGCGTACGTGACGGGTTGTTCGGGTAACCCTGCAGGTGTAAATCGATTATAATCGCCGTCCCTCGCGGTCAGTGAGTACCACTTGTTCACTGTACCGTGACGTAGAAAGAACAGGCTAGTTACATGTTAAAATGTTGCTGATTGAAAGTTGGATATTGATTGTTAATGATATGTTGTAGCTTAGTGCTAACTAAAGTTCTTTTCAACTTTGGGCAAAGTACATGAGAGAAATGCGTTTCTTGTTTGATTGCGGCTCTCTCATGTGCCTTAGCGTAAAGTTCTCCACAACCTGCTGCTAAAACTTGAAAGTAAGGTTCTACTAATTAGGCGAGTCCTTGCAAATGATTTTTACCTCATGCAACCCATCACCCTCATGTAGAAGTTTCATGTTTAGGTGAGACGGGTCAGACTTGCTGAGCCTTCGTGCTCACTGCTTGTGTTTGAAGCTTTTGCAGGGTTCTATGAGGAAGGGACTCCCGAAGAGGAGACGGAACCCCAGGAGGGGAACCCCGTCGAGTGGGAGTCGTGCACGCCGCAGAGTTAGTGTGCGAGTGTGCTAGCAAGGACACGTTCGAGGGCTGAACGTGCACTTGATGCTTAGTCTACGCCCGCGAGTGTGGACTAAACTTATTTTTATGTAAACATGTTAATAAACTTGTTTATGTAATAAAGCTTCCGCTTCCGCTTTGTACCTTTGACGTGTGTTATACGGTGTTGTGCAACGCAGCACCCCTCAGCGTGATCCTGGCTCGACAGGACCAGTGGGGTCGTGTCAAGCCCAGACCAGACAAAAGAGCTATGCTGATATACAAAGAAGAGAGCTCACTTTCAATGTAGGGGACTATGTCTATCTCAAGGTGTCTCCTATCAGAGGGCTTCGTCGGTTCAAAGTGAAAGGGAAGTTATCACCTCGGTACATTGGACCTTTCTAGATTCTAGAGAGGAAAGACGAAGTTGCATATCAGTTGGAGTTACCGGCCCGCCTATCAGATGTGCACGATGTATTCCATGTATCACAACTCAAGAAATGCTTAAGAACACCCGAAGAGAGGTTACCCATGAATGAGGTGGACGTCCGAGAAGACCTTTCGTATGCCGAACAGCCGGTCAAGATTCTGGAGACGTGTGACGCCCTCAATTCTGTGGAAAACCACAGAACCGAGAAGTGATGCATATGTGTGCCCAGGATGTTCATCACACATACACATATGTTCCACAAACTGAATTCAGAATATATATAACCACGAATAACAGAGTTTATTACAATGTTTCATGAGTCTTGGACTCATGCTCACAACGGAAGTCTTAATTTAACATCGGAAGCCTTATTTCTATGCTGCCGAAGTCTTCTAACTAGTGCGGAAGCAATCTAAGCAGTAGCGGCTCCATCTCTACTCCATCCCCATAGGCAAGGTTGAGAACAGATTACACGCCTAATGCTCCATTTGGTATTCATAGTAATCTTCTCCTGTTGCTGATAATGAAAGAATAATGCAAGTTTGAGTACAATGATGTACTCAGCAAGTGTGGAAAAATATGATATGTAGCTCATAACAAGGTAGGTATAAAAAGGCTCATTGCAGAAAGCAAAGTTATTTATCAAAAACCACGGTAAAACAGCAACTTATCTTTAAGTGAATGTAATCCCAACATGTATTAAAATACCAATCATTCCTCCATTATGTTCATTACCTTCCATGTCCCTTCCAGACATTAATCAACCTCATTCTTGCTCACGAATACCTCCTCGTATTTGCTACCATCTCACGAATACCATCTCATAATCGCTACCATTTTATAAACAACTTCGTCTCACACCGAGACCAACCTTGTTGCCATGACTCAACAGTCATGCAACCCATCTTATCACCCGGACTCAACAGTCCCGAAAACAAAACTAAAACCAAACTATCCAAAACCATAACCAATAACCATATCCAATCACCATCCCAACTAATCATGGAAGTTGGCCAGGCGCTCGTGAGCGTAAGCTCGGCTATCATGATAGTTTTTAGACTCTGCAGAGTTTGCACCTCTTTACCCACAAGTTTGTGATTTCGTCACTCGCCGGCGACTGCAGAACCTCAATTATACCAGTACACAACCATCGGTGTATGGCCAAGAGATCACAAAATAGCCTTTACAAAGGGGCTACTAGATGTATGGACTCACTAAGGTTTCACCGGCAGGCTAGAATCTCGAATTCTCCCACCCACGGGCCCCCTCTTGTGCCATGCAGTTCCCAGGGCAGTCCTCACTCGACTCCCATTCCCCGCGCCTTCCACGGTCCATAACAATCTAGCAACTTACCTAATTACTCAGCTAAGCCGCACCCATACTTGGCCGTGTGGTGGCACTGTTATCCGGGCATGTGCTCACATGAACCTGTCCTTAGATCTACGGCGAGTAAAACCACCATCTCATGCTACCTCATTCACAAACCCAGTCTTGCCTAGATCTCCCTCTGATCCATGTTCATTAACAACATCAGTTTCTCATTATCATTACGAGTGCAGTTAGCTAGACACATCTATTTCGCTTCCCAATCCCATGGACTCAGCGAAGCTTAAAACAAAAACCATACCCGACTCATAAACTTTCCTGGTGACAAGGGTGGTTTAACCAAAACTAGTAAACTCCTATAAAAAGGTTTCCCATCATGTTTGACTCAGCACACACACCTTTTGGCAAAACAAAACAGTTTTCCAAAACATAGGATCAATATGGTCAAGGGGCACTTGCCTTGTTCTTGCGGTTCCGGTTGCTCTTGGATCTCGAAACCTTGTTGTTGCAGCTCGTCGTAGACAGCTCCCTGAGCTTGTCCCTCTATACAGGATCACGCACATACAAGATTCACAGCAATCAATATCATGCATAAACTTCAACTAGATGCGATGATGTATATGCATGTTATCCTATAATCAGTTTTATTAGATCGGTTTGTACGTGTTCTTGCATGGCTTGCATGGATTTTATGATGAACAGAGGTGTTTGGATCAAATGTGGACGTGGCGATGATCTTGTCTTTAGATCAACCCGATCAACAAGTGATCTGTCCACGAGAAAGCTTCTGTTCGAAAGGAATCGAAGAACAGATGCAAAGAAAACACGATGATGTAGTAAGGTGATATTGGAGACCTACCTTACGTTCTTCGTGGTCTCGGGATCCTTCTCTTAGCAAGACAGATCGTTGGGCTCCCTTCCGGCGATCTTCCTCGACTGAACTCCGGCGATGGTTTTACTCGGCGAGTTGGGGGCTAGGCTCTAAGTTGTCGGCTCAGGAGGTGGAAAAGAAGTTTGTGGTTTCAGCAAAAGGTTCTGGGTTCTATTTATAATCGGGAGAAGAAGAGTCCTAATCTGATTGTATTTCGAATAAGAGTCCTATTCAAATTATCGTTGAATCTTAACAACTTATCTTTAGTTGTTTTGGTGCGGTAACATTGTGGAATTCAGGTCGGTTTCCTCTCCGTACCGGTATTTCCGCGCGTACAGAATCCAAAAACCGCTCCAGAACTCGTTACCTCCGCGGTGATGAGCTCCGGAAGTTCCACGTGTCCACCGGGGCCTGGTGTCCCCTTTTTCGCAGAGACGAGCTCTGGTTGTGCCGCGTGTCAAGCGAGCGAGACCTCCCTCTCCTTCGGAGGTGAGCTCCGCGTGCGCCACGTATCCTGGCGGTCGGGACCTCCTCTTTATTCGGAGGTGGCTCCATGCACGGCACGTGTCAGTGCCGGACCTTTCCTCTCTCTGGAGGTGAGCTCTGTGAATGCCACGCGTCAAGTAGATCCGGACTCCCTTTTTCCTCAAAGACGAGCTCCGAGGTTGACACATGTCCAACAGTGTCAGACCTCCCAGAGATAGGCTCCGGTGGTGACATGTGTCCAATAGAACCGGACCTTCTCGGAGGTGAGCTCCGAGATTGACACGTATCTCGCGCGACTGGTCCTCTGATTTCCGCAGTGACTAGCTCTGAAGGTGACATGTGTCCTGCGGAACTGCCTTCGCTTCTCCACAGAGGCTAGCTCCAGGGGTAACACGTGTCCCATAGGGTCGGACCTCTCCCCCTTTGCGGAGATGAGACCCGAGCTTGCCACGTAGCCATTTTAGCGGCGGATCTCTCCCCACTTTGCAGGGATGAGCTCCGAACACGCCACGTGGCCAATGGGCCATGAGAGTTGTCTTCGGCGCTCTCTGTGAACTAGATTCTTGTTCTTTTTGGCTATCCTTTTAATTCTTTCTCTGTTCCCACTTCCTTTAAAATGTTTTCTCTTCATGAAACATGAATGCATGCAGAAACCAAAAATGAGGGTGTCACAAATCTACCCCCCCCCTTAAATTGAATCTCGCCCTCGAGATTCGTTGGTAGAGAATAGATGAGGAAATTCTGCCTTGATGTCTTCTTCAGGCTCCCATGTAGCTTCAGCTTCGGTGTCATGGCTCCATTGTACCTTGCACCATCGGATAACTTTTTTCCTGGTGACCCTTTCCTTTACGTCCAAAATTCAGACAGGGTGCTCCGTATAAGTCAGGTATTCTTGAAGTTCAAGCTCTTCCATTGGTATTTGCTCCTCTGGTACTCTCAAGCACTTCCTGAGCTGGGATACATGAAACACGTCATGTACATCGGAGAGATATGTTGGGAGCTCTAGTTGATAGGCTACTTCTCCTCACTTGTCCAAAATCTTAAATGGTCTGATGTAGCGAGGTTCTAGCTTGCCTTTGATATTGAAACGTCGTTGGCCACGGATAGGCGATACCTTAAGATATACGAAGTCTCCTACTTTGAAAGTCAACTTCCTTCGCCTATTGTCTGCATAGCCTTTCTGTCGTGACTGAGCAGCCTTTAAGTTCTCCCGTATCGTTTGGACTTGCTTTTCTGCTTCTTGTAGCACTTCGGGTCCAAACACCTGGTTCTCTCTGGTTTCATTCTAAAGCGGCGGTGTTCTACACCGTCTACCGTACAATGTATCGAAAGGCGACATCTTCAAGCTAGCTTGGTAGCTGTTGTTATAGGAGAATTCGGCGTACGGTAAACTCCTATCCCAACTACGCCCATGTTTCAAGGCGCAAGCTCTCAACATGTCCTCCAAAATTTGGTTTGTCCTTTTGGTTTGTCCATCGGTTTGTGGGTGATAGGCGGAGCTAAAATCTAGTCGTGTACCCATAGCTTTCTACATCTTCCTTGAAATCCTTCTCCATTCCTTGTCGGATCCTTTCCTTGATCTCCTCATCCGTTGCTTGGCTATCTCTTATCTCTTGCTCCAATGAAGAGTGGATCTCCATCACTTCCATGTTGTTCAAGAATCCGAGGTGTAACCGTTCGAACTCCTTACGTAGTTCGGGTGGTAGCTCCCGAACCGTGAGTTGGTGACATGCTCCCTACCGACTCAATGCATCAGCTACTACATTGGCCCTCCCATGGTGGTAGTTGATTCCAACATCGTAATCCTTGATGAGTTCCAACCATCGACATTGCCTCAAATTCAAGTCCGTTTGTGTAAATATGTACTTGAGGCTTTTATGATCCCTATAGATCTCACATCGATGACCAAGGATATAATGTCTCCAAATTTTCAATGCATGCACTACCGCTGCTAGCTCCAAGTCATGTGTAGGATAATTAAGCTCGTGCTTCTTTAATCGTCGTGAGGCATAGGCTACCACTCGTCCTTCTTGCATGAGCACACATCCGAGCCCCTGTCTGGATGCGTCACAATATATGTCAAAGCTCTTGCTTACGTCCGGCAATACCAAAACCGGTGCTGTGTTTAGCCTTTTCCTGAGTTCCTCAAAACTATCTTGGCATGCTGGTGTCCATTGAAAGGCTTTTCCATTCGTTAGCAACTCCGTCATAGGCTTTGATATCTTAGAGAAGTCCTTGATGAAGCGTCGGTAGTATCCAGCCATCCCAAGAAAACTCCGAATATCCCTCACGTTTTGCGGTTGGTCCCACTTCAGAACATCTCTCACTTTTCTGGGATCAACCGATACCCCTTCTTCGGAGATAATGTGGCCTAGGAACGATATTTCCTTTAGCCAAAATTGACACTTGTTAAGCTTGGCATACAATTGATGCTCACGCATTTTCTGCAAGGTCAATTTCAAATGTTCTTCATGCTCCTCATCACTTTTTGAATACACCATAATGTCGTCGATGAAAACCACGACGAACTTATCCAAGTACTCCATGAAGACCTTGTTCATAAGGTACATGAAGTATGCGGGTGCATTTGTTAACCCAAAATACATGACGGTATATTCATACGAACCATACCGTGTTCGAAAGGAAGTCTTAGGTATATCGGAGGGCTTAATCTTCAGCTGGAAGTATCCCGACCGAAGATCAATCTTGGAGAACACTCGGGCTCCTTCCAAAATTGGTCAAATAGGTCCTCTATACGGGGCAGAGGGTATTTGTTCTTGATTGTCACCTCGTTGAGAGACCTATAGTCCACGCACATCCTTTGGGTTCCATCCTCCTTGTCTACGAAGAGCACATGAGCTCCCCATGGTTACGAGCTTGGACGTATAAAACCCTTCTCCAACTGCTCCTGAATTTGCTTCTTGAGTTCTACTAGTTCATTGGCGGGCATCCTATAGGGTCTCTTTGCTATGGGTGCAGTTCCGGGTACCAAATCAATGGCAAACTCAATGTCCCGATTAGGGTTCATACCTAGAAGCTCCTCTATAAACACGTCCGAGAATTCTTGAACCACTGGAATGCTGTCCAATGTTGCTCCTTCGACGTGGTTCAAAATTGCCTTTTCGGTTGTTTGTTGGGCTGACTCAAACTCAACGCGAATACCGTGCTCATTTGTTAACTGCACGCTTCTTTGAGCACATTGGATTACCCCGTTGTGCTTGCTTAACCAATCCATCCCGAGTATTATGTCAAGCCCTAGGGAATCCAAGACAATGAGGTTGGCAAGGAAGTCTACCCCCTTATTTTAAGGCTTACTTTCGGACATACTATATTAGTCCTCATCTCTCAACCGGGAGAATTAACTAACATAGCACATTTTAAGTGTGATATGGGTAGATTATGCTTGGCATCATACTTGGATGATATGAAGGAATGTGATGCTCCAGAATCAAATAAGATGGTGGCTGGGTTGGAGTTGGCAAGGAACATACCAATTACGACGTCCTCAGCCTGTTGTGCTTCCTCAGCAGAGACATGGTTCACGTTGTCGAGAGCATAGTTCTGCTGTCCACCGTTTCCTTGATTGTCCCCTCCGTTCGGTTGCGGGTTCTACTTGGGCACATTGCCTTGCTGTCCAGGGCCTCTCCTCGGGCACTGGCTCGCGAAGTGTCCTGTTTCCCCGCATGCAAAGCATGACCTGTTGCCAACAGCAGCAGGTACGTTCGGGCGGGGGTTTTGAACAGGAGCGCCCATGTTCGGTCGGGGCACGGGAGGCAAGGGCACACGAGGTGCTTGTGCAACAGGTCATTGCTGTGGTGGCTGACTAGGGCGGTATGCAGGAGCGGTCGATCCATACTACGGTGCGGTCGGGTGCATGTACCGAGGTCGTACGTTGCTCCCTTGGGGCTGGTATGGCATCTTCTTCTTGAACTCTCGCTCGATCTCTCGGATCTTGCTTTCAACTACTATAGCCTTGTCAACCAGCTTCTGGAAGCTCGCGTAGTCATTGTTGAGGAGATGAACCTGAATCTCATTGTTCAATCCTCTCATGAACAGGTATTGCTTCCTCTGATCTGAGTTGACATCTTCGAGGGTATACCGGGACAGTTGTGTGAACTTGTTGAGATACTCATTCACGTTTCTTTGTCCTTGGCGGAGACCTTCAAACTCCTATCTCTTAAGCATCATTACACCAGCAGGGATGTAATGAGAGCGGAAACTCTCCTTGAACTCAGTCCAAGTAATCGTCTCCGGGTCGACATGAGCGTTGCATAGGGCATCCCACCAGTCAGCGGCAGCTCCTAGGAGTTGGTGCGACGCAAAAAGAACCTTCTCTCGGTCATTGCACGGCACTATGGCAAGCTTCTTCTCTATGGATTTCAACCAGTCATCGGCCTCCATGGGGTTGTTAGCTTGAGCAAAGGTGGGTGGTCGAGTCCTCATGAACTCTCCCAGCCTGTTATGAGCCGGCGGTGGTGGTGGCGGTGGTGCCGGAACGGGGTTGTTGTTGTTGGCCTGCAACTGACCCAAAGTTTGGATCATGGTTTGCATAAGTTGATTCTGCATGGCCATCAACCGTTCTAGGTTGTTCTCACCAGCTCCGGGGTTAACAGGAACTTCATCGTGGCCATCCTCTTGGTTGCCACGGACGTTCCTTCGGTCGGTGTTTCCTCTCACCATCTGTGGGAGAGAACAAAATAGAATAGAAGGTTAGAAGGTTAGGTAGATCCCCTCAACTATATGCATCAAGGTGGGTTGGACTATATATATATTAGCCCGTATGAGGATGTGAACAAGTGCCGAAGCATCTCACACCTCTTTCTACTTATGTGTGGATATGGACAACATTTTGAGATGTCCCACGACTCACACTAAGCACAATATTCACAAACAATCATCACAAGGGCTCAAACAACTCCTATTCAAGGCTTGTTTAATGGGGGTCCTATATGACTTACGGTAATGTCAAATCTGTGATCCAACTATGGCTTCTCCTAGGCTTGTATCCCCTGTCAAGGTAGTTCCAATGCCAATCTATGCATCCTATGGTCAGCGTGGCTTAGCTACCAATCTGTGATCTATCTAGGTTGTGTGATCTATCCGTGGTAGGTTGATACCAATCTGTGTCTGATACCAATCTAGGAACTTATCTAAGCGTGTAACCTACCGTCAACCCGTGGCTCTGATACCAATCTGTGATGCCCTCAATTCTGTGGAAAACCACGGAACCGAGAACTGATGCATATGTGTGCCCAGGATGTTCATCACACATACACATATATTCCACAAACTGAATTCAGAATATATATAACCATGAATAACAGAGTTTATTACAATGTTTCATGAGTCTTGGACTCATGCTCACAGCGGAAGTCTTAATTTAACAGCGGAAGTCTTATTTCTATGCAGCGGAAGTCTTCTAACTAGTGCGGAAGCAATCTAAGCAGTAGCGGCTCCATCTCTACTCCATCCCCACAGGCAAGGTTGAGAACAGATTGCATGCCTAATGCTCCATTTGGTCTTCATAGTAATCTTCTCCTGTTGCTGATGATGAAATAATAATGCAAGTTTGAGTACAATGATGTACTCAACAAGTGCGGGAAAATATGATATGTAGCTCATAACAAGGTAGGTATAAAAAGGCTCATTTCAGAAAGCAAAGTTATTTATCAAAAACCATGATAAAACAGCAACTTATCTTTAAGTGAATGTAATCCCAACATGTATTAAAATACCGATCATTCCTCCATTATGTTCATTACCTTTCAGGTCCCATCCAAACATTAATCAACCTCATTCTTGCTCACGAATACCTCCTCGTTTTCGCTACCATCTCACGAATACCATCTCGTAATCGCTACCATTTCATAAACAACTTCGTCTCACACAGAGACCAACCTGGTTGCCATGACTCAACAGTCTTGCAACCCATCTTATCACCCGGACTCAACAGTCCCGAAAACAAAACTAAAACAAACCATCCAAAACCATAACCAATAACCATATCCAATCACCATCCCTACTAATCATAAAAGTTGGCCAGGCGCTCGTGACCGTAAGCCCGGCTATCATGATAGTTTTTAGACTCTGCAGAGTTTGCACCTCTTTACCCACAAGTTTGTGATTTCGTCACTCGTCGACGACTGCAGAACCTCCATTATACCAGTACACAACCGTCGGTGTACGGCCAAGAGATCACAAAATAGCCTTGACAAAGGGGCTACAAGATGTATGGACTCACTAAGGTTTCACCGGCAGGCTAGAATCTCTAATTCTCCCACCCACGGGCCCCCTCTTGTGCCATGCAGTTCCCAGGGCAGTCCTCACTCGACTCCCATTCCCTGCGCCTTCCACGGTCCATAACAATCTAGCAACTTACCTAATTACTCAGCTAAGCCGCACCCATACTTGGCCTTGTGGTGGCACTGTTATTCTGGTATGTGCTCGCATGAACCGGTCCTTAGATCTACTGTAGGTAAAACCACCATCTCATGCTACCTCATTCACAAACCCAGTCTTGCCTAGATCTCCCTCCGATCCATGTTCATTAACAACATCAGTTTCTCATTATCATTACGAGTGCAGTTAGCTAGACACATCAATCTCGCTTCCTAATCCCATGGACTCAGCGAAGCTTAAAACAAAAACCATACCCGACTCATAAACTTCCCTGACGACAAGGGTGGTTTAACCAAAACTAGTAAACTCCTATAAAAAGGTTTCCCATCATGTTTGACTCAGCACACACACATTTTCGCAAAACAAAACAGTTTTCCCAAAAACATAGGATCAATATGGTCAAGGGGCACATGCCTTGTTCTTGCGGTTCCGGTTGCTCTTGGATCTCGAAACCTTGTTGTTGCAGCTCGTCGTAGACAGCTCCCTGAGCTTGTCTCTCTATACAGGATTATGCACATACAAGATTCACAGCAATCAATATCATGCATAAACTTTAACTAGATGCGATGATGCATATGCATGCTATCCTATAATCAGTTTTATTAGATCGGTTTGTACGGTTCTTGCATGGCTTGCATGGATTTTATGATGAACAGAGGTGTTCAGATCAAATGTGGATGTGGCGATGATCTTGTCTTTAGATCAACCCGATCAACAAGTGATCTGTCCACGAGAAAGCTTCTGTTCGAAAGGAATCGAATAACAGATGCAAAGAAAACACGATGATGTCGTAAGGTGATATTGGAGACCTACCTTACGTTCTTCGTGGTCTCGGGGTCCTTCTCTTAGCAAGACAGATCGTTGGGCTCCCTTCCGGCGATCTTCCTCGACTGAACTCCGGCGATGGTTTTACTCGGCGAGTTGGGGGCGAGGCTCTAAGTTATCGGCTCAGGAGGTGGAAAAGAAGTTTGTGGTTTCAGCCAAAGGTTCTGGGTTCTATTTATAATCGGGAGAAGAAGAGTCCTAATCTGATTGTATTTCGAATAAGAGTCCTATTCAAATTATCGTTGAATCTTAACAACTCATCTTTAGTTGATTTGGTGCAGTAACATTGTGGAATTCAGGTCGGTTTCCTCTCATTACCGGTATTTCCGCGCGTACAGAATCCAAAAACCGCTCCAGAACTCGTTACCTCCGCGGTAATGAGCTCCGAAAGTTCCACGTGTCCACCGGGGCCTGGTCTCCCCTTTTCCGCAGAGACGAGCTCCGGTTGTGCCGCGTGTCAAGCGAGCGAGACCTCCCTCTCCTTCGGAGGTGAGCTCCGCGTGCACCACGTATCCGGGCGGTCGGGACCTTTTCTCTATTTGGAGGTGGCTCCACGCACGCCACGTGTCAGTGCCGAACCTTTCCTCTCTCCGGAGGTGAGCTCCGTGAATGTCACGTGTCAAGTAGCGCTGGACTCCCTTTTTCCTTAGAGACGAGCTCCGAGGTCGACATGTGTCCAACAGTGTCAGACCTCCCGGAGATAGGCTCCGGTGGTGACACGTGTCCAATAGAACCGGACCTTCTCGGAGGTGAGCTCCTAGATCGACAGGTATCTCGCGCGACTGGTCCTCTGATTTCCGCTGTGACTAGCTCCGAAGGTGACATGTGTCCTGCAGAACTGCCTTCGCTTCTCCGCAGAGGTTAGCTCCGGGGGTAACACGTGTCGCACCGGGTCGGACCTCTCCCCCTTTGCGGAGATGAGCCCCGAGCCTGCCACGTAGCCATTTTAGCGGCGGACCTCTCCCCACTTCACAGGGATGAGCTCCGAACACGCCACGTGGCCAGCGGGCCGCGGGAGTTGTCTTCGGCAATCTCTGTGAACTGGATTCTTGTTCTGTTTGGCTATTCTTTTAATTCTTTCTCTGTTCCCACTTCCTTTAAAATGTTTTCTCTTTATGAAACATGAATACATGCAGAAACCATAAATGAGGGTGTCACAAGACGATGGAACGCATCACAAGGAACAAACGAATCAGAATGTGCAAAGTGCAGTGGAAGCATCACTCGGTAGAAGAGGCCACATGTGAGAGAGAAAACGAGCTCAAGGCACAGTTTCCGGATCTATTTCCCTAGAGTCACGAATCTCGAGGACAATATTTCTTTTAAAGGGGCAGAGTTGTAACACCTCCAAAATGTAGCAAAAACAAATTCAAATCAAATGGACGAAATGCATGTTGGAGAAAAATTTGAATCCAAATCAGAATTTAAATTTGAAGCAAAAACAGAATAGAAAAGGAAAAAGAAAAAGAAAAAGGGGCCACTGGGCCAAAACCGCTGCAGCAGCCCCAGCTGGCCCAGCAGCCCGCGGCCTGTCCCACCTCTCCTCACCACTGACCAGTGGACCCCGCTTGTCAGCCCTTTCTTCAACCGCCGCCCGCCGCTTCAACCGTGCCCGATCGCGCCAACCCCGTCCGAATTCGGCGCCCACGAGCCACGATCTCCGGCCCACTCGTTGCTGCACCACCTCAACCGACCCCGCCACCCTCCCTCGTCCATTTAAACGTAGGAAAACCCCGCCGGCTTCCCCTCGCCGCTGCATTTTCTTCTCCAGTGAGAACCGAGGATCCCTCTGCCGTTTCCTTCCGAATTTCATCCGAATTCTCTGATCTAACGTGCGTAGCTTGTTCCACCGCCACCGGGGAGCCTTGCAGGTTAAAGAAACACCGTGTGTCGCGCTCTAGCCGCCTGCTCCGACAAGCACCCCCGAGCTCCACCCTCTGACGTCGTCGCCGAGCCGTTTCCAACCCTCTCTGGTTCACAAAAAGCCCACTGGTGAGCTCCCCTACCTCCCCTCTTCCGTTCTATGCCAAGAAATCCAAGTTTTAGCAAGCGTAGACAAAAACCCGAAACTTTCCGGCGAGATCGCCGCCTCCCGCCGCCGTGCGCCGCCGGGCAGCGCCGCCTGCACCCGGCCAGGGCGACGTGGCCCTCTGTGGCCCGTCCATTTTAAATCGTGCGGCCACAGTCAGATCTCCCGCGTACCCCTTCGCGTTATAATCTCGGCCGTTCATTTAAAATCCAACGGCCCACAGCAGCCCCGTATTATAAAGGCTGGGAATCTTACGCGCTACCCCTGGATTTGTTAGA
This sequence comes from Neostapfia colusana, assembly GCA_030760725.1. NCBI lineage: Eukaryota > Viridiplantae > Streptophyta > Magnoliopsida > Poales > Poaceae > Neostapfia > Neostapfia colusana. Next base: position 90,355,667 of record JASWHV010000002.1, on the reverse strand, counting down.
AAAGAATAGCTAGCCCCTGAAACCTTCTGATCTAGCCCCTGGGCTCTCTGGAATTCATGTAAATGCATTTAAAAATCAGTTTTTGCCTCTGGACTTAATAAAAATTAGGAAATACCCTCTGTAAATGATGCATTGACCCCTGAGGTTTTTGGGAAATATGATTTTGACCTTGCAACAGTATAGAATTTAAATTTCAACCCTGGGGGAATATTTAATTTAGAAATTTAAGCAAATTGGGTGTGATTTAAATTCAAACATTGGTATAAATTCAGTTTGAATTATTCAAACTCTGTTGAAAACTTGTAGAACAATCTGAAGTTTGAATTTAGAGGGGAAATAAACTTTGAAATTTCAATAAGGTTGCTGTTTTGTTATTTATTTCTGAAATATACCCTTTAGGCATAAAACAAAATTAAATATGTGGAAAAATGAATCTAAGTAACCAAAAAGGGTAGGGAAATTTTATAAAGGTTCTGTTTAGGGTATTTGGAACAGTATAAATTTTTTGTATGAATTCTTTTGCTGTTTAGTCCTGAAATTCATTTCTAGGCTTGAAATGATTCTGAAAAATAGGTAAAAATATATTTAAATTGATCCCATAAGATAGGAAGTCAAAAGATATTTTGTTGGACATTTTAGGTCAACATGTATTCTGTGTAGGTAATATATTGTGTTATTTTAGTATTGAAGTTCACTTTTAGTTATGGAAAGTAAATCTGAAAATATAGGAAAATAGGTGTACATAATTAGAAAATGCCCAAATGAGGTCCCTAAATCCAAAAAACTTCAAGTTTAACATTTTGTAGGAAAATCTAAAAACCTAATTGGAGTTGGGAATTACATTTCATGAAAATTTTGTGGCTAAGGAGTGTAGTATCAAATATAGAAAATTAGTTAAATTGGGAATTCATATTTAGTGTGCACTTAGAGATCTGAATATCAAGTTAGAAATAATAGGTATGTTTAAAAGTGCATGCATGCATGGAAGCAAAATATCTAGGGTAAACACAAAACTTAAATGTGTGAATGACTTTCATGTGTATGTATGTGTGGTTTGTTGTAAAAGTCCCAAAAATGTGAATGCAAAGGAACGAATGATTGAACGTCATTGTGTTTCTATTCATGAAAAATGGGACTTACAAAAACTTTCTTACATGGGATGGTACACATGAGGTGCAACCACATGGGTTCAAGCATGCCTTTGAAGGTGTTGGACCAAGGTGGAGTTAAACTCATGTGTAATCATACATGTACATGAGAAAGAACAAGAATAAGGTCTTTAGACCCAAAGGCTCAGCTCAAATTGCCACCAAACTTTTGTATACACATGGAGCCTCATACATTTGAATTGAGGAGATTATGGTGGCAACTTTCTGATTTGAGGGTGAGCTAAAAAGGAGTGGATTATGATCATGTTGGGTTCATGCTGAACTCAAACATGTTAAGGCAATGGAATGATTTGAGTTATGTCACATGAAATGATAAACTCAAACATGGGCATGTGGTGAAAGCTAAAATGTTCTTTAGCTCATACTGAACACATGTTAACCTAGGGAAGAATTTCACTCCCAAAAATCTAACACATATGCACATTCTCTATGAGCAGAGGGGAGGAAAGTTTAAACCCCATTTTCGAACCCTTGCAAAGCATTCATGTTCAGATGGTCCAAAGACCTATATGTGAGATGACCTTTGCAGTCCTCAGGTATTAAAGAGCTTAAGATCTAAATTTGGAGAAATTTTGAGCTCATATACCATGTGTTCGAGGCATTATTTGAGATCACCTTCAAACTCAAAGATGAGGGGCTTAGTCAAACTGTACTTGTGAAGTTCAGATTAAGACTAAGGTTGATCAAGCATGGGCTAGAAGCAAACCAAAGTTTTCCACCCAAATTCAGATGGGTCATCACCAAAGAAGACTTAAATTTAAGTTTGAATTAAATGGTCTATGTAACACCCCAAAACCTGTTAAGAGGGGAATTTAAAAATTTTTGGACGTATTGCATGTGGTGCAGAAATTTAAATTGGAATTCAAATTCAACTCAAGACAGAAAAGAAAAAGAAAAAGAAAAAGAAAAAAACAAAACCCCCGACCAGTGGGCCGAAACCAACCAGCCGGCCCACCCGCCCCCGCGCCAGCCCGCAGCCGCGCGCTCCACTCTCTCTCTCACTGACACGCGGGGCCCGCCTGTCATCCCTGACCTCCCGCTCGCGCCAACCGCCGGACTCTTCCGCGCGCGCCCGATCGCAACTAACCCGGAAATCCGCGTTCCCCAGCCCGACTCCCGGTCCCGGACGACTCAAACTCGATCTAAACAGACACGCCGCCCTCCCTCGTCTATAAAAACGCCAGCATCGTCCCTTTTTCCCCACCCGATCGCCTGTTTTTCATCCCGGTGAGAACCAGAGCTTCTCCGGCCGTTTTCTCTCGATCCCTGCTCAGATTTTCCGATCTAACGCGCCGATCGTGTTCCACCGCCTCCGGGGAATCGCGCAGGTGCAGAAAACTCGGTGGTTTGCGCTCCAGACACAGCGCCGACGAGCATCGCCGCGATTTCATCTCGGACCTCGTCGCTGACCGCCTTCCAGGGCCTCCGAGCTCAAGAAAAACCCCGAGGTGAGATCCCCGACCACCCCTCTACCGATCTATGCCATGAAATCCCAGTTTTAGGAAGAATAGACGAAGATCCGAAGTATTCCGGCGAGATCGCCACCTCCCGCCGCCGTGCGCCGCCGGGCAGCGCCGCCCGCGCTCGGTCAGAGCAACGTGGCCGCTTATGCGCCGTCTATTTTAAATCGCACGGTAGAATTAAAACCCGCGCGTACCGGTTCGGCGATCTAATCTGAGCCGTCTGTTTTAAATCAGACGGTCCACATCAGCCCCGCATTATAAAGGCCGGGATTCTTACGCGCTACCCCCTGGGGATCTCGGAAAATACGAGCTAGCCGCCGAAACTTCTGATCTAGCCCCTAGAACTTCAGAAATTCAGGTAAATTTAATTAAAAATCAGTTTTAGCCCCTGGACAATAAAAATTAGGAAAACCCCTCTTTTATGTGTAGTTAGACCCCTGGAAATTTATGAAATAATATAATAGACCCTGTAGTGGGGTAAGTTTACCTTTTTAACCCTATATGATATTAAATTTAGGAATTTGAATATGTGGTTAGGATTTAAAATTCAAAAGGTGAGACAAACACATTGTAAATTCAAATTTAAACTCTCCTAGCACTTGGAAAACCTTAGAATGAACTAAAAATAAATTATAGGCTGAAATAAAATCTGCTTAAGTGTAGTTCATATTTATTAGATCTAGAAACACATTTTTAGGCTAGGAAATAATTCTGAAAAATGGTAAAATAAATTTAAATTAGTTCACATCAGAGGAGAAGTTCAAAAATATATTATTTAATATTTTAGATCAGAACCTATTCTGTTTAGATGAGGTATCTTACTATTTTCATAATAAAGTTCACATTTAGGCATAGAAAATAAATCCGAAAGTATAGGGAAGTAGGTATGCATAACTAGAAAATGATAAATGAAGTTTCCAAATCCAAAGATTTCAGTTTAGAATTTGGTAGAAGATCTAAAAGCCCATTTGGAGTAGGAAAATACCTTCCATGCAAACTTGGTAGTTAAGAAGTATATTAATTAAATATAAAGAGTTTATTCAAATTGAAAATTCATATATAGTGTGCAAACAGAAATCTGAAATACAAAAGTTAGAAATCATATACATATGTTTAAAAGTGCATGAAGGCTAAAAATCAACACAGCTATAGTAAACACAACACTTAGAAATGTGAATGACTATCATATGTATGAATGTGTGGGGTGAAAGTGTGAACTATGTCTTATGGATTGTTGTTTTCTTTTGCTATGTGTGTTGGCATGAGTAGAACCTGCCCCAGAGCAAGTTCTTCCCTTCCAAGATCGGGACTATCCATTCCCAGAGCAGCAGGAAGAAGGCAAGTGTCCTTGACCACTTTGTTCCTATACTAGGATGTGTAGATAGAATTATTTGCATTGTCAATTGAGATATGAAACCCATGCTAGGAAGTTTCCCTAGAATTGCATTACCTTGTTTTCCTTGTAGCTTGGGATGGGATTTTGCTTTATTATGACATTCATTCATATTACTTATGCTTAGCCATGCTTAGAATGGGATAAGTGGGATATGATATCATCAACTTGCTTACCTTATTCTTGAATGAGATATTATGAGTTATGTAGAGGTAGGGATCAAGGCAAGTTGGGTGTTTTGGTTGGTGCTGGGTGCACGAGACTCAGGTTTGTGTTTTGTACTTGCCTGGATCCTAAGGACCAGTTCATGGAGCATGTAACCTGGCTTTACCGTGCCAACCACATGCTGAGATGGGGCAGCTTGGCCAATTAATTACGTGTATCCCCGGCGTAGTATGGGTGTGTTGGATGGTGCAGGGAATAGGTGTCAGCTGGACTACCATATGAACCGCAAGGCTCAAGAGGGGGCCACTGCAGCGGGGTTGGAGCCTCTTGTATGCTATTAGGGGTGAAACCTTAGTGGGCCCACGCTCGTCGGGAATCCCTTTGTAAAGGCTTCGTAGTGATCTCCTGTCTACACATCTGAGAAGTGTGAATGTGGTTCGTAGCCACTGGCATAATGGAGGTTCTTTTAGTCCACCCGGCAACGGGGGATGAAATCACTACATGTGGGTACAGTGGTGCAAACTCTGCAGAGTCAAAACTGTCATGACAACCGTGCTCACGGTCAAGAGCGGCTTGGACTTATTCATGATTAGAGTATGATGACCTTGGAGGTTGTGGATGTTAAGCCGTTAGCTTAACATTGGAAATGATGTTATGGTTATTTGATTATTATGATGGGATGGGAGATTGGGACCATTTCACCTGTGTAGTAATTTAGGTGCTTAATAAGCTAAGGTGGTAGGCAATAGTTGCGTAGTGCTTTAACCATGAGTTCAACCTCTCCTTGTTCTAGCCACGCATGACATAACTTTCCCACACTTGCTGAGTACCAACGGTACTCAACCTTGCATATTTGTTGGTTTAAATTGCTGCTCAGGTCAAGGGGATGATGTGGTGTTCAATGACCAAGACTTCGGACCCGAAGAAGGATTCTAGGTTCATGGAGTCCCCGGGCAACGCCTGTGATGGAGCCCACAAGAATAATATTCCGCTGCTGTTTTATTTATATGTCATGAACTTAATGGGCCACTTTATTCATCTTACCCCAACTTTTATTCAAAATAGGACTTTTGTTTAAAATCTTATCTAACTTATTTTTAAATGCTTTATGTTTTAGATGGTTCGCATGATCCGCACCGCCCGCAAGTCCACCGGAGGGAGAGTTCCCGTAGTTGCCCTTGCCCTAAGAGAGGAGAACCGTCCGGTGACGTATCTCTCCTACGGATTGGCAGTAGGAGGCTTGTTGCGCCGTCTTTGACGCATGCTCCAAGCCGCCGGCAATACGGGCAAGCTAATCATACACTACAGCCCCACCCGGACCATCTGTGAGAAGCGGGAAGAATGGAGTTCAGAAATGAGGATTATCCATGAAAACCAGCTGCTTAAGATCCACCGCTCTCCAGCTTGTCGAGCGACACAGGTCGATGCGGAGAAGGATGTCACCTAGGAGGCCATCACCTGCCAGAGTCACATCTACCGTCGCCACCTGGACAGGACTGAGTACATGTATGTCCTCCAGCGTGAGAGTGGTACAACGGAGTACAAGTACCCGCCAGTGCAGCAGGGGACTTCACATGAGCACATGGACTTGTGCTTGGAGGATACTGCTATGCTCAGCACTCGACTGCAGGAGTGTCAACAGGAGCTTCAGGATGTACGTGACACCCTGAAGGAGACTGAGGCGTTGCTTCGAGCCAGCTTGAGGTCGAGAGAAAGAGGAGATGGGAATGAACTGTGTGTCACCGTGAATGACACATGGACTCCTGACTCCCCATATCGCCGGGCGAGTAGGCGTCGCCGCACTTCTCCACCAGCAGCCTCCCCACCCAAAGCGGAGTCAGAAGGCAGCCGCAATAACGAGGAAGATCCTGAGGAGCCAGCTCAGTGATTCGAGTCATGTAGAGTCCTTCCCCATAGTTCAGCAGGTTATCGAGTAGGCGAGTCAATACCTTAGTTAATGGTGTGTTAATGTGTGGTGTGTGACGTGAGTTGTGGAAGCCATGAGCAATTGTCCACAACCTCGTCTTCAGGTTGCTTTGATTTGGTGTGTGAATCCCTATGAAATTAATAGTGCATTTATTTTTGCGTGAGACATGAACCCTCAGAAAATATAAATACAACAAGCCCTCAACATTTCAAAGTGTAAACAAGTAAAATTGGTAAGATAATACGTAATGCTTTAAATTGAAATTTGGTTGATCATGATAGATGGCCGGAAGAGGAAAGGGTCGTGGTGCCAACCCCGGCAACAACAACGATGAGGCTGGCAACCCTCATCTTTCTGGGGGACAAGATAGGGGTGGTCGCCGTGAAGGAGTTGACCCCATCCACCAAATGCTTGAAAATCAGAATCAGCTCATCCAGAGCCTGACTCAAGTGGTGGTCAACTTGCACCAAGCTCCACCTCCACAAGCTGCACCACGCCAACCAAGGTTGAGTGAGTTCCTAGGGACTCAACCTCCAAAGTTTGCAAGTGCTGCTGAACCTCTGGAGGCAGATGATTGGCTAAAGACCATTGAGAGCAAGATGAGGATCATACAATGCCAAGGGTATGAGAGGGTGCTGTTTGCCTCTCATCAATTGCATGGACCTGCTTCTGATTGGTGGACCGCTTACGTGGCAGCCCATCATGACCCTGAGAACATCACTTGGGAAGAGTTCAAGCGTAGCTTCCTCAACCATTACATACCAAGGGGTGAACTTAAAAACAAGAGAAATGAGTTCTTGGGGCTGCAGCAAGGAAACATGACGGTGAGGCAATACCTCACTAAATTCACCCAACTATCCTGTTATGCACCACGGGACATAGAGACTGATGAGCAGAAACAGGACTGCTTTGTGGAAGGACTTACAACGGAAATGCAGTGTGCAATGTCCTCCAACGAGTATGAAAGTTTCCAAAAGATGGTGGACAGGGCATTTGTTGTGGAAAGGAAGCTGAAGGCCTTGGAAAATGAAAATAAGAGGAAGGAGGGATGGTCACACCAAGCCTCGGGTAGCAACACCCACCCACGTCTGATGCAGCAACCCGCAGGGCAGACGAGTCGTGCTGCGGTACCCTACTCCGCACCGAGAGGGTACAATCCAAACTTCAGGCCTCCGTCAGCACCAACACAGCCACAACGTTAGTTTGTACAGCAGCCTCGCCCCACATATCAACCTCGACCAGCAGTACAAGGACCCCCAAACCAACCCCAAGACAACAAAGGCCAGACACCTAAAGTTGGGGTGCAATGCTTTAACTGTGGTGAAGTGGGGCACTACGCCCATAAGTGCCCAAAGAAGAACCCCGTGCAGCCGCAACAGCAGAATGTGATGCGAGGACGGGTGAACCACGTGACCATGGAGGAAGCGCAAGAGGCACCCGGCGTGGTAGTTGGTAAGTTTCCTGCCAATTTACACATTGCAACCCTGTTGTTCGATTCTGGTGCTACCCACTCGTTCATTGCCCAAGGGTTTGTTAAGAAGCATGATCTAGCAACAACACAAATGAACCATATGCTAGCAGTAAACTCTCCAGGTGGAGAAATAAGGACAAGACGAGTGTGTCCCAAGGTGAACCTAGACATTAATGGGGTAGTATTTACTGCCAACCTCATAGTGATAGATTCACAAGGGATAGATATTATTTTGGGCATGGATTGGTTGACCAAAAATAAGGGAATCATCCATTGTTCGATCAGAACAGTGGAACTAACTCACCCTAGTGGCACAAGAGTAAAGTTCATAACAATACAAGAGCCTAGGAGGGACATTAAATTAAATCAAGTTGAGGTGGAAGTGGAGGAGATCAGGATTATCAGGGAATATCCAGACGTTTTTCCGGAGGAGTTGCCAGGTATGCCTCCTGATCGTGAAGTGGAATTCGCGATTGAGCTAGTGCCTGGAACAGCTCCGATATACAAGAGACCTTATCGGATGGACTCCAAGCAGCTGGGAGAACTCAAGGATCATTTAAGAGAATTGACAGGGAAGGGGTACATTCGTCCTAGTTCCTCACCATGGGGAGCTCCAGTGATATTTGTGCCCAAGAAGGACGGAACCCAAAGGTTATGCGTAGACTACCGTGCCTTGAATGAGGTAACCATCAAGAACAAGTACCCATTACCCCGCATTGAAGACTTGTTTGATCAGTTGAGGGGAGCTTGTGTGTTCTCGAAAATTGATCTCAGGTCGAGATACCACCAACTTAAGATAAGGCAAACCGATATTCCCAAGACAGCTTTCGTATCTCGGTACGGACTGTATGAATACACCGTCATGCCTTTCGGGTTAACTAATGCCCCGGCATACTTCATGTATCTCATTAACAAGGTATTCATGGAATATCTGGACAAATTTGTGGTGGTTTTCATAGATGACATTCTCGTCTTCTCCAAAGATGAAGAAGAACATGAGAAACATCTAAGGTTGGTGTTGCAGAAGCTGAGAGAACACCAACTATACGCCAAGTTGAGCAAGTGTGAGTTTCGGCTGAAGAGAGTTCCCTTCTTAGGACATATCATCTCGGAGCGAGGAATCTCCGTAGACCCTGCCAAGATCGAGGATGTACAGAAGTGGAAGACCACTGAGAATGTCGGGGAAGTTCGAAGCTTCTTGGGATTAATTGGGTATTATAGACGGTTTATTGAGGGATTCTCCAAGATCTCGAGACCCCTCACCAAACAGTTGGAGAAAGGAATCACATTCACATGGACGCCGCAGTGCGAGACGAGTTTTCAAGAGCTAAAGAAAAGATTGACAACCGTCCCAGTGCTGGTTATGCCAGATATGCAGAGGAACTTTTCGGTGTACTGCGATGCCTCTGGAAAATGGTTGGGATGTGTACTCATGCAAGAGGGGCATGTCGTGGCTTATGCGTCCCGGCAGCTCCGGAAACACGAGAAGAACTATCCTACACATGACCTCGAACTAGCCGCAGTGGTACACGCGTTTAAAATTTGGCGGCACTACTTGATGGGGAAGAGGACAGAGATATATACGGATCATAAGAGCTTAAAGTACATTTTCACACAGCCAGATCTCATCCTCAGACAAAGGAGATGATTAGAGCTAATCAACAACTTTGATGTGGGCATCAACTATCATCCTGGGAAAGCGAACGTCGTGGCGGATGCTCCAAGCTGGAAAGTGCAGGTCAATAGGTTGAGCTTGAAGGACATGCCCACATAATTGAAGGAAGAGGTTATAACACTCAATCTATGTCTGGTGAATAGTGGTGAGGCCATCGCCATGGAAGTGGACTCCACATTAGAGAAAGACATCCGAAATGGTCAGAAGAATGACGAGAAGATACAAGAGATTGAGAACTCATCAAGGAAAATAAAGCCCCTGGTTTCAGAGAGGATGAACAAGGTACGGTGTGGCACGGGAAAAGAATCTGTGTGCCTGAAGTAAAGGAGATCCGTGAATTGATTTTGAAGGAGGCTCATGATTCCGACTATTCCATTCATCCTGGGAGTACGAAGATGTACCATGACCTCAAGAACAGGTATTGGTGGTATGGAATGAAGCGACATGTCGCGGAACATGTTGCCCTATGTGACACATGTCAGTTGGTGAAAGCAGAACATCAACGACCCGCGGGATTATTGCAACCACTCAAAGTGCCTGAATGGAAATGGGAAGAAATCGGTATGGATTTCGTAGTGGGATTGCCTAGGACCCAATCAGGATACGATTCGATATGGGTCATCATCGACAGGCTAACCAAGGTAGCTCATTTCATCCCCGTGAAAGAAAGCTATAGCGGATCCAAATTGGCGGAGTTGTACATGTCAAGGATCGTGTGTTTCCATGGAGTGCCAAAGAAGATAGTGTCGGATCGAGGGACACAGTTCACCTCAAGGTTCTCGCAGAAGCTGCATGAAACCATGGGAACCCATCTAAATTTTAGTTCTGCCTATCATCCCCAAACTGACGGGCAGATGGAAAGAACCAATCAGATCCTTGAGGATATGCTGAGAGCGTGTGCACTCAAAAACAATCGGAGTTGGGATAAGAACTTACCGTATGCGGAGTTCTCCTATAACAACAGCTATCAGACTAGTATGAAGATGTCACCATTTGAGGCTTTGTATGGGAGAAAGTGCAGGACTCCCCTATTTTGGAATCAAACAGGGGAAAGTAAAGTGTTTGGGCCCGATGTACTACAAGATGCCGAGGCGAAAGTGAGGGAAATCCGCAACAACTTGAGGATAGCACAAACACGACAAAAGAGCTATGCCGATGTACGGAGAAGAGAGCTCATTTTCAACGTGGGGGACTATGTCTACCTCAAGGTGTCCATTATCCGAGGACTTCGTCAGTTCAAGGTGAAAGGTGAAAGAGAAGTTATCACCCCGATACATCGGACCCTTCCAAGTTCTAGAGAGGAAAGGCGAAGTGGCATATCAACTAGAACTACCGGCTTGCCTATCAGATGTGCATGACGTATTCCATGTGTCACAGCTTAAGAAATGTCTAAGGACGCCTGAAGAGATGTTACCCATGAATGAGGTTGACGTAGCTGAGGATCTATCTTATGCCGAGCAACCATCCAAGATTTTGGAGACAATGGAACGCCTCACAAGAAATAAAAGAATCCGGATGTGCAAGGTGCAGTGGAAGCATCACTCGGAAGATGAAGCCACATGGGAGCGAGAAGACGAGGTTAAGGCACAATTTTCCGGAATTGTTTTCCTAGAACCACCAATCTCGAGGACGAGATTTCTTTTAACGGGGGTAGAGCTGTAACACCCCAAAACCTGTTAAGAGGGGAATTTAAAAATTTTTGGACGTATTGCATGTGGTGCAGAAATTCAAATACAAATTGGAATTCAAATTCAACTCAAAACAGAAAAGAAAAAGAAAAAGAAAAAGAAAAAGAAAAAAAAACAAAACCCCCGGCCAGTGGGCCGAAACCCACCAGCCGGCCCACCCGCCCCCGCGCCAGCCCGCAGCCGCGCGTTCCCCTCTCTCTCGCGCCAACCGCCGGACTATTCCGCGCACGCCCGATCGCAACTAACCCGGAAATCCGCGTTCCCCAGCCCGACCCCCGGTCCTGGACAACTCAAACTTGATCTAAACAGACACGCCGCCCTCCCTCGTCTATAAAAACGCCGGCATCGTCCCTTTTTCCCCACCCGATCGCCTGTTTTTCATCCCGGTGAGAACCAGAGCTTCTCCGGCTTTTTTCTCTCGATCCCTGCTCAGATTTTTCGATCTAACGCGCCGATCGTGTTCCACCGCCTCCGGGGTATCGTGCAGGTGCAGAAAACTCGGTGGTTTGCGCTCCAGACACAACGCCGACAAGCATCGCCGCGATTTCATCTCGGACCTCGTCGCCGACCGCCTTCCAGGGCCTCCGAGCTCAAGAAAAACCCCGACGTGAGATCCCCGACCTCCCCTCTACCGATCTATGCCATGAAATCCCAGTTTTAGGAAGAATAGATGAAGATCCAAAGTATTCCGGCGAGATCGCCGCCTCCCGCCGCCTCGCGCCGCGGGGCAGCGCCGCCCGAGCTCGGTCAGAGCGATGTGGCCGCTTATGCGCCGTCTATTTTAATCGCACGGTAGAATTAAAACCCGCGCGTACCGGTTCGGCGATCTAATCTGAGCCGTCTGTTTTAAATCGGACGGTCCACATCAGCCCCGCATTATAAAGGCCGGGATTCTTACGTGCTACCCCCTGGGGATCTCGGAAAATACGAGCTAGCCACGGAAACTTCTGATCTAGCCCCTGGAACTTCAGAAATTCATGTAAATTCAATTAAAAAATCAGTTTTAGCCCCTGGACTTAATAAAAATTAGGAAAACCCCTCTGTTATGTGTAGTTAGACCCCTGGAAATTTATGAAATAATATAATAGACCCTGTAGTGGGGTGAGTTTAACTTTTTAACCCTATATGATATTAAATTTAGGAATTTGAATATGTGGTTAGGATTTAAAATTCAAAAGGTGAGACAAACACATTGTAAATTCAAATTTAAACTCTCCTAGCACTTGGAAAACCTTAGAATGAACTAAAAATATATTTTAGGCTGAAATAAAATCTGCTTAAGTGTAGTTCATATTTATTAGATCTAGAAACACATTTTTAGGCTAGGAAATAATTCTGAAAATTGGTAAAATAAATTTAAATTAGTTCACATCAGAGGAGAAGTTCAAAAATATATTATTTAATATTTTAGATCAGAACCTATTCTGTTTAGATGAGGTGTCTTACTATTTTCATAATAAAGTTCACATTTAGGCATAGAAAATAATCTGAAAATATAGGGAAATAGGTATGCATAACTAGGAAATGATAAATGAAGTTTCCAAATCCAAAGATTTCAGTTTAGGATTTGGTAGAAGATCTAAAAGCCCATTTGGAGTAGGAAAATACCTTCCATGCAAACTTGGTAGTTAAGAAGTATATTAATTAAATATAAAGAGTTTATTCAAATTGAAAATTCATATATAGTGTGCAAACAGAAATCTGAAATACAAAAGTTAGAAATCATATACATATGTTTAAAAGTGCATGAAGGCTAAAAATCAACACAGCTAGAGTAAACACAACACTTAGAAATGTGAATGACTATCATATGTATGAATGTGTGGGGTGAAATTGTGAACTATGTCTTATGGATTGTTGTTTTCTTTTGCTATGTGTGTTGGCATGAGTAGAACCTGCCCCAGAGCATGTTCTTCCCTTCCAAGATCAGGACTATCCATTCCCAGAGCAGCAGGAAGAAGGCAAGTGTCCTTGACCACTTTGTTCCTATACTAGGATGTGTAGATAGAATTATTTGCATTGTCAATTGAGATATGAAACCCATGCTAGGAAGTTTCCCTAGAATTGCATTACCTTGTTTTCCTTGTAGCTTGGGATGGGATTTTGCTTTATTATGACATTCATTCATATTACTTATGCTTAGCCATGCTTATAATGGGATAAGTGGCATATGATATCATCAACTTGCTTACCTTATTCTTGAATGAGATATTATGAGTTATGTAGAGGTAGGGATCAAGGCAAGTTGGATGTTTTGGTTGGTGCTGGGTGCACGAGACTCAGGTTTGTGTTTAGTACTTGCCTGGATCCTAAGGACCAGTTCATGGAGCATGTAACCTGGCTTTACCGTGCCAACCACATGCTGAGATGGGGCAGCTTGGCCAATTAATTACGTGTATCCCCGGCGTAGTATGGGTGTGTTGGATGGTGCGGGGAATAGGTGTCAGCTGGACTACCATATGAACCGCAAGGCTCAAGAGGGGGCCACTGCAGCGGGGTTGGAGCCTCTTGTATGCTGTTAGGGGTGAAACCTCAGTGGGCCCATGCTCGTCGGGAATCCCTTTGTAAAGGCTTCGTAGTGATCTCCTGGCTACACACCTGGGAAGTGTGAATGTGGTTCATAGCCACTGGCATAATGGAGGTTCTTTTAGTCCACCCGGCAACGGGATATGAAATCACTACATGTGGGTACAGTGGTGCAAACTCTGCAGAGTCAAAACTGTCATGACAGCCGTGCTCACGGTCAAGAGCGGCTTGGACTTATTCATGATTAGAGTATGATGACCTTGGAGGTTGTGGATGTTAAGCGGGGAGCTTAACATTGGAAATGATGTTATGGTTATTTGATTATGATGATGGGATGGGAGATTGGGACCATTTCACCTGTGTAGTAATGTAGGTGCTTAATAAGCTAAGGTGGTAGGCAATAGTTGCGCAGTGCTTTAACCATGAGTTCAACCTCTCCTTGTTCTAGCCATGCATGACATAACTTTCCCACACTTGCTGAGTACCAACGGTACTCAACCTTGCATATTTGTTGGTTTAAATTGCTGTTCAGGTCAAGGGGATGATGTGGTGTTCAATGACCAAGACTTCGGACCCGAAGAAGGATTCTAGGTTCATGGAGTCCCCGGGCAACGCCTGTGACGGAGCCCACAAGAATAATATTCCGCTGCTGTTTTATTTATATGTCATGAACTTATTATCGTCCATCGAGACGTATGCTATGTAAGACTTATTTATATTCGATACCTGGCTTGTAATAAATGATGCTTCACTATTTGTCATCACATGTACGAGAAATTGATCCTGGCATACATGTGATATTCACTCGGTTGTTCTTCGGAGAAACCGGGTGTGACAGTCTACTTCAAGGCAAAGAAGGCCCTTTCCAAAAAGGAAATTCAAACTGCTGTTTGAAATTTTGTATTTGCAATAGCCAACTCAAAGATCAGAGGACATGTTTGAATTCCTCAGGTCCAAATTATGAGGGATCCAAGTTTTGAGCAAATTTGGAGAGGCTTTGATATGAATATCAAAGGAACTTGTAAGATTCACCCAAATTTGAATTTAAATTTGAAACTGTGGCACAAAATGTCAAATGGCGAAATGACCTTTGAATTTGGATCCCTAATAGCTGAAGTTTACAATGTGCCAAAAATTTTGATATTTAGGAGGGGAGATGAGTGGGACCCAGTTGTCATTGAGGAGAGGGGAAGACTTAGCACTTAAGCAATATTTTCCTCTGTTCAGACTCAAACCGGCTCCCTGTTTCGCTCGAAGGCGCTGAACGGCCGACGCCTACGCGCGCGCCACCGAGGCGACGACGCAGCCAGCTCCCGAGCTGCTTCAACGTCGGTTCCCCCACGCCCTTATCTCCCCTACGCCGTGCTCTGTCGGCCACAAAACCGCCCCACAAGCCCCTGTTCTCTTTCCTCCCGAGCAAACAAGCCGCCGGCGCCGCGCCTGTTCGTCCCAATCAGGAGCCAGAGTCGTTCCCCGACTGCCCGAGCTAGCAACACGAAAGAGGAGCGCCAGCGTGTGCACAAGAGTTTCCCCAGCTCAGCTCCGGCGTTCGGGGCTGCTGTTGGCCGTAATCTGAGAATCAGCGCCAAAGCCGAGGCGTAAACATTGGAAATCGACGTCGGGCTCTCGTGGGCAGCTCACCACCGTGGGTTTCACGCTCAAGCGGCAACGCTCAGAGGTGCACCGTACCACCGCGGTACTTCTCCCCGGAGCTCAGCTCAAACGCTGATCCTCAGTGACAGAATTTGAAGTTTTTCCTCCGGAGCACGACCACGGACCCTCTGGTTAGGATTTCTCAAGTTCGCGCTTAATTTGCACTTATAGATCACCAACTCGTGCAAAAAGGGTCTAGGCTTAACGGCAGTCCGATCCCCTTCACAACCCTAGCTGGAAACCCCGTGGTTACAGCTAATTTTTAGCTTTTCGAGCGGCGATCATGGCGGGAACCACCGGGCGCACGGTGAGACACCATCTCGAGCCGTTACAGATCCAGTTTGAGCCAAAGCCGAGCACCCCCATGACTCCCTGATGCTTCAGAGCAAATTCTCCGACCCTTTGGCGGGCTAGGATGCTCGGACCACGGCGCCGAAGCTTCACCGAAGGGTGCGTATGTCACCGACCTAGTTCCGAGCGCCTTTAGCTTGTGCTTACCCTGTAGATGAGTTGCTCGCCCCTGAAAACCCCCAGGAGGCGAGTACCGAGCCGGGAGACATCCAGGAAGCCGACTCCGGCGAGCCCCGACGAATTTCCGGCGAGGGGGCGACGCGGGAAAGAAAACGGCCCGAGGAGGAAGAAGGTCTGGCGGGCCCCGCGTGTCAGCGACGGAGGGTTTAAACTGCTGATCAGCTGTGGCCCCGTGATCCTTTGTGACAGTGCGGGAAGTAGTCTATGGCCCCGTGTGGCTTAGCTCCGGCAACCGACACGTGTAGAAGGGACCCACCGTCAGAGTTTGAACATTTCCCGAATTAATTGGAATTCCAGATTTAGTTCAAACTTTAGAACCTCATAACGTTTGCTAGGAAGCTCCAAATTTAGTGATTCAAATTGGGTTGGATTCAGGATGAAAAACTCGATCCAAATATTCAACCCAATTTGCAATAAAACCAATAGGAAATTCTGGAAAATTCTTTAAAGCTTTTCAGCAAAAGAATTTTAGAGGGAGTTTGGTTCATCCAAAAATCCCCAAATTTTGCCAGGATATTATTTAGGATGTTAGGAGACTCTTGTAAAAGTTTCAGCCCATTTGGGGATTAATAATTAGGGTAATTCTAATTTCAAATTTCTGTATTCAAATGAATACAGAAACATTTTCAGAGAATTTCCAAAACTGGGAAATTCAGTTCTGGGCATTCCATAGCTCCAAATATCCTAGTAAAATTTTGGCATACTCTTTGAACTATGCTTGAAATTGTAGTTCATTTGAATTTGCATGAAAGTGCAAATTTATTCAGAATTAATTCCTTTATGCCTAAATGCTTAGGAAATTGTTCTGGGTAATCTACTCAGTGAAATATTCTGAATTTTGGTCCAGAGGACTTTCTTGTGACAAGAAACTTCCAAGAAAATCTCCAGCTCCATTGGAGCCCTGGATCAGTAGTGTTCGGTTCAACCAATTAGGTGATCACCACCCAAGTGATGAACCTCACTTCTCACTTGATGATAGTGCTTAGACACACGCCCAAACCACCACCCCCAGCGTCATTTTAAATTCTTGAACAGAGTTCCAGTTTTAAACTTGGCTTTAGCATTTGTTAGCAAAAAGTTTTACAATTAAACATGTATGCATGTTCATAACGTGTAGTGATTAAACATGGAAGAGTGGAAGAGAAGTTAAGCTTGGATCAAGAAGCAAGAAGGTAGTGATTCAGCTTCAAGGCAGCAGCAATTAACTTCATAATCATCTGATTTTGTCACCTGCAAAACCAAGGCAAGCCCCGGTTAGCATTTAAGTTGTTTTCTAAAGTTTTTCATTTGTTCACTACTACGGGTCAAAGTTTGTATGTGCATTAGGTCAAGGATGTTTTATACTCCACTTGCATAACCAAACATGAACCCTGAGGTCATGGGTAGCATTGTATCATCGCTGTAGAATAAGGCCATGCTAAATAGACTAGGGCATCCGGTAGAAGACGAGTAGTTGGAATCTACTCTCGAGCTATAGTTTGGAATATCATAAGTGTGGTTGGGAAAGGAAGCAAACTAAAGTTTACATTTCTAAAGATGAGACCGGGCAGAGGGGTTAGGCAGCGACAAGACGAGGTCTTGGTCGAGTAGCTCTGCCTGTGTCGGTTAAGGGCCGATGCGTGTGCCGCGTCCAGGAGCAAGTATTGAGTTGTGTACCGGATGCTTACTGATATATGGGAACCAGGAAACCGATGTACCAGGTTCACTGGATTGTAGAGGCATACCACATCGTCTCGTTAGACCTATGAGCCCGAGACAGCGCGACCGGTTCTACAGTTTAGTGTCATGAAAAAGGTTGCCACATACGACGTAATGAATGGCGCCAGATTTGGGTCTTCAGAGGCGGGCGTATGTGTCGAGTTATCCGGGTAGTGTTTGATTTGAATCACCGTCCCTCGCGGTTATTGAGTACCGCTTGCTCCCATGTTGTGACGTAGTAATCAACTTGTGTGGAGACAGTTTGCAAAAGTATAATTGCTGTTATGATTATGTTAAGTTGCATGAAAACCCTGTTTGAAGTAGAGATAGAGCAAACTAAAGTTATTTTTCCACCTTGGGACAAGTAACATTGGAATAAAGTGTTTCATGTTTGATTGTGGAGTTCCAATGTTGCTAGGCGCAAGGTCACTACTATTATGGCTAAAATCTGAAAGTTAAGGATGAACTCGTAGGCGAGTCGTTTCGCAAATGACAGGCTTAAGTCTTAGGTTACTTTCATGTAGAGTTTCATGTCTTTGGAGAGACGGTTAAGTCTTGCTGAGCTTTTGTGCTCACTCTTGCTATATAAGTAGTTTTGCAGGTAAACCTCGACGGTATAAAGAAGGTTGTCCGGTGAGACTCGGAAACCTCCGAGTCATGTTAAACAGGGAGGACCTAGCCGCTGCCCTGTCTGCGTGTTGCTAGCGAGAGGAGTCCGCGGGCTGGACCTCTTCTCGAGTGCTTCTTAGTTATTCGACGTGAGCTGTGTATAGACTTCCGCTGTAGCTATTTTATGTAGATTATTTACAAAGAACAATTGTAAGCTTCCGCTTTTGATTTATGTAATACAGTGTTCCTTATATGTGTGCTGTTCGGTGCCGCATAACACGGCACCACCCAATGCGATCCCCGGGCGAGGCGGCACGACCCTGTGATCGGGGTCGGGCCCTCTCATTTGTATGAGTGAAAATGTGAATCATTGCTTATGGAATGTACTTTATTTTTTTATGTGTATGATGGCATGATTAGAACCTGCCCTAGAGACGGTTCTCACCTTCCAAGACCAAGACTTTCCATTCCCGGAGCAGCAGGAAGAAGGCAAGTGTCCTTGACCACTTTGATCCGATACTAGGATGTCTAGCTAGAATTTAATTGCATTGTCAAATTGGAATATGCTACCCATGCTAGAAAGTTTCCCTAGATTTTCATTACCTTGCTTCCTTGTAGCCTGGGTTGGGAGTTATTTTATTATGTCAATCATTTACACTACTCATGCTTAGCCATGCTTAGAATTGGATAAATGGGATATGAGATCATCACCTTGATTACTTTACCTCTGAATGGATTATTATGAATTAGGTAGAGATAGGGATCTAGGTAAGTTGGATGCTTTGGTTGGTGCTGTGTGCACGAGACACGGGTTCGTGTTTAGTACTTGCCCGGATCCTAAGGACCGGTTCATGGAGCATGTAACCTAGCTTTACCGTGCCAACCACATGCTGAGATGGGGCAGCTTTGCCAATTAATTAGGTGTGTCTCCGGCGTAGTATGGGTGTTTGGATGATGCGGGGAATAGGTGTCAGCTGGACTACCATATGAACCGCAAGACTCAAGAGGGGGCCACTGCAGCGGGGGTTGGAGCCTCCTGGATGCCGTTAGGGGTGAAACCTCAGTGGGTCCACACTCGTCGGGAATCCCTTTGTAAAGGCCTCGTAGCGATCTCCTGGCTACACACCTCGGAAGTGTGAACTTGGTTCGCGGCCACTGGCATAATGGAGGTTTTTCTAGTCTACCCGGCAACGGGGGATGAAATCACTACATGCGGGTACAGTGGTGCAAACTCTGCAGAGTCAAAACTGTCATGACATCCGTGCTCACGGTCAAGAGTGGCTTGGACTTATTCATGATTAGAGGATGATGAATTGGGAAGTGGAGGATGTTAAGAAATGAAGTTATGGGTATTTGATATTGATGAGGGGTTGGGGGATTGGGACCATTCCATTTATGTAGTAATGTAGGTGCATAATAAGCTAAGGTTATAGGAACTAATTGCGTAGTGCTTTAACCATGAGTTCAATCCTTTCCTTGCTCTAGCCATGCATGACATAACTTTCCCACACTTGCTGAGTACCAACGGTACTCAAGCTTGCTTTTCGGTTGGTTTTAAATGTCTGCTCAGGCCAAGGGAATGACGTGGTGTACAACGACCAAGACTTCGGACCAGAAGAAGGATTTTAGATTCACGGAGTCCCCCGGGCAACGCCTGTGATGGAGCCCAAAAGACTTATCTTCCGCTGTTTATTTATTTAGATTATTGTGAACAGGTTGTCATCCTTCGAGACGCTATGTAAGACTTATTTATATTTGAACACTTGGCTTGTAATATAATGATACTTCACTATTTGTCATCACATGTATGAGAAAAATGATCCTGGCATACATGTGGGAGTCACTCGGGTGTTCTGCGGAATAACCGGGTGTGACAGAAGTGGTATCAGAGCTAGGTTGCCCGTAGGAACGTGGACCTAGTTAGAAATGGACGTATTTAAGGACTTTATGTTCTTAAAAACTATTTTACAAAAGGTGTGGGGTAGAAGTGTTAATTAATGTTGTTTCTTTATTTGTTCATCTTGCCTCAACCTTTATTCAAAATACAATATTTATTTAACTATTGTCTAACTTGATTTTAAATGTTTTATGTTTTAGATGGTTCGCATGGTCCTCACCGCTCGCAAGTCCACCGGAGGGAGAGTTCCTATAGCTGCACTTGCCTTGAGGGAGCAAAACCGCCCGGTGACGTACCACTCCTACGGGTTGGCAGTAGGATGTGGGAAATACCACTTTTGCATTTTGTGAGTTCATCTTCTAATTATCTATTGATGGTGGTTACTTGCTCTTCAAATGTGTTCATAAGTTTACCACAACATAGATGTGGTGTGTGGGTGATGACCACTTTTAGAAAGTGAAAAACTTGGGCCCTTACATTCCTCCCCCTTAAAAGAATCTCGTCCCAAGATTATGAGGTAAAATTGAGAGAGGGGATGGTGGAAAATTACCGAATGTGCTACTTTAAAAATTCTGGATAGTTGGCACAAAGAAATCCTTCACTCTCCCATGTCGCTTCATCATTGGAGTGATTACTCCGTAAAACTTTGTAGAACCACAACGTACGGTTGCGTGTGGTTCCGGCCTTTTCATCGATGATCTGAACCGGCTCCTCCCGATACGTGAGATCTGGTTTAGTTGCTCGATATCTCCCAGCTGAAAGGTGGTTGAAAACTTGAGGCACTTCCTTAGCTGAAGAATGTGGAAGATGTCGTGCACACCGGAGAGTGTCGCTGGTAATTCCAGCCAGTATGCCACAGATCTACATCTCTCCAGAACCTGGAATGGACCGATGAATCGGGGTGCCAACTTTCCTCTGACCCCGAATCTGTTAACACCCTTCATCGGAGACACACGTAGGTACACGTGATCCCCGATCTCAAATTGTAGAGGGCGTCTTCTCCGGTCCGCATATTGTTTTTTGTCGGGATAGGTGGATTTTAAGTTCGCTTGAATAAGCCAAACGTTTTCTTCCGCGTTGTTGACAAGATCAATCCCAAAGGTGACCCTTTCGCAAGACTCACACCAATTCAGCGGTGTGCGGCATTTTCTTCCATGTAGCACATCATAGGGCGCCATTTTGATGCTTGCCTGGTACCCTTTATTGTACGAGAACTCGGCTAATGGTAAGTGATCATCCCAATTCTTACCGTTGTTGATAGCACAAGCCCGTATCATGTCTTCCAGGATTTGATTTATCCGCTCGATTTGCCCATCCGTCTGCGGGTGGTACGCTGAACTACGGATTAGACTTGTACCCAAGGATGCATGCAACTTCTCCAGAAAACGAGACACAAATAAAGTGCCCCGATCCGAGATGATAGTGTAGGGTACGCCGTGTAAACACAGGATCCGTGAGATGTACAATTCAGCATACTTCTTGGAGTTGAAGTTGGTTTTGACCAGGATAAAATGAGCGGACTTCGTGAGCCGGTCAATGATTACCCAAATGGAATCATGTTTCTGAAATGTGGGGGGTAAACCGATGATGAAATCCATGCCCATGTCCTCCCACTTCCAGGCAGGAATGCCTAGCGGTTGCAATAGTCCCGGTTTCTTCATGTGGTGAGCCTTAACCCTCCGGCATGTATCGCACCCGGACACATATTTAGCTATCTCCCGCTTCATCCGTGTCCACAAAAATTTTCCCTTGAGCTCTTGATACATTTTGTTGCTGCTGGGGTGAATAAAAAACTTTGACAAGTGAGCCTCCTCAAAAATTTTCTTCCTCAATTCTGGGTTACGAGGTACGTCTATCCTGTTTTTGAACCACAGGACACCGTCTCCGTCCTTCCAGAAACACTTCAACTCCCCACTGTCTACACGTCTCCGCAAATGCGACATTCCCTTGTCATCTTTCTGGGCTGCCGGTATCTCTTCATGGATGGTGGGAATAAGAGCTAAGTTGTAGAGATCTCCATGGGGAACCACATACAATGGTGGTTCACTCTCTTCAACCGGTGTGATGGTCAGATTATGACCGTGTGACTTGTGACTCAGCGCATCCGCCACCACGTTTTCCTTGCCGGGGTGATAATTGATTTCTATTTTATAATATTTTTGTGAGGGCCCGAACCCGATCACGGGGCCGTGCCACTCGCCCGGTAATCGCATTGGGTGGTGCCGTGCGATGCGGCACCCAACAGCACACATAATAAAGCATCATATTACATAAATCAAGCGGAAGCTTACAAAGTGTGAATTTTACAAATACTTCTCAAAATAATCTACAGCGGAAGACTAATACAACTCATGCCTCATCTATGCTAAGCAGCAGAGAAGATGTCCAGCCCGCGGACCCTTCTCGCTAGCAACATGATCACAATAGCAGCGGCAGGGATTGCCATGAGTTCAACCCTCGGAGAGTTCCAAGTCTCATCGGACACCCGTACCTATCAGCGTAGTGTTATTACCTGCAAAACAACTCATGCAGTATCCGTGAGCATGAAGCTCAGCAAGACTTAACCGTCACCCTAGTCATGAAACTCTACATGCTGAAAATAGAGGACTGAATATAGAAGTTGGCGCAAAAGATAATCTTGAGCTAAAGGAGAGTCCTTACTTCAAGTTTTAAGCAACTTTTATAGCTCTCGCACAATTTACATCGAGACTCCACAATCAAACAAGAAAGCTTCATCTTGATGTCACTTGCCTGAGGTGAAAGTAACTTTAGTGAGCTACCCTAGACCCATAGAGACCTTGCGCCATCAACGTCGAGACTCCACAATCAAACAAGAAACGCTTTGCCGCGACGCTACTAGCCCAAGGTGGAAAATAAATTTAGTGAAGGTGTTGATCATTCCTCATCTCCAATATGATGATTACTCATGAAGCATATTATGTTTTTCCCAGTTTATTACTACGTCATGACGCAGAGAACAAGTATGCTCGGTCCATTCCACGAGCAACGGAGATTCGAATCAATAACACCCGGCTGACACGACACGTACACCCGTACTCGACGTTGCACACAGCAACCATCACTGACGTCGTACGTGGCAACCTTTCACACGACACCCGAATGTCGAACCGGTCCCACCGACTGGGATTAAGTCTCACTATGGCAAAGCCTCATAGAGCCGACTTTTCTATCCTTTCAGCATCTGCATCAGACGGTAGGTTATGCCTCGACACCTAGGTTAACATGTTACATAAGTTTCCTGGGTCCCATATTGCAAGTATGCATCCGGTACACAACTCAAACTTGTCCCACAGGGCCGCACACGAGAACGGGTCTTAATCGACTCAGACATAGACTAGGTTCACAGGATCACGTCCTTGAGCCTTCCATCCACTGCCCGGTCTCCATTCCTAACTATGAGGATCAATTCCCAACTCTTTCGATTGATCCCCCTTAAATCCCAGTTCACGAGTAGGAAACTGCCTACTCGAGTTATGCCTCTTTTAATCCACTTTTGTTAACTTGAGATCAGCAGTTAGAATCATTTTATAACCTACTCTACATTAAATTCCAGGGTTTTCTGGGTCATGTATTTGGAGTTTCATACCATCTAGACTTAATGCAATAAACAAAATGCTAGACCATATAAAGTCAATACAAATAAAAAACTTGTAAGTTTTGATGCAAACCGGTGCTTGCCTTTGTTTTGCAGGGGACTTATATATATATATATGAGGTTCAGTTAGTGAAGACCACTTAAGGCTTGATCACTCGCTTTCCTCCTTCCTTAATCTCCACTCCAATGACTTCAAATTCTTCATGTAGATGCTACACATTATGAATATGCATATGGATTTAATTGTAAAGAATTTTCTAACAATTTCTAATAACAAGTTTAAAAACTGGAACTCTGTTTAAGAATTTAAAATGGCACTGGTGCTAAGGTCTTGGTTTGGGTTAATAATCATGATCAAGTGCTAATTATTTCCCCCACTCATGTTTTGAGCACCTAAGGAGGTTAAACAGAATAAGGGTGATCCAGAGCTCCAATGGAGATGAAAATTTTCATGTGAGTTCATTGTCACAAGAAAGTCATCTGGACCAAAGGTTAAACAGAATAATTCTCTAAGTAATTAAACAAAAAGAATTAATTCTGAAGTAATTCACATGTTCATGCCAAAATTAGTGAACTACAATTTTAATTATAGTTCATGGGGCCTGCATGAATTTTCCTAGAATTTTTGGAGCTAAGAATTTCCCAGAACTGAATTTCCAAGTTTTGGAGATTCTCTGGAATTGTTTCTGTATTCATTTGAACACAGAAACTTGAAATCAGAATTATCCTAACTAAATCAACTCCAAATCAGCTGAACCTTTTACAGGAGTTCACTAACATCCTAAAGAATATTCTGGCAAAATTAGAGGATTTTTGGATGAACCAAACTCCCTCTAAAATTCTTTTGCTGAAGAGCTTTAAAGAATTCTCCAGAATTAAATAATGAGGTTCATAAAAATTGGGTTGCATATTTGGATAGAGTTTTCCAACCTAAATCCAACCCAATTTGAATCACTAAATTTTGAGCTTCATAGAAAAATTTATGAGGTTCTAAAGTTTGGGGAAATTCTGGAATTCAAATTAACCGGGAAAAGTTCAAATCTCTGACAGCGGGTCCGGCTACCACGTGTCACCTCCTCGGCTAAACCACACGGGGCAACAGGACTATTTACCACACTGTCAAAGATGATCCCGTGCAATAGAAAATCCCACACAAGTTTTTCCTTCCACTGACAGCGGGCCCGGCGTACCCTTCTTCAACCTCCGGACTCCCGCGCCCGCGCGCCACCGGGCTCGCCGGAGCTGCGCTGAACTTCGATGTCCAGCCAGCTCCCAAGCTCTCCCTCGCCGCTAGGGCCTAATTCCACACGCTGAACATGATGGAGGCAATTTCCCCGACCGGTGGTGGCTCAAAGATAGCCGGCGACGGTGCGGCGGCTCGGTACACCATCGGCAATGTCGGCCGGCTAATCTAGCCTGCCAAAACTTTGGTGGAAGGGCCCTACAGCACCGGTGGATGCTAGGGAAGATCGTCCTAGTGGTGAAAACAGCCCGGAGATGGCTCTAACATAGCTTTCAACGTGAGCCCGATTCTTCCCGCCATAACCGCCGTTGGAAAAGTTGAAAATACACCGTGCACAGTGGGTCTCATGCGTCGGTTGCTAAAAGGCAAATGACCGCCAGCTAGTCCAGCTTGTGTGTGCCAGATTTGATAAGCTACGGAGGATTAGAGAGTGAGAATTTTGGCGGCAGGTACCAGACGCTCGGTTTGAAGGCTCCGGGACAAAATCTCCAAATTAGCCGTCGACACTCACGGTTTGGCTTGAGCTTCGGGTGAGAGCAGCACGGTGTCCGTGCGCTCCCATTGCCGTACGTGCTTGCTCAGCCTTGAAAACCACCGTAGTGGTCTGTCCACGTGAAGCCAATCGTCGGCTTGAGCTAGGTCGCAGCGGGTGATGTTGATCACGGGGAAAAGAGGCCGGGCTCGCTAGTTACCGGGTCGGGGAGGTGTGTACCAAGCTCGTGGTGCTGTCTAGCAGCTCGGGGAGGAGTGGGGAGCAAGTTTTCTTCGGTTTCCCGAACAAGCCGAGAAGCGGAGGTGCGGAGGAGCCCTGCTTGGTGTTCTCGCGAGGAGGAGGAAACAAAAGGCTGTTTGCTCGGTCTGAGGAGATGATCACGCCGAGGGAACCGCCTCTAGACGCCAGCACTTGGGAGAGGGGAGCAGGAGGTGGCGCAGCAGCCACTCGGTGGCACACGGGGAGAGCTGCTCGGTGGAGTTGAAACAGAGTTAGACTTAGTGTGCAAGTTTTCCAATTTTCAGACTATGACATGTGGGCTCCACCCAATATTCTCCCCAAAAGATCTCCACAATTTGGAAAATAACCAATCCAAATGTTTCGAGTTGAAAATTGAACATTTGGAGATTTGGGCAAATTTCATCAAAATTCAAATGTGTATTTGAATTGTTTGCACATTTAAGTCCTTTTGGGAAAAATGGATAGCAAATACTTTCAAAAATTGATGAAACTTTGCCTACCCACTGATTTGGACCTAAGGAATCCAAATATGCAATCTGATTCTTGTGTTAGCTGCTGCAAACAAGAGTTTTAACACAACAGTTTGAATTACCATTGTGTTCTGCCTCATTTGAAATTTGAGTTGAACATTTAGTTCAAACTCTGATTTTTAAACCCTTCCAATGCACCTGAGACTTCAAATATGTGTGTTTAATCCACCTAGGGTCCAAACATGCAAGTAACCCTAAGTTTGTTTAGAAAAACCTCTCATGTGTTATCATATGTGGAAAAAGTTTAAACTAGCCCCCTCTTTCATACACATGACACCAACATTTGTGCAAACTCAAGTTTCTTTGTATTAATATTTTTGGGACCTTTACACTTTTATCAGCTCTAACCATCTTCTTTGCCTCATGTTCAACTTCTTCTGAGTGAATATGTACTTGAGGCTCTTGTGGTCGGTATATAAGTGTACGAGGTTACCGAGTAGGTAATGCCTCCACATCTTGAGAGCGAGTACCACGGCACCGAATTTTAAGTCATGAGTCGAATAGTTTTTCTCATGATTCCTGAGCTGCCGTGATCCATATGCGACCACACTTCGGTCTTGCATCAGCACACATCCGAGCCCAATGCCGGATGCATTGCAGTACACATCGACCGGTTTTGTTGTGTCTGGCTGCGATCGGTTTTGTTGTGTCTGGCTGCGCTAAAACTGGTGTTGATGTTAAGTGCTTCACCAAAGCCTTGAATGCCGCTTCACATGCTGGACTCCAAATATATTTGGTTTCCTTCTTCAGCAGTTCGGTCATAGGCTTGGCAATCTTCGAGAAGTTTGGAATGAACCTCCAATAATATCCCGCGAGTGCGAGGAAACCCCGTACCTCGTGGACAGACCTCGGGGATTTCCAATTCAGCACTTGTGTAATCTTGCTCGGGTCTACAGCGATGCCCTCCCTGAAATAATATGCCCGAAGAATGGTACTTGGATATCCAGAATTTGCACTTGCTGAATTTCGTGTATAGCTTGTGATCTTGCAGCCGTTGCATGTCTATACACAGGTGCTTCGCGTGTTCTTCTTCCGACTTGAAATATACCAATATGTTGTCGATGAAGACCACGACAAACTTATCCAGCTCCGGCATGAATACCGAGTTCATCAAGTACATGAAGTGAGCTGGAGCGTTGGTGAGGCTGAAGACATGACAAGGTACTCATAGAGCCCGTACCTCGTCGAGAAAGCTGTCTTCGGTATGTCCTCAGCCCGTATATTAGTCTGATGGTACCCTGATCTCAAATCCATCTTGGAAAAGATCTTTGCTTCAACCAACTGATCAAACAACATGTCAATCCGTGGCAATGGGTACTTGTTTTTTGTTGTAACAGCGTTTAGTGGACGATAGTCCATGCAAAGCCACAATGTTTCGTCCTTCTTCTTGACGAATAATGCCGAACAGCCCCATGGCAAGGAGATCGGCCTAATAAACCCTTTGTTCAGCAGGTCCGTCAACTGCGTTTTAAGTTCTGCCAACTCCTTTGGCACCACCTTGTACGGCATTGGGGATTTTGGCATTGTTCCAGGCTCAAGTTCAATCTTGAAGTCCACCTCTCGCGGCATACCCGGTAAATCATCCGGGAATATGCCGGGAAACTCACGGACTACTGGAATATCTTCCAATATGATAGTGGTGGATTGGTATACGGATGGAAGTTTTATTTCTGGACTGTCCAGAAATAATGAATGAGACTCGTGCATCTCTGGATGCAAATGCACGGCGCGAAGGACGGTGTCTAAAACAGCACCGTGACGGTTTAGCCACGACATTCCTAGAATGACATCGACCTTTTGTCCCTCTAAAATGATGAGAGACGTAGGGCGTATCCTTCCCCCTAAGCATAACGGTGCTTTTGGAACCATTACGCCTGCTGAAATTCTCCCACCCGGTGAACAAATTAAATAGGGACTCTCGGTGGGTAGTATTTACAAACTGTGCTTAGCAACATAAGTTTGGCTAATGAAATTATGCGTAGCACCCGAATCAAATAAAACTATAGCACGGTGTTTGTGGAGTTGGAACATACCCGCCAAGATGGGTTCTCCCTCCGGTACGTCCTCAATAGCTAGATAGTGGACGTTGCCGGGTTTGGGGTTTGCACGGCATGCAGGGTTAGGATTCCGGGGCTTATTCGTCACCGGAAACTGTGGTGCCACACTGCTGCCTTGCTTCTCTGGGCAATTGTTGGCGAAGTGCCCCTGGCGACCGCACTTGGAACATGCGTACGGTGGCTGGCCCTTTGCTTGGGGGACGAAAGCTCGGCATGCGCTGCTGAGGTGCAAACGCACGCGGCATCTCCCTCTGCTTCTGTTGTTGCTGCGGAGGTTGGTAATGCCAGTCGGAACGCCGGCTGTGAATAAGGCCGATTGAGGAATTGCATCGGTCACTGTGGTGGCTGCCAGCGTTGACCCGAAGGTGTGCGATACACCATCCGATATTTCTGGGGAGGACGACATCCCTCTCCGCTGCTCTGCAGCATGCTGCGCTTCTTTTCTGCCGCAGCCAACTCCTTGCCGGAGTCCTCCTGAACAATCGCAGCATCAATCTTTTCGTTGAGGCTGCCACGATTGAACATCGCAAGCTTGTCCTTCAGGAGCGGATTTAGCCCCTGGTAAAAGAAATCCCGCCTCTTCTCATCCATGTCAGCGTGATGGGAAGCATAAAGGGTGATATCGTTGAACACCCAGGCATATTCCAGCGTTTTCCTGTTGCCTTGCTGCAAGTAGATGAATTCTTGTGTCTTCCTCTTCATAAGACCCAGCGGTATGTGATAGGCTCTGAAGGCCATCCGGAACTCCGCCCAGGTCAGCACCCGCTCGGTGGGTTGGGACGCACAAAAATTTGCCCACCAAGCACTCGCGGACCCCATAAGTTGCTGTGCTGTGAACTGTGTCTTCCTATGCTGACTAACTTGGATCAGTCCAAACTTCATTTCCATCGTGCGGAGCCAGTTGTCCACATCGATGGGCTCATCCGCCCGCGAGAATACCGGGGGATGTGTAGCCAGAAAATCCGAGTAGGAACACTGCTGTCGTTCCTCTCGGTCTTGACGCCTCTCTGGAGGAGACATATTGGCAATTAAAGTTTGCAGCAACTCAGTGTGCTGCTGGTGCGATCCCTCCATGTCTGGAACTATATCTGCCAACGTGACCGTTGGCGGTGATGGTGGCTGCGGTTGCTGCTGCTGCTGTCCCGAGGAAGTCTCGGGAGGCTGTTGGGAGGCATTTACCCCCTGACTGGAACCCCCAACTTCAGGGTTGGCACGAGTGCGAGTCATTCTGAAATTCAAAACAGCAACGGTCAGCACATGTCATACTGTAAATTCCATAAGAACAGTACGGTAATGTAGTGAGGCATTGAGAAATTTGCACAGCATTCACATATATTGATAAAGCAAAAACTTCATACAAGATACATTATTCTCGGGCCTTCGGGAAGTCCTGCTCATGTCGTCACTACATATACACACGCTACTGTCTACACGACATGTGGCTGTTACAAAACTTATTACACACCACCCTCGCTGCCCAACTCGGCAACGGTAAACTCCCTAGTCGGAGTAGAAGTCGACCTCCTGCAGGTCTTCCTCCTCCGCTGGTTCTGCCGGTGGCTCAGGGTCCATGACCTCCTCTTCGGGTTCAGGTTTCGGCATTACCAGAATACAGAGAACCACGGGTACTATACCTACCATCGGTAGGCCTACTAACGGAGGTACGAGGTCCTGCAAAACATGTACCTTGTCCATGGCCTGGTTGTAGTCCATCTCCCAGTTCTGCCCCTCCTCAATAGTGTCATCACGCTCTTGAGTGAGGACCTTGTTCTGCTGGGTCAAAGCCTGGACTTGCTGCTGCAAAGCCATGATATCGACATAGCTTTTCTTCCCCGCCTTCTTCAACCGACGCAACTGATTATGTTGGTCATTCAGTCACTTTATTGTTGGGAGAAGCACATTACAGAGTGCGCTATGGGCACTCTCGAAAAGGTCACGGCGGCTGGTGCTCTCCTTGAGCTCCATGTCAAGTCGAGCTGTATGGACAGTTTGTCTGTCCATCACATTCTTTCCTGCCGTCAGCTGTCCATCACGTTCTTTCCTGCCGTCAGTTGGAGGCTGAGGTTCGCCTCCGCTGGATTATATCTTGGGCAACTCGGATCAGTCGCCGCAAAATACCTCTCCTACCACACGTGGTTAGCTCGCCCCTCCACTCGGACAAGCGCGTATGGAGTGCCCTCCATAGCTCGCACGTGTAGTTGGCATAAACGCGACATGGCGTCGCGGGCTGCCACTTGCCACATATTCTCCGGTTGTCTCCCTTTCACCGTGACGGTGAACGGTGCCAAACCCAATAGCGTGGGTCCTGCTGGAACATCAACATGAACAGTCCATGTCTTGTTCCCCTCCTTGCCTTCTTCCTTGGCAAGGAACCACGGCGTATCCACATATCCAAAATACTGAATCATCAGCTTCAACAAGTCCGGATATCCGCTGTGTTGAGAACAGTGGGTTACCACCCATCCATTCTCCAATTGTTTATCCTCTGCCATCTGTAGAAAAATATTTGAAAAAGGTCAAATATTCATTTCAACAGTAAATCAGTGAGTTATAACATAAAACATATCATTGGACTCATAAAACTTGGAAATATAAATCAAACTTTGAACAAATTTGGTTTCTGGTCTGCTGTCCAAAATGACAGTACTGACTAGTTTCCCTTCTACCCAGATTTAGACAATGTTAAGGGCAAAATCAGTTCTGGAGTTCAACATCAAAGTTAAAGTTAACTTCAATTGATTTCCACAATGTATTTGTATGCCCTCAGATCTGTTCTGGTTCAAACGTTATGAGATGTCAAAGTTGACAGAATTTCTGGAGAAAATTGGGCAGCACCTCTGTGCTTGAGGTACTGAATTGATCCAAGAATTCCGGTTAATTCTATACCGAATTTTACAAAACATTCTGTTACAAAGTTGTAACATATCTCATGAACTTTTCATAACTGCCTCATTTTCTATTTTTGGATTTCTATGCAGGAAGTTACGCTCATTGTACAGAGAGTAACAGAGAGTATTCACTCTGCCCTGTTTTCTGGACAGTTCCCACTCTACTGCATTTCTCGATAAGTTAAGGGATGAAACACCTCTGGACATCAATAGACAAGTTGTATAACTCTTCTAAAGCTTTCTATAAATGTATCATATGACCCTATCATCAAAAGCACTCGACCTCTAACCTCCGTATAACTTCAGCATTATTTCAGCTGAAAACAGAGGACTCTGTTCCTAGAATAATATAAGTGGAAACTTGCTTAATTTTGAAATCCTGATCAAGGGAAGGAGTTTTAATCATTTTCTAGTGTTATGGATCAGAATTTTCAACTTTTACAATGATGTTCATCATTTAGTGAAGTGTGACATCGAAGCGTCACCAAAATATGCTGGTACTATGTTCCTCACAAAGAAACCTATACCGGACTTAGCCGGCTTCGTTAATTCAGTGGCACTAAACGACTCTCGCATACATATGCTACTCGTCTACTGATTCGTGGTTAGCCTACCTGCAATAAACCACACAATCATCGGGCTCAGCTGCACACTAAACCCGGGCCCATAACAGTTTCATACACCCGTCCGTCGTCACTCACACGAGTGTTCTCAAGCCAAACACACCTTGAGCTACGTGTTCACGTTACCAACCACATGACGGGGTCTCCACCTACTTGTTTGTAGCATGCCGGGGACCGGCGTTGCTCGAATACCCCAAACGACATGAAGAGTCGTAGAGGATACCTAAGCTGGCCAGGTTACCTGCCACCCGTGAGGCTCCACACTTAAGCTTGTGCACACTGGTGGACAGCTTACATGCAGCCCCCAAGATATAAATAGTCCCGAGATGCACGATTTTCCGACATAACAACTAGGATAGGGTTGCCACTTTCTATACACTAATAACATCCTTATGTGGGCTAGTTACTCGTTCCTCACTGAATTTTTGAAAATCTAGCCTTTTAAGTGCATTAAACCTCAATGATGCTCTGATACCACGTTGTGATGATCCGACGGTCCCGACAATCCAGGATCTCGCTGAGGGGTGATGCGATGGACAGCACCGGATAACACACAAAAAAGACAATAAGCGGAAGCTAAATTTTATTACATAAAGTGTTTATAAACATAGTTACAACAAAATAACGTTGTAGTCTACACTCGCGAGCGTAGACTAAGAAAAAGGTTCATTATCAACCCGTGAACGTGTTCCTACTAGCTCACATGCACACACTAACACGGCGGCGTCCATGGCTCCCATTCGACGGCGGTTCCCTCTTGGGGGTCCGTCTCCTCCTCATAGAACCCTGCAAACGCTTCAACAAACAAGCAGTGAGCATGATGGCTCAGCAAGACTGACCCGTCTCACCTAACATGTAACTCTATATGCAGGAATTGAAGGGTACAACGGAAATTTCTTTGCATAAGGACTCGCCTAAGTAGTTGATCCTTACTTTCAAGTTTTAGGCTCAAGTGAGTGGAAAACCATGTGCTAAGACACATAAGAATTCCGCAATCAAAAAAGAAACACATTCCTCTTATGTGCTTTGCCTAAGGTTGAAAAGAACTTTGATTTGCTCTAAACTAAAACATGTCATTAACAATAACCATAAAGCTTTCAACCAGCAAATTTATCATAAAAACTAGGTTGTTCTTTCTGTGTCACGGTACAGTGAACTAGTGGTACTCACTGGCCACGAGGGATGGTGATTATAATCGATTTTCACCTGCAGGGCTACCGGAATAACCTGTCACGTACGCCCGTACTCGATGTTACCTATAGCAACCATCACGGATGTCGTATGCAACCACCTTTTATTTGTTAGCCAAGTGTTGAACCGGTCCTATTGTCACAAGCAGGAGGTCTCTACGTGGAGCATCCTCGGTGCCCGCTAGCCAATTTTCACCTCACTGCTCTCAACCTACCCTCTGGACGACAAGCAATGCCTAAACAGATCGCTACCTGAATTATATCGGTTTCCCGGTTCCCATATAGCCGGTAGGTCTTCGGTACAGTTCAAGCTTGTTCAATAGGCTGCACATGACTCGGTCGTCAATTGACACAAACAGAGCTACGGCACCCAGGCCCCAAAGTCCAGCTGCCCTTACTCTCCGCTCGGTCTCATTTTTATGCCATGTGATTCATTGTCTATCTCTCTAACCGAGTGGTGTACCTCTGAGCCTATTCTCGCGAGTAGTTCCAACTACTCGGCTTGTACCGAATCCTGTACCATTTGAGCATTGCAGTGTCTACTCGAGGTTCAAATCCTAAGCACAAAATCCCTGGTTCTCTTGGCTATGCAAGTGGGTTTCAAGTCAAGACTCTAATGCACATCTTAAGACTTGCATAAGGTAAGTGATCAAAACAATAAAAGTCAAAGTAGGTTAATGCAAACACGAGCTTGCCTTGCTGCTGGTCATCGAGTGAACTCTCTTCTGTAGGGATACAATCTAGTATCTGCGGTTCCTCCTCGACCTTAGTGACTACACGAAATAAAAATAACGATGCGTGTCAAATTAGATGCATTTGTGTTGAGATGATAATTTCAAGACTATAAGTATAGCTAGAAAGCCCTTTTAACACTGAAATTTTTGCTGTGGTTTAGTGACAACCTAAACAGGAACTTAGCCAAATTTTATTTGAAGCAAAGCTACTCTGAGCCCTGCACAAATAAAGGTGTATTTGGCCATAATTAGAGCTTCTAAGGTTTTCTAAAGATTTTCATGGAGCAAGCCATGACTATTTAGAAACTAGAGTTCAATATGGTTCTAATGGAATTGGTTTCATCTAATTTGGAGAATCCTAGCAAAAGATATGAGCTAAATAAGTTCAGAGAAATTCTGAAAAATGTTTCTGGACATTTTTCTTTTTCTCTGGACCAGTTTACTTAATCACACCATTAGGTGGACTAAATGAGCTCGGATGGATGTGAATCTTTTCATGTGACTCTGGGATATTATAATTAACATCCTGGCCAAATTTCAGATTTTTCCATAAAAGAAATCTCCAGTTAAAATTGCCAACAGTTTAAATTTTGGAGTATTAATTCTGGAGAAGTAGAGGTTTTCATGGAGTGAAACTTCTTTTGCTGGAAAGTACTCAGAGAGCTGAATCCAAAAAAATTTGGTTCACTTGATTTGGACACTCCTAGCAAAAGTTGTGGGCTTCTAAAGTTTGGATGGAGCCGAATTCGGATTTAAATTTCTATTGGCGCGCGCTTCGGACAGCGGCTGACCGCTGGGACCCGCTGGCTTCGTCTTCCTCCCGACCCCCCAACTTTCTCGCGGTGGCGCACTCCGACGAAGCTTACCGCCGGCCAATCCCTTGCGTCAAGCTTCCCGATACTCGCTGCTAGGGCCTAGTCCGACGCGAGGAACACACCAGTGAGGTTGGCGGTGACCGCCGGCGACCAGAAAATAGATCCTGATGGTAAACCGTGGCGGAGAAACTCCGGCAACGTGTATTGAGCTCGGGAAAACACCAAATGCTCCACTGTTTTCTCCTACAGCACCGGGAGAACTCGGGAATCAAGGATATGAGCTTAGCTGACGGTGGAAACGGCCGCAACACCGCCCTCACCGATGACCCGAGGCGCTTTTTCCATGGCAGCATGAAAAACGGCTAGAACTCAGTCGATTATGGATGGTTTTGTTTGGTTCTTCTTCGAGGAGGAGCGCTAGGACGTGTACAAGCTACTTGCAAGCCGGCTCGATCGTTGGGGGATCGTGTAACCCGAATTTGGGTTTAGACTGAGCTCGGCTAGTTTTCCATAGGTTTCAGAAATCTTGGAAATTCTCCACACACGGTTGATCATTTGCTACAAGGATTGCAGCTAAACAATCTAGGGAGTATAGCGCACCTTTCTTGTGCAGTAAGTGGAAGACGACGACGGCTGTGGCGCTCTGTCCACGGTGACCCGAAGTGGAATTCCGCCGGTGCTCTCGGGAGCTCGGTGGAAATCCTCAATTTGCTGACAACCACAGTAAGGAAACCTCGGTGTGAAGTGGTAGCACACTAGAGCACGAGATGGCGATGCTTTTCATGTGGAAGGCTCGAGCAACCGATGCTTGGCTAGCGTGGCCGATCGGAAGTAACCGAGAGGGGCGGTGTCGGGTGTTTTTCGCGGGAGCCAGGCAACCGAGCGATGTGAGCGGAGTTGAGACGGTGGAGAAGTCCGATTGTGGCTCCCGGGCGTGGGGATAAGAAGCGGGGCAAGCGTGCCAGCGCGGGGGCTCAGAAGCAACTGGTGTCGATCGCCTTCACGCCGTGGCGTCCATAGCTTCGGCCCGAAGAACAGAGCGTCAGTTGAAACTCGGTTCATCTCGGTTGTGACACTGACATTGGATCCCACTTCCCCCTTTTTGTACTAAAAACTTGAATTTCTCTACTGCTCTTAATTTGGGGACCCTAATACCCTTTGCAATTTGAGTAATCCACCAAATGCCCATTTGAAATTTGTAGAACTCAAATTGTGAACTGGTTTGATTGTATTTTGATTCAACTGGCAAACTGAATTTTAAATTCAGTTAGAGTTTTCTCAAAATACCTCATGTCATGATCAACTCCAAATGTAGTGAAAATTAGTGTGTGAGCTCACAAAAATGTGCTGAGTGTGAATATGAATCCCACTTTCGAATTCATGGGGTGAAAGGAGTTTGAATTTAATTTTAAGTTCAAAGTAGCCTCTTTCTAATTATACCCAAAAATACCTCAACAGGCTTTGGATTTGGGTGAATTTTGGCATGAGCATTCCTAGAAAAGTTTAGAAGTTTTTAATATGCTCAGCCCCTATATGATGCATGTGGGAAATACCACTTTTGAATTTTGTGAGTTTATCTCCTAATGAGTTTCTTGATGGTGTTTACTTGCTCTTCAAATGTGTTCATATGAGTTCCTCAAATGAGGTGAGCGTGGTGTGATGAACACTTCTTGTATATGAAAAAACTTGGCCCTTACATTCCTCCCCCATTAAAAGAATCTTGTCCTGAGATTATAAGGTGAAAATGAGAGAGAGGATGGTGGAAAATTACCGTATGTGCGACGTTAAAAGGTCGGGGTAGTTAGCGCGAAGAACGCCTTCGCTCTCCCATGTCGCTTCATCTATGAAGTGATTACTCCATAGAACTTTGTAGAATCACAACGTACGGTTGCGTGGTGTTCAGACCTTTTCATCAATAACCTGAACTGGTTCCTCCCAATAAGTGAGATCCGGTTTCAGTTCTTCAATATCTCCCAGCTGAACGGTGGTTGAAAGCTTTAGGCACTTCCTCAGCTGAGGAATGTGAAAGACGTCGTGCACACCGGAGAGTGTCGCTGGTAATTCCAGCCGGTATGCAACTGATCCACATCTTTCCACAATCTGGAATGGACTGATGAATCAGGGTGCCAACTTTCCTCTCACCCCGAATCTGTTAACGCCCTTCATTGGAGATACACATAGATACACGTGATCCACGACTTCAAATTGCAAAGGACGTCTTCTCTGGTCCGCATACTGTTTTTGTCGGGATTGGGCGGCTTTTAAGTTCGCTTGAATCAGCCGAACCTTTTCTTCCGCATTGTTGACAAGATCAATCCCGAAGGTGACCCTTTCGTTAGACTCACACCAATTCAGCGGTGTGCGGCATTTTCTCCCGTATAGCGCTTCGTAAGGCGCCATTTTGATTCTGGCTTGGTACCCATTGTTGCACAAGAACTTGGTTAACGATAAGTGATCATCCCAATTTTTACCGTGGTTGATAGCACAAGCTCGTAGCATATCTTCTAAAATCTTATTTACCTGCTCGGTATGCCCATCCGTCTGCGGGTGGTACGATGAACTACGGATCAGCTTCGTCCCCAAAGCAGCAAACAACTGCTCCCTAAAATGAGACACAAATAAAGTGTCTCAATCTGAAATGATAGTGCAGGGTACGCCGTATAAGCGTAGGAACCATGAGATGTACAATTCAGCATACTTCTTGGCATTGTAGTTAGTGTTGACCGGGATAAAATGGGAAACTTTGGTGTGCCAGTCGACGATCACCGACACTGAATCATGCTTCGGAAATGTGGTGGGTAAACTGACGATGAAGTCCATGCTCACATCCTCCCACTTCCAGGAAGGTATGCCAAGCGGTTGTAATAATCCCGGTTTCTTCATGTGGTCCGCTTTCACCCTCCGGCATGTATCACACTCAGACACGTACTTTTCGATCTCCCACTTCATCCGTGTCCACCAAAACATGCTTCTGAGTTCTTGATACATCTTATTGCTGCCGGGGTGAATAGACAACTTTGACAAGTGGTCCTAATCAAAGATTTTCTTCCGCAACTCCGAGTTACGGGGTACGACGATCCGGTCCTTGAGTCATAAGACGCCTTCTTCATCTTTCCAGAAACATTTTAACTCCCCACCGTCTACACGTCTCCGCAAATGCGACATGCCCTTGTCATGTTTCTGAGCTGCAGCTATATCTTCACGGATGGTGGGGATAAGAGCTAGGTTGTAGAGAGCTCCATGTGGAATCACATGCAATGGTGGCTCGCTCTCTTCCAACGGTGTGATGGTCAGATTATTAACTTGTGACTCAGCGCATCCGCCACTATGTCTGCATTGCCGGGATGATAATGGATCTCTATTTCGTAATCCTTTATGAACTCCAACCATCTTCGTTGCCTCATGTTCAGCTCCTTCTGCGTGAATATGTACTTGAGGCTCTTATGGTCTGTATATAAATGCACGAGGTTACCGAGTAGGTAGTGCCTTCACATTTTTAGTGCGAGTACCACGGCAGCGAGCTCTAAGTAATGAGTTTGATAATTTTGCTCATGGTTTCTGTGCTGCCGTGATCCATACGCGACCATTCTTCGGTCTTGCATCAGCACACATCCGAGCCCAATGCCGGATGCATCGCAGTACACATCGAACGGTTTTGTTGTGTCTGGCTGCGCCAAAACCGGTGCTGATTTAGGTGCTTCACTAATGCCTTGAACGCTGCTTCACATGCTGGACTCCATGTTTGGTAGCCTTCTTCAGAAGCTCTGTCATAGGCTTGGCAATCTTCGATAAGTATGGAATGAACCTCAGATAATATCCCGCGAGTCCGAGGAAACCCAGTACCTCGTGAACAGTTCATGGGGACATCCAATTCAGCACTTGTGTGATCTTACTCGGGTCTACAACGATGCCCTCCGCTGAGATAATATGCCCGAGAAAAGGCGCTTGCAATATCCAGAATTCGCACTTGCTGAATTTCGCGTATAGATTGTGATCCCGCAGCATTTGCAAATCTATATGCAGATGCTTTGCGTGTTCTTCCTCCGACATGGAATATACCAATATGCCGTCGATGAAGACCACTACAAACTTGTCCAGCTCCGGCATGAATACCGAGTTCATCAAGTACATGAAATGAGCTGGAGGGTTGATGAGGCCGAACGACATGACCAGGTACTCATAAAGCCCGTACCTCATCGAGAGAGCCGTCTTCGGAATGTCCTCAGCCCGTATCTTAATCTGATGGTACCCAGATCTTAAGTCCATCTTGGAAAAGGTCTTTGCTTCGACTAACTGATCAAACAACATGTCGATCCGTGGCAACGGGTACTTGTTTTTGATAGTCACAGAATTTAGTGGACGATAGTCCACGCAAAGCCGTAACATTTCATCCTTCTTCTTCACAAATAATGCCGAACAGCCCCATGGCGAGGAGCTCGGCCTAATGAAACCCTTCTCCAGATGGTCCGTCAACTGCGTTTTCAACTCTGCCAACTCCTTTGGCGCCATCTTGTACGGCCTTCGGGATATTGGCATAGTTCCCGGTGCAAGTTCAATCTTGAACTCCACCTCTCTGTCGGGCGGCATCCCCGGTAAATCATCCGGGAACAGGTCTGGGAACTTACGGACTACTGGAATGTCTTCCAATCTGATAGTGGTGGATTGGTATACACTTGGAAGTTTTATTTCTGGACTGTCCAGAAATAATGAGTGAGGCTCGTGCATTTCTGGGTGTAGATGCACGACTCAGAGGACGGTGTCTAAAACAGCACCGTGGCGGGTTAACCATGACATCCCTAGAATGACATCGACCTTTTGTCCATCTAAAGCTATGAGAGACGTAGGGTATACTCTACCCCCTAAGCATAATGGCGCTTTCGAAACAATCATGCTTGCTGAAATTTTCCCACCCGGTGAACAAATCATGTAAGGACTTTCGGTGGGTAGTATTTGCAAGCTGTGTTTAGCAATAAAATCTTGGCTAATGAAGTTATGCATGGCACCTGAGTCAAATAAAACTATAACAGGATGCTGGTGGAGTTGGAACTTACCCGCAAGGATTGGTTCTCCCTCCGGCACGTCCTCTATGGCGAGTCGGTGAACGGTGCCGGGCTTAGGATTTGCCCGCCACACATTAATGGGGTTCCGGGGCTGATTCCTCCCCGGAAACTGTGGTGCCACTCCGCCGCCTTGCCTCTCGGGGCAGTTATTGGCGAAGTGTCCTTGGCGACCGCATTTGTAGCTTGGGGTTGATGGCTGGCCCGTGCTTGGAGGATGGAAGCCCGGCATGCACTGCTGGGGTGCAAACGCACGCGGCATCGTCCGCTGCTTCTGTTGTTGCTGCGGAGGTGGTGCTGGTAATGCTGGCTGGAACGCCGGTGGAGAATACGGCCAACTGCGGAATTACATTGGTCGCTGCGGTGGTTGCCAGTGTTGCCCGATGGTGAGCGATACACCATCCGGTATTTCTGGGGAGGACCACCTCCCTCTCTGTTGCTCCGCAGCACGCTTCTCTTCTTCTCCGCCGCCACTAACATCATGCCAGAGTCCTCTCGCACAATCGCAGCATCATTAATATCATTGAGGCTGCCACGATTGAACATCGTCAGCTTGTCCTTTAGGAGTGGATTCAGCCCCTGGTAAAAGTGATCCCGCCGCTTCTCATCCGTATTGGCATGTTAGGAAGTGTAGAGCGCGAGATCATTGAACGCCCTGGAGTAGTCCAGCGCGTTCCTGCTGCCTTGCTGCAGGTGAAGGAACTCCTCCGTCTTCCTTTTCATCAGACCCGGCGGTATGTGATAGGCCCTGAAGGCCGTCTGGAACTCCGCCCAGGTCAGCACTCGCTCGGTGGGTTGCGAGGCACAGAAGTTTGCCCACCAAGAGCTCGCGGACCCTTGAAGCTGCTGGGCCGGAACTGAGTCTTGTGCTGCTCACTAACTTGGAGCAGCCCGAACTTCATCTCCATCGTGCGGAGCCAGTTGTCCGCATCGAGGGGTTCATCTGCCCTTGAGAATACTGGGGGATGAGTAGCCATAAAGTCGTAGTAGGAGCTTTGTTGACGCTCCTCTCGGTCTTGAGGCCTCTCTGGTTGAGACGTATTCGCAATTAAAGTTTGCAGCAGCTCCGTGTGCTGCTGATGTGAGCCCGCCATGGCCGCAACGATGTCGGCCAATGTAACCGTTGGTGGTGGCAGTGGCGGCTGTTGCTTATGAGGACCCCGGCGTCCTGATCACACACGGGGACGGGACACCTCGCCCGGGAATCGCATTGGGTGGTGCCGTGCGATGCGGCACCCAACAGCACACATAATAAAGCATCATATTACATAAAACAAGCGGAAGCTTACAAAGTGTTGATTTTTCAAATGCTTCTCAAAATAAACTACAGCAGAAGTCTATTACAATTCACGTCTCATACCTATGCTAAGCAGCCGAGAAGGTGTCCAGCCCGCGGACCCTTCTCGCTAGCAACACTGTCATAATAGCAGCGGCAGGGGTTACCCTGAGTGCATCACTCGGAGAGCTCCGAGCCTCACCAGGTACCCGTACATCACAGCGTACAGTTATTACCTGCAAAACAACTTGTGCAGTATCTGTGAGCATGAAGCTCAGCAAGACTGACCCGTCACCCTAGTTATGAAACTCTATATGATGGAAATAGAAGGCAGATTATAGCAGTTTGCATAAACGAGGAACTTGAGCTAAAGGAGAGTCCTTACTTCCAGCTTTAATCAACTTTTATATACCTCGCGCAACTTACATCGAGACTCCACAATCAAACAAGAAACGCTTCATCTCGATGTCACTTGCCCGAGGTGAAAGTAACTTTAGTGAGCTATCCTAGACTCATACAGACCTTGCGCCACCAACATCGAGACTCCACAATCAAACAAGAAACGCTTTGCCTCGACGCTACTAGCCCATGGTGGAAAGTAAATTTAGTGAAGTGTTGATCTTTCCTCATCTCCATTATGAGGATTACTCACGAAGCATATTAAACATTTCCCCAATTTATTACTACGTCACGACTCAGTGTACAAGTATGCTCACTACCGCGAGCGACGGTGATTGCAATCAAAAAACACCCGGCTGACACGACATGTAC
The DNA here is from genome assembly GCA_030760725.1 of Neostapfia colusana. Taxonomy (NCBI): domain Eukaryota; kingdom Viridiplantae; phylum Streptophyta; class Magnoliopsida; order Poales; family Poaceae; genus Neostapfia; species Neostapfia colusana. The sequence goes on along the minus strand of JASWHV010000002.1, from coordinate 90,314,269 downwards.
GCCCGTACTGGACGTTGCACACAGCAACCGTCGCTGACGCCGTACGTGGCCACCTTTCACACGACACCCAAATGTCGAACCGGTCCCACCGACTGGGATTAAGTCTCTCTACGTCAAACCCTCGTAGAGCCGACTTCTCTATCCTTTCAGCATCGGCATCAGACGGTGAGGTATGCCTCGACACCCAGGTTAACATGTTACATCGGTTTCCTGGGTCCCATATTGCCAGTATGCATCCGGTACACATCTCAAACTTGTCCAGCGGGGCCGCACACGAGAACGGGCCTTAATCGACTCAGACATAGACTAGGCTCACAGGACCACGTCCTTGACCTTCCATCCACTGCCCGGTCTCCATTCCCAACTATGAGGATCAATTACCAACTCTTCCGATTGATCCCCCTTAATCCCAATTCACGAGTAGGAATCTGCCTACTCGAGTTATGCCTCTTTTAATCCACTTTTATTGAAAACAGCAGTTACAATTAATTGATAACATATCCTACATTAAACTCCAGGGTTTTCTGAGGCATGCATTTGGAGTTTCATACCATCTAGACGTAATGCAATAAATAAAATGCTAGACGTATGAAGTGTACACAAATAAAAAGTTGTAAATTTGATGCAAACCGGGGCTTGCCTTTGTTTTGCAGGTGACTTATATATATATGCAGTTAGTGAAGACCACTTGGTGCTTGACCAACCTCTTTCCTCCTTCCTTGATTTCTACTCCGATGACTTCAACTCCTCCACGTAGATACTACACATGATGGATATGCATATCGTTTAATTGTAAAGACTTTGCTACAAGTCCTAATAACAAGTTTTCAAAAAAAAACTGGAACTCTGTTTAAGAATTTAAAATGACACTGGTGCTAGTGGTTTAAGTTTGGATCTAAACACATGATTAAGTGCTAAGTGGTTTTCCCCCTCTTCTATTTTGATCACCTAAAGGGGTTAAAAGCACTGGGGTGATCCAGGGCTCCAATGGAGCTGAGGATTTTCATGTGTGTTCGTTGTCACAAGAAAACACTCTGGACCAAAAATTAGCACTTTTTATTGAGTGGTTTGTTCAGAATAATTTTCCAAGCAATTAAGCAAAGAAGAATTAATTCTGAGGTCACACCCATGTTCATGCAAAAATTAGTGAACTACAATTTCAATTATAGCTCATAGAGTTTGCATGAATTTTCCTAGCATTTTTGGAGCTAAGAACTTCCCAGAACTGAATTTCCAAGTTTTGGAAATTCTCTGAAAGTGTTTATGTATTCAATTGAATACAGTACCTTCAAATCTAAATTTCCCTGATCAAATCAACTCAAATTGAGCTGAAACTTTTACAGGGGTTCACTAATACCCTAAAGACTATTCTGGCAAAATTGGAGAATTTTTGGATTAACCAAACTCCCTCTAAAATTCTTTTGCTAAAAAGCTCTAAAGAATTTTACAGAATTAACTAAAGGGTTTCATACAAATTGGGTTCTACATATGGATAGTACTCTATCAGAGGAATCCAACAAAATTTGTTTCACAATTTTTGGATTCTCTACCCAAAGTTGTAGCCATTCAAAGTTTGAACTAAAAACTGAAATTCTCCAAAATGTTCAAATGCTGGCAGTGGGTCCAGGGGACAGGTTCACGCGTCGGGGCAAGCCACACGGGGCTACTGAGTATTTCCCGCGCCGCCACACGCGATCCCCGCGCCACAGCCGATCAGAACTTCGACTCCCGGTCGCTGACAGGCCGGACCCGCCTGGGTCGTCTTCTACCTCCGGCCCCCGCGCCCGCGCGCCGCCGGGCTCGCCGGAGTTCGACGGATTCCGGCCTCCCGGCCATCCCCTGAGCCCTCCCTCGCTGCTAGGGTCTAATTTCACGTGCTGAACACGACGGAACCCTCTTCCCCCGCCGGCGATGGCTCTAACCTAGCTGGCCACGGCGCGGCGGCTCTGGACCGGTTCGGCAACGTCGCCCGGTCATCCTAGTGTAAAAGCCCAAGAAAAGGGACTTGCAAAAACTTTTTCTTCACCTCACGACACCACAGTTTTTATTGTGGGCACCTTAGGAAATGTTGTGAAGAGCAAGTAACCTCCATCAAAAGAATGATTAGAGGGGAAAGCCTTCACTTTCACAAAGTAGGATTTCTACACTTGAACATGAGAGGTTGAGCTCACCCCTAGAATTTAAAAAGTCTTGGGAAGGTTCAGTCCAAAGCTCATGCAAATTCAACACTTTTTGAGGCACTTTTGGGTTATTTCAAAAAGAGGCCAATTTGAATGTAACTTCAAATTGCAGCAACTTTCATCACCCAAATTCAAAAGTTAGCTCCATATCTAAACTCAGCATATTTTCCTGAGCAGTCCCACCAATTTTCAGTCCCATTGGACTTCATCTCGTCGGGAGCTGAATTAGTAACAATTCAAACTGAGTTTGAATTTTCAAATTTAAATATGAAGGGAATGTGGCCAAACCAGTTTGAAGTTGATGAATTCAAATTCTACCTCTGAGTTGGTTGTTAAATTCCCTTTTCAAGTCTGAGTAGGTGGGATATTTGCACAACAGAGAAGATTAGGGGGGAGGAGAGGGCCCACCAGTCAGCTAGACTTCGGCCCTAAGTCAACACCGAGCGAACTCGGTTTACCGGGCCTCGGCAGAGCTCGACACCGAGCCGACCGAGCAGCCACCTCGCCCCCCCCCTCCGCACGCGCTGGCGACCAGCTTGCCGGCTCCGCCGCCTCAACCCGATCGTTAACCCGGGAGCAAACAGCAGCACGTTGCCTTCTTGATTGATCGCACGCTCGCTGTTTCCCTCACCCCGCACTAAACCGGAGCTCACCCCGCGCTCTCCTTTCCCGATCGCCGGCAGCAACCGAGCCCCGGTTGCTCGTGCCAGCAGCACCAAAAAGCAGCGCCCGTGCGTGCTCTACCAAGACAGCCCCGCAAATCCGAGACTCCTAGCCTGTGGCGCGTGCAATTCGGCAACGATCGCCGAGGAACAGAGCACCGGCGGAAAGCCGCGAACTGCTCCCCGTGGACAGCACGCCACGGCCAGTTTCACCGCCGGACTCCTACACGAAAAAGGTGCACTGTGCTCTCTAGATCGTGTAGATGCAAGCCGAATAGCGGTTGAACCACCGGATGAAGAGTATTTCCAGTTCTTCCGAAACGTAGTGCATTCGGGTAGAGCGCGGTCTACCCCAAAATTCCTGCTACTCGTTTAGCTATTGGCCGCGCAGGCTGGCCAACACCTTCCTCACTCCCTAGCGGCCCTCCTCGACCAAGAATCAAGGGAAATGACCCAGAAATGGCCGGGTTTAGGTTGTTTTTTGGGCCGCCATAGAATAACAGCTCGGTTCACCGTGGAGCTCTAGGTTGCCGACCTTTTCATGGGGTTTGGCGGCCATTTCCATCACCCTCGAGCTTCCACGGTGCTCTCCGACCCTTTGCCGATCATTTTGATGCGTTGTGACGCATTCCCGACCACACCGGAACCCTAACCGCCGCTGTCACCGTCGGGAGCCCTGTTCCGGTGAGCTACGGCCGCCGGCGACACCACAAACGAGTTCAACGTCGTGAGTTAGGGCGGGGCGGCAAGTTTGGGGCCGGGAGACGGCCGGGAAAGCAGTTCCGGTGACGCTCGCCGGAGTGCACCGCCGCGGGCCCCTGTTTGGCGCAAGGAAGGAGAAGACTGCCGGGTGGGACCCACCGGCAGACATTTAAACATTTTGAAATGTCCAGTTTGTAGTTCAAACTTTGGAGGACCACAACTTGGGTTAGGAGAATCCAAAAATCATGAAACAAATTTTGTTGGATTCCTCTAACAGAGTACAATCCAAATCTGAAACCCAATTTTTATGAAACCCATTAATTAATTCTGGAAAATTCTTTAAACCTTTCCAGCAAAAGAATTTTAGAGGGAGTTTGGTTCATCCAAAAATCCCCAAATTTTTCCAGAATGTTCTTTAGAACATTAGTAAACCCCTGTAAAGGTTTCAGACCATTTGGAGTTGATTTGGTCAGAGCAATTCAAATTGGAAGGTGCTGTGTTCATTTGAATACAGAAACGTTTCCAGAGAATTTCCAAAACTTGGAAATTCAGTTCTGGGCAAATCTTAACCCCAAAAATGTTAGGAAAATTCATGCAAACTCTATGAGCTATAATTGAAATTGTAGTTCATTAAGTTGAGCATGAACAGGGGTATTACCTCAGAATAAATTCTTCCTTGCTGATTTGCCAAGAGAATTATTCTGAGCAAACCACTCCATGAAAAGTGCTAATGTTTGGTCCAGAGAGTTTTCTTGTGACAAGGAACTCACACAAAAATTCTCAGCTCCATTGGAGCTCTAGATCACCCCTGTCCTGTTTAACCACTTAAGGGCTTAATATGGAAAAGGGGGAAAACCACTTAGCATTTAACCCTGTGATTAAGTCCAAGCCAAACCACCAACACCAGTTCATCTTTAAATTCTTAAACAAAGTTCCAGGTGTTAGAGGCTGGTTATTAGTACTAATAGTAGAAGTCTTACCCTAAAACTCACATTTGCATCTAAATTAACATGTAGTATTTCATTAACGTGTAGCCGTTGAAGAAGAGACTCCGGAAGTGCTGGACTTCCTTCTTCCGGACGAAGACTTAACCCCTGACCAGCAGCAACAAGGCAAGCCCCAGTTTGCTTTAACCCTTTTATAAGTCTTACTTTGTTTACATGTGTCATATGAAGTATGTATGTGCATTAGGTATAGGATGAATGAAACCCCACTTGCATAACCAAAGGTTCCTAAAAGAGTGAGGGTAGTGTCAAGGACCTCGAGTAGACAGGCTATGCTTAATGAGTCATAGGACTTTGGTACAAGTCGAGAAGTTGGAATCTACTCGCGAGATAGGCATTGGGGCACACGGGTTCGGTTGAGTGATGTGAGATCACTATAATAATGAAAATGAGACTAGGCAGGGGCTAGGGCGCAGCAAGAGGAAGTCTTGTGTGTGCAGCCCTGTCCGTGTCGATTGAGGACCGAGCCGTGTGCGGCCCTGCTGAACAAGTATTGAGCGTACCGAAGGCATATCGGATATATGGGCCCCGATAAACCGATGTAGCCTAAACCTCCGGGCGTCGAGGCATAGCACACCGATTTATAGGTGTAGGTTGAGGGCAGCAAGGTGGAAATCTGACAACGGGCATAGAGAGATGCTCCGTGTGGGGAACCTCCTGCTCGTTTCGGTGCGACCGGTTCGACGTTTGGGCTGTTGGGTGAAAGGTTGTCCCGTACGACATCGAGTGAGCGTGCTGTGCAGCTCCACGGGTGGGCGTACGTGACGTGCTCTTTGGGTTTCCCTGCAGGTGTATATCGAGTCGATTCGCCGTCCCTTGCAGTGACGAGTACCGCTTGTTCACTGCGTCGTAACGTAGATAATTTATGGAATGTTGTAATTCAATATTGCTGTCATGAGATAATTGTATTGCTACATGTGTGCCACCAAATATTGCTTACTAAATTTCAGCTTTATGAACTGTTAACCTGTTGCTAAAAGATGAAGTAAGGATGAACTTGTAGGCGTGTCCATTTGCTGCAACATTGCTATCCTATGTCATGGTACCCCTCACGTAGAGTTTCATGCTTAGGTGAGTCGGTTAAGCCTTGCTGAGCCTTCGTGCTCACGGTTGCTGCTTAAGTGTTTTTTCAGGTGAGGAGCCACCCACGGACTCGGAGTACGAGTCCACCGGCGAGGGTTACCCTCCGTCGGGGACCATGGCTGAGTGGGAGCCGTACACGCCGCGCTGAGCTGAGACGTGCAGCTAGTGTGGGTTGCCCTAGGGCTGGGCAACCGACTTTTGCTAGATAGGCGGGCGTGAGTTGTACAATAGAAACTTCCGCTGTGTGATAAAGACTCTAGTTTGTAACTGAGAAGTGTACTACTTTGTACCTTCAGTTTGTTTTCCCTTGTAATATAATGTGTTCTTATGACGTGTGCTGTCGGGTGACGCATCGCGCGGCACCACCCTCTGCGATCCTGGATGAGTGGATTCCGGTCCGCCACACCTAGCCTGCCCAGACCTCGGTGGAACGGCGCTACAGCACCAGTGGACCATGGGGATGCTCGACCTAGCCTCAAAACTGCTCGGGACCGGCGGCTAATGGTGTCTCACCGTGCACCCGAAACCTCCTCCGCGTTTGAGGTCGGAAATTCTGGATTTCATGCGGTCTATGTGCATCTTTCCAACTGGGGTTGTGAAGGACTACTGATCGCCGTTTAGTGGCGGTCCTGCGTGCAAGGTTTCACGTCCTAAGAACAAGAGGGACGATCGAATTTTGTATTACCGTATCAGAAGGTCGGATGGTGCCCGACGGCGATCTTTTCCCAAATTCGAGCCCGGTAGATCATCTCATGGCTTGAGCTTCGGGGACAAGCATCAGGGGCTCCCAGCGCATCCGAGGGTGCTCTAGCTCGGGCCTGAGAAGCTCTCGGTGGGGCTGTCCACGTGAGACTAGCTCCGGTTCTCCGCCGGACAGCTCTGTTGTCGGCGCCGTTTGCCGAATTGTGCGCGCCACAGGCTAGGGCCTTCGGTGTTGCGGGGCTGGTGTGGTATAGCAGGCGCAGTCGCTGCTTTTCTGTACTGCCGGCGCGTGCCACCGAAGCTTGGTTGGGGCTGGCGATCGGGGAGAAAGGAGTGCGGCGGTAAGCGCCGGTTGCTGTTTGCGCGCGAGAAGAACAGCCAGCGCGCGATCAGAACGAAGATGGCAACATGCTGCAGCTGGTCCCGGGGCAAAGATCAGGTCGGCGCTAGCTGGAGCAGGAGGTGGAGCCTCGGTCGACGGGGGCGGTCGCTCGGTGTCGCCCGCGGGTGAAACCCCGGTGGAGTGAGGAACAGAGAGAAAACTTAAGTGTTAAGTATACTCATTCCTATGACATGTGGGCCCCACAATTCAGTACCTCTTTTCCTCAAAATATCTCCAAAGTTTGACAATTATCCAACCCAATTGTTTGAAACTTGGAAACTGAGCTCATTTGACAAGTTTGGACAAATTCCATGCAAATTCAAACGTTCATTTGAATTCTTTGCACCTTTGACTCCCTTTGGAAAAATGGGCAGCAAACCTTTTCAAAAATAAATGAAACTTTGCCTCCCCACTAATTTGGACCTAAGGAATCCAAATATGCCACTTGATTCTTGTTTTAGCTGCTGCAAACAATAGTTTGGACACAAACAGTTTTGAATTTCCATTGTGTCTTCCCCTCACTTGAAGTTTGAATCTACATTTAGTTCATCACCGATTTTTAAACCCTTCCATTGCACTTGAGCTCTTCCTTTCTGTGGTTTTAATCCACATTAGGTCCATCCATGCAATAGCCCTAAGTTTGTTTAGAAGAATCTCACCTATGTTATCATATGTGGGAAGAAGTTTCAACTAAGCCCCTTTTTTTATACACATGACTCCAACATTTGTGCAAACTCATGTTTCTTTGTATTCACATTTTTGGGACCTTTACATTGCTTTGGTCCCGAGGAAGTCTTGGGAGGCTGTTGGGAGGCCTATCCCCCCTGACTGGACCCAGCAATCTCATTGTTGGCACGTGTACGAGTCATTCTGAAATTCAAAACAGCAACAATCAGCACATGTCATTCTTAAAATTCCATAGAAACAGTAGGTATTACAGTGACACATGAATAAACTTGCACAACATTCACATATATTGATAAAGCATAAACTTTACACAAGATACATTATTCTCGGATCCCCAAGAAGTCGTGCTCATGTCGTCACTACCTATACACATGCTACTGTCTACACGACATGTCAACGATTACAAAAGTTTCTACACACCACCATCGCTGCCCTGCTTGGCAACGGTAACTCACTACTCGGAGTAGAACGCGACCTCCTGCGGGTTGTCCTCCTCCGCTACCTCTGCTGGTGGTTCAGGATCCATGACCTCCTCTTTGGGTTCAGGTTCCCCCATCCCCGGGATACCCAAAATCACGGGTACTGCACCTACCATCGGTAGGCCCACTACCGGAGGCACGAGGTATTGAAACACATACACCTCGTCCACGGCCTGGTTGTAGTCTTTTTCCCAGCCCTGCCCTCCTCAATAGCGTCATCACGCTCTTGAGTGAGGACCTTGTTCTGCTAGGTCAAGGCCTGTATCTGCTGCTGCAAAGCCGTGATGTTCGACACGGCTTTTCTTCTTCGCCTTCTTCAGATGACGCAACTGATTGTGTTGCTCATTCAGTCGCTTAATCGTCGGAAGGAGCACATTACGGAGTGCACTGTGAGCACTCTCGAAATGGTCTCGGTGGCTGGTGCTCTCCTTGATCTCAGTGGCAAGTTGAGCTGTATGGACAGCTTGGCTGTCCATCACTCTCTTTCCTGCCATCAACTGGAGGCTGAGGTTTGCCTCCGCGGGGTTGTACCTTGGGCAACTCGGATCCGTTGCCGCAACGTACCTCTCCCTCCACACGTGATTAGCTCGCCCCTCAACCGGGACAAGCGCGTATGGAGTGCCCTCCTTAGCTCTCACGTGTATCTGGCAGAAACGTGACATGGTGTCGCGGGCTGCCACCTGCCACATCTCCTCAGGTTGTCTACTTTTCACCGTGACAGTGAATGGTTCCCAACCGGGTGGCGTAGGTCCTGCTAGAACTTCGACATGGATGGTCCATGTCTTGTACCCCTTCTCGCCTTCTTCCTTGGAGAGGTAACGCGGTGTTTCCACGTATCCGAAGTATTGAAGCATTAGCTTCAACAATTCCGGATAACCGCTGCGTTGAGAACAGTGGGATACCACCCACCCGTTCTCCAGCTGTTTATCAGCTGCCATCTGTGGAAATATATTTGAAAAAGGTCAAATACTGATTTCAACAGTAAATCATTGAGTTATAACATAAAACATGTCATTGAACTCATAAACTTGGAAACACAATTCAAACTTACAACAAATTTGATTGCTGGTTTGCTGCCCAAACTGACAGCTCTGACCAGTTTCCCTTTTAATCTGATTTAGACCATGCTAAAGCATAACCAGTTCTGGAGCTCAACATCAAAGTTAAAGTTAACTTCAATAACTTTCCAGAATGTATATGTTTGCCCTCAGACCAATCCTGGTTCAAAAGTTATGAGGTGTCAAAGTTGACAGAATTTCTGGCGAAAATTGGACAGCACCTCCCTGCTTGAGGTACTGATTTGATCCAAGAATTCCAGTTAATTTATACCTCGAATTTGACAAAACTTTCTGTTACAAAGTTGTAACTTATCTCATCAACTTTTTACAACTACCTCATTTTATATTTTTGGATTTTTATGCAGGAAGTTATGCTCAATTTACAGAGAGTTACAGAGAGTATTTGCTCTGCCCTGTTTTTTGGACAGTTTCAACCCTACTGCATTTTTCGACTGGTTAAGGGATGAAACATGTGGGGAACCCCTTCTGGGATCCACACTCCAGGATACACGTTGGGTGGTGCCGTGCGATGCGGCACCCAACAGCATACACAAAAAGAACCATAAAGTACAAAGTGTTTTATTTATCAACATAGTGTCTTTTACAAAATAATGTACCACGAGGGTACACGTAGCGGAATATACATACACACTTACTCTCGGTCCTAACGAAGCAAAAGAGAAGACGTCCAGCCCGCGGACGCTTCTTACTAGCTTCCACAAAGATGAGTGCAGCGGCAGGGTTTCCGGTGAGTCTCTGATGGCTCACCGAACAACCATCTTCATAGCAAATTTTATAACCTGCAAAACACTAATAATGCAACCGTGAGCACGATGGCTCAGCAAGACTTAACCGACACTCCTAAACATGAAACTCTACATGCAGGGATTACTAACATAGGAAAAGTATGATGCAATAACGACACGCCTACATGTTAATCCTTACTTTTAGTTTAATAGCAGCAGATTATTAAGCCTTAGGCAGCCCTCACATCGAAAGTCCGCAATCAAACAAGAAACGCTTTCCTCCGATGTGATGATGCCCAAAGTGAAATATAAACTTAGTGAGCTCTACAACTACAACATACATGGTTGCCAATACAATGAATTTAAGAACTTCACATCAGCAATGATTCAACTCACTTTATCTGGAAATAATTACTACGTCACAACTCAATGAACAAGTGGTACTCATATAACCGCGCGGGACGGTGATTGCAATCAAAACACACCCGGAATACACGACATATACACCCGTCTCGAAGACTCACACGAGCTCTTTCTTACGTTGTATATATGCAGCAACCTTTCACTCGTCACTCCAATGCCGAACCAGTTCCGCCGACCCATCAGAAGGGCCACTACACGGAACACGTCGAAGTTGCTCCGCTAGCGGGTTTACACCTCTGACATCAACCCCCAAAGGACGGTGGTATAAGTTTTGACACGAGAGTACCCGAGTTACATCGGTTTCCTGGACCCCATAATTCCAGTATGCATCCGGTACTATTCAAACTTGCTCAGCAGGGCGGCATACGCATCGGTCCATAACCGACACAAACAGAGCTACAGCCACAAAGGCCCAACGTCCTGCTGCTCCTACTCTCTGCTCGGTCTCATTTTCCATTTCAGAACTTTCATTCTCTAGAATCATACCCCGCCGAACCAACATCCTAAACTCGCGAGTAGCTTCCAACTACCCGACTTGTACCGGATCCTATACAACTTAAGCCTAGACGAATCTACATGAAGGTAACCTGTTCTACCCATTAACTCCAAGGGTTTGTGGGTCATGCATTGGGAGTATCAATCACCTTGACCTAATGCACAATACATACTAGATCCATAAAAGTGATACAAAGTAAAATATAACTAAAAGCTGTTAAATGCAAACCGGGGCTTGCCTTATGTTGCTGCAGGTTTATTTCTAACTTAAAGTCAGTAGCTTTGCGACGAGTAAAGCTTCAAGTTTCTGTTCTGAGTCGAATGCCTCGTCAAGCTCCTTCATCGTTTTTCCTACCGATATGAACATGCACAGTTTTATGTTGCAAGTAAAGACATTATAAAACAAAAGTTTTCTATGACTTAAGTAGAGTCCAGATCAACTACGGATCAAGATTTGGGTTTGGCTATGTGCTGGAACAGAGAAAAGAACATTTTAGCATTGGAGGTTTCGGAATAAAGTTCGAAGGACTAGGTAAAGGATATAAGGATGAAACTAGAAAGGATTAGCAGAAACTTGAGAAGATGATCTTAACTTCCTCTGAAATTTTTACAGTGGTACAAGATCATACAGAGGAATGGATTGCAAAATTTCAAACAAAGTTGATGTAAGATGTGGCCTAAAGAATTTCCTTAGCTATTTGGCTTCTCTAAATTCCTATGACAATTCTAGAGCCTTGGCATGCTCCAAATGTGGTTTTTCAGAAACTTGAGAGTCTCATAAGTCCATAGGACTTGGTTTCGCCATTTTTGGAGCTTTCTACACAGAGGTATGGAATTTAGAAGTTGGAGCTAAAAGCTGAAAATCATTCTGTTATTTTCCCTAATTTTCAGAGGCATACAAGATTAAATCAACATTTGGCCAAGAAAATGAAATCCAATGCCTCTGAAATTTTACTGGTGTTCAAGGATTTTTGGAAGAATGTCCTGCCCAAATTTGGAAATTTCCAATAAACAGAACTCCTGTAAAAATTCCTACAAGGTTTTCATTAAATGAATTAATGAGCCGAATACAGGGATATTCATAAATATTGGGCTGCACCCCTGGATAGTACTCTTTGAGAGGAATCCAAAAAAATTTATTTCACAATTTTTGGAGGTTCCTACACAAATTTATGTCTCTCCAAAGTTTGAACCGAATTAGGAAAATCTAGAAAACTTTAAACACTGCCCGTGGGTCCCACCTGTCATCCCTAACCTTCAGCCTCGCACCAAACAGAGCTGTGGCGGCTCCCTCCGGCGAGGGTCACCGGAAAGGACCTTCCCGGCCACCTCCAGTCCCCCTGCTGGCCGCCCCCCCCCCCATTTTCCCCCACGCTGAACCTGTTGGTGAGGTCGCCGGCGGCTGAAACTCGACGGAAAATAGGGCGCACCGGCAACAGCAAACCCTAGGGCTCCGGCGAGGTCATGCACGGTGAATTCTCCACCAAATGGTCGGTTCTTGGGCTCTAAAGCACCAGGGAATCGTGTAGAAGACCGACATGAGGTCTAAACAAGCCGGGGTGCGCTCCAAACCTGTCGGCACCATGCACCCGACATGGTCCAGCGGTATACCCTCGAAAAGAACTCGGATTCCACTCTACACTCAATTTCTCGGTCTAAAAGCGATGGACGAGGTGTGATAGGCAGTTAAGATACTGTGTGTGAAGTTTGAAACACAACAAACACGATTTGAGGTTGAATTTTGCAATTCCTTACCTCAAGGTCAGTTTCTGCCGCCCGGGAGAAAATCTTGAAATTCTCCCTCTGTGATCAATGGCTAGGGCTGAGCTTTGGAGGTGAGCAACTAGGCTAGTAGGTGCACCGATGGGGTGACTTGCTTGGGCGTGATCACTCCTGGTTTGGGCTGGCCACGGCGACCAGTTCGGTTTTTCAGCGTTTACCCGAGAGCTGCAGAACCTTTGCTGTTTTCCGGTGCAAACAAGCTCGGGACAGGGGAGGAGAAGGGCTGGCTGGCTAGAGCACTGGTGGGCGCAGCTCTTTGCTGTTGGGAGCTCGAGCAATCGGTGCTCGGTTTCTGTGGTGATCGGGGGGGGGGGGTGAACAGAGGAGCGCACGGGCGGCTGTTTTCCTCACGGGCCACTCCACAGAAGCTGAGGCAGAATAGGGAGAAGACAAAGTGCATTTGTTGCTCCTCTGTGCATGGATTAGGCCGGCCAAAATATCAAGCGGCAGGAGCTGGTGCCGGCAAGGGATTTCCCAAGCTGCTGTCACGCGTGCTCACCCGAGAAACAAACAGAGTCGGTTGCACAGGATGTGTGGCTGACATGTAGGTCCCACCACCTCAATTCTGAATCAAAATTTCCACAGATCTTTTCACCACAGCTACTCAGAATTGATTGCTTTACTTCACCTAAAAGTCATGGTTTGAATTTGCTGAATTCAAATAATTTGAATTCTGGTGTGAAGTTTGAACTAAGTTTGATAATTTGAATTTGAAAGGGAATTTGAATTATTCAATTGCATTGCTCCAAAACCTAGCAAACCAACTCCAATGTTTCTGAATTTTGGCATGGCTTCAAATTCAAATGTGGAGAACACGTTTGTGGTACCAAAGTTGCAAATTGAGCAAGTTGAAATTTGAAACTGAAATTTAAATTCAGATTAGAGGGCTTCCTCTTTTAATCCCAAACAAATATTAAAACCCCTCCAAAGGAGCTGAAATTTGGAAGGTTGAATATTTGAAACATGAAGATCCAGGTTATAAATTTAGATCAACATGTTTGGAAGTTTTGGGAAGTTTGAATCCTTACTTTGAACTTACACCGTTATAATTCAAAGTTTTAATTCCCCTCATTTTCCCTAAGTGTAAAAGTGCTGAATTTCTTGCTACCACTTTTTGGGTATTTTACATCCATCCCCCCTTAGAGAGAATCTCGTCCCAAGATTGAGAAAGAAGAGACGAAGCGGTAGAGAAGGAATTACCGTATATAAGCGGACAGCAAGTCCGGATAGTTCGAACGCAGGTATTCTTCACTCTCCCATGTCGCGCTCCTCCGCGGTGTGATTGCTCCATAACACCTTATAAAATTGGAGCGTTCGATTCCTGGTCGACCGAGACTTTTCATCGATAATCCGGATTGGATGCTCGGTATAGGAGAGATCCGGTTGCAATGTCTCGAGATCTTTTGTGAGGGCCCGGTCCCGATCACGGGGCCGTGCCGCTCGCCCGGGAATCGCATTGGGTGGTGCCGTGCGATGCGGCACCCAACAGCACACATAATAAAGCATCATATTACATAAACCAAGCGGAAGCTTACAAAGTGTAAATTTTACAAATACTTCTCAAAATAATCTACAGCAGAAGACTATTACAACTCACGTCTCATATGCTAAGCACCTGAGAAGGTGTCCAGCCCGCGGACCCTTCTCGCTAGCAACACTATCACAATAGCAGCGGCAGGGGTTGCCATGAGTTCACCACTCAGAGAATTCCGAGTCTCAACGAACACCCATACATATCAGCGTACAGTTATTACCTGCAAAATAACTTATGCAGTATCCGTGAGCACGAAGCTTAGCAAGACTTAACCGTCACCCTAGTCATGAAACTCTACATGCTGAAAATAGAGGGCTGAATATAGCAGTTTGCACAAAGGATGAACTTGAGCTAAAGGAGAATCCTTACTTCAAGTTTTAAGCAACTTTTATAACCCTCGCGCAATTTACATCGAGACTCCACAATCAAACAAGAAACGTTTCAGCTCGATGTCACTTGCCCGAGGTGAAAGTAACTTTAGTGAGCTACCGTAGACTCATACAGACCTTGCGCCATTATCGTCGAGACTCCACAATCAAACAAGAAACGCTTTGCCTCGACGCTACTAGCCCAAGGTGGAAAAATAAATTTAGTGAGAGTGTTGATCATCCCTCATCTCCATTATGAGTATTACTCACGAAGCATATTAAATGGTTTCCCAGTTTATTACCACATCACTACTCAGTGTACAAGTATGCTCACTACCGCGAGCGACGGTGATTGCAATCAAAAACACCCGGCTGACACGACACGTACGCCCGTACTCGACATTGCACACAACAAACATCACTGAGGTCGTACATGGCAACCTTTCACACGACACCCAAATGTCGAACCAGTCCCACCAACTGGGATTAAGTCTCTCTACATCAAACCCTCGTAGAGCCGACTTCTCCATCCTTTCAGCATCTGCATCAGAAGGTGAGGTATGCCTCGACACCCAGGTTAACATTTTACATCGGTTTCATGGGTCCCATATAGCCAGTATGCATCCGGTACACATCTAAAACTTGTCCAGTGGGGCCGCACACGAGAACGGGCCTTAATCGACTCAGACATAGACTAGGTTCACAGGACCACGTCCTTGAGCCTTCCATCCACTGCCCGGTCTCCATTCCCAACTATGAGGATCAATTCCCAACTCTTCCGATTGATCCCCCTTAATTCCGGTTCACGAGTAGGAAACTTCCCACTCAAGTTTTGCTTCTTTTAATCCACTTTTGTTGACTTGAGATCAGCAGTTATAACCAATTGATAATCTACTCTACATTATACTCCAGGGTTTTCTGGGTCATGCATTTGGAGTGTCATACCACCTAGACTTAATGCAAGAAACTAAATGCTAGACAATATAAAGTGAATACAAATAAAAACTTGTAAGTTTTGATGCAAAATGGGGCTTGCCTTTGTTTTGCATGGGACTTATATATATGAAGTTCAGTTAGTGAAGACCACTTGGCTTGATCTATTGCCTCCCTCCTTCCTTGATCTCCACTCCCATGACTTCAAATCGTTCATGTAGATGCTACACGTAATGAATATGCATATATGTTTAATTGTAAAGATTTTATAAGAAGTTTTAATAACAAGTTTAAAAACTGGAACTCTGTTTAAGAATCTAAAATAACACTGGTGCTGGTTGTTTGGGTTTGGGTCTAAGCAACATGATTAAGTGATAAGTGCATTTTATCACTTGTGTGTTACTCCTCTAAATAGGTTGAACAGAACCATGATGATCCAGAGCTCCAATGGAGCTGAAAATTTTGTTGTGAGTTCCTTGTCACAAGAAAGTAATCTGGACCCAAATTTAGAAATTTTCAATGAGTAGATCACTCAGAACAATTCCCTCAGCATTTAGGAAAAAGGGAATTAATTCTGAATAAACTTGCACCTTCATGCAAATTCAAGTAAAATAAACTTTCAAACATAGCTCAGGGAGCATGCATGCATTTTTCCTAGGATTTTTGGAGCTAAGAATTTCCTAGAACTGAATTTCCAAGTTTTGGACAATTTCTGAAATTGTTTCTGTATCCATTTGAACACAGAAACTTGAAATCCAAATTCTCCTATGAAAACCAACTCCATATGAGCTGAAACTTTTACAGCAGTCCACTAATGTTCTAAAGAATATTTTGGCAAAATTTTAGGATTTTTGGATGAACCAAACTCCCTCTAAAATTCTTTTGCTGAAAAGTTTTAAAGAAATTTTCAGAATTAAATAGTGAGTTTCATAAAAATTGGGTTGCATATTTGGATAGATCTATTCCATATGAATCCAACCCAATTTGTATCACTAAATTTGGAGCTTCCTAGAAAAAGTTATGAGGTTCTAAAGTTTGAACAACTTTCTGTTTGAATTCTACACAGAACAATTTAAAAGTGGGGCCCACGGGTCAGGTGTTTCTTCAACCTCTCGCCAGAGCCCGCGGGTGCACACCGGCAGAGATCATGGCACGCTCATCCTCCCTCAATTCTCTACCAAATTAGCTCCGGTTTCGCCCTACTCGATCCTTGGAACGTGGCGCAGCTGCCGGGCAAGGTTTCCCTGCATGAAACGACCGGACGTGGGTCGGCATCGGCGGGGCAGCTCGGGAGCTCGGCATCAACGCGTTCTGGCGTGTCTGAACCTTCTCCTCGCAAGCTACGTTGCCCTAAAGCATCCCCAGAGCTCGTGGAGCAAGGAACGCACCTCAATTAGTGCAGCAATTGGCGGGAAACATGAGCTCGACGGTGGACCGACGTGTTTTCGCCAGTGGCGACGATTTCTCGTCCCCCAGGGCGGAGGAGGGGCGGTTTACTTCGTGCTTTGGAGTGGAAGGGCTCTAGGAACCTTAGTAGCTGTGGTTTCAATTGTAGGAGGGATGATCAAGCGGTTTGGGAAAATTTCAAGATTTATCTAGGGTCTGTTCTACACGTGCGTCGGTGCCAAAAAACAAATTCCGGCGAGCCGGCGTCGGGGAAGAGCAAAAGGATCCCGGGAGAAGGATCAAGACCTCATGGCGCACGTCTGTGAGCTTTTGAGCACGTCGGGGAGGCGTGGAATCGGCCAGGCGACATGTAGACGTGGAGGTGGCGTGGCTCTGTTCTGCCGGAAGAAAAATGGATCGGTCACGGCGGAGGGAGGCCGGAAATGAGCTGATGATCGGTGTAACACGTCGAGGAGAGGACGGTGCAGTTCCTGGGTGGTTCCCCCTGGCACCAATGCGGCTGGAGAGTGATCGGCGTCGAGTAGCCGAGAGCAGAAACGCTGTGGGGCGTTTTCTCTGTTGAGTGCGCGAGGGAGTGATGAAGCTGAGCCGGTTCTCGGTGTTGTGATCGAAGAAGCACGGGCTGATGTGATAGGAAGGGGAAAAAGCAGCTGGCCAGTGCATGTACACGGCAGAGAAGCGTCGGTCTCGGTGTGGCTCGGTGTCATGCAGTGCAGCTTCGGCTCTGCCCGAGGGAGAGAAGAGAAACAACGACTTGGCACTGAAGATTAAGATCTTTTGCAATTTTTAACCTCCCTAATGACATGTGGGGTCCACTCAATCTTTCCTCCCAAAAGATCTCTACAGTTTGGCAAATAATCAATACAAATGTTTGAAAGTTGCAAATTGAGCTGCCTTTGGAGAGTTGGGCAAATTTCATCCAACTTCAAATGTACATTTAAATTCTTTGCACATTTAAATCCTTTTGGGAATAATGGATAGCAAGTCTTTTCAAAAATTTATGAAACTTTGCCTGCCCAATAATTTGGACCTAAGGAATCCAAATATGCACTCTGATTCTTGTGTTAGCTGTTGCAAACAAGAGTTTGAACACAACAGTTTGAATTACCATTTTGTCCTCCCTCATTTGAAATTTGAGTTGAACATTTAGCTCAAACTCTGATTTTTAAACCTTTCCATTGCACCTGAGAACATAAAATTCTGTGGCTTTAATCCACCTAGGATCCAAACATGCAAGTAACCCTAAGTTGGTTTTCAGAAGGATCTCTCATGTGTTAATATATGTGTAAAAAGTTTAAACCAGCCCCCTTTTTCATACACATGACACCGACATTTGTACAAACTCAAGTTTCTTTGTATTCATACTTTTGGGACCTTTACATTCCTCCCTCCTTAAAAGGGTATCTCGTCCCGAGATTACAAAAGAAAGATGATGCGGAAAGTAATTACAAAATCTACGACAAAAGTTCCGGATAGTTCTTGTGGATGTAATCTTCACTCTCCCAAGTCGCTTCTTCTGGTGTATGATTACTCCACAGGACTTTGTAAAATTTCAAAGTCCGATTTCGAGTGATCCAGGTCTTTTCGTCGATAATCTTGATGGGCTACTCGGCGTAGGTGAGATCCGGTTGTAATATCTCCATGTCTCCCGAAAGAATCTCGGTCGGCTTCTTCAAACACTTTGTCAAGTGTGAGACATGGAAGATGTCGTGGACGCCTGATAAAGATGGTGGCAGCTTCAGACGGTAGGCTATCGGTCCACACCGTTCTGTAATAATGAACGGACCCACAAAGCGAGTTGCTAGCTTTCCCTTGACTCCGAATCGATGAATTCCCTTCATCGGGGATACTCGGAGATAGACGCGATCTCCGACTTCAAAATACAAGGGTTGGTGTCGCTGGTCCGCATAGCTCTTCTGGCGAGATTGAGCTGCTTTGAGGTTTGCTTTAATAAGCTGGACCCGCTCTTCGGCGTCTTTTACAAGATCAATGCCGATAATCACCCTCTCGCAGGATTCACACCAATTGAGTGGCGTGCGGCACTTCCTGCCATAAAGTGCTTCGTACGGTGCCATTTTAATACTGGATTGGTAACCATTGTTGTAGGAGAACTCCGCTAATGGCAAATGGTTATCCCAATTCTTTCCATGATCTATGTCACATGCTCTCAGCATATCTTCTAAAATCTGATTCACCCTCTCCGTTTGACCGTCGGTCTAAGGATGGTATGCCGAGCTTCTTATTAACTTTGTCCCAAGAGATTCATGTAGTTGCTCCCAGAAACGAGCAACAAATATTGAACCTCGGTCCGATATGATGGTTTTGGGGACTCCAAGTAAGCACACAATTCTGGAGAGATACAACTCTGCATATTGCTTACTATGGAATCCCGTATTTAATGGGATGAAGTGGGCTGATTTTGGTAAGCGATCAACAATCACCCAAATGGAGTCATGCTTTCTAGATGTGAGAGGCAGTCCGACAATAAAGTCCATGCTGATGTCCTCCCACTTCCAGGCCAGAATGCTTAAGGGTTGCAGCATTCCCGCTTTCTTTATATGGTCAGCTTTGACTCGCCGACATGTATCACACTCAGATACATATTTGGCAATTTCTTGCTTCATCCGAGTCCAAAATTTTGTTTTAAGATCTTGATACATCTTATTGCTTCCTGGATGTATCGAGTACTTGGACATATGAGCTTCATCCAAGATCTTCTTTCTTAGCTTCAGGTTCCGGGTTACCACGATACGGTTGTTAAACCATAACATACCTTGTTCATCTTACCGGAAACATTTCAGTTTATCCTCATTGATTCTTGCCTGGATTTTCCGCATTCCTTTATCTCTCTTCTGGGCTTGTACAATCTCTTCTCTAATGGTAGGCACAAGAGCAAGATTATACAACGCCCCATACGGAATCACCCGCAAGCTTGGTTCCTCATCCTCATCCGGAATAACCGACAAGTTATCTACGTGGGACTTACGACTGAGTGCATCAGCCACCACGTTAGCTTTGCCCGGATGGTAATGTATCTCGAGCTCATAATCTTTGATTAATTCTAACCATCTCCGCTGCCTCATATTTATATCCTTCTGAATAAATATATATTTGAGGCTTTTATGGTCGGTGTAGAGGTGCACTAAATTCCCGAGTAAGTAGTGCCTCCACATCTTCAACGCAAGCACCACTGCAGCAAGTTCTAGGTCATGAGTGGGGTAGTGCTGCTCGTGGTTGCGGAGTTGACGATACCCATACGCGATCACGCGTCTATCTTGCATTAAGACGCAGCCAAGTCCAATGCCTGAGGCATCACAATAAACATCAAATGGCTTTGTTGTATCCGGTTGGGCTTACACCAGTGCCGTTGTGAGATGTTTCTTCAAAGTTTGAAATTCCCCTTCACAGGCCTTCGTACATTCATACTTGCTGCTCTTCATCAATAATTCTGTCATGGGTTTAGCCACCTTCGAGAAGCTGGGAATAAACCTCCGATAGTAACCCGCTAGCCCCAGAAAACTACGGATCTGATGAACAGATGTCGGAGACTCCCACTTCAAGACTTGCTCAATTTTTGTTGGATCTACGGCCACACCCTCCGCTTAAATAATGTGGCCTAAGAATGGTACTTTGCTGATCCAAAATTCACACTTGCTGAATTTGGCATACAGCTTATGTTCCCGTAAGCGTTGGAGCACAATATGGAGATGTTTGGTGTGCTCCTCCTCCAACTTGGAGTATACAAGAATGTCGGCGATGAAAACCACGACGAATTGATCCAACTCAGGCATGAATACAGAATTCATAAGGTACATGAAATGTGCGGGTGCATTTGTTAGCCCGAAAGACATGACTAAATACTCATAGAGCCCGTATCTAGTCGAGAACGCCGTCTTCGGTATATCCTCTGCTCTGATTTTTATCTGATGATAACCGGACCGTAAGTCCATCTTGGAGAATACTTTGGCACCCACCAACTGATCAAATAATATATCAATCCGCGGCAGTGGATATTTATTTTTGATCGTCACTGCATTCAGCGGCCGATAATCCACACATAACCGAAGTGACTCATCCTTTTTCTTCATAAAGAGGGCTGAACAGCCCCATGGCGATGAGCTTGGCCGGATGAACCCCTTGTCCATTGAGTACTTTAGCTGTTCTTTTAGTTTAGCTAATTCCTTCGGAGACATTTTGTACGGCCTCCGAGATATCGGTGTGGTTCTCGGTGCTAACTCGATCTTGAACACCACGTCCCTTTCAGGCGGCATCCCTGGAAGATCATCGGGAAACACATCTGGGTACTCACGGACCACCGGAATATCCTCCAGTTTAATGGTCATACTGTGGTATACAACTGGATTTTTAGAATCCACGGCTTCAAGTATGAGTGTATGAAGACCGTAGATCGGAGAGTCCAAGCTAACAATCCGTGGACCGATGTCAAGAACGACCCCATGGTAGTTCGTCCACGCCATTCCTAAGATCACATCGATCTTCTACCCCTCTAATACAATGAGGGTTGTGGGGTATAATTTTCCACCTAAGCACAAGGGTGCTTTGATCACCACCTCATTAGCAGCTATATTTCAACCGGGTGAGCGGATAAGGTAGTGATCTTTCGGTGTAGTGGTGGAGAGCTCAGCTTTACACACAAATAACCTTCTGATGAAATTGTGTGTGGCTCCAGAGTCAAATAAAATCAATACAGGGAGTTCATTGAGGGTGAACATTCCCGCTAGCACAGGTGCCCCTTCCGGCACATCCTCTAGAGCGGTATGATAAATGCACCTGGAATTTGGTGCTGTTCCTTGGAGCTGAGCACGGGGTTGATTTATACCCTACTGCGGTGTAGTTCCTCTGTGGCGTATCCTTTCTGGACACTTCCTGCTGATGTGACCCAAATACCCGCACGTGAAGCACGGTTTCTCAGCCGGTTCCTGGTGGCTCTGAGTACGGACACTAGTTGTATTCTGCTGCGGCAAGAACGCTTGAGGAACAGCATAATGTGGCTGCATATACCTTTGTTGCAGCTGTCCGAATCCATAGTATTGAGATGAACGACCCGAATATTGCTGGAGTCGCTGAGCCGGCTGCATCAGCTGACAGTTCAAGGTACTATCTACCACCCTGTATTTATGAGGAGCACTACTGCTACTCTCCGGTGGTATACGGTTCTTTCTTTTCTCAGCCTGAACTTCCCGCTGAGCATCTTCAACCATGATGGCAGCACTCATCAATTCGTTGAAGTTCTTTCGATCAGCTAAGACGAGTCTTTCCTTTAACTTGGGGTTGAGGCTGCGGAAGAACCATTCGCACTTTTGTTCCTCAGTGTTTACATGTTCAGGCGCATACTGTGCAAGTTTGTTGAACACTCGCGAATGTTCGTATGCATCCCTCCTTCCTTGTTTTAAAACCAGAAACTCCTCAAGTTTCCGCTGAATTATTCCGGAAGGAACGTGATACGCAAGAAATGCCTTCCGGAATTCCATCCATGTGATATGATATCCAGCTGGTAAGGAGGCGAGTTGATTTGCCCACCATGCACTGGCGGACCCGTGAAGTTGTTGCGCCGCGTATAAAACCTTCTGATGTTCGGTGCATTGGAGCAACCCGAACCTAGACTCAATGGTACGGATCCAGCTATCTGCCACCAGAGGATCCTCAGCTTCAATGAAAACCGGTGGTTGAGTTGCCAAGAACTCAACATAGGAATTCAGTTGAGGTTGGCGCAAGTCTTCATCTTGACATCCCCCTTGACGTGATGTATTCATCACCAGGGTGCGGAGCAAGTCGGTTCGCTCATCGCATGCACCCGTCATGGCATCCAGAATGCCTGCCATTGTGACTGTAGGTGAAGGTCCTGGTGGCGGCTGCGGTTGCGGAGCTCGCTGCTCCCGCTGTGGAGAGTTATCACCACCACCACCACTAGCACCACCCACCTCACCCATGGAACGAGTTCGCACCATTCTGCAATTTGCAAGAGTTCATTATCAGGTCAACACTATCACTTGATTTATTCCATGAACAACATAGTGAAACACTGATAATGAAATCTTAACATGTAAGCAAAAATGATTTTGAAGCGCGAACTGATGTACTAACAGCAAGGATTTAAAAGCAGATTGATCGGTCCTCAAACAAACCAAATTTTTGATCCAGTTAAAAGCACTTTCATAACTTAAGTTGAATATCAAAGTTAAAGTTAACTTCAATATCTTCCCAACGAGTATTCAAATGCCTCCATATCACTTCTGGATCAAAATTTATGATTGCTCAAAGGTCACAGAATTTCTGGATAAAATTTGCCAGCATCTCCTTTGTATGCGGCTGCCTTTATCACAGTTGTATACACAGATACAATATGAATCTGAACCAACTTTGAGTTACAAAAATGTTTCATATCTCATAATCTTTCCAACGGTGTATCACAGGCCCCTTAGGGATTTTTCTACAGGAAGTTACGGCTTAAAATCCAGAGAGGTTTTTCTGCTGTCCTGGTTCTGGACAGTTTGCTTTCAACTGGACTTTTTACCAATTTAAGATGTGACTTTGCTCGGGAGGTCTACAAGAAATTTCTAGAACACTTGAAAAGCTTTCCAGAACTGTATCATACACCTTGATTGGATCAAGATACTCAGAGTTATGCTCTGTTAAAGTCCAGCAAGAATTCCTGCCAGAAACAGAGCACTCTGTTTTTGAAACCTTTGAAACATAGACCTTCTCTCATTTGAATCCTAGCTCAAAATAAGAGTTCAGTAACTAATATTTGTTTCAAACTTCCATTTTTAGTTGAAAGTTAGCTCATGAATCATTTCTTCATAGGTAAGAGGTTATTAAGTTGAGTACGGCGTCGAGGCACTGTAAGAACAATGTCGGTACTACGTAGCCTCACCAAAGAAAATCCTAAATTGGATTATACCGGCATATCCGTTTTATTAGTGGCATTAAGATGTCACTCGCAAACATGTACTACACGGGATACGTACGTGGTTAGTGCCTGCAGAAAAACACTCAATGATGATGCACACATAGGTTTCCTCATTTCAGGCAGTTCCATATCATACTAAAAACATACGCCTCGTATCATTTCCATACGGGCCGTCCTTGAGTCAAGCCACGTCTCAAGGTACATGGTCGCGTTTTTACACCACACGACGGGGAACCCGAGTAGAGCGCGAACGGGTCGTCACGGTTGGGAATGTTATCAACCCAACGGATACCACCTACTGCCCTGCAGGGCACGCCAATGGCAAGCGCTGTGTATGTCCTTCTAGGCTATTTCCAGGAGAACACACTATCGCGTTACTGACCACATGATGGGGTCTCCACTTACTTGCCTAATGCATGCTAGGGATCAGCGTTTCATATGAACTCAGGAACATGAAGAGTCCAAGAGTTTCATATTGACGTCCCACACCAAGCTGTGAGACCTATCCCTGAACCACTTTCCTCGTTAGGGGAGCTAACCGAAATTGAACCACTTTCGGTGGCGTTCCTCACCATGCTTACCTGAGCGTAGGTGCGTCGTTACATAATCAAAATTCAGAATTATAACAAGTATGTTAGTCATGCCACTTTAAGTAACTATACTACTATAGTCCTTATGTTGGCCTAATACCGTTTTCTCACCGCATCCTAAATTTTTGTCGTAATACTATCCTTATTCCGTGCGCTATTACCAATGCGGCTCTCATACCACACTGTGAGGGCCCGGTCCCAATCACAGGGCTGTGCCGCTCGCCCGGGAATCACATTGGGTGGTGCCGTGCGATGCGGCACCCAACAGCACACATAATAAAGCATCATATTACATAAATCAAGCGGAAGCTTACAAAGTGTAAATTTTACAAATACTTCTCAAAATAATCTACAGCGGAAGGCTATTACAACTCACGTCTCATACCTATGCTAAGCAACTGAGAAGGTGTCCAGCCCACGGACCCTTCTCGCTAGCAACACTATCACAATAGCAGCGGCAGGGGTTGCCATGAGTTCACCACTCGGAGAATTCCGAGTCTCATCGAACACCTGTACATATCAGCGTACAGTTATTACCTGCAAAACAACCTATGCAGTATCCGTGAGCACAAAGCTCAGAAAGACTTAACTGTCACCCTAGTCATGAAACTCTACATGCTGAAAATAGAGGGCTGAATATAGCAGTTTGCACAAAGGATGAACTTGAGCTAAAGGAGAATCCTTACTTCAAGTTTAAAGCAACTTTTATATCCCTCGCGCAATTTACATTGAGACTCCACAATCAAACAAGAAACACTTCAGCTCGATGTCACTTGCCCGAGGTGAAAGTAACTTTAGTGAGCTACCCTAGACTCATACAGACCTTACGCCATTACCTTCGAGACTCCACAATCAAACAAAAAACGCTTTGCCTCGACGATACTAGCACAAGTTGGAAAAATAAATTTAGTCAGAGTGTTGATCATCCCTCATCTCCATTATGAGGATTACTCACGAAGCATATTAAATGTTTTCCCAATTTATTACTATGTCACGACTCAGTGTACAAGTATGCTCACTACCGCGAGAGACGGTGATTGTAATAAAAAACGCCTGGCTGACACGACACGTACGCCCGTACTCGACGTTGCACACAGCAACCATCACTGACATCGTACGTGGCAACCTTTCACACGACACCCAAATGTCGAACCGGTCCCACCGACTGGGATTAA
Organism: Neostapfia colusana; assembly: GCA_030760725.1. Classification (NCBI taxonomy): domain Eukaryota; kingdom Viridiplantae; phylum Streptophyta; class Magnoliopsida; order Poales; family Poaceae; genus Neostapfia; species Neostapfia colusana. Next base: position 90,288,946 of record JASWHV010000002.1, on the reverse strand, counting down.
GTCTCTCTACGGAAAACTCTCATAGAGCCGACTTCTCTATCCTTTCAGCATCTTCATCAGACGGTGGGGTATGCCTCGACACCCAGGTTAACATGTTACATCGGTTTCCTGGGTCCCATATAGCCAGTATGCATCCGGTACACATCTCAAACTTGTCCATCCGGGCCGCACACGAGAACGGGCCTTAATCGACTCAGACATAGACTAGGTTCACAGGACTACGTCCTTGAGCCTTCCATCCACTGCCCGGTCTCAATTCCCAACTATGAGGATCAATTCCCAACTCTTCTAATTGATCCCCCTTAATCCCGGTTCACGAGTAGGAAACTTCCCACTCGAGTTTTGCTTCTTTTAATCCACTTTTGCTGACTTGAGATGAGGAGTTATAATCAATTGATAATCTACTCTATATTATACTCCAGGGTTTTCTGGGTCATGCATTTGGAGTGTCATACCACCTAGACTTAATGAAAGAAACTAAATGCTAGACAATATAAAGTGAATACAAATAAAAACGTGTAAGTTTTGATGCAAACCGGGGCTTGCCTTTGTTTTGCATGTGACTTATATATATGAAGTTCAGTTAGTGAAGACCACTTGGCTTGACCAATTGCCTCCCTCCTTCCTTGATCTCCACTCCGATGACTTCAAATCGTTCACATAGATGCTACACGTAATGAATATGCATATATGTTTAATTGTAAAGATTTTGATTAGAAGTTCTAATAACAAGTTTAAAAACTGGAACTCTGTTTAAGAATTTAAAATGACACTGGTGCTAGTGGTTTGGGTTTGGGTCTAAGCAACATGATTAAGTGATAAGTGCATTTTATCACTTGTGTGTTACTCCTCCAAATAGGTTGAACAGAACAGTGATGATCCAAAGCTCCAATGGAGCTGAAAATTTTCTTCTGAGTTCCTTGTCACAAGAAAGTAATCTGGACCAAAATTTAGAAATTTTCAATGAGTAGATCACTCAGAACAATTCCCTATGCATTTAGGAAAAAAGGAATTAATTCTGAATAAACTTGCACCTTCATGCAAATTCAAGTGAACTACACTTTCAAACATAGATCAGGGAGCATGCATGCATTTTTCCTAGGATTTTTGGAGCTAAGGATTTCCTAGAACTGAATTTCCATGTTTTGGACATTTTCTGAAATTGTTTCTGTATCCATTTGAACACAGAAACTTGAAATCAGAATTCTCCTAAGAAAACCAACTCCAAATGAGATGGAACTTTTACAGGGGTCCACTAATGTCCTAAAGAATATTCTGGCAAAATTTGAGGATTTTTGGATGAACCAAACTCCCTCTAAAATTCTTTTGCTGAAAAGGTTTAAAGAATTTTCCAGAATTAAATAATGAGTTTCATACAAATTGGGTTGCATATTTGGATATAGCTATTCAATATGAATCCAACCCAATTTTAATCACTAAATTTGGAGCTTCCTAGCAAAAGTTCTGAGGTTCTAAAGTTTGAACAACTTTCTGTTTGAATTCTACACAGAACAATTTAAAAGTGGGGCCCATGGGTCAGGTGTTTCTTCAACCTCTCGCCAGAGCCCGCGGGTGCACACCGGCAGAGATCATGGTGCGGCTCGTTCTCCCTCAATTCTCCACCAAATTAGCTCCGGTTTCGCTCTACTCGATCCTTGGAACGTGGCGCAGCTGCCGGGCAAGGTTTCCCCGCATGAAAACGACTGGAGGTGGGTCGGCATCGGCGGGGTGGCTCAGGAGCTCGGCATCAACAAGTTCCGGCGTGTACGAAGCTTCTCCCAGCGAGCTACGTTGCCCTAAATCATCCCCAGAGCTCGTGGAGCAAGGAACGCACCTCAATTAGTGCAGCAATTGGCGGGAAACATGAGCTCGATGGTGGACCGACGTGTTTTCGCCGGCGGCGACAATTTCTCGTCGCCCGGGGTGGAGGAGGGGCGGTTTGCTTCATGCTTTGGAGTGGAAGGGCGCTAGGAACCTTAGTAGCTGTGGTTTGAATTGTAGGAGGGATGATCAAGCGGTTTGGGCAAATTTCAAGATTTATCTAGGGTCCGTTCTACACGTGCGCCGGTGCCAAAAACCGAATTCCGGCGAGCCGGCATTGGGGAAGAGCAAAAGGACCCGGGGAGAAGGATCAAGACCTCATGGAGCATCTCTGTGAGCTTTTGAGCATGTCGGGAAGGCGTGGAATCGGCCGGGCGACGTGTAGACGTGGAGGTGGCGTGGCTCTATTCTGCCGGAAGAAAAATGGATCGGTCACGGCAGAGGAAGGCCGGAAATGAGCTGAGGATCGGTGTAACACGTCGAGGAGAGGACGGTGCAGCTCCTGGGAGGTTCCCCCTGGCACCAAAACGGCTGGTGAGTGATTGGCGTCAAGTAGCCGAGAGCAGAAACGCTGTGGGGCCTTTTCTCTGTTGCGTGCGCGAGGGAGCGATGAAGCTGAGCCGGTTCTGGGTGTTGTGATCGAAGAAGCACGGGCTGAGGTGATAGGAAGGGTAAAAAGCAGCTGGCCAGCACACTTATACGGCAGAGAAGCGTCGGTCTCGGCGTGGCTCGGTGTCACGCAGTGCAGCTTCGGCTCTGCCCGAGAGAGAGAAGAGAAACAACGACTTGGCACTGAAGATGAAGATCTTTTGCAATTTTTAACCTCCCCAATTACATGTGGGGTCCACTCAATCTTTCCTCCCAAAAGATCTCCACAGTTTGGCAAATAATCAATTCAAATGTTTGAAAGTTGCAAATTGAGCTGCCTTTGGAGAGTTGGGCAAATTTCATCCAACTTCAAATGTACATTTAAATTCTTTGAACATTTAAATCCTTTTGGGAATAATGGATAGCAAATCTTTTCAAAAATTTATGAAACTTTGCCTGCCCACTAATTTGGACCTAAGGAATCCAAATACGCACTCTGATTCTTGTGTTAGCTGTTGCAAACCAGAGTTTGAACACTACAGTTTGAATTACCATTTTGTCCTCCCTCATTTGAAATTTGAGTTAAACATTTAGCTCAAACTCTGATTTTTAAACCTTTCCATTGCACCTGAGTACTTAAAATTCTGTGGCTTTAATCCACCTAGGATCCAAACATGCAAGTAACCCTAAGTTGGTTTTTAGAAGGATCTCTCATGTGTTATCATATGTGTAAAAAGTTTAAACCAGTCCCCTTTTTCATACACATGACACCGACATTTGTGCAAACTCAAGTTTCTTTGTATTCATACTTTTGGGACCTTTACATCTTCATTGCGGACAGCAGTTGTATTCTTGAGACATTTCCGAAGCTGAGAGGCGTGAAAATATATCATGCACCCCAGCGAGATTTATCGGTAGCTCAAGCCGGTAGGCTACGGGTCCACAGTTCTGCGCGATAGCGAATGGAGCGATAAACCGGGGAGCGAGCTTCCCTTTTACACCGAATCGTAAACTCCCTTCATCGGAGATACGCGGAGATATACGTACTCTCCGACGTTGAAGTTCAGCGGTTGACGTCGCTTGTCTGCATAACTCTTCTGTCGAGATTGAGCAGCCTTTAAATGTGCTTGTATGACCCAAACTCGTTCTTCGGCATCATTGACAAGGTCAATCCCGAATGTCACTCTTTCACTGGATTCACACCAATTCAGCGGTGTGCGACATCTCTGGCCGTAGAGAGCCTCGTACGGTGCCATCTTGATACTCGTTTGATAGCTGTTGTTGTATGAGAATTCCGCCAACGGTAAATAAGCATCCCAATTCTTACCGTGGTGGATGGCACACGCTCTCAACATATCTTCCAAGACTTGATTCACCCTCTCGGTTTGTCCATCGGTTTGAGGGTGATATGCGGAGCTTCTAAGCAAATTGGTTCCCAAAGATGCGTGCAGCTGTTCCCATAAATGAGAAATGAACAGTGCACCATGATCTGAAACTATTGTTCTTGGAACTCCATGCTGGCATAATATTCGTTCAATGTATAACTCCGCATATTTCTTGGCGTTGAATCCCACATTCACCGGTATGAAGTGTGCTGACTTGGTTAATTGGTCAACGATTACCCAAACCGAATCATGCTTCCGAGGTGTGAGCGGTAACCTGACAATAAAATCCATACTCACATTCTCCCACTTCCATGCCAGAATATGGAGGGGCTGCAGCAAACCAGATTTCTTCATGTGATCTGCTTTCATCCTTCGACACGTATCGCACTCAGATGCGTATTTAGTTATTTCCTGCTTCATCCGTGTCCACCAAAACTTGTTTCTCAAATCTTGGTACATATTGTTGCTTCCTGGATGAATGGAAAATTTTGATAGATGAGCTTCATCTAATATTTTCTTACGAAGCTTCATGTCCCTCGGTACAACTATACGGTACTTGAACCATAGCGTACTATTCTCTTCTTTCCGGAAGCACTTAGCTTCTCCTTTGTCCATTTTCTTCAGGATTTGGGCCATGCCCTTATCTTTCTTTTGAGCCTCTACAATTTCATCACGAATTGTAGGAATGAGGGCAAGGTTAAATAGCGACCCATAAGGAACCAAGTGCAGGCTCGGTTCTTCCTCTTTCATTGCAGCCATGGTTAGGTTATGAATATGTGATTTCCGACTAAGTGCGTCGGCAACCACATTCGCTTTTCCAGGATGGTAGTGTATCTCTATCTCATAATATTTAATTAACTCTAACCATCTTCGCTGCCTCATATTTAAATTCCTTTTGTGTGAAGATGTACTTTAAACTCTTGTGGTCGGTGTAGAGGTGGACTAAGTTTCCAAGCAAATAGTGTCTCCACATCTTTAGAGCAAGAACCACAGCAGCTAGCTCGAGGTCATGTGTCGGATAATTCTGCTCATGATTTCGAAGCTGCCTGGATCCATATGCGACCACTCTCCCTTCTTGCATGAGCACGCAGCCAAGGCCGATGCCGGATGCATCACAATACACATCAAAAGCCTTAGTTGTATCGGGCTGCGCCAACACGGGGGCTGTTGTGAGGTGCTTTACAATGCTTTGAATGCCTCCTCACATGCTTCACTCCACACATATTTGTTGCCTTTCTTCAGAAGTTCCGTCATCAGTTTAGAGACCTTGGAGAAATTTGGAATGAATCTCCGGTAGAACCCGCTAAACCGAGAAAACTACGGACTTCATGGACTGATTTTGGCGAACTCCAATTCAGCACTTGGATTGATCTTGCTCGGATCAACCGCAATGCCCTCTGAGAAAATGATGTGCCCAAGAAATGGCACTTGGTTGATCCAGAACTCGCACTTGCTGAATTTTGCAGATAGCTTGTGATCCCGTAGGCGTTGGAGCACAATATGCAGATGTTCGGCGAGTTGTTCCTCCGACTTAGAATATACCAAGATATCGTCGATGAAGACCATGACAAACTTATCCAGCTCCGGCATGAAGACTGAATTCATCAAGTACAAAAAATGAGCCGGAGCATTAGTGAGTACGAATGGCATGACGAGATACTCATATAACCCGTATCTCATCGAGAATGCCGTCTTGGGTATATCTTCTGCCCGAATTTTTATCTGGTGATATCCGGACCGAAGATCCATCTTCAAGAAAACCTTAGCACCCACTAGTTGATTGAAAAGCATATCGATACGTGGTAGTGGATACTTGTTCTTGATTGTCATGGCATTGAGCGGACGATAGCCCACACATAACCTCAGAGTCTCATTCTTTTTCTTGACGAACAGCGCGGAGCATCCCCACGGTGATGAATTGGGTCAAATGAAGCCTTTGCTTAGCAAATCATTCAGCTGCTCTTTCAGCTCCGCGAGTTCCTTCGGTGCCATTTTATGCGGCCTCCGAGAGATGGATGTGGTTCCCGGTGCTAGTTCAATTTTGAACTCCACTCCACGTTCGGTCGGCATGCCCGGTAGATCATCGGGAAACACATCCGGATATTCCCAGACCACTGGAATGTCCTCCAGTTTCTTAGCTTCAACGGTGTGGACAGCAGTGACTTCCGGTGCAACGTTTCTCAGAATCAACGTGTGTTGCCCGTGCTTCTTTGAATTCACCTGCACCGTTCGTGAACTAATATCAAAGATAGCTTGGTGATGCGTCAACCAAGCCATTCCCAAGATTATGTCAATCCGCAAGCCTTCCAGGATTATAAGAGTAGTAGAATATATCCGCCCATCCAAACATATAGGCGCTCGAGCTACAATCCTGCCCGCTGTCCTACTACCTCCCGGCGAATTAATATGATATGATGCGGCCAAGGTGGTTGATGGTACTTGGTGTTTAACCACATAACCTTTGCTGATAAAATCATGTGTGGCACCCGAGTCGAACAACAGGAGCGTGGGCTGATCACGTAGGCTGAACATGCCCGCCAACACGGGTTCTCCCACGGGAACGTCTTCATCTGCCATATAATTTATGTTCCCCACTTTCAGTGTTGTCCTCCTTGGCTGACCATGAAATTTCTTTGCAGCTTGAGATGACATGTGACTGCTGCTTTGCTGGGTCACTTGACCCTCCCGAGGAATATGCTTTACATCGTGACGAGTACCGTACGATGCGAGCTCAGGATCTTCATAATATGAAAGTGATTGATATTCTTGTGCACCTTGTTGAAGTGGGGGTGCACAACTACTCATTTGCTGCTGTTGCAGCAGTGACTGAACCTCCATGGGTGAATATGGACAGTATTGCATCTGAGGTGGTCCGTCAAAGGACTGAATCTCCACCCCGGATGGTAAGCAATATATCACCAGTTGTTCTTGATGATAATCACCCGTACTTGCCAGTGATAATTTTCTCTTCCTCTTACTTTCCTTATGCTCGAGTTCAGCTATTTCTTGAATCATAGCGGCATTGACTAACTCGCTATAATTCCCTTTATTGCATTGTGCCACTTTTGTCCGAAGCTTCATATCGAGACCTCGGAAGAAGTAATGACACTTCATCGTCTCGTTATGTACATAAGCGGATGCATATTGTACTAAAAGGTTAAATTTCGTAAAGTACTCCATAACACTCATGCCTCCTTGCTTGAGTTCATAGAACTCTTCAATTCTGGTTTTGACGATACCCTCACAGATATGACGTGCACGGAAAGCATCACGAAACTCCGTCGACGTCACACGATGGCCTTCAGCGATCTTAGCAAGATATTCAGACCACCAAGCCCCAGCAGATCCATGAAGTTGCTGAGCCGCAAATAAAGCCTTCTCATATTCATCACACTGGAGCATTCCCATTTTAGTTTCAATAACCCGGAGCCAATGATCTACCTCCAAGGCTTCTTTAGCTTCAGAGAATACCTGTGATTGTCTTGCTAGAAAATCCAAATAAGTGTTCGGTGTGGGGTTTTTCTGTGAGGTCTCTTGTCGGATGCCTTGCTGCACCAACAACTCAAGAGACTCAGCCATTCTTCCCAACACTTCCGCCAGTCCGGTTGGTGATGGCGGTGATCGTCGCTGCGACGAATCATTTCCATCCCGACTGGAACCACCATACTCATACCCGGAATGAGTATGATCCATACTGCAAGAGTGAGCAATTTACGGTTAATATCCAAGATGTACTCAACTTGAACTCAAAATTATTAACCGCAAAAACACCAAATTAACAGTGCAGCATACGTGAAGGAAACAAGGTTTTTTACAAATCCGAAATATAATCAATGATTGTTGAAGTTTATCAAACTCTTAAACCAACAACAAGGAATGATGAAAGTTAACTAATGAATATGTCATGGAACTTAGAGAAGTATAAAAATCTTCATGTCCACAACGAATCCTAAGTTACATGGCAATGAATAATGCTCTGTTCAGAATTACCATTTGCCCTTAATCCCAGCATTTGATTATGAAAATGGCTGTTTCATGTCTCAAGTTGAATATCAAAGTTATAGATAACTTCAATATCTTTACAACGAGTATTTATTTGCCTTCATATATGTTCTGGATCAGAAGTTGTGATATTTCAAAGTTGACAGAAATCTGGAACAATTTTAACAACACCTCCTTTCGAAGTAGCTGTTTTGTCCGCAAGATTTCATACAATTAAACTCTAAATCTGGAGAACCTTTGAACTACAAAGTCGTAGTACATATCACAGAAAATTCCATCGAGCATTTTTGGCCTGCTCTGTTTTTGGACAGTTAACACTCATCTGAGATTTTCATCCATTTGGATGGGGATTCTGTTCTGGAGTTCTACAGAAAACTTGTAGAAGACTTCAAAACCTTTCCATAAATGTATCCCTCACCTCCATTGGTTCAACCAAATTAAAGTTATGCCTGTTCAAGTTCAGCAAAAATTCTGCCAAAAACAGGGGAGATTGTTTCTAAATGTTTGAGATGAAAACTATACTCCCAATTGACTCTTAGCTCAATATAGGAGTTCATTAACCCCTAATGGAATCCTAGACTCCAAATTTACTCTTTTCTTTGAAAACTTCATTTTTCATGCAGTTAAGAACATATTACGGTACTACGTTTCCTCACCAAATCAAAATCCTAACCGGGGTTACACCGGCATATACGTCTCAAGGGTGGCACTAGAACGATCACTCACACACGTTTTCTAAACAAGATGTTCTAACGTGGTTAAGATACCTGCAGAAAAACAATCAATAATGATGCACACAAGAGAGTTGTCATTTCAGGCAGGTCCATATCATAGTAAAAACATACGCCCCGTATCATTGCCATACGGGCCGTCCTTGAGTCAAGCCACGTCTCAAGGTACATGATCGGGTTATTCACCACCCGAAGGGGGCTCCACACCTTTGCAATAAAGCACGCCGGTGGAACAGCGCTTTTGTAAGCCTCATAGGACATGAAGAGTCCTAGAGAACCTACTTCGTGTTACAAACCATATGATGGGGTCTCCTCCTCTTGCCCCTGGGTTTGCGCACTGGAGGCTAGTGCATTTCATATGTCTCTAAGACATGAAGAGTCTTAGAAAACATATTCACTTCCCGTCCATTGCTGAACAGGACATCCCACACTACTTTCCTCGTATGGGGGAGCTAACCGAAATTGATCCACTTTCGGTGGCGTTCCTTACCATTCTTACCTCCACGTAGGTGCATCATTACAGAATTGAAATACTGAATATTAACACAAGTTAGCTTGCCACCTTAAGTAACTATACTATTAATAGTCCTTATGTGGGCATACTATACGTTCCTCACTCGTATACTTCTAAGTTCGAAAATAAGCTCTTTTCATGCGTGCTATTCCTAATGCAGCTCTGATACCACGCCTGTGGGGAACCCCTTCCAGGATCCACACTCCAGGATACACATTGGGTGGTGCCGTGCGATGCGGCACCCAACAGCATACACGAAAAGAACCATAAAGTACAAAGTCTTTTATTTGTCAACATAGTATATTTTACAAAATAATGTACCACGAGGGTACACGCAGCGGAATATACATACCCACTTACTCTCGGTCCTAACTAAGCAAAAGAGAAGACGTCCAGCCCGCGGACGCTTCTTACTATCTTACACAAAGATGAGTGCAGTGGCAGGGTTTCCGGAGAGTCTCTGATGGCTCACCGAACAACCATCTTCATAGCAAATTTTATAACCTGCAAAACAGTAATAATGCAACTGTGAGCACGATGGCTCAGCAAGACTTAACCGACACTCCTAAACATGAAACTCAACATGCAGAGATTACTAACATAGGAAAAGTATGATGCAATAACGACACGCCTACATGTTAATCCTTACTTTTAGTTTAATAGCAGCAGATTATTAAGCCTTAGGCAGCCCTCATATCGGAAGTCCACAATCAAACAAGAAACGCTTTCCTCCGATGTGATGATGCCCAAAGTGGAATATAAACTTAGTGAGCTCTACAACCATAGCATACATGGTTGGCAATACAATGAATTTAAGAACTTCACATCATCAATGATTCATCTCACTTTATCTGGAAATAATTACTACGTCACAACTCAATGAACAAATGGTACTCATATAACCGCGGGGGACGGTGATTGCAATCAGGACAAACCCGGAATACACGACACATACACCCGCCTCAAAAGACTCACGCGAGCTCTTTCTTACGTTGTATGCAGCAACCTTTCACTCATCACTCCAATGCCGAACCAGTTCCGCCGACCCATCAGAAGGGCCACTACACGGAACACGTCGATGTTGCTCCGCTAGCGGGTTTACAACTCTGACACCAACCCCCAAAGGACAGCCGTATAAGTTTCGACACGAGAGTACTCGAGTTACATCGGTTTCCTGGACCCCATAATTCCAGTATGCATACAGTACTGTTCAAACTTGCTCAGCAGGGCGGCATACGCATCGGTCCTTAACCGACACAAACAGAGATACAGCCACACAGGCCCAATGTCCTGCTGCTCCTACTCTCTGCTCGGTCTCATTTTCCATTCCAGAACTTTTATTCTCTAGAATCATACCCCGCTGAATCAACATCCTAAACTCGCGAGTAGCTTCAAACTACCCGACTTGTACTAGATCCTATACAACTTAAGCCTAGCCGAATCTACATGAAGGTAACCTGTTCTACCCATTAACTCCAAGGGTTTGTGAGTCATGCATTTGGAGTATCAATCACCTTGACCTAATGCACAATACATACTAGACCCATAAAAGTGATACAAAGTAAAATATAACTAAAAGCTATTAAATGCAAACCGGGGCTTGCCTTATGTTGCTGCAGATTTATTTCTAACTTAAAGTCAGTAGCTTTGCGACGAGTAAAGCTTCAAGTTTCTGTTCTGAGTCAAATGCCTCGTCGAGCTCCTTCGTCGTTTTTCCTACAGATATGAACATGCACAGTTTTATGTTGCAAGTAAAGACATTATAAAACAAAAGTGTTTTATGAATTAAGTAGAGTCCAGATCAACTACGGATCGAGATTTGGGTTTGGCTATGTGCTGGAACAGAGAAAAGAACATTTTACCATTGGAGGTTTTGGAATAAAGTTCAACGGACTAGGTAAAGGATATGAGGATGAAACTGGAAAGCATTAGCAGAAACTTGAGAAGATGATCTCAACTTGCTCTGAAATTTTGGTCCATAGATCATACAGAGGTATGGCTTGCAAAATTTCAAACAAAGTTGATGTAAGATGTGGCCTAAAGAATTTCCTTAGCTATTTGGCTTCTCTAAATTTCTATGGCAATTCTAGGGTCTTGGCAAGCTCCAAATGTAGTTTTTCAGAAACTTGAGAGTCTCATGAGTCCATTGGACTTGGTTTCACCATTTTCGGAGCTTCCTACACAGAGGTATGGAATTTAGAAGTTGGAGCTAAAAGCTGAAAATCATTCTGTTATTTTTCCTAATTTTCCGAGACATACAAGATTGAATCAACATTTGGCCAAGCAAATGAAATCCAATGCCTCTGAAATTTTTACTGGAGTTCAAGGATTTTTAGAAGAGTGTCCTGCCCAAATGTGGAAATTTTCCAATAAATAGAACTCCTGTAAAAGTTCCTAAAATATTTTTTAAATGAATTAATAAGCCAAATCCAGGGATATTCATAAATATTGGGCTGCACCTCTGGATAGTACTCTTTGAGAGGAATCCACAAAATTTATTTCACAATTTTTGGAGGTTCCTACACAAAGTTATGGCTCTCCAAAGTTTGAACCGAATTAGGAAAATCTGGAAAAGTTTAAACACTGTCCGTGGGTCCCACCTGTCATCCCTAACCTTCAGCCTCGTGCCAAACAGGGCAGTGGTGTCTCCCTCGGGCGAGGGTCGCCGGAAACGACCTTCCCGGCCACCTCCAGCCCCCCTGCTGGCCTCATCCCCATTTTTCCCCAAGCTGAACCTGTTGGTGAGGTCGCCGGCGGCTGAAACTCGCAGGAAAATAGGACGCACCGGCAACAGCAAAGCCTAGGGCTCCGGCGAGGTCGTGCACGGTGAATTCTCCACCAAATGGTCAGATCTTGGGCTCTAAAACACCAGGGGATCGTGTAGAAGACAGACATGAGGTCTAAACAAGCCGGGGTGCGCTCCAAACCTGTCAGGCACCGTGCACCCGATATGGTCCAGCGGTATACCCTCAAAAAGAACTCGGATTCCTCGCTCTACACTCAATTTCTCGGTCTAAAATCGATGGAGGGGGTGTGTGTAAAAGTCCCAAATATGTGTATGAATAAAAACCAAGGTTTGAGTTCATATGTGTGGGAAAGACATGAAAAATGGGACTTGCTAAAACTTTTCATCATGCAAAGTGATACATGGATGACCATCCAAAATGAGGCTTACATTTTTATTTAAAAGTGTTGAACCAATAAGGAGTTAAATACCTCTTTGCATGTAAGTTTAAAAATCAGATTTGAAATTCAAAGTTCATACATGCGGTGACTAAAAACTTTGAATAAACATACAGCCCTATAGTTGGATTTATATGAAAAAGTTTTATCACAAACAGGGCATTTGTAGGGTGGGCTCAAAAAAGGAGTTAAAGAGAAGCATTTGCAAATTCTAGCCAAATTCAAATTTGTCACCAATTCAAACTGAATTTTAAGAATTCAAATTCTAGCCACCCTTTTTAAACTCAGCATTCTGGGAATTGTGAGGATCAGCTCGAGAAGATATTTGGGAGGTACATGTGGAGTGGGACCCACATGTCATAGAGCTAAAGAGGTAGCCTTGCACCCTAAGTCTAAGCCTCAGTGGGAAAATTCATCGAACAGCTCGCGTGAGCCACGAGCAGCTCCCACCGTGGAGCCACTGGAAGGCTCGGCAGTGCCACCAGCTGCTTCCTTCCGCCACGCACGGTGCCCAGAGGCGGTTCAGCGGCTTGATTACCCCCCTGGCCGAAGCAAAGCTCATTTGCCTTCCTCTCTCGCGAGAACGCCGAGCAACCCGAGCTCCTCACCTCCACTGCTCGGTCCGGTCAAATAAACGGCAAAGCAATCGTGTCTACCCTCCCCCGAGCTGCTAAACACTCCCACGAGCTCAGCACCCACCTCCCTGACCCGAAAGCAATTGAGCTTTGGCCTCCGGTGCCCGAAAACGACCGTCGCCGCGGCGACCTAATTCGGGAAAAGTGATCGGGCGCACATGGACAGCTCGCCACAGCGGTCTTCACGGCCAAGCAAGGGCGGCAACGGGAGCGCACGGCCACCGCGCAGCTCTCACCCAAAACTCAGGCCATGGCGTGAGCTATTGACGGTGAATTTCAAAGTTTTGCTCCGGCGACCTCCTTCCAAGCTTCTGGTACGGATTCGGCAAATTTCCGCTCTCTGGTCCTCCCTAGGTCCCCAAATCTTGCACGTAGCAGCTAGACTAGTCGGCGGTCATTTTGCTCTCAGCAACCTTGGCACGAAAACACCTCAGAGCGATGAATTTCAAGCTCTACCGAGGGCGTTCTTCGCGGGACCAATCAGGCGCATGGTACCGACCCCTTTACCACGGTTTCCGAGCTAATCCATGACCTTGCCGAGCTTTGCAATCACCCACTGGTGCTGTAGAGCTGGTTGGCCGAGGTTTTGGCGGGCTGAAGACCTCGGGCGACGATGCCGAACCGCCACAGAGGCTGTTACACGTCGCCGGCCATTTTCTGGCTGCCGGCAGCCCAAGCAGACCACACCACCATGTTCCCCGATGCCCAAAACCCCCTAGCGGCAAGTCCTGGTTCGGATAGTGGTCGGGAACACCGGCCCGGCGAGTCTCCGGTTGCTCCGGCGAGGGGGGAGCGCGCGGGCGCGAAGGAGCCGGCCGGAGGTTGAAGAAGGCATGGGCCCCGCCTGTCAGCAACTCAAATTTTAAACCTGCGATCGGGTGCGGCCAGGATCCTGTGTGTTGGCGAGCTGGGAAGCTGTGGCCCCGGTGTGGCCTGATTCTGATTGGCTGGGGTTTAAACAGTGGGTCCAGCCAAGTTTTCAGTAGGAAAATAATTCCAGGGTTGGCTCAAACTTGGGAAAATCATAACTCCCTGTAGAAACCTCCAATTTGAGTGATTCCAATTGGGTTGGGTTCATCTTTCCGAGTTCTATCCAAATATGAACTCAGCTTTGTATGAAAGTCGATATTATATTCTGGAAAATTCTTTGAAGTTTTTCTGAAAAAGAATTATTGAGTGAGTTTGGTTTATCCAAAAATCCCCCTAATTTTGCCAGAATATTCTTTAGCATGATATTGACCTCCTAGCAAAATTTCAGCTCATTTGAAGATCATTTGAGTAGGAATTTGCCAAAAAGAAACTGCTGTGTTCATAAGAGTCCAGAAACATTTTCAGAAAATGTTTCCCACTTCAAAAATCTATTCTGGGCAATCCATAGCTCCAAACATCATAGGAAAATTTAGGTAAGCTCTCTGAGACATACTAGGAATTTTGGTTCATTTAATTCTGCATGAAAATGCACATTACTTCAGAATTAATTCTTTTGAGTACAAATGCATAAAGAATTGTTCTGAGAGAACTACTCCAGCAAAAGGGCTAAAATTTGGACCAGATTACTTTCATGTGGCCAGGAACTCACATGGAAATTATCAGCCCAAGATGAGTCCTTGAGCTCCCTGTTCTTATTCTCCATACTTATGTATAGGTGAAAATACATAAGAGATATTGTGAGAATTATGGAGGACACAATATGACTCCATATTAGCTGCAATTTGGCAAGCTAAATCCTTCGGTAGTATAGAATCCGCTGTAAAAGTTTCGAGGCCATTGGAGTTCTTGTTCTTCAGTTACACTCAAATCTTTTGAGCTCATATATTGTGTTCATTAGGGGAAAGTAGTTAGAAGATAGCTAAGACATTAGAATCAAGTAGATCAATTCTGTTTCTTTGCACAACAGAGGCAAAACACACCATTCTTGGCTTTTCCACACAACCTCTGTTCCTAAGAACTTCATTCTATAACTTCTGTCCATTACATTCTATAAAACATGTGCATATGCATCTCAATAGGAACCACAACGAAGGGGATTCAAAGGAGTGATTCATTGAAGTGGATCAAGCTCCGGAGAATCAAGGGTGGATCAACAAGGATACTAACTGCTTATATACGACTACCCTGCAAAACAGGCAAGCTCCGGTTTGCATTTAACAACTGTTAAGTTTTTGTTTTGTATTCACTTTCGGTTAAGATATGAATGGTGCATTAGGTCCAGTGTTTGATACTTCTCTTGCATAGCCAAATGACCCATGGAGTATTGGGTAGGTGTCTTTCACCTTGTAGAACTGCCATGCTTAAGTATGGTTCGGTAGAAGTCGAGTGGTGAGATGCTACTCGCAGTTTTAGGAACAATAGGGGCATACGGGATTGGTTCATAAATGAATTAGCAAATTAAAGTTGAGACCGGAAGGTTGTAGGAGCAGCAGAACATAGGGGCCTGGGTGCTGTAGACCTGTCCGTGTCGGTCAAGGAACGATCCGTATGCGGCCCTGTTGAACAAGTTTGAGTTGTGTACCGGACTCATGCTGGCTATATGGGACCCAGTAAACCGATGTACTTCGGGAAGCTGTCGTTGGGACTTTTCGTGTCGCCTCAGGCAGACGGCCGGTGTGCAGTATGTGGGGAACATTCTCATGACATCTCACGTCAGTAGGTGCACCATGAGAGTGGCTACTGTAGGGGGTGACTTGATCGATTCAGCGGGGGTGAAACGGGGGAAAGGCTGCCACGTACGACGTTAGTGATGGTTGTTGTAGGCAACGTCGAGTATGGGCGTATGTATCGTG
Organism: Neostapfia colusana; assembly: GCA_030760725.1. Lineage (NCBI taxonomy): Eukaryota > Viridiplantae > Streptophyta > Magnoliopsida > Poales > Poaceae > Neostapfia > Neostapfia colusana. Next base: position 90,273,304 of record JASWHV010000002.1, on the reverse strand, counting down.
TAGTTCGGATGTTATTGATTCGAATCACCGTCGCTCGCGGAATGGACCGAGCATACTAGCTTTGTATTGGATCTTGATGTGAAGTATCATACTAGCTTTGTATTGGATCTTGATGAATAGGCTAGTGCAAACTCGATTCTTTTATTCCATGAGCAATTTACATCGGGGGAAAGCGTTTCTTGTTTGATCGTGGTCTCCCGATGTGGCGTGCCCAGGGTTACTTAAAATGCTGCAATTAATACCTGAAAGTAAGGATTCACTTTTAGGCGAGTTTAATTATGCTTATGCCATCCTATGTTAGGTTCATAACCTCACTTAGAGTTTCATGTTTAGGGTGACGGTTAAGTCTTGCTGAGCGTTATGCTCACGGATGCTATCCGAGTTGTTTTGAAGGTAATTGACTCGATGCTTATGAGAAGGGGTGCCGATGAGACTCGGAAACCTCCGAGTGCTTACTCAAAGAGCATCCTCGCCGCTGCAGATTGTCTTCGTGTTGCTAGTAAGAAACGTCCGCGGGCTGGACCGTTTCTTTGTTGCTAGTTTAGATATGAGTCGTGAGAGTGATAGTCTTCCGCTGTAGCTTACTCTGATATTCTTATTTGTAAAACAATCTTGTACGCTTCCACAAACTATTTATGTAATATGATGTGTTTCTTCGACCCGTGTGCTGTTGGGTGCCGCATATCACGGTACCACCCAACGAGGTCCTTTGGTCCCTCACAGCATGGTATCAGAGCTGTTACACATATTATCAGAGCTGTTACACATGGTATTAGAGCTGCGTTGGGAACAGACCACGGATTGAGCATTATATTATGTCAAAAACTTATGATACGGTGAGATAACGGTACTGGGCCCACATAAGGACTATTATTAGCATATTATGAAGGTGGCAAGCTAACTTATTTGTTATGTCGGAAAATCATGCATCTCGCGACGTCTATGTCTTGGGGGGTGCACGCATGCGCTGTCCACCAGTGCGCACAAGCTGAAGGGTGGAGCCCCACGGGTGGCTGGTAACCCGACCCGCTTTAGTATCCTCTACGACTCTTCATGTCGTTTGGGGTAGTCGAGCAACGCCATTCCCTGACGTGCGTGGTGCAATTTGGGAGACCCCCTCACGTGGTCAGTAACGTGAACACGTAGCTCAAGGCGTTTTTGGCTTGAGAACACCTTGGCGAGTGATGACGGCCGGGTGTATGAACTGTATGGATACCGGGTTTGGTGTGCAGCCGAACCTGATGATTTAGTGTGCTTATGCAGGAACTAACCACGAAAACCTTAGTACGTGTAGAACACATTTGCGAGTGATCGTTTTAGTGCCACCTAAGTGAAAGTGCATCTAGGGTATCCCTTGTGGGTTTTGGAGAATTGATGACAAGCATATGAGATCCTAACGAAATGATTGCAGGACAAACAAAGTGAACTAGCTCGGTGCACACAAAAAGGTGAAAAATAGAGTGGTGCCCGAAAAGGAAGACTTTAGTGGAATTTAGAAGAGCAAAGTAGATGTAAATGTATAGGGTGTGTGTGAGAGACACATCCCAAGAGCTCATGAATTTGCGTAAGGGTAAGGGGTTTAAAAATCAACTAAAATCCACTGGACACCGGACTAGTCCGTTTATGGACCGGACTAGTCCAGTCAGCTTACTGGAATGCAACCGGACAAGTCCGGTTTTAGACCGGACTAGTCCGCTCATGTTTCTGTTGTCCTCTTTAGAGGACTGCGGACTAGTCCATCCATGCGACAGGACTAGTCCACTAAACTTTCTGGAACCCGACTTCACATAGCACCGGACAAGTCCGGTTTTAGACCGGACTAGTCCGGTTAACCCACTGGAAGTAGACCGGACAAGTCCGATCATATACCGGACTAGTCCGGTATTAGGTTTTACAACGATAACTTTTTGGAAACCATATAAATTGGTGATCCACGGCCTTGAAACCAATAAGACACGACTCATACTGCTTGAAACAAAAACCCTAGCGCCGCCACCTGTCCTAAGAGCCCAAAAACACATCTACCCACACATCTAAGGTGCGAAAAAGGTGAAAATCAATCAATTACTTGGATTTGGGATTGGGAGATCGTCGTTCCTTCGTTGTGAGCTCTTGGGGTTTGATCTCTCTACACTCATATTCTGCATTGTAATTCTTTTGAGTGTATTTGATCGCTTTCTCATTGTAATTCTTGTGGGAGCCCTCAACGTGTGAGTTTGCCCCACAAACTCGGTGATTACCCGTGCTAGTGGAGTCAAGTCGGCCTTGTGTGGTGACTTGAAGAGGGAAAGGGTTAGAGACCCGGCTCTGTGTGAGCTTCCTCAACGAGGACGTAGATCTCTTGGTGAGGTCGAACCTCGGTAAAATTTGAGTCTCGCTTGCTTCCTTAATTTTGTTGAATAGAACATCTAGTTGCTAAACTTCATAATTTGAGTTGCTAAGTCTCATTCACGGGCATAATCACACCTCACATTGTAAAATGAAAATAGAATAACTGTTGTTCTTATTTCCGCTGCTAAAGAAGTTGATTCTCCTGCACAACACTTATAAAATCTACACCACTTCAGGAACACCGGACTAGTCCGCTCACACATGTTTTTGACAACTACTTTAAGTGTGCAGGAAACTTTATAAGTAAGGCCTATTCACCCCCCTCTAGGCCACATTCAATTGGTATCAGAGCCATGTTCTCCATCAACGAGACTCACATCTCAGAGAGATCAATGGCCTCTGAGAAGAACAACGATATCCCGAAGACAAACATCAACGATGAGGAGCAAGAAGCCAAAGCCTTCGATGTGCTGAAAGAAGATCCACATGACGATGAAGAAGTGAGACAGCTAAAGGCACTACTGAGAAAGAAATTAATGGCACAAAAGGGAAAAGAGGAAGAAAAGACAATGGGGAGTGGTCATCACGACTACTCCCGATATCCTTACAACTACAACCGTCTCAATTCAAATAATCACTATCTCTCCATTCCTATGGGAAGGCCCCCGCAGTTTGACGGAAGTGACTATACCATGTGGAAGTACAACATGAAAATGCATCTAATATCCTTGAATCCCAGCCTTTGGCATATTGTCTGCACAGGAATAGATATCCCAGACACGGATGAAGAACTCACTCCGGAACAAGAACAAGAGATTCACAGAAATGCACAAGCCGTTGCAGTAATCACATCGTCACTGAGCAGAGAAGAATTCACCAAGATCGATGGACTATAGAGTGCAAAAGAAATCCGGGATACACTCAAAACTGCTCATGAAGGAAATAGGTCTGTACGTGAAGCCAAAATTGATATGCTAGAAGGAGAGTTGGGGAGATTTGCTATTGAAGAAGGCGAATCACCTCAAGACATGTACAACCGGATGAAGGCACTCATCAACAAAATCTGTGCCTATGGAAGTAAGAAATGGACTGATCACGAGGTGGTCAAAAGGATGATTAGAGCGTTCATGCCAAGAAACGTCACACTTTGCTCAATGATTAGAGAAAGCCCCGGGTTTCACAAAATGACTCCCGATGAGTTATTGGGGAATATCATAAATCATGAAATGATGGAGAAGGAGGCTCAATACGTCAAAGACTTAGCCGAGCTTACCTCTTCCAAAAAGAAAGAAGTTGCTCTCAAAGCAACGTGCAGACCCAAACTCAAAGAAACCCGTGAAGACCAAGATGACGGAGATTCAAGCGACGTGAGTACCGATCTAGATGATGAGGAAATGGTACTCGTTATCAAAAAGTTCAAGCGCATGATGAGGAGAAGACATGGCAACAATTCAAATGAAGGAAAAAGCAAGGATAAAGGGAAATCCAAGGCTCGGCGTACTTGCTATAATTGTGGAGAGTACGGTCACTTCATGGTGGACTGTACTTATGAAGAAAACAAGAAGAAGAAGGAAGCAAAAGCACATGAGAAGAAAAAATTTCAGAAAAAGGAGACAAGCTCATCAAGCTCACATTGGCAAGGAATGGGACTCAAACGATGAGTCCTCCTCCGATGAAGAAGAGTAGATGGCCACCTTTGCCGTTAAGAAACCCACCATGAGAGCTACACTCTTCACAAACATGGGAGGACGGGATATGAACAACCATACTTGCCTTATGGCTAAAGAAGGCAAGAAAAAGGTTCGACTTACTCCTCCTGCATTAAATACCTCTATTGATGACTTTGATAGCTCTAGTGATAATGAAGAAATGTTTAGAGGATTAAGTAAAATTGCTTTAAAGAAAATGGAAATGTTGTCAAACGAAATCTTTGAAAAGGAGGAACTTGTCAACCGACAAGAAGATATGCTCATCCGTGAAAGGAAGAGATATCAAGAAGTTGAAAAACTTCTTGAGCTTGAAAGAGAGAAGAACACGTCACTTGAGTTTGAGCTAGCCTTCAGTAAGGAGACTTACTCAAAGCTACAGGACTCACATATTGCAATCAAAGATGAGCTTGCTAACTTGTCAAGAGTTAACAAGATCCTTGAGTTGCAAGTTGAGTCGCTCAAACAAGGTGACTCATCTTCCTCCAAGAGCTCTTCCTCCAAAGATATGAGTTCGGCAACAATTGGAACCTGCATATGCTCTAGTAAGAAAAATATCATTTCTAATACTTCAATTTCTCATGATATGCATCCTTCCCAAAACGGCATCTTTGATAAGGAGAAGATCAAATATGCACGTAGTGCATATATGATCACTAGACCTCCCAACGTCAAAGATGGTCTTGGGTTTGACAGGAACAAACACATGTCCACTCTTAATCATGCAAAGAAAAGAATCACCTTTGTTAAGGAAAAATCACATGAATCTGATTTACAAATATTGTTTCGTACATTTGATGCTTCCTATGTTCTTATGAGAAACAAATATGGAAAAGTTATTGCTAAATACACAGGGCCACGCCACAGGAACTCGAAAACTTGTGTGTGGGTGCCCAAGACTCTTGTGACTAACCTGAGAGGACCCAAGCAAGCTTGGGTACCTAAAACCAAGGAATAATTCTGTTTTGGAGGCTTACTCCTCCGGTGGATCTAAGTGGGTGCTAGATAGCGGATGCACAAATCACATGACCGGAGTGAGAGATATGTTTGTGGAGTACGAGTACAACGAGGATCCAAGTGAAGGCATATACTTTGGAGACAACAGCCAAGGAAAGGTCCTTGGTAGCGGTAACATTGAAATATCTCCTCAACACACTTTATCTAATGTTTTACATGTAGACTCCCTAGATTATAACCTTTTGTCAATATCTCAACTATGCGACAAAGGTTATAACTGTTTATTCACTAATGAGGGTGTGACCGTTTTTAGAAGAAGCGATGGCTCGATTGCATTCAAGGGAATGTTGAAGGGAAAGATTTATCTTGTTGATTTCAACAAAGATAAAGCCGAACTCAACACTTGCTTGGTTGCTAAAACCAACATGGGATGGCTGTGGCATAGACGGTTAGCCCATGTTGGGATGAGAAATCTGCAGAAACTTCTAAAAGGTGGTCACATCCGAGGTCTAAAGGATGTGGTTTTTGAGAAAGACAGGCCGTGCAACGCTTGCCAGGCGGGAAAACAAGTCGGAGCACCACACCCCGCCAAGAACATAATGACCACTACAAGACCACTGGAACTTCTTCATATGGATCTATTTGGTCCAATTGCTTACATAAGTATCGGCGGTAACAAATACGGTTTAGTAATTGTTGATGATTTTTCAAGATTTACCTGGGTATTTTTCTTGTATGATAAATCAGAAACTCAGGGAATCCTCAAGAAGTTCCTGAAAAGAGCCCAGAACAAATTCTCATCATCCGGGAAGAACATCAGAAGTGACAACAGGACAGAATTCAAGAATACACAAGTTGAAGAGTATCTCGATGAAGAAGGGATAAAGCATGAGTTCTCGTCACCCTACTCTCCTCAACAAAACGAGGTGGCCGAAACGAAGAACAGAACATTGATTGAAATGGCAAGAACAATGTTGGACGAATACAAGACATCAGATCGATTTTGGGCAGAAGCGGTGAACACTGCTTGTCATGCCACAAATCAGCTGTACCTTCACCGACTACTGAAGAAAACTCCATATGAGCTCCTTACCGGTAAAAAGCCTAATGTTTCTTATTTCAAAGTTTTTGGTTGTAAATGTTTTATTCTGAACAAGAAACTGAGGGCTTCAAAGTTTGCTTCGAAGTCCGATGAAGGGTTATTGCTCGGCTATGAATCGAATGCCTACGCCGGTGTCCGGCCTTGTTGAAGTAACACGTGACGTAGTGTTCGATGAAACTAACGGCTCACAAGTGGAGCAAGTCGATAAGTGTATGCTAGATAAAGAGGAAGCTCCATGTGAAGCGCTGAAGAAAATGGCACTTGGTGATATTCTACCACAAGAGCAAACGCAAGACTCAGATGCACAAGGTGAACCTCAACAAGGAAGCAATGATCAAGGGGGAGCTTTCACACAAGATCAAGTGGAGGAAGATCAAGAAGATCAAGATAATCATGGAAGCAATGATCTAGGGGGAGACAATGAACATGAAGATGATGAAGAACAAGCAGCTACACAAGTTCCTCACCCAAGAGTACACCAGAGTGTACAAAGAGACCATCCTGTCAACAATATCATTGGTGATATTGCTAAGGGAGTAACTATTAGATCTTGCATTGCAAATTTTTGTGAATACTATTCTTTTGTCTCTTTTCTGGAACCATACAGGGTAGACGAAGCCTTAAAGGATCCAGACTGGGTGATGGCAATGAAAGAAGAATTGAACAACTTCAAAAGAAATGAAGTGTGGAAGCTGGTGGAAAGACCAAGGGCGAACATCGTTGGAACCAAATGGGTCTTTCGGAACAAGCAAGATGAACATGGAGTAGTAACAAGAAATAAAGCGAGGCTGGTGGCCAAGGGTTATTCTCAGGTCGAAGGTTTGGACTTCGACAAAACTTTCGCTCCCCTAGCTAGACTTGAGTGCATTCGTATTTTATTGGCATATGCTACTCACCATAATTTCAAGTTGTATCAAATGGACGTCAAAAGTGCCTTCCTCAACGGTCCGATAAAGGAGGAAGTTTATGTGGAGCAGCCACCAGGATTCGAAGACCAAGAGTATCCTAACCACGTCTATAAACTGCGTAAGGCTCTCTATGGCCTCAAACAAGCTCCTCGAGCTTGGTATGAGTGCCTTAGAGATTTTCTAACTCAAAATGAATTCAAAATTGGTAAAGCTGACTATACACTCTTCACTAAACATTTTGATGATCATCTATTTGTATGTCAAATTTACGTTGATGATATTATCTTTGGATCCACTAACAAGTCTTTCTATGAGGAATTTAGCAACTTATGACAGATAGGTTCGAGAGGTCGATGATGGGCAAATTGAAGTTCTTCTTGGGATTCTAAGTGAAGCAACTGAGAGAAGGCACATTTATAAGCCAAACCAAATACACACAGGACATCCTCAAGAAATTCAATATGGACAAAGCCAAGCCCATCAAGACACCCATGGCAATCAACGGACATCTCAATCTCAATGAAGAAGGTCCAAATGTGGACCAAAAGGTATATAGGTCAATGATCGGCTCCTTACTATACTTATGTGCATCTAGGCCAGATATTATGCTTAGCATATGCGTGTGTGCAAGGTTTCAAGCCGCACCTAAAGAGTGTCACTTAATTGCTGCAAAAAGAATCCTAAGGTATCTTGTGCACACACCAAACTTGGGCCTTTGGTATCCCAAAGGATTCAAGTTTAACTTGGTAGGTTATTCCGATGCCGACTATGCAGGATGCAAAGTCGATAGAAAGAGCACTTCAGGGACTTGTCAATTTCTTGGCAGATCCCTAGTTTCTTGGTCATCTAAAAAGCAAAACTCTATTGCTCTTTCAACAGCGGAAGCAGAGTATGTTGCAGCAGGTAGTTGTTGTGCACAACTACTTTGGATGCGACAGACTCTTAGAGACTACGGCTACAATCTAAATCATATTCCGCTTCTATGTGATAATGAAAGCGCGATAAAAATTGCACACAACCCCAGTAGAGCACTCAAGAACTAAGCACATAGATATTCTTCATCACTTTCTTAGAGATCACTCATTAAAAGGTGACATTGAAATTTCACATGTTAGAACTGAAAAACAACTAGCAGATATTTTTACCAAACCATTAGATGAGAAAAGGTTTTGTGGGCTAAGAAATGAACTTAATATTCTTGACTCTAGAAATGTGGCTTGAAACGTTGCATACCTGGTTGCAACCTCAAATGTTACATTTTATTGTAAAAACTGCTCCTCATCTCTTTTTCTTCTAAGAAAACTATTTTAATGAAGAAATCTTGCGAAATATGACCATTGTTTGATTGTTGCTTGCCTACTGGTCGTAATTACCAAGATTATTTGCAAAAATTAGTGTCCTTGGATCACCTCTAAACTCTACTATCTGCATCAAGTCTGTTGAAACCGGACTTGTCCGGTTGTCGACCGGACTAGTCCGGACAAACGACACAATTAGGTTAATTCAGGGGCACCAGACTAGTCCGCTACCATGACCGGACTAGTCCGGTCAGTCGCATATAGAAGCAGTTGGCCGGATCAAACCCCTCCCTCTCCACTCATAAGCACTTTGTCTCACCCCCTCTCCTAAACCCTAGCTCCCAAAGTGATTTTCGAGTTGAGCCCTCAAACTCGAAGTTTTCTCCGTGAAAAAGTCTCTCCTCGACGAGTGGATTCTACTCTCCGGACTCATCCGAATAGATTCTTGCTCCTTCAACGTGAATCTTCAAATCTTGGTAAATTCCCCCCTGAAACCAAAATCTCAACTTTTCTAGTTCTAGCTAGTTTCCTTTGATTTCAAAAGGATGTACATTGCCTCAATAGATGCATTCCTACCACTTTCCTGCCTTTGTGTCCTTAGATAGGAGATTCGATTCAAATGAAACATTAGGGTTCTTATGCCAGGCCGGACTAGTCCGGCACACAGATGCGGACAAGTCCGGTCCACCAGACAAGTCCGCACTCTGAAACCGGACAAGTCCGGTCTCTGACAGTTGAACCCCTACATTCCCATTTGAGATCGATAATGAGTCCATTCGCATCTAATCCTTGAACTCCTTATCAGGCACCATGTCTTCAGGCTCAGATGACGACTCTTTTCACCTTGACGAAGAGGTTCAACGTGAAAGAGTGAGGAGAGCCAAGGAGGGAGTGATGAAGAAAAGACATGATGTCAATGTCCACTCTTCACCTTCCGACGAAAATTTGCCTAAGAAGAGGAAAGTAATTGTGAAGAAGCCTCGAGGGAAGGCTATGGACGAGAGCTCCTCAGGACCTAAGAGGACTCTCAATAAAGGGAAGGGGCTAGTGGCCCCATCGGGCCTCTGAAAATGAAAAATCCCGTTCATCGCAACAGGCAACCTTCAGATAATGATTACACTGGAAAAGGGGGTGAACTAGCTGACAAGTTCAGAAAAGTAGAAGTGTATAATCAGCCCAGAGAGTCAGCTGACCCCAGATTTTGGAGTAATTTTCATGCTGATTACTATGAACATGTGTATCGGAAGATGAAGCATCCCGTTGTTGAAAGTCAGTGGGTTGATATTGATTATCTTCAGTCCAAGAGATGCCAAGCTTATCAGGAGGTTGTGACAGCCCTCGAGCTTCATGGGCTAAAAGAACTACTCTCTTTCCAGTGTGACTGGAATGATGAAGTCATCACGCAATTCTACTCCACTCTCTACTTCGCTCGTGATGACAATGACAGGATGATCTGGATGACACATGGGTCTCAGTACAATGTCACATATGAAGAATTTGCAAGGATCCTTCATCTTGAGCATACTTTGGACAATGAACTTGTGATTCACAACCTGAAACCACTGGAGAAGGATCAGCTGGACTTTCTCTATGATACAAGAATGCCATTCAGGCCTCCAACCACAAAGTACATGAAGCCCTTCTTTGTAGTCCTCAATCGGATATTGAGAAAGACTATAGCTCCCAAAGAGGGAGATGCAGGGACTGTTCAGGGCACCCTCAGAACCTTAATGAAGGTCATAAGCAAGAAGAGGAAATTCAATGTGTTTGAGTACATCTACAATGACATTGTCAATATCTCTATCAATCTCATCCGGTCTTGCGGCTATGCACCCTACATAATGTTCATGATTGAGAAAGTGATAGGATTGGAGTTCGTAAAGGATGTGGCTCACACTAGACTTAGGCCCCAAAAGCCCACTATATATTCTGCTCCTTCTGCTCCTGCCTCACCCGGAGAAGAAAGAAGATCCAAGAGAGCTCAAGAGGAGCCAAGATCTGAGGCTGCAGCTACCACTCATGCAACCTCCTCTACTCAGGAATCCTCAAGTGGCATCTTGAAGATGCTATCTTCTATCTTTGCCTCTTGTCGCAAAGTTGAAGTTAACCAACATGAAGAGAGATTGGCCAGGAAGGAGCATCAAAGATATGTAAAAGCCAACATCCAAGCCATCTGTGCCAAACTGGAAATTGAGCCACAAGGGTCACTTGAAGTTTCTGAGGACTCAGCTGAAGACTTCACTGAAATGCCAACCTTCACTGACCAAGCGTTGAGCTCCCTTGGGTTTGGTGGTGGTTCAGCTGCTAACCCTCTACATGGTCAAGATGATGAAGATCAAGGTGAAGAGGAAGATGAAGATAGGACTGAGAGTAAAAGTGGGAACAACGATGAGTGATTCCACTCGATTTTTCCCTTTTTGGTGCCTTGATGCCAAAGGGGGAGAGATTATCTAGGATAAGTTATTAAGGACTTGTGATCGAGGACTTATGATCGAGGACTTGTACTTATTTTTAAAACTATTGTAATATGACTATTTACTTTATGTGTGATGCTTACATCTATGGTTGTTGTATTTTATCCTCGTTCATCACATTTTTATTGATCACACATTTAGGCACCCCACCATAAGGTGTGTGTATATTAGAGAAGTTTTTCTTGTTATTTATTCATTATTCTCATATATGCACACGTTATGAAAAATCAATTTTTTCTCTTAATTGTGATATCTCAAATGGTTGTCATCAATCACCAAAAAGGGGGAGATTGAAAGTGCATCTAGGGTATCCCTTGTGGGTTTTGGAGAATTGATGACAAGCATATGAGATCCTAACGAAATGATTGCAGGACAAACAAAGTGAACTAACCCGGTGCACACAAAAAGGTGAAAAATAGAGTGGTGCCCGAAAAGGAAGACTTTAGTGGAATTTAGAAGAGCAAAGTAGATGTAAATGTATAGGGTGTGTGTGACAGACACATCCCAAGAGCTCATGACTTTGCGTAAGGGTAAGGGGTTTAAAAATCAACTAAAATCCACTAGACACCGGATTAGTCTGTTCATGGACCGGACTAGTCCGGTCATCTTACTGGAATGCAACCGGACAAGTCCGGTTTTAGACCGGACTAGTCCGCTCATGTTTCTGTTGTCCTCTTTAGAGGACTGCAGACTAGTCCATCCATGCGACAGGACTAGTCCGCTAAACTTTCTGGAACCCCACTTCACATAGCATCGGACAAGTCCGGTTTTAGACCAGACTAGTCCGGTTAACCCACTAGAAGTAGACCGGACAAGTCCGATCATATACCGCACTAGTCCGGTATTAGGTTTTACAATGATAACTTTTTGGAAACCATATAAATTGGTGATCCACGGCCTTGAAACCAATAAGACACGACTCATACTGCTTGAAACAAAAACCCTAGCGCCGCCACCTGTCCTAAGAGCCCAAAAACACATCTCCCCACACATCTAAGGTGTGAAAAAGGTGAAAATCAATCAAACACTTGGATTTGGGATTGGGAGATCGTCGTTCCTTCGTTGTGAGCTCTTGGGGTTTGATCTCTCTACACTCATATTCTGCATTGTAATTCATTTGAGTGTATTTGATCGCTTTCTCATTGTAATTCTTGCGGGAGCCCTCAACGTGTGAGGTTGCCCCACAAACTCCGTGATTACCCGTGCTAGTGGAGTCAAGTCGGCCTTGTGTGGTGACTTGAAGAGGGAAAGGGTTAGAGACCCGGCACTGTGTGAGCTTCCTCAACGAGGACGTAGATCTATTGGTGAGATCGAACCTCGGTAAAATTTGAGTCTCGCTTGCCTCCTTAATTTTGTTGAATTGAACATCTAGTTGCTAAACTTCATAATTTGAGTTGCTAAGTCTCATTCACGGGCATAATCACACCTCACATTGTAAAATCAAAATAGAATAACTGTTGTTCTTATTTCCTCTGCTAAACAAGTTGATTCTCCTGCACAGCACTTATACAATCTACACACTTCAGGCACACCGGACTAGTCCGCTCACACAACCGGACTAGTCCGGTCAATCAAGTTTTTGACAACTACTTTAAGTGTGCAGGAAACTCTATAAGGCCTATTCACCCCCCTCTAGGCCACATTCACTAAGGATACATATATGCCGGTGTAATCCGGTTAGGTTCTTCTATGGTGAGGCAATGTAGTACCGTCATATGTCTTACGATGCATCACCACCGTACTACACTGGATAGTATTCTTACCTATGAAGAAATCATTCATGACTAACTTCCAAACTAAAAATGGATGTTGGACAGCACATATTAGTTACTGAGATCTTCAAGTTGAATTAAGTTTCAAAGAAGAGACTTGTTAGGCTTCTTTTGATCTCAACGACAGAGTGCTCTGTTCAGACAGAAATTTTTCTGGATTTAAAAGGGTGTAACTCTGATTAGCTTGATCCAATGGAGGTGTTTGATGCAGTTCTGGAAAGGTTTTTAAGTGCTCTACAGCTTTTCTGTAGAACTCCAGAGCCAAATCAGATATCAAATTGGTTGAATGTCCAGTTGAATGCAAACTGTTCAGAAAACAGAACAGCTACAACCTTCTCTGGATGTTCCGGTAAATTGGCCATAACATTCTGTAGAAAAAGTTCTAAGGGTCATATGATACACCGTTGGAAAGGTTATGAAACTTGCAATGATTTTGTAGTTCATAGTTTGTTCAGAATTGTACCCCATTTGTATGTAAAATGTGATGAAAACAGCCACATACAAAGGAGGTGCTGGCAAATTTATCCAGAAATTCTGTCAACTTTGAACAATCATGACTTCTGATTAAGGGATGATCCAGAGACATGTGAGTACTCGTTGAAAATATACTGAAGTTAACTTTAACTTTGGTATGCGATTTGAGTTACAAGAATGCTGGTAACTGGATCCAATTCTGTGTTAAGTACAGAAAGGTCGATTCTGTACAGAATAGAGGGATTGTTCTATTTTTGGCTTTAGAAAGATGTGTAAACATGAAGTATTGTTATGCTTTCATAAAGTTTTAGCATGTTCATGTTTTGCATACTTTCACATACTGCTGAGATCAAGTTTTGACTCTCCTCAAAATAATGCTTTTGCAGTATGGTGCGTACTCATTCACTGAGTAGGGCTGAAGGTTCTCGACGAGATGATAATTACCCGACTCCATCACGGGCACCGCCATCAATGGTATGGGCGGATGTCATGGCTCAGATGGTTGAGTCAAGTCAATAGAACACAAGACTACTCCAAGCCTTGGTGCAACAGGGTTTACTCCAACATGCGCAACAGGACGTTCCACCTCGGAACGCCTATTTGGATTTCTTGGCGGCACAACCGCCAATCTTCACGGAAGCCAATGAACCAGTGGAAGCTGATCAGTGGCTTCGAGTTATGGAGTCCAAGTTTGGAGTGTTTGAGTGCGACAAATATCAGAAGACATTACTTGCAGCTCAACAGCTCCATGGAGCCGTCGGTAATTGGTGGTTCGCTTATCTCGCCACCGTCCCGGAGGGCCATCAAGTGGAATGGACGGAATTTTGTGAGGTATTCCTTGCTCGTCACATTCCTATGGGTTTTATCAAGGCCCAGCAGCAAGCATTTAGGAACTTGAAGCAGGGGGACATGAGTGTCCTCGAGTATGTCAAAAGGTTCAACCTTTTGGCACAATATGCTCCTGCTTATGCGACGAGCGAAGCTGCAATGTGTGACTACTTTTTCTATGGCTTGAGTTTCATACTAAAAGAGAAGTTAGCTTTGTTCAATCAAGGCAGTTACACCGAGTTGATCAGTGCTGCCCTGCTGCAAGAACAAGTGACACTTGAGTGTCAAGCAGAGATGAGGGACCCGGATGATATGCAAGAAGACACACCAGTTGTTCCTCGCAAATACCGTGTGGTGTATCACACACCATCCGAGGAAAGATGGCAAGCACCAGAGAAATCAACTCCGTACAGATTTCCTGCTCAAGAATCTTGTCTTGAAGCAATACCATTGCCGCAGCAACGAAGGACACCTATTGCATCATTGCTGCAACCAAGTACATCAACCTCTCAACCACAAGTCAACGAAGAACCGGGGAAACCTCAGTGTTCTTATTGCCACCGATCTGGGCACTTTAGGCAAGAGTGTCGGGAGAAGTTGTTGAACACCAGACAGCCATCAGTATCGGGTGGTATGCCGCCACCTGCTCAAGTCAACATAACAGCATTGCAATCCGGGAGTGTGCAACATCTGGCTATTGAGGATGTCCCGGAGGGAGCACCGGTGTTAGCGGGCATGTTTACTCTCAAAGACGTGCCCATGCTAATACTTTTTGATTCCGGTGCCACCCACAATTTTATCAGCAAAACATGCGTGGATCAGCATCAATTATCCACCAATACTCCCACAACGAGTTTTCTTATACGTTCACCGGGAGGAAATATCTCTGCCAATCAGATTGTGTCCCGAGCAGCTTTGTGTTTGGGCGGAAAAATTTACCCAACATTGCTGATTATGTTGGATAGGCAGAAGATAGACATTATATTGGGGATGTCTTGGTTAAATCGTCACGCTGCCGTTCTCAATATCTGTAACCAGACTGTCCAGATTGACTCGCCGATTCACGGACAGCACACGCTGTTTCTAGACAGTGAAGACCCAGATATGGTAGAGTCCTACCACACGGAAGTGCTGAAGCTTGAAGATATTCCGGTGGTACGTGATTATCCCGACATATTTCCCGATGATTTACCGGGTATGCCACCCGAACGGGACGTCGAGTTCAAGATTGAACTGGTGCCGGGAACGACGCCTATCTCACGAAGGCCTTACAAGATGGCACCTAACGAGCTAGCGGAATTGAAAGAGAAACTGAATGAACTCATGAGCAAGGGTTTCATACGGCCAAGTTCTTCACCTTGGGGTTGCTCAGCGCTGTTCGTTAAGAAGAAGGACGAAACACTATGGCTATGTGTTGATTACCGTCCTCTAAATGCTGTCATGATAAAGAACAAGTATCCCTTGCCCCGCATTGACATCCTATTCGATCAACTGGTGCGTGCAAAGGTATTTTCGAAGATGGATCTTCGGTCGGGATATCATCAAATCAAGATCCGACTGGAGGACATACCGAAGACAGCTTTCTCGACGAAATACGGACTCTATGAGTACCTCGTCATGTTTTTTGGATTAACCAACGCTACGGCACACTTCATGTACTTGACGAATTCTGTGTTCATGCCGGAGTTAGACAAGTTCGTCGTGGTATTCATCGACGACATATTGGTTTACTCCAAATCAAAAGAAGAGCACGCTGAACATCTGCGTATCGTGATACAACGGTCGAGGGAGCATCAATTATATGCCAAGTTCAGCAAGTGCGAATTTTGGATTGACCAAGTGCCTTTCCTAGGCCATATTATTTCAGCAGAGGGCATTGCCGTGGACCCCAGCAAAATTGAACAAGTGCTGAAATGGGAATCTCCCAAGTCAGTCAACGAGGTCCGAAGTTTCCTAGGTTTAGCAGGGTATTATCGGAGGTTCATTCCGAGCTTCTCAAAAATTGCTAAACCAATGACGGAGCTTCTGAATAAGGGCACTAAATACATGTGAAATGCAGCATGTGAAGCCGCATTCAAAACATTGGTGAAACATCTCGCAACAGCTCCAGTTCTTGCTCAACCGGACACAACGAAGCCATTTGATGTATACTGTGATGCATCCGGCATCGGTCTCAGTTGTGTTCTTATGCAAGACAGGCGTGTAGTCGCCTATGGGTCTCGTAAACTGCGAAACCACGATCAGCATTATCCAACTCACGATCTCGAGCTTGCTGCTGCGGTGTTGGCGTTGAAGATGTGGAGGCATTACCTACTTGGTAATCTTGTTCACCTCTACACCGACCATAAAAGCTTGAAGTATATCTTCACGCAGAAGGAGCTAAATATGAGACAACGGAGATGGTTGGAGCTCATCAAAGATTATGAAATTGAGATCCACTATCATCCAGTAAAAGCAAACGTGGTTGCCGACGCGCTTAGTCGGAAAGCCCACGTTCACAACTTAGCGGCTGCTGAGTTGGAAGCTGAAGAACCAAGTCTCCGTGTCATTCCGTATGGCGCGCTTTATAATCTCGCGCTCATTCCAACAATCCGTGAAGAGATTGTTGAGGCTCAAAGAAGAGACAGGGGTATGTCTCACATACGTAGAAGACTAGACAACGGAGAGGTGAAATGTTTCCGGAAGGATGAGAACGGTACAATATGGTTCAAGGACCGTATAGTGGTACTGTGTAATATGAAACTCCGGTAGAAAATATTGGATGAAGCCCACCTGTTGAAGTTTTCCATTCATCCCGGAAGTAACAAGATGTACCAAGATCTGAAACAGAAATTTTGGTGGACAAGGATGAAGAGGGAGATTGCTAAATACGTATCCGAATGCGATATGTGTAGACGGGTCAAGGCTGATCATATGCGGAAAGCCGGACCGCTACAACCTTTGAATATACTGGCATGGAAATGGGAGGATGTGAGTATGGACTTCATCGTCGGATTACCACTCACATCCAGGAAGCATGACTCGATATGGGTGATCGTCGAGCGGTTGACAAAGTCAGCCCATTTCATACCGGTGAACACTCATTATAGAGCAAGGCAATATGTGGAGTTATTCATCTCCAGAATTATTTGCTCACATGGTGTCCCGAAGACCATCATCTCAGATCGAGATGCGCTGTTTGTTGCTCGTTTTTGGGAGCAGCTGCACGCCTCGTTGGGCACCGAGCTGATTAGAAGCTCCGCATATCACCCTCAAACCGATGGACAAACTGAGAGGGTGAATCAAGTGCTCGAGGACATGTTGAGAGCGTGTGCCATCCACCACGGTAGGAATTGGGACGATCACCTACCACTGGCGGAGTTTTCATACAACAACGGTTATCAAGCGAGTATTAAAATGGCACCGTATGAAGCTCTCTACGGCCGGAAGTGTTGCACACCGTTGAATTGGTGTGAGTCCGGCGAAAGAGTTCTGTTTGGGATTGATCTTGTGAACGAAGCCGAAGACCGAGTTCGGTTCATACAAGAGAACTTGAAGGTTGCACAATCCCGACAGAAGAGCTACGCTGATCAAAGGCGTAGGCCATTACATTTTGACATCGGAGAGCACGTATATCTTCGTGTATCTTCGATGAAGGGAATTCACCGGTTCGGTGTAAAGGGGAAACTCGCTCCCCGTTTTATTGGTCCTTTTGCTATCACGGAGAAGTGCGGACCCGAAGCCTACCGGTTGGAATTACCGGCAAGTCTAGCGGGTGTTCATGATGTATTTCATGTATCACAGCTGCGGAAGTGTCTCAAATTCACCGCTGATGTTCGCACCGAGGACATCGACGAATTGAAACCGGATCTGACCTACACCGAGCGACCGGTTCAGATTCTGGATGAAAAGACCCGGATAACCCGGAACCAGACGATCAAATTTTTCAAGGTGCTGTGGAGTAATCACACCGCGGAAGAGGCGACGTGGGAAAGTGAAGATTACCTCCGCACCAACTATCCGTTTTTAGCATTGCACAGATGTAATTACCTCTCCCGTCTCGTTCCTCGTTTGTAATCTCGGGACGAGATTCTTTTAAGGGGGGGGGGGAATGTAAAAGTCCCAAATATGTGTGTGAATAAAAATCAAGGTTTGAGTTCATATGTGTGGCAAAGACATGAAAAATGGGACTTTCTAAAACTTTTCTTCATGCAAAGTGATGATGACCATCCAAAATGAGGCTCACATTTTTTATTTAAAAGTGTTGAACCAATAAGGAGTTAAATGCCTCTTTGCATGTAAGTTTAAAAATCAGATTTGAAATTCAAAGTTCATACATGTGGTGACCAAAAACTTTGAATAAACATACAGCCCTATAGTTGGATTTATAGGAAAAAGTTTTATCACAAACATGGCATTTGTAGGGTGGGCTCAAAAAAGGAGTTAAAGAGAAGCATTTGCAAATTTTAGCCAAATTCAAATTTGTCACCAATTCAAACTGAATTTGGAGAATTCAAATTCTAGCCACCCTTTTAAACTCAGCATTCTGGGAATTGTGAGGATCAGCTCAAGAAGATATTTGGGAGGTACATGTGGAGTTGGACCCACATGTCATAGAGCTAAAGAGGTAGCCTTGCACCCTAAGTCTAAACCTCAGTGGGAAAATTCATCGAACAGCTCGCGTGAGCCACGAGCAGCTCCCACCGTGGAGCCACTGGGAGGCTCGGCAGCGCCACCAGCTGCTTCCTTCCCCCACGCATGGCGCCCAGAGGCCATTCAGCGGCTTGATCACCCCCCTGGCCAAAGCAAAGCTCATTTGCCTTCCTCTCTCGTGAGAACGCCGAGCAACCCGAGCTCCTCACCTCCGCTGCTCGGTCCGGTCGAAGAAACGGCAAAGCAATCGTGTCTACCCTCCCCCGAGCTGCTAAACACTCCCATGAGATCAGCCTCCACCTCCCTGACCCGAAAGCAAGCGAGCTTTGGCCTCCGGTGCCCGAAAACGACCGCCACTGCGGCGACCTAATTCGGGAAAAGTGATCAGGCGCACGTGGACAGCTCGCCACAGCGGTCTTCACGGCCAAGCAAGGGCGGCAACGTGTAAAAGCCCAAGAAAAGGGACTTGCAAAAAACTTTTCTTCACCTCACAACACAACAGTTTTGTTGTGGATAGATTGTGAAATATTGTGAAGAGCAAGTAACCTCCATCAAAAGAGTGATTAGAGGGGAAAGTCTTCCTTTTCACAAAGTGGGATTTGGACATAGGAACATGAGAGGTTGAGCTCACCCCTAGAACTTAAAAAGTCTTGGGAAGGTTCAGTCCAAGTTTCATAGAAATCCAACACTTTTTGAGGCACTTTTTGGGTTATTTGAAAAAGAGGCCAATTTGAATGTAAATTCAAATTGCAGCAACTTTCATCACCAAAATTCAAAAGTTAGCTTCATATTCAAACTCAGCACATTTTTCTGAGTAAGCCCACCAATTTTCATCTCCATCGGAGTTCATCTTGTCAAGAGCTAAATTTGCAAGAATTCAAAACTGAATTTGAATTTCAGTTTAAATATGAAGCAAATTTAACCAAACAAAGTTTGAATTTGATTATTCAAATTCAAACAAAGACTTGGTGACTAAGTCTCACATTAAATTGTGAGTAGCTGGAGATAATTGAGTGCCAACAGAAATAAAAAGAATTGGAAAGGGGATTAGAGGGGAGAGGGACCCACAGGTCAGTGGCACACACGAGGGGCAGTCGGTTGCTGCAGCCGACCCCGACTTCGCCCGCAAGCAAGGGAACGGCGGCGAGCCACCGAGGCAGCAATCGGCCACCTCATGGTGCCAAACCGCGGCTCAAAGGCCAGCGCACAGCCCACGCCACCTTCCTCCTGCTTTCCAAACGAGAACCCCCCCCTACCGAGCTTCTTTCTCGACTCCGTGCGAGCACAGAAACGCTGCCCTCTCGGATCGCCGGCATCCGGCCAGCACAGGCGCGCTCGTGCCCGACGAGCAACACAAGAAAGGACTGCCTTAAGGTGCTGATTCTTCTAGTCCCTACCGCTCTTCATTTCATGGGCCGTCGAGGGAGTATTTCGCCGGGAAAGCTTCGGGGGTCTTGAGACCGAGCTCCCACCATATCCCAAAATTC
The DNA here is from genome assembly GCA_030760725.1 of Neostapfia colusana. Classification (NCBI taxonomy): domain Eukaryota; kingdom Viridiplantae; phylum Streptophyta; class Magnoliopsida; order Poales; family Poaceae; genus Neostapfia; species Neostapfia colusana. The sequence continues at coordinate 90,253,335 of JASWHV010000002.1, read as the reverse complement.
GTGGGGTTTAGCTCATCACCGAGCAACCCGAGTCACGCACACGCTCTATACACTGCCACGACCACCTAGGATCGAAAACCAGTAAGAAACGTGGGCTAGGTTTACGGTTCTTTGAAGTTTTCTGAAGCACAGCCGATATCCGGCCTAGGTCGCCGATGAGGTCGTAGTTACCGCCGTTTTCACGGGGATCGGTGTCCATGTCCGTGACCAGCAGGTGTCAGTGGAGCTCCCCGAGCAAACCGCATCGAAAAAGGTGCATGTGATGCCGAGTTGGACGTCGCCGGTGAGTTCCCGGCCGCTGTTGCCGTCGGGAGCACTGTTCCGGTGGTTGTCAAGTTCTGGGGAGGGCACCACCGTGTTCCTCAGGCCGAGATAGGCACTGGCGGCGAGATTCAGCAAGCTCCGAGGACCGGAACCCCTCTCCGGCGAGAGCTCCGGCGAGCTTGGCGGCGGGGTCGCGCGGGAGGCCCGAGGAAGACGAAGGGGTAGGTCCCACGCGTCAGCGGCTGGAGATAAATGGGTGGGATTCTCTGTGGTCCGGAATCCAGTGCGGCCGCGCAGGAAGGAGTCTGTGGCCCCGTGTGGCTCGGCTCCAACGGTCGACACGTGTGCGTGGACCCACGCGCAGGATTTAAACATTTTCGGAATTTCCAGTTTTAGTGCAAACTATAGAACCCCATAACTTTTGCTAGGAAACTCCAAATTTAGTGATTCAAATTGGGTTGGATTCATCTTTCCTAGCTCTGTCCAGATATACAACCCAATTTGTATGAAACCCATTAATTAATTCTGGAAAATTCTTTAAATCTTTTCAGAAAAAGAATTTTAGGGGGAGTTTGGTTCATCCAAAAATCCCCAAATTTTGCCAGAATGTTCTTTAGGACATTAGTAAACCCCTGTAAAAGTTTCAGACCATTTGGAGTTGATTTGGTCAGAGGAATTCAAATTGGAAGGTGCTGTGTTCATTTGAATACAGAAACATTTTCAGAGAATTTCCAAAACTTGGAAATTCAGTTCTGGGCAAATCTTAACTCCAAAAATGCTAGGAAAATTCATGCAAACTCTATGAGCTATAATTGAAATTGTAGTTCACTAAGTTGGGCATGAACAGGGGTATGACCTCAGAATTAATTCTTCCTTGCTTATTTGCTAAGAGAATTATTCTGTGCAAACCACTCCATGAAAAATGCTAGTGTTTGGTCCAGAGAGTTGTCTTGTGACAAGGAACTCACACAAAAATTCTCAGCTCCATTGGAGCTCTGGATCACCCCTGTCCTGTTTAACCACCTGAGGGATTAATATGGAAAAGGGGGAAGATCACTTAGCATTTAACCAGGGGGATTAAGTCTAAGCCAAACCACCAACACTCAGTTCACCTGTAAATTCTTAAATAAGGTTCCAGATGTTAGAGGCTGGTTATTAGGACTAATAGTAGAAGTCTTACCCTAAACTCACATTTGCATCTAAATTAACATGTAGTGTTTCATTAACGTGTAGCCGTTGAAGAAGAGACTCCGGAAGTGCTGGACTTCATTCTTCCGGACGAGTAACTAACTACTGACCAGCAGCAACAAGGCAAGCCCCGGTTTGCATTAACCTTTTTATAAGTTTTATTTTGTGTACACGTGTCATATAAGGTATGATTGTGCATTAGGTGCAGGATGGATGGAACCCCACTTGCATAACCAGAATTTTTCCCTAAGAGCGAGGGTAGTGTCTAAGACCTCGAGTAGATAGGCTATGCTTAAAGATTCATAGGGCTTCGGTACAAGTCGAGTAATTGGAATCTACTCGCGAGATAGGCTTGGGACGTACGGGTTCGGTTGAGTGATGTGAGGTCACATTAGTAATGAAAATGAGACTGGGCGGGGGCTAGGGCGCAGCAAGAGGGAGTCTTGTGTACGCAGCCCTGTCCGTGTCGATTGAGGACCGAGCCGTGTGCGGCCCACGCTGATCAAGTTTGAACGTACCGAAGGCATATCGGATATATGGGCCCCGATAAACCGATGTAGCCTAAACCTCCGGGCGTCGAGGCATAACGCACCGATTTATAGGTGTAGGCTGAGGGCAGCAAGGTGGAAATCTGCCAACGGGCATAGAGAGATGCTCCGTGTGGGGAACCTCCTGCTCGTTTTGGTGCGACCGGTTCGACGTTTGGGCTGTTGGGTGAAAGGTTGTCCCGTACGACATCGAGTGAGCGTGCTGTGCAGCTCTGCGGGTGGGCGTACGTGACGTGCTCTTTGGGTTTCCCTGCAGGTGTATATCGAGTCGATTCGCCGTCCCTCGCGGTGAAGAGTACCACTTGGTCACTGAGTCGTGACGTAGATTAATGGATGAAATATGATGATTCAATGTTGCTGATTGATATAATTGTATTGCTACATGTGTGCCACCAAATACTGCTTACTAAATTTCCGATTTCATGAACTGTTAACTTGTTGCTAAAAGATGAACTAAGGATGAACTTGTAGGCGTGTCCTTTTGCTGAAATGTTACTATCCTATGTCCCTTGTACCCTTCATGTAGAGTTTCATGCATAGGTGAGTCGGTTAAGCCTTGCTGAGCCTTCGTGCTCACGGTTGCTGCTTAAGTGTTTTTCAGGTGAGGAGCCGCCCACGGGCTCGGAGTACGAGTCCACCGGCGAGGGTTACCCTCCGTCGGGGACCACGGTTGAGTGGGAGCCGTACACGCCGCGCTGAGCTGAGGCGTGCAGCTAGTGTGGGTTGCCCTAGGGCTGGGCAACCGACTTTTGCTAGATAGGCGGGCGTGAGTTGTACAAAAGAAACTTCTGCTGTGTAATACAGACTCTAGTTTGTAACTGAGAAGTGTACTACTTTGTACCTTCAGTTTGTTTTCCCTTGTAATATAATGTGTTCTTATGACGTGTGCTGTCGGGTGTCGCATCGCGCGGCACCACCCTCTGCGATCCTGGATGAGCGGATTCCGGTCCGCCACACAACGGGAGCGCACGGACACCGTGCAGCTCTCACCCAAAACTCAGGCCATGCCGTGAGCTATTGACGGTGAATTTCAAAGTTTTGCTCCGGCGACCTCCTTCCGAGCTTCCGGTAAGGATTCAGAAAATTTCCGCTCTCTGATCCTCCCTAGGTCCCCAAATCTTGCACGTAGCAGCTAGACTAGTTGGCGGTCATTTTGCTCTCAGCAACCTTGGCACGAAAACACCTCAGAGCGATGAATTTCAAGCTCTACCGAGGGCGTTCCTCGCGGGACCAATCAGGCGCATGGTGCCGACCCCTTTACTGCGGTTTCCGAGCTAATCCATGACCTTGCCGAGCTTTGCGATCACCCACTGGTGCTGTAGAGCTGGTTGGCCGAGGTTTTGGCAGGATGAAAACCTCGGGCGACGATGCCAAACCGCAACAGAGGCTGTTACACGTCGCCGGCCATTTTCCGGCCGCCGGCAGCCCAAGCAGACCCCACCACCATGTTCCTCGATGCCCAAAACCCCCTAGCGGCAAGTCCTGGTTCGGATAGTGGCCGGGAACGCCGGCCCGGTGAGTCTCCGGTTGCTCCGGCGAGGGGGGAGCGCACGGGCGCGAAGGAACCGGCGGGAGGTTGAAGAAGGCGTGGGCCCCGCCTGTCAGCAGCTCAAATTTTAAACCTGCGATCGGGTGCGGCCATGATCCCGTGTGTTGGCGTGCTGGGAAGCTGTGGCCCTGGTGTGGCCCGATTCTGATTGGCTGGGGTTTAAAACAGTGGGTCCAGCCAAGTTTTCAGTAGGAAAATAATTCCAGTGTTGGCTCAAACTTGGGAAAATCATAACTCCCTGTATAAAACTCCAATTTGAGTGATTCCAATTGGGTTGGGTTCATCTTTCCGATTTCTATCCAAATATGAACTCATCTTTGTATGAAAGTCAATATTATATTCTGGAAATTCTTTGAAGTTTTTCTGAAAAAGAATTATTGAGGGAGTTTGGTTTACCCAAAAATCCCCCAAATTTTGCCAGAATATTCTTTAGCATGATATTGACCTCGTAGCAAAATTTCAGCTCATTTGAAGATCATTTGAGTAGGAATTTGCCAAAAACAAACTGCTGTGTCCATAAGAGTCCAGAAACATTTTCAGAAAATGTTTCCCACTTCAAAAATTTATTCTGGGGAATCCATAGCTCCAAAAATCATAGGAAAATTTAGGTAAGCTCTCTGAGACATACTAGGAATTTTGGTTCACTTAATTGGGCATGAAAATGCACATTGCTTCAGAATTAATTCTTTTGAGTACAAATGCTTAAAGAATTGTTCTGAGAGAACTAGTCCAGTAAAAGGGCTGAAATTTGGACCAGATTACTTTCATGTGGCCAGGAACTCACATGGAAATTATCAGCCCAAGATGAGTCCTTGAGCTCCCTGTTCTTATTCTCCATACTTATGTATAGGTGAAAATACATAAGAGATATTGTGAGAATTATGGAGGACACAATATGACTCCATATTAGCTGCAATTTGGCAAGCTAAATCCTTCGGTAGTATAGAATCTGCTGTAAAAGTGTCGAGGCCATTGGAGTTCTTTTTCTTCAGTTGCACTCAAATCTTTTCAGCTCATATATTGTGTTCATTAGGGGAAAGTAGTTAGAAGATAGCTAAGACATTAGAATCAAGTAGATCAATTCTCTTTCTTTGCACAACAGAGGCAAACCACGCCATTCTTGGCTTTTCCACACAACCTCTATTCCTAAGAACTTCATTCTATAACTTCTGTCCATTACATTCTATAAAACATGTGCATATGCATTTCAATAGGAACCACAACAAAGGGGATTCAAAGGAGTGATTCATTGAAGTGGATCAAGCTCCGGAGAATCAAGGGTGGATCAACAAGGATACTAACTGCTTATATACGACTACCCTGCAAAACAGGCAAGCTCCGGTTTGCATTTAACAGCTGTTAAGTTTTTGTTTTGTATTCACTTTCGGTTAAGATATGAATGGTGCATTAGGTCTAGTGTTTGATACTCCTCTTTCATAGCCAAATGACCCATGGAGTATTGGGTAGGTGTCTTTCACCATGTAGAACTACCATGCTTAAGTACGGTTCGGTAGAAGTCGAGTTGTGAGATGCTACTCGCAGTTTCAGGAACAACAGGGGCATACGGGATTGGTTCATAAATGAATTAGCAAGTTAAAGTTGAGACCGGAAGGTTGTAGGGGCAGCAGGACATAGGGGTCTGGGTGCTGTAGACCTGTCCACGTCGGTCAAGGACCAATCCGTATGCGGCCCTGTTGAACAAGTTCGAGTTGTGTACCGAACTCATGCTGGCTATATGGGACCCAGTAAACCGATGTACCTCGGGAAGCTGTCGTTGGGACTTTTCGGGTCGCCTCAGGCGGACGGCCGGTGTGCAGTATGTGGGGAACATTCTCATGACATCTCACGTTGGCAGGTGCACCATGAGAGTGGCTACTGTACGAAGCGACTTGATCGATTCAGCGGGGGTGAAACGGGTGAAAGGCTGCCACGTACGACGTTTGTGATGGTTGTTGTAGGCAACGTCGAGTACGGGTGTACGTGTCATGTAGTCCGGGTGTTATTGATTCGAATCACCGTCGCTCACGGAATCACTACAGGAAAAACGATCATTGACGACGGCTAAATTTATTGTCGACGGGGCCGTCGTCTTTAATTTTATTGACGACGGCTTTGTCTAGCCGTCGTCAATAACACTGTTATTGACGACGGCCAGACGAGCACCGTCATCAATAAATAATTGACGACGGTGCCCGTCGTCTTTAACTTAATTCAGGCCCACCCGAGGAGTTATTAATGACGGTGACCTAGCACCGTCGTCAATAACACAGTTATTGACGACAGCTGAACGAGTACCGTTGTCAATAAATAATTGACGACGGTGCCCGTCGTCTTTAACTTAATTTGGGCCCACCCGAGGAGTTATTGACGACGGTGACCTAGCACCGTCGTCAATAACACAGTTATGTTATTGACAACAGCTGAACGAGTACCGTCGTCAATAAATTATTGACGACGGTACCCGTCGTCTTTAACTTTTATTGACGACGGTGACCAGGCACCGTCGTCAATAACGGGACATATAACCCGTACACGAGCCGGGAGGCGGCCAGTGCCGCCTCCCCACTCGCGCCGAGGTCTCGTCGCCACCGCCCTCCCCACCAATCCCCGCCGCTGCCGCCGCCGGCCGCCTCCCGACTCGCGCCGAGGTCTCGTCGCCGCCGCCCTCCCCGCCGGTCCCTGCCGCCGCTGCCGGTCTCCGGTCCCCGCCACTGCCGCCAGAGGTAAGTCCCCCTCCGGCCCTCCCCCCGCTCTCCCCCTCCCCCTCTGGCCTTACCCCCGCTCTCCCCCTCCCCCTCTGGCCCTCCCCCCGTACAATCTGTTTGTCCTGCTGCTGGACGACTCAAAGTTCCAAAGAGCACACCACTGCCAACCAAATCCAGAACTGCTCTAGTATTATATTACTCTCCCCATTACAATATATGTATGTGTGTGTATATTTATCTAGAAAAAGAACAAAAAACATAGATCATCCTGTACTATGTATCTGGTTGTAAAATTCTTTGTTTATATTGCACCATGCCATCTATTTCAAACTCCTGCTTTAACCATCTTTATATTTGAAGACTTTTCCATCAACCTAGAATGTTTTCAAGATGTGCAAACAACATCAGTTGATGACAACCCAGCTTCTAGAGTTGCTACACCCCAGCTCCTTGTAACCTGTTAAATTTCAGAACCCTGAGCCTCACTCTCTCCCATAGCAATGAAAAATGAGAAATGGAAGATGTAGGGACGTCATGTCTTTTAAATACCTTTTTAGGAATCGGAGGGGGCAGAAGTAGCTTGAAGCCTAGCAAGATTCTTCTGAAGCTGGCCCAAATGAAATGCAGTAACAAGCCACAGGAAGCAGAGCTGATATAAAAAAACTGTTAAGACGTATGTACCAGAACTTAATAAATCCAAAAACATGGTTGGCACACACAAAACTTTATGTATCAAGTCCTTGAAGAAATTATCCGATACCAGGGTCATTTTTCTTTTTTCTGTACAACTACAAAAGGGGCTACAACAAACTGCTAGAACTGCCGCCCTCTAGTAGGAATATTGGATGAAGGAGAGACGGTACATGCATTCGAGCAAGCAAGACAACAAATGCAGATCCTTTTTACACGAAGGGCCCTGATATTAGGACCACGAGAGTATTGCAATCGCTGACTTTGGCGGATGCATCATGCCTTTTTGTATTATTTACCTTAGTAGGATTTGCAATTGCGTTCCCAAAATTATATTCTTATTAGAACAGTTTCGATATCATCTTCACAAGAGACAACTTGCCATTTTGCCATATTTGTTTCTTTAGGAAGAAATATCACCTTTTTATGTTGGTATCGTTGCCTTGTCAATGAAAGTATAGAATGCACAACACCTTCTACACTAACTGTGTATGTACAGTGTATTCACATCATCAGTGCAGTTGTCAGTTATTACATACCCTCCCCCTGCTCTCCCCCTCCCCCTCCGGCCCTGCCCCCCGCTCTCCCTCTCCCCCTCCGGCCTCTCCCCCGCGAGGCCGAGGAGGAGCGCGACAGTATGTAATATGCTTAGAACTAGAAGCAATATGAATCTAACTCAATCTGAAAGTGGAGCGGGCTTGTCCACTAGCCCACTTAGTCCACCTCACTGAAAACATGCTAATGACCATCACAACGACCCGCAACTTTGCTAGCGGGTTGAAGTGGGTCTCATCCACGCGCCCGCTGGATACTGTGGACGCGCCGCACAAACCCGCTAATCCCACATATATCTGCAAGGCCCGCTTTCAGAATTCGTTCCTCTACTGTTCAAATCAATGTATCGAGCTCTAACACAGCACCACCTCTGAGCCGCCGCCAGCCAGCCAATGGTGATAGCCCACCCAACTGTTCTGCAGTCCTCCTCATTATCTGAAACAAGCATATTCTATGATGGGATGCAGGAATAACCTCAGTAATAGCCCACCCAACCGTTCTGCAGTCCCCCGCCGCTCGCCACGCCCCAAGCCCCGCCCTGCCGCGCCGCCCGACCTTAGTTGATTAATTGTTTAATTAGTATTGTAATTGATTATTGTTTAAATAATACTTTGATTGATTGCGTGATTAGTTACTATATGTAAATAAATGGGTTTCGGCCCGGTCCGGCCTGACACGACCCATTTAGGGTCTGTCACGGCCCATTTATTGGTAATGTATTAGTCGAGACAGGCACGGAGGATGGCAAGCTCCCGCGCATGGACGGCGGGCCCCGACGGTGCGGTTTCATCTTTGACCCACTTACGGCGGGGCATAACGTACGACGGCTAACCCTAGGCGTCGTAAGATAATGGCAGGCCCCAACGGGGCACAACTTAGGACGGCTGACCCACTTCTTTGTCTCTAGTTCTTTCCTTCTCTCTCGTTCTTTCCTCTCTCTCTTTTAAATGACTCAAAAACGAAAGATTGACGTAAACCTATACAACATGCATCACCCGTTTCGAACGGACCTGTCTCACATGTGTTACGCATGTGAGGCGTGTACGTTCGGAATTGTTCCTTTTTGGACAGCCTGGGAGTGACCGAGGGGGCGTGGCATGTGATGAGACGCTGGTTTATATCTAGACGAGATTTCGACGGCATAACCCTGTTGTTCTCTGCTGCACCATTTTCGGGCGTGCAGTGGAGAACAGCGAGGTTATGCTGCCAAAATTTCGTTCGGATCCATACCACGAGTCTCGTCATGAGCACGCTCCGCTCGATCACTCTTGGGTGGGTTTAGGACCTATCCTTTCCAATAGATGTAGGGCCGTGACATAAATAAATTATAAAGTAACTATAATTTCCTTGACATTAAACTGCAGATTCTAACATGGGTAAGGATCGTAGTTGGATGTATACCGGTTGGAAGAACAGTTCTGGTGGTCACTTGGATGAGTGGTTCGCAAAGACAGATGCTTTTGTAGATCTAGCTTTTTCATTATCAAATATCGATAAGGTGCGGTGTCCATGTACGAAATGTCAAGGTGCAAAGTGTTGGGACAAAGTGAATTTGGCGTTTCACTTATGTCGATACGGTTTCATGCAAGATTATGGGGTGTGGACCTTTCACGGTGAGACATCTTCTCAACCCTTACAAGTTTCAGATGAGAATGACAACACGGGGGTCGATAGGATGGACGAGATGTTTGATGTCATAAATCCTGAATTGATGGAGGATCCTCCTACAACGGAGGTTGAAGCGTTTTTCACGCTTCTCAAAGCTTCAGAAGAGCCGTTGCATGAACACACCGAAGTGACGCTCCTTACTTTCATGACTAGATTTATGGCCATTAAGTATAAGTATTTCTTCTCCAATAACTGCTACAACGATCTCATCAAATTGATCAGCGATATACTTCCACAACCACATAAAGTGCCTAAAGATATGTATCAGTCTAAGAAGTTGATTTCTGGTCTAGGTATGAAATATGAGAAGAATGATATGTGTCTAGACAATTGCATGCTTTTTTGGAGAGAGTATGCCAACGAGAACAAGTGCTTAAAATGTGGTAAAGCGAGATTTGTCGAAGTTGTTAATGACGACGGTTCAAAAGTAATGACTCAAGTCACACAGAAGCAGCTTCGCTACTTGCCTGTCACACCTAGGTTCAAGCGTTTGTTTCTATCTAAAAAAATAGTTAGACACATGAGGTGGCATAAAGAAGGTGTACGTGAGAACAACAGCATGATGGTGCACCCGTCGGACGGTGAGGCATGGAAGGCGCTTGACCGCTTCGATCCAGATTTCGCCAATGACGCAAGAAATATTCGCTTTGGGTTGGCGACAGATGGCTTCTCACCGTTTAGTACAAACGCCACACCATACTCTTGTTGGCCCGTGTTCGCTATTCCGTACAACTTACCACCATCGCTTTGTATGAAGTATGAGTTCATGTTCCTATGCCTTATTGTACCTGGACCGGATCATCCTGGTTCACGACTGAACGTGATGATGCAGCCATTGATTGAAGAGTTCAAAATGTTATGGACAGGAGTCGAAGCGTACGACTGTTATAGAAAACAGAAATTCAACCTTCGAGCTCCGTACTTGTGGTCTGTTCATGATTTTCCAGCTTACGGCATGTTTTCTGGCTGGAGCACTCATGGTCGATTGACATGTTCAATATGTGCTTCGGACATGGATTGTTTTCGTCTAAGTCATGGTGGCAAGATATGCTACTTTGATTGTCATAGACGTTGGTTACCGCCAAATCACGTGTTTAGGCAATAGAGAAATGCCTTCGGGAAGGGTACCATTGTAAAAAAGGGACCACCACAACGTCTGAACGGGTCAGAAATTGTTAAACAGCTCAACAATCTAGTGCCAGATGAAGGTCGTCCTGGATATTTTGTTGGTTATGGAGAGGATCACAATTGGACTCATATATGTGCACTATGGGAGTTACCGAATATGAAGTCTTTAATTCTAATGCATAACATTGATGTCATGCACCAGGAACGTAACATGGGCGAATGCATCATAAGCACGTGCTTGGATATGAAGGGCAAAACAAAAGACAATATAAAAGCTCGGAAGGAATTGGCAGAGGTTTGTAACCGACCAAGTCTTGAGCTCTCCGAAGCTGGTGGCAAACCACGAGCTTCTTTCTGCCTTCGACCAAAAGAAAAGAAATAAGTCTTCAAGTGGTTGAAACAGTTGAAGTTCCCAGACGGTTATGCTGCTAGCCTGAGAAGAGCCGTTAATGTTAAGACTGGAAATCTTACTGGTTTGAAGAGCCATGATTATCACATAATCATGGAAAGACTTCTGCCGGTTATGTTTCGAGGCTATCTTGACGATGAGGTGTGGAAGGTGTTAGCCGAGCTTAGCTATTTTTATAGACAGCTTTGTGCTAAAGAAATCAAAAGGGAGATGATGGAGAAGTTGGAAAAAGAGATACCCGTGCTTTTATGTAAGATGGAAAAAGTATTTCCTCCAGGGTTCTTCAATCCAATGCAACACCTTCTAATCCATCTTCCATATGAAGCTAAAGTAGGCGGCCATGTTCAATATAGGTGGATGTACCACATTGAAAGAGCACTCAGATGTTTAAAACCGATGGTTCATAATAGGGCAAGGGTTGAAGGATGCATCGCCGAAGCATTTACACTTCAGGAGATAGGATACTTTTCAAGTGTCTACTTTGCAGGAGAACAAAATGTTAATGCATCGGTATTGCGGTACAATATGGCTGAAGCAACCTCTTGTAGCAAACTCTCACTTTTTCAAACGAGAGGCACCACTGTTGGTAGTGGCACGAGCTATGATGCTTCAACAGATGAAAAGACAGCTGCTCTGTTATACATGTACGCTAACATAGATGGGATGGACAATTTTTTTCAGTAAGTGGTTGTTCAACATCTATACTAATTTGCGTGGTGTGTTATACATCTACGCTAATAATTCTGTTTTGTCCTTATTTAGTGAGTTCGATCGACAAAATTGGAAGTCTAAGCAGCAACCTACTAGCAAGCAAATACAAGCGATGCGACATTATGGAGTAAATGGAGGACCTAACTTCCAAACCTGGTTTCGAAATCATGTAACGTTTTCCTTGTCTTGTTCCTCTTAGTAATTATGTTCATAGCATAAAATAGTCTTCTTACTTCATATGTTGGACAGTGCAAGACACAAGCCGGTGTTCATGAAGATTTGCGACAACTGTCCAACGGATCCATTAAAGTTAAACTCTTTGGTCGATATGATGTCAATGGGTTCCGATTTCGTTCAACTCAATTTGAAGCTCAACGTCCTCTAAGGGCAACATCAAACACCGGAGTTGTGACGAGGGCCGCCGATGCCGAAGGACGTGAAACTAATTTCTATGGGATCATAAACAAAATCCTAGAATTTAGTTTTGCCGGGAGTAAAGACCTTAAAGTAGTCTTCTTTGACTGCGATTGGTTTGATAATAACAATGGAACTCGACAAAACCAATTTGGCATGGTAGAAGTCAAACACAAGGACCGACTACGAGGCTACGACACCTTTGTCCTTGCACACCAAGTCGAACAAGTGTACTATCTACAATATCCATGCGAAAAACTTAGTGCATGGTGGGTTGTACAAAAATTGAATCCTCGTGAGCGGTTATATACACCGAACAATACTGGTTACATTGATGAGGCTGATGTTGTTTACCAAGAAGAAGAGTTGTCGGATTCTTTTGTCGTTGAGCCTGGTCTACGAGTCGATGAATTAGTTGGAGATGCACAAGATGTACAGACTCATAATGTGAAAAAACGAAAACGGCGAACAACCACGACAAAAGATCGATGGTCCGGTTTACGAAGTAGAGTACATGATCGTGATACTGATGAATTTTGAAATTGAGTACAAGTAACGTTTCCTTCATCTCTTCTTTCGTCTTCTATATTTTCCTTTAAATTCATTATCAAATTTCCTTTCATCAGGATGTCGTCGAGCAGTAGACGACGGGGGATGCGGGGCTTTCTGCCTCCGAGAGCAGACTCCGTTCTCCAGGGCTGTCAGTCTAGCAATGGTAGACTGTCTCAGCTGTTGGGCCTCGACAGAGGCCAGGGGTCACGAGAGCGGTCACGACAGGTAAAGAATATCAAATTACATAAATTATATAAATAACTTTCTTAAATCTATATTACCAATCTTCAAAATTTTAGGACGACTCTACGTCTGAGGAGACAGAGGCCAGGGGTCCTCTTCAGACACCACAGGTTTCGGAGCGTGTTACAGATCCTGCTTCGGATCCTCTTCAGGTTCCGGCACCGCAGGCATCAGACCCTGCTTCGGAGCCTTCCACAGAGCTTGATGTGGAGCCGGCTCCACAGCATCGTTACAGGAGGAGCCACTACGTGGCTCCTCCTCCGGTTCCTGCACGGCTAGAAGATCGGGTCGTTATTGGTCCGGTTGGCGATAGGTAAGTAAATCTATAACAAATCAATTTAGATATTTTAACACTTATATATGTACTATTTGAGAATCGTGTATTAGGTCTTGGGCTGATGACTTATTCACGGGTCAATGACGCCACCGCCAGGTCAACGCTGTCCTGGGCCAGATCATCCGTTGTCACTACCCCGGTCTAGTGAACGGATGGGCTGCTACGTCTTGGGACGATTACGCTACGGCCCAGGATATTACCTATGGCAACCACCAGGAGCATGTGTGGCATGAATTCATGGTAAGTAAATCGTCTATTCGTTAAATGCGAACCTATTATATGTTAAAAACATTAACTTGTATATTTCTTCTTGTAGAAATATTACCGTTTGGAGGACGAGGCCCAGCTGGATCACACTCGCCTGGTCTTCAACAACAACGCTAGGAAGCTCCTGACGCAGTCGATTTCAACGGCTCGCATTCAGGCTACGAAGGCGTACTATAAGTTGCATCCGGACGAGGGTGAGCCGGGGCAGTTTAGGGATGTGGCGGACAAGTACTTGACGGAGGCACAATACGCAGAGGTAAATTCTTTATTTTACTTTGCTTCATTATCCAATTTTCATCAATGTTTTCATCCAACAACAAATGTGTGCAGGTCAGCGTACCGTGGCTTGAGTCCTGTCCAGACGCCTACAGTTCCCTATGTGCTCGTTGGGCGAGCCAGGGCTTCCAAGGCGTGTCGATGATCCGCCGACAGAGTCGAGGGACAGACGGGAAACACCGTTGGCGGGGACGGCTACGTACGCCTTGCTAAACGGATGGTAAGTGATACTCGAATTATATTCTAGTTAATTTCTATCGCTATCATTGTGCTAACATGTATCGATAGGAGCGCGAGATCGGTCGGGAGCCGACCGCTATCCAGGTGTGGAGGAGGGGTCATATGGGAAGTGACCCCTCGTAGCCTGATCAGCTGTCTTCTCAGACAGCGACGGAGACGTTGGTGGGTTTTTTAGTTGACTTAATTGTATTCTCTTTAAAACTTCTGATGACTTTAATTTTCTGTATTTTTAGGAAAAGTGTTGGGAGGAGGTGCGGAGGCTTCGAGGCGACGATTACGATTGGCAGAACTCGCCGATCGTACCTGAAGCCGCCTATGCAAGCGGTGGCGGTAAACCTCACGGCCGGTGAGTTCTGTTGTTTTTCATTTACTTTCATGAACTTCGAGACACGAAACTTTAATACTCTTACTTCTTTGTGTAGGTTGGCCATCTTCGATGGAGTAGTAGACTCGAGGGAGGCGCGGTCTTACTCGAGGGCCTCTTCATCGCAGGGTGGATCCAGCAAGTGTGGCAGCCGCGATCTGGAGCTCCAGAGTGTCCAGGAGGAGCTCCAGAGGACGCAGGAAGCGCTGAGGCTCGCGAACGAGAGGCAGGCAGCCGAGCTCCGGGCTAGGGACGAGTATCAACACTCGTACATGCTACAGCTGCAAGCTGCCATGCAGGTAAGTTCAGATCATTGTACTCAACGTTTCTAATATATAAATGACATGTATAATAATTTACTTCATATTTGCAGGCTATGGCCACAGGACAGCCTGTTGTCTTTCCTCAGTGGGCGCCGCCACCGATACAGCTACCACAGGGGCCGACGTCAGGAGCACAGGTACAAAATTTCTCATAATAGCTGCAACTAGTTAAACTTGCTCAAATTTAGTTGAATTTGATCAAACTTACTTAAACTTAGAGAAAACTAGTTAAACATCCTCAAACTGAGTAAAATATAGTACAACTTACTCAACTATAGTCAAATATGACCAAACTTACTCAAACATAGCCAAAACTATTTGAACTAGCTCAAACACAAACACTACTAGTCCATACTTCTCAAACTTAGTAAAATATGAGCAAACTTACTCAAACATAGCCAAATCTAGCTAACTTGCTCAATTCTAACTTGTAATGAGTTTATTTAATCATATACACATTTGTGAACTTCTAATTTGTCTAACTATACATGTACATCATAGGGATCGGCAACGCGGGCTCAGGAAACTCCATCCCCTTAGCAACCAGCGTTTGGACGAGCGCACGACAACTTCCTAGACTCCGGTGGCAGCGGTCGGGGTAGCGTAGGGTAGTGTGGCACGCATATAGTGTTTTTGTGCCTGCCTGTGATGTATATTTTGATTGCCTGTGATCTGGCCATCGAGCCAGGGCTAGCCTCGAAGCCAGGGCAGGATTTTCTGTTTTTTTTTAAAAAAATTGGAAAGCTTATTGATGACGGTTTCTGGTACTTGGCCGTCGTCAATAAGCCATTAGTATTGACGACGGCCAGGTACCAGAAACCGTCGTCAATAAGCCATTGTTATTGACGACGGCCCAGTAGAAACCGTCGTCAATAAGCCACTGTTATTGACGACGGCCAAGTAGAAACCGTCATCAATAAGCCACGGTTACTGACGACGGTTCAAATCCTGGCCGTCGTCAATACTCTGCTCTAGATTATTGACGACAGCCTGATTTAGCTGTCGTCAATAAGCCATTGTTATTGACGACGGCCAGCTACCAGAAACCGTCTTCAATAAGCCATCGTTACTGATGACGGTTCATATTAGCTGTCGTCAATAAGATTATTGACGACGGTTACCGTCGTCAATAAAGTTATTGACGACTAATAATTGACGACAGCCGAAAACCATCGTCTATAAAGTTTTACCGTCGTCAATAAGTTATTGACGACGGTAATGTTCTTATTGACGATGGTTTCTGGCCGTCAACTATTGTCCGGATTCCTGTAGTGAATGGACCGAGCATACTTGTTCTCACAGTCGTGACGTAGTAAGGACATGCATGAGAAAGGAACTAATCATTTTGATGTGAAGTATCATACTAGCTTTGTATTGGATCTTGATGAATAGGCTAGTGCAAACTCGATTCTTTTATGCCATGAGAAATTTACATCGGGGGACGTTTCTTGTTTGATTGTGGACTCCTGATGTGGCGTCCCCAGGTTACTTAAAATGCTGTAATTAATACCTGAAAGTAAGGATTCACTTTTAGGCGAGTTTAATTATGCTTATGACATCCTATGTTAGGTTCATAACCTCACTTAGAGTTTCATGTTTAGGGTGACGGTTAAATCTTGCTGAGCGTTATGCTCACGGATGCTATCCAAGTTGTTTTGCAGGTAATTGACTCGATGCTTATGAGAAGGGGTGCCGATGAGACTCGGAAACCTCCGAGTGCTTATTCAAAGAGCATCCTCGCCGCTGCAGATTGTCTTCGTATTGCTAGTAAGAAACGTCCGCGGGCCGGACCGTTTCTTTGTTGCTAGTTTAGATATGAGTCGTGAGAGTGATAGTCTTCCGCTCTAGCTTACTCTGGTATTCTTATTTGTAAAACAATCTTGTACGCTTCCGCAAACTATTTATGTAATATGATGTGTTTCTTCGACCCGTGTGCTGTTGGGTGCCGCATATCACGGCACCACCCAACAAGGTCCTGTGGTCCCTCACAACGTGGTATCAGTGCTGTTACACATGGTATCAGAGCTGCTACAGTGTGCTAGGCAGTTAAGATCCTATGTGTGAAGTTTGAAACACAACAAACCCGATTTGAGGATGAATTTTCCAATTCCTTACCTCAAGGTCAGTGTCTGTCGCCCGGGAGAAAATCTTGAAATTCTCCCTCTGTGATCAATGGCTAGGGCTGAGCTTCGAAGGTGAGCAACTGTCACACCCGGTTTCTCCGAAGAACAACCGAGTGAATATCACATGTATGCCAGGATCATTTTCTCATACATGTGATGACAAATAGTGAAGCATCATTTATTACAAGCCAGGTGTCGAATATAAATAAGTCTTACATAGCATACGTCTCGATGGACGATAATAAGTTCATGACATATAAATAAAACAGCAGCGGAATATTATTCTTGTGGGCTCCGTCACAGGCGTTGCCCAGGGGACTCCATGAACCTAGAATCCTTCTTCGGGTTCGAAGTCTTGGTCATTGAACACCACATCATCCCCTTGACATGAGCAGCAATTTAAACCCACAAATATACAAGTTTGAGTACCGTTGGTACTCAGCAAGTGTGGGAAAGTTATGTCAAGCATGGCTAGAGCAAGGAGAGATTGACTCATGGTTAAAGCACTACGCAATTAATACCTATTACCTTAGCTTATTAAGCACCTACATTACTACACAGGTGAAATGGTCCCAATCTCCCAACCCATCATCAAAATCAAGTAACCATAATCATCATATCCAATGTCAAGCTCCCCACTTAACATCCTCAACTTCCAAATCCATCTATCCTCTAATCATGAATAAGTCCAAGCCGATGTTGACCGTGAGCACGACTGTCATGACAGTTTTGACTCTGCAGAGTTTGCACTACTGTACCCACATGTAGTGATTTCATCCCCCGTTGTCGGGTGGACTAAAAGAACCTCCATTATGCCAGTGGCCGCGAACCACATTCACACTTCCCAGGTGTGTAGCCAGGAGATCACTACGAAGCCTTTACAAAGGGATTCCCGACGAGCGTGGGCCCACTGAGGTTTCACCCCTAACAGCATACAAGAGGCTCCAACCCCGCTGCAGTGGCCCCCTCTTGAGCCTTGCGGTTCATATGGTAGTCCAGCTGACACCTATTCCCCGCACCATCCAACACACCCATACTACGCCGGGGATACACCTAATTAATTGGCCAAGCTGCCCCATCTCAGCATGTGGTTGGCACGGTAAAGCCAGGTTACATGCTCCATGAACCGGTCCTTAGGATCCAGGCTAGTACTATACACAAACTCGAGTCTCGTGCACCCAGCACCAACCAAATCATCCAACTTGCCTCGATCCCTACCTCTACATAACTCATAATATCTCATTCAAGAGTAAGGTAAATAAATTGATGATCTCATATCCCAATTATCCCATTCTAAGCATGGCTAAGCATAAGCATATAAGTAAATGACATGATAAAATAAATCCCAACCCAAGCTACAAGGAAACAAGGTAATGCAATTCTAGGGAAACTTCCTAGCATGGGTTTCATATTTCAATTGACAATGCAATAAATTCTATCTACACATCCTAGTATAGGATCAAAGTGGTCAAGGACACTTGCCTTCTTCCTACTGCTCTGAGAATGGAAAGTCTTGGTCTTGGAAGGGGAGAACTTGCTCTAGGGCAGGTTCTACTCATGCCAATACACATAGCAAAAGAAAACAACAATCCATAAGACATAGTTCACACTTTCACTTCATACAAACCACACATACATACCTATGAAAGTCATTCACATTACTAAGTGTTGTGGTTATCCTAGATGTGTTGATTTTTGGCCTACATGCACTTTTAAACATATGTATATGATTTCTAACTTTTGTATTCAGATTTCTATTTGCACACTGTATATGAATTTCCAATTTAAACAAATTCTTTAATACACTCTTTAGCTACCAAGTTTGCATGGAAGGTAATTTCCTACTCCAAATGGGTTTTCAGATCTTCTACCAAATCCTAAACGGAAGTCTTTGGATTTGGAGACTTCATTTATCATTTTCTAGTTATGCATACCTATTTTCCTATATTTTCCAGATTTATTTTCTATGCCTAAAAGTGAGTTTTAATATTAAATAGTAGGGCATATCATCTACACAGAATAGGTTCTGATCTAAAATATTAAATAATATATTTTTGAACTTCTCCTCTGATGTGAACTAATTTAAATTTATTTTACCAATTTTCAGAATTATTTCCTAACCTAAAAATGTGTCCCTATAACTAATAAATGTGAACAATCAATTAGACAGATTCATTTCAGCTTAAAATCTATTTTTAACTCATTCTAAAGTTTTCCAAGTGTTAGGAGAGTTTAAATTTGAATTTACAATGTGTTTGCCTCACCTTTTTAAATTTAAATCCTAATCACATATTCAAATTTCTGAATTTAATATCATATAGGGTCAAAAAGGTAAATCCACCCTACTACAGGGTCTAATTTATTATTTTACAAATTTCCAGGGGTCTAACTACACATAACAGAGGGGTTTTGCTATTTTTTATTAAGTCCAGGGGCTAAAACTGATTTTTAAATGAATTTACACGAATTTCTGAAGTTCCAGGGGCTAGATCAGAAGTTTCCGGGGCTAGCTCGTGTTTTCCGAGATCCCCAGGGGGTAGCGCGTAAGAATCCCGGCCTCTATAACGCGGGGCTAATGTGGACCGTCCGATTTAAAGTGGACGGCTCAGATTAGATCATCGAACCGGTACGCGTGGGTTTTATCTCTACCGTGCGATTTAAAATAGATGGCGCACAAGAGGCCACGTAGCTCCTGGCCGGAGTTCGGCCGCGCGTGCGGCGGCGCACGGTGGCAAAGGCGCGATCTCGCCGGCGAGGTCACAGATCTTCATCTACAGACGCTAACACCCGGCCTTTTTGGTAGCAAACGATAGAGGGGAGGTAGGGGAGCTCACCTAGGCTAATTTCTTAGGCCTGAAAGACTCGGAACAATTTCTTAGGCCTGAAAGACTCGGAACTCGGTCGGCGACGAGGACAGGCGGCAGCGGCTTGCGGTGCTCGTCGAAGTGGCCGTTGAGGCGGTGATCCCTTGGAGTTCTAGGGTCGTGACGCTTCACTGTGGTCTAGAGATGGCACACCGATGATTAGGATGGATTGAAACCGTGTAATTTGGAAGTTCCACCGGCGATCGGTGGCGGTACTCACCGGCGAGCGCCGGGATGGTCGTTTCCGATGGCGTTTCCCTCCGGGGTCGGTGTCTACAGCTTGTGCGCGGTGCTGCGGGGTCACGAGATTGGTTTGACAGAGGGAGACGACGACGCTCTTGGGAAATTCCGAGCTCAACGGCGGCGGCGCTCACCGGGAGAAAACTGCTCGTGCGAGGGGAGGGCGGCGGGTTCATATGTTTTTATCAGGGCCAGGGACGCGGGGGTTTGTTGCGATCGAGCTGGCCGGCGCGAGGAATTCGGTGTCGGGTCGAGCGCGAAGAATCCGGGAGCGTCGGGTGTGATCGGCGCGGGGGAAAAGTCCGGGCCGTTGGGGGCGCGCGGGGAAGAAGATGACATGCGGGCCCCGCGTGTCAGTGAGAGTGAGAGAGAGGGGCGCGGGTTTGGGGCTGGCGCGGGGAGATTGGGCCGGCTGGCAGGTTTCGGCCCACTGGCCGGCTGGGTTTTTTTTCCTTTTCTTTTCTGTTTTGATTTGAATTTGAATTCCAGTTTGAATTTAAATTTCTGCACCACATGCAATACGTCCAAAAATTTTTAAATTCCCCTCTTTAGCAGATTTTGGGGTGTTACAGCTCTACCCCCCTTAAAAGAAATCTCGTCCTCGAGATTGATGGTTCTAGGAAAACAATTCCGGAAACTGTGCCTTAAGCTCGTCTTCTCGCTCCCATGTGGCTTCCTCTTTCGAGTGATGCTTCCACTGTACCTTGCACATCCGGATTCTTTTATTTCTTGTGAGGCGTTCCATTGTCTCCAAAATCTTGACCGGTTGCTCGGCATAAGATAGATCTTCTCCTACGTCAATCTCATTCATTGGTAACATCTCTTCAGGTGTCCTCAGACATTTCTTGAGCTGTGACACATGGAATACATCGTGCACATCCGATAGGCGAGCTGGTAGTTCTAGTTGATATGCCACTTCACCTTTCCTCTCTAGAACCTGAAAGGGTCCGATGTATCGAGGTGATAACTTTCCTTTCACCTTGAACCGACGAAGTCCTCGGATAGGGGACACCTTGAGATAAACATAGTCCCCCACGTTGAAAACGAGCTCTCTTCTCCGTACATCGGCATAGCTCTTTTGTCGTGTTTGTGCTATCCTCAAGTTGTTGCGGATTTCCCTCACTTTCGCCTCGGCTTCTTGTAGTACCTCAGGCCCAAACACTTTACTTTCCCCCGTTTGGTTCCAAAATAGGGGAGTTCTGCACTTCCTCCCATACAAAGCCTCAAATGGTGACATCTTCATACTATACTGATAGTCGTTGTTATATGAGAACTCCGCATACGGTAAGTTCTTATCCCAACTCCTATTGTTCTTGAGCGCACACGCTCTCAGCATATCCTCAAGGATCTGATTGGTTCTTTCTGTCTGCCCGTCAGTCTGGGGGTGATAGGCAGAACTGAAATTTAGATGGCTTCCCATGGTTTCATGTAGCTTCTGCCAGGACCTTGAGGTGAACCGTGTCCCTCGATCTGACACTATCTTCTTTGGCACTCCATGGAAACACACGATCCTTGACATGTATAATTCTGCCAATTTGGATCCGCTGTAGCTTTCTTTCACGGGGATCAAATCAGCTACCTTGGTTAGCCTGTCGATGATGACCCATATCGAATCATAACCTGATTGGGTCCTAGGTAGTCCCACTATGAAATCCATACCTATTTCTTCCCATTTCCATTCAGGCACTTTGAGTGGTTGCAATAATCCCGCGGGTCGTTGATGTTCTGCTTTCACCAACTGACATGTGTCACATAGGGCAACATGTTCCGCGACATCCCGCTTCATGCCATACCACCAATACCTGCTCTTGAGGTCATGGTACATCTTCATACTCCTAGGATGAATGGAATAGTCAGAATCATGAGCCTCCTTCAAAATCAATTCACGGATCTCCTTCACTTCAGGCACACAGATTCTTTTCCCGTGCCACACCGTACCTTTTTCATCCTCTCTGAAACCAGGGGCCTTATTATCCTTGATGAGTTCTCTGATTTCTTGTATCTTCTCATCAGTCTTTTGACCGTCGCGTATATCTTGCTCTAATGTGGAGTCCACTTCCATGGTGACGGCCTCACCACTATTCACCAGACATAGATTTAGTTTTACAACCTCTTCCTTCAGTTCTGTAGGCATGTCCTTTAAGCTTAACCTATTGACCTGCACCTTCCGGCTTAAAGCATCTGCTATGACGTTCGCTTTCCCAGGATGATAGTTGATGCCCACATCAAAGTCATTAATTAGCTCTAACCATCTCCTTTGTCTGAGGTTGAGATCTGGCTGTGTGAAAATATACTTTAAGCTCTTATGATCCGTATATATCTCTGTCCTCTTCCCCATCAAGTAATGCTGCCAAATCTTCAACGTGTGTACCACTGCGGCTAGCTCTAGGTCATGCGTAGGATAGTTCTTCTCGTGTTTCCGGAGCTGCCGGGACGCATAAGCTACGACATGCCTCTCTTGCATGAGAACACATCCCAACCCGTTTCCAGAGGCATCGCAGTACACCGAAAAGTTCTTCTGCATATCTGGCATAACTAGCACTTGGGCTGTTGTCAATCTTTTCGTCAGCTCCTGAAAACTCGTCTCGCACTGCAGTGTCCATGTGAATGTGATTCCCTTCTCCAACAATTTGTTGAGGGGTCTCAAAATCTTGGAGAAACCCTCGATAAATCGTCGATAATACCCAACCAATCCTAAGAAGCTTCGAACTTCCCCGACATTCTCAGGGGTCTTCCACTTCTTTACATCCTCGATCTTGGAGGGATCTACGGAGATTCCTCCCTCCGAGATTATATGTCCTAAGAAGGGGACTCTCTTCAGCCAAAACTCACACTTTCTCAACTTGGCATATAGTTGGTGTTCTTTCAGCTTTTGCAACACCAACCTTAGAAGTTCCTCATGTTCTTCTTCATCTTTGGAGAAGACGAGAATGTCATCAATGAAAACCACCACAAATTTGTCCAGATATTCCATGAATACCTTGTTCATGAGATGCATGAAGTATGCCGAGGCATTAGTTAGCCCGAAAGGCATGATAGTGTATTCATACAGTCCGTACCGGGATACGAAAGTTGTCTTTGGAATATATGTTAGCCTTATCTTAAGTTGGTGGTATCCCGACCTGAGATCAATTTTCGAGAACACACAAGCTCCCCTCAACTGATCAAACAAGTCTTCAATGCGGGGTAATGGGTACTTGTTCTTGATGGTTACTTCATTCAATGCACGGTAGTCTACGCACAACCTTTGGGTTCCGTCCTTCTTGGGCAAAAATATCACTGGAGCTTCCCATGGTGAGGAACTAGGACGAATGTACCGCTTCTTTGTCAATTCTCTTAAATGTTCCTTGAGTTCTTCCAGCTGTTTGGAGTCCATCCAATCTCTTGTATATCGGAGCTGTTCCAGGCACTAGCTCAATCGCGAATTCCACTTCACGATCGGGAGGCATACGTGGCAACTCCTCCAGAAAAAACATCGGGATATTCCCTGATGATTCTGATCTCTTTCACTTCCACATCAACTTGATTGAGTTTAATGTCCCTCCTTGGCTCTTGTATGGTTATGAACTTTACTCTTGTGCCACTAGGGTGAGTTAGTTCCATCGTTCTTGTCGAACAATGGATGATTCCTTTGTGTTTGGCCAACCATTCCATACCCAAAATAATATCTGTCCCTTGTGAGTCTATCACTATGAGGTTTGCAGTAAATACTACCCCATTAATGTCTAGATTCACCTTGGGACACACTTGTCTTGTCCTTATCTCTCCCCCTAGAGAGTTTACTGCTAGCATATGGTTCATTTGTGCTGTTGCTAGATCATGCTTCTTAACAAACCCTTGAGCAATGAACGAGTGGGTAGCACCAGAATCGAACAACAGGGTTGCAATGTGTAAATTGGCAGGAAACTTACCAACTACCACGTCAGGTGCCTCTTGCGCCTCCTCCATGGTCACGTGGTTCACCCGTCCTCGCATCACATTCTGCTGTTGTGGCTGCATGGGCTTCTTCTTTGGGCACTTATGGGCGTAGTGCCCCACTTCACCACAGTTGAAGCATTGCACCCCAACCTTAGGTGCCTGGCCTTTGTTGTCTTGGGGTTGGTTCTGTGGTCCTTGCACTGCTGGTCGAGGTTGATATGTGGGACGAGGCTGCTGTACAAACTGATGCTGCGGCTGTGCCGGTGCTGATGGAGGCCTGAAATTTGGGTTGTACCCTCTGGGTGCTGAGTAGGGTACCACAGCACGGCTCGTCTGCCCTGCGGGTGGTTGCATCAGTCGTGGACGTGTGTTGCTACCCGAGGCTTGGTGTGACCATCCCGCTTTCCTCTTGTTTTCATTTTCCAAGGCCTTCAGCTTCCTCTCCACAACAAATGCTCTGCCCACCATGTTTTGGAAGCTTTCATACTCGTTGGAGGACATTGCACACTGCATTTCCGCAATAAATCCTTCCACAAAGCAGTCCTGTTTCTGCTCATCAGTCTCGATGTCCCGTGGTGCATAACAGGATAGTTGGGTGAATTTAGTGAGGTATTCCCAAACAGTCATGTTTCCTTGCTGCAGCCCCAAAAACTCCTTTCTCTTGTTTTTGAGTTCACCCCTTGGTATGTAATGGTTGCGGAAACTGCGCTTGAACTCTTCCCAAGTGATGTTCTCAGGATCATGATGGGCTGCTACGTAAGCGGTCCACCAATCAGCAGCAGGTCCATGCAATTGGTGAGAGGCAAACAACACCCTCTCATACCCTTGGCATTGTATGATCCTCATCTTGCTCTCAATGGTCTTTAGCCAGTCATCTGCCTCCAGAGGTTCAGCAGCACTTGCAAACTTTGGAGGTTGAGTCCCTAGAAACTCACTCAACCTTGGTTGGCGTGGCACAGCTTGTGGAGGTGGAGCTTGGTGCAAGTTGGCCACCACTTGAGTTAGGCTCTAGATGAGCTGATTCTGATTTTCAAGCATCTGGTGGATAGGATCAGCTCCTTCACGGCGACCACCCCTGTCTTGTCCTCCAGAAAGATGAGGGTTGCCGGCCTCATCGTTGTTGTTGGCGGGGTTGGCACCACGACCCTTTCCTCTTCCGGCCATCTATAATGATCAACCAAATGTTAATTTAAAGCATTACGTATTAACTTCCCAATTTGCTTGTTTTAAACATAAACTTTTGAGGCCTTATTATGTTAATATTTTCTGAGGGTTTCACGTCTCACGTGAAAATAAATGCACTCTTAATTCAAAGGGGTTCACACATCAAAGCAAAGCAACCTAAAGACGAGGTTATGGACAAAGGCCGATGGCTTCCACAACTCATGTCACACACCAAACATTAACACACTATTAACTAAGGTATTGACTCGACTACTCGATAACCTGCTGGACTAAGGGAAAGACTCTACACAACTCATATTACTGAGCTGGCTCCTCGGGATCTTCCTCATTATTGTGGCTGCCCTCTGACTCTGCTTTGGGTGGGGAAGCTGCTGGTGGAGAAGTGCGGCGACGCCTGCTCGCCCGACGGTCTGGGGAGTCAGGAGTCCATGTGTCATTCACGGTGACACACAGTTCATTCCCATCTCCTCTTTCTCTCGCCCTTAAGCTGGCGCGAAGCAACGCCTCAGCCTCCTTCAGGGTGTCACGAACATCCTGAAGCTCCTGCTAACACTCCTGCAGTCGAGTGCTGAGCATAGCAGCATCCTCCAAGCACAGGTCCATGTGCTCATGGGAAGTCCCCTGCTGCACTGGCGGGTACTTGTACTCCGCTGTACCACTCTCACGCTAGAGGACATACATGTACTCAGTCCTGTCCAGGTGGCGACCGTAGATGTAACTCTGGCAGGTGATGGCCTCCCAGGTGACATCCTTCTCGGCATCAACCTGTGTCGCTCGACAAGCTAGAGAGCGGTGGATCTTGAGCAGCTGATTTTCATGGATAATCCTCATTTCTGAACTCCATTCTTCCCGCTTCTCACGGATGGTCCGGGTGGAGCTGTAGTGTATGGTTAGCTTACCCGTATTGCTGGCGGCTTGGAGCATACGCCGAAGACGGCGCAACAAGCCTCCTACTACCAATCCGTAGGAGTGGTACGTCATCGGACGATTCTCCTCTCTTAGGGCGAGGGCAACTACAGGAACTCTCCCTCGGGTGGACTTGCGGGCGGTGCGGATCATGCGAACCATCTAAAACATAAAGCATTTAAAATTAAGTTAGATAAGAGTTTAAACAAAATTGTATTTTAAATAAAAGTTGGGGTAAGATGAATAATGTGACCCCATTAAATAACACCTTCAACCCACACTTTTGTAAAATAGTTTTTAAGAAAATAGGGTCCTTAAATACGTCTATTTCTACGTAGGTCCACGTTCCTACGGGCAACCTTGGCTCTGATACCACATCTGTCACACCCAGTTTCTCCGAAGAACAACCGAGTGAATATCACATGTATGCTAGGATCATTTTCTCATACATGTAATGACAAATAGTGAAGCATCATTTATTACAAGCCAGGTGTCGAATATAAATAAGTCTTACATAGCATACGTCTCGATGGACGATAATAAGTTCATGACATATAAATAAAACAGCAGTGGAATATTATTCTTGTGGGCTCCGTCACAGGCATTGCCCGGGGGACTCCATGAACCTAGAATCCTTCTTTGGGTCCGAAGTCTTGGTCATTGAACACCACATCATCCCCTTGACCTGAGCAGCAATTTAAACCAACAAATATGCAAGTTTGAGTACCGTTGGTACTCAGCAAGTGTGGGAAAGTTAT
Organism: Neostapfia colusana; assembly: GCA_030760725.1. Classification (NCBI taxonomy): domain Eukaryota; kingdom Viridiplantae; phylum Streptophyta; class Magnoliopsida; order Poales; family Poaceae; genus Neostapfia; species Neostapfia colusana. The sequence continues at coordinate 90,226,910 of JASWHV010000002.1, read as the reverse complement.
GTCATGCATGGCTAGAGCAAGGAGAGATTGACTCATGGTTAAAGCACTACGCACCTATTACCTTAGCTTATTAAGCACCTACATTACTACACAAGTGAAATGGTCCCAATCTCCCAACCCATCATCAAAATCAAGTAACCATAATCATCATATCCAATGTCAAGCTCCTCGCTTAACATCCTCAACTTCCAAATCCATCTATCCTCTAATCATGAATAAGTCCAAGCCGCTCTTGACCATGAGCACGGCTGTCATGACAGTTTTGACTCTCCAGAGTTTGCACCACTGTACCCACATGTAGTGATTTCATCCCCCGTTGCCGGGTGGACTAAAAGAACCTCCATTATGCCAGTGGCCGCGAACCACATTCACACTTCCCAGGTGTGTAGCCAGGAGATCACTACGAAGCCTTTACAAAGGAATTCCCGACGAGCGTGGGCCCACTGAGGTTTCACCCCTAACAGCATACAAGAGGCTCCAACCCCGCTGCAGTGGCCCCCTCTTGAGCCTTGCGGTTCATATGGTAGTCCAGCTGACACCTATTCCTCGCACCATCCAACACACCCATACTACGCCGGGGATACACCTAATTAATTGGCCAAGCTGCCCCATCTCAGCATGTGGTTGGCACGGTAAAGCCAGGTTACATGCTCCATGAACCGGTCCTTAGGATCCAGGCAAGTACTAAACACAAACCCGAGTCTCGTGCACCCAGCACCAACCAAATCATCCAACTTGCCTCGATCCCTACCTCTACATAACTCATAATATCTCATTCAAGAGTAAGGTAAATAAATTGATGATCTCATATCCCAATTATCCCATTCTAAGCATGGCTAAGCATAAGCATATAAGTAAATGACATGATAAAATAAATCCCAACCCAAGCTACAATGGAACAAGGTAATGCAATTCTAGGGAAACTTCCTAGCATGGGTTTCATATTTCAATTGACAATGCAATAAATTCTATCTACACATCCTAGTATAGGATCAAAGTGCTCAAGGACACTTGCCTTCTTCCTGCTGCTCTGAGAATGGAAAGTCTTGGTCTTGGAAGGGGAGAACTTACTCTGGGGCAGGTTCTACTCATGCCAATACACATAGCAAAAGAAAACAACAATCCATAAGACATAGTTCACACTTTCACTTCATACAAACCACACATACATACCTATGAAAGTCATTCACATTACTAAGTGTTATGGTTATCCTAGATGTGTTGATTTTTGTCCTACATGCACTTTTAAACATATGTATATGATTTCTAACTTTTGTATTCAGATTTCTGTTTGCACACTATATATTAATTTCCAAATTAAACAAATTCTTTAATACACTCTTTAGCTACCAAGTTTGCATGGAAGGTAATTTCCTACTCCAAGTGGGTTTTCAGATCTTCTACCAAATCCTAAACTGAAGTATTTGGATTTGGAGACTTCATTTATCATTTTCTAGTTATGCATACCTATTTTACTATATTTTCCAGATTTATTTCCTATGCCTAAAAGTGAGTTTTAATATTAAATAGTAGGGCATATCATCTAAACAGAATAGGTTCTGATCTAAAATATTAAATAATATATTTTTGAACTTCTCCTCTGATGTGAACTAATTTAAATTTATTTTACCAATTTTCAGAATTATTTCCTAACCTAAAAATGTGCCCCTATAACTAATAAATGTGAACAATCAATTAGACAGATTCATTTCAGCTTAAAATCTATTTTTAACTCATTCTAAAGTTTTCCAAGTGTTAGGAGAGTTTAAATTTGAATTTACAATGTGTTTGCCTCACCTTTTTAAATTTAAATCCTAATCACATATTCAAATTTCTGAATTTAATATCATATAGGGTCGAAAAGGTAAATCCACCCTACTAAAGGGTCTAATTTATTATTTTACGAATTTCCAGGGGTCTAACTACACATAACAGAGGGGTTTTGCTAATTTTTATTAAGTCCAGGGGCTAAAACTGATTTTTAAATGAATTTACACGAATTTCTGAAGTTCTAGGGGCTAGATCAGAAGTTTCCGGGGCTAGCTCGTGTTTTCCAAGATCCCCAGGGGGTAGCGTGTAAGAATCCCGGCCTCTATAACGCGACGCTGATGTGGACCGTCCGATTTAAAGTGGACGGCTCAGATTAGATCATCGAACCGGTACGCGTGGGTTTTATCTCTACCGTGCGATTTAAAATAGACGGCGCACAAGAGGCCACGTAGCTCCTGGCCGGAGTTCGGCCGCACGCGCAGCGGCGCATGACGGCACAGGCGCGATCTCGCCGGCGAGGTCACGGATCTTCATCTACAGACGCTAACACCCGCCCTTTTTGGTAGCAAACGATAGAGGGGAGGTAGGGGAGCTCACCTAGGCTAATTTGTTAGGCCTGAAAGACTCGGAACCCGGTCGGCGAAGAGGACAGGCGGCGGCGGCTTGCGGTGCTCGTCGAAGTGGCCGTTGGGGCGGTGATCCCTTCGAGTTCTAGGGTCGTGACACTTCACTGGGGTCTAGAGATGGCACACCGATGATTAGGATGGATCGGAACCGTGTAATTCGGAAGTTTCACCGGCGAGCGGCGGCGGTACTCACCGGCGAGCGTCGGGATGGTCATTTCCGGCGGCGTTTCCCTCCAGGGTCGGTGTCTACAGCTTGTGCGCGGTGCTGCGGGGTTACGATATCGGTTTGACAAAGGGAGACGGCGACGCTCTTGGGAAATTCCGAGCTCAACGGCGGCGGCGCTCACCGGGAGAAAACTGCTCGTGCGAGGGGAGGGTGGTGGGTTCATCTGTTTTCATCAGGGCCAGGGACGCGGGGGTTTGTTGCGATCGAGCTGGCCGGCGCGAGGAATTCGGTGTCGGGTCGAGCGCGAAGAATCCGGGAGCGTCGGGTGTGATCGGCGCCGGGGAAAAGTCCGGGCCGTTGGGGGCGTGCGGGGAAGAAGATGACATGCGGGCCCTGCGTGTCAGTGAGAGTGAGAGAGAGGGGCGCGGGTTTCGGGCTGGCGCGGGGAGATTGGGCCGGCTGGCAGGTTTCGGCCCACTGGCCGGCTGGGGTTTTCTTTTTCTTTTTCTTTTTCCATTTCTTTTCTGTTTTGATTTGAATTTGAATTCCAGTTTGAATTTAAATTTCTGCACCACATGCAATACGTCCAAAAATTTTTAAGCAGATTTTGGGGTGTTACAGCAACTAGGCTTGTAGGTGCACCAATGGGGTGACTTGCTTGGGCGTGATTACTCCTTGTTTGGGCTGGCCACGGCGACCAGTTCGGTTTTTCAGCGTTTACCCGAGAGCTGAAGAACCTTTGCTGTTTTCCGGTGCAAACAAGCTCGGGAAAGGGGAGGAGAAGGGCTGGCCGGCTAGAGCACTGGTGGGCGCAGATCTTTGCTGTTAGGAGCTCGAGCAATCGGTGCTCGGTTGCTGTGGTGATCGGGGGACGAACAGAGCAGCGCACGGGCGGCTATTTTCTTCACAGGGCACTCCACCGAAGCTGAGGCAGAACAGGGAGAAGGCAAAGTGGCTTTGTTGCTCCTCTGTGCATGGATTAGGCCGGCCAAAAGATCAAGCGGCAGGAGCTGGTGCCGGCAAGGGATTTCCCGAGCTGCTGTCGCGCGTGCTCACCCGAGAAACAAACAGAGTCTGTTGCACTGGATGTGTGGCTGACATGTAGGTCCCACCACTTCAATTCTTAATCAAATTTTCCACAGATCTTTTCACCACAGCTACTCAGAATTGATTGCTTTACTTCATCTCAAATCATGGTTTGAATTTTCTGAATTCAAATAATTTGAATTCTGGTGTGAGGTTTGAACTAAGTTTGATAATTTGAATTTGAAAGGGAATTTGAATTATTCAATTGCATTGCTCCAAAACCTAGCAAACCAACTCCAATGTTTCTGAATTTTGCATGGCTGCTAATTCAAATGTGGAGAACACATTTGTGGAACCAAAGTTGCAAATTGAGCAAGTTGAAATTTGAAACTGAAATTTAAATTCAGATTAGAGGGCTTCCTCTTTTAATCCCAAATATTAAAACCCCTCCAAAAGAGCTGAAATTTGGAAGGTAGAATATTTGAAATATTAAGGTCCAAGTTATAAATTTAGATCTCCATGTTTGGAAGTTTTGGGAAGTTTGAATCCTTACTTTGAACTTACACCGTTATAATTCAAAGTTTTAATTCCCCTCATTTTCCCTAAGTGTAAAAGTGCTGAATTTCTTGCTACCACTTTTTGGGGATTTTACAAAACGCCTCTAGACATCAATAGAAATGTTGTAAAGCTCTTCCAAAGCTTTCCAGAGATGTATCATATGACCCCAACATCGAAAGAACTCAACCTCTAACCTCTGTGTAACTTCAGAATTGCTTCATCTGGAAACAGGGGACTCTGTCCTTAGTGTCCTATAAGTTGAAAACTTGTTATCTTTGAACATCCTTATTAGGGAAAAGAGTTAAGTCAAAGTTTTAGTGCTCTGGACCAAAACTTTCAAGTTTTACAATGATGTTGAACATTTAGTGGGGCGACGTCGAAGCATCACCAGTTCATGCCGGTACTACGTTCCTCACAAAGAAAAACCTATACCGGACTTAGCCGGTTTTATTAGTTCAGTGGCACTAAACGTCTCTCGCACACGTGTTCTACTCGTCTACCGATCCGTGGTTAGACAACCTGCAAATAAACCACTCAATTGTCAGGTTCGGCTGCACACCAAACCCGATCCCAATACAGTCCATACAACTGTCCGTCATCACTCGCATAGTTGTTCTCAAGCCAATCACGTCTTGAGCTACGTGTTCATGTTACTAAACCACGTGACGGGGTCTCCCATACTTGCCCGTAGCACGCCAGGGAAGGGCATTGCTCGAATACCCCAAACGACATGAAGAGTCGTAGATGATACTAAAGCTGGCCAGGTTATCTGCCACCCGTGAGGCTCCACCCTTTAGCTTGTGCGCACTGGTGGACAGCACTTATATGCACCCCCCAAGACATATGACGTCCCGAGATGCATGATTTTCTGACATAAGCAATTAGGTTAGTGTTTGCCACTTGCTATACACTAATAACTTTCTTATATGGGCTACTAACTTGTTTCTCACCGAATTTTTCAAATAGATGACCTTTTTAAGTGTGTTTAACCTCAAGCGAGCTCTGATACCACGCTGCGCGGGACACACAGCCTCGACTAGCCCGGATCACACTGAGGGGTGCTGCGTTGCACAGAACCGGATAACACACAAAAAGGTACAAAGCGGAAGCAAAAGTTTTATTACAATAAACTGTTTCTGAACATGTTTACAACAAATACGTCAAGTCTACACTCACAGGCGTAGACTAAGCAAAAGAGTTCACGTTCAGCCCGTGAACTTGTTCCCACTAGCACGCACACACACTAACACGGCGGCGTGCACGACTCCCACTCGACGGGGTTGCCCTCTTGGGGGTTCGTCTCCTCCTCGGGAGCCTCCGCCTCATAGCACCCTGCAAATGCTTCAAACACAAGCAGTGAGCACGGTGGCTCATCAAGACTCACCCGTCTTACCTATACATGAAACTCTACATGCTGGGTTTGCAGTGTGTAATGGAATGAAAGTGGCAAAGGACACGCCTAAATAGTTGTACCTTACTTTCATGTTTTTAACATAAGTTGTGGTGAAACCTCGTGCTAAGGCACATAAGAGAGCCACAATCAAACATGAAACACATTTCTCTCATGTGCTCTGCCCAAGGTTAAAATAACTTTAATTAGCTCTAAACTACAACAGATCATTAGCAACAAAGTATATCTTTCAATCAGTAATTTTTTAACATGACTCTAGCCTGTTCGTTCTACGTCATGGTAGATTGAACAAGTGGTACTCACTGACCGCGAGGGACGGTGATTATAATTGATTTACACCTGCAGGGTTACCCGAATAACCCGTCACGTACGCCCGTACTTGACATTGCCTACAGTAACCATCACGGACGTTGTGAAATCCCAAAGTTCTAGCAAGTGGGGCCGCAAGTCACACCGAGAAAATCATAGGGAATTTAAAGTTTTGAATTGTGAGGGCCTGGACCCGATCACGGGCCGTGCCGCTCGCCCGGGAATCACATTGGGTGGTGTCGTGCGATGCAGCACCCAACAGCACACATAATAAAGCATCATATTACACAAATCAAGCGGAAGCTTACAAAGTGTGGATTTTACAAATGCTTCTCAAAATAATCTACAGCGGAAAACTAATACAACTCACATCTCATATCTATGCTAAGCAACAGAGAAGATGTCCAGCCCGCGGATCCTTCTCGCTAGCAACACAATCACAATAGCAGCGGCAGGGGTTGCCATGAGTTCACCAATCAGAGAGTTCCGAGTCTCGTCAGACAACCGTACAATTCAGCGTAGGGTTATTACCTGCAAAACAACTCATGCAGTATCTGTGAGCATGAAGCTCAGCAAGACTTAACCGTCACCCTAGTAATGATACTCTACATGCTGAAATAGAGGGCTAAATATAGAAATTTGCATAAAAGATGACCTTGAGCTAAAGGAGAGTCCTTACTTCAAGTTTTTAGCAACTTTTATAGCCCTCGCTCAATTTACATCGAGACTCCACAATCAAACAAGAAATGCTTCATCTCAATGTCACTTGCCCGAGGCGAAAGTAACTTTAGTGAACTACCCTAGACCCATACAGACCTTGCGCCATCAACGTCGAGACTCCACAATCAAACAAGAAACGCTTTGCCTCGACGCTACTAGCCCAAGGTGGAAAATAAATTTAGTGAAAGTGTTGATCGTTCCTCATCTCCATTATGAGGATTACTCACGAGGCATATTAAATTTTTCCCAGTTTATTACTACGTCACGACTCACTGTGCAAGTATGCTCACTACCGCGAGCGTCGGTGATTGCAATAAAAAACACCCGGCTAACACGACACGTACGCCCGTACTAGACGTTGCCTACAGCAACCATCACTGACGTCGTACGTGGCAACCTTTCACATGACACCCAAATGTCGAACCGGTCCCACCGACTGGGATTAAGTCTCACTATGGCAAACCCTCGTAGAGCCGACTTCTCTATCCTTTCAGCATCTGCATCAGACGGTGAGGTATGCCTTGACACCTAGGTTAACATGTTACCTCGGTTTCCTTGGTCCCATATTGCCAGTATGCATCCGATACACAACTCAAACTTGTCTCACAGGGCCGCACACGAGAACGGGCCTTAATCGACTCAGACATAGACCAGGTTCTCAGGACCACGTCCTTGAGCCTTCCATCCACTGCCTGGTCTCCATTCCTGTAAAGGTCCCAAAAATGTGAATACAAAGAAACACTTGTTTGCAAAAGTTGGTTTCATATGTATGAAATTTGAGACTTGTTAAAAAATTTACCCACATGTGATAACCCACATGAGGGTTTTCTTCACACAAGTTCAAATGTTTGTTTGAAAACTTGGAACCCAAAAGGGGTCAAAAACCAAGATGGGAAGTCCCATAAGTGGGGAAAAGTAAAAAAATCAGATTTGGAACAAACCTGTTCAACTAAAATTTCAAATGAGAGCACACTATGAATTTCAAAACTGTTGTGCTACAAATCTCATTTGCAGAAGCCAAATTAAGAATCAGATTTCATATTTGAATTTCTTGGGTCCAAATAAGTGGGTGTGCAAAGTTTCATGATTTATGGAAATGAGTTGCAACCCATTTTTCAAAATGGACTTCAAATAACAAAGAATTCAAATGCATATTTGAATTTGGATGAAACTTGCCCAATTATCCAAATGCACCTTAGATTTAAACTATCACAATTTGATTTCACAATTTGCAAATTTTGGGAGATATTTTGGAGAGGGATAAGGAGGGACTGAGCTGTGGGACCCACATGTCATTGAGGGAACTAAATATTGCAAAAGATCTTCAGAGAGTGGTCTCTGTTTTGCTTCTCACAGGCGCTCGACAGAGGACAGCCGATGCCAGCACCGCTCGGTCGACCGCCTCCCACACGAACCGCCTTGGCCAAGGCTTTTTACCCTCTGCCGTGCTCCCTTTCGCTCTCATTACCGAAGCCTCAGCGTTGCTCGTTTCTCTCCTCGCGCAAAACACTGGACAGCGTTGCCGCTACTCTGATCGATCAGCCGCCACCGAAAGATCGTGTGCGAGCCTCAGCTAAGTGAATAAACGGCACCACGAGCCCTCCCACAAACCCTCGCACCATCCCTGTTTGGGTTTAGCCATCACAACCCGAGAAAACTGAGTTTCAGCGGCGGCCGGAAGAAACCGCCACCGGCGGCTCTCGTGGACAACCTCACCCGCGGCTTGTCACGGCCGAACTAGGCCACCAGTGGACGCGCGAGACCTCCCTACAGCTTCCACCCGAAGCCCAGCTCGAGCCGGTGCCTCTCGCCGACGAATTTCAGAAATCCTCTCCGGCCGGTGTAAACGGACCCGCGGGTAAGAATCTGTTAAATTCTCGCGCTAGGATTGTTTAGAGCACTGCAGATTTCACTCACATGAGGTAGCCTTGCTTAGAAACAACTTTCCTTTGGAAACCTAGCAAGAAACACGCTCTACGCGGCGTAAATTCAATCTTTCCGACGGCGGTCTTAGCAGCACACATCGGGCACTCGATGAACCCTAGGTAGGAGCCATTCCCGAGCCCATGTGCGGCCATGCCTAGCTTCTCCAACCTTCACTGGTGCTATAGGGCCTTTCCATGGAGCTTTTGGCGGGCTAGCTCACCGGGATGGCACCGCCGAACTTCATCCGAGCCACTGCACCGGCGCGGGAGGGTTTAAAGGCTTCGCCGGTCCATGAAACTCGTCCCATAGTGTTCCTCGAGTTAAATTAGGGTCTGGCAGCGAGTAGCAGCTCGGGATTCGGCCGGATCGACGAAAACTGGCGAGCTCTGGCGAGTCCGGCGGCGTGGGAGCGTGGGGGCGGGAGGTAGACAAAGGTGCTACCGGCCCAACGCGTCAGTCGCACAGCAACAGTGGCCAGATCCTTTGTGGCCCCAGATTAACTGTGACAGCGCGGGAAACGGGTCTCTGGCCCCGTGTGGCGCCCTCCCGGCAACAGACACATGCCTCCCTGGTCCCACCGTCAGTTTAAACTTTTTCCCGGATTTATTCAAATTCCAGAATTTCCCCAAACTTTAGAAGAGCATAACTTTTGATCGGAACCTCCAAATTTAGTGATTCAAATTGGGTTAGATTCAGATTGACAAACTCTATCCAAATATGCAATCCAATTTGTATGAAAGTCTTTATTTAAATCTGGAAAATTCTTTAAAGGTTTTCAGCAAAAGAATTTGAGAGGGTGTTTGGTTTATCCAAAAATCCTCAAATTTTGCCATAATATTATTTAAGGTGTTATTAGACTCCTGTAAAAGATTCAGTTTTTGGAGTTGATTTGATCAGGGTAATTCAGATTGTAAGTTTCTGTGTTCAATTGAATACACAGTTCTGGGAAATTCTTAGCTCCAAAAATCCTAGGAAAATTCATGCAGACTATATGAACTATAATTGAAATTGTGGCTCACTGAGTTTGACATGAACATGGGTGTTAGCTCAGAAATAATTCTTCTTTGCTTAAATGCTTAGGAAATTGTTCTGAATAAACCACTCTATGAAAAGTGCTAATTTTTGGTCCAGATAACTTTCTTGTGACCAGGAACTCACATGAAAATTATCAACCCCATTGAAGCTCTGGATCCCCACTGTCATGTGTAGCCTCTTAAGGTGATCAACACTTAAGTGGGAAAGGCACTCAACATTTGATCATAGTATTTAAACCCAACCCAAACCACTATCACCAGTGTCATTTTAAATTCTTAAACAGGGTTCCAGTTTTAAAACTGTCATTTGACCTTATTAGCAAAAGCTTTTTTATTAAATACATATGCAAGATCATATCGTGTAGCATCTACGTGAAGAACGTGAGAAGGACTTAAAGTGAAGATCAAGGAGGAAGGAAAAGCAAGTAATCAAGCTCCAAGTGATCGTCACTAACTGATTGTAATCTTAGTCACCTGCAAAACAGGCAAGCCCCGGTTTGCATTTGAACAGTTTTATAAAACATTTCTATTTCTAGAGATCATAGCTTGAATTGTTTGTTGCATTAAGTCTAGTTGATATTGAAAACCCCAGTTGCATAACCAGAAATACCTAAGAGAGAAAGGGTAGAATAGCACCTCCTCGAGTGGATTTGGCTACGCTAATGTTCGTAGGAAAGGTCCGGTAGAAGCCGAGTAGTTGGAATCTACTCGCGAGTTTAGGGCTGGTTTATTCGGAGCGGGTCCCAAAATAGAAAAGATGAGGAAAGTTCACACATAAGAAATGGAGACCGGGCAGGGAGGTTTAGATGCAGCAGGTTGCGGACCGTGCGTGCATAGCCCTGCCTGTGTCGGTTAAGGCTGTGATATCCTGACTCCCGGCTTAATAGGATTGATAGAGTACTCATACCACCAAGGTATACCTTCGTTTCCGGAAGCCCACCTGCAAAGCACTCCGGGGTTAAGCGTGCTTGGCCTGGAGGAATTTGGGAATGCGTGACCGACCGGGATGTTTTCCCGGGTGCGCACGAGTGAGGACAAAGTGCGCAGAAAAGACGAGTGGTGGTATGTGGGGACAGTCTATGATCCTAGAGAGCCATCACAAATGGTATTAGAGCCGACCCTCACAGTTTCATGGGTGCGTACGGATCAGGGACAAGGATACGGTAGCGTACGGGTCAGGGACGCAGGTACATACGCATGACGCGTGGGTCCTCTGTGTGGGACACGGTATGGTGCTAACCGGACGTACGATATGTGTATGCCAGTACTGAACGTACGGACGTGGCTAAGAGGGGACGTTCCTGTCTTGGTGTTGACTGACGAGGATGTCGGTCTTCTAAGGGGGGTGGATTGTGTGATATCCTGACTCCCGGATTAAAAGGATTGATAGAGTACTCATACCACCAAGGTATACCTTCTTTTCCGGAAGCCCACCTGCAAAGCACTCCGGGGTTAAGCTTGCTTGGCACGGAGGAATTTGGGGATGGGTGACCGACCGGGAAGTTTTCCCGCGTGCGCACGATTGAGGACAAAGTGTGCAGAAAAGACGAGTGGTGGTATGTGGGGCCAGTCTATGATCCTAGAGAGCCATCAAAAATTTTGTTCCCTTCTTCAACAATTCTGTCATCGGTTTATCGAGCTTGGAGAAGCTTGGAATGAATCTCCGATAGTACCTCGCTAACCCGAGGAAGCTTCTGACTTCATGAACTGAAGTGGGAGCTTTCCATTTCAGCACTTGCTCTATCTTGCTTGGGTCAACCGCAATGCCTTCTACTGAGATGATATGTCCCAAGAATGGCACTTGGTTGATCCAAAACTCGCATTTGCTGAACTTGGCGTAGAGCTTGTGGTCTCGCAATCGTTGAAGAACGATCCTCAAGTGTTCGGCATGTTCGGCTTTTGTCTTGGAGTAAACCAAGATATCATCGATGAACACTACCACAAACTTGTCCAGCTCCGGCATGAACACCGAGTTCATGAGATACATGAAATGGGCTGGAGCGTTTGTGAGACCAAAGGACATGATGAGATATTCATATAATCCATATATCGTCGAGAAGGCCATCTTCGGGATATCCTCCGCCCGGATCTATATCCGAGTCCTTACTTGGGCAACTACCGAATCCTCACCGTAAACCTAAGTTTCCCGTAATATAGTCCTTAAGTACTGTGCTATCCCCAATGCAGCTGTGATACCAGGCTGTGGCGGACCGGCCGCTCATCCAGGATCGCAGAGGGTGGTGCCGCACGATGCGACACCCGACAACACACGTCATAACGACACAATATATTACAGGGGAAACCAACTGAATTGTACAAACAGGTACAACCTTCAGTTACAAACTATTGTCTTTATTACACAGCGGAAGTTTCTTTTATACAACTCACGCCCGCCTATCTAGCAAAAGTCGGTTGCCTAGCCCTAGGGAAACCCACACTAGCTGCACTCCTCAGCTCAGCGCGGCGTGTATGGCTCCCACTCAGCCGTGGTCCCCGACGGAGGGTAACCCTCGCCGGTGGACTCGTAACCCTAGTCCGTTGGTGGCTCCTCACCTGAAAAACACTTAAGCAGCAACCGTGAGCACGAGGGCTCAACTGTCACACCCGGTTTTTCCAAAGAACAACCAGGTGAATATCACATGTATGCCAGGATCATTTTCTCATACATGTGATGACAAATAGTGAAGCATCATTTATTACAAGCCAGGTGTCGAATATAAATAAGTCTTACATAGCAAATGTCTCGATGGACAATAAAGTTCATCACAAGTAAATAAACTAGCAGCGAAATATTATTCTTGAGGGCTCCGTCACAGGCGTTGCCCGGGGGTCTCCATGAACCTAGAAACCTTCTTCGGGTCCAAAGTCTTGGTCATTATACACCACCTCATTATCTTGACCTGAGCAGCAATATAAACCAACAAATATGCAAGGTTGAGTACCGATGGTACTCAGCAACTGTGGGAAAGTTATGTCATGCATGGCTAGAACAAGAGAAGGTTGAACTCATGGTTAAAGCACTATGCCATTAATACCTATTACCTTAGCTTATTAAGCACCTACATTACTACACAGGTGAAATGGTCCCAATCTCCCATCCCATCATCATAATCCCATAACCATAACATCATTTCCAATGTTAAGCTCCCCGCTTAACATCCCCAACTTCCAAAACCATCACTCCTCTAATCATGAATAAGTCCAAGCCGCTCTTGACCGTGAGCACGGCTGTCATGACAGTTTTGACTCTGCAGAGTTTGCACCACTGTACCCACATGTAGTGATTTCATCCCCCGTTGCCGGGTGGACTAAAAGAACCTCCATTATGCCAGTGGCCACGAACCACATTCACACTTCCCAGGTGTGTAGCCAGGAGATCACTACGAAGCATTTACAAAGGGATTCCCGACGAGCGTGGGCCCACTGAGGTTTCACCCCTAACAGCATACAAGAGGCTCCAACCCCGCTGCAGTGGCCCCCTCTTGAGCCTTGCGGTTTATAAGGTAGTCCAGCTGACACCTATTCCCCGCACCATCCAACACACCCATACTACGCCGGGGATACACCTAATTAATTGGCCAAGCTGCCCCATCTCAGCATGTGGTTGGCACGGTAAAGCCAGGTTACATGCTCCATGAACCGGTCCTTAGGATCCAGGCAAGTACTAAACACAAACCCGAGTCTCGTGCACCCAGCACACAACCAAAACATCCAACTTGCCTTGATCCCTACCTCTACATAACTCACAATATCTCATTCAAGAGTATGGTAAAATAAACTGATGATCTCATATCCCAAATATCCCATTCTAAGCATGGCTAAGCATATGCATAATAATAAATGACATGATAAAATAAATCCCAACCCAAGCTACAAGGAAACAAGGTAATGCAATTCTAGGGAAACTTCCTAGCATGGGTTTCATATTTTCAATTGACAATGCAAATAATTCTATCTACACATCCTAGTATAGGATCAAAGTGGTCAAGGACACTTGCCTCCTTCCTGCTGCTCTTGAAATGGGTAGTCCTGATCTTGGAAAGGAATAACTTGCTCTTGAGCAGGTTCTACATCATACCATCACACATAGCAAAAGAAAAAAAGCAATCCATAAGACATAGTTCACACTTCCACTTCATACAAACCACACATTCACATTTATGAAAGTCATTCACCATTATATGTGTTGTGGTTACTCTATGTGTGTTGATTCATGCACTTTTAATCATATGTATATGATTCCTACTTTTGTGTTCACATTTATACTTACATACTATATATATGAGTTTCCAATTTAAATAAATTCCTTATATTCAATTACTACACCTTTTTGCTACCAAGTATGCATGAAAGGTTTTTTCCTTCTCCATATGTGTCTTCATAATTTCTACCAACCCTAAACTGAATTCTTTGGATTTTAGAACCCCATTTATCATTTACTAGTTGCTATATTTTCAGATTTATTTCCTATGCCTAAATGTGAACTTTATTATGAAAATAACAAGACACATCATCTAAACAGAATAGGTTCTTATCTAAAATATTTACTAATATATTTTTGACCTTTTCCTCTGATGTAAACTATTTTACAATTATTTTCCCTATTTTCCAGAACTATTCTTTACTTAAAAATGTGTCTCTAAATGTGAATAATAAATTAAACAGATTCATTTCAGCCCAAAATATATTTTTATCTCACTCCAAAGTTTTCTAAATACTGAGAAAGTTTTTAATTTAATTTTGACAATATGTTTGTTCCACTTTTTAAATTTTAAACACTAGCCACATATTCAATTTCCTAAATTAAATATTAAACAGGGCTAAAAAGGTAAACTCACCCCACTACAGGGTCTATAATATTATTTTAACAATTTTCAGGGGTCTAGCTATACATAACAGAGGAGTTTTTCCTAATTTTTATTAAGTCCAGGGGCTAAAACTGATTTTTAAATGAATTTACATGATTTTCTGAAGTTCCAGGGGCTAGATCAGAAGTTTATGGGGCTAGCTCTTATTTCCCAAGAACCCCAGGGGGTAGCACGTAAGATTTCCAGTCTTTATAACGCGGGGCTGACGTGGACCGTCTGATTTTAAACCGACGGTTGAGATCATAACGTCGAACCGGTACGCGGGGATTTAAATCCTACCGCGCGATTTAAAATAAACGGCGCACAAGCGGCCACGTCGCTCCGATCGAGCGCGGGCGGCGCTGCCGGTGGCGCACGGCGGCGGAAAGCGGCGATCTCGCCGGAGACTTTCGGATCTTCGAGAATTCTTCCTAGAACTGTAATCTTATGGCATAGATCGGTGGAGGAGAGGTCGGGGATCTCACCTCGGGGGTTTTCTTGAGCTCGGAGGTCCTGGAAGGTGATTGGCGATGAGGTCCGAGGTGAATTCACGGCGAGGCTCGTCGGCTGTGTTTACACCGCAAGTCACCGAATTTTCTGCACCTGTAAGGTTCCGCGGAGGCGATGGATCAAGACCATCGAGTTAGATCGGAATTTCCGAGCTTAGATCGGCCAGAATTCGTCGGAGAAGGCCCGGGTTCTCACTGGAGAAAAATCGGCGGATCACGTGGGAAAAACAGAACGAGGCCGGGGTTTTTATAGACAGGGGAGGGTGGCGGGGTGGTTTAGATCGAGTTTGCGTCGCCCCCGAACGTAATTCGGCTGGGATACGCGAGAATTCCCGATCGGTTTTGATTCGGGTGAGAGAGTCCGGCGCTGGCGCGAGGTAGACGAAGAACTGGCGGGCCCCGCCTGTCAGTGGGAGGAAAGGGGCGCGCGCGGCTGCGGGCTGGCGCGGGTTATGGTTGGGCCGGCTGGTGGGTTGCGGCCCACTGGCCGGTTTTTTTCTGTTTTCTTTTTTTTTTCTTTTTCTATTTCTTTTCTGTTTTGTGTTTAATTTGAATTCCAGTTTGAATTTGAATTTTTGCAAAACATGCAACACGTCCAAAAAATTTAAATTCCCCTTTTAACATGATTTAGGGTCTTAACAATATTTTTGGGATGTTACAACTCTACCCCCTTAAAAGAAATCTCGTCCTCGAGATTGGTGGTTCTAAGAAAACAATTCCGGAAATTGTGCCTTTAGCTCATCTTCCCGCTCCCAGGTGGCTTCCTCTTCTGAGTGATGCTTCCACTGCACCTTGCACATCCGGATTCTTTTATTTCTGGTGAGGCGTTCCATTGTTTCCAAAATCTTGTATGGTTGCTTGATATAAGACAAATCCTCAGCTACGTTCACTTCATTCATGGGTAACACCTCTTCAGGCGTCCTCAGGCATTTCTTGAGTTGTGACACATGGAATACATCGTGCACATCCGATAGATGAGCCGGTAACTCTAGTTGATACGCCACTTCGCCTTTCCTTTCCAGAACTTGAAAGGGTCCGATGTATCTAGGTGACAACTTCCCTTTCACCTTGAACCGGCGAAGTCCCCTAATAGGGGACACCTTGAGATATACATAGTCTCCCACATTGAAAACGAGCTCTCTTCTACGTACATCGGCATAGCTCTTTTGGCGTATCTGTGCTATCCTCAAGTTGTTGCGAATTTCCCTCACCTTCGCCTCGGCTTCTTGTAGTACTTCTGGACCAAACACTTTATTTTCCCCCATTTGGTTCCAAAATAGGGGAGTTCTGCACTTCCTCCCGTACAAGTCTTCAAACGGTGACATTTTCATACTAGCTTGATAGCTGTTGTTATAGGAAAACTCGGCATACGGTACGTTCTTGTCCCAACTCCTATTGTTTTTGAGTGCACATGCCCTCAGCATATCTTCAAGAATCTGATTGGTTCTTTCCGTATGCCCATCAGTTTGGGGATGGTAGGCAGAACTAAAGTTCAGATGGGTTCCCATGGTTTCGTGCAACTTCTGCCAGAACCTTGAGGTGAACTGTGTCCCTCGATCCGACACAATCTTCTTTGGCACTCCATGGTAACACACGATCCTTGACATGTACAACTCTGCCAATTTGGATCCGCCGTAGCTTTCCTTCACGGGGATGAAATGAGCTACCTTGGTTAGCCTGTCGACGATGACCCATATCGAATCATATCCTGATTGGGTCCTAGGCAGTCCCACTATGAAATCCATACTAATTTCTTCCCTTTTCCATTCAGGCACTTTGATTGGTTGCAATAATCCCGCGGGTTGTTGATGTTCTGCTTTCACCAACTGACATGTGTCACATAGGGCAACATGTTCTGTGACATCTCGCTTCATGCCATACCACCAATACCTGCTTTTGAGGTCCTGGTACATCTTTGTACTCCCAGGATGGATGGAATAGTCAGAATCATGAGTCTCCTTCAAAATCAATTCACGGATCTCCTTTACTTCTGGCACACAGATTCTTTTCCCGTGCCACACCGTTCCTTGTTCATCCTCTCTAAAACCCGGAGCTTTATTTTCCTTGATGAGTTGTCTGATCTCTTGTATCTTCTCATCATTCTTTTGACCCTCGCGTATGTCTCGCTCGAGTGTGGAGTCCACTTCCATGGCGATAGCTTCACCACTATTCACAAGGCATAGATTGAGCCTTATAACCTCGTCCTTCAATTCTGCAGGCATGTCCTTCAAGCTCAACTTATTGACCTGCACTTTCCGACTTAAAGCATCGGCCACGACGTTTGCCTTCCCAGGATGATAGTTGATGCCCACATCAAAGTCATTGATTATCTCTAACCATCTTCTTTGTCTGAGGTTGAGATCTGGCTGTGTAAAAATGTACTTCAAACTCTTATGATCCGTATATATCTCTGTCCTCTTCCCCATCAAATAGTGTCGCCAAATTTTCAACGCGTGTACCACTGCAGCTAGTTCTAAGTCATGTGTAGGATAGTTTTTCTCGTGCTTCTGAAGCTGCCGGGATGCATATGCCACGACATGCCCTTCTTGCATGAGAACACATCCCAACCCGTTTCCAGAGGCATCGCAGTACACCGTGAAATTCTTCTGCATATCTGGCATAACCAACACTAGGGCTGTTGTCAACCTTTTCTTTAGCTCCTGAAAACTCGTCTCGCACTGTGGCGTCCATGTGAATGTGATTCCCTTCTCCAACAGTTTGGTGAGGGGTCTCAAGATCTTAGAGAATCCCTCAATAAACCGTCGATAGTATCCAGCCAATCCCAAGAAGCTTGGAACTTCCCCGACATTTTCAGGGGTCTTCCACTTCTGTATATCCTTGATTTTGGCAGGATCTACGGAGATTCCTCCCTCCGAGATTATATGTCCTAAGAAGGGAACTCTCTTCAGCCAAAACTCACACTTGCTCAACTTGGCATATAGTTGGTGTTCTCTCAGCCTTTGCAATACCAACCTTAGATGTTTCTCATGTTCTTCTTCATCTTTGGAGAAGACGAGAATGTCATATATGAAAACCACCACAAATTTGTCCAGATATTCCATGAATACCTTGTTCATGAGATACATGAAGTATGCCGGGGCATTAGTTAGCCCGAAAGGCATGACAGTGTATTCATACAGTCCGTACCGAGATACGAAAGCTGTCTTGGGAATATCAGATTGCCTTATCTTGAGTTGGTGGTATCCTGACCTGAGATCAATTTTCGAGAACACACAAGCTCCCCTCAACTGATCAAACACGTCTTCAATGCGGGGTAATGGGTACTTGTTCTTGATGGTTACCTCATTCAAGGCACGGTAATCCACGCATATCCTTTGGGTTCCGTCCTTCTTGGGCACAAATATCACCGGAGCTCCCCATGGTGAGGAACTAGGGCGAATATACTCCTTCTCCGTCAATTCTCTCAAATGATCCTTGAGCTCTTCTAGCTGCTTGGAGTCCATCCGATAAGGTCTTTTGTAAATCGGGGCTGTTCCAGGTACTAGCTCAATTGCGAATTCTACTTCACGATCGGGAGGCATACCTGGCAACTCCTCCGGAAAAACATCTGGATATTCCCTGATGGTCCTGATTTCCTCAACTTGATTTAATTTAATGTCCCTCCTAGGCTTGTGTATTGTTATGAACTTTACTCTTGTGCCACTAGGGTGAGTTAGTTCCACCGTTCTGGTCGAACAATGAATGATTCCCTTATGTTTGGTCAACCAATCCATGCCCAAAATAATATCGATCCCTTGGGAATATATCACTATGAGGTTAGTAGTAAACACTACCCCATTAATGTCTAGATTCACCTTGGAACACGCTTGTCTTGTCCTTATTTCTCCACCTGGAGAGTTTACGGCTAGCATATGGTTCATTTGTGTTGTTGCTAGGTCATGCTTCTTAACAAACCCTTGAGCAATGAACGAGTGGGTAGCACCAGAATCAAACAGCAGGGTTGCAAGTTGTAAATTGGCAGGAAACTTGCCAACTACCACGTCGGGTGCCTCTTGCGCTTCCTCCATAGTGACGTGGTTCACCCGTCCTCGCATCACCTTCTGCTGTTGTGGCTGTGCGGGCTTCTTCTTTGGGCATTTATGGGCGTAGTGCCCCACTTCACCGCAGCTAAAACATTGCACCCCAACCTTAGGTGCATGGCCTTTGTTGTCTTGGGGTTGGTTTGGAGGTCCCTGTACTGCTGGTCGAGGTGGATATGCAGGGCGAGGCTGCTGTACGAACTGACGTTGTGGCTGTATTGGTGCTGCGGGAGGCCTGTAGTTCGGGTTGTACCCTCTTGGTGCTGAGTAGGGTACCGCAGCACGGTTCGTCTGCCCTGTAGGTTGCTGCATCAGACGTGGGCGGGTGTTGCTCCTTGAGGCCTGATGTGACCACCCGACCTTCCTCTTATTCTCATTTTCCAAGGCCTTCAGCTTCCTTTCTACCACAAACGCTCTGTACACCATCTTTTGGAAACTCTCATACTCATTTGAGGACATTGCACACTGCATTTCTGCGGTAAGTCCCTCCACGAAACAATCTTGTTTCTGCTCATCAGTCTCTATGTCCCGTGGGGCATAACGGGATAGTTGAGTAAATTTAGTGATGTATTCCCTCACCGTCATGTTTCCCTGCTGCAGTCCCAAGAACTCCTTCCTCTTGTTTTTGAGTTCACCTCTTGGGATGTAATGGTTGCGGAAGCTACGCTTGAACTCTTCCCAAGTGATGTTCTCAGGGTCATGATGAGCAGCCACGTAGGCGGTCCACCAATCAGCAGCAGGTCCATGCAATTGATGAGAGGCAAACAGCACCCTCTCATACCCTTGGCATTGGATGATCCTCATCTTGCTTTCAATGGTCTTTAGCCAATCATCTGCCTCCAGAGGTTCAGCAGCACTTGCAAACTTTGGAGGTTGAGTTCCTAGAAACTCACTCAACCTTGGTTGGCGTGGTGCAGCTTGTGGAGGTGGAACTTGATGCAAGTTGGCCACCACTTGAGTCAAGTTCTGGATGAGCTGATTCTGATTCTCCAGCATTTGGGTGAGGGGATCAACTCCTTCACGGCGACCACCCCGGTGCTGGCCTCCAGAAAGATGAGGGTTGCATGCCTCATCGTTGTTGTTGGCGGGGTTGGCAGCGCGTCCTTTTCCTCTTCCAGCCATCTGGCAGAATCAACCAATGTCAATCTGAAAGCATTTAGTATCATCTTACTACTTTCGTTTGTTTGTACTTTGAAGTGTTGAGACTTTGTTATACTTTTCTGAGGGTTCATTTCTCACACAAAAATAAATGCAATATTATTTCATGTGGGTTCACGCACCAAAGCAAAACAATCTAAAGACGAGGCTGTGGACAATTGATCATGGCTTCCACAACTCACGTCACACACCAAGCATTAACACACCATTAACTTAACGCAACGACTCGACTATTCGACCTCTTGCTAACTAAGGGAAAGACTCTACACTACTCGTATCCCTGAGCTGGCTCCTCGGGATATTCCTCATTATTGCGGCTGCCTTCTGACTCTACTTTGGGTGGGGAGGCTGCTGGTGGAGAAGTGCGACGACGCCTGATCGCCCGGCGATCTGGGGAGTCAGGAGTCCATGTATCATCACGGTGACACACAGTTCATTCCCATCTCCTCTTTATCTCGCTCTCAAGCAGGCTTGAAGCAACGCCTCGGTTTCCTTCAGGGTGTCCCGAACATCCTGAAGCTCCAGCTGACACTCCTGCAGTCGAGTGCTGAGCATAGCAGCATCCTCCAAGCACAAGTCCATGTGCTCATGGGAAGTCCCTTGCTGCACTGGCGGGTACTTGTACTCCGTGGTACCACTCTCACGCTGGAGGACATACATGTACTCAGTCCTGTCCAGGTGGCGACGATAGATGTGACTCTAGCAGGTGATGGCCTCCCAGGTGACAACCTTCTCCGCATCGACCTGTGTTGCTCTACAGGCTGGAGAGCGGTGGATCTTAAGCAGATGATTTTCGTGTATAATCCTCATCTCTGAACTCCATTCTTCCCTCTTCTCACGGATGGTCCTAGTGGAATTATAGTGGATGATTAGCTTGCCCGTATTGCCGGCGGCTTTGAGCATACGTCGAAGACGGCGCAACAAGCCTCCTACTGCCAATCCGTAGGAAAGGTACGTCACCGGACGGCTCTCCTCTCTTTGGGCAAGGGCAACTACGGGAACTCTCCCTCCTGTGGACTTGCGAGCGGTGCGAATCATGCGAACCATCTAAAACAAAAAGCATTTAAACTTAGGTTAGATAAACTCTTAAACAAAAATCCTATTTTGAATGAAAATTGGGGTAAGATGAAGAAAGTGACTCATTAAATAACACTTTTCAACACACACCTTGTAAAAATAGTTTTTAAGAAAATAAGGCCCTTGAATACGTCCATTTCTACCTAGGTCCACGTTCCTACGGGCAACCTTGGCTCTGATACCACCTCTTGCACACCCGGTTTTTCCAAAGAACAACCAAGTGAATATCACATGTATGCCAGGATCATTTTCTCATACATGTGATGACAAATAGTGAAGCATCATTTATTACAAGCCGGGTGTCGAATATAAATAAGTCTTACATAGCAAATGTCTCGATGGACAATAATAAGTTCATCACAAGTAAATAAACTAGCAGCGGAATATTATTCTTGAGGGCTCCGTCACAGGCGTTGCCCGGGGGTCTCCATGAACCTAGAAACCTTCTTCGGGTCCAAAGTCTTGGTCATTATACACCACCTCATTATCTTGACCTGAGCAGCAATATAAACCAACAAATATGCAAGTTTGAGTACCGATGGTACTAAGCAAGTGTGGGAAAGTTATGTCATGCATGGCTAGAACAAGGGAAGGTTGAACTCATGGTTAAAGCACTATGCCATTAATACCTATTACCTTAGCTTATTAAGCACCTACATTACTACACAGGTGAAATGGTCCCAATCTCCCATCCCATCATCATAATCCAATAACCATAACATCATTTTCAATGTTAAGCTCCCCGCTTAGCATCCACAAATTTCAAAACCATCACTCCTCTAATCATGAATAAGTCCAAGCCGCTCTTGACCGTGAGCACGGCTGTCATGACAGTTTTGACTCTGCAGAGTTTGCACCACTGTATCCACATGTAGTGATTTCATCCCCCGTTGCCGGGTGGACTAAAAGAACCTCCATTATGCCAGTGGCCACGAACCACATTCACACTTCCCAGGTGTGTAGCCAGGAGATCACTACGAAGCCTTTACAAAGGGATTCCCGACGAGCGTGGGCCCACTGAGGTTTCACCCCTAACAGCATACAAGAGGCTCCAACCCCGCTGCAGTGGCCCCCTCTTGAGCCTTGCGGTTTATAAGGTAGTCTAGCTGACACCTATTCCCCGCACAATCCAACACACCCATACTACGCCGGGGATACACCTAATTAATTAGCCAAGCTGCCCCATCTCAACATGTGGTTGGCACGGTAAAGCCAGGTTACATGCTCCATGAACCGGTCCTTAGGATCCAGGCAAGTACTAAACACAAACCCGAGTCTCGTGCACCCAGCACACAACCAAAACATCCAACTTGCCTTGATCCCTACCTCTACATAACTCACAATATCTCATTCAAGACTATGGTAAAATAAACTGATGATCTCATATCCCAAATATCCCATTCTAAGCATGGCTAAGCATATGCATAATAATAAATGACATGATAAAATAAATCCCAACCCAAGCTACAAGGAAACAAGGTAATGCAATTCTAGGGAAACTTCCTAGCATGGGTTTCATATTTTCAATTGACAATGCAAATAATTCTATCTACACATCATAGTATAAGATCAAAGTGGTGAAGGACACTTGCCTCCTTCCTGCTGCTCTTGAAATGGGTAGTCCTAATCTTGGAAAGGAGTAACTTGCTCTTGAGCAGGTTCTACATCATACCATCACATATAGCCAAAGAAAAACAACAATCCATAAGACATAGTTCACACTTCCACTTCATACAAACCACACATTCACATTTATGAAAGTCATTCACCATTATATGTGTTGTGGTTACTCTATGTGTGTTGATTCATGCACTTTTAATCATATGTATATGATTCCTACTTTTGTGTTCACATTTATACTTACATACTATATATATGAGTTTCCAATTTAAATAAATTCCTTATATTCAATTACTACACCTTTTTGCTACCAAGTATGCATGAAAGGTTTTTCCTTCTCCATATGTGTCTTCATAATGTCTACCAACCCTAAACTAAATTCTTTGGATTTTAGAACTCCATTTATCATTTACTAGTTGCTATATTTTCAGATTTATTTCCTATGCCTAAATGTGAACTTTATTATGAAAATAACAAGACACATCATCTAAACAGAATAGGTTCTGATCTAAAATATTTACTAATATATTTTTGACCTTTTCCTCTGATGTAAACTATTTTACAATTATTTTCCCTATTTTCCAGAACTATTCTTTACTTAAAAATGTGTCCCTAAATGTGAATAATAAATTAAACAGATTCATTCAGCCCAAAATATATTTTTATCTCACTCCAAAGTTTTCTAAATACTGAGAAAGTTTTTAATTTAATTTTGACAATATGTTTGTCCCACTTTTTAAATTCTAAACACTAGCCACATATTCAATTTCCTAAATTAAATATTAAACAGGGCTAAAAAGGTAAACTCACCCCACTACAGGGTCTATAATATTATTTTAACAATTTTCAGGGGTCTAGCTATACATAACAGAGGAGTTTTTCCTAATTTTTATTAAGTCCAGGGGCTAAAACTGATTTTAAATGAATTTACATGATTTTCTGAAGTTCCAGGGGCTAGATCAGAAGTTTCCGGGGCTAGCTCTTATTTTCCAAGAACCCCAGGGGGTAGCACGTAAGATTTTCAGTCTTTATAACGCGGGGCTGACGTGGACCGTCCGATTTTAAACCGACGGCTGAGATTATAACGTCGAACCGGTGCGCGGGGATTTAAACCCTACCGCGCGATTTAAAATAAACGGCGCACAAGCGGCCACGTCGCTCCGATCGAGCGCGGGCGGCGCTGCCGGCGGCGGAAAGCGGCGATCTCGCCGGAGACTTTCGGATCTTCGAGAATTCTTCCTAGAACTGTGATCTTATGGCATAGATCGGTGGAGGAGAGGTCGGGGATCTCACCTCGGGGGTTTTCTTGAGCTCGGAGGTCCTGGAAGGTGATTGGCGACGAGGTCCGAGGTGAATTCACGGCGAGGCTCGTCGGCGCTGTGTTTACACCGCAAGTCACCGAGTTTTCTGCACCTGTAAGGTTCCCCGGAGGCGATGGATCAAGACCAGCGAGTTAGATCGGAATTTCCGAGCTTAGATTGGCCAGAATTCGCCGGAGAAGGCTCGGGTTCTCACCGGAGAAAAATCGGCGGATCGCGTGGGGAAAACAGAACGAGGCCGGGTTTTTATAGACGGGGGAGGGCGGCGGGGTGGTTTAGATTGAGTTTGCGTCGCCCCCGAACGGAATTCGGCTGGGATACGCGAGAATTCCTGATCGGTTTTGATTCGGGTGAGAGAGTCCGGCGCTGGCGCGAGGTAGACGAAGAACTGGCGGGCCCCGCCTGTCAGTGGGAGGAAAGGGGCGCGCGCGGCTGCGGGCTGGCGCGGGTTATGGTTGGGCCGGCTGGTGGGTTGCGGCCCACTGGCCGGTTTTTTTCTGTTTTCTTTTTTTTTCTTTTTCTATTTCTTTTCTGATTTGAGTTTAATTTGAATTCCAGTTTGAATTTGAATTTTTGCAAAACATGCAACACGTCCAAAAATTTTTAAATTCCCCTCTTAACATGATTTAGGGTCTTAACAATATTTTTGGGGTGTTACATCAACAAGACTTTACCGACTCACCTAGCCATGAAACTCTACATGAGGTGTACAATGAACATAGGATAGTAACATTGCAGCAAATGGACACGCCTACAAGTTCATCCTTAATTCATCTTTTAGCAACAAGTTAACAGTTCGGGAATATGAAATTTAGTAAGCAATATTTGGTGGCACACATGTAGCAATACAATTATATCATAACATCAATATTAGATCATCACATTTCATACATTAGCCTACGTCACGACTCAGTGACCAAGTGGTAATCTTCACCCCGAGGGACGGCGAATCAACTCGATATACACCAGCAGGGACACCCAAAGAGCACGTCACGTATGCCCACCCGTGGAGCTGCACAGCACGCTCACTCGATGTCGTACGGGACAACCTTTCACCCAACAGCCCACACGTCGAACCAGTCGCACCCAAACGAGCAGGGTGTTCCCTACACGGAGCATCCTTCTATGCCCATTAGCAGATTCCCACCTTGCTGCCCTCAGCCTACACCTATAAATCGGTGCGTTATGCCTCGACACCCGGAGGTTTAGGTTACATAAGTTTATCAGGGCCAACATATCCGATATGCCTTCGGTACGTTCAAACTTGATCAGCGTGGGCCGCACACGGATCGGTCCTCAATCGACACAGACAGGGCTGCGCACGCAGGACTTCCTCTTGCTGCGCCCTAGCCCCTGCCAAGTCTCATTTTCATTACTAAGGTGATCTCACGTCACTCGAACCAATCCCGTGTGTCCCAAGCCTAACTCGCGAGTAGATTTCAACTACTCGACTTGTACCGAAGTCCTATGAATCATTAAGCATAGCCTGTCTATTCGAGGCCCTAAACACTACCCTCACTCTTGGGGAAAAATTCTGGTTATGTCGTTGGGTATTCATCCATCCTACACCTAATGCACATACACACTTCACACTATGTATGTAAACAAAGTAAAACTTTATAAAAGGCTTAATGCAAACCGGGGCTTGCCTTGTTGCTGCTGGTCAGTAGTTAGGTCTTTGTCCAGAAGGAGGAAGTCAAGCACTTCCGGAGTCTCCTCGCCTTCATCGACTACACGTTAATGAAATACTACATGTTAATGAATATGCACATAAGTGTAATTGTAAAGATTTTTGCTACAAGTTCTAATACTAAGTTTTAAAAAACTGGAACTCTGTTTAAGAATTTAAAATGAAACTGGGGCTAGTGGTTTGGGTTTGGACCTAAGCACATGATCAAGTGCTAAGTGGTTTTCCCCCTCTTCCATATTGATCACCTCAAGTGGTTAAACAGAACAGGGGTGATCCAGAGCTCCAATGGAGCTGAGAATTTTCATGTGAGTTCGTTGTCACAAGAAAACCCTCTGGACCAAAGATTAGCACTTTTCATTGAGTGGTTTGTTCAGAATAATTTTCTTAGCAAATAAGAAAAGAAGAATTAATTCTGAGATAACACACCTGTTCATGCCAAACTTAGTGAACTACAATTTCAATTATACCTCATAGAGTTTGCATGAATTTTCCTAGCATTTTTGGAGCTAAGGTTTGTCCAGAACTGAATTTCCAAGTTTTGGAAATTCTCTGAAAATGTTTCTGTATTCAATTGCACACAGCACCCTCAAATCTGAATTGCCCTGATCAAATTAACTCCAAATGGTCTGAAACTTTTACAGAGGCTCACTAACATCCTCAAGAACATCCTGGCGAAATTTGGGGATTTTTGGATGAACCAAACTCCCTCTAAAATTATTTTTCTGAAAACTTTTAAAGAATTTTCCAGAATTAAATAATGGGTTTCATACAAATTGGGTTTCATATTTGGATAATACTCTATTAGAGGAATCCAACAAAATTTGTTTCATAATTTTTGGATTCTCCTACCCCAAGTTGTGGCTATTTGAACTTTGAACTGAAAGCGAGGGACGGCGAATCAACTCGATATACACCAGCAGGGACACCCAAAGAGCATGTCACGTATGCCCACCCGTGGAGCTGCACAGCACGCTCACTCGATGTCGTACGGGACAACCTTTCACCCAACAGCCCACACGTCGAACCGGTCGCACCCAAACGAGCAGGGTGTTCCCTACACGGAGCATCCTTCTATGCCCGTTAGCAGATTCCCACCTTGCTGCCCTCAGCCTACACCTATAAATCGGTGCGTTATGCCTCGACACCCGGAGGTTTAGGTTACATAGGTTTATCGGGGCCAATATATCCGATATGCCTTCGGTACGTTCAAACTTGATCAGTGTGGACCGCACACGGATCGGTCCTCAATCGACACAGACAGGGCTGCGCACGCAGGACTTCCTCTTGCTGCGCCCTAGCCCCTGCCAAGTCTCATTTTCATTACTAAGGTGATCTCACATCACTCGAACCAATCCCGTGTGTCCCAAGCCTAACTCGCGAGTAGATTTCAACTACTCGACTTGTACCGAAGTCCTATGAATCATTAAGCATAGCCTGTCTATTCGAGGCCCTAGACACTACCCTCACTCTTGGGGAAAAATTCTGGTTATGCCGTTGGGTATTCATCCATCCTACACCTAATGCACATACACACTTCACACTATGTATGTAAACAAAGTAAAACTTTATAAAAGGCTTAATGCAAACCGGGGCTTGCCTTGTTGCTGCTGGTCAGTAGTTAGGTCTTCGTCCAGAAGGAGGAAGTCAAGCACTTCCGGAGTCTCCTCGCCTTCAGCGACTACACGTTAATGAAATACTACATGTTAATGAATATGCACATAAGTGTAATTGTAAAGATTTTTGCTACAAGTTCTAATACTAAGTTTTCAAAAACTGGAACTCTGTTTAAGAATTTAAAATGAAACTGGGGCTAGTGGTTTGGGTTTGGACCTAAGCACATGATCAAGTGCTAAGTGGTTTTCCTCCTCTTCCATATTGATCACCTCAAGTGGTTAAACAGAACAGGGGTGATCCAGAGCTCCAATGGAGCTGAGAAATTTGATCCAGAGCTCCAATGGAGCTGAGAATTTTCATGTGAGTTCTTTGTGACAAGAAAACCCTCTGGACCAAAGATTAGCACTTTTCATTGAGTGGTTTGTTCAGAATAATTTTCTTAGCAAATAATCAAAGAAGAATTAATTCTGAGATAACACCCCTGTTCATGCCAAACTTAGTGAACTACAATTTCAATTATACCTCATAGAATTTGCATGAATTTTCCTAGCATTTTTGGAGCTAAGGTTTGTCCAGAACTGAATTTCCAAGTTTTGGAAATTCTCTGAAAATGTTTCTGTATTCAATTGCACACAGCACCTTCAAATCTGAATTGCCCTGATCAAATTAACTCCAAATGGTCTGAAACTTTTACAGGGGATCATTAACATCCTCAAGAACATCCTGGCAAAATTTGGGGGGTTTTTGGATGAACCAAACTCCCTCTAAAATTATTTTGCTGAAAAGATTTAAAGAATTTTCCAGAATTAAATAATGGGTTTCATACAAATTGGGTTTCATATTTGGATAATACTCTATTATAGGAATCCAACAAAATTTGTTTCACAATTTTTGGATTCTCCTACCCCAAGTTGTGGCTATTGGAACTTTGAACTGAAATCTGAAAATCCTAAAAATGTTCAAATGCTGATCGTGGGTCCAGGGGACCACGTGTCACTTGCCGGGACGAGCCACACGGGGCTACTGGACATTTCCCGTGCAGCCACAAGAGATCCAAGCTGCAGCAGATCAGAACCGAACTCTCTGTTGCTGGCATGCGGGACCAGCCGGTTCGTCTTCCACCTCTGGCTAAACAGAGGCCCGCGGCGGCGTCCTCCGGCGAGCGTCGCCGGAATCGCTTTCCCGGCCATCTCCCGACCTCAGACTCGCCGCCCCACCCTAAATCGCGACGCTGAACTCGGCTCGGGGGTCGCCGGTGGCCGTAGCTCACCGGAACAGGGCGCCCGACGGTGGCAGCGGCTGTTAGGGTTTCGGCGTGGTCGGGAATGCGCTACACCGCATCAAAACGATCGGAAAATGATCGGAGAGCACCGCGAGAGCTCGAGGGTGTCGAAAATGGTCTCCAAACCCCGTGAAAAGGTCGGCAACATAGAGCTCCACGTTGACCCGAGCAGTTATTCCATGGCGGCCCGAAAAACAACAAGAACCCGGTCATTTGTGGACCATACCACTTGATTCTTGCTCGAGGAGGGCCGCTAGGAAGTGAGGAAGGTGTGTGCAAGCTTGCCGGAGCTGGGGTGGACCGTGAAATCCTAATTTCGGGGTAGACCGAACCCTACCCGCATGCACTATCTTTCGGAAATCTTGGGAATTCTCCGCGCTCGGTCGATCAATTGCTATGAGGGTTGCAGCTACACGATCTGGAGACTAAGGCGCACCTCTTTCGTGTAGAGATCAGGCGGTGAAAGTGGCCGTGGTGTGCTGTCCACGGAGAGCAACCTCGGTTTCCCACCGGTAGGCCTCGGTTCTCGGCGGCGATCGTCGATTTGTGGCTAAACGAAGCGCCAAGTCTGCGAAGTAGCGGGATGGGTAGCTATGGAACGTGTTGGTGCTCACTTTCGGTATGGGAGGCTCGAGCAAAGGTGGGGCAGCGCCGGTGTACGGTGGAGAATTGAGGAGCGGCGCTGCGAGCAGAGCCCGGTGCGCTTGCTGGTCGGGAGGAAGAAGGCGACACACTCGGCTCAGCTGCGTGGGGAGCGGTCACGTAGAGGAGGGTGAGCTGCCGCCCGATTGCCAGCAGAGAGAAGAAAACCAGGAGGTGGCGGGGCGAGGTGATCGGGCGCCGGTGCTGCTCTGCGCTGGCGCGCGGTTTCGGCCGAAGGAGAAAAATCACTGGGGAGACTTCTCTGTTAAGACTGCTGACAGGTGGGGCCTCCCCTCTAATTCCTTTTTCATTTTTCTCAATTCTGTTGTACCAAAATATCCTCAGCTACTCACAATTGAATGTGAGACTTAATCACCAAGTCTTGGTTTGAATTTGAGTTCTCAAATTTGAACTGTGTTTGGCTAAATTTGCTTCATGTTTAAACTGAAATTCAAATTCAGTTTTGAATTATTGCAAATTTATCCCCCGACAAGATGAACTCCAATGGGGATGAAAATTGCTGGGCTAACTCAGAAAAATGTGCTGAGTTTGAATATGAAGCTAACTTTTGAATGTGAGTGATGAAAGTTGCTGTAATTTGAATTTACATTCAAATTGGCCTCTTTTTCACTTGCCTCGAAAATTGCCTCAAAAGGGTTGGGTTTGCAAGAAACTTGGCTTGAACCTTCCCAAGACTTTTCAAGTCCTAGGGTGCTCAACCTCTCATGTTCATGTGTAGAAATCTACTTTGTGAAAGTTAGGGCTTTCCCCTCTAATCACTCTTTTGATGGAGGTTACTTGCTCTTAACAATTTTTTCCTAAGATATCCACAACAAAAACTGTGGTGTTGTGAGGTGAAGAAAAGTTTTTGCAAGTCCCTTTTCTTGGGCTTTTACAAAGGCCCGTCCGTGCTTGGCCCTGTTGGACAAGTTTGAGTTGTGTACCGGGCGCATACTGGCTATACGGAACCCAGGAAACCGATGTACCTTGGGAGATCCATAGTGGAACTTTTCCAACTTCCTTAGGCTTTCGGCATCAGGGTAGCAGGAGGTAACTCGCTTAAGAACATA
Organism: Neostapfia colusana; assembly: GCA_030760725.1. Classification (NCBI taxonomy): domain Eukaryota; kingdom Viridiplantae; phylum Streptophyta; class Magnoliopsida; order Poales; family Poaceae; genus Neostapfia; species Neostapfia colusana. The sequence goes on along the minus strand of JASWHV010000002.1, from coordinate 90,196,496 downwards.
CCACTGCGGGTATGTACCTTGAGGGAACTTGCATACTCGGGGCAGTTGGACTGCGTCCAATGTGGAAGATCTTGGGAAAGGTGGCCGCGTACAACGTCAGTCGAGGTTGCTGTTGGCAACTCGGAGTACGGGGGTACGTGTCGTGTAGTCCGGGCGTGTACTGATTCGAATCACCGTCGCTCGCGGTCATATGAGCATACTTGCCCAATGCTTCTTGATGTAGTAACAACTGAAATGGTTATCTTTTGAACAAGATAAGGCTGTGATGTAAATTGTATTGCAACCATGGTTGAATTAGAGATAGGCTCATCAAACTTTATTTTCTCCTTGTGCAAGGAGCATCGCAACAAAGCGTTTCTTGTTTGATTGTGGAGTTGCGATGCTTTTCGGCTCAAGGTCTGCACAATGAGGCTTGAAATCTGAAAGTTAAGGATCAACTTTAGGCGAGTCCTTTATGCAAATCTAGCTAACCCAATTGCAACCGTCGTGCATGTAGAGTTTCTTGTTTAGGAGAGATGGATCAGTCTGGCTGAGCCTATGTGCTCACGCTTGCTATATAAGTGGTTTTGCAGGTTAACATTGATGCTAAGATGGAGGTTTTCCAGTGAGACTCGGAGACTTCCGAGTCAGGTAACACATGGAGAACCCAGCCGCTGCTGCTTGTCTTCGTGTTGCTAGCGAGACGAGTCCGAGGGCTGGACATCATCTCGAGTGCTCTTAGTTATTCGACGTGAGTTGTTATAGACTTCCGCTGTAGCTATTTGATGTAAACTATTTGCAAAGAAAAACTTGTAAGATTCCGCTATTGTTTTATGTAATACATTGTTCCTTGTATGTGTGCTGTTGGTTGCCGCACAACACGGCACCACCCAATGCGATTCCCGGGCGAGTGCCCCGTCCCCGTGACTAAACGGGCGGCGTCGGGCCGTCTCATCGTGGTATCAGAACTGTGACAAGTGGTATCATTAGCTGAGACCTGTCTCAGTCGGTACCCGGCTGGTCTCAGCTGGTATCAGAGCCGCATTGGTAATAGCGCACGGAATAAGGACCATATTACGACAAAAATTTAGGATACGGTGATGAAACGGTATTAGGCCCGCATAAGGATTACTATTAGCTTAATATGAAGGTGGCAAACTAACTTATTTGTTATGTCAGAAATCGTGCATCTCGGAACGATTTATGTCTTGGGGGGTGCACGTAAGCGCTGTCCACCAGTGCGCACAAGCTGAAAGGTGGAGCCCCACGGGTGGCAGGTAACCTGACCCACTTTGGTATCCTCTACGACTCTTCACGTCGTTTGGGGTACTCGAGCAACTCCCTTCCCTGGCGTGCTGCGGGCAAGTTTGGGAAACCCCGTCATGTGGTTAGTAACATGAACACGAAGCTCAAGTCGTGTTTGGCTTGAGAACACCTGTGGGAGTGATGACAGACGGGTGTAAGAACTGTATGGATACCGGGTTCTGTGTGCAGCCGGACCTGACGATTGAGTGTGACTTATGCAGGATTAACCACGAAACCGTAGTACGAATAGTACACGTTTGCGAGTGACCGTTTTAGTGCCACCTAAGATATGTTCATTCCGGTATAATCCGGTTAGGATTTTCTTTTGGTGAGGCTACGTAGTACCGACATGTTCCTTACGGTGCATCGACGCCGTACTAAACTTATTAACCTCTTTCCTTTGAAGAAATGAATCATGAACTAACTTTCGACTAAAAATGGAAGTTTGAAACAAATATTAGTTATTAAACTCTTATTTTGAGCTAAGATTCAAATGAGAGGAAGACTAGGCTTCAAAGATTTCAAAAACAGAGTGCTCTGTTTTCGGCAGAAATTCTTGATGGACTTTAACAGAGCATAACTCTGAGTAGCTTGACCCAATTAAGGTGTATGATACAGTTCTGGAAATATTTTCAAGTGAGCTACAACCTATTTGTAGACATCCAGAGCAAAATCACATGCTAAACGGGTAGAAAGTTCAGGGGGAGGTAAACTGTCCAGAACCAGGACAGCAGCAAAACCTCTCTGGACCTTTCTGTTATTAAGCCATAACCTTATGTAGAAAAATCCTTAAGAAGCCTATTATACACTGTTGGAAAGGTTATGAAATATGAAATATTGTTTTAGTTCAAAGTTTGTTCAGATTCTTATTGTATTTACATATACAACTGTGATAAAATCAGCCACGTACAAAGGAGGTGCTGGCAAATTTTATCTAGGAATTCTGTCAACTTCGGAAAAATCATAACTTTTAATCCGGAGGGGGTCTGGAGGCATATGAGTACTCGTTGGAAAGATACTGAAGTTAACTTTAACTTCGGTATTCGACTTGAGTTATGAAAATGCTGGTAACTGGATCCAAATCTGGGTTAAGTACAGAAAGGTCTATTCTGTACAGAATAGAGGGAGTGTTCTAATTTTGGCTTTAGAAAGATGTGTAAACATGAAGTATGGTTATGCTTTCATAAAGTTTTAGCATGTTCATGTTTTACATACTTTCGCATACTGCTGAAATCAAGTTTTTACATCCCTCAAAAATTTGCTTTTTGCAGTATGGTGCGTACTCACTCTCCGAGTAGGGCTGAAAGTTCTCGCCGAGACAGTGATGACCCGACTCCACCAGGGGCACCGCCATCAACGGTATGGGCAGATGTCATGGCTCAGATGGTCGAGTCAAGTCAAGAGAACACCAGACTACTCCAAGCCTTGGTTCAACAAGGTTTACTCCAACATACACAACAGGACGTTCCACCTCGGAACGCCTATTTGGTATTCGACTTGAGTTATGAAAATTCCCTTAACTACATCAAAATCTGGAGATAGTGCATAAAGGTCTGTCCTGTACAGATAGGCTGGATAGCTATGCCTACTAAGGAGTTGTGTAAACATGAATTTGTTACTGCTTTTTATAAAGTTTTGACATATTCATGTTTTTCATTAGTCTCACATACTGCTGAGTTCTTGTTTAACTCTTCTCAACTACATTGTGCAGTATGGTTCGTACTCGCTCTAGGAGTAGGGCCGGGAGTTCTCGTCGAGGCGGTGATGCTTCTATTCCACCATCGGAACCACCATCCATGGGATGGATGGATCTTATGACTCGAGTCGTCGAGTCTAACCAAGATAACACTAGGCTACTCCAAGAAGCAAAGCAAGAACACACATGATTAATCCAAGCTTTGGTACAGCAAGGCGTACTCCAGAACATGCAACAAGTCGTTCCACCTCGGAACGCTTATCTGGATTTCTTGGCGACTCAACCGCCTATCTTTACTGAAGCCACCGAACCTGTGGAAGCAGAACAATGGCTTCGTGTCATGGAGTCAAAATTTGGAGTATTCAAGTGTGATGAAGTGCAGAAGAGCAAGTTTGCCGCTCAGCAACTCCATGGAGACGCCGGAAACTGGTGGGTGGATCATCTTGTCACCATTCCGAAAGACCATCAAGTGACATGGAGTGAATTTTGTGAAGCCTTTCGTACCCGTCACATACCACTAGGTATTGTCAAGGCAAAGCGGGAGGAATTTTTGGGCTTGAAGCATGGGGGCATGGGTGTCCTCGAGTATGTCAGAAGGTTTAACCTTTTGGCCCAATATGCTCCCAAATATGTGGTGAAAGAAGAGGCACGGTGTGACCTATTCTTCCATGGCCTGAGTGCCATATTACAAGAGAAGTTTGCCGTACACAATAACGGCAGTTACACCGACATGGTCGATGCGGCTTTCATCCAAGAGAAGCCGACACTTGAGTGGCAAGCTGAGAAGAGAAAGATGAGTGAGATCGAGCAGGCTAGCACAAGTTATGTGCCTCAAAAGTACTGTTTGGTGTATCAAGCGCCACCAGGTGAAAGATGGAGGCCACCTGTACGATAAACTCCTCAGAGGTTGATTGCTGGTCAAGTTCTACAACTTGCACCACCTCCACAGCCGCAGCATCAGACGGTGGTTTGTGCTCCATCGCTGCAGCCATGTGTACCTAGCATCCCACCGCAAGTCAATGAAGAACCGGAAAGACATCCGTGTTTCACTTGTAGGAGTATGGGCCATTATGCTAGGCATTGTCCGGAGGGAACTAGAGGCTGCAGGTCATCATATTTACAATAATACGACCCGTACCTCAATCTGCAGACAGGAGGGCAGATAAGGGGCAACATTCACTATACTGTGATTGATGATGTTCCGGAAGGAAAAGCTGCTTTAGCAGGGTTCTTTTCTCTGAATCAGCTACCGGTTTTGATTCTCTTTGATTCCGGTGCCACACAAAACTTCATTAGCCAATCTTTTGTGGCTCAACATCAGCTCCATACAGTTTATACAAAGAGGCAATACCTCATATCTTCGCCGGGGGCAGCAGTACCGCAAGCGAGGTTGTCTCCCGATCACCTCTTTGTTTGGGGGGTAGAATATACCCTACGACTCTCATTATTCTTTAGGGTCTGAAGATCGACATCATTTTGGGGATGTCGTGGTTGAATTACCACCGAGCGGTTCTTAACATCAGCTCTAGGACCGTTGAGCTCAACTCCCCATAGCACGGTCTTCATATATTAATTCTGGGTGCCAAACGGCAACAGATTGCAACAGTGAACCACACGGAAGCTGTTAAGATAGAGGACATTCCGGTGGTATGTGAGTATCCGGATGTATTTCCTGATGATTTACCGGGCATGCCGCCCGAGCGAGACATTGAGTTCAAGATTGAACTCATACCGGGAACAACACCGATATCACGAAGGCTGTACAAGATGGCACCAAATGAACTGGCAGAATTGAAGACACAGCTGAATGACCTAATGAGCAAGGGCTTTATACGACCGAGTTCGTCACCTTGAGGTTGTTCGGCATTGTTTGTCAAGAAGAAGGACGAAACACTACGGCTTTGTGTTGATTATCGTCCTTTGAACGCCGTTACCATCAAGAAGAAGTATCCACTACTTCGCATTGATATGCTCTTCGATCAATTAGTGGGTGCGAAGGTATTTTCGGAGATGGATCTTCGGTCCGGATATCACCAGATTAAAATCCGGGCAGAAGATATTCCGAAGACGGCATTCTCAATGAGATACGGGCTGTATGAGTATCTCGTTATGTCTTTTGGTTTGACCAACGCCCCGACACACTTTATGTACCTGATGAATTCAGTATTCATGCCGGAGTTGGATAAATTCGTCGTTGTCTTCATCGACGATATCTTGGTGTACTCCAAGTCAGAGGAAGAACATGCTGAACATCTGCATATTGTGCTACAAAGATTGCGAGATCATCAGCTCTATACAAAATTCATCAAGTGTGAATTCTGGATTAATCAAGTACCTTTTCTCGGACACATCATTTCAGTTGAGGGCATCACTGTAGATCCGAGTAAGATTATCCAAGTACAGAAATGGGAGTCACCAAAGTCTGTGCATGAAATCCGTAGCTTCCTCGGTTTAGCAGGTTATTACCAGAGGTTCATTCCGGGTTTCTCTAAGATCGCTAAACCGATGACGGAATTATTAAAGAAGAATACCAGATTTGTGTGGGGTGCTGCGTGCGAACAAGCTTTCAAGACTGTAGTGAAGCACCTCACAACAGCCCCAGTTCTTGCTCAGCCGGATACAACGAAGCCATTCGACGTTTATTGCGATGCATCTGACATTGGTCTTGGCTGCGTGCTGATGCAAGATGGACGAGTGGTCGCTTATGGATCTCGTCAACTCAGAAATCACGAGCAGCATTATCCAAGTCATGACCTTGAGTTATCTACCGTGGTCCTTGCTTTGAAGATGTGGAGGCATTACTTGCTCGGAAATCTTGTACACCTCTACACCGACCACAAGAGATTGAAGTACATCTTCACTCAGAAAGAATTGAACATGAGGCAACGAAGATGGCTAGAGCTCATTAAAGACTATGAACTTGAGATTCATTATCATCCAGGAAAGGCGAATGTGGTCGCCGATGCGCTCAGTTGTAAGGCACATATCCATCACCTAACTATTGCTGAAATGGATGATGAAGAACCAAGCCTCCGTGTCGTCCCGTATGGAGCTCTCTATAATCTCGCTCTCATTCCAACCATCCGAGAGGAGATCATTGAAGCTCAACGAAAAGACAAGGGTATGTTTCACATACGGCGAAGGATAGACAACGGAGAAATGAAGTGCTTCCGGAAGGAAGATGAAGGTACTTTGTGGTTCAACGACCGGATTGTAGTACCCCGGGATATGGGACTACGGAAGAAAATTCTGGACGCAGCTCATTTGTCTAAGTTTTCCATTCATCCGGGCAGTAATAAAATGTACCAAGATCTCCGGAAGAAGTTTTGGTGGGCACATATGAAACATGAAGTTGCAACATATGTCTCAAAGTGTGATACGTGTCGAAGAGTAAAGGCCGACCATGTAAAGAAGTCAGGCCTGTTGCAGCCATTGCAAGCACCGGCATGGAAGTGGGAAGACTTGAGTATGGACTTCATCGTCGGGTTGCCGATAAACTTCCACAACCATGATTCGATTGGGGTAATCGTTGATCGGTTAACCAAATCAGCACATTTCATCCATGTTCATACAAGATATAACGCAAAGCAGTATGCGGAGCTATACATGGCACGGATCTTGTGCTTACATGGAGTTCCCCGTACCATTGTGTCAGATAGAGGATCACTGTTCGTGGCCCGTTTCTGGGAGCAGCTACACGCATCCTTGGGGACCACACTGATTAGAAGCTCCGCGTATCACCCTCAAACCGATGGGCAAACTGAGAGGGTGAACCAAATACTAGAAGATATGCTAAGGGCATGTGCCATCCACCAAGGTAAGAGCTGGGATGATCACTTACCATTGGAGGAGTTCTCGTACAACAACGGATATCAGACGAGCATCAAAATGGCACCATATGAAGCTCTATACGGCCGGAAGTGCCGTACGCCATTGAACTGGTGTGAGTCCGGTGAACGAGTAACGTTTGGGGTTGATCTTGTCAATGAAGCCGAAGAGAGAGTTCGGATAATACAAGAGAACTTCAAAGCTTTCCAATCTCGTCAAAAGAGCTATGCGGACCAGAGGCGTCGACTGCTGCATTCTGACATCGGAGAGCACGTGTATCTTCGTGTGTCTCCGATGAAAGGGATTCATCGGTTCGGTGTCAAGGGGAAACTTGCTCCCCGATTTATCGGTCCGTTTGCTATAACGGAGAAGTGCGGAAACGTAGCCTACCGGCTGGAACTACCGGCAAGCCTTGCCAGTATTCACGACATATTTCACGTGCCCCAGCTGCGGAAATGTCTCAAGTTTACCGCTGCCATCTGCACCGAAGACATCGACGAGTTAAAGCCGGATCTCACCCATGTCGAGCAACCTATACAGATTATCGACGAAAAGACCCGGATCACCCTGAACCGGACTTTGAGATTTTGAGACGGTCCCGTCAACTGAGACAGGTCACTCGCCCGGGAATCACATTGGGTGGTGCCGTGTTGTGCGGCACCCAACAGCACACATATGAGGAACAATGTATTACATAAAACAATAGCGGAAGATTACAAGTTTTTCTTTGTAAATACTTTACATCAAGTAACTACAGCGGAAGTCTATATCAACTCACGTCGAATAACTAAGAGCACTCGAGATGAAGTCCAGCCCGCGGACTCCTCTCGCTAGCAACACGAAGACGACAGCAGCGGCTGGGTTCTCCCTGTGTTAAGCAACTCGGAAGTCTCTGAGTCTCAACGGACAACCTCCATCTTAGCATCGATGTTAACCTGCAAAACCACTTATATATCAAGCGTGAGCACATAGGCTCAGCAAGACTGATCCGTCTCTCCTAAACAAGAAACTCTACATGCACGACGGCTGCAATTGGGTTAGCTAGATTTGCATAAAGGACTCGCCTAAAGTTGATCCTTAACTTTCAGATTTTTAACCCTCATTGTGCAGACCTTGAGCCGAAAAGCATCGCAACTCCTCAATCAAACAAGAAACACTTTGTTGCAATGCTCCTTGCACAAAGTGAAAGTAAAGTTTAATGCGCCTATCTCTAATTCAATCATGGTTGCAATACAAGTTACAGCACAGCCTTATCAAGTTCAAAGATAACCAGTTCAGTTGTTACTACGTCAAGATGCAGTGGGCAAGTATGATCATATGACCGCGAGCGACGGTGATTCGAATCAGTACACGCCCGGACTACACGACATGTACACCCGTACTCCAAGTTGCCGGCAGCAACCTCGACTGACGTTGTATGCGGCCACCTTTCCCAAGATCTTCCACATTGGACGCAGTCCAACTGCCCCGAGTACGCAAGCTCCCTCAAGGTACATACCCGCAGTGGTATGTTCTTAAGAGAGGTACCTCCTGCTACCCTGACGCCGAAAGCCTAAGGCAGTTGGAAAAGTTCCACTATGGATCTCCCAAGGTACATCAGTTTCCTGGGTCCCATATAGCCAGTATGCGCCCGGTACACAACTCAAACTTGTCCAACAGGGCCAAGCACGGACGGGCCTTAACCGACACAGGCAGGGCTATGCACGCACGGCCTGCAACCTGCTGCATCTAAACCTCCCTGCCCGGTCTCCATTTCTTATGTGTGAACTTTCCTCATCCTTTCTAATTCGGACCTGTTCCGAGTAGACCAGCCCTAACCTCGCGAGTAACTTCCAACTACTCGACTTCTACCGGACCTTTCCTACTAACATTTAGCGTAGCCAAATCCACTTGAGGAGGTGCTACTCTACCCTTTCTCTCTTAGGTATCTCTGGTCATGCAAGTGGGGTTTTCAATATCATCTAGACTTAATGCAATCAACGATGCAAAGCTATGATCTCTAAAAATAGAAATGCTTGTAAAACTGTTCAAATGGAAACCAGGGCTTGTCTGTTTTGCAGGTGACTAGGGTTACAATCAGTTAGTGACGATCACTTGGAGCTTGATCACTTGTTTTCCTCCCTCCTTGGTCTTCACTTCAAGTCCTTCTCATCTTCTTCACGTATATGCTACACGATATGATTATGCATATGTATTTAATTGAAAAGCTTTTTGCTAATAAGATCTAGTGACTTTTTAAAACTGGAACCCTGTTCAAGAATTTAAAATGACACTGGGGCTAGTGGTTTGGGTTGGGTTTAGACACTATGATCAAATGTTGAGTGCTTTTTTCCACTTAAGTGTTGATCACCTTAAGAGATTACACATGACAGTGGTGATCCAGAGCTCCAATGGCGCTGGGAATTTTCATGTGAGTTCCTTGCCACAAGAAAGTCCTCTGGACCAAAATTTAGCACTTTTCATTGAGTGGTTTATTCAGAACAATTCTCTAAGCAATTAAGCAAAGAAGAATTAATTCTGATGTAATACCCATGTTCATGTCAAACTCAGTGAATTACGATTTCAATTATAGTTCATAGAGTCCACATGAATTTTCCTAGGATTTTTGGAGCTAAGGATTGCCCAAAACTGAATTTATAAGTTTTGGAAATTTCTCTGAAAATGTTTCTGTATTCATTTTAATACATGAACTTACAATCTGAATTACCCTGAACAATTCAACTCCAAATGAGCTGAAACTTTTATAGGAGTCTAATAACACCCTAAAAAATATTCTGGCAAAATTTGTGGATTTTTGGATAAACCAAACTCCCTCTAAAATTCTTTTGCTGAAAAGCTTTAAAGAATTTTCCAGAATTAAATAGAGACTTTCATACAAATTGGGTTGTATAGTTGGATAGAGTTTGTCAATCTGAATCTAACCCAATTTGAATCACTATTTTGGAGGTTCCTAGCAAAAGTTATGCTCTTCTAAAGTTTGGGGAAATTCTGGAATTTGAATAAATCCGAGAAATGTTTAAACCTGACTGTGGGTCCAGGGACACGTGTCTGCTGCCGGGAGCGTGCCACACGGGGTCACAGGGTTATTTCCCGTGCTGTTACAGTCGATCCCGCGCCACAGAATATTCGGCCCCCTCCCCCGAGTCGCTGACAGGCGGGACCGGCGAGGTCGTCTTCAACCTCCTGCTCCCGCGCGACACCGCCGCCGGGCTCGCCGGAGTAGCTTCGGGATCGGTCGTCCGGCCATCTTAACTGCTCAAACTCGCCGCTAGCCCCTAATTCAACGTGAGGAACACGCTGGTGGGGTTTACTCGAGCTGGCAGGTCCACCAAACTAGCCCGCGACGGCGCACCGGCTCGGATGAAGTCCGACGACGTCGACCCTACGCTCTAGCCCGCCAAAAGCTTCCTGGAAAGGCTCTACAGCACCAGTGGAGGTTGGCAAAGCTATGCATGGCCGCACATGGGCTCGGGAGTGGCTCCAACCTAGGGTTCATCGGATGCCCGATGTGTTCTACAGAAGCCGCCGTTGGAAAGATCGAAATTATGTCGTGCAGAGCGGGTTTCTAGCTAGGTTCCAAAAAGAAAATTGTTTCTAAGCAAGGCTACTTCATGTTAGTGGAATTTGCAGTGCTCTAAACCATCCTAGCACGAGAATTTAACAGATCCTTACCCGCACCTCGGTGTGAACCGGCCGGAGAAGATTTCCGAAATTCGCCGTCGAGAGGCAGAGACAGGCTTTGTGCTTCGGGTGGAAGCTGCAGGGAGCTCCTGCGCATCCCAAGGTGGCCTTGCTTGATCGTGACAAGCTCTGGAGGAGGCTGTCCACGGGAGCGCCTCGTCGCTGTTGTGTGACGGCCGCCGCCGAAGCCGGGTTATCTCGGTGTGGAGAGCACGAACGCCCTTGGTGAGAAGTGGTATCATTAGCTGAGCCCTGTCTCAGTCGGTACCCGGCCCGTCTCAATTCCCAACTCTTCCGATTGATCCCCCTTAATCCCGGTTCACGAGTAGGAAACTGCCTACTCGAGTTATGCCTCTTTTAATTCACTTTTTTTTAACTTGAGATCAGCAGTTATAATCAATTCATAAGCTACTCTACATTAAACTCCAGGGTTTTCTGGGTCATGCATTTGGAGTTTCATACCATCTAGACGTAATGCAATAAACAAAATGCTAGACAATATAAAGTGAATACAAATAAAAACTTGTAAGTTTTGATGCAAACCGGGGCTTGCCTTTGTTTTGCAGGGGACTTATATATAAGGGTCAGTTAGTGAAGACCACTTGAGGCTTGATCACTCGCTTCCCACCTTCTTTGATCTCCACTTTGATTATTTCAAATTCTTCACGTAGATGCTACACGTAATGAATATGCATATATATTTAATTGTAAAGATTTTGCTAACAAGTTCTAATGACAAGTTTAAAAACTGGAACTCACTTTAAGAATTTAAAATGACACTGGTGCTAGTGGTTTGGGTTTAAGCAACATGATTAAGTGCTAAATGTTTTCCACCCTCTTCTATGTTGATCACATTAAAAGGTTAAATAGAACAGGGGTGATCCAAAGCTCTAATGGAGTTGAAAATTTTCATGTGAGTTCCCTGCCACAAGAAAGTCATCTGGACCAAAAATTAGCACTTTTCATCAAGTGGTTTGTTCAGAACAATTCTCTAAGCAATTAAGCAAAAAGGAATTAATTCTGAAGTAACTCACATGTTCATGCTAAACTTAGTGAACTAAAATTTCAATTATAGTTCATAGGACCGGCATGAATTTTTCTAGGGTTTTTGGAGCTAAGGATTAACCAGAACTGAATTTCCAAGTTTTGGAAATTCTCTGAAAATGTTTCTGTATCCAATTGAACACAGCAACTTCAAATCTGAATTCCCCAAATCAAATAAACTAAAAATGAGCTGAAATTTCTACAGTTGTTCACTAACATCCTAAAGAATAGTCTGGAAAAAGTTGAGGATTTTTGGATGAGCCAAACTCCCTCCAAAATTCTTTTTCTGAAGAGATTTAAAGAATTTTCCAGAACTAAATAATGACTTCCGTACAAATTGGGTTGCATATTTGGATAGAGTTTTCCATCCTGAATCCAACCCAATTTGAATCACTAAATTTGTAGCTTCCTAGCAAAAGTTATGAGGTTCTAAAGTTTGGGGAAATTCTGGAATTCAAATTAACCGGGAAAAGTTCAAATCTCTGACAGCGGGTCCAGTTACCACGTGTCATCTCCTCGTTTAAACAACACGGCGCCACAGGACTATTTACCGCACTGTCACAGATGATCCCGTGCAACAGAAAATCCCACACCCGGTTTTCCTTCCACTGACAGCGGGCCCGGGGTACCCTTCTTCAACCTCCCCCGTACGCCGCCGGGCTCGCTGGAGCTGCGCTGAACTTTGACGTGCGGCAAGCTCCCGAGCTCTCCCTTGCCGTTAGGGCCTAATTCCATATGCTGAACACAATGGCGGCAATTTCCCTGACCAGCGGCGGCTCTAATATAGCCAGCGACGGTGCGGCGGCTCGGTACACCATCGGCACCGTCGGCCGGCTAACCTAGCCTGCCAAAACTTCGGTGGAAGGACTCTACAGCACTGGTGGATGCTAGGGGAGGTCGACATGGCCATATAAAAGCTCGGGGAAGGATCTAACCATGGTTGCATCGTGCACCCGACGGCTTCTTCTACGGTCGCCGTCGGAAAACTATCAAATACGCCGGCTACAACCGTTATCAAGCTAGGTTTGCGAAGCAAACTTGTGCGTCGTCGAGTCTAGCTCCTGTGAGTGCAATTGGGTGGGCTCCAAGCTAATAGAAATCAAAAATTTGAAGATTTCATACCCGAGGGTGGTTTTGCACCGGCTAGGAGAAAACCATGAAATACTCCGGCAACGATCAATCACTTGGCTCAAGCTTTGTGGTGAGCAGTGTGGAGTCTTGGCGTGTCCAAGGCCACTCTTGCTCGGCCATGAAAGGCTCTCTGCCGAGCTGTCCACGTGCGACCTCCGTTCGGTTGCGGTTCGGCCGCCGCGGAAACTCGGTGTGCGCGGGGCTGTGAAGGCCGAATGTTGGCTCACGAGCGAGCGATGCGGCGGCGGCGGTTCTGTGCCGTTCTTGCGTGCGAGAGGGGTAGAACCGTGTCTTCGGCGCTGTGGCAAAACAGGGCACGGCTGGGAGTGAAGGCCACCCACGAGTAGCTCGCCAGCGTAAGGGAACCGACCCCGGGAGGTGTTGCGGTGCGTGTCTCGGTGGCGTCCGTGGGCAGCTCCCCATTGATGTAATGAACAGAGAGCCAAGACTTACTGTGCAAGTCATTGTGTAACACTGACATGTGGGTCCCACCAGTGAGTCCCTGTTTAGAAAGAACCCTCATGTGTTATCACATGTGTGAAAAAGTTTAAACCCATACCATTTTTCATACACATGACACCAATTCTTGTGCAAACTCAGGTTTTCTTTGTATTGATATTTTTGGGACATTTACATTCCTCCCTCCTTAAAAGGGAATCTTGTCCCGAGATTACAAAAGAAAAAGTGTGGCGGAAGGTAATTACAAAGTTTATGACAAAAGTTCCGGATAGTTCTTGTGGATGTAATCTTCTCTCTCCCAAGTCGCTTCTTCTGGGGTATGATTACTCCACAGGACTTTGTAAAATTTCAAAGTCCGATTTCGAGTGATCCTGGTCTTTTCTTGATAATCTTGATGGGCTGCTCGGCGTAGGTGAGATCCGGTTGTAATATCTCGATGTCTCCCGAAAGAATCTCTGTCAGCTTCTTCAAACAGTTCCTCAAATGTGAGACATGCAAGATGTCATGGATGCCCGATAAAGATGATGGCAGCCTCAGACGGTAGGCTACCGGTACATACCGTTCTGTAATAATGAATGGACCAACAAAATGAGGAGCTATCTTTCCCTTGACCCCAAATCGATGAATTCCCTTCATCGGGGATACTCGGAGAAAGACGTGATCTCCGACTTCGAAATACAAGGTTCGGTGTCGCTTGTCCGCATAACTCTTATGGCGAGATTGAGCGGCTTTGAGGTTTGCTTGAATAAGCTGGACCCGCTCTTCGGCATCTTTCACAAGATCAATGCCGAAAATCACCATCTTGCCGGATTCACACCAATTGAGTGGTGTGCGGCACTTCCTGCCATATAGTGCTTTGTATGGTGCCATTTTAATGCTGGATTGATAACCATTGTTATAGGAGAACTCCGCTAATGGAAAATGGTTATCCCAATTCTTTCCATGATCTATGGAACATGCTCTCAGCATATCTTCTAAAATATGATTCACCCTCTCCGTTTGACCGTCGGTCTGAGGATGGTATGCTGAGCCTCTAATTAACTTTGTTCCCAGGGATTCATGTAGTTGGTCCCAGAAACGAGCAACAAATAATGAATCTCAGTCCGATATGATGGTTTTAGGGACTCCATGTAAGCACACAATTCTGGAGAGATACAACTCTGCATATTGCTTAGTCTGGAATCCCGTATTCACTGGGATGACGTGGGCTGATTTTGTTAAGCGATCAACAATCAGCCAAATGGAGTCATGCTTTCTGGATGTGAGAGGCAGTCCGACAATAAAGTCTATGCTGATGTCCTCCCACTTCCATGCCGGAATGCTTAATGGTTGCAGCATTCCCGCTTTCTTTATATGGTCGGTTTTGACTCGACGACATGTATCGCACTCGGATACATATTTGGCAATTTCTTGCTTCATCCTAGTCCACCAAAATTTTGTTTTAAGGTCTTGATAAATTTTATTGCTTCCTGGATGTATTGAGTACTTGGACATATGAGCTTCATCCAGGATTTTCTTCCTTAGCTTCATGTTCCGGGGTACCACGATACGGTTGTTAAACCATAACACACCTTGATCATCTTCTCAGAAGCATTTCATTTTATCTCCCTTAATCCTTGCTCAGATATTCCGCATTCCCTTATCTCTCTTTTGAGCTCGTACAATCTCCTCTTTAATGGTAGGCACTAGAGCAAGATTATGCAATGCCCCATACGGAATCACCCTCAAGCTTGGTTCTTCATCCTCATCCGGAACAACTGACAAGTTATTCATGTGGGACTTACGACTGAGTGCATCAGCCACCATGTTAGCTTTGCCCGGATGGTAATGGATCTCGAGCTCATAATCTTTGATTAATTCCAACCATCGCCTTTGCATCATATTAATATCCTTCTGGGTGAATATATACTTGAGGCTCTTATGGTCGGTGTAGAGGTGCACCAAATTTCCATGTAAGTAGTGCCTTCACATTTTCAACGCAAGCAACACTACAGCGAGTTCTAGGTCATGAGTATGGTAGTTCTGCTCGTGGTTGCAGAGTTGACGCAATCCATACGCGATCACACGTCTATCTTGCATTAAGACGCAGCCAAGTCCAATGCCTGAGGCATCACAGTAAACATCGAATGGCTTTGTTGTATCCGGTTGGACTAACACCGGTGCCATTGTGAGATGTTTCTTCAAAGTTCGAAATGCCTCTTCACAGGCCTCTGTCCATACATACTTGCTGCTCTTCTTCAATAATTCTGTCATGGGTTTAGCCACCTTCGAGAAGCTGGGAATAAATCTCCGGTAGTAACCCGCTAGTCCTAGAAAACTGTGGATTTGATGAACAGATGTCGGAGACTCCCACTTCAAGACTTGCTCAATTTTGGTTGGATCTACGGCCGCACCATCTACTAAAATAATGTGACCTAAGAATGGTACTTTGCTGATCCAAAATTCACACTTGCTGAATTTGGCATACAACTTATGTTCCCGTAAGCGTTGGAGCACGATATGGAGATGTTTGGTATGCTCCTCCTCTGATTTGGAGTATACGAAAATGTCGTCAATGAAAACCATGATGAACTGATCCCACTCTGGCATGAATACAGAATTCATGAGATACATGAAATGTGCGGGTGCATTTGTGAGCCCGAAAGACATGATGAGATACTCATAGAGCCTATATCTAGTCGAAAAAGCCGTCTTCGGTATATCCTCCGCCCTGATTTTTATCTGATGATAACCGGACCTAAAGTCCATATTGGAGAATACTTTGGCACCCACCAACTTATCAAATAATATATCGATCCGCGGCAGTGGATATTTTATTTTTGATTGTCACTGCATTTAGCGGCCGATAATCCACACATAACCGAAGTGATTCATCCTTTTTCTTCACAAAGAGGGCTGAACAGCCCCATGGTGATGAGCATGGCCGGATGAACCCTTTGTCCATTAATGAGAGGGCCCCACGGCCTTGTCGAGCCAGGATGTGGGGACCACCCCGTGGTTCACCCACTCCAGGATCGCATAGGGTGGTGCCGTGCGATGCGGCACCCAACAGCACACACGAAAAGAATTAAGAACAACATACAGACTTTTATTTGATATAAAACAGCGGAAGTCTTTTACAAAAATTTAATTATACAGCGGAAGTTATATACATAGCTACTCACAAATACTAACTAAGCAAAAGTGCAACCGTCCAGCCCGGGGAAGATACACACTAGCAGCATGGAACCGGAGAATCACGGCGGCGTGCAGGGCTCCAGCTCGGCCGTGTACCCTGACGGGGGCATCGCCTCGTCCTCGGAACCTTCCTCATAACTCTCACCTGCACACAGCTCAAATATTGCAACCGTGAGCACGAATGCTCAGCAAGTCTTACCCGTCAACCCTAGGCATGGAACTCTACATGCAAGGATGTGTAAGATGGGAAAAGGACTTTGCAATAAAGACACGCCTACATGTTGATCCTTACTTTCAGTTATAGCAACAGTTTATTGAGCCTTAGGCAGCCCTCACATCGGATGTCCACAATCAAACAAGAAACGCTTTCCTCCGATGTGGTGATGCCCAAAGTGGAATATAAATTTAATTTGCTCTATAACTACATCATACAAGGTTTCAAGATATTAATAGTTCAATCCAGCATATTCAGTTGGCTTATTTCACTTCTTACTCAGTGAACAAGCGGGTACTCAAATAACTGTGAGGGACGGTGATTGCAATCAGAAGACACCCGGATAACACGTGACATACACCCACTTTCAGAAGCGTGATTCCACACCCCTTCCTACTCTGTTGTATGTGATAACCTTTCAAAGGCAACCCAAATGTTGAACCGGTCCATCCGTAACGGGTAGGAGAGCCCCGCACGGAGCGTGATTGTGCACACCAGCAGATTTACACCTTGCTACCCTCAACCCACTCCTATTTACGGTTGGGTAAGCCTCGGCACCTAGGTTAACCAATTACATCGGTTTCCTGGTTCCCATATGCCAGTATGCATCCGGTACTGTTTGATACCTGTCCAGCAGGGCCGCACACGGATGGTCCTCAACCAACGCCAACAGGGCTACGCACGTGAGACCTCTGCTCACTGCATCCTATCCCCCCCTGCTGGGTCTCATTTTCACAACTCCAGCAATTTTCTACCTCTTCTCATTCCGTGTGGTAAATACTATCTCGCGAGTACCTTCCAACCACTCGACTTCTACCGAGATCCTCAACATTAGCATGGCATTCTCTACTCGTCGAGTTTGTAAACTACCCAAACCTTTATAGGATTTTAAAAGGCTATGCAAGTGGGGTTTCAATCACCCTAACTATAATGCATACTTTTCAACCCAGACATAAGTGATACAAATGAAAAACTTTATAAAAGGTACTTAAGTGCAAACCGGGGCTTGCCTGGTTGCGAGTCAGAGGAGAAGTTAGTTTCCGGTAGGAGGACGTCCAAGGGTTCCGGTGCGTCCTCAACTCCGGTTACTATTATGAAATGTAACAAAATATATGTGTAAGTATTAAGGACTTATAAGAAGTAAAGTTCTATTCATAGCTACTGCTATTTAGGATCCTTAATTGGCTTTGGGATTTTTACAGTGGATACTAGACTCTCTAAGGATGATCTGAGCAAAATTTGGACAAATGTCAGTGCACAATGTAGTCTCCTAAATTCCTACAATGTAGTACAAGGCTTCTCTGAATTTTGAGCCCAAAGCAGGAGTTTGGACATAGCTAACAGTGGAAGATCTGATTAGAGTAAGTCTCAATGGTTCTAACAAAATTTGTTTCACCATTTTTGGAGCTACCAACAGAGAGAGATAAATTTTTGAAGTTGCACAGGAGTTCTGAAAAAGTTTCTGTTTAAATTTGAATTTTCAAATGAAGGATGAACTTTGGAAGGCAATTTAGCCTAGTAAATGAACTCCAATGAAGCTCAAATTTTTACCGGAGATCAGTTACTATGAAAAGGATTCGCTGCCCAAATTTGGGAATGTTTCATAAAGAATTGCTCCTGTAATAAATCTCTAAATGATTTAATAAAAACAATTCTACAGAAATTCCCTGGGCATTTTCATAGCAAGCAATTTGTTCCTCTGTGAAGTACTCATGAGGATTCCAACAAAATTGGTCTAACCCTTTTTGGATTTCTACACAAAGTTATGGATTTTTAAAACCTGAATAACCTTCTGTTGCAAATTTACACAGAGACTAAACAGGGGGGACCACTGTCAGACGTTTCTTCAACCTCTCGACAGGGCCCCGCGCGCGCATGCCGGACCCGACAGGGGTGCGCCGTGTTCTTGCCTGTTTCTCCACCATTCTTCCTATGGTTTCATGCCACACCACCCTTGGATCACAGCCAAACAGCCGGGCAAGGTTTCGGGTTATGAAAACGCCGGGAAACTCATCGGCGACAGCGAGGCGGCTCGGTGGCGCGGCGCCGGCGATGAACCGCACGTCCCAAGCCTCAACCGATGATCCAAGGGGCCATACACCATCCCTGGAGCATGTAGAACATGATGCTACCCCTAGACCGAGCTGGAAATGCCCGCAAATGGGAGCTCCACGGTGAACCGAGGTGTTTTTGGCCGGCGGCGATGGATTCTCGTCGCCCGGGGTGAAGAAGAGGTGATTCCCTTCGTGCTTTGGAATGGGAGGTCGCTAGGAGCTCTAGTAGATGTGTTTAAGACCGGAGAACCGATGATCCAACGTATGGGGAGAATTTCCCGGAGTTGTCTCGATCGGTCCTCCACGTGCACCGTCGGAAATTTCCAAATTCCAGTTAACCGGCGGTGGTAAAGTACAAAAGAACATCGGTGTGAGAAATTAGACTCCATGACGCACCTCTGGGTGGTGTTCCTCGCGCTGGGTAGGTCGGAGTCGGCCGGAAGACGTGGAACAGCAAGGTGCGGCGTTGGCTCTGCTTCGCCGGAGGAAAACTGGTTGGCACCGATCAGAGAAGGCTGGGCACAAGCTGTGGAGGTGCGGACGACGTCCAGTGAAGGTCGGTGCATTCTCTGGTCAGCTCAGCTGGGTGCTAAAGTGGCCGGAGGCCGATCGGCAAGGGGAGCCGAGGGAGCCACGTGTGCTCTGTGTTTTCCCGGTTGCTTGCTCGAGCACAAACTGTGGAGTCCGCGGGGCAACAGGGATAGACGATAACAGGCACTCGGCTGGCGCTTGATCAACATGCGAGCGAACCGACGTCAGGAGCGGCACGTGAAGCAGCTCGGTGGACGTCGGGCGGAGAGTTTTTCCTGGAGCTGGCGCGCTGTGATCACCCGGGAAACAGAGAGAGAGGGAAAAAGTGAATTTGTGAGGCTGACTGTTGGGCCCCACCACTTAATTTTCTTAATCCAATTCCCCCCCAGCTACTCAAAATTGAATGCCTTACTTCACCCCAAAGTTAAGATTTCAATTTGCTGAATTCAAATGGTTTGAATTCTGGTGTAGAGTTTGAATTGTGTTTGATCATTTGAATTTGAAATTGGAATTTGAATCCTCCTTTTTGCATTGCTCCAAAAACATAGCAACCATGTCCAAAGTTTCTGATTTTTGGCATGGCTGCTAATTCAAATGTGGAGATCACATTTGTGGAACCAAATTTGCAAATTGAAGAAATTGGATTTGAAACTGAATTTGAAATTCAGATTAGAGGGCTTCCTCTTTTAATTCCCAAACAATTATTAAAACTCCTCCAAATGAGCTGAAATTTGGAAGGTTGAATATTTGGAATATGGAGATCCAAGTTATGCATTTAGATCTCCACGTTTGGATGTTTTGGGAAGTTTGAATCCAAACTTTGAACTTACACCGCTATAATTCAATGTTTTAATTCCCCTCATTTTTCCTAAGTGTACATGAGCTGAAAATTCTTGCTACCACTTTTTGGGGATTTTACATCCCTCTCCCCTTAAAATGAATCTCGTCCCGAGATTCCAAAAGAAATGCAAAGTGGGGGAAACTTTACCGGGTATACGATGATAGCAAGTCCGGATAATATGTTCGTAGATAGTCCTCGCTTTCCCATGTCGCTTCATCAGCGGTATGGTTACTCCACAAGACCTTGTAGAACCATAAGGTCCAATTTCTTGTGGCGCGAGTCTTTTCATCGATAATCCGAATTGGATACTCCGTGTACGTGAGGTACGGTTGAAGAACTTCTATGTCTTCAGTGTGGATTTCAGCGGAGGGTTTGAGGCACTTCCTCAGCTGAGAGATATGGAAGACATTGTGAATCCCTGCGAGCGACGTCGGTAAATCCAAGCGATAGGCCACGGGTCTGCATCTTTCAATGACGGCAAACGGACCAATGAACCGCGGTGCAAGTTTACCCTTCACTCCGAAACGATGAACTCCCTTCATCGGAGACACACGGACATAAACATGGTCCCTGATGTCGAAGTGGAGAGGGCGGCGTCTTTTATCCGCATAGCTCTTCTGACGAGATTGAGCAGCCTTGATATTGGCTTGTATTACTCGTACTCGTTCTTCAGCCTCATTCACAGGTTCAATGCCGTAGATAACTCGCTCGCCAGACTCGCACCAGTTGAGGGGTGTGCGACATTTCCGGCCGTAGAGAGCTTCATACGGCGCCATCCTGATGCTAGCTTGATAGCCATTGTTGTAAGAAAACTCCGCCAGCGGAAAATGATCGTCCCAATTCTTGCCGTGGTGGATGGCACGAGCGCGTAGCATGCCTTCAAGCACTTGATTCACCCATTCAGTTTGACCATCCGTCTGCGGGTGATACGCGGAGCTTCGTATCAGTTTGGTCCCCAACGACGCGTGCAGCTGTTCCCAAAACCGAGAGACGAACAGCGCACCGCAATCTGAAATAATGTAGCGGGGAACACCGTGCAAGCACAAGATCCTTGCAATATACAGCTCCGCATATTGCTTGGCCACGTACTTTGTATGTACGGGGATAAAATGAGCCGACTTGGTTAGTCGATCGACTATTACCCAAATCAAGTCATGCTTGTGAGACGTGAGAGGTAAACCAACAATGAAGTCCATGCTAATATTCTCTCACTTCCACGCCGGAATGTTCAATGGTTGCAGCTGTCCGGCTTTACGCATATGGTCGGCTTTCACACGCCGACATGTATCACATTCGGGTACGTACTTTGTGATTTCTCTTTTCATCCGTGTCCACCAAAACCTGGTTTTCAGATCCTGGTACATCTTGTTGCTGCCTGGATGAATAGAATACTTGGACAAATGAGCCTCATCCAAGATTTTCTTCTGAAGCTTCATGTCACGGGGTACCACTATACGGTCTTTAAACCATAGAGTGTCTTGTTCATCTCTCCGGAAGCATTTCATTTCGCCATTCTTCATCCTTCTTTGAATGTGCAACATTCCCACGTCTTTCTTTTGAGCTTCCATAATCTCCTCTCGTACCGTAGGGACGAGAGCAAGATTAAACAATGCCCCATATGGAACCATGTATAGACTCGGCTCCTCCTCTTCAGGTGGGGTGATGGACAGATTGTTGACATGAGATTTGCGGCTTAAGGCATCAGCAACCATGTTTGCCTTACCGGGATGATAGTGAATCTCGATCTCATAGTATTTGGTTAACTCTAACCATCTCCGTTACTGCATATTCAACTCCTTTTGAGTGAATATATATTTTAGACTTTTGTGGTCGGTGTAGAGGTGCACTAAGTTCCCAAGTAAATAGTGCCTCCACATTTTCAAGGCTAACACCACAGCAGCGAGCTCAAGATCATGAGTCAGATAGTGCTGCTCGTGGTTACGGAGTTGACGTGAGCCATAGGCAACCACTCTTCCTCCTTGCATCAATACACAGCCAGGCCCGATGCAGGACGCATCACAATATATGTCGAAGGGCTTGGTTGTATCCGGTTGAGCTAACACCGGGGCTGTTGTAAGATGCTTCACTAATGCTTGGAAAGCTTATTCACAAGCTGAGCTCCAAACATATTTGATCCCCTTCTTCAACAGTTCAGTCATCGGCTTAGCAAGCTTGGAGAAGTTCGGTATGAATCTCCAATAATATCCTGCTAACCCGAGGATGCTCCTGACTTCGTGGACTGATGTGGGGGACTTCCATTTCCGCACTTGTTCGATTTTGCTTGGATCAACTGCAATTCCTTTTGCAGAAATAATATGACTAAGGAATGGAACTTGGCTGATCCAAAACTCGCACTTGCTGAACTTGGCATAAATCTTATGGTCTCGCAATCGTTGAAGCACGATATGCAAGTATTTGGTGTGTTCTTCTTCAGACTTGGAGTAAACCAAGATGTCGTCTATGAACACCACCACAAACTTGTCCAACTCCGGCATGAACACTGAGTTCATGAGATACATGAAGTGTGCCGTGGCGTTGGTGAGACCAAAGGACATGATGAGGTATTCATACAACCCATATCTCGTCGAGAAAGCTGTCTTCGGAATATCCTCCACTCGGATCTTGATTTGGTGATATCCGGAGCGACGATCCATCTTTGAAAATACACTCGCACCCACAAGTTGATCGAAGAGAATATAGATGCGGGGCAGTGGATATTTATTCTCGATGGTGACGGAATTTAGAGGTCGGTAGTCCACACACAACCTCAAGGTTTCATCCTTCTTCTTTACAAACAGCGCCGAGCATCCCCATGGCGAGGAACTCAGTCGAATGAAACCCTTCTTCATTAAATTAATGGGCTGCTCTTTTAATTCAGCTAGCTCATTCGGATCCATCTTGTACGGTCTCCGTGAGATCGGTGTCGTCCCAGGTACAAGTTCAATCTTGAACTCGACATCTCTTTCGGGTGGCATGCCCGGGAGATCATACGGATAGACATCCGGGTATTCACGGACCACACGAATATCCACAAGTTTTGCGGCTTCTGTGTTATATGTGGCTGGAGTTTCTTGAACCGAACGGTCAAGAATAAGAACATGTGGTTCATGAAGTGGCGAGTTTAAATGAACCACATGTGGAATGATGTCAAGAACAGCACCATGGCGATGTAGCCATGATATTCCTAAAATGACATCAAGTTTTTGACTCTCTAACATGATTAGAGAAGTTGGATATAAATTTCCACCCAACTGTAATGGTGCTCTATAGACCATTCTATCAGCTGTTATTTTCCCACCCGGAGAACATATCAAGTATGAATTATTTGTGGGAATGATAGGCAATTGATATTTAATAACATAAGACTGACTTATGAAATTATGGGTGGCACTGGAGTTAAAAAGTATGACTCCGGGATGATCTAAGTAAGAAAACGTACCCGCGAGGACGGGTTCGCCTTCCGGCACATCTTCAATACCTAAGTGGTGGACGTTGCCGGGTTTTGGTGCTGGTTTCTTGGGCTGATTAGCACCCGGATACGGTGCTGCACCCCTGCCCTGTCGCGGCTCGGAGCAGTCCCTCGAAATATGCCCGACACGGCCACACATGAAGCACGTGTAAGGTGTCGGGGTCCCGCCGATTTGAGGACGGAATCCCGGCGCACGCTGTTGAAACTGAGGCGCGTGTGGGGCCACCCTTTGCTGCTGCTGTTGCTGTGGTGGATACGTCGGTCGGAAGCCCGGCGCATTATATTGTCGACCGCGGAACTGAGGCGGTCGCGCCGGTGGCTGCCATCTCTGACCGGATGGTGAGCGATACACCACACGGTATTTTTGTGGCGTCCCACCACTGCTGCTCGTCAGCACGCTGCGTTTCCTCTTATCAGAACCGCGCTCATGCTTAGCATTCTCTTGTAAAATCGCGGCATTAATGAGGGCGTTTAATGTGCCATGATTGCTTTGGTCGAGATGGACCTTCATCTTGGAATTCAGGCTCCGGAAGAATGCGTTCCGCTTATCTTCCTCTGTTCTCACAAATCCTGGCGCATACTGCGCCAGCCGGTTGAATGACCTCGAGTACTCATGAGCACTCCTCTCGCCTTGCTTCAGCGCCAGGAACTCCTGGAGCTTCCTTTCCATAAAACCGGGAGGTATGTGATAGGCGCAGAACGCCTCCCGGAACTCCGTCCATGTGACGGCATGGCCAGCCGGTAATGAGGCGATGTAGTTTGCCCACCATGTACCGGCTTCTCCTTGAAGCTGTTGCGCTGCGTACAGCGCCTTCTGGTGTTCGGTGCATCGTAACAGCCCGAACTTCGCCTCCGCAGTGCGGATAAAGCTGTCCGGCTCCAAAGGCTCTTCAGCCCCCGTAAAGACCGGTGGATGGGTCGCTAGGAAGTCTAAATATGAACTTTGTCGAGGCTTGCATTGCCCATTGTCTTGGCGTCCTCCCTGATGGGACGCATTCTGCTGCACCAACATCCGCAGCAGCTCGGTTTGCTCATCGCGCGAGCCGAGCACTGCGGCGAGAACCTCCGCAAGATTTCTTGGAAGTTCTGGTGGTGGAGGAGGTGGTTGCTGTTGCGTCGTGGTTTGCTCCGGAGGTGGAGACTCATCACCACGAACCTGACCCGGACCTCCCTCCTCTTGCGTTGACCGTGTACGCACCATTCTGCATTCATACCATTCAAACGATCAGGACATGTTTGTTTATTATATCCAGTTTATACAATAATAGTGCGAGAATGGAATAAATAATACGCATAACAGTCACACATATGGATAAAGTATGAACTTTATACAACATATACATCCCTGGACCAGGTCATACGATCGAGTTCCAAAGTAATGAACTTTAGGGATTAAAAGTTCATTTGGACCATCGTGGGTCGCCACAGGATGTTAAGTGTGTTAGCATGTGTAACTTCTCGCTATTGTACTAGACCCCAAACATGTACCCACTCAAAGTGATATGTCGAATGCATAACTTTTCGACTCCACTCTCTGTTTTACAACAGCCTCTGGATATCAAAAGGTGAAACTAAATGTTTTGGTTGAAAAACTTCAACATGGTGTGCTGTCCAGTTTTCTGGTCTAGCTGACCAGTCTGGATAATTCAACTGTTTTGGCCACCTTGGAAGCAAAATATGGACTAGAGTTCAACAACAAAGTTGTAGTAAACTCTCAAAGGAATCCATATTGTATTTATTTGCCTCCATAGCCTCCATAGTTCGTGAGTTATGATCTCTACAAGTTGACAGAACTTTCTCAGGAATTTTGACAGCACCTCCTTTGCAAGGGGCTGTATTGTTCACAAAATTCCATCATATTCTACCCTCAATCTAGGAAAACACTGAACTACAAAGTTGTAGCACATTTCCTATACTTTTCAACAATATCTTACTTGACTCTTAGAAATTTTTCTACAGAAAGTTGTGGTTGAAATACAGAAAATTCCAGAGAGCATTTTGGTCTGCCCTGTTTCTGGACAGTGTCTACTCATCTGCGATTCTCATCAATTTGGATTGAGATTTTGTTGTGGAGTTTTACAGAAAGATCGTAGAAGACTTCCAAACTTTTCAAGAATGGTATCCCACACTTCCATTCAAATAATGCTAAGTTATACCCTGTTAAAGTTCCGCAAAGTTTCTGCCGAAACAGGGGAGGTTGTTCCTAAGTCTTAGAGATTGAATCTATACTCCCAATTGACTCTTAGTTCAATATGGAAGTTCAATAACCCCTAAATGGAATCCTAAACTTCATTTTAACTCTTTTCTTTTAAAAATATCCTTTTATGCAGTCTCGGTACTACGTTTCCTCACCAAAGAAAAATCCTAAGCCGGTATTCCGGCATATACGTGACAAATGGTGGAACTAAGAACGTCACTCACAAACGGTTGCTAACGTCATGCACTAATGTGGTTAATATACCTGCAGAAGAACACACAATAATGGTGCACACAAAGGTTTTAACATTGCAGGCAGTTCCATATCATAGTAAAAACATACGGTCCGTATCATTGCCATACGGATCGTCCTTGAGTCAAGCCACGTCTCAAGGTACATGGTCGTGTTTTCACACCACACGAAGGGGAATCCGAGTAGAGCGCGAACGTGTCGTCACGGTTGGGAATTTTATCAACCCAACGGATACCACCTACTGCCTCATGACTGTTGAGGCACGTCGATGGCGAGCGCTGCGTATGGCCCTTTGAACATTGACCGTTCAAGAGTTGCATACTATCGTGTTGCTTACCACACGATGGGGTATTCTCACTTTTGCCTAAAGCACGCTGGAGATCAGCGTTTTCATATGCTCTCAGAACCATTGAGAGGTTCAGAGACTCATATTAACTACCGTGCCAAGCCACGGTAAACCATTCCATAATATTGCTCGTATGGCGAGCTTACCGCAATTGATCCGCCTGCGGTGGCGTACCTTACTTCTTACCTGACATCGGAGCGTCGTTACAGAATGTATAACAATTAGGTTAGCTTTTTCTACCATCATATCTAGTACTATCATAGACCTTATGTGGGCTTATTGACTAATCCTCACTCGACTACTTCTAAGTTTTCAAAATAGACTCTTTTCGAGCGTGCTATTCGCAATGCGGCTTTGATACCACGCCTGTGGGGACCACCCCGTGGTTCACCCACTCCAGGATCGCATAGGGTGGTGCCGTGCAATGTGGCACCCAACAGCACACATGAAAAGAATTAAGAACAACATACAAACTTTTATTTGATATAAAACAGCGGAAGTCCTTTACAAAAACTTAATTATACAGCGGAAGTTATATACATAGCTACTCTCAAATACTAACTAAGCAAAAGTGCAGCCGTCCAGCCTGGGGACGCTACACACTAGCAGCATGGAACCGGAGAATCACGGCGGCGTGAAGGGCTCCAGCTCGGCCGTGTACCCTGACGGGGACATCGCCTCGTCCTCGGAACCTTCCTCATAACTCTCACCTGCACACAGCTCAAATATTGCAACCGTGAGCACGAAGGCTCAGCAAGTCTTAACCGTCAACCCTAGGCATGGAACTCTACATGCAAGGATGTGTAAGATAGGAAAAGGACTTTGCAATAAAGACACGCCTACATGTTGATACTTACTTTCAGTTTTATAGCAACAGTTTATTGAGCCTTAGGCAGCCCTCACATCGGAAGTGGAATATAAATTTAATTAGCTCTATAACTACATCATACAAGGTTTCAAGACATTAGTAGTTCAATACAGCATATTCAGTTGGCTTATTTCACTTCTTACTACGTCACAGCGCAGTGAACAAGCGGGTACTCAAATAACCACGAGGGACGGTGATTGCAATCAGAAGACACCCGGATAACACGTCACATACACCCACTTTCATAAGCGTGATTCCACACCCCTTCCTACTCTGTTGTATGTGACAACCTTTAAAGGCAACCCAAATGCCGAACCGGTCCATCCGTAACGGGCAGGAGGTCCCCGCGTGGAGCGTGACTGTGCCCACCGGCAGATTTACACCTTGCTACCCTCAACCCACTCCTATTTAGGGTTGGGTAAGCCTCGGCACCCAGGTTAACCAATTACATAGGTTTCCTGGTTCCCATACGCCAGTATGCATCCGGTACTTTTCGATACTTGTCCAGCAGGGCCGCACACGGACGGTCCTCAACCAACGCTAACAGGGCTACGCACGTGAGACCTCTGCTCACTGCATCCTATCCCCCCCTGCTGGGTCTCATTTTCACAACTCCAGCCATTTTCTACCTCTTCTCATTCCGTGTGGTAAATACTATCTCGCGAGTAGCTTCCAACCACTCGACTTCTACCGAGATCCTAAACATTAGCATGACATTCTCTACTCGTCGAGTTTGTAAACTATCCAACCCTTTATAGGATTTTAAAAGGCTATGCAAGTAGGGTTTCAATCACCCTAACTCTAATGCATACATTTCAACCTGACATAAGTGATACAAATGAAAAACTTTATAAAAGGTACTTAAGTGCAAAGGCTCTGGTGTGTCCTCAACTTCGGTCACTATTATGAAATGTAACAAAATATATGTGTAAGTATTAAGGACTTATAAGAAGTAAACTTCTATTCATAGCTACTGCTATTTAGGATCCTTAATTGGCTTTGGGATTTTTACAGTGGAGACTAGACTCCCTAAGGATGATCTGAGCAAAATTTGGAGAAATGTCATTGCACAGTGTAGTCTCCAAAATTCCGACAAATACAAGGCTTCTCTGAATTTTGAGCCCAAAGCAGGAGTTTGGACATAGCTAACAGTGGAAGATATGATTAGGGTAAGTCGCAATGGTTCTAACAAAATTTGTTTCACCATTTTTGGAGCTACCAACAGAGAGATATGAATTTTTGAAGTTGGACAGGAGTTCTGAAAAAGTTTCTGTTTAAATTTGAATTTTCAAATAAAGGCTGAACTTTGGAAGGCAATTTAGCCTAGCAAATGAACTCCAATGAAGCTCAAATTTTACTGGAGATCAGTTACTATGAAAAGGATTTGCTGCCCAAATTTGGGAATGTTTCATAGAGAATTGTCCATTAATAAATCTCTAAAGGATTTACTAAAAACTATTCTACATAAATTCCTGGGCATTTTCATAGCAAGCAATTTGTTCCTATGTGATGTACTCCTCATGAGGATTCCAACAAAATTGGTCTCAGCCTTTTTGGAGTTTTCTACACAAAGTTATGGATTTTTCAAACCTGAATAACCTTCTGTTGGAAATTTACAGAGACTAAACAGGGGGGCCCACTGCCAGACGTTTCTTAAACCTCTCGACAGGCCCCCACGCGCGCACGCCGGACCTGACAGTGGTGCGCCGTGTTCTTGCCCGTTTCTCCACCATTCTTCCTACGGTTTCGTTCTACACCACCCTTGGATCACAGCCGGGCAAGGTTTCGGGTTATGAAAACGCCGGGAAACTCATCGGCGATGGCGAGGCGGCTCGGTGGCACGGTGCCGGCGATGAACTGCACGTCCCAAGCCTCAACCGATGATCCAAGGGGCCGTACACCATCCCTGGAGCATGTAGAACATGATGATACCCCTAGCCCGAGCTGGAAATGCCCGCAAATTGGAGCTCCACGGTGAACCGAGGTGTTTTTGGCCGGCGGCTACGGATTCTTGTCGCCCGGGGTGAAGAAGAGGTGATTCCCTTCATGCTTTGGAATGGGAGGTCGCTAGGATCTCTAGTAGCTGTGTTTAAGACCGGAGACCCGATGATCCAACGTATGGGGAGAGTTTCCCGGAGTTGTCTCGATCGGTCCTCCACGTGCACCGTCGGAAATTTCCAAATTCTGGCTAACCGGCGGTGGTAAAGTACAAAAGAACATCGGTGTGAGAAGCTAGACTCCATGACGCACCTCTGGGTGGTGTTCCTCATGCTGGGGAGGTCAGAGTCGGCCGGAAGACGTGGAACAGCAAGGTGCGGCGTTGGCTCTGTTTCGCCGGAGGAAAACTGGTTGGCACCGATCGGAGAAGGCTGGGCACGAGCTGTGGAGGTGTGGACGACGTCCAGTGAAGTTCGGCGCACTCTCTGGTAAGCTCAGTTGGGCGCTAAAGTGGCCGGAGGCTGATCGGCGAGGGGAGCCAAGGGAGCTACGTGTGCTCTGTGTTTTCCCTGTTGCTTGCTCGAGCAGAAACTGTGGAGTCCGCGGGGCAACAGGGATAGGCAATAACAGGCACTCCGCTGCCGCTTGATCAACATGCAAGCGAACCGACGTCAGGAGCGGCGCGTGAAGCAGCTCGGTGGACGTCGGGCGGAGAGTTTTTCCAGGAGCTGGCGCGCAGTGATCACCCGGGAAACAGAGAGAGAGAGAGAGAGAGGGAAAAAGTGAATTTGTGAGGCTGACTGTTGGGCCCCACCACTTAATTTTCTTAATCCAATTTGCCCCCCCAGCTACTCACAATTGAATGCCTTACTTCACCCCAAAGTTAAGATTTTAATTTGCTGAATTCAAATGGTTTGAATTCTGGTGTAGAGTTTGAATTGTGTTTGCTCATTTGAATTTGAAATTGGAATTTGAATCCTCCTTTTTGCATTGCTCCAAAAACGTAGCAACCAAGTCCAAAGTTTCTGATTTTTGGCATGGCTGCTAATTGAAATGTGGAGATCACATTTTTGGAACAAAATTTGCAAATTGAGGAAATTGGGATTTGAAACTGAATTTGAAATTCAGATTAGAGGGCTTCGTCTTTTAATTCCCAAACAATTATTAAAACTCCTCCAAATGAGCTGAAATTCGGAAGGTTGAATATTTGGAATATGGAGATCCAAGTTATGCATTTAGATCTCCATGTTTGGAAGTTTGGGGAAGTTTGAATCCTCACTTTGAACTTACGCCGCTATAATTCAAAGTTTTAATTCCCCTCATTTTTCCTAAGTGTACATGAGCTGAAAATTCTTACTACCACTTTTTGGGGATTTTACACAGGATCACTTTGAGGGATGCTGTGTTGCACAGCACCGGATAACGCACATCAAAGATACAAAGCGGAAGCAAAGTTTTATTATATAAACCAGTTTATGAACATTTTTACAACAAAATAGTTCGTTCTACACTCACGGGCATAGACTACGCATCGAGTTCACGTTCAGCCCGTGAACGTGTCCTCGCTAGCACGCACACACACTAACATGGTGGCGTGCACGACTCCCACTCGACGGGGTTTCCCTCTTGGGGTTCCGTCTCCTCCTCGGGAGTCCCTTCCTCATAAACCCCTGCAAAAGCTTAAAAAACAAGCAGTGAGCACGATGGCTCAGCAAGTCTGACCCCTCTCTCCTATACATGAAACTTCTACATGAAGGTTTGTAGGGTACATGAGGTAAATAAGTTGCAAAGGACTCGTCTAATTATTTGAACCTTACTTTCAAGTTTAAACAGCAGGTTGTGGAGAACCTTACGCTAAGGCACATGAGAGAGCCGCAACCAAACAAGAAACACATTTCTCTCATGTACTTTGCCCAAAGTTGAAATGAACTTTAATTAGCTATAAACTACAACAATCATTAACAATCCTTGTATAGCTTTCAACTCAGCAAACATTTAACATGTATCTAGCCTGTTCTTTCTACGTAATGGTACAGTGAACAACTGGTACCCACTGACCGCGAGGGACGGCGATTATAATCGATTTACACCTGCAGGGTTACCCGAATAACCTGTCAAATACGCCCATACTCGATGTTGCCTACAGCAACCGTCACGGACGTCCTACGCGACCACCTTTCACCCGTAAGCCAAATATTGAACCGGTCCTATCGTCCTGAGCAAGAGGTCTCTGCGCGTGCATCTGCAGTGCCGCCAGCCGATTTACACCTCAAGCTCTCAACCTACCCTCTGAACGACAGGCAATACCTCAATACCCAGCTACCTGAGTTACATCGGTTTCCCGGTTCCCATATAGATGGTAGGTCTTCGGTACTGTTCTAGCTTGTTCAACAGGCCCGCACACGGCTTGGTCCTCAATCGACACAAGCGGAGCTATGGCACCCAGGCCCCAAAGTCCTGCTGCCCTTACTCTCCGCTCGGTCTCATTTTTCTTGCCATGTGTTTCATTTGCTATCTTTAGCCGAGCAATGTGCCTCTAGCCTATTCTCGCGAGTAGTTCCAACTACTCGACTTGTACCAAATCCTACACTATCTTAGCATTGCAGCAGCTAACGAGGTTTTCAAACCTAATCCCAACCCAGGGTTTTCTTGGCTATGCATTTGGGTTTCAAGCAAGACTCTAATGCAAGAATTAAGTGGGTGCTCAAAGTAAGTTCTCAAAACAGTAAAAATTTGTAAAAATGGTTAATGCAAACGGGAGCTTGCCTTGCTGATCTTGGTCGTAGGATAGCTGCTCCTCAGGACTGATGAAGTCTAAGACTTCGGGATCCTCCTCAACCTTAGCGACTACATGAGATAATACATACATGTGTCAATTTAAATGCATTTGAATTGAAGTTGAATTTGTCAAGACTATAAGTTTTGCTAGACAGATCCAATGATTCTGAAATTTTTACTGTGTTTTGGATACAACCTAAACAGAGACTTGGCCAAGTTTCATTTGCAGCAAAGCTCATTTGAGCTCTCCACAAATAATTATGTACTTGGCCTTACTTGGAGCTCTTAGGGTGTTCTAGAGATTTTCATGGAGCAAGCCATGACTTTATGAAAACTAGATTTTTATAGGGTTCTAATAGAGTTGGTCTCACTTAATTTGAAGGTTCCTAGCTAAAGATATGCGCTAAATAATTTCAGAGAAATTCTGAAAATGTTTCTGGACATTTTCTATTTTCTCTGGAACAGTTTTATTAATCACAAGATTAGGTGAATCAAATGAGCTCAAATGGATCTGAAAATTTTATGGTAGCTCAGGGATATTTTGGTAAACATCCTAGCCAAATTTCAGAATTTTCCACCAAAGGGTTCTCAAGTTAAAATTCTAAACAGTTAAAATTTCGAAGAATTAATTCTGGAAAATTAAGGATTTTCATAGGGTGAAACTTGATTTCTTAGAAATTACTCAGAGAGCTGAATCCAACAAAATTTGGTTCACTCGACTTGGAGTTTCCTAGCCAAAGTTATGTGGGTTTGAAGTTTGAACTGAATCTGAAATTCGGGGAAAAGTTTAAATCGCTGGGCCTGGGACCGGGCTACGTGTCAACTCCTCAGCGGCTGACACACGGGGCTATGGAGTATTCGCGCGCAGCCACACCTTATCCGGTGCCACAGCTAATTCCCCGTTTAAAAATATCGGCCGCTGACACATGGGACCGGGGGCTTCGTCTACCTCCGGCCTCCCGCGCTCGACCGCCGCGACCCCTCGCCAGAGTGCTCGCTGGAAGATTCTGCCATGTGCCAAACTCCAAGATCTTAGCCACCTCTGCCTAATCCCACACAGGGAACATGATGCTGGGTCAGCTCGACGTGACAATCACTGAAACATGGCCGGCGACGAGTGGCAGCTTCGGAAGAACTTCGGCCGTGTCGGCCGGACTTCCTAGCGCCCCAAAATATTGAGCTATCGGTCGTAGAGCATCAGTGCACCCTAGGGAAGCTCGGCATGGGCTCCAGGCAGCTCGGGAGAGATCCTAGGTAAGCTCTCATCATGCGCCCAATGCTGCCCAAATAAGCCGCCGTTAGCAAACATGGAAATACGCCGTGCACAGGGGTTTTCATGCTAGGTGTTGTGAAGCCAACTTGTGCGCCACTGAGTCTAGCTCCTATGCGTGAAGTTTTGTGGAATCTAAACAAGAACCAAATGGGAATTTTAAAGTTTCTTACCTGAAGGTGACTTTGCACCGGCTGGATGTAAACTGCAAAATTCCCTGTCGACGCTCAACCTCTCAGCTCAAGCTTTGGAGGTGAGCTGCAGGAGGTCCTTGCGCGTTTGTAAACAGCCTTGCTCGGCCGTGACAAGCCCGGGGTGAGGCTGCCGATGAGAGAACCTCTTCTCGGCTTTGTAGCGACCGCTGCGGAACGGTGTGGTTCTCGGTGTATGGAGCACGAGCTCACTCGATGATGGTTTGAGGGGGTAGTGGAGATTCCTGTGGTGCCGTTTTGCTGCTCAGCTGAGGCTTACACGCGAGCTTGGCGGGTGGCCGAAGATCGGAGGAGCAGCGGCTGCTATGATCAATTTCTTGCGCGAGGGAGCAAAGACTGAGCGGTTCTGCCCTTGACTGGCTCGGCTGCGGGGATAAGGAGGGGCAACGTCAGTTGACGCAGCCCAGCCCGAGCAGGAGCTGTACCGGTGATCAGCTCGGTGGCGCTCTCGGATGAAGCCCGAGAAACCGAGTGCCTGGTCTTCAGTCGGTTGAATTTGCTATTGAGGCTGACATGTGGGTCCCACTCCCCTTTTAACCTCTGAAATTAACTTCCTCCCACTGCTACAAAAAGTAATCCCACTAATACCCTTGAGGATTTGAATTATCTACCAAATGCCAATTTGAAGTTGATAGAATTCAAATTGTGAGGTGTTTGAATAAATTTTCAGCACATATGCAGTTTGAAATTCAATTTGAGTTTGAATTTGATAAACTTAGCTCATGTCAAGATTAACTCCAAATGGAGTGAAAATTGGTGTGTGAGCTCACAAAAATGTGCTGAGTAAGAATATTCCTCCCACTTTTAAACTTATGGGATGGAAGTAGTTTGAATTTTGAATTTGAGTTCAAACTAGCCTCTTTCTAGTTATACCCAAAATGCCTCAAAAAGGGTTTTGGATTTGGGTGAAAATTGGCAGGAGCATTCCTAGCAAGGTGTTGGAGTTTTTCATATGCCCAGCCCCTATATGATGCATGTGGGAAATGCCACTTTTGCATTTTGTGAGTTTATTCGCTAATGATCATGTTGATGGTGTTTACTTGCTCTTCAAATGTATTCATAAAGTTTCCTCAAATGAGGGGTGTGTGTGGTGTGATGAACACATTGAATGAGTGCAAAAACTTAGGCCCTTACATTCCTCCCCCCCCCGAGATTATAAGGTGAACATGAGAGAGAGGATGGTGCAAAATTACCGTATATGCGACATGAAAAAGTCGGGGTTGTTGGCGCGAAGAAAACCTTCACTCTCCCATGTCGCTTCATCTACGGAGTGATTTCTCCAGAGAACTTTGTAGAACCACAACGTACGGTCCGCATACTGTTTTTGTTAGGATTGGGCGGATTTTAGTTTCGCTTAAATTAGCTGAACCTTTTCCTCCGCGTTGTTGACATGATCAATCCCGAAGGTAACCCTTTCGCCAGACTCACACCATTTCAGTGGTGTGCGGCATTTTCTCCCGTATAACGCCTCATAAGGCGCCATCTTGATGCTGGCTTGGTACCCATTGTTGCACGAGAACTCGGCCAACGGTAAGTGATCATCCCAATTCTTGCCGTGGTTGATAGCGCAAGCTAGTAGCATATCTCCTAAAATCTGATTTACCCGCTCGGTTTGCCCATCCGTCTGCGGGTGGTACGCTGAACTACGGATCAGCTTCGTCCCCAACGCAGCGTGTAGCTGCTCCCAAAAACGGGACACAAATAAAGTGCCCCGATCCGATATGATGGTGCGGTGTACGCCGTATAAGCATAGGATCCATGAGATGTACAATTCAGCAAACTTCTTGGCGTTGTAGTTGGTGCTGACCGGGATACAATGGGCAACTTTGGTGAGCTGGTTGACGATCACCCGCACAGAATCATGTTTCTGAAAAGTGGTGGGTAAACCGACGATGAAGTCCATGCTCACATCTTCCCACTTCCAGGCAGGAACGCCCAGTGGTTGTAGCAGTCCCGGTTTCCTCATATGGTCTGCCTTCACCCTTTGACATGTATCACATTCGGACACGTACTTTGCAATCTCCCGCTTCATCCGTGTCCACCAAAACTTGCTTCTGAGTTCTTGATACATTTTGTTGCTGCCGGGGTGAATAGAAAACTTTGATAAGTGAGCCTCATCAAAGATTTTCTTCCGTAACTCCGGGTTACGGGGTACGATGATCCGGTCCTTGAACCATAGGACGCCGTCTCCGTCTTTCCGGAAACATTTCAGCTCCCCACTGTCTACAGGTCTCTGCAAATGCGACATGCCCTTGTCATGTTTCTGAGCTGCCGCTATCTCTTCACGGATGGTGGGGATTAAAGCTAAGTTGTAGAGAGCTCCATGCGGAATCACATGTAATGGTGGCTCACTCTCTTCCAATGGTGTGATGGTCAGATTGTTGACGTGTGACTTGCTACTCAGCGCATCTGCCACTACGTTTGCCTTGCCGGGGTGATAATGAATCTCTATTTCGTAATCGTTTATCAATTCTAACCATTTTCGCTGCCTCATGTTCAGCTCTTTCTAAGTGAATATGTACTTGAGGCTTTTGTGGTCGGTATATAGATGCACGAGGTTACCGAGTAGGTAGTGCCTCAACATTTTAAGTGCGAGCACCACGGCAGCGAGCTCCAAGTCATGAGTTGGATAATTCTTCTTATGGTTTCTGAGCCGCCGTGATCCATACGCGACCAACCTTCGGTCTTGCATCAGCACACATCCGAACCCAATGCCGGATGCATCACCAGTACACATCGAACGGTTTTGTTGTGCCTTGCTGCGCCAAAACCAGTGCTGATGTTAGGTGCTTCACTAATGCCTTGAACGCTGCTTCACATTCTGGACTCCAAACATATTTGGTAGCCTTGTTCAGCAGCTCTGTCATAGGCTTGGCAATCTTTGAGAAGTTCGGAATGAACCTCCGATAATATCCCGCGAGTCCGAGGAAACTCCGTACCTCATGAACAGTTCTCGGGGAAATCCAATTCAGCTCTTGTGTGATCTTACTCGGGTATACAGCGATGCCCTCCGCTGAGATAATATGCCCGATAAAAGGCACTTGCGATATCCAGAATTCACACTTGCTGAATTTCGCGTATAGCTTGTGATCCCGCAGCCGTTGCAAGACTATACGCAGATGCTTCGTGTGTTCTTCCTCCGACTTGGAATATACCAATATGTCGTCGATGAAGACCACGACAAACTTGTCCAGCTCTGGCATGAATACCGAATTCATCAAATACATGAAGTGAGCTGGAGCGTTGGTGAGGCCGAAGGACATGACCAGGTACTCATAAAGCCCGTACCTCGTCGAGAAAGCCGTCTTCGGAATATCCTTAGCCCGTATCTTAATCTGGTGGTACCCGGATCTTAAGTCCATCTTGGAAAAGATCTTTTCTTCGACCAACTGATCAAACAACATGTCGATCCGTGGCAACGGGTACTTGTTCTTGATGGTTACGGCGTTTAGTGGACGATAGTCCACACAAAGACGCAACGTCTCGTCTTTCTTCTTCACGAATAATGCCGAACAGCCCCATGGCGAGGAGCTTGGCCTAATAAAACCCTTCTCCAGAAGGTCCGTTAACTGCGTCTTCAGTTCAGCCAACTCCTTGGGCGCCATCTTGTATGGCCTTCGGGATATTGGCATGGTTCCCGGTGCAAGTTCGATCCTGAACTCCACCTCTCTGTCGGGTGGCATCCCCAGGAAATCATCCGGGAACACGTCAGGGAACTCATGGACTACTGGAATGTATTCCAATCTGATGGTTGTGGATTGATATACACTTGGAAATTTTATTTCTGGACTGTCCAGAAATAAAGAGTGTGACTTGTGCATTTCTGGGTGTAGATGCATGACTCGGAGGACAGTGTCTAAAACAGCGCCGTGGCGGGTTAACCATGACATACTAAGATGGCATTGACCTTCTGTCCCTCTAAAACTATGAGAGACATAGGGTACACTCTACCCGCTAAGCATAATGGTATTTAGAAACCACCATGCTTGCTGAAATCTTCCCACTCGGTGAACAAATCAAATATGGGCTTTCGGTGGGTAGTATTTGCAAGCTGTGTTTAGCAATAAAATCTTGGCTAATAAAATTATGCGTGGCGCCTGAATCAAATAATACTATGACGGGATGCTGGTGGAGTTGGAACATACCCGCAAGGATGGGCTCTCCCTCCGGCACGTCCTCTATGGCAAGTTGGTGGACGGTGCCAGGCCTAGGATTTGCCCGCCGCGCATTAGTAGGGTTCCGGGGCTGATTCCTCCCCAGAAACTGCGGTGCAACTCCGCCGCCTTACCTCTCAGTACAATTGTTGGCGAAGTGTCCTGGGCGACCACATTTGTAGCATGTGGCTGCTGACTGGCCGGTGCTTGGGGGACGGAAGCCCGGCATGCGCTGCTGAGGCGCATACGCACGCGGCATCACCCGCTGCTGCTGTTGTTGCTGCGGAGGTGGTGCTGGCAGTGCTGGCCTGAATGCCGGTGGAGAATATGGCCGACTGTGGAATGGCATCGGCCTCTGTTGTGGCTGCCAGCGTAGACCCGATTGTAAGCGATTCACCATCCAGTATTTTTGAGAAGGACCACCTCCTTTTCTGCTGTTTTGCGGCGCGCTCCGCTTCCACTCCGCCGCCGCTAACTCCTTGCCGGAGTCCTCATGAACAATCGCAACATCAATAATATCATTGAGGCTGCTGCGATTGAACATCGCCAGCTTGTCCTTCAGTAGTGGGTTAAGCCCCTGGTAAAAATGATCCTGCCGCTTCTTGTCGGTATCGGCGTGATAAGAAGCGTAGAGTGCAAGATCATTGAACGCCCTGGAGTATTCCAGCGCATTCCGGCTTCCTTTCTGCAGGCGAAGGAACTCCTGTGTCTTCCTCTTCATAAGACCCGGCGGTAAATGATAGGCCCTGAAGGCCGTCCGGAATTCCGCCCAGGTCATAACTCGCTCGGTGGGTTGCGAGGCGCAGTAGTTCACCCACCAAGCGCTCGCGGATCCTTGAAGTTGTTGGACCGCAAACTGAGTCTTGCGCTGCTCACTCACTTGGAGCAGCCCGAACTTCATCTCCATCGTGCGGAGCCAGTTGTCCGCATCGAGGGATTCATCCGCCCTTAAGAATACCGAGTGGTGAGTAGCCAGAAAGTCGGAGTAGGAGCTTTGTTGGCGCTCCTCGTGATCTTGACGCCTCTCTGGTCGAGACGTATTCGCAATAAGGGTTTGCAGCAACTCCGTGTGCTGCTGATGAGAACCCGCCATCGCCGCAACGATGTCGGCCAAAGTAACCGTTGGCGGTGGCGGTTGTTGCTGTCCCGAGGAATCCTCGGGAGGCTGTTGGGAGGTCTCTCCCCCCTGACTGGAACCCCCAACATCTGGGTTGGCACGAGTACGAGTCATTCTGAAATTCAAAACCAGCAGCGATCAGCACATGTCATACTTAAAATTCCATATGAAACAGTAGGTATTGAAGTGACACATGAATAACTTGCACAACATTCACATATATTGATAAAGCATAAACTTTATACAAGACATATTATTCTCGGGTCTTCGAGAATCCGTGCTCATGTCGTCACTACCTATACATACACTACTGTCTACACGACATGTCACCGATTAAAAAAGTTTTCCTTACACCACCCTTGCTGCCCTACTTGGCAACGGTAACCTACTAATCGGAGTAGAACTTGACCTCTTGCGGGTCGTCCTCCTCCGCTACCTCTGCTGGTGGCTCTGGGTCCATGACCTCCTCTTCTGGTTCAGGTTCCCCCATTGCCGGAAGACCCAAAACTACGGGTACGGCACCTACCACCGGTATTCCCATTACCGGAGGTACGAGGGCCTGCAACGCGTGCACCTCGTCCATGGCCTGGTTGTAGTCCTCTTCCCAGCCTTGCCTATCCTCAATAGTGTCATCCCGCTCTTGAGTGAGGACCTCATTCTGCTGGGTCAAGGCTTGCACATGCTGTTGCAAAGCCGTGATGTCGACGCGGCTTTTCTTTTTCGCCTTCTTCAGACGATGCAACTGATTGTGTTGCTCATTCAGTCGCTTTATCGTCGGAAGGAGCACATTGCGGAGTGCGCTGTGAGCACTCTCGAAATGGTCTCCACGGTTGGTGCTCTCCTTTGAGCTTTACAGCAAGACAATCCGTATGAACATCTTGGCTGTCCATCACGGCTTTTCCTGCCCTTAACTGGAGGCTGAGGTTCGCCTCCGCGGGGTTGTACCTTGGGCAACCCGGATCTGTTGCCTCCATGTACCTTTCCCCCCACACATGATTAGATCGTCCCTCCACCGGAATGAGCGCGTATGGAGTTCCCTCCATAGCTCTCACGTGTAGTTGGCAGAAACGCGACATGGTGTCGCGAGCTGCCACTTGCCACATTTCCTCCGGCTGTCTACCTCTCACCGTGATGGTGAACGGCGCCCAACCGGGTGCCGTGGGTCCTGCAGGAACTTCGACATGTATTGTCCATGTATTGTTCCCCTCCTCGCCTTCTTCCTTGGCGAAGAACTGCGGCATCTCGCTGTACCCGAAATCTTGAAGCATTTGCCTCAACGTTTCTGGATAACCGATGCGGTGAAAACAGTGGGATACAACCCACCCGTTCTCCAATTGTTTATCCGCTGTCATCTGTAGAAACATATTTTAGAAATGTCAAATATTTATTTTAACAGTAAACCATTGAGTTATAACATAAAACATGTCATTGAACTCATAAAACTTGGAAACATAGTTCAAACTTAAACCAATTTGACTGTTGATCTGCTGTCCAAGATGACAGCCCTAACCAGTTTCCATTTCAACCTGATTTAGACCAAGTTAAAAGCAAAACCAATTCTGGAGTTCAACATCAAAGTTAACGCTAACTTCAGTAGCTTCCCAGAAAGTATTTGCTTGGCCTAAGATCTGTCCTGGTTCAAAATTTATGAGATGTCAAAGTTGACAGCATTTCTGGAGAAAATGGGACAGCACCTCCCTGCTTGAGGTACTGATTTGATCCAAGAATTCCAGATAATTCTACACCAAATTTGACAAAACTTTCTGTTACAAAGTTGTAACCCATCTCATTAACTTTTCATAACTACCTTATTTTCTATTTTTGGATTTTTATGCAGGAAGTTATGCTCAATTTATAGAGAGTTACACAGAGTTTTTACTCTGCCCTGTTTTCCGTACAGTTTCAACTCTACTGCATTTTTCGACTGGTTAAGGGATGAAACACCTCTGGACATCAACAGAAAAGTTTTAACGCTCTTCCAAAGATTTCCAGAAATGTATCATATGACCCCAACCTCAAAAGAACTCAACCTCTAACCTCTGATTAACTTCAGCCTTATCTCAGCTGAAAAACAGGGGACTCTGTCCTTAGTATTCTATAAGTTGAAAACTTGTTAACTTTGAACATCCTAATTAAGGGAAGGAGTTACATCAAAGTTTTATTGCTCTGGATTAAAACTTTTAAGTTTTAAAATGAGGTTGATCATTTAGAGGGGTGTGACGTCGATGCATCACCAGTTCATGTCGGTACTACGTTCCTCACAAAGAAAAACCTATACCGGACTTAGCCGGCTTCGTTAGTTCAGTGGCACTAAACGTCTCTCGCACACGGATGCTACACATCTACCATTTCGTGGTTAGACTACCTGCAAATAACTCATACAATCTTCAGACTCAGCTGCACAACGAGCCCGGTATCCATACAGTTCATACACCCGGCCGGCATCACTCGCCCGGATGTTCTCAAGCCAAATATGCCTTGAGCTACGTGTTCACGTTACAGACCATGTGACGGGGTCTCCCAAAGTTGCCTGAAGCACGCCAGGGAAGGGCATTGCTCGAATACCCCAAACGACATGAAGAGTCATAGAGGATATTAAAGCGGGTCGGGTTACCTGACACCCATGGGGCTCCACCCTTCAGCTTGTGCGCACTGGTGGACAGCACTTACGTGCACCCCCCAAGACATAAACGTCCCGAGATGCACGATTTTATGACATAAACAAATAGGTTAGTATGCCACTTTCTATACACTAATAACATCCTTATATGGGCTAATAACTCGTTCCTCACCAAATTTTTGAAAAAGATGACCTTTGTAGTGCGTTAAACCTCAAGCGAGCTCTGATACCACGCTGAGAGGGCCCCACGGCCTTGTCGAGCCAGGATCACGCTGAGGGGTGCTGCGTTGCACAGCACCGGATAACGCACATCAAAGATACAAAGCAGAAGCAAAGTTTTATTATATAAACCAGTTTATGAACATTTTTACAACAAAATAGTTCGCTCTACACTCACGGGCGTAGACTACGCATCGAGATCACGTTCAGCCCGTGAACGTGTCCTTGCTAGCACGTACACACACTAACACGGCGGCGTCCACGACTCCTACTCGACGGGGTTTCCCTCTTGGGGTTCCGTCTCCTCCTCGGGAGTCCCATCCTCATAAACCCCTACAAAAGCTTCAAACACAAGCAGTGAGCATGATGGCTCAGCAAGTCTGACCCGTCTCTCCTATACATAAAACTTCTACATGAAGGTTTGTAGGGTACATGAGGTAAATAAGTTGCAAAGGACTCACCTAATTATTTGAACCTTACTTTCAAGTTTTAGCAGTAGGTTGTGGAGAGCCTTACGCTAAGGCTTATGAGAGAGCCGCAATCAAACAAGAAACACATTTCTCTCATGTACTTTGCCCAAAGTTGAAATGAACTTTAAGTAGCTCTAAACTACAACAATCATTAACAATCCATGTATAGCTTTCAACTCAGCAAACTTTTAACATGTATCTAGCCTGTTCTTTCTACGTCACGGTGCAGTGAACAAGTGGTACTCACTGAACGTGAGGGACGGTGATTATAATCGATTTACACCTGATGGGTTAATCGAATAACCCGTCACGTACACCCGTACTCGATGTTGCCTACAGCAACCATCACAGACGTCGTACGCAACCACCTTTCACCCGTCAGCAAAATATTGAACCGGTCCTATCGTCCCAAGCAAGAGGTCTC
Source organism: Neostapfia colusana (assembly GCA_030760725.1). Classification (NCBI taxonomy): domain Eukaryota; kingdom Viridiplantae; phylum Streptophyta; class Magnoliopsida; order Poales; family Poaceae; genus Neostapfia; species Neostapfia colusana. The sequence goes on along the minus strand of JASWHV010000002.1, from coordinate 90,154,222 downwards.
TGTGCGCGCATCTGCAGTACCGCCAGCTGATTTATGCCTCAATCTCTCAACCTACCCTCTGAACGACAGGAAATGCCTCAATACCCAGCTACCGGAGTTACATCGGTTTCCCGGTTCCCATATAGCCGGTAGGTCTTCGGTACTGTTGTAGCTTGTTCAACAGGCCCACACACGGCTCGGTCCTCAATCGACACAAGCGGAGCTATGGCACCCGGGCCGAAAAGTCCTGCTGCCCTTACTCTCCGCTCGGTCTCATTTTTCTTGCCATGTGTTTCATTTGCTATCTTTACCCGAGCAATGTGCCTCTAGCCTATTCTCGCGAGTAGTTTCAACTACTCGACTTGTACCGAATCCTACACTATCTTAGCATTGCAGTAGCTAACGAGGTTTTCAAACCTAATCCCAACCCAGCGTTTTCTTGGCTATGCATTTGGGTTTCAAACAAGACTCTAATGTAAGAATTAAGTGGGTGCTCAAAGTAAGTTCTCAAAACAGTAAAAATTTGTAAAAATGGTTAATTCGAACCGGAGTTTGCTTTGCTGCTCTTGGTCGTAGGCTAGCTGCTCCTCGGGAGTGATGAAGTCTAAGACTTCGGGCTCCTCCTCAACCTTAGCGACTACATGAGATAATACATACATGTGTCAATTTAAATGCATTTGAATTGAAGTTGAATTGTGAAGACTATAAGTCTTGCTAGACAGACCCAATAACTCTGAAATTTTTTTGTGGTTTGGATACAACCTAAACAGAGACTTGGCCAAGTTTCATTTGCAGCAAAGCTCATTTGAGCTCTCCATAAATAAATATGTACTTGGCCTTACTTGGAGCTCTTAGGGTGTTCTAGAGATTTTCATGGAGCAAGCAATGACTTTATGAAAACTATATTTTTAGAGGGTTCTAATAGAGTTGATATCACTTAATTTGAAGGTTCCTAGCTAAAGATATGGGCTAAACAATTTCAGAGAAATTCTGAAAATCTTTCTGGACATTTTCTATTTTCTCTGGAACAGTTTATTAATCACACCATTAGTGGGATCAAATTAGCTCAAATGGATCTGAAATTTTTATGGTAGCTCAGGGATATTTGGTGAACATCCTAGCCAAATTTCAGAATTTTCCTCCAAAGGGTTCTCCAGTTAAAATTCTAAATAGTTTAAACTTTGAAGAATTAATTTTGGAAAATTAAGTATTTTCATAGGGTGAAACTTGATTTGTTGGAAAGTAATCAGGGAGCTTAATCAAATAAAATTTGGTTCACTCGATTTGTTGTTTGCTAGCCAAAGTTATGTGGGTTTGAAGTTTGAACTAAATCTGAAATTCGGGGAAAAGTTTAAATCGCTGCGCGTGGGACCAGGCTACGTGTCAACTCCTCAGCGGCTGACACACGGGGCTACGGAGTATTTTGCGTGCAGCCACACCCGATCCGGTGCCACAGCTAATCCCGCGTTTAAAAATATCGTCTACCTCCGGCCTCCCGCGCTTGACCGCCGCGACCCCTCGCCGGAGTGCTCGACGGAGGCTTTTGCCGTGTGCCAAACTCCATGATCTTGGCTGCCTCTGCCTAATCCCACACGGGGAACACGATGCTTGGCTCAGCTCGACGTGACAATCACCGGAACATGGCCGGTGACGAGTGGCGGCTTCGGAAGAACTTCGGCCGTGTCGGCCGGACTTCCTAGCGCCCCAAAAGATCCACCTATCGGTCATAGAGCATCAGTGCACCCTAAGGAAGCTCGGCATGGGCTCAAGGCAGCTCGGGAGAGGTCCTAGGTAAGCTCTCACCGTGCGCCCTATGCTGCCCGAATAAGCCGTCGTTGGCAAACTTGGAAATACGCCGTGCACAGGGGTTTTCATGCTAGGTGTTGTGAAGCCAAATTGTGTGCCACTGAGTCTAGCTCCTTTGTGTGAAGTTTTTTAGAATCTAAATGAGAACCAAACAGGAATTTTAAAGTTTCTTACCCGAAGGTGACTTTGCACCGGCTGGACGTAAACTGCAAAATTCCCTGTCCACGCTCAACCTCTCAGCTCAAGCTTTGGAGGTGAGCTGCAGGAGGTCGTTGCGCGTCCGGAAACAGCCTTTCTCGGCCGTGACAAGCCCGGGGTGAGGCTGCCCACGAGAGCACCTCTTCTCGGCTTTGTAGCGACCACTGCGGAACGGTGTGGTTCCAGGTGTATGGAGCAAGTGCTCACTCGATGATGGTTTGAGGGGGTAGTGGAGAGTCCTGTGGTGCCGTTTTGCTGCTCAGCCGAGGCTTACATGCGAGCTTGGCGGGTGGCCGAAGATCGGAGGAGCAGCGGCTGCTCTGATCAATTTCTTGCGCGATGGAGCAAAGACTGAGCGGTTCTGCCCTCGACCGGCTTGGCTGCGGGGATAAGAAGGAGGGGCGACGTCGGTTGACGCAGCCCAGCCCGAGCAGGAGCTGTCCCGGCGATCAGCTCGGTGGCGCTCTCGGATGAAGCCCGAGAAACCGAGTGCCCGGTCTTCAGTCAGTTGAATTTGCTATTGAGGCTGACATGTGGTTCCCACCCCCCTTTTAACCTCTGAAATTAACTTCCTCCCACTGCTACAAACAGTAATCCCACTAATACCCTTGATGATTTGAATTATCTACCAAATGCCCATTTGAAGTTAATAGAATTCAAATTGTGAGGTGTTTGAATAAATTTTCAGCACATATGCAGTTTGAAATTCAATTTGAGTTTGAATTTGTTAAACTTAGCTCATGTCAAGATTAACTCCAAATAGAGTGAAAATTGGTGTGTGAGCTCACAAAAATGTGCTGAGTAAGAATATGCCTCCCACTTTTGAACTTATGGGATGGAAGTCGTTTGAATTTTGAATTTGAGTTCAAACTAGCCTCTTTCTAGTTGTACCCAAAATGCCTCAAAAAGGGTTTTGGATTTGGGTGAAATTTTGCAGGAGCATTCCTAGCAAGGTGTTGGAGTTTTTCATATGCCCAGCCCCTATGTGATGCATGTGGGAAATGCCACTTTTGCATTTTGTGAGTTTATTCTCTAAGGATTCTGTTGATGGTGTTTACTTGCTCTTCAAATGTATTCATAAAGTTTCATCAAATGAGGGGTGTGTGTGGTGTGATGAACACTTTGAATGTGTGCAAAAACTTAGGCCCTTACAATTAAGTCCTTTAGCTGCTCTTTATGTTAAGCTAATTCCTTCAGAGACATTTTGTACGGCCTCCGAGATATCGGTGTGGTTCCCGGTGCTAACTCGATCTTGAATACCACGTCTATTTCAGGCGGCATCCATGGAAGATCGTCGGGAAACACATCTGGGTACTCACGGACCACTGGAATATCCTCCAGTTTCATGGTCACACTGTGGTACACCACTGGATTTTCAGAATCCACATCTTCAAGTATGAGTGTTTGAAGACCGTAGATCGGAGAGTCCAAGCTAACAATCCGTGGACCGATGTCCAGAACAGCCCCATGGTAGTTCATCCATGCCATTCTTAAGATCAGATCGATCTTCTGCCCCTCTAACACAATGAGGGTTGTGGGGTATAGTTTTCCACCTAAGCACAAGGGTGCTTTGATCATTACTTCATTAGCAGCTATATTTCCACCGGGTGAGTGGATTAGGTAGTGATCTTTTGGTGTAGTGGTGGAGAGCTCAGCTTCGCATTTCCCAGCTGAGGAAGTGTCTCAAGCTATCAACTACCGTTCAGCTGGAAGACATTGAAGAACTGCAACCGGATCTCACCTATCGGGAGGAACCGGTGCAGATTATCGATGAAAAGGCCCAAACCACACGCAACTGTACGTTGTGGTTCTACAAGGTTCTATGGAGTAATCACTCCATGGACGAAACGACATGGGAGAGCGAAGAATTTCTTCGCACCAACTACCCCGACTTTTTCACGTCGCATATCCGGTAATTTTCCACCGTCCTCTCTCTCATTTTCACCTTATAATCTCGGGACGATATTCTTCTAAGGGGGGAGGAATGTAAGGGCCTCAGTTTTTGACAAAAGAATTGAAGTGTTCATCACCACACCACACACCTCATTTGAGGAAAGATGATGAACACAAATGAAGAGCAAGTAACCACCATCAACATGCTCATTAGAGAACAAACTCACAATTGCAAAAGTGGTATTTCCCACATGTGATATAGGTGGGCTGGACATATGAAAACTCCTACACTTTGCTAAGGATGTCCATGCCAAGTTTCACCCAAATTCAAAACCTTTTTGAGGTCATTTTGGGTATAGTTAGAAAGAGGGCAGTTTGAAACCATATTCAAATTCAAACTGTTTTTATCCCATGAATTTATAAGTGGGAGGCATATTCTTACTCAGCACATTTTTGTGAGCTCACACACCAATTTTCACTCCATTTGGAGTCGATCTTGACATGAGCTAAGGGGGACAAATTCAAACTTTATTTGAATTCAAAACTGAACTTGTGCTGAAATTCACTCAAACCAAACCCAATTTGAATTCTACTCAATTCAAATGGCTCATGGGTGAATAATTTGAATCACCAGGGGTATTATGGGGCTCACTGTTTACTACAGTGATTAGGAGTAAATTTCAGAGGTTAAAACCCTGGGTGGGACCCACATGTCATAGAGGGAAGAAGGAGAAACTTGCACCCAAAGTCAGAGTCTCGGTGGGAACTTCCACCGAGCGGCTGCCGAATCCACGCTCGGGAGCAGCTGCGCTCGCCACCGAGGAGCAGCAGCGCCACCAGCTGCTTCCTGCGCCCACACACGAGCCCGAGGGCGGTTCCAGGGCCCTCTTAAGGCGCTCCCTGGGGGCAGGCACCGATCATTTCCTCCTCTCCCGTGCTCACCGAGTCACCAACCTGCCGCCTCTCTGCTCGATCGGAGAACCGTGAAACCAGCTCGCCTTCTCCCTTCCCGAGCTGCTAGACGGCCACCTGAGATCGCAATCCACCTCCCCAACACCAGAAACCCCGAGCTCCGACCTCCTTTGCCCGAGAGCGATCGCCACAGCGGCGACTCAACCTCAGCCGAGAGCCAGGCGCCCGTGGACAGCGTTCCACAGGTGTTTTCACGGTCCAGCAATAGAGGCAACAGGAGCGCGCGACCACCGTGCTGCTCTCCTCCAAGTTTGGAAGCAAACCGTGAAGGATCCACAGGGAATTTCCAGTTTTTGCTCCGGCGACCGTAAACCGAGCTTCCGGTACGGTTTCTTTAAATTCTCGCTCTATGATCTTTCGGAGGTTATCAAATCTTGCACATAGACGCTGGACTAGCCAGCGATCAAGTTCTTTTCTGCATCCGTGGCGTGAAACTGTCTAGGAGTGACGAATTTTGAGCTCGATCGAGGGCGGTCATGGCGGGCACGATCGTTCACACGGTGCCGACAGACTTGCCGCCATCCCTGAACCCTTTTGACATCTTGTCGAGCTTCCTAGAAGTACACTGATGCTTTAGGACCATTTGTTCGAGGTGTTGGCGGGTTAGAACCCACGGTCGACGGCGCCGAACCTCAACCGAGGCCGCGGCACGTCGCCGGGCTATTTCCGGTCACCCCCAGCCCGACCTGACACCACCGACGTGTTCCTCGACGTCGACAATCCCCTGACGGCGAGTTTCAGACCATGGGAGGTCCGGCAGCGGCGAGCCGGCGAGCCCCGAGTCTGCTCCGGTGAGGTCGGCGGCGCGGGCGCGAGACAACGGCGGGAGGAAGACGAAGCCGGCTGGCCCACGTGTCAGCGGCTGAAGAATTTAAATCGGGATCAGGTGTGGCCGGGATCGGCTGTGCTGGCGTGCAAATACCCTGTGAGCTCCGGTGTGCCGGACACCCCCGCGCTCGACACGTGTCCCCGTGGGCCCCCGAGAGTTTAAACTTTTTCCCCGATTTTCAGAATTCTTCCAAACTTCAAATCCTCATAACTTTGGCTAGAAAGCTCCAAATCGAGTGAACCAAATTTTGCTGGATTCAGCTCTCTGAGCACTTTCCAGCAAATCAAGTTTCACTTCATGAAATTCCTTATTTTCCAGAATTAATTCCTCAAAATTTAAACTGTTTGGTATTTTAACTGGAGAATCCTGTGGAGGAAAATCCTGAAATTTTTCTGGGATGTTCACCAAAATATCCCTGAACTACCATAAAAATTTCAGACCCATTGGAGCTCATTTAATCCACCTAATGGTGTGATTAGTGAAACTGTTCCAGAGAAAATAGAAAATGTTCAGAAACATTTTCAGAATTTTCTCTGAAATTGTTTAGCTCATATCTTTAGTTAGGAACTTCCAAATTAAGTGAGACCAACTCCATTAGAACCCTCTGAAAATATAGTTTTCAGAATGTCATAGTTTGTTTCATGAAAATCCTTAGAACACCCTAAAAGCCTTCAATTAAGGTCAAGAACATAATTAATTGTGGAGGGCTCAAATGAGCTTTGCTGCAACTAAAACTTGACCAAAGCTCTGTTTAGGTTGTAACCAAGCCCCAGTAAAAGTTTCACAGTCATTGGGTCTGTCTAGTGAGAGTTATAGATTTCACAACTTTAAAAGTAAATACAACTGCATTTAAATTAATACATGTATTACTTCTATCATGTAGTCGCTAAGGTCGAGGAGGAACCCGAAGTCCTAGACTTCGTTACTCCGGAGGAACAGCTAGCCTACGACCAAGAGCAGCAAGGCAAGCTCCGGTTTGCATTAACCTTTTTACAAATTTTTATTGTTTTGAGCACATACTTGTTTACTTTATTCTTTGCATTAGAGTCTTGTTTGGAAGCCCCACTGCATAGCCAAGAGAACCATGGGTTGGGTTTAGGATTGCAAACCCGGTTAGCTACTGCATTGCTAGGATAGAGTAGGATTCGGTACAAGTCGAGTAGTTGGAACTACTCGCGAGCATAGGCTAAAGGGACTCGACTCGGGTAGTGATAGCACATGAAACACATGGCAAGAAAATGAGACCAAGCGGAGGGTAAGGGCAGCAGGACTTTGGGGCCTGTGTGCTATAGCTCCGCTTGTGTCGATTGAGGACCGAGCCGTGTGCGGGCCTGTTGAACAAGCTAGAACAGTACCGAAGACCTACCGGCTATATGGGAACCGGGAAACTGATGTAACTCGGGTAGCTGGGTATTGAGGCATTGCCCATCGTTCAGAGGGTAGGTTGAGAGCTCGAGGTGTAAATCGGCTGGCGGCACAGAGATGCGCATGCAGAGACCTCTTGCTCGGGACGATGGGACCGGTTCAATATTTGGCTGACGGGCGAAAGGTGGTTGCGTACGGCGTCCGTGATGGTTACTGTAGGCAACATCGAGTACGGGCGTACGTGACGGGTTATTCGGGTAACCCTGCAGGTGTAAATCGATTATAATCGCCGTCCCTCGCGGTCAGTGAGTACCACTTGTTCACTGTACCGTGACGTAGAAAGAACAGGCTAGTCACATGATAAAATGTTGCTGATTGAATTATGGACATTGATTGTTAATGATATGCTGTAGTTTAGAGCTAACTAAAGTTCTTTTCAACTTTGGGCAAAGTACATGAGAGAAATGCGTTTCTTGTTTGATTGCGGCTCTCTCATGTGCCTTAGCGTAAGGTTCTCCACAACCTGCTGCTAAAACTTGAAAGTAAGATTCTACTAATTAGGCGAGTCCATGCAAATGATTTTTACCTCATGTAACCCAGCACCCCTCATGTAGAAGTTCCATGTTTAGGTGAGACGGGTCAGACTTGCTGAGCCTTCGTCCTCACTGCCTGTGTTTGAAGCTTTTGCAGGGTTCTATGAGGAAGGGACTCCCGAAGAGGAGACGGAACCCCAGGAGGGGAACCCCGTCAAGTGCGTGTCGTGCACGCCGCAGAGTTAGTGTGCGTGTGTGCTAGCAAGGACACGTTCAAGGGCTGAACGTGCACTTGATGCTTAGTCTATGCCCGCGAGTGTAGACTCAACTTATTTTGATGTAAACATGTTCCTAACTTGTTTATGTAATAAAATTTCGCTTCCGCTTTGTACCTTTGACGTGTGTTGGTGCTGTGCAACGCAGCACCCCTCAGCGTGATCCTGGCTTGACAAGACCGTGGCGTCGTGTCAGCGTTGGTATCAGAGCTCGCTTGAGGTTTAACGCACTACAAAGGTCATCTTTTTCAAAAATCCAGTGAGGAACGAGTTAGTAGCCCGTATAAGGACGTTATTAGCATATAGAAAGTGGCATATTAACTTATTTGATTATGTCAGAAAATCGTGCATCTTGGGACGTGTATGTCTTGGGGGGTGCACGTAAGCGCTGTCCACCAGTGCGCACAAGCTGAAGGGTGGAGCTCCACGGGTGGCAGGTAACGCGACCCGCTTTGATATCCTCTACGACTCTTCATGTCGTTTGGGGTATTCGAGCAACGTCTGTCCCTGGCGTGCGTGGTGAAACTTGGGAGACCCCGTCACGTGGTCTGAAACATGAACACGTAACTCAAGGCGTTTTGGCTTGCGAACATCCGGGCGAGTGATGACGGCGGGTGTACGAACTGTATGGATTCCGCGCTCGGTGTGCAGCCGAGTCTGATGATTGTATGAGTTTCTGCAGGTAGCCTGACCACGAAATGGTAGATGTGTAGCATCCGTGTGCGAGTGACGTTTAGTGCCACTGAAATAACGAAGCCGGCTAAGTCCGGTATAGGTTTTTATTTGTGAGGACGTAGTACCGACATAATCTGGTGACGCATCGATGTCACACCCAACTAAATGAACAAATTCATTTAAAACTTGAAGGTTTTGATCCAAAGTAGTAAAACTTGATGTAACTCCTTCCCTTGAACAGGATATTCAAAGTTAACAAGTTTTTAACTTATAGGTTGTTAAGGACAGAGCACTCTGTTTTCAGCTGAATCAAGGCTGAAGTTGATCAGAGGTTAGAGGGTGAGTTCTTTCGAGGTTGGGGTCATATGATACATTTCTGGAAAGCTTTGGAAGAGCTTTACAACTTTTCTGTTGAGTTCCAGAGGTGTTTCATTCCTTAACCAATCAAAAAAGGCAGTAGAGTTGAAACTGTCCAGAAAACAGGGCAGAGCAAAGACTCTCTGTAAACTCTCTGTAAATTGAGTATAACTTCCTGCATAAAAATCCAAGAATAGAAAATGATATAGTTCTGGAAAGCTTATGAGACGGGTTACAACTTTGTAACAGAGAGTTTTGTCAGATTAGGAACAGAATTAACTTGGATTCTTGGATCAAATCAGTACCAAAAGCAGGGAGGTGCTGTCCAGTTTTCTCCAGAAATTCTGTTAACTTTGACATCTCATAACTTTTGAACCGGGACAGATCTTAGGCCAAGCAAATACTTTCTGGAAAGCTATTGAAGTTATCTTTAACTTTGATGTTAAGCCCAGAACTGATTTTGCCTTTAGCATGTCTTAAATCAGGTTGAAATGGAAACTGGTCAGGGCTGTCATGGGAACAGCAGATCAGCAGTCAAATTTGTTTAAAATTTGAACTATGTTTCCAAGTTTTATGGGTTCAATGACATGTATTATGTTATAACTTAATGTTTTACTGTTTAAATAAATATTTGAAATTTCTCAAATATATTATTACAGATGACAGTGGATAAGCAATTGGAGAACGGGTGGGTGGTGTCCCACTGTTCTCACCGTAGCGGCTACCCGGAAGCATTGTGGCAAATGCTCCAATATTTCGGGTACAACCAGATGCCGCAATACTTCGCCAAGGAAGAAGGCGAAGAGGGGAACAAGGCGTGGACGATCCATGTCGATGTCCCTGCAGGACCTACGCCACCCGGTTGGGTGCCGTTCACCGTCACGGTGAGAGGAAGACAACCGGAAGGGGTATGGCAAGTGGCAGCCCGTGACACTATGTCACGCTTCTGCCAACTACACGTGCAGGCTATGGAGGGCACTCCATACGCGCTCGTTCCGGTGGAGGGACGGGCTCAGCATGTGTGGGAAGAGAGGTACCTGGAGGCAACGGACCCGAGTTGCCCAACGGACAACCCCGCGGAGGCAAATCTCAGCCTCCAGATGAGGGCGGGAAACGCTGTGATGGACAGCCAAGCTGTCCATACGGAGCATCTCGCCACCAAGCTCAAGGAGAGCACAAGCCGTGGAGACCATTTCGAGAGTGCTCACAGCGCACTCCACAATGTGTTCCTTCCGACGATCAAGCGACTGAATGAACAACACAATCTGTTGCATCGTCTGAAGAAGGCGAAGAAGAAAAGCCGTGTTGACATCGCGGTGTTGCAAGAGCTGGTGCAGACCCTAACCCAACAGAATGAGGACCTTGCTCAAGAGCGGGACGACACTATTGAGGAAGGACAAGGCTGGGAAGAGGACTACAACCAGGCTATGGACGAGGTGCATGCTTTGCAGGACCTCGTGCCTCCGCTATTGGGCATACCGGTGGTCTTGGGCCTTCCAGCAATGGGAGAACCCGGGATGGGTGAAGAGGTGGTAGATCCAGAGCGACCAGCAGAGGTACCGGAGGAGGACGACCCGCAGGAGGTCGAGTTCTACTCCGAGTAAGGGGTTACAGTTGCCAAGTAGGCAGCTAGGGTAGCGTAACCCAAATTTTGAAATCAGTGACATGTCGTGTAGACAGTAGCGTATGTATAGGTAGTGACGACATGAGCACGACTTCTCGGAGACCTGAGAATAATGTATCTTGTATAAAGTTTATGCTTTATCAATATATGTGAATGTTGTGCAAATTAATCATGTGTCACTTCAATACCTACTGTTGCTTATGGAATTTTAAGTAAGACATATGCTAATCGCTGCTGTTTTGAATTTCAGAATGACGCGTACTCGTGCCAACCCTGATGTTGGGGGTACCAGTCAAGGGGGAGAGACCTCCCAACCACCTCCCGAGGACTCCTCGGGACAGCAGCAGCAACAGCAGCAACAACAACAGCAAACACCGCCACCGCCACTGCCAACGGTTACTTTGGCCGACATCGTCGGGTCAATGGCGGGTTCACATCAGCAGCACACGGAGTTGCTGCAAACACTGATCGCCAATACGTCTCGCCCAGAGAGACGTCAAGATCGTGAGGAGCGCCAATAGAGCTCCTACTCCGACTTCCTGGCTACTCATCCCCCGGTATTCTCAAGGGCGGATGAACCACTTGACGCGGACAACTGGCTCCGCACCATAGAGATGAAGTTCGGGCTGCTCCAGATAAGCGAGCAGTGCAAGACTCAGTTCGCGGTCCAGCAGCTCCAAGGATCCGCGAGCGCGTGGTGGGCCAACTTCTGTGCTTCACAGCCCACCGACCGAGTGATGACCTGGACGGAGTTTCGGACGGCCTTCAGGGCCTATCAAATACCGCCAGGTATAATGAAAAGAAAGACGCGGGAGTTCTTACACCTGCAACAAGGGAGCAGGAACGCGCTGGAATACACCAGAGCGTTCAACGATCTCGCGCTCTACGCGTCGTATCACGCAGATACGGACGAGAAGCGGCGGGACCACTTCTACCAGGGGCTTAACCCGCTCCTGAAGGACAAGTTGGCGATGTTCAATCGCGGCAGCCTCAACGACATCATTGATGCTGCGATTGTTCAGGAGGACTCTGGCAAGGAGTTAGCGGCGGCGGAGCGAAAGCGAAGCACGCTGCAAAGCAGCGGAGAAGGAGGCGGTCCTTCTCAGAAGTTTCGGATGGTGAATCGCCCACCATCAGGACCACGCTGGCAGCCACCACAGAGGTCGATGCCGTTCCGCAGTCGGCCGTACTCTTCACCGGCATTCAGGCCGGCACTGCCAGTACCACCGCAACAACAACAGCAGCAGCGGGCGATGCCGCGTGCGTTTGCACCTCAGCAACGCATGCCGGGCTTTCGTCCCCCGAGCACCACACCAGCAGCGGCCACATGTTACAAGTGTGGTCGTCCAGGACACTTCGCGAGCAGTTGCCAGGAGAGGCAAGGCGGCGGAGTGGCACCGCAGTTTCCGGGGAGGAATCAACCCCGGAACCCTACTAATGCACGGCGGGCAAACCCTAGGCCCGGCACCGTCCACCAGCTTGCCATTGAGGACGTGCCGGAGGGCGAGCCAATCCTTGCGGGTATGTTCCAACTCCACCAGCATCCCGCTATAGTACTGTTTGATTCAGGCGCCACACATAATTTTATTAGCCAAGCTTTCATTGCTAAACACAGCTTGCCAATACTACCCACCGATAGTCCATATTTAATTTGTTCACCGGGTGGGAATATTTCAGCAAGCGTAATGGTTTCCTAAGCACCATTATGCTTAGCGGGTAGAGTGTACCCCACGTCTCTCATTATCTTAGAGGGACGGAAGGTCGATGTCATCCTAGGGATGTCGTGGTTAACCCGCTACGGCGCTGTTCTAGACACCGTCCTTCGAGTCGTGCACTTAAACTCAGAAGTGCACGGGTCTCACTCATTATTTCTGGACAGTTCAGAAATAAAACTTCCAAGTGTCTATCAAGCAACAACTATCAGATTGGAAGATATTCCAGTGGTCCGAGAGTTCCCTGACGTATTCCCGGATGATTTACCGGGGATGCCGCCCGATAGAGAGGTGGAGTTCAAGATTGAACTTGCACCGGGAACTATGCCAATATCCCGAAGGCCGTACAAGATGGCGCCCAAGGAGTTGGCTGAACTGAAGACTCAGCTCACAGACCTCCTGGAGAAGGGTTTTATTAGGCCGAGCTCCTCGCCATAGGGCTGTTCGGCATTATTTGTCAAGAAGAAGGATGAGAAGTTGCGGCTTTGCGTGGACTATTGTCCACTAAATGCCGTAACAATCAAGAACAAGTACCCGTTGCCACGGATCGACATATTGTTTGATCAGTTGGTCGAAGCAAAGATCTTTTCCAAGATGGACTTAAGATCCGGGTACCATCAAATTAAAATAAGGGCGGAGGACATTCCAAAGACAGCTTTTTCGACGAGGTACGGACTTTATGAGTACCTGGTCATGTCCTTCGGCCTCACCAATGCTCCAGCTCACTTCATGTACTTAATGAACTCGGTATTCATGCCGGAGCTGGACAATTTTGTCGTGGTATTCATCGAAGACATCCTGGTATATTCCAAGTCAGAGGAAGATCACAAGAAACATCTGCGTATAGTCTTGCAACGGCTGCGGGACCACAAGTTATACGCGAAATTCAGCAAATGCGAGTTTTGGATATCGCAAGTTCCTTTTCTCGGGCATATCATCTCAGCGGAGGGTATCGCTGTGGACCCGAGCAAGATCACTCAAGTGCTGAATTGGAAATCCCCGAGAACTGTTCACGAGGTACGGAGTTTCCTCGGACTCGCGGGATATTATCGGAGGTTCATTCTGAACTTCTCGAAGATTGCCAAGCCAATGACAGAGCTGCTGAAGAAGGCTACCAAATATGTTTGGAGTCCAACATGTGAAGTAGCATTCAAGGCTTTAGTCAAGCACCTAACATCAGCACCGGTTTTGGCGCAGCCAGACACAACAAAACCGTTCGATGTATACTGCGATGCATCCGGCATTGGGCTCGGATGTGTGCTGATGCAAGACCGAAGAGTGGTCGCGTATGGGTCACGGCAGCTTAGAAACCATGAGCAGAATTATCCATCCCACGACTTGGAGCTCGCTGCCGTGGTACTTGCACTGAAAATGTGGAGGCACTACCTACTTGGTAACCTCATACATTTATATACCGACCACAAAAGCCTCAAGTACATATTCACCCAGAAGGAGCTGAACATTAGGCAACGAAGATGGTTAGAATTGATAAAGGATTACGAAATAGAGATCCATTATCATCCGGGCAAAGCAAACGTAGTGGCAGATGCACTGAGCCGCAAGTCACACGTCAATAATCTGACCATCACACCATTGGAAGATAGCGAGCCACCACTACATGTGATTCCACACGGATCTCTCTACAACCTAGCTTTGATCCCCACCATCCGTGAAGAGATAGCGGCAGCCCAGAAGAATGACAAGGGCATGTCACATTTGCGGAGATGTGTAGACAGTGGGGAGCTGAAATGTTTCCGGAAGGACGAAGACGGCGTCCTATGGTTCAAGGACCGGATCGTCGTACCCCGTAACCCGGAATTACGGAAGAAAATCTTTGATGAGGCTCACTTGTCAAAGTTTTCTATTCACCCCGGCAGCAACAAGATGTATCAAGAACTCAGAAGCAAGTTTTGGTGGACACGGATGAAGCGTGAGACTGCAAAATACGTGTCCGAGTGCGATACATGTCGAAGGGTGAAGGCAGATCATATGCGGAAACCAGGACTGCTAGAACCACTGGGCGTTCCTTCCTGGAAGTGGGAGGACGTGAGCATGGATTTCATCGTCGGTTTACCCAACACCTTGCAGAAACATGATTCTGTGTGGGTGATCGTCGATCGGCTCACCAAAGTTGCCCATTTCATCCCGGTTAACACAAACTACAACGCCAAGAAGTACGCTGAACTGTACATCTCACGGATCCTGTGCTTGTACGGCGTACCCCGTACCATCATATCGGATCGGGGCACTTTATTTGTGTCCCGTTTTTGGGAGCAGCTACACCCGCTGCCTTGGGGACGAAGCTGATCCGTAGTTCAGCATACCACCTGCAGACGGATGGACAAACCGAGTGGGTGAATCAGATCTTGGAAGACATGCTACGAGCTTGCGCTATCAACCACGGCAAGAATTAGGATGATCACTTGCCGTTAGCCGAATTCTCGTACAATAATGGGTACCAAGCCAGCATCAAGATGACGCCCTACGAAGCGCTATACGGGCGGAAATGCCACACACCACTGAACTGGTGTGAGTATGGCGAAAGGGTTACCTTCGGGATTGACTTTGTCAACAACGGGGAAGAAAAGGTTCGACTGATTCAAGCGAACCTAAAAGCCGCTCAATCCCTTCAGAAACAGTATGCGGATCGGAGAAGGCGCCCATTACAATTCGAAGTTGGAGATCACGTATACCTACGGGTATCTCCAATGAAGGGCGTAAACAGATTTGGGGTGAGAGGAAAGTTGGCACCCCAATTTATCGGTCCATTCCAGATTACCGAAAGATGTGGTTCAGTGGCATACCGGCTGAAATTACCAGAAGCACTTTCCGGTGTGCACGACGTCTTTCACATTTCCCAGCTGAGGAAGTGTCTCAAGCTATCAACTACCGTTCAGCTGGAAGACATTGAAGAACTGCAACCGGATCTCACCTATCGGGAGGAACCGGTGCAGATTATCGATGAAAAGGCCCGAACCACACGCAACCGTACGTTGTGGTTCTACAAGGCTCTATGGAGTAATCACTCCATGGACGAAGCGACATGGGAGAGCGAAGAATTTCTTCGCACCAACTACCCCGACTTTTTCACGTCGCATATCCGGAAATTTTCCACCGTCCTCTCTCTCATTTTCACCTTATAATCTCGGGACGAGATTCTTTTAAGGGGGGAGGAATGTAAGGGTCTCAGTTTTTGACAAAAGAATTGAAGTGTTCATCACCACACCACACACCTCATTTGAGGAAAGATGATGAACACAAATGAAGAGCAAGTAACCACCATCAACATGCTCATTAGAGAACAAACTCACACATTGCAAAAGTGGTATTTCCCACATGTGATATAGGTGGGCTGGACATATGAAAACTCCTACACTTTGCTAAGGATGTCCATGCCAAGTTTCACCCAAATTCAAAACCTTTTTGAGGTCATTTTGGGTATAGTTAGAAAGAGGGCAGTTTGAAACCATATTCAAATTCAAACTGTTTTTATCCCATGAATTTATAAGTGGGCGGCATATTCTTACTCAGCACATTTTTGTGAGCTCACACACCAATTTTCACTCCATTTGGAGTTGATCTTGACATGAGCTAAGGGGGACAAATTCAAACTTTATTTGAATTCAAAACTGAACTTGTGCTGAAATTCACTCAAACCAAACCCAATTTGAATTCTACTCAATTCAAATGGCTCATGGGTGAATAATTTGAATCACCAGGGGTATTATGGGGCTCACTGTTTACTACAGTGATTAGGAGTAAATTTCAGAGGTTAAAACCCCGGGTGGGACCCACATGTCATAGAGGGAAGAAGGAGAAACTTGCACCCAAAGTCAGAGTCTCGGTGGGAACTTCCACCGAGCGGCTGCCGACTCCACGCTCGGGAGCAGCTGCGCTCGCCACCGAGGAGCAGCAGCACCACCAGCCGCTTCCCGCGCCCACACGCGAGCCCGAGGGCGGTTCCAGGGCCCTCTTAAGGCGCTCCCTGGGGGCAGGCACCGATCATTTCCTCCTCTCCCATGCTCACCGAGTCACCAACCTGCCGCCTCTGTGCTCGATCGGAGAACCGTGAAACCAGCTCGCCTTCTCCCTCCCCGAGCTGCTAGACGGCCACCTGAGATCGCAATCCACCTCCCCAACACCAGAAACCCCGAGCTCCGACCTCCTTTGCCCGAGAGCGATCGCCACAGCGGCGACTCAACCTCAGCCGAGAGCTAGGCGCCCGTGGACAGCGTTCCACAGGCGTTTTCACGGTCCAGCAAGAGAGGCAACAGGAGCGCGCAACCACCGTGCTGCTCTCCTCCAAGTTTGGAAGCAAACCGTGAAGGATCCACAAGGAATTTCCAGTTTTTGCTCCGGCGACCGTAAACCGAGCTTCCGGTATGGTTTCTTTAAATTCTCGCTCTATGATCTTTCGGAGGTTATCAAATCTTGCACATAGACGCTGGACTAGCCGGCGATCAAGTTCTTTTCTGCATCCGTGGCGTGAAACTGTCTAGGAGTGACGAATTTCGAGCTCGATCGAGGGCGGTCATGGCGGGCACGATCGGTCACACGGTGCCGACAGACTTGCCGCCATCCCTGAACCCTTTTGACATCTTGTCGAGCTTCCTAGAAGTACACTGATTCTGTAGGACCGTTTGTTCGAGGTGTTGGTGGGTTAGAACCCACGGTCGACGGCGCCAAACCTCAACCGAGGCTGCGCCACGTCGCCGGGCTATTTCCGTTCACCCCCAGCCCGACTTGACACCACCGACGTGTTCCTCGACATCGACAACCCCCTGGCGGCGAGTTTCAGACCATGGGAGGTCCGGCAGCGGCGAGCCGGCGAGCCCCGAGTCTGCTCCGGCGAGGTCAGCGGCGCGGGCGCGAGAGAACGGCGGGAGGAAGACGAAGTAGGCTGGCCCACGTGTCAGCGGCTGAAGAATTTAAATCGGGATCGGGTGTGGCCGGGATCGGCTGTGCTGGCGCGCAAATACCCTGTGAGCTCCAGTGTGCCGGACAACTCCGCGCTCGACACGTGTCCCCGCGGGCCCCCGAGAGTTTAAACTTTTTCCCCGATTTTCAGAATTCTTCCAAACTTCAAATCCTCATAACTTTGGCTAGAAAGCTCCAAATCGAGTGAACCAAATTTTTCTGGATTCAGCTCTCTGAGCACTTTCCAGCAAATCAGTTTTCACTTCATGAAATTCCTTATTTTTCCAGAATTAATTCCTCAAAGTTTAAACTGTTTGGAATTTTAACTGGAGAATCCTGTGGAGGAAAATCCTGAAATTTTGCTGCGATGTTCCAAAATATCCCTGAAAAACCATAAAAATTTCAGACCCATTGGAGCTCATTTAATCCACCTAATGGTGTGATTAGTGAAACTGTTCCAGAGAAAATAGAAAATGTTCAGAAACATTTTCAGAATTTTCTCTGAAATTGTTTAGCTCATATCTTTAGTTAGGAACTTCCAAATTAAGTGAGACCAACTCCATTAGAACCCTCTGAAAAAATAGTTTTCAGAAAGTCATAGTTTGTTTCATGAAAATCCTTAGAACATCCTAAAAGCCTTCAATTAAGGTCAAGTACATAATTAATTGTGGAGGGCTCAAATGAGCTTTGCTGCAACTAAAACTTGACCAAAGCTCTGTTTAGGTTGTAACCAAGCCCCAGTAAAAGTTTCACAGTCATTGGGTCTGTCTAGTGAGAGTTATAGATTTCACAACTTTAAAAGTAAATACAACTGCATTTAAATTAATACATGTATTACTTCTATCATGTAGTCGCTAAGGTCGAGAAGGAACCCAAAGTCCTAGACTTCGTTACTCCGGAGGAACAGCTAGCCTACGACCAAGAGCAGCAAGGCAAGCTCCGGTTTGCATTAACCTTTTTACAAATTTTTATTGTTTTGAGCACATACTTGTTTACTTTATTCTTTGCATTAGAGTCTTGTTTGGAAGCCCCACTGCATAGCCAAGAGAACCATGGGTTGGGTTTAGGATTGCAAACGCCGTTAGCTACTGCATTGCTAGGATAGAGTAGGATTCGGTACAAGTCGAGTAGTTGGAACTACTCGCGAGCATATGCTAGAGGCACTCGACTCGGGTAGTGATAGCACATGAAACACATGGCAAGAAAATGAGACCAAGCGGAGGGTAAGGGAAGCAGGACTTTGGGGCCTGTGTGCTATAGCTCCGCTTGTGTCGATTGAGGACCGAGCCGTGTGCGGGCCTGTTGAACAAGCTAGAACAGTACCGAAGACCTACCGGCTATATGGGAACCGGGAAACTGATGTAACTCGGGTAGCTGGGTATTGAGGCATTGCCCGTCGTTCAGAGGGTAGGTTGAGAGCTTGAGGTGTAAATCGGCTGGCGGCACAGAGATGCGCGTGCAGAGACCTCTTGCTCGGGACGATGGGACCGGTTTAATATTTGGCTGACGGGTGAAAGTTTGTTGCATACGGCGTCCGTGATGGTTACTGTAGGCAACATCGAGTACGGACGTACGTGACGGGTTGTTCGGGTAACCCTGCAGGTGTAAATCGATTATAATCGCCGTCCCTCACGGTCAGTGAGTACCACTTGTTCACTGTACCGTGACGTAGAAAGAACAGGCTAGTCACATGATAAAATGTTGCTGATTGAATTATGGACATTGATTGTTAATGATATGCTGTAGTTTAGAGCAAACTAAAGTTCTTTTCAACTTTGGGCAAAGTACATGAGAGAAATGCGTTTCTTGTTTGATTGTGGCTCTCTCATGTGCCTTAGCGTAAGGTTCTCCACAACCTGCTGCTAAAACTTGAAAGTAAGATTCTACTAATTAGGCGAGTCCTTGCAAATGATTTTTACCTCATGTAACCCAGCACCCCTCATGTAGAAGTTCCATGTTTAGGTGAGACGGGTCAGACTTGCTGAGCCTTCGTGCTCACTGCTTTTGTTTGAAGCTTTTGCAGGGTTCTATGAGGAAGGGACTCCCGAAGAGGAGACGGAACCCCAGGAGGGGAACCCCGTCGAGTGGGAGTCGTGCACGCCGCAGAGTTAGTGTGCGTGTGTGCTAGCAAGGACACGTTCAAGGGCTGAACGTGCACTTGATGCTTAGTCTACGCCCGCGAGTGTAGACTGAACTTATTTTGATGTAAACATGTTCCTAACTTGTTTATGTAATAAAATTTCGCTTCCGCTTTGTACCTTTGACGTGTGTTATACGGTGCTGTGCAACGCAGCACCCCTCAGCGTGATCCTGGCTCGACAAGACCGTGGGGTCGTATCACGGACCCGTGAAGTTGTTGCGCCGCGTATAAGAATTTCTGATGTTCGGTGCATTGGAGCAACCCGAACTTAGATTCAATGGTACGGATCCAGCTATCCGCCACCAGAGGATCCTCAGCTTCAATGAAAACCGGTGGTTGAGTCGCCAAGAACTTAACATAGGAAATCATTTGATGTTGGCAAAAATCTTCCTCTTAGCATCCCCCTTGACGGGATGTATTCATCACCAGGGTGCTGAGCAAGTCAGTTCTCTCATCGCTTGCACCCATCATGGCAGCCAGAATGTCCTCCATTGTGACCGTAGGTGAAGGTCCTGGTGGCGGCTGCGGTTGCGGAGCTCGCTGCTCCCGCTGTGGAGAGTTATCACCACCACCACCACTGGAACCACCCACTTCATCCATGGAACGAGTTCGCACCATTCTGCAATTGCAAGAGTTCATTATCAGTTCAACACTGTCACTTGATTTATTCCATGAACAAAGTAGTGAAACACTGATAATGAAATCTTAACATGTAAGCAAAATGATTTAAGCGCAAACTGATGTAACTAACAGCAAGGATTTAAAAGCAGATTGACCGGTCCTCAAACAAACCAGATTTCGATCCAGTTAAAAGCACTTCCATAACTCAAGTTGAATACCAAAGTTATGGTTAGCTTCAATATCTTTCCAACGAGTATTGAAATGCCTCTATATCCCTTATGGATCAAAAGTTATGATAGCTCAAAGTTGAGAGAACTTCTGGATAAAATTTGCCAGCATCTCCTATGTATGTGGCTGACTTTATGACAGTTGTATACACAGATACAATATGAATCTGAACCAACTTTGAACTAAAACAATGATGCATATCTCATAACCTTTCCAACGGTGTATGACAGGCTCCTTAAGGATTTTTCTACAGAAAGTTATGGCTTAAAAACAGAAAGGTCCAGAGAGGTTTTGTTGCTGTCCTGGTTCTGAACAGTCTGCCTTCAACTGTACTTTTCACCATCTTAACGTGTGATTTTGCTCTGGTGGTATACAAAGAAGTTGTAGAGCACTTGAAAATCTTTCCAGAACTGTATCATACACCTTAATTGGTTAAATCTACTCAGAGTTATGTTCTCAAAGTCCAGCAAGAATTTCTGCCAGAAACAGAGCACTCTGTTTTTGAAATCTTTGAAACCTAGACCTTCTCTCATTTGAATCTTAGTTCAAAATAAGAGTTTAATAACTAATATTTGTTTCAAACTTCCATTTTTAATTGAAAGTTAGCTCATGAAATATTTCTTCATAGGGAAGAGGTTATTAAGTGTAGTACGGTGTCGATGCACCGTAAAAACAATGTCGGTACTACGTTCCTCACAAAAAGGAAAATCCTAACCGGATTATACCAGTATATACGTCTCGATTGTGGCACTAAATGGTCTCTTGCACACGTGTACTACACAGGATACGTACGTGGTTAGTACCTGCAAGAGAACACTCAATAATAATGCACTCAAAGGTTGTTTTCATTTCAGGCAGGTCCATATTGAAAGTAAATACATACGCCCGTATCATTTTCATATGGCCGTCATTGAGTTAAGCCACGTCTAAAGGTACGTGATCGTGTTTTTACACCACACGACGGGGAACCCTAGTAGAGCGCGAACGGGTTGTCACGGTTGGGAATTTTATCACCCCAACAGATACCACCTACTTCCCTGAAGGGCACGCCGATGGCAAGCGCTGTGTATGTCCTTCTAGGCTATTCTCAGAAGAACACACTATCACGTTACTGACCACGCGATGGGGTCTCCACTTGCTTTACTAATGCACGCTAGGGACCAATGTTTCATATGAACTCAGGAACATGAAGAGTCCAAGAGTTTCATATTGACGTCTCACACCAAGCTGTGAGACCTATCCTTGAACCACTTTCCTCGTCAGGGGATCTAACCGAAATTGAACCGCTTTCGGTGGCGCTCCTTACCATGCTTAACTGAGCGTAGGTGCGTCGTTACATAATTAAAATTCAGAATTATAACACATATGTTAGTTATGCCACTTTAAGTAACTATAGTACTATTGTCCTTGTATGGGTCTAATACCGTTTTCTCACCGTATCCTATGTTTTTGTCGTAATACGATCCTTATTCCGTGTGCTATTACCAATGCAGCTCTGATACCAGGCTGTGAGGGCCCGGACCCGATCACGGGGCCGTGCCGCTCGTCCGGGAATCGCATTGGGTGGTGCCGTGCGATGCGGCACCCAGCAGCACACATAATAAAGCATCATATTGCACAAATCAAGTGGAAGCTTACAAAGTGTGAATTTTACAAATACTTCTCAAAATAATCTACAGAGGAAAACTAATACAACTCACGTCTCATATCTATGCTAAGCAACAGAGAAGATGTCCAGCCCACGGACCCATCTTGCCAGCAACACGATCACAATAGCAGCGGCAGGGGTTGCCATGAGTTCACCCCTCGGAGAGTTCCAAGTCTCATCGGACAACCGTACAATTCAGCGTAGGGTTATTACCTGGAAAACAACTCATGCAGTATCTATGAGCATGAAGCTCAACAAGACTTAACCGTCACCCTAGTCATGAAACTCTACATGCTGAAATATAGGGCTAAATATAGAAATTTGCATAAAAAATGATCTTGAGCTAAAAGAGAGTCCTTACTTCAAGTTTTTTAGCAACTTTTATAGCCCTCACTCAATTTACATCGAGACTCCACAATCAAACAAGAAACGCTTCATCTCGATGTCACTTGCCCGAGGCAAAAGTAACTTTAGTGAACTACCCTAGACCCATACAGACCTTGCGCCATCAACGTCGAGACTCCACAATCAAACAAGAAACGCTTTGCCTCGACGCTACTAGCCCAAGGTGGAAAATAAATTTAGTGAAAGTGTTGATCATTCCTCATCTCCATTATGAGGATTACTCATGAAGCATATTAAATTTTTCCCAGTTTATTACTACGTCATGACTCAGTTTACAAGTATGCTCACTACCGCGAGCGACGGTGATTGCAATCAAAAACACCCGGCTAACACGACACGTACGCCCGTACTCGACGTTGCCTACAGCAACCATCACTGACGTTGTATGTGGCAACCTTTCACACGACACCCAAATGTCGAACCGGTCCCACCGACTTGGATTAAGTCTCACTATGGTAAACCCTCGTAGAGCTGGCTTCTCTATCCTTTCAGCATCTGCATCAGACGGTGGGGTATGCCTCGACACCCAGGTTAACATGTTACATTGGTTTCCTGGGTCCCATATTGCCAGTATGCATCCGGTACACAACTCAAACTTGTCTCACAAGGCCGCACACGAGAACGGGCCTTAATCGACTCAGACATAGACCAGGTTCACAGGACCACGTCCTTGAGCCTTCTATCAACTGCCCGGTCTCTATTCCCAGCTATGAGGATCAATTCCCAACTCTTTCAATTGATCCCCCTTAATCCCGGTTCACGAGTAGGAAACTGCCTACTCGAGTTATGCTTCTTTTAATCCATTTTTGTTAACTTGAAATCAGCAGTTATAATCAATTGATAACCTAATCTACATTAAACTCCAGGGTTTTCTGGGTCTTGAATTTGGAGTTTCATACCATCTAGACGTAATGCAATAAACAAAATGCTAGACAATATAAAGTGAATACAAATAAAAACTTGTAAGTTTTGATGCAAACCGGAGCTTGCCTTTGTTTTGAAGGGGACTTATATATAAGGGTCAGTTAGTGAAGACCACTTGAGGCTTGATCACTCGCTTCCCTCCTTCTTTGATCTACACTTTGATTACTTCAAATTCTTCACGTAGATGCTACACGTAATGAATATGCATATGGATTTAATAGTAAATATTTTGCTAACAAGTCCTAATGACAAGTTTAAAAACTGGAACTCTGTTTAAGAATTTAAAATGACACTGGTGCTAGTGGTTTGGGTTTGGGTTTAAGCAACATGATTAAGTGCTAAGTGTATCCCCCCTCTTCTATGTTGATCACCTTAAAAGGTTAAACAGAACAGGGGTGATCCAGAGCTGTAATGGAGCTGAAAATTTTCATTAGGATTTTTGGAGCTTAGGATTACCCAGAACTGAATTTCCAAGTTTTGGAAATTCCCAGAAAATGTTTCTGATTCCAATTGAACACAGCAACTTCAAATCTGAATTCCCCTAATCAAATCAACTCCAAATGAGATAAAATTTTTACAGGAGTTCACTAACATCCTAGAGAATATTCTGGACAAATTTGAGGATTTTTGTATGAACCAAACTCCGTACAAAATTGTTTTGCTGAAAAGCTTTAAAGAATTTTGAAGAATTAAATAATGACTTTCGTACAAATTGGGTTGCATATTTGGATAGAGTTTTCTAACCTGAATCCAACCCAATTTGAATCACTAAATTTGGAGCTTCCTAGTAAAAGTTATGAGGTTCTAAAGTTTGGGGAAATTCTAGAATTCAAATTAACCGGGAAAAGTTCAAATCTCTGACAGCGGGTCCGGTTACCACGTGTCATCTACTCGGTAAAACCACACGGGGCCACAGGACTATTTACCGCACTGTCACAGATGATCCCGTGCAACATAAAATCCCACACCCGGTTTTCCTTCCACTGACAGCGGGTCCGGGGTACCCTTCTTCAACCTCGCCGGAGCTGCGCTTAACTTCGACGTCTGGCCAGCTCCCGAGCTATCCCTTGCCGCTAGGGCCTAATTCCACACGCTGAACACGATGGAGGCAATTTCCCCGACCAGTGGTGGCTCTAACATAGCCAGCAACGGTGCGGCGGCTCGGTGCACCATCGGCGACGTCGGCCGGCTAACCTAGCCCGCCAAAACTTTGGTGGAAGGAATCTAAAGCACCGGTGGATGCTAGGGGAGGTCGACAGGGCCATACGAAAAGCTCGGGGAAGGCTCTAACCATGGTTGCACCGTGCACCCGATGGCTTCCTCTACGGTCGCTGTCGGAAAACTATGAAATACACCAGCTACAACCGTTATCAAGTTAGGTTTGCGAAGCAAACTAGTGTGCCATCGAGTCTAGCTTCTGTGAGTGCAATTGGGTGGGCTCTAAGCAAATAGAAATCGAGAATTCGAAGATTTCGTACCCGAGGGTGGTTTTGCACTACCCGGGAGAAAACCGTGAAATACTCCGGTGACGATCAATCACTTGGCTCAAGCTTTGGGGGTGAGCAGCATGGAGTCTTGGTGCGCCCAAGGCCACTCTTGCTCGGCCGTGAAAGGCTCTCTGCCGAGCTGTCCACGTGCGACCTCCGTTTGGTTGCGGTTCGGCTGCTGCGGAAACTCGTTGTGCGCAGGGTTGTGAAGGCCGAACGCTCTCGGTTGTGGTCCGAGGAGGCTGTGGAGAAGACTGTGGGTTTGTTTTTGCTACTACCTGGGCTTTGCACGTGAAGGAACGTCGGCTCACGAGCGAGCGACGTGGCGGCGGCGGTTCTGTGCCGTTATTGCGTGCGAGAGGGGTAGAACCGTGTCTTCGGCGCTGTGGCAAAATGGGGCACGGCTGGGAGTGAAGGCCACCCACGAGTAGCTCGCCAGCGTAAGGGAACCGACCCCAGGAGGTGTTGCGGTGCGTGTCTCGGTGGCGTCCGTGGGAAGCTCCCCGTTGATGTGAAGAACAGAGAGCCAAGACTTACTGTGCAAGTCTTTGTGTAACACTGACATGTGGGTCCCACCAGTGAGTCCCTGCTTATCCCTTAAAAGATCTCCAAAACATGGCAACCAACCAATTTAAATGTTTGGAGTTGAAAATTGAGATGCATTTGGAGAGTTGGGCAAATTTCATCCAAATTCAAATGTGTATTTGAATTCTTTGCACATTTGAATCCTTTTGAGAAAAATGGATAGCAAATACTTTCAAAAATTGATGAAACTTTGCCTACCCACTGATTTGGACCTAAGGAATCCAAATATGCAATCTGATTCTTGTGTTAGCTGCTGCAAACAAGAGTTTTAACAAAACAGTTTGAATTACCATTGTGTTCTGCCTCATTTGAAATTTGAGTTGAACATTTAGTTCAAAATATGATTTTTAAACTCTTCCAATGCACCTAGACTTCAAATCTGTGGGTTTAATCCACCTAGGGTCCAAGCATGTGAGTAACCCTAAGTTTTGTTTAGAAAGAACCCTCATGTGTTATCACATGTGTGAAAAAGTTTAAACCTGTACCATTTTTCATACACATGGCACCAATGTTTGTGCAAACTCAAGTTTTCTTTGTATTAATATTTTTGGACCTTTACATAAATACAAGGTGTGAGCTCCAAATGCTAAAGTAAACGTGTATCAATGTCCAAACACGAAGACATGAATTTATCATTTGGTTCTTCACACATCCAAGGGTAGACAGGAAAATTTTTAGCTCATTTGGAAAAGATTTCCTATTTGCTGGAATTTAAACGGGAGACAATTCGAATTCGAATTTAAACTTAAGTTTCAAATTCCGACGTCACTGAAATTCAAATTTGAGAGCACCATTGTGTTCCTCATACTCCTTTTGGCTTATCCTCCAAGTTTGATCAAATTTGGAGTTTGTTTGATAGCTCAAATGGAATTGGAAAGAAAAAAAAAGATGGAAAAGGGGGCCCACTTGTTAGTAGACTTCACACCAAAGTCTTATGTGTGTTTTCTTTTCACTCGAACACAGCGCGCGTGCGCGCCAGCTCCCGAGCGCCGGTGCCCGATCGCCTCTTCTCTGTGCCACCTCCTGCTCGGGGGCTAGGAACGCGAGTAAAGCCACGTGATCAACACGCCTGGGCCACATGAACCATTCCCTCGCCTCTCCACCGTCCTCCCTCGCATAACCGAAGCAATGCACCGCCGGCCGACCTCTCTGCTCCCCGGCGTCCGAGAGCAAGAAGCCCTTCCGTGCCCGACGAGCTACACGAAAAAGGTCCGCTCCAAGGTGCTGAACACAACCATGCCGACCTCACCTTCTCTCATGCGTCATCGGTGGAGAATTTCTCCGTTTGTTGCTTCGGTATCCGTAGGACCGAGCCTCACCAATCTTCAAAATTCGTGGTGATCCTTCCACCATCATGTGTACCGAGCTATATACATGATCTATACTCTACCATGCTCCTCTATGATCAAGAACCATCAAATTTCATCTAGTTTTGGCGTGGTTCTTCGAGAATTTTTCACCGGTACCGGTTTTGGCCTTAGGTCGCTGATGAGCTCGTATTTTGCAGCCTCTTTTGAGCTGATGTGAGCTCGTGCCGGTGACAAGGGATCCACCACGGTGCTCTAGGAAGAAAATCCGAAGAATTTGAGCCCTCATAGCACGAGTGTGACGCCGCCGAAGTCAAACCGCCGCTGCCGCCCATCGCCGAAGGGTTTCCGGTGACCGGGGTCCTCGGCCGACCACGGGGATGAGTTGGACGTGGTCCAAAAGGGGGAGTTGGTGAGTTTGAGGGCATGGGAAGGCCGGGAAGGCAGTTTCAGCGGGGCTCACCGGAGAGCGCCACCGCCGCTCGGCTGTTGGCGCGAGGAGGAAGAAGGAGCTGTGCAGTGGGGCCCGCACGCAAGAATTTAAACATTTCCTCCATTTTTCAGTTTAGTTCAACTTCTATTGCTCATAACTTTTGATAGGAACATCCAAAAATTGTGAAATAAATTCCATTGAATTCCTCTCAGTGAGTACTGTCTAGGGGTGCATACCAATTTATATGAAAATCCATCTATTTGGCTCATTAATTCATTTAAATAAAATTATGTAGGAATTTTTACAGGACTGCTGTGTATTGGAAAATTCCAAAATTTGGGCAGGACATTCTTCAAGAAATCCTCGAACTCCAGTAAAAATTTCAGAGGCATTGGACCTCAAATTGCTTGGACAAATGTGGTGTCAATACTTTAGGTCTCTGAAAAATAGGAAAAATAAACAGAGCCAATTTCAGACTTCCACTCAAACTTCATAAATCCATATCTCTGACTAGGAAGCTCCAAATTAAGTGAACCAAATTTTGTTGGATTCATCTCTTCGAGTTCTATCCATAAAATCCGGTTTCAACTCATGAAACTTATTATTTCTCCCGAATTAATTCCCTAAATTTTAAACTGTGGGGAATTTTATCTGGAGAATTCTTTTATGGAAAATTCTGAAATTTGGCTAGGATGTTCATTTGAAACTCCTTGAGTCACAGGAAAAATATCAGATCCATCCAAGTTTATTTAGTCCCCCTAATAGTGTGATTAAGTGAACTGCCCTGAGAAAATGGAAAAATGTACAGAAACATTTTTCAGATTTTCTCAAATCTTGTTTAGGGCATAACTTCCTCTAGGATTCTTCAAATTACATGAAACCACTTCCATTAGAACCATCTCAAATTCTAGTTTCTGGAAAGTAATGGTTTGAGCTATGAAAATCTCTGGAAATCCTCAGAAGCTCTAGTAATGACCAATTAGACTTTTATTTGTACAGACCTCAAATGAACTTTGTTTCCAATTAAACTTGGTCAAGTCTCTGTTTAGGACACTAACAAGCTGCCATAAAAATTTCATAGCCAAAGGGGATGGTTAGCTAGAGTTATGGTCTTTACATACTCAGTGTAACCCGTTGCATTTAAATTGACATATCATTACATTGCTCACGTGTAGTCGCTGAAGGCGAGGAGACCCCGGAAGTGTTGGACTTCCTACTTCTGGATAAGTCGCTAACACCTGACCAGCAGCAACAAGGCAAGCCCCGGTTTGCATTGAACGAGTTTTAAAGTTTTGCTTTATATACATATTTAGTTTGAGGTATGTATGTGCATTAGGTGTAGGATGGATGAAACCCCAAATACATAACCTGATCCTTCCAACAAGAGTGAGGGTAGTGTCTAAGTCCTCAAGTAGCTTATGCTCTGCTTAATGCGTATAGCATTCGGTACAAGTCAAGTAGTTGGAATCTACTCGTGAGTATAGGCTTTGGGACACACAGGATTGGTTCGAGTGATGTGAGACCACTTTAGTAAGAAAATGAGACTAGGCAGGGGCTAGGGCGCAGCAAGAGGAAGTCTCATGGGTGCATCCCTATCCGTTTCGATTGAGGACCGATCCGTGTGCGGCCCTGCTGAGCAAGTTTGAATGTACCGAAGGCATATAGGATATATGGGGTCCGATAAACCGATGTATCCTAAACGTCCAGGCGTCGAGGCATAACGCACCGATTTACAGGTGTAGGTTGAGGGCACCAAGGTGGAAATATGCTAATGGGCATAGAGAGATGCTACTTGTAGGGAACCTCCTGCTCGTTTCAGTATGACCGGTTCGACGTTTGGGCTGTTGGGTGAAAGGTTGTCCCGTACGACATCGAGTGAGCGTGCTGCCCCCTCAGAAGAAAACTGATCTGTTAAAGAAACCATGTGTGCGACTAATCTAAACGTGTTCAACTGTGACAAAACTATTATAGATTGTAGAGAATCAAGTCACAAAGACGTCACAACAAAAATCATGAAAATCTGTTGAGAGAAACTCAAGTTACGATCGAAAGATCGAACAAAGGTCAATCTGTCCTATGCGAGAAAAACAGTTCTGGAATACTGCAAAGAAACTCGTGTATATCAGAAACCACAAATTCAATGACCGTTAAATTTTCACAGATGATAGATAATCAAGTTGTTAAGACAACCCAAAAAGAATCACATCAATTGGATCTGTAAAACTCAAGTTATGATAAAACCACCGAAGCAAGGTAGTGCTGAATAGAAACTCGACGAGAAAAACTTGTCTGAAACAAGTCGGACGAACAAGGCACAAAAGTTCCTTTAGAATACAAATTTTATTTATCAAAACACAAGAGGAACAGCCCCCAAAGTCGTGCACCCACGAGCCTTGGCCTTCCTTGCTTATATAACCAGCCCTAAGGCCAACCCAATTCAAACTAGGACTCCTACTCCTACTTGGATTCAAACTGTAACTTTCCAATACTGCTCAAGACTCTTCTACACGCAGATAGAAGCAATCATAAGACTTCCAAACACCTTAGTAACGTCCCAAACATTCCTAAAACAACTCAAATTCGTGACCCACATGAAATCCTATCATAACCAACTCAAAACTTTCAATATTTGAGTCAAACACAACTCAGCCACAGCCTGAGTCCATAACCTAGTCGCTTGGACCTTTCCGACCAATTCTTTACGTCCACATCTCTTCATCACACCTTGGAACCATGCAGCCACGTCCATGCACTCCTTGCACACGTGCAAACATCTTCCAATGACGTCCAAGATACCTTCATATGCATTGTTCTTGATTCAAACATACTGCACAACCTCCCGATCAACTCAACCACAATTCCTCCCGAACTTGGTTGTTGAACCTCATCTTCTACATAAGACTAGTTCAATGGATCCCGTCACCAGCCATGTCTTGAACTCAAGCAACACCTGCACATGAATAAACAACCAATACTTCCAAGTACAAGTCCTCGACTTGACTCTCGTTAGTTCCGAAACTACAACATCTTACGTGAGCACCTCACATAAGCATGTTGTAAACCATAGCAAAATGATATCAGCCATAACCAGCGAAACACACCAAAAACTTAGTAAAATAATACTAAGCAAACTTTCCATAAGAGTAAAGCAAGTTCGAAACATTGCAAGTTAAAAGAAGAACCATTGCAATCAAGCTCCGAACCTTACCAAAGCTAACCGGACCTTGAACCAGAGCTTACCAAAGCTAGTCGGACCTAGCGCCGGAGCTTACTAAAGCTTAGTCGGACCTAGCACGGAACATACAAAAGCTAGTCGTACCTAGCACCGGAGCTAGCAAAAACAAGTCGGACCTAGCCAAAATAAGTCAGACCTAGACAATCACAAGAACGTACCATTTACCTCCGAAGGATTGAACACGTGAAGGTCCTACGGTGTCAAGGTGTAAAAGTTGACCCGGTTCTGTTGTCATGGTCATTGTGAGAGGAGCATGTGAACCTGCAACCATCTTAGCATGTCTATAAGAAGAGCACACAATTTCTTTGTCCCCTTTAAGCTTAGACAGCCCACGTATGCGATCAAGAGCACTAACACGTGTGAGATGATCAAAGCCTACGTGACCAAGTCTACGATGCCAAAAATATAAATCTTTGGAATCATTTGCAACTAGACATCTATGCTTAGAGGAAGACATATCAAAATCAGTTTTAAAAACTCTTCCAAACTGAGACATGTTAAAAATAAGCTCACTATTTGAACCTACAACTTTGCAGCAGTTTTTATTGAAAATAATTTCCAGATTTTCATCTAGCAATTGTGAAACAGAAAGCAAGTTGTATTTCAAATTTTTGACAAGTGCCACATCCTTAAAAGTGTAGTGATCATTTACTCCAACCGAACCCTTAGCAATTATAGGAGTTGAAGAATTAACGGCAAAAGTAACATTCTCTACACGTGATACAAAGGAGAGAGAGGAGAACCATTCTTTGTTACCGGTCATGTGGCGTGAGCAACCTGAATCCACAATTCAAATGTTCTCCTTCCTCAAGCGTGTAACCTACATAGAAGCACAATACGTCGATGACTCAATATTGGGGTTAGTTAAAAGGCATTTAGGAATCCAGTACTGAGTCACACGACGTCCAGCAGGAATAACATGCGAAATCTAAGATAAAACAGTAGGTTTATGAGTCAAAGTTTGAGATTTTTTGTTCTTAACTACTGACCTATGAGGTGTTACTTGTGTAGCACGAAAATCAGTAGCTGCGGAGGCAAAAACTGAAGCTCCGGAGGCAAAAACTGAAGCTCCGGATGTAAACTTTGAATATTTCTGACTCATAACAGCAGGTTGCATGTTCCTGACATTCGGTTTAGTATGTGCAGCAAATTTTGCATGAGAGTTATAAGATCTAGCTTGCATTCTTTCCTTTTTATGTTGTTTAGCTAGTTTATAACAAAAATCTATGACATGACCATCTCTACCACAATAGGTACAATGAAATTTAACTTTGTGTTCATGTTTAGATGAGCATGCAGTATGCTTCTTTGAACCCGAATGTGACAACACTCCTGCAGATTTAAAAACCACTTCTTTTTGTTTAGGAACTGTTTGAATCAAACCAATTCCTAATGATTTTACAATTTTAGGTGGATGTTCCTTAGCATGAGCATGTGAATCAAAACCTAAACCAGTTTTATCATTGCAAGACTTGGAAGAATTCAGCAGCAAGTTTAGGTTATTATTCCCATTACAAAACCGACCTAGTGTCCTATGCATGTTATCAAGTTTATTTGATAGATCAAGGCAATTTTCACATGAAGTTTTTCCTTTTAATTTGCAATTGGAACAATATTTAACTTCATGAGAACGTAAAGCATTGTTCAATATAGAAATTTCTTTCATAGCATCTTGTAGTTTCTTATTAAGATCATCGCAAGTAGAACAATGCAAATCAATTGTAGAACAACAAGCATCTTTCAAGTTTTTATCATTAAGTGCAGCAAGCTTTTTGTTCTTTTCGATTTCAAGTTCAAGTTTATCAAGTGTTGAGGTGTGTGCACTTCTTAGAGAGGACAATTGTTCATATATTAAATCACATGAGGAACAAAAATCATCACTAGGAATCAAGGATTTTAAACGATTAATTTCAGATTCTAGTGACTCAATTTTAACAGCATTGTCCCTAAGCTTTTTGTCCTTTTTCTTAACAATAACAGTGGCACGAGAAATAGCATCACACATTTCTTCGCAAGTAGGACATACCTCTTTGTTGTCACTGTTGTGTTCTGCATCCTCCATACTTGATTTTGATTTGCCCGCCATGAAGCACAAGTTTTCCAGATCATCTTCATCTTCATCACTTTCAATGTCTACATCACTCGAGCCAAGTTCTTGTAGTGCGGTGATGAAACTGTTTATCAGTTTGCGTCCTGTAAAACCCTTCTATTTCTTGTTGGTGTTGCCAAAAGAGGACTTGACTTTATTCTGCTTTTCATCCGGTTAGAAGGACCTGAAAGGTTAGGGCAATCTGTACGAAATTGTCCTGTCTTACCACATTCAAAGCATCGTTGAGGTCCAGAGCTTCCTCTCCTTCTAGTTCTCACATTTTGCAATGCTTTTGAGAACCTAGTAGAAAGAAGTACTAGCTCCTCCTCTGGTAACTCCTCAATCTGTTCCAGGGTTAGTGAAGACAGCAAAGCAAGTGTATTCCTAGATGATTGGCCGGAGCTAGGCATATCACGTTGTGAGACAAATGCAATAGTCTTATTTGGGTTCTTACGTGATATAATGTCAATTTCATGAGTTTTTAGCTTAGAACAAAGCACATCTAATGTAAGAGTACTCATGACAGAGGATTCACGTATGGATGTTACTTTCATCTCCCAAATTGCCATGTCTAATGCACTTAGTAATTGCCTAGCATTTTCAGCATCTGAAAAATTAACATTGACGCTACGCAAGTTGCTGAGAATTTTATTAAAGCGAGCAAAGAGGTCATCAATGGACTCATCGGGTTGCATCTCAACGCTCATGTATTATTTCTTGAACATATCCTGTCTTACCTCCTTGATCATGTTGGATCCTTCGTGGTAGTCACAAAGTGCTCTCCACACATCGTACGCCGATCGGAGGTGTGCAACACGGTCGAAGTCGCTCTGAGTTAGTCCTTGTATGATCAAGTTCCGAGCATTGTTGTTGTTGTCGACATCTCTCATGTTTGTAGCCGTGACTTGATCGTTTGAAGGCACATCGTAAGGCTTGTACACATTTTCCCATATTGCAAAGCCTTGCGCCAGGATGAAAGCTTCCAAGCGTTCCTTCCAAACCTGAAAATCAATACCACTAAACACACACGGTTTGGCGGAGTATTTCTCCATGATGATTAGTCAAAACACGTGCAAATCACAAAAGATTTGAGCAACCTGGCTCTGATACCAATTATAGGATCGAAGTACACATGTAAAGCTACCAGAGGGGGTGAATGGTAGAAAAAAACTTTTCAGCGGAAGCAACAAGACACCCCTCAGCAGAAAACCGATCTGTTAAAGAAACCGTGTGTGTGACTAATCTAAATGTGTTCAACTGTTACAAAACTAGTATATATTGTAGAGAATAAAGTCACGAAGATGTCACAACAAGAATCATGAAAATCCGTTGAGAGAAACTCAAGTTACGATCGAAAGACCGAACGAAGGTCAATCTGTCCTACACGAGAAAAACAGTTCTGGAATACTGCAAAGAAACTCGTGTAGATCAGAAACCACAAATTCAATGACTGTTAAATTTTCACAGATTATAGATAATCAAGTTGTGAAGACAACCCAAAAATAATCACATCAATTGGATCTGTAAAACTCGAGTTATGATAAAACCACCGAAGCAAGGTAGTGCTGAACAGAAACTCGACGAGAAAAACTTGTCTGAAACAAGTCAGACGAACAAGGCACAAAAGTTCCTTTATAATACGAATTTTATTTATCAAAACATAAGAGGAACAGCCCCAAAGTCGTGCACCCACGAGCCTTGCCCTCCCTTGCTTATATAACCAGCCCTAAGGCCAACCCAATTCAAACTAGGACTCCTACTCCTACTTGGATTCAAACTGTAACTTTCCAATACTGTTCAAAACTCTTCTACACGCAGATAGAAGCAATCTTAAGACTTCCAAACACCTTAGTAACGTCCCAAACATTCCTAAAACAACTCAAATTCGTGAGCCACACGACCAACTCAAAACTTTCCATATTTGAGTCAAACACGACTCAGCCGCAACCTGAGTCCATAACCTAGTCGGTTGGACTTGGACCTTTCCGACCAATTCTTTACGTCCACATCTCTTCATCACGCCTTGGAACCATGCAGCCACGTCCATGCACTCCTTGCACATGTGCAAACATCTTCCAACGACGTCCAAGATATCTTCATATGCATTGTTCTTGATTCAAACATACTGCGCAACCTCCCGATCAACTCAACCACAATTCCTCCCGAACTTGGTTGTTGAACCTCATCTTCTCCCTAAGACTAGTTCAATGGATCCCGTCACCAGCCATGTCTTGAACTCAAGCAACACCTGCATATGAATAAACAACCAATACTTCCGAGCACAAGTCCTCGACTTGACTCTCGTTAGTTCCGAAACTACAACATCTTACGTGAGCACCTCACATAAGCATGTTGTAAACCATAGCAAAATGATATCAGCCATAACCACCGAAACACAACAAAAACATAGTAAAATAATACTAAGAAAACTTTCCATAAGAGTAAAGCAAGTTCGAAACATTGCAAGTTAAAAGCAGAACCATTGCAATCAAGCTCCGAACCTTACCAAAGCTAACCGGACCTTGAACCGGAGCTTACCAAAGCTAGTCGGATCTAGCGCCGGAGCTTACTAAAGCTTAGTCGGACCTAGCACGGAACTTACCAAAGCTAGTCGGACCTAGCACCGGAGCTAGCAAAAACAAGTCAGACCTAGCCAAAATAAGTCAGACCTAGACAAAGCAATTCGGACCTTACGTCGGACCTATCGTCGGACCTTGCAGGAGCTCGGACCTAGAGCAGACCTTGTTAAAAAGATGTTTTGGTAGTATTCAATACTTTTATCGTCAAAGCCAATGTATTCAGCACACATAGGTCTCACACAGACCACAGTCACCAGCGTTTTCCCCACTGGGACAGCTTCTCCGGGCGGCGACCTAAAGCAACCACGAACCGGGGTGCGCGTGGACAGCTCCCACTGGGGACTCTCACGCCCGAGCAAGGACACCCCTGGACACGCTGGTGAACTGTGCTGCTCACCTCCAAATCACAAGCAAAGACGTGGACTACCGAGTGGGAATTCGGGAAAAGTATGCCGGCGGCCACAAACCAATGATCTAGTATGAAAATCCAAAATTCTCATTTGTTCTTCGTTCCTAGATCACCAAATCGTGCACAAATAATATAGACTCGATGGCGATCCAATCCCCTTCCCAATCCTAGCTTGAAAACCCGTGTTAGCAGCCCATTTCAAGTTTTCCCAGCGGCGATCATGGCGTGAACCGCCGGGCACACGGTGAGACCGCATCTCGAGCTATTGCCGATCCAGTTTGAACCAAAGCCAAGCACCCCCATGAACCACTGATGTTGTAGCACCAATCCTTCATGTAATTGGCAAGCTAGAACGTCGGCGCTATGTCGCCGAAGCTCAATTAAGCCGCCGCGCCGTCACGAGCTCGGTTAGGGCCGACGTCGGTGTGGGGAAACCCTCCCCACGTGTTCAGCGCATGAAATTAGGGGCTGAAGGCAAGTTTAAGCATGGGAGAATGGACGGACGACCGGGTTCCGAAGTTTTACGGCGAGCTCCGGCGGCAGGGGTCGTGCGGGAGCGGGAGGAAGATGAAGAGGGGTCGGCCCCACTTGTCAGTGGCTGGATTTAAACGTGCGGGATCTTCTGTAGCCTCGGATCAAACTGTGGCAACACTGGAAAGATTCTGTGGCCTGTGTGGCTCGGTTTCAGCGGTTGACACATGTGCCTGGACCCACGGTCAGAGTTTGAACATTTTCCC
Source organism: Neostapfia colusana (assembly GCA_030760725.1). NCBI lineage: Eukaryota > Viridiplantae > Streptophyta > Magnoliopsida > Poales > Poaceae > Neostapfia > Neostapfia colusana. The sequence continues at coordinate 90,118,260 of JASWHV010000002.1, read as the reverse complement.
GATTTATTTGAATTCCCAGATTCAGTTCAAAATTTAGTACATCATAACTTTTGCTAGGAAGCTCCAAATTTAGTGATTCAAGATTCAGGGTAAAAAACTCCATCCAAATATGCAACCCAATTTGTATGAAAATCAATAGAAAATTCTGGAAAATTCTTTAAAGCTTTTCAGCAAAAGAATTTTAGGGGAAGTTTGGTTCATCCAAAAATCCTCAAATTTTGGCCAGAATATTATTTAGGATGTTAGGACATTCCTGTAAAAGTTTGAGCTCATTTGGAGTTGATTTAGTTAGGATAATTCTGATTTCAAGTTTCTGTATTCAAATGAATACAGAAACAATTTCAGAGAATTTTCAAAACTTGGAAATTCAGTTCTGGGCAGTTCTTAGCTCCCAAAAATCCTAGGAAAATTCATGCATGCTCCCTGAGCTATGCTTGAAATTATAGTTCACTTAAATTTGCATGGAAGTGCAAATTTATTCGGAATTAATTCCTGTTTGCTTAAATGCTTAGGGAATTTTCTGAGTGATCTATTCATTGAAAAATTCCAAATTTTGGTCCAGATGACCTTCTTGTGACAAGGAACTCACAAGAAAATTTTCAGCTTCATTGGAGCCTTTGATCAATACTGTCTGTTCAACTTCATTAGGTGATCAACACCCCAAGTGATGAACCCCACTTATCACTTGATCATAGTACTTGAAACCAAACCCAAACCACTAGCACCAGTGTCATTTTAAATTCTTAAACAGAGTTGCAGTTTTAAACTTGTCTTTAGAACTTGTTAGCAAATTTTTTACAATTAAACATATATGCATATTCATAACGTGTAGTGGTTAAACGTGGAAAAGTGAAGAAGTGAAGTTTGGATCAAGAAGCAAGAAGGGCAGTGGTGAAGATTCAAGTCATCAGCAACTAACCTCACATTTATCTGACTTTAGTCACCTGCAAAACCAAGGCAAGCTCCGGTTTGCATTTAAGTTATTTATAATGTTTTTACTTTGCTCACAATTATGGTTTAGAGTTTGTATGTGCATTAGGTCAAGGATGTTTTACACTCCAAATGCATGACCAAATGAACCCTGGAGTTAAGGGTAGAAAAGGGTCACCGCTGTAGAATAATGCCGTGCTAAATAGCTTAGGACATCCGGTAGAAGTCAAGTAGACGGAATCTACTCGCGAGTTATAGTCGGGATTACATGGGTGCAGTTGGAAAAGAGGCAAACTAAAGTTTATATTTCTAAAGATGAGACCGGGCAGGATGGTTAGGCAGCGACAAGATGAGGTCTTGGTCCAGTAGCTCTGCCTGTGTCGGTTAAGGACTGATGCGTGTGCGGCACCCATGAGCAAGTATTGAGTTGTGTACCGGATGCTTACTGCTATATGGGAACCAGGAAACCGATGTACCAGGTTCACTAGATTGTTGAGGCATACCACATCGTCTCGTTAGACCTATGAGCCCGAGACGGCGCGACCGGTTCTACAGTCAAGTGTCCTGCAAAAGGTTGCCACATACGACGTAATGAAGGACGCCAGATTCTGGTCTTCAGAGGCGGGCGTATGTGTCGAGTTATCTGGGTTGTGTTTGATTAGAATCACCGTCCATCGTGGTTATTGATTACCACTTGCTCACTGTGTTGTGACGTAGTAATCAAGTTGGGTGAGAACAGTTTGTTAAGTCTTAATTGCTGCTATGATTAATTGTAATTGCATGAGAACCTTGTCTAAAGTAGTGATAGAGCAAACTAAAGTTATTTTTCCACCTTGGGACAAGTAACATTGGAATGAAGCGTTTCTTGTTTGATTGTGGAGTTTCAATGTTGCTTGGTGCAAGGTCACTACTATTATGGCTAATCTCTGAAAGTTAAGGATGAACTCGTAGGCGAGTCTTTTTCGCAACTGATATGTTTAGGTCTTAAATTACTTTCATGTAGAGTTGCATGTCTTAGGAGAGACGGTTAAGTCTTGCTGAGCTTTTGTGCTCATTTTTGCTATATGAGTGGTTTTTTGCAGGTTAAGAAGATGCTCATAAATAAGGTTGTCCAATGAGACTCGGAAACGTCCGAGTCGGGTAACACATGGAGGACCTAGCCGCTGCCATGTCTTCGTGTTGCTAGTGAGAGGAGTCCGCGGGCTGGACTTCTTCTCGAGTGCTTCTTAGATATTCGACGTGAGCTGTTTACAGACTTCCGCTGTAGCTAATTTATGTAAATTATTTACAAAGAATAATTGTAAGCTTCTGCTTTGATTTATGTAATACAGTTTTCCTTATATGTGTGCTGTTGGGTGCCGCATAACACGGCACCACCCAATGCGATTCCCGGGTGAGGCGGCATGGCCCCGTGATCGGGGTCGGGCCTGTCAGCGTGGTATCAAAGCCGCATTGGTAATAGCGCACAGAATAAGGATCGTATTACGCCAAAAACTTAGGATATGGTGAGGAAACGGTATTAGGCCCACATAAGGACTATAGTAGTATAGTTACTTAAGTGGCATTACTAACATACTTGTTATGATTCTGAACTTTGATTATGTAACGACACACCTACGCTCAGGTAAACATGGTAAGGAACGCCACCGAAAGCGGTTCAATTTCGGTTAGCTCCACTGGCGAGGAACGTGGTTCAGGGATAGGTCTCAGAGCTTGGTGTGAGACGTCAATATGAAACTCTTGGACTCTTCATGTTCCTGACTTCATATGAAACGCTGATCCCTAGCGTGCATTAGGCAAGTAAGTGGAGACCCCATCGTGTGGTCAGTAACGTGATAGTGTGTTCGTCTGGAAATAGCCCAGGAGGACATACGCAGCGCTTGCCATCAGCGTGCCCTGCAGGGCAGTAGTTGGTATCCGTTGGGTTGATAACATTCCCAACCGTGACAACCCGTTCATGATATACTTGGGTTCCCTGTCGTGTGGTGTAAAAACACGATCACGTACCTTGAGACGTGGCTTAACTCAAGGATGGCCGTATGGAAATGATACGGGCGTTTGTATTTACTTTCAAATATGGAACTGCCTGAAATGAAAACAACCGTTGAGTGCGCCACTATTGAGTGTTCTTCTGCAGGTACTAACCACGTATGTATCACGTGTAGTACACGTGTGCGAGAGACGTTCTTAGTGCCACTGATAATACGTATATGCCGGTATAATCCGGTTAGGATTTTTCTTTTGGTGAGGCAACGTAGTACCGACATGTCTCTTACGGTGCATCGACACTGTACTACATTTAATAACCTCTTCCCTATGAAGAAATGATTCATGAGCTAACTTTCAACTAAAAATGGAAGTTTGAAACAAATATTAGTTACTGAACTCTTATTTTGAGCTAAGATCCAAATGAGAGCATGACTAGGCGTCAAAGTTTTCAAAAACAGAGTGCTCTGTTTCTGGCAGGAATTCTTGCTGGACTTTAACAGAGCATAACTCTGAGTATATTTGACCAATTAAGGTGTATGATACGGTTCTGGAATTTTTTTCAACTGCTCTACAATTTCTTTGTAGACCTCCAGAGCAAAATCACACGTTAAGTTGATGAAAAGTTCAGTTGAAGGCAAACTGTTCAGAACCAGGACAGTAGCAAAAACCTCTCTGGACCTTTCTATTTTTAAGCCATAACTTCCTGTAGAAAAATCCTTAAGGAGCCTATGATACACCGTTGGAAAGGTTATGAGATGTGCAAAATTGTTGTAGTTCAGAGTTTGCTCATATTCTTATTGTATTTTCATATACAACTGTGATAAAGTAGCCACATACAAAGGAGATGCTGGCAAATTTTATCCAGTAATTCTGTCAACTTTGAGCAATCATAACTTTTGATCCGAAGATGATCTAGAGGCATATAAGTACTCGTTGCAAAGATACTGAAGTTTACTAAACCTTTGGTATTGGACTCAAGTCATGAATCTGTAGCTAACTTGAGCAAATTTTGGAGTTTGTGTGAACTGGTCAGGGTAGTCCAGCTGGTTAGTTTAGCGTACTTAAGATTTGTGTAAAACATGAATGTGGTTATGCTTTCATAAAGTCCATGACATGTTCATGTTTTACTTATCTTTACTTACTACTGAGATAGAATTTTGATTGACTCAAAATTTTGTTTCGTGCAGTATGGTATGCGCACATTCTCAAATGGTGCTTGGAGGTTCGAGTCGAGATGGGAATGACTTGACTTCATCACAAGAGCCACCGCCAACCGGATTGGTGGAAATTATGGCGAAGATGAATGAAACTCTCCAAACTCTAGTTCAGCAAGGCATAAATAGAGAAGCTCAGCATAACATGCCAACCCCGAGCACTTATCTGGATTTCTTGGCGACACAACCGCCGGTATTCTCCGAAGCGGCTGACTATTGTGAAGCAAATCACTGGTTACGTGTGTCATTGAGTCCAAGTTTGGGTTGATACAATGTGATGAATTCCAGAAGACTCTATTTGCCGCTCAGCAGCTTCACGGCTTTGCTGGAGCATGGTGGGCAGAATACCTTGCTATCCAACCAGCAGGGCATCGTGTCACATGGGCGGAGTTCCAGGATGCATTTCATGCTCGTTTCGTTCCTGTGGGCATAATGCAAACAAGTCTGGATGAATTCTGGAATCTAAAGCAAGGGGAAATGAGTGTTATTGAGTATGCAAAGGAATTCAATCGCTTAGCTCAATATGTCCCTGACTATGTGAAATCACCATCCATGAGGGGTTATCATTTTTACCGAGGGCTGACTGCTAGGCTGCGATGTGAGTTGGCTCAGGTTAGCCAAGAGAATTTTGATGAGTTTGTTAGCTGTGCTATCACTCAGGAATATTATTCCAATCTCTACCTTAAAGAAAAGAGGGAGAGGGACTCCTCACAGGATGAATGCAGTCATTTGCCTCAGAAGTATCGGTGGGTAATCCGTTCACCTTCCGGTCGAGAGGTTCCACAAGAGGTGCAGTCATTCTTGGAGTATGACGACTCATATACTCCACATAGGTTTTATTTACCTCCACCGCAGCCGCAACTTATTTCTCATGCACCTCAGTATCAACAAGGTGTGTCAGAATGTTATTTCCCTCAAGAGGTTGAAGATGAACAAGGTGATTTCTCAGCTGAACCGAGTGGTGTCCCACTTCATATTGACCATGAACTCAACGTCAATGTATTAACTGAACCGAGCAGCAACATTATGTCTACGGGTCAAGTTCCAAAGAGTGATCTTGGACAGCAAAGAAAAGCCATGTCCAAAGTGGGCTCAGTTAATTATGTGTCAGTCTGCCAAAGGGAGGACCTGTTCTTGCCGGCAGGTTCACCTTAAATGACAAGCCGGTTGTCATTTTATTTGACTCTGGTGCAACACATAACTTCATTAGCAGGGCGACGGTGATCCGGGATCAGATCTCCACAACTATCACAAAAGGTTCTTACCTTATTCATTTGCCAGGTGGAGACATATCGACTAATGAAGTCTTTATTGAGCACCACTGTGTTTGGGTGGAAAAACTTATCCTACCACCCTCATTATTCTCGAAGATCAAGGAATTAATGCCATATTGAGAATATTATGGTTGACCTTCCATAAGACTGTTCTGGACATCGAGAACACGAGTGTTCACTTGGACTCTCCACTTCACGGGCGTCAAACATTGTATCTCGGCAAAGCGGTTTCCAAAGACCCAGAAGTATGTAATGCTGAGGCTTGTAAGTTAGAAGACATCCCGGTAGTCTGTGAAGATCCGGACGTGCTTCCCGAAGATTTTCCAGGCTTACCACCCGAGCGCGAGGTGGAATTCAAAATAGAGTTGATACCGGGAACCATGCCGATCTCTTGGAGACCATACAAAATGGCTCCGAATGAATTAGCTGAAATGAAGGAGCAACTCAAAGATCTGATGGACAAGGGGTTTATTCGTCCAAGTTCATCACCATGGGGTTGCTCAACTTTATTTTTTGAAGAAGAAAGAGGAGACGCTGAGGCTATGCGTTGATTATCGTCCGTTAAATGCTGTGAAGATAAAGAATAAGTATCTCTTACCAAGAATTGATATTCTCTTCGACCAGCTAGTGGGTGCTAAAGTTTTCTCCAAGATGGACTTAAGGTTGGGGTATCATCAAATAAAGATTCGAGCGGAGGATATCCCGAAAACAGCATTCTCGACAAGATATGGACTCTATGAGTATCTTGTCATGTCATTTGGGTTGACCAATGCTCCGGCTCACTTAATGTATCTTATGAACTCGGTGTTCATGCCGGAGCTGGATCAGTTCGTCGTGGTATTCATCGACGACATCTTGGTCTATTCCAAATTTGAAGAGGAACACGCTGAACATTTGCATATTGTGCTCCAACGACTGAGAAATCACAAGCTCTATGCAATGTTTAGTAAATGTGAATTCTGGATCAACCAAGTGCCGTTTCTTGGACATATTATTTCAGCGGAAGGCATTGCTATTTATCCAAGATTGATCAAGTGCTGAAATGGAAGTCTCCAACATCAGTCCATGAAGTTCGTAGCTTCCTAGGTTTGGCAGGATATTATCGGAGGTTCATCCCGGGCTTCTCAAAAATCTCCAAACATATGATGGATCTACTGAAGAAGGGCATAAAATATGATAGGAGCAAGACATGTGAGGAAGCTTTTCAAGCGTTGGTGAAACACCTCACAACAGCCCCGGTTTTAGCTCAACCGGATACAACCAAGCCCTTTGATGTTTATTGTGATGCGTCCGGCATCGGACTTGGTTGTGTACTCATGCAAGGAGGACGTGTGGTCGCATATGGATCACGGCCATTACGGAATCATGAGCAACATTATCCAACTCATGATCTCGAGCTTGCTGCCGTGGTATTAGCTTTGAAGATGTGGAGACACTACCTATTGGGAAATCTGGTTCATCTCTACACCGACCACAAAAGCTTGAAGTACATATTCACTCAAAAGGAGTTGAATATACGACAACGGCGATGGTTGGAGCTGATCAAAGACTATGAGATTGAAATTCATTATCATACGGGCAAAGCAAATGTGGTTGCCGATGCACTCAGCCAGAAGTCTCATGTTCATAACCTGACCATTAAGCCGATAGAAGAGGAAGAACCAAGTCTCTACTTGGTTCCATATGGAGCTCTACATAATCTAGCTCTAGTACCCACAATAAAAGAGGAGGTTATGAAAGTTCAAAAGCAAGACAAGGGCATGGCTCATATCAAAAGGAGGTTGAAGAACGGGGAGATGAAATGTTTCTGGTTAGATGATGAAGATACTTTATGGTTCAAGGACCGGATAGTCATACCCCGTGATATGAGGCTGCGGAAGAAAATTTTGGATGAGGTTCACTTATCCAAATTTTCTATTCATCCGGGCAGCAATAAAATGTACCAAGACCTCCGGAATAAGTTTTGGTGGACACGTATGAAACATGAAGTTGCAAAATACGTTTTAGAATGTGATACGTGTCGAATAGTTAAGGCCGACCATGTGAAGAAGTCGGGCCTGCTGCAACCACTACAAATACCTGCATGGAAGTGGGAAGACTTGAGTATGGATTTTATCGTCGGGTTGCCGATGACCTCCCACCACCCTGATTCAATTTGGGTAATCATGGACCGGTTAACCAAATCAGCACGCTTCATCCCCGTGCATACCAGATACACCACCAAGCAGTATGCGGAGTTATACATAGCACAGATCTTGTGCCTACATGGAGTTCCCCGGACGATCATCTCCGATCTAGGCGCGTTGTTCGTTGCTCGTTTCTAGGAGCAGCTACACACATCCTTGGGAACCAAATTGATTCGAAGCTCCACGTATCACCCTCAAACCGGTGGACAAACTGAGAGGGTGAATCAAATACTTGAAGATATGGTGAGAGCATGTGCCATCAACCACGGTAAGAGCTGGGATGATCACTTACCGTTGGCGGAGTTCTCGTATAACAACGGTTATCAAACGAGCATAAAAATGGCACCTTATGAAGCTCTCTACGGCCGGAAGTGCCGCACACCCTTGAACTAGTGTGAATCCGGCGAGAGAGTTATTTACGGGATTGATCTCGTAAATGAAGCGGAAGAGCGGGTAAAGCTTATTCAAGCAAATCTAGAAGCCGCTCAGTCCAGACAAAAGAGCTATGAGGATAAGAGATGTCGTCCCCTGGAATTTCAAGTTGGAGACCCCGTATATCTCCGTGTATCTCCTATGAAGGGCATTCACCGATTCGGGGTGAAAGGGAAATTAGCTCCGCGTTTTATCGGTACCTTCGTCATAATTGAAAGATGTGGACCCGTGGCATACCGTGTGGAGTTACTGGCAGCCTTAGCCGGAGTTCATAACTCTTCCACATATCTCAGTTGCGGAAGTGTTTGAAAGTTCCAACGGGGGTTCTCACGGAAGACATAACAGATTTGAAGCTGGACCTCACATATGTTGAGCGTCCAACCCGGATAATTGATGAGAAGACTCGCGAAACAAGAAACCGGACGCTGCGATTTTTCAAAGTGCTATGGGAAAATCACACGTCCGAGGAAGCTATGTGGGAAAGCGAGGAGTATTTACAACGCAATCATCCAGAGTTATTAGAGGCTTATGTGCGTTAGTTGTCCTCCCCACGTTATTCTTAATTGTGAATCTCGGGACGAGATTCTTTTTAAGGGGAGAGGAATGTAAACGTCCCAAAAACTTGTAAATGGAAAACTTGTGCTATGAATAAAGATGAGTTTAAATCCAAGAAATGGGACTTGCAAAAACTTTTGTTTAATCATGTATTTGTTGGCATGTTCAAGAGGACTCTAAATTCAGTTTGAACTAAAGGGTTCACTTCAAGGAAAAGAAGGCCATTTCCAAACAGAAAATTCAAACTGTTGTTTAGAATTTTGTATTTGCAATGGCCAACTCAAGGATCAGAGGGCATAATCAAATTCTTCAGGTTTGAATTAGTGAGAATGCAAATTTTGAGCAAATTTGGAGGTACTTTGATAGGTATATCAAGGGACTTGCGAATTTCATTGAAATTTGTATTCAAATTTAAAACTGAGGTAAAACTTGATCAATTTGCCAAATGGGGTTCAAATTAGGCCCTCATGAGTGAAGTTTGCACTGTGCCAAAAATTGGAGATATTTGGGAGAGCAAAACAGTGGGACCCAGTGGTCATTAAGAGAAGGGAACTTGCAACCAAAGTTTCTGTTGAATTTGATCGGTTTGCACACGAGCGCACCGAGGTGGCTGCAGGCGCCACCGAGACCTCACAGGGAGGACACCTCCTGTTTCCAATCTCACGCTGGAGACCTGCTCGGCGTTCCACACGCGCCCTCATCCGTGCACGCAGCGCTCAGTTCGGTCACAGAACCGCCACACCGAGCCCTTCGACAGTCTTCTGCCGCCGCCTCTCTGCTCCGATCAAATGCCGGCAGAAGCTCGCACCGACCGCCTTCCCGAGCTGAAAAACAGCAACACCTGGTCGCCTTACACCTCCTCAGCATGACAGACCACAGTCCCTGGCGTTTTCCCCACTGGGACAGCTTCTCCGGGCAGTGACCTAAAGCAACCGCGAACCAAGGTGCGCGTGGACAGCCCCCACCGGGGACTCTCACGCCCGAGCAAGGACACCCCCGGACACGCTGGTGAACCATGCTGCTCACCTCAAAATCACAAGCAAAGCCGTGGACTACGGAGTGGGAATTCGGGAAAAGTATGCCGGTGGCCACAAACCAATGATCCTGTATGAAAATCCAAAATTCTCATTTGTTCTTCGTTCCTAGATCACCAAATCATGCACAAATAATCTAAACTCGATGGCGATCCGATCCCCTTCCCAATCCTAGCTTGAAAACCCGTGTTAGCGGCCCATTTCAAGTTTTCCGAGCGGCGATCATGGCGGGAACCGCCGGGCACACGGTGAGACCCCATCTCGAGCTGTTTCCGATCCAGTTTGAACCAAAGCCGAGCACCCCCATGAACCACTGATGCTGTAGCACCAATCCTTCATGTAATTGGCAAGCTAGAACGTCGGCGCTATGTTGCCGAAGCTCAGTTAAGCCGCCGCACCGTCGCGAGCTCGGTTAGGGCCGATGTCGGTGTGGGGAAATCCTCCCCACGTGTTCAGCGCATGAAATTTGGGGCTCACGGCAAGTTTAAGCACGGGAGAATGGACGGACGACCGGGTTCCAAAGTTTTCCGGCGAGCTCCGGCGGCGGGGGTCGCGCGGGAGCGGGAGGAAGACGAAGGGGGGTCGGCCCCACTCGTCAGCGGCTGGATTTAAACGTGCGGGATCTTCTGTAGCCTCGGATTGAACTGTGGCAACGCGGGAAAGATTTTGTGGCCCGTGTGGCTCGGTTTCAGCGGTCGACACGTGTGCCTGGACCCACGGTCAGAGTTTGAACATTTTCTCGATTTATTTGAATTCCCAGATTCAGTTCAAACTTTAAAACATCATAACTTTTGCTAGGAAGCTCCAAATTTAGTGATTCAAATTGGGTTGGATTTAGGGTGAAAAACACTATCCGAATATCCAACCCAATTTGTATGAAAATCAATAGAAAATTCTGAAAAATTCTTTAAAACTTTTCAGCAAAAGAATTTTAGGGGAAGTTTGTTTCAATCATAAATCCTCAAATTTTGGCCAGAATATTCTTTAGGATGTTAGGACATTCCTGTAAAAGTTTCAGCTCATTTGGAGTTGATTTAGTTAGGATAATTCTGATTTCAAGTTTCTATATTCAAATGAATACAGAAACAATTTCAGAGAATTTCCAAAACTTGGAAATTCAGTTCTGGGCAGTTCTTAGCTGCCAAAAATCCTAGAAAACTTCGTGCATGCTCCCTGAGCTATGCTTGAAACTATAGTTCACTTAAATTTGTATGAAAGTGCAAATTTATTCAGAATTAATTCCTGTTTGCTTAAATGCTTAGGGAATTTTCTGTGTGATCTATTCATTGAAAAATTCCAAATTTTGGTCCAGATGACCTTCTTGTGACAAGGAACTCACAAGAAAGTTTTCAGCTTCATTGGAGCCTTTGATCAATACTGTCTGTTCAACTTCATTAGGTGATCAACACCCCAAGTGATGAACCCCACTTATCACTTGATCATAGTACTTGAAACCAAACACAAACCACTAGCACCAGTGTCATTTTAAATTCTTAAACAGAGTTCCAGTTTTAAACTTGTCTTTAGAACTTGTTAGCAAAAGTTTTACAATTAAACTTATATGCATATTCATAACGTGTAGTGGTTAAACGTGGAAAAGTTAAGAAGTGAAGTTTCGATCAAGAAGCAAGAAGGGCAGTGGTGAAGCTTCAAGTCATCAGCAACTAACCTCACATTTATCTGACTTTAGTCACCTGCAAAACCAAGGCAAGCTCCGGTTTGCATTTATGTTATTTATAAAGTTTTTACTTTGTTCACAATTGTGGTTTAGAGTTTGTATGTGCATTAGGTCAAGGATGTTTTACATTCCAAATGCATGACCAAATGAACCCTGGAGTTAAGGGTAGAAAAGGGTCACTGCTGTAGAATAATGCCGTGCTAAATAGCTTAGGACATCCGGTAGAAGTTTAGTAGACGGAATCTACTCGCGAGTTATAGTCAGGATTACATGGGTGCAGTTGGAAAAGAGGCAAACTATAGTTTATATTTCTAAAGATGAGACCGGGCAGGATGGTTAGGCAGCGCCAAGACGAGGTCTTGGTCGAGTAGCTCTGCCTGTGTCGTTTAAGGACCGATGCGTGTGCGGCACCCATGAGCAAGTATTGAGTTGTGTACCGGATGCTTACTGCTATATGGGAACCAGGAAACCGATGTACCAGGTTCACTAGATTGTAGAGGCATACCACATCGTCTCGTTAGACCTATGAGCCCGAGACGGCGTGACCAGTTCTACAGTCAAGTGTCCTACGAAAGGTTGTCACATACGACATAATGAAGGATGCCAGATTTGGGTCTTCAGAGGCGGGAGTATGTGTCGAGTTATCCGGGTAGTGTTTGATTTGAATCACCGTCCATCGCGGTTATTGATTACCGCTTGCTCACTGTGTTGTGACGTAGTAATCAAGTTGGGTGAGAACAGTTTGCTAAGTCTTAATTGATGCTATGATTAATTGTAATTGCATGAGAACCTTGTCTGAAGTAGTGATAGAGCAAACTAAAGTTATTTTTCCACCTTCGGACAAGTAACATTGGAATGGAGCATTTCTTGTTTGATGTGGAGTTCCAATGTTGCTGGGCGCAAGGTCACTACTATTATGGCTAAAATCTGAAAGTTAAGGATGAACTCGTAGGCGAGTCTTTTCGCAACTGATATGTTTAGGTCTTAAGTTACTTTCATGTAGAGTTGCATGTCTTAGGAGAGATGGTTAAGTCTTGCTGAGCCTTTGTGCTCACTCTTGCTATATGAGTGGTTTTGCAGGTTAAGACGATGCTCATAAAGAAGGTTGTCCAATGAGACTCGGAAACGTCCGAGTTGGGTAACACATGGAGGACCTAGCCGCTGCCATGTCTTCGTGTTGCTAGCGAGAGGAGTCCGCGGGCTTGACCTCTTCTCGAGTGCTTCTTAGATATTCGACGTGAGCTGTTTATAGACTTCTGCTGTAGCTAATTTATGTAAATTATTTACAAAGAACAATTGTAAGCTTCCGCTTTGATTTATGTAATACAGTTTTCCTTATATGTGTGCTGTTGGGTGCCGCATAACACGGCACCAACCAATGCGATTCCCGGGCGAGGCGGCACGGCCCCGTGATCAGGGTCGGGCCACGTCACAAACTGTCAGAAGCCGGACTAGTCCGGCCAGAGGACAGGACATGTCCGCGCTGCCGGGGTCCGGACTAGTCTGGTATCGGGGTCCGAACTAGTCCGGACTATACAGTTTCGAACCCTAACTTTTCAATCTCGCACAAAATCAAGAAACTACCTAGCAATACATCAAAATGACATGGCAGGGGTAGTCTATAGGTCATTCATCATCATTCTTTTGAACTTAATCGAGTGATTCGCAAGGATTTGAAGAAAAGGAGGGTTAGGTCAAAAATACCTCAAAAATGAAGGAGGGGCACAAAATCTTGTGGGGAATCGATGCGGACTAGTCCGGACTATTTTCTTTCACTCCAAACTTGAAGATCCACTGATTTGCTCGAAGATTTGGTGGAGTGGGATGGAAAATCACCTTGGGGCAGTTGGAGGTTGTGTGTGCGGTCAAGTGGAGAAGAAAGGGGAGACAAATAAGCTCTGTAGCGGACTAGTCCGGATGACGGTCTGGACAAGTCCGGTGTGGGGGGTATATAAACCCCTACCTGGCTACAGAGCTTATTTTTCTCCCCTTTCTTCTCCACTTGACCACACACACAATCTCCAATCGCCCCAAGGTGATTTTCCATCCCACTCCACCAAATCTTATATATATATAGCTTATAGATTATTTTGGACAGGCTTTCATAAATGTATCGAATAGTTTGACCACCAAGCAATTTATTACACATATCATGATCATATTAAGTTGAAAAGGCATATTAGAGCTAGGGTTGAGTATTTTCCACAATTCACTCATTTTATGTTTTCTAGCCATCCTATTTTGCAAACCTATTCGAAATCACAATTGTTGTGCAACACTTCAAGTCACAGTCCTAAAGTGTAGGATATTTAGCTCATTTCTAAGTTCACAAAACCATTGCTCATCTAGTGTCTTAACAAAGATATCGGCTAGTTGTTTTTCGGTTCTAACATGCGAAATGATTATATCTCCCTTAATTGAGTGATCTCTCAAAAAATGGTGTCGGATATCTACTTGTTTGGTCCTAGAGTGCTCACAGGGGTTATGGGAAATTTTAATGGCACTCTTATTGTCACATAAAAGTGGAATATGAATCATATCTTAACAATAGTCCTTTAGAGTTTATTTCATCCATAGAATTTGTGCACAACAACTTCCGGCTGCGATATATTTTGCTTCGGCCGTGGATAATGTAATGAAGTTTTGTTTCTTAGAAGACCACGACACAAGAGACCTTCCTGAGAATTGACAAGTTCCGGATATACTCTTCTTATCAACCTTACATCCGGCATAATCCGCATCATAGTATCCAATGAGATTAAACTTTAATCCTTTTGGATACCGTAGCCCTATATTAGGTGTGTGAACTAGATATCTTAAGATTATCTTAACAGCCCTCAAGTGAAATTCTTTTGGCGCGGCTTGAAATCTTGCACACATACATACACTAAGCATAATATCGGGCCTAGATGCACAAAGATAAAGTACGGAACCAATCATGGAGCGATATACCTTTTGATCCACGCTAGTTCCATCTTCATTGAGATCTAGATGTCCATTTGTCCCCATGGGCGTTTTGACGGGCTTGGCCTTGTCCATGTCAAACTTCTTGAGTATATCTTGAGTATACTTCGTTTGATTTATGAACGTGCCCTCCTTGAGTTGTTTAACTTGAAATCCTAAGAAGAACTTCAACTCCCCCATCATGGACATCTGAAACCTTTCCGTCATTATTTTACAAAGACTTGTTAGTAGAACAAAATATAATGTCATCGACATATATTTGGCATATAAATAAATCATCATCAAAATTCTTTGTGAAGAGTGTATAATCGGCTTTCCCTTTCCCAAAACCATTTTTAATAAGAAAATCCCTAAGACATTCATACCAAGCTCTAGGAGCTTGTTTGAGGCCATGGAGAGTCTTATGCAATTTATAAACATGATTAGGATATATTTGGTCTTCAAAGCCCAGAAGTTTCTCCACATAAACCTCTTCTTTGATTGGCCCATTTAGGGATGCACTCTTCACATCCATTTGGTAAAGCTTGAAATCATGGTGAGTAGCATAGGCTAATAAAATACGAATTGACTCAAGCCTATCTACGCGAGCAAATGTTTCATCAAAATCCAAACCTTCGACTTGTGAGTATCCCTTGGCCACAAGTCTTGCCTTGCTTCTTGTCACTACTCCATACTCGTCTTGTTTGTTGCGGAACACCCACGTGGTGCCAACAATATTTGCATTTGGTGTCTTCACCAATTCCCAAACTTTATTCCTTTTGAAGTTGTTCAATTCATCTTGCATGGCCATCATCCAATCCGGGTCTTGTAGTGCCTCTTCCACCTTTAAGGGATCCAAAGAGGAGACAAATGAGTAACGTTCACAAAAATTAGCTACATGAGACCGAGTAGTTACCCCTCTAGTGATGTCTCCAAGAATGTTGTCGACGGGATGATCCCGTTGAACATTTTGCTATACTCTTGGATGGGCCACTTGAGGCCTTGGATCAACTTCATCTTCACCATCGTCTCCCCCTTGATCATTGCCATCATCTTGATGTTGGTTATATTGACCTTGGGAGTCTTGTTGTTGATCGTTTTGATCCTGATTTTATACTTGTGTTGGAGGAGAAACTCGTGTTGAAGATTGATCCACTTGAGCACGATGCTCCTCTTGTGGGTGTACATCACCAAGAGCCATCCTCCTCAATTCCATGTATGGTGCCTCCTCTTCATCTAGCACACATTGATCAACTTTCTCTACTTGTGAGCCATTAGTTTCATCAAACACCACATCACGTGCTATTTCAACACAACCGGAGTTTTTGTTGAAAACACAATATGCATAAGTGTTTGAGTCATAGCCAAGCAAGAAGCCTTCATCAGATTTAGATGCAAATTTAGAAGTCCTAGGTTTCTTGATAAGGATATAGCACTTACTGCCAAAAGACTCAAAAATATGAGACATTTGGTTTGTTACCGGTTAGGACATATGGTGTTTTCTTCAAAAGTCGATGGAGATAGAGTCGGTTTATGGCATGGCAAGCGGTGTTAACCGCTTCTGCCAAAAACCGATCCGAAGTCTTCTACTCATCGAGCGTGGTTCTTGCCATCTCAATGAGCGTGCAATTTTTCCTTTCGGCCACTCCATTTTGTTGAGGGGAGTATGGGGCCAAAAACTCATGCTTGATGCCTTCTTCATCAATATACTCCTCCACTTGAGTGTTCTTGAACTCGGTGCCGTTGTCGGTTCTAATCTTCTTAATCCTTAAGGAGAACTCATTATGAGCTCTCTTTAAAAATTTCTTTAGTATCCCTTGTGTTTCACTCATTTCGTACAAAAAGAACACCCAAGTGAAACGAGAAAAATCATCAACTATAACAAGACCATATTTGTTACTGCCTATGCTTATGTAAGCAATGGGACCAAAAAGATCCGTATGAAGCAATCCCAAGGGTCTTGTTGTAGTCATCACGTCTTTGGCGGGATGTGGTGCTCCAATTGCTTTCCGGCTTGACATGCACTACAAGGCCTATCTTTCTCAAACACAACATTTGTTATTCGTAGAATGTGATTCCCTTTTTGAAGTTTTTGTAAATCCCTCATACCAACGTGGGCTAGTCTCCTATGCCATAACCAACCCATGTTAGTTTTTGCAATTAAGCATGTGTCAAGTTGAGCTCCATCCATGGTAAAATCCACAAGAAAGTTTTCCCTTTAACACACCCTTAAATGCAATTGAGTCATCACTTCTTCTAAAAACGGTCACACCTTCATTTGTGTACATACAATTGTATCCCTTCCCACAAAGTTGTGATACGAACAACAAATTGTAGTCAAGAGACTCTACATGCAATATATGAGAAATTGAATGTTGGGAGGAGATAGAAATTTTACCAATACCAAGCACTCTTCCTTGACTATTGTCACCAAAAGAGATGCTTTCACTTGGATCATCATTGTCTTCATATACAATGAACATCTTTCTTTCTCCGGTCATGTGGTTTGTGCATCCACTATCTAGCACCCATTTCGACCCACCGGAGGAATATGCCTACAAAAATAATTTAGCCCTTGGTTTTAGGTACCCAAACTTGTTTGGGTCATTTCATGTTAGTCACCAGTGATTTGGGCACCCATACATAAGTTTTCGGTTTCTTGTGGAGTGTCCCAACATATTTAGCAATGACTTTTCCAAATTATTTCTCATTAGCACATAAGATGCATTAAAGTCATGAAATGGCATAGTGGAAACAAAATGAGTATTTGCATGAGTAGACTTGTCTAATTTCACATTGGTGTAAGTCCCTTCTTTAAAAAAAGTAAGACATTCTTTATTGCTCTTTACTACTCTAGTGTTTTCCTTGCCACCTCTAACATAGCCAAGGCCTTCTTTCATTAAGGGATATCTAGAGTTCAAATATGCACTTCTGGAATATTTGAGCTTCTCCTTATCAAAAACTACTTTCTTGGTTGGAGTTTTCCTTTGGGCCATCTTAAGTTGCTCCTTCAAGTTAAGTGTCAATTTTGCACAATCACAAGTTTTGGTGGTGGAGTTCCTAGTGGTATTGACTGAGCTTTTAGAAGATGAGGCACTAGACTTGAGAGTCTCAAATTGCACTTCAAGTGATTTGTGAGCTTTTGATAAATTCTCAAATTCTTCTTGAAGAGCAACATTTGAACTCTTGAGACTTGAACATGTCTCCTTGCATGATGCAAGTTCTAAGTCTAGTTTGCTAGTCTTCTCTTTTTCAAGTTTTAGTAACCTCTCAAGTTCTAGATTTTTTTTCTTTCTCAAGGATTAGCAGTCCTTCTTGTTTATCAAGAATCTCTTCCATGTCAAATACTTGTTCCATTAGACTTTCCATTTTAGAAATGTTCTTTTTACTCATCCCCTTAAACATGAACTCCATATCACTACTACTACTATCCCAAGTGTTATCACTAGTAATAGACTTGGAGGAGGATTTGGAGTTTACCTTACGCTTTGTCTCCTTAGCCATGAGACAAATGTGGCTTTCCTTCTTCCAATTTCCTTGATTGGGCAATAGTACCTTTTTGCTTGAA
This sequence comes from Neostapfia colusana, assembly GCA_030760725.1. Lineage (NCBI taxonomy): Eukaryota > Viridiplantae > Streptophyta > Magnoliopsida > Poales > Poaceae > Neostapfia > Neostapfia colusana. The sequence goes on along the minus strand of JASWHV010000002.1, from coordinate 90,100,457 downwards.
TGTTTATTGATGGCTATGTTAGCCACTTCTTCATCTTCGGATGAGGAGCTCTCATCATTTGAGTCCCACTCTTCTCCAATATGAGCAGCCCCAAAGAACTTCTTTTTCTTGAGTTTCTTTTTGTCTTGAAATTTTGTTTCCTTCTTTTTCTTCTCGCCATCATCTTCACCTCTCTTCTCATATGGACAATTAGCGATGTAATGCACATACTTGCCACAATTATAACAAGCCCTTTTTGTCCTTGACCTTGTCTTGTCCTTGGACTTGTTCTCATAGTTTGCGCTCTTCTTCTTTCTCATCATTCTATTGAATTTTCTAACGAAGAGATCCATTTCTTCATCATCCATTGAGCTCTCATCTTCACTCTCTTCACTTGAGCTTTGTTCTTTCACTTCCTTGCCTCTTGATTTCTTGGACGCCTTTAGAGCGATGTCGTGCTTCTTAGATGAGGTTGCTTTGTATAGGTCCTTTACATGTTTAGCTTCTTTCTCCATCATCTCATGGTTGACAAATTTTCCAAGTACTTCATCAGGAGTCATGGCATCAAAGTTGGGACTCTCACCTATCAAGGTGCAAAGTGTGAGATTTCGCACCGTGAAAGCCCTAATCATTCTTTTGACCAATTCATGGTCGGTCCATCTCTTGCAACAGTAAGCTCTACTTTTATTGATGAGAACTTTAAGCCGGTTGTACATCTCTTGTGGAGTTTCATCATCCTCTATTGCAAACCTTCCAAGCTCCCCCTCAATCATCTTTATCTTGGCCTCAAGGATATATTTGGTACCCTCATGAGCAAACTTGAGGGTATCCCAAATATATTTTGCAATTTCCAACCCGTCAACCTTGTGAAATTCTTCCTTGGACAAGGAAGAGATGATGACCGCTGCGGCTTGAGCATTGTGATGGATTTGCTGCTCTTGATCCGGAGTGAGCTCATCATCCTTTGGAATTTCTACCCCTGTACATACAACACTCCAAAGTCTGGGGTTAAGAGAGATTAGATGTAATTTCATATTGTGCCTCCACATTGTGTAATTTGTGCCATCAAGGTGGGGAGCTTGCCAATGGGAATAGAGAGAAAATTAGTATTCATATTTAAACGCTCATAGTTGAAAGGATACCGGGAGAAGTCATTTGACTCCTCCCCCTTCTTCGTTTTCTTCTTCTTTTCTTCCTTCTTCTTCATCAAAGCCATGAGACGCTCCACTTCTTCATCTTCATCACTTGAGGCATTGGAGTATGTTCTTTGTCTTTCACGCCTTCTTATCACGAACGGCGTGACGAAATTGACTTAATCCTCACTCTCAAGTATGTAAGAGCAAGGTGAGTTGACCCGTCCGCCATCGGCTTGAACGTTTGATTTCTTGCTTCGGTTATTCACATTTGTGTCCCCCATGACCTCTCCGAGCGGTTAAGCCCCTAATTAGATAGTTAGGCTCTCATACCAAATGAAAGTCACCTAGAGGGGGGTGAATAGGCTAATAAAACTTAAAACATAGTTAATTCAACAAAATAGACAGAGTCCGGACTTGTCCGGGTTCAGGTCCGGACTAGTCCGGATCAGCGCAGTGGAAGTTTAAATTAACGTGTTTCGACGATTCCTAGCACGATTATTTTGATCTGGTGCATGTAACAGATGCTAAATACTTATCACAAGATTTTGTAAGGCTAAGAGGGCATAGAATAATTATATTATAAAAGTATAGCAAGTAGTGTATGAAACCCTAATATGCAAGATCAACGATGAGCAAGTAAGTAAGTGGACAATGATGCGGGAATTTTTCACCGAAGTTCGGTTCCACGAAGGAACCTACGTCTCCGTTGAGGAGTCCACGAAGTACTAGGTTTCTTTCAACCTTTATCCTCACCAAGTGATCACAAAGATCAAACTTGGTTTATCCACTAACAATCACAAGTGTAATACAAACTTCCCGGGTTTCACCAAAACTTGGGAGCCACCGGGCAACACCTAGCCGTCTAGGATTCACTTCCAAGAGTAAAAACACAAGGCAATAAGCAAGTAATGAAAATGAATCAAAGAGCTCAATCCCTAGGTGGCCCTAACTCCAAATCACTCACAAACTCTCAAGTTTCACCAAGAATTGATTTTGTGCGCAAGAGGGTGAGAGAGTGGGCTGAAAAAGGTAAAGAATGCTTGTGACAACTTTTTGAATCGTCAGCTTTTGAAATGGGGACCAGTGGACTCCTTTTATAGAGTCCACGAAATGTTACCGTTACCAACAACCGAAGTCCGGACTAGTCCAGACCTCTACCCGGACAAGTCCGGACATGGGGCCCACACTCTGCATAGTGATGTCCCCTTCAACGGTCACTAAAATTTCAACAAGATTCTGAGTCCGGACCTCGATCCGGACAGGTCCGGAATGTCCAAAAACATCAGAACCTTCTTTTCCGCATTAACATCCGGATAAGTCCGGCTGTCCGGACTAGTCCGGATAGAGTCCGGACCCTAGTCCGGACACATCAGAAACTACTTTTCCGTATGCCACACCGGACAAGTCCGGGTCCAGACTAGTCCGGACACATCAGTACCTCCTTTTCCGTGGGGTACCCCAGACAAGTCTGGGTGCGGATGTGACACCCGGTTCCGAAAATGAACCAAGTGAATGCATATGTGTGCCCAGGATGTTCAGCACACATACAAAGCTTTACCACAAACTGAATTCAGAATATAACCATGTACAAATGATGTTTAAGTACTTTATTACATTGACTCATTGTCTCACTCATGAATATCTAACTTATTCTTGCAGCGGAAGACTCTAAACGACAGCGGAAAATGGCTAAGACAGCAGGCTCCAACTCCACAGGCATGTTGACGGTAGTGCGCATGCCTAGTACTCCACATGTTCTTCGAAATATTCTTCTCCTGTAGCTGATGTATTTGTGGGAATGCGAGGCTGAGTACATGTCGTACTCAGCAAGTGCGGGAAAACTATGACATGTAGATTACAACAAGGTAGGGAATAAAAAGGTTCATTGTAGCAAGCAAATTTTATTTCACAAACATGGTAAAAACAGCAACTATTTTTAGGTGAGTTAAATCCCATCATAACCAAGTTAATCCTCACCATTCTCTCATCATAATTCACCATTTATCAAGTCTCAACTAGCCAATACTCTTCTCAAGTTCATCTCATACTCATAAATATTCATAATTATCTCATTTTCATAGAACTGAAACCAAACTCATTGTCATGACCAAAAACAGTCCCAACACCAATCCCAAAAACCATACCCTAACCATACCCGAATAAACATCCCAAGTTTTGCCTCTAATCATGTAAGTTGGCCAGGTGCTTGTAACCGGAAGCACGGCTATCATGATAGTTTTACACTCTGCAGAGGTGGCACCACTTTACCCACAAGTTTGTGATTTCGTCACCCGTCGGCGACTAGAAAGAACCTCCATTATACCAGTACACAACCATCAGTGTATGGCCAATAGGTCACAAAATATCCTTTACAATGGGGCTACTAGAATGTACGGACCCACTGAGGTTTCACCGGCAGGCTCGAATCTCCATTCTCGCACCCACGGGCCCCCTCTTGTGCCATGCAGTTCCCAGGGCAGTCCTCATCGACTCCCATTCCCCTCGCCATCCAACGGTCCATAACAAGCTAGCAACACACCTAATTAGTCAGCTAAGCCGCACCCATATTTGGCCTTGTGGTGGCACTATTTTCCTGGCATGTGCTCGCACGAACCGGTCCTTAGATCTACGGCAAGCAAACCACCATCTTATTGAGCAACATCCACAAACCAAGCTCGCCTAGATCTCCCCAATTCCATGCTCATTAACATCATCACGTTCTTATCGTCTTTATTCATATGAGTGCAGTAGCTATCAAGTTTTATTTCAGCTTCCCTTATCCCGTATTGAGCGAAGCAAAAAGGAAAAACGGCCATACCCGACTCTTCAACTTTCCCGGCGACAAGGATGGTTAACAAAACTAGTAAACTCCTATAAAACGGTGTCCCATCAAGTTGACACAATCACACGAGTTTTCTCAAGGAAAACAGTTTCAAAAACATGGGATCAATATGGTCAAGGGGCACTTGCCTTGCTCCCGTGGTTCGTGTTGCTCAAGCGTCTCGAAGTCTTGGTGTTGTACCTCCTCGTAGATGGCCTCTAGAGTTTGTCTTTGATGAGGACATCACAACAGTGGATACTCACATTGATATACAAGGACCAATCACAAGAGCACGAGCACGGTTACTAAATCAGCAGGTGAACTCGTTCCTAACTTCTTATCCATGTGATTTTGAGAATGGATTGCTATTTAATGATTTAATTGTTATTAGGAACCATGGACATGATCAACAAGTAAAGGGAGGAGGATTTGGGGACGTGGAGAACCAGATGGAACGTCCACAAGTTGATGGAAACAGTCGCCAACTCGGACTCGAGTTCAACTCAGAGTCCAGGAGCAGTCCATCTTAAAACGGACGTCAAGGATGCATACGGACTCCGTTTTTGACGTTCTACATATGAATGGAAAGATGAGAAGATAAACTTTCCAATGGTTCTGGTCCAACATTAAAATTCGCACGGAGTCATTGGGAGTTGTCGAAATAAATCGAATTCAGAGTTCTGTCCGGTGCTGCACCACCGTATTGGGCTTTTGGGCCGTGTATCCCGTATGAGTCCATTAGGGACGCGTCTAAGGGTCTTATGGCCGAACCCTAGCCTTTAAATACTGTAGCCGCGGCCAAATTTGTGGGTTTTGCTTAGATAAAACAATCTCGCCGTTCTACGGTTTGTGAGACCCCAATTTCGCAATTTCAGATTGCATCTTCATCGTTCTTGCTTATGTTCTTGGTTGCACCTGCAGGAATAGCCTTCTTGGTGAGGTAAAGCGTGTGAAGCACGGTTGATAACCAACAGAGCAGAGGTGTAGTGATTGCAGAGATAATTCGGGTATGCTCGAGTGCCTCGGATCATCAACGTTAAGATCTCCACTTTAATCGACCTACCTTTTGGAAGATCGGGCCTAAAACACTCATCAATTGGTATCAGATTTCAGGTTGCCCGTGAGGTACTTTGATTTCCCACTAAATTAGTTTTGTTTTTCATCCCTAGAGTCCACAGAAAAAGAAACAAAAAAACATATCGTGTTTACCGATTCCTAGGCCATAGTGCCTGTAGGTGTCATTTTTTAGTTTGCATTCGTGTGGTCGAGTCTTGTTGCTGGTTTATCATTGTGTTTTTGGGTCGTAGTTATCGTTTTTCTTCCTTGTTTTTCTTGCTGCTCACCTATTCCACAATCCCTGAACAACAAACCGAGCCACCAAGATCATCGGTTTGTACTAGCTAGACGCCTTGTGTGAACTCCCGCATCGCCAGCCCTAGAAAAGGTGACAAACCATTGTGCCAGTCCTCCTTGATTCATCACACAACATCCCATCAGTCGTCGTTGCTAAATTCCAATTGTTTTTCGCATCCTATTGCGAGATCTTTTTCAAAACTGAGTTTGAATCAACATAAAAAACAGTAACTCGGGTAGCCTACCTTAAAACGACCATAACTTTTGCATACGAACTCGAAATCGGGCGATTTTTTTTCAAATTGATCTACTCAAAATTTCGCAACTGATTTTCCATGGATTTGCCATGTTCGGCGAAATTTGTTTGGCCAAATTCCCCTCGGAAGATAGACTATCCGGCCTCCGAAGTTTCAGCCCGAATTTTAAAGAATCTTACTGATTTTCTATAGGTCACATCTTACATCCAATTGAGCTGCAAAGTTGTGCGCTTTCTATTATCGTGCTCTCGAGTAAACAAAAAATATTAGAAAAAATATTAAAAAAAGAAAAAAATAGTGAAGAGAGCACAGATATTAAAGCATTGACAGCACACACTTGAAAACAGTTGGCCTGTACACTTGTGCTGTACTTGTTGGTTATATCTTCCTGATTTTCTATTTGCCTTTCTACTGCCTTATGTTGTGCTAGGCCTAGAATACTTGTTAACCAGCAACAGTTCCTACATTGAATACTTATTCAACTTTGTTTTTGCTGTTAACGATTTTTGCTTATTAGCCACCATATTGTGCCATCCAAGCTACACTTTTCCTCTTGAGCAGAACAGGTACCTTTGCAATCACTCCACGCTTCATTGGTTCTCACCGTCCACCGTTTACCACCTGCTGTATCGGTAAGAACACTTGTAAGAACGTGGTAAGACGCTTGAGAGAGAGAGATTGTTTCCTTCCTTCCACTTTTCACATTGCCACTATCCTTTGTAGTTGATAGGGATAACATCTTTTTGTTGTCTTTTATTTACTGCTAACAATGGCAGAAGATAAAAGGGATGATGAATGTGTTCAACATGTTGAGTTGTGTGACATGATGAGGGAAATGACAGATATGTTCACCAAAACCCACGCATCAACAGAGGTGTCATTGACGACCTTGAATTGCCAACTTGCTAATCTTGTTGTTCGGATGGATACTCTTGAGGCGCGGCTGCCTCTCGCTAAAGAACGTGAAGACGGTACTTATAATATGGAAGATCATAACAATCAACCACGACTTCCACTTTATCTACGAGGTATGGGAGGTAATAATCGTTATAATTACAATGATCTTCATAACAATTTTAATTGCCCTCTTGATGATCCTTTTGCTAAAGTCAAATTTACTATACCCTCTTTTTCTGGTGCTTATGATGCTGAGGCATTCTTGATTGGGAGATGACAGTAGAGCAGAAATTTAAAGCCCACCTTGTTCCCGAACAACATAGAGTTCGTCCAGCCACTATTGAGTTTAAGGATTTTGCTATCATATGGTGGAATGAACTTGTTAAAACTAGAACTGATCCTCCAACATGGGATAGATTAAAGGAAGCTATGCGTGTTCGTTTTGTTCCTCCTTCTTTTCAGCGGGACCTTCGCAAAAAAATGCAGCGCTTAGACCAAGGTAACATGTACGTAGAGGAGTATTATCAAGAGTTACAAAAGGGTATGTTGCGCTGTGGGGTAGTAGAGGACATGGATGATAAAATAGCTCGTTTTTATTGGGGGTTGAGGTGTGAAATTCAGGACATTGTTGATTATAAGGAATATGATACTGTTAACAGATTATTTCAGCTGGCTATGTTGGCAGAAAAAGAATTGCAGGGCTGCCAACAGCAGCAGCAACAACGCACGAGGAGCACCTTCACACCGCGTTCGACATCTACACCATCCAAAATAGCACGATCTTCGAGCTTTCGTACAGACACTACACCATCCAATGGTGGCCAACTAACTTCACCTACTGCTCCATTTCCTCGTGCACCGGAGGGCAGCAAGACGACACCATTGAAGCCTATATCTTCCACTCCTTCCACGAGTCGAACTTCCGACATTAAGTATCACCGCTGCCAGGGAGTTGGTCATGTGATGAAAGATTGCCCTAGCAAACGAGCATACATAGCACGAGATGATGGCGGGTAGGATAGTACTTCGGATGTTGAAGATGAATATTCTCTTGCTACTAACGTTGCAGGACCAAAAGATGACCACTATAGCACAGATGAAGAGGTACTTGGTACTGCAGCAACGGAAAATTATGGAAGCATAATTGTGCAGCGTGCTTTGAGCTCCAAAGTTGATGCGGATTGCAAGCTACAACGACATAATCTTTTTCACATGTTTCTCATCATCAAGGACTGCCATGTGCACTCTATAATTGATGGAGGCAGCTGCAACAACTTGGTGAACACGGATGTGGTCAAGAAACTTGGGTTGACAACAAGAGCACACCCTCATCCATACCACATTCAGTGGTTCAACAACAGCGGTAAGGTTAGGGTAACACAAACAACGAGAGTACATTTTTTGATTGGTTCTTACCATGATTTTGCTGATTTTGATGTCATACCTATGGATGCTTGTTCTCTTTTGTTGGGATGTCCTTGGGAATTTGATACGGATGCTATTCATCATGGTAGAACTAATAAATATACTCCGATACATAAAGGAAAGAAAATCACTTGTTTCCTATGACTCCTGCTGAAATTGTGCATTTAGATAAAAGTAAAACACGTGATGATAAGGCAACAAAATCTCTAGACTCTGAAAAACAGCAAGTAATTAAGTTAAAATCACCTTCATTGCTCACAACTAATCTGATCTTGTTGATTTATTTAATACCATGGGGATGTACTATGCTTTAGTATGTAAAGAAGCCATGTTTTCACTTCATGAAGTGTCCATTGCATTGGCCCCTGCTGTTGCTAACCTTTTGCAGGATTTTGCGGATGTGTTTCCCCCTGAGATACCCCCTGGATTACCACCTATGAGGGGCATTGAACATAAGATCAACTTGATTCCAGGGGCACGTTTGCCAAATCGTGCGGCATACAGGGCGAATCTGGAAGAGACAAGGGAAATTCAGCGACAAATTTAAGATCTTTTGAACCGCGGGTATATTCGTGAAAGCCTTGTTCCTTGTTCTGTTCCTGTTCTTTCGGTTCCTAAGAAAGGTGGTAGCTGGCACATGTGTGTTGATTGTAGAGCGATTAATAACATCACCATTCGATATCGCTATCCTATTCCTCGCTTAGATGACATGCTTGATGAATTGAGTGGTGCTATTATTTTCACAAAAATTGACTTTCATAGTGGTTACCACCAAATTAGAATGGCACTAGGAGATGAATGGAAAACTGCATTTAAAACCAAGTTTGGACTTTATTAGTGGTTAATCATGCCTTTTGGTTTAACTAATTCACCTAGCACTTTTATGCGATTAATGAATGAGGTTTTACGTGCTTTTATTGGAAAATTTGTGGTGGTTTACTTCGATGATATCCTCATTTACAGCAAGTCATATGACGAACATCTTAATCATTTACGTGCTGTTTTCAGTGTCTTGAGAGATGCATGTTTGTTTGGTAACCTCAAAAAGTGCATCTTTTGCACCAATCGAGTTTCGTTTCTTGGATATGTCGTTTCATTGCAGGGAATTGAGATTGATGAGGCAAAAATTGTGGCGATCACTAGCTGGCCAACTCCATCGACCGTCACGCAGGTGCGTAGTTTTCTTTGTCTTGCAGGTTTTTATCGACGCTTTGTGCGGGATTTGAGCACCATTACAGCACCTCTCCATGAACTGACGAAGAAGGGAGTGCAGTTTCAATGGGGCGAACAGCAGCAACAAGCTTTTGATGTTCTCAAATCAAAGCTTACACAAGCACCATTGCTACAGCTTCCTGATTTTGAAAAGACATTTGAGCTAGAATGTGATGCAAGTGGCATTGGTATTGGAGGTGTTCTCATACAAGGAGGTAAACCCATTGCATTCTTTAGTGAAAAATTGCATGACCCTTCTCTGAATTATTCTACTTACGATAAGGAATTGTATGCCTTAGTGCGAGTTCTACAAACTTGGCAACATTACCTGTGGTCTAAGGAGTTCGTCATACATTCAGATCATGAATCTTTGAAGTATCTTAAGTGTCAAACCAATCTGAATAAATGACATGCTAAATGGATTGAGTTCATAGAATCGTTTCCATACATCATTAAGTATAAGAAAGGGAAGGAGAATGTTATTAAGATGCATTATCTAGACGTTACACCATGCTGTCCCAACTTGATCATAAAATATTTTGTTTGGAAACAATAAAAGGATTATATCCTACTGATTTGGACTTCAAAGATGCCTTTGAATATTGTAGAGAAGGAAGAACTTGGAATAAATATGTACTACGGGAGGGCCTCCTCTATCGTGCTAACAAGCTATGTGTTCCTTCTAGTTCCGTTCGCCTATTACTTTCGCTGGAAGCACATGGAGGAGGTTTGATGGGACATTTTAGAGTGAAGAAAACTGAGGACGTGCTGGCCACACACTTCTTTTGGCCAAAGATGAGATGTGACGTCGAGCGCTATGTGTCACGATGCATTACTTGCAATAAAGCTAAGTCTCGACTTAACCCACATGGTCTTTATATGCCTCTTCGTGTTCCTAGTGTACCTTGGCAGGATATTTCCATGGATTTTGTTTTGGGATTGCCTAGGACTAAGAGGGGGAGGGATAGTATTTTTGTGGTTGTTGATCGTTTCTCCAAATTGGCACAAATTGTTCGTTTACATGATGTGGCAAATACCATTGTTTCTGATCGTGAAGCAAAATTTTTAAGTCATTTTTGGAGAACTTTGTGGTATAAATTGGGAACCAAGCTGCTGTTTTCAACCACATGTCACCCACAAACCGATGGACAAACTGAGGTAGTAAATCGTACTCTATCCACTATGTTGCAGGCTGTTTTAAAAACAAATTTAAAGGGTTGGGAGGATTGTTTACCACATATAGAATTTGCTTACAACATGCCAGTTCACTCTACTACAAAGGTAAGCCCATTACAGGTAGTGTATGGTTTCAATCCCCGTGCTCCTATTGATTTGTTACCTTTGCCTCCTTCTGAAACTATAAATTTGGATGCTACACAACGATCTGAATTCATTCTTAAGATGCATGAAACTACAAAGAAAAATATTGAAAGTATGAATGAGAAGTATAGAATTTCTGGTAGTAAAGGTAGAAAAGAAGTAAAACATGAATCAGGGGACTTGGTATGGCTACATTTGAGAAATGAACGATTCCCTCACTTGAGAAAATCTAAACTTATGCCACGAGCTGCTGGTCCTTTGAAGATTGTTGAAAAGATCAATGACAATGCATATAAGCTTGAGTTGCCAACCAATTTTGGGGTTAGTCCCACATTTAACATTTCAGATTTACGACCATACTTGGGAGAAGAAGATTATATTGAGTCGAGGACGACTCTGATTCAAGAGGGAGAGGATGATGAGTACATCACAACATTGGATACTCACATTGATATACATGGACCAATCACAAGAGCACGAGCACGGTTACTAAATCAGCAGGTGAACTCGTTCCTAACTTCCTACCCATGTGATTTTGAGAATGGATTGCTATTTAATGATTTAATTGTTATTAGGAACCATGTACATGATCAACAAGTAAAGGGAGGAGGATTTGGGGACGTGGAGAACCAGATGGAACGTCCACAAGTTGATGGAAACAGTCGCCAACTCGGACTCGAGTTCAACTCGGAGTCCAGGAGCAGTCCATCTTAAAACGGATGCCCAGGATGCATACGGACTCCGTTTTTGACGTTCTACATATGCATGGAAAGATGAGAAGATAAACTTTCCAATGGTTCTTGTCCCACATTAAAATTCGCCAGGAGTCAACAGGAGTTGTCGAAACAATTCCAATTCAGAGTTTTGTCCTGTGCTGCACCACCGTATTGGGCTTTTGGGCCTTGTATCCCGTATGAGTCCATTAGGGATGTGTCTAAGGGTCTTATGGCCGAAACCTAGCCTTTAAATACTATAGCCGCCAGCCAAATTCATGGGTTTTGCTTAGATTAAACAATCTCGCCGTTCTACGGTTTGTGAGACCCTAATTTCGCAATTTCAGATTGCATCTTCATCTGACACGACCACGGTCTTGTCGAGTCAGGATCACGCTGAGGGTGCTGCGTTGCACAGCACCGGATAACACACATCAAAGGTACAAAGCGGAAGCAAAGTTTTATTACATAAAAAGGTTTATGAACATTTGTACAACAAAATATGTTCAGTCTACACTCACGGGTGTAGACTACGCATCGAGTTCATGTTCGGCCCGTGAACGTGTCCCCCCTAGCACGCACACACACTAACACGGCAGCGTGCACAACTCCCACTCGACGGGGTTCCCCTCCTGGGGTTCCGTCTCCTCCTCGGAAGTCCCTTCCTCATAGAACCCTGCAAAAGATTCAAACACAAGCAACCATCACGTACGCCCGTACTCGATGTTGCCTACAGCAACCATCACGGACGCCGTACGCAACCACCTTTCGTCCGTCAGGCAAATATTGAACCGGTCCCATCATCCCGAGCAAGAGGTATCTGCACGCATGCCGCCAGCCGATTTACACCTCAAGCTCTCAACCTACCCTCTGAACGACGGGCAATGCCTCAATACCCAGCTACCCGAGTTACATCGGTTTCCCGGTTCCCATATAGCAGGTAGGTCTTTGGTACTGTTCTAGCTTGTTCAACAGGCCCGCACACGGCTCGGTCCTCAATCAACACAAGCGGAGCTATAGCACCCAAGTCCCAAAGTCCTGCTGCCCTTACCCTCCGCTCGGTCTCATTTTTCTTGCCATGTGTATCATGTGATATCTCTACCCGAGTCGAGTGCCTCTAGCCTATGCTCGCGAGTAGTTCCAACTACTCGACTTGTACAAATCCTACCCTATCTTAGCTTTGCAGTAGCTAATGGGGTTTGCAATCCTAAACCCAACCCATGGATTTCTTGGCTATGCATTTGGGTTTCCCAACAAGACTCTAATGCAAGAATTAATGGTACTCAAAGTAGTTCTCAAAACAATAAAAGTTTGTAAAGAGGTTAATGCAAACCGGAGCTTGCCTTGCTGCTCTTGGTTGTAGGCTAGCTGCTCTTCCGGAGTAACGAAGTCTAAGACTTCGGGTTCCTCCTCAACCTTAACGACTACATGAGATAACAAGTACATGTATTAATTTAAATGCATTTGAATTGACTTAAACTTGTGAAGTTTGTAAGTCTCACTAGACAGACCCCATGACTCTGAAATTTTTATTGTGGCTTGGTTACAACCTAAACAGAGACTTGGTCAAGTTTTAGTTGCAGCAAAGCTCATTTGAGCTCTTCACAATTAATTATGTACTTGATCTTACTTGGATCTCTTATGGTGTTCTAGGGATTTTCATGGAGCAAGATATGACTTCCTGAAAACTGGATTTTCAGAGGGTTCTAATGGAGTTGGTCTCACTTAGTTTGAAGGTTCCTAGCCAGATATATGAGCTAAACAATTTCGGAGAAATTCTGAAAATGTTTCTGAATATTTTCCATTTTCTCTGAAACAGTTTTATTAATCATAACATTAGGTGGATCAAATGAGCTCAAATGGATGTGAAATATTTATGGTAGCTCAAGGATATTTTTGTGAACATCCCAGCAAAAGTTCAGAATTTTCTTCCAAAGGATTCTCCAGTTAAAATTCTAAATATTTTTAAATTTGAAGAATTAATTCTGGAGAAATAAGGATTTTCATGAAGTGAAACTTGATTTGCTGGAAAGTACTCAGAGATCTGAATGCAACAAAATTTGGTTCACTCTATTTGGAGTTTCCTAGCCAAAGTAATGAGGATTTGAAGTTTGAAGGAAATTTGGTTACACGTGTTGGGCGCTGGGTCGATGGCACACCGGGGTCCATGGAATTCTGCACGCCAGCACACCGGAATTTAGGTCACTGAACGGAACTCTTGGTATAGCTGAGATCACCCGAGTTCAGCCGATTTCTAGCGACGGGGAGGGAGGAGGAGAGTCCTTAGTACCTTATTGTAGCTTTGGAGGGGAGGGAGAGGCTATGATTGCGGCTCTCCTATCAGTTCCGAGCGATCGGCAGTGAGGCGGCGTTTCTTGCACGAGGAAGCAGAAAGGTGAGGGGTTTCTGCCCCTGATCAGGTCGGCCACGGAGATAAGTAGGCCGCGAGCGGTTCAGCGGGTTGAGGCGGCAAGCAGCTGCTGTCCCGATCGCGCCTTCGCCGTGGCGGCTGCTCGGTCCGGCACAAGAACCCGAGTGCGGTCTTCAGTCGGCTGAATTCTCTCTTGTGGCTGACATGTGGGTCCCCTTTCCCTTTTAACCTCTGAACTTAACTCTCTATTACTGTTGTAAACAGTAATCCCCACAATACACATGGGGATTTGAATTATCTACCCCTGAGCCATTTGAATTGGTTAGAATTCAAATTGGGTTTGGTGTGACTAAGTTTTCAGCACATATTCAGATTCTAATTCAAATAAAGTTTGAATTTGCTAAACTTAGCTCATGTCAAGATCAACTCCAAATGGAGTGAAAATTGGTGTGTGAGCTCACAACAATGTGCTGAGTAAGAATATGCCTCCCACTTTTGAATTCATGGGAATAAAACAGTTTGAATTTGAATTTGAATTTGAGTTCAAACCACCCTCTTTCTAGCTATACCCAAAAGGACCTCAAAAAGGTTTTGAATTTGGGTGAAACTTGGCATGGACATTCCTAGCAAGGTGTAGGAGTTTTCCAAATGTCCAGCTCCTATATGATGTATGTGGGAAATGCCACTTTTGCATTTTATGAGTTTATTCTCTAATGAGCATGTTGATGGTGGTTACTTGCTCTTCAAAGGTGTTCATCAACTTTCTTCAAATGAGGTGTGTGTGTGGTGATGAACACTTAAAATATGTGTCAAAAACTCTGGCCTTTACATTCCTCCCCCCTTAAAAGAGTCTCGTCCCGAGATTATAAGGTGAAAATGAGAGAGGGGACGGTGGAAAATTACTCCCCAGAAGTTGCGGTGCAACTCCGCCGCCTTGTCTCTCCGGACAACTGCTGGCGAAGTGTCCTGCACGACCACATTTGTAGCATGTGGCCGCTGCTTGTCCGGTGCTTAGGGGACGAAAGCCCGGCATGCGCTGCTGAGGTGCATACGCACGTGGCATCGCCCACTTCCGTTGTTGTTGTTGCGGAGGTGGTGCTGGCAGTGCCGGCCTGAACGCCTGTGAAGAATACGGCTGACTGCGGAATGGCATCGACCGCTGTGGTGGCTGCTAGCGTGGACCTGATGGTGGGCGATTCACCATAAAAAATTTCTAAGAAGGACCGCCTCCTTCTCCGCTGCTTTGCGGCGCGCTTCGCTTTATTTCCACCGCCGCTAACTCCTCGCCGGAGTCCTCCTGAACAATCGCAGCATCAATTATGTCGTTGAGGCTGCCGCGATTGAACATCGCCAGTTTGTCCTTCAGGAGCAGATTAAGCCCCTGGTAGAAGTGATCCCGCCGCTTCTCGTCAGTATCGGCGTGATACGACGCGTAGAGCGCGAGATCGTTGAACGCCCTGGAGTATTCCAACGCGTTCTGGCTCCCTTGTTGCAGGCATAAGAACTCCTGCGTCTTCCTCTTCATGAGACCTGGCGTTATATGATAGGCCCGAAGGCCGTCCGGAACTCTGCCCAGGTCATAACTCGGTCGGTGGGCTGTGAAGCACAGTAGTTTGTCCACCATGCGCTCACGGATCCCTGGAGCTGTTGGACCGTGAACTGAGTCTTGCGCTGCTCACTCACTTGGAGCAGCCCGAACTTCATCTCCATCGTGCGGAACCAGTTGTCTGCATCAAGGGGTTCATCCGCCCTTGAGAATACCGGGGGATGAGTTGCCAGGAAATCGGAGTAGGAGCTCTGTTGACGCTCCTCACGATCATGATGTCTCTCTGGTCGAGACATATTTGCGATAAGGGTCTGCAGCAACTCCGTGTACTGCTAATGAGAACCCGCCATTGCCGTAACGATGTCGGCTAATGTAACCGTTGGCGGTGGCGATGGCGGTGTTTGTTGTTGCTGTTGCTGCTGTTGCTGTCCCGAGGAGTCCTCGGGAGGCTGTTGGGAGGTTTCTCCCCCTTGACTAGACCCCCCAACATCTGGGTTGGCACGAGTACGAGTCATTCTGAAATTCAAAACAGCAGCGATCAGCACATGTCATACTTAAAAATTCCATATAAAACAGTAGGTAATTGAAATGACGCATGAATAATTTGCACGACATTCACATATATTGATAAAGCATAAACTTTATGCAATATATATTATTCTTGGTCTCCGAGAAGTCATGCTCATGTCGTCACTACCTATACATACGCTACTGCCTACACGACATGTCACTGGTTACAAAAGTTTGGGTCACACTATTCCGGTTGCCCTACTTGGCAATGGTAACCTCCTGCTCGGAGTAGAACTCGACCTCCTGTGGGTCGTCCTCCTCCGGTACATCTGCTGGTGGCTCTGGATCTACAACCTCCTCTCCCATCTCAGGTTCTCCCATTGCCGGAAGACCCAAGACCACCGGGATGCCCAATACCGGAGGTACGAGGTCCTGCAACGCGTGCACCTCGTCCATGGCCTGGTTGTAGTCTTCTTCCCAGCCTTGCCCTTCATCAATAGCGTCGTCCCGCTCTTGAGTAAGGACCTTGTTCTGCTGGGTTAGAGCCTGCACCTGTTCTTGCAACGCCGCAATGTCAACACGGCTTTTCTTCTTCGCCTTCTTCAGACGATGCAACTGATTATGCTGTTTGTTCAGTCGCATAATCGTCGGAAGGAGCACATTGCGGAGTGCGCTGTGAGCACTCTCGAAATGGTCTCCACGGCTCGTGCTCTCCTTGAGCTTCGCAGCAAGACAATCCGTGTGATCAGCTTGGCTGTTCATCACGGCCTTTCCTGCTTTCAATATGAGGCTGAGGTTCGCCTCGGGGGGGGGGGGGGGGGGGTTGTACCTTGGACAACCCGGATCGGTTGCCTCCATGTACCTCCCTTCCCACACATGATGAGCCCATCCCTCCACCAGAATGAGCGTGTATGGAGTGCCCTCCATAGCTCTCACGTGTAGTTGGCAGAAACGCGACATGGTGTCGCGGGCTGCCACTTGCCACATTCCCTCCAGTTGTCTATCTCTCACCGTAACGGTGAACGGCGCCCAACCGGGTGGTGTAGGTCCTGCAGGAACCTCGACATGGATTGTCCATGTCTTGTTCCCCTCATCGCCTTCTTCCTTGGTGAAGTACTGCGGCATCTGGTTGTACCCGAAATATTGAAGCATCTGCCACAATACTTCCGGATAGCCGCTGTGGTGAGAACAGTGGGACATCACCCACCCGTTTTCCAACTGTCTATCTGCTGTCATCTGTAAAAACATATTTGAGAAATGTCAAATATTTATTTGAACAGTAAACCATTGAGTTATAACATAAGACATGTTATTGAACTCTTAAAACTTGGAAATCTAGTTCAAATTTAAACAAATTTGACTGCTGATCTGCTGTCCCATATGACAGCCCGGACCAGTTTCCATTTCAACCTGATTTAGACCATACTAAATGCAAAACCAATTCTGGAGCTCAACATCAAAGTTGAATCTAACTTCAATAGATTTCCAGAAAGTATTTGCTTGGCCAAAGATCTGTCCTGGTTCAAAAGTTATGAGATGCCAAAGTTAACAGAATTTCTGGAGAAAATTGGACAGCACCTCCCTGCTTTAGGTACTGATTTGATCCAAGAATTCCAGTTAATTCTGCTCCCAATCGACAAAACTTTCTGTTACAAAGTTGTAACCCATCTTTTAAACTTTTCATAACTATCTCATTTGCTATTTTTAGATTTTTATGCAGGAAGTTATGCTCAATTTACACAGAGTTTATAGAGAGTGTTTGCTCTGCCCTGTTTTCTGGACAGTTTCAACTCTACTGCATTTTTCGATTGGTTAATGGATGAAACACCTCTGGACCTCAACATAAAAGTTGTAACGCTCTTCCAAATATTTCCAGAAATGTATCATATGACCCCAACCTCGAAAGAACTCAACCTCTATCCTCTGATTAACTTCAGCCTTAATTCAGCTGAAAACAGAGGACTCTGTCCTTAGTATCCTATAAGTTAAAAACTTATTATCTTTGAATATCCTGTTTAAGGGAAGGAGTTACATCAAGTTTTTAATGCTCTAGATTAAAACTTTCAAGTTTTACAATAAGGTTGTTCGTTTAGTGGAGTGTGACGTCGATGCGTCACCAGATCATGTCGGTACTACGTCTTCACAAAGAAAAACCTATACCAGACTTAGCCGGCTTCGTTAGTTTAGTGGCACTAAACGTCACTCGCACACGGATGCTACACGTCTACCATTTCGTAGTTAGACTACCTGCAAATAACTCACACAATCGTCAGACTCGGCTGCACACCGGGCCCGGTATCCATACAGTGCGTACACCCAGCCGTCATCACTCGCCCGGATGTTCTCAAGCCAAGCACGCCTAGAGCTATGTGTTCACGTTACTGACCACGTGACGGGGTCTCTCAAATTGCCCGAAGCACACCAGGGACAGACGTTGCTTGAATACCCCAAACGACATGAAGAGTCGTAGAGGATATTAAAGCGGGTCGAGTTACCTGCCACCCGTGGGGCTCCACCCTTCAGCTTGTGCGCACTGGTGGACAGCGCTTACGTGCACCCCCAAGACATAGAGCGTCCCGAGATGCACGATTTTCCGATATAAACAAATAGGTTAGTATGCCACTTTCTATACACTAATAACATCCTTATATGGGCTACTAACTCGTTCCTCACTGGATTTTTGAAAAAGAGGACGTTTCTAGTGCGTTAAACCTCAAGCGAGCTCTGATACCAATGCTGACACGACCCCACGGTCTTGTCGAGCCAGGATCACGCTGAGGGGTGCTGTTTTGCACAGCACCGGATAACACACATCAAAGGTACAAAGCGGAAGCAAAGTTTTATTACATAAAAAGGTTTATGAACATTTGTGCAACAAAATATGTTCAGTCTACACTCACGGGCGTAGACTATGCATCGAGTTCACGTTCAGCCCGTGAACGTGTCCCCGCTAGCACGCACACACACTAACACGGCGGCGTGCACGATTCCCACTCGACAGGGTTCCCCTCCTGGGGTTTCGTCTCATCCTCGGGAGGCCCTTCCTCATAGAACCCTTCAAAACCTTCAAACACATGCAGTGAGCACGAAGGCTCAGCAAGACTGACCCATCTCTCCTATACATGGAACTTCTACATGATGGATGATAGGTTATGACATAAAGCAAGTTGCAAGGACTCGCCTAATTAGTGGAACCTTACTTTCAAGTTTTAGCAGCAGGTTGTGGAGAACCTTACGCTAAGGCACACGAGAGAGCCGCAATCAAACAAGAAACGCATTTCTCTCATGTACTTTGCCCAAAGTTGAAAAGAACTTTAGTTAGCTCTAAACTACAACAAATCATTAACAATCAAAGTTCATCTTTCAATCAGCAACATTTTAACATGTATCTAGCATGTTCTTTCTACGTCATGGTACAGTGAACAAGTGGTACTCACTGACCGCGAGGGACGGCGATTATAATCCATTTACACCTGCAGGGTTACCCGAATAACCCGTCACGTAAGCCCGTACTCGATGTTGCCTACAGCAACCATCACGGACGTCGTACGCAACCACCTTTCGCCCCGTCAGCCAAATATTGAACCGGTCCCATCGTCCCGAGCAAGAGGTCTCTGCACGCATGCCGCCAGCCAATTTACACCTCAAGCTCTCAACCTACCCTCTGAACGACGGGCAATGCCTCAATACCCAGCTACCCGAGTTACATCGGTTTCCCGGTTCCCATATAGCCAGTAGGTCTTTGGTACTGTTCTAGCTTGTTCAACAGGCCCGCACATGGCTCGGTCCTCAATCGACACAAGCGGAGCTATAGAACCCAAGCCACAAAGTCCTGCTGCCCTTACTCTCCGCTCGGTCTCATTTTTCTTGCCATGTGTATCATGTGATATCTCTACCCGAGTCGAGTTCCTCTAGCCTATGCTCGCGAGTAGTTCCAACTACTCGACTTGTACCGAATCCTACCCTATCTTATCTTTGCAGTAGCTAACGGGGTTTGCAATCCTAAACCCAACCCATGGTTTTCTTGGCTATGCATTTGGGTTTTCAAACAAGACTCTAATGCAAGAATTAATGGTACTCAAAGTAGTTCTCAAAACAATATAAGTTTGTAAAGAGGTTAATGCAAATCGGAGCTTGCCTTGCTGCTCTTTGTCGTAGGCTAGCTGCTCTTCCGGAGTAATGAAGTCTAAGACTTCGGGTTCCTCCTCAACCTTAGCGACTACATGAGATAACAAGTACATGTATTAATTTAAATGCATTTGAATTGACTTAAACTTGTGAAGTTTGTAAGTCTCACTAGACAGACCCAATGACTCTAAAATTTTTACTGTGGCTTGGTTACAACCTAAACAGAGACTTGGTCAAGTTTTAGTTGCAGCAAAGCTCATTTGAGCTCTCCACAATTAATTATGTACTTGACCTTACTTGGATCTCTTATGGTGTTCTAGGGATCTTCATGGAGCAAGATATGACTTTCTGAAAACTAGATTTTCATAGGGTTCTAATGGAGTTGGTCTCGCTTAATTTGAAAGTTCCTAGCCAGATATATGAGCTAAACAATTTCAGAGAAATTCTGAAAATGTTTCTGAACATTTTCCATTTTCTCTGGAACAGTTTTATTAATCACACCATTAGGTGGACCAAATGAGCTCAAATGGATCTAAAATTTTTATGGTAGCTGAAGGATATTTTGGTGAACATCCCAGCAAAATTTCAGAATTTTCTTCCAATGGATTCTCCAGTTAAAATTCTAAACAGTTTCAAGTTTGAAGAATTAATTCTGGTGAAATAAGGATTTTCATGAAGTGAAACTTGATTTGCTGGAAAGTACTCAGAGAGCTGAATCCAAAAAAATATGGTTCACTTGATTTGGAGGTTCCTACCAAAGTTATGAGGATTTGAAGTTTGAAGGAAATTTGAAAATCGGGAAAAGTTTAAATCTGCCGGTGGGACCATGGTTACACGTGTTGGGCGCTGGGGCGATGGCGCACCGTGGTCCACGGAATTTTGCATGCCAGCACACCGGAATTTAGGTCACTGAACGGAACTCTTGGTATAGCCGAGATCACCCGAGTTCAGCCGATTTCTAGCGACGGGGAGGGAGGAGGAGAGTCCTTAGTACCTTATTGTAGCTTTGGAGGGGAGGGAGAGGCTATGATCGCGGCTCTCCGATCAGTTCCAAGCGATCGGCAGTGAGGCGGCATTTCTTGCGCGAGGAAGCAGAAAGGTGAGGGGTTTCTGCCCCTGATCAGGTCGGCTGCGGGGATAAGTAGGCCGCGAGGCGGTTCAGCGGGTCGGGGCGGCAAGCAGCTGCTGTCCCTATCGCGCCTTCGCTGTGGCGGCTGCTCGGTCTGGCGCAGGAACCCGAGTGCAGTCTTCAGTCGGCTGAATTCTCTCTAGTGGCTGACATGTGGGTCCCCTTTCCCTTTTAACCTCTGTACTTAACTCTCTATTACTGTTGTAAACAGTAATCCCCACAATACCCATGGGGATTTAAATTATCTACCCCTGAGCCATTTGAATTGGTTAGAATTCAAACTGGGTTTGGTTTGACTAAGTTTTCAGCACATAGTCAGTTTGTAATTCAAATAAAGTTTGAATTTGCTAAACTTAGCTCATGTCAAGATCAACTCCAAATGGAGTGAAAATTGGTGTGTGAGGTCACAACAATGTGCTGAGTAAGAATATGCCTCCCACTTTTGAATTCATGGGAATAAAACAGTTTGAATTTGAATTTGAGTTCAAACCACCCTCTTTCTAGCTATACCCAAAAGGACCTTAAAAAGGTTTTGAATTTGTGTGAATCTTGGCATGGACATTCCTAGCAAGGTGTACGAGTTTTCCAAATGTCCAGCTCCTATATGATGTATGTGGGAAATGCCACTTTTGCATTTTGTGAGCTTATTCTCTAATGAGCATGTTGATGGTGGTTACTTGCTCTTCAAAGGTGTTCATCAACTTTCTTCAAATGAGGTGTGTGTGTGGTGATGAACACTTTAAATATGTGTCAAAAACTGAGGCCTTTACATCATCGTTCTTGCTTGTGTTCTCGGTTGCACCTGCAGGAATAGCCTTCTTGGCGAGGTCAAGCGTGTGAAGCACGGTTGATAACCAACAGAGCAGCGGTGTAGTGATTGCAGGGGTAATTCGGGTCTGCTCGAGTGCCTCGGATCATTAACGTTGAGATCTCCACTTCAATCGACCTACCTTTCGAAAGATCAGGCCTAAAACACTCATCATCGTTCTACTCATGACCACACACATACAAAATTTACAGAGATCAATTATCATGGACAAACTTTACTCAAGATGCAATGAGGTGAATGAATGCAATTTCTATGGTGCAGTTTTATAAAACCAGTTTGTACGTGTTCCTGCATGTTTTAGTAGGCTTTCATGGGGTTTTATGATGATCAAGGTTGCTGGGATCAAGTGTGGACGTGGTGATGATCTTGACCCACTTTGTAGATCAATCCCACTGTCAAAAATCGACCAAAACATGGTCTGTCCACACGCAGAATTTTTCTGCTCGCAGGGGGTGAGGAAAACGGTGCGTAGAAACAGCGGCGATGTTGTAAGAGGGGTAACGAAGACCTACCACACTTATTCCTTGCGGCAGGGCCTACCTCCTTGCAATGGCAGCAGCGGGAGATTTTCTAGGGAGAATTATGGGGCTGCGGCTAGGGCAGAACGTCGGGGGCTTCTTCTCCGGTGACGGCGAGGCGTGACGGGGCTCGACGGCGGCCAAATTCCGGCAAGAGGGGGGTCGGCAACTTTGCAGCAAGGGTGTAACACCCTCAATTTCACTACCATGCATTGCATACATTTTTCATGTAGAGAAGCATTTAAAAAGAAGTAGAAATGGAGAAAGAACCATAGAAACGGAGAAAGAACCATAGAAATGGAGCAAGAACAATAGAAATGGAGAAGGGAATATAAACATGGAGAAGAGAATATAGAAATGGAGAAAGGGGCATAGAAATGGAGAGAAATAGAAATAAGATAGCTGAATTGAGCCATTTCAAATTTTCTCAAAATTCCTAATTCTCCGCAAATTCCCCAAAGGGAGAATTTCCCCCACATTTGGAGGGATTTGCCCCCAAATTGGCCGCAGCCCTAGAGGGGGGGAAAACTCTAGGACTCTTTTGTGAAGTCCCCCACCTCTAGGACTCTTTGGTTAAGTCCCCCACCTCTAGGACTCTTTGGTTAAGTCCCCCAACTCTAGGACTCTTTGTCCCCCACCCCTACGACTCTTTGGTTGAGTCCCCTACCTTTAGGAATATTTGTTTCCACCCCTAGGACTCTTTGGTTGAGTCCCATACATCTAGGACTCTTTGTTTCCACCCCTAGGACTCTTTGGTTGAGTCCCATACTTCTAGGACTCTTTGTTTCCACCCCTAGGACTCCTTTTCCCCCCTTATAAATATAATCCCACCCCATGGCCGCACCCCTCTCTCTTCTGGTTGCCACCCCTTTGCTGCTGCCTTGGCTGCCGTCGAAACTCTGTCCCCCGCCTCGCCATCGCCGGAGAAGTAGACCCCTGCTGCCAAGCCCTGGCCGCAGCCCTATTCTTCTCCACAGTAAAACCCCAGCTGCTGCCATTGCAAGGGAAAAAGTCCAGCTGCAAGGAGGAGAGGAGGAAGAACAAAGGTAGGTCCCTGTTACCCCTCTTACGACATCGCCGCTGTTTCTACACACCCATTTTCTTTGCCCCCTTCGAGCAGAAACTTTTGGCTTGTGTACAGACCATGTTTTGGTTGATTTTTGATGGTGGAATTGATCTACATCTTGTGTCAAGATCATCTCCACGTCCACACTTGATCCCAGCAACCTTGATCACCATAAAACCCCATGAAAGCATACTAAAACATGCAAGAACACGTACAAACTTGTTTTATAAAACTGCACTATAGGATTTGCATTCATCTACCCCATTGCATCTCGAGTAAAGTTTGTGCATGGTGATTGATTGCTGTAAATTTTGTATGTGAGTGGTCGTGAGTAGAAGGACAAGCTCAAGAGGCCGTCTACGAGGAACTACAGCACCAAGACTTTGAGACGCTTGAGCAAAACAAGCCACAGGAGCAAGGCAAGTGCTCCTTGACCATATTGATCCTACATTTTCGAAACTGTTTTGCTTGCGAAAACACGTATGCTTGAGTCAAATTGATGGGACACCCTTTTATAGGAGTTTACTAGTTTTGTTAACCATCCTTGTCACCGGGAAAGTTGATGAGTTGGGTATGGTCTTTCTTTCTTTTGCTTCGCTTAATTTATGGGATACGTGAAGCTGAAACAAAACTTGTTAGCTACTGCACTCATGAGATTAAATATGATGAGAACTTGATCATGTTAATGAGCATGGAATCGGGGAGATCTAGGCAAGCTTGGTTCGTGGATGTTGCTAAATGAGATGGTGGTTTGCTTGCCGTAGATCTAAGGATCGGTTCATGCGAGCACATACCAGAAAAACAGTGCCACCACAAGGCCAAATATGGGTGCGGCTCAGCTGACTAATTAGGTGTGTTGCTAGCTTATTATGGACCGTTGGATGGTGCGGGGAATGGGAGTCGAGAGAGACTGCCCTGGGAACTGCATGGCACAAGAGGGGGCCCATGGGTGGGAGAATGGAGATTTGAGCCTGCCGGTGAAACCTCAGTGGGTCTGTACATCCTAGTAGCCCCTTTGTAAAGGCTATTTTTTGATCTCTTGGCCATACACCGACGGTTGTGTACTAGTATAATGGAGGTTCTTTCTAGTCACCGACGGGTGATGAAATCACAAACTTGTGGGTAAAGTGGTGCCACCTCTGCAGAGTGTAAAACTATCATGATAGCCGTTCTTCCGGTTACAAGCACTTGGCCAACTTCCATGATTAGAGGAAAAACTTGGGATGGTTATTCGGTATGGTAATGGTATGGTCATTTGGATTGGTTTTGGGACTGTTTTGGGTCATGACAATGAGTTTGGTTTCGGTTACATGAATATGAGATGGTTATGAATATCTATGAGTATGAGATGAACTTGAGAAAGATTAATGGCTGGATGAGACTTGATAAATGATGAATTATGATGAGAGAATGTTGCTGAATTACATGATTATGATGGGATAAATTTCACCTAGAAATAGTTTTTGTTTTTACCATGTTTATGAAAGAAAATTTTCTTGCTGCAATGAGCCTTTTTATTGCCTACCTTGTTGTATGCTACATGTCATACTTGTCCCGCACTTGCTGAGTACGACATGTACTCACCCTTACATTCCCAAATATACATCAGCTACAGGAGAAGAGTACTTCGAGGAACATGTGGGGTACTAGGCATGCGCATTACCATCAACATGCCTGTGGAGTTCAAGTTGGAGCCTGCTGTTTTAGCCATTTTCCTCTGACGTTTAGAGTCTTCCGCTGCAAGAATAAGTTAGATATTCATTAGTGAGACATTGAGTCATTGTAATAAAGTTCTTAAACACTATTTATTCATGGTTATATTCTGAATTCAGTTTGTGGATTACATGTGTATGTGTGATGAACATCCTGGGCACACATATGCATTCACTTGGTTCTATTTTCGGAACCGGGTGTCACAGATTGGTACCAGAGCCATGTTGACAGTAAGACGCAAGCCTAGGTAGAATAGACACTCTAAAACACATAGAATTCTGGTCCAACAGAATGGAAGGAGGAAACATATCCAAGGATCTCAAAGAATTTCTGGATTGCTGCAGCTTATACCCGGAATATCTTCTCAAGAAAGTCCCTCGTCTCGGACATGAAGAGTGGAAGGCTGAGGTAACCATCCTATCTAACGGTAGGGTTGTCACATGGCACTTCGCACCCACATGGAGAGCTACAAGGGCAGAAGCTATTGATGATGCTGCATGGATGCACTCACCAGACTATGCTACGCTTTTCGTGAGCAGCTTGAGAACACTACTTTTGGGCTGCACCCGTATCGGAAGAGTGGTGCAAGGGAGATCATTGGACATCATGGAGGAGCTCTTTCCAACCCACAAGCTGCTGATAAGTCTCAGAGGTTGCTCGTGGAGTTAGGAAACCGCTATGCAAGCGCACAAGAAGAGATCCTTTACCTCCGCAAGAAGCTGTATTTGCTGGAGAAACAAAAGGAGAATCGTGCCAACGCGGGAGCAAATGGAGCACCAGCGTCATCTATCCCTACATGACTGCCGACTCACCACGGCGTGCACCCATGTATGGACCACCCCCGTCACACGGCGAGAACAGCACTGGTTCTCACGATTAAATTTTGGTTTCCATTGAATAAATCTCTAGTAGGAATGTTTAGATCGTAGTAAGTCAAATAAGAGTGGCGTGCAGAAATTTTTTATGATGATTGCTTGTGTTTGTGTGCTGGTGTGAGTTGTGGGACGCTTCGGCAAATGTCCACATCCACACATAGTAGAGAGATGTGAGATGCTTCGGCACGTGTTCACATCCTCATACAGGCTGAAATTAATAAAAGAAGTTGATTAGTTCATACACCTTGATGCATATAGTTGGGAAATCACTTCTTTCAATTCTGAATTCTATTCCGAGAGTAAGCATTAAAATAAGGGGGGTAGACTTTCTTGCCAACCTTATCGTCTTGGATTCCTAAAGGATTGACATAATACTTGGAATGGACTGGTTAAGCAAGCACAACGGAGTGATTCAATGTGCTTAGAGGATCGTGCAGTTGACAAGTGAGCACGGTACTCGTATTGAGTTCGAGGCAGCCCAACGTACAACCGAGAAGGCAGTGCTGAACCATATCGAAGAGGCGACATTGGAAAGCATTCCGTTAGTTCAAGAATATTCAGATGTGTTCCCGAAAGAACTTCCAGGTATGCCACCTGACCGGGACATTTAATTTGCCATTGATTTAGTACCTGGAACTGCACCTATAGCCAAGAGGCCATATAGGATGCCCGCTAATGAACTAGTGGAGCTCAAGAAGCAAATTCAGGAGCACCTAGGAAAGTGTTTTATAAGCCCAAGCTCGTCACCGTGGGGATCCCCCGTGCTCTTCGTAGACAATAAGGATGGGACCCAAAGGACGTGTGTGGATTATAGGTCTCTCAATGAGGTGACGATCAAGAATAAATACCCGCTGCCCCGCCTTGAGGACCTGTTCGATCAAATGAAAGGTGCCCAAATTTTCTCCAAGATTGATCTTAGGTCGGGATACTTCCAGCTGAAGATTAAACCCTCCGACATACGCAAGACTGCATTTCGAACACGGTATGGTTCGTATGAGTATACCGTTATGTCTTTTGGGTTAACGAATGCACCCGCATACTTTATGTACCTCATGAATAAGGTCTTCATGGAGTACTTGGACAAATTCGTCATGGTTTTCATCGACGATATCATGGTGTATTCAAAGAGCGAGGAAGAACATGAAGAACACTTGAGATTGACTTTGAAGAAACTGCGAGAGCATCAATTGTATGCTAAGTTCAGCAAGTGTCAATTTTGGCTAAAGGAGATATCGTTCCTAGGCCACATCATATCCGAAGGAGTATCGGTTGATCCCGGGAAAGTGAGAGATGTTTTGAAGTGGAACCAACTGCAGAATTTGAGGGATATCCGGAGTTTCCTTGGGATGGCTGGATACTACTGCCGGTTCATCAAGAATTTCTCTAAAATAGCGAAGCCTATGACTAAATTGCTGATGAAAGGGAAAGCATTTCAGTGGACACAAGCATGTCAAGACAACTTTGAGGAGCTAAAGAAGAGATTTACAACAGCACCGGTTTTGGTATTGCTGGACGTGAGCAAGAGTTTTAATATATATTCATCAAGACAAGGGCTTGGATGTGTGCTCATGCAAGGAGGCCAAGTGGTAGCCTATGCATCGAGACAACTAAAGAAACATGAGCTGAATTACCCTACACACGACCTGGAACTTGCAGCCGTGGTACATGCCTTGAAGATTTGGAGGCATTATATCCTTGGCCACCGATGTGTGATCTATACGGATCACAAAAGCCTCAAGTATATATTCACGCAAACAGATCTAAATTTGAGGCAACGTCGATGGTTGGAACTCATCAAGGATTATGATGTTGGAATCAACTATCACCCCGGAAAGGCCCATGTAGTAGCTGATGCGTTGAGCCGAAAAGGAGCATGTCATCAACTCATGGTTCGGGAGCTGCCACCCGAGATGCGTAGGGAGTTTGAACGGTTGCATCTCGGATTCTTGAACGAGATGGAGGTGATCGAACTGAACTCAACGCTGGAACAAGAGATACGAGATGGCCAAGCAACGGATGAGGAAATCAAGGAAATTAAGGAAAGAATCCGATAAGGCATAGAAAAGGATTTCAAGGAAGATGAGAGAGGCACGCTGTGGTTAGGGAAAAGGATTTGTGTGCCTAACATGAAGCACATCCGCGACACGATACTAAAGGAGGCACATGACTCACCTTATTCCATACACCACGGCTGTACAAAGATGTACAAGGACCTGAAAACATGCTATTGGTGGGATGGCATGAAAAGGGATATTGCTGAATATGTTGCCCTATGTGACACGTGCCAACGAGTGAAGGACAAACATCAAAGACCCGCTGGATTGTTGCAGCCGTTAAAAGTACCTGAGTGGAAGTGGGAAGACATCAGCATGGATTTCATTGTCGGATTGCCACGTACTCAGTCCGGCTACGACTCCATTTGAGTTATCATGGACCCATTGACGAAAACAGTCCATTTCCTTCCTGTTAGAACCAAGTACACCGTTGCACAACTAGCTGAGCTGTATATAGAGCAAATCATGTGTCATCATGGAGTTCCGAAGAGGATAGTTTCAGATCGAGGTTCTCAATTTACCTCTAGGTTCTGGAAGAAGCTGCATGAAGCCATGGGTACACGGTTGAATTTCGGCTCCGCATATCACCCGCAAACCGTCTGGCAAACTGAGAGAACAAATCAGATTTTGGAAGACATGTTGAGAGCTTGCGCCTTGAAACATGGGCGTAGTTGGGATAAGAGCTTGCCATATGCTGAATCGTCATACAACAACAGCTACCAAGCCAGCTTGAAGATGTCACCTTTCGAAGGATTATGGTGGACGGTGTAGGACACCACTGTTCTGGAATGAGACTGGAGAAAGCCAAGTATTCGGACCCGAAGTGCTGCAAGACGCTGAAAAGTAGGTCCAAACGATATGTGAAAACTTGAAGGAAGCTCAGTCACAACAAAAGAGTTATGTGGACAATAGGCAAAGAAGATTGACCTTCGAAGTGGGAGACTTCATGTACCTTAAGGTGTCGCCTATCCGAGGCAAACAACGGTTCAATGTCAAAGGCAAATTAGCACCTCGATACATCGGGCCATTCAAGATTTTGGGCAAGCAAGGAGAGGTAGCCTATCAACTAGAGCTGCCAACGCACCTCTCAGATGTGCATGACGTGGTTCACGTATCTCAGCTCGAGAAATGCTTAAGAGTACCGGAAGAACAAGTACCGATGGATGAGCTAGAGCTTCAAGAGGATCTGACCTACGCGGAACACCCCATCAAAGTTTTGGACGTAAAGAAGAGGGTCACGAGAAACAAAGTGATCCGTTGGTGCAAGGTACAATTGAGCCATCACATGGAAGCCGAAACTACATGGGAACGTGAGGAAGATCTCAAGGCGGAATTCCATCATCTTTTCTCCACTCTATCGAATCTCGAGGGCGAGATTTATTTTAAGGGGGTAGGTTTGTAACACCCTCAATTTCACTACCATGCATTTTATACATTTTTCGTGTGGAGAAGCATTTAAAAAGAAGTAGAAATGGAGAAAGAACCATAGAAATGGAGAAAGAACCATAGAAATGGAGAAGGGATTATAGAAATGGAGAAGGGAATATAGAAATGGAGAAAGGGACATAGAAATGGAGAGAAATGGAAATAAGATAGCTGAATTGAGCCATTTCAAATTTTCCCAAAAATTCAAATCCTCCGCAAATTCCCCAAAGGG
Organism: Neostapfia colusana; assembly: GCA_030760725.1. NCBI lineage: Eukaryota > Viridiplantae > Streptophyta > Magnoliopsida > Poales > Poaceae > Neostapfia > Neostapfia colusana. Next base: position 90,070,948 of record JASWHV010000002.1, on the reverse strand, counting down.
GGAATTTCCCCCACATTTGGGGGGACTTGCCCCCATATTGGCAGTAGCCCTAGAGGGGGGAAACTCTAGTACTCTTTGGTGAAGTCCCCACCTCTAGGACTCTTTGGTTAAGTCCCCCACCTCTAGGACTCTTTGTCCCCCACCCCTAGGACTCTTTGGTTGAGTCCCTACCTTTAGGACTCTTTGTTTCCACCCCTAGGACTCTTTGGTTGAGTCCCATACTTCTAGGACACTTTGTTTCCACCCCTAGGACTTTGGTTGAGTCCCATATGTAACACTCCAAAAATTTGGAAAGTCAAATTCAAATCAAATGGACGTAAAGCATGTTGAAAAGAAATTGAAATTCAAACCAGAATTTCAATTTGAAGGAAAAATGGAAAAGAAAAGGGAAAGAAAAAGAAAACTGGCCACTGGGCCGAAACCCACCGAGCCAGCCCAACCGGCCCGCGCTCCTTCCCCCTCACCTTCCACTAACCCACTGGCCCCACTTGGCAGAACCGTCTTCCTCCAACCGCCACTGCTCTTTTCCCGCGCCGAGCCCCTCGCGCCCGCTGCCTCCGAATTCCGCGCATGCACGCCCACGATCTCCGGCCCCGCTCGGTTGAGCACGATCTCAACAGACCCCCCCCCCCTGTCCATTTAAATGCGAAGATCTCGTCCGTTTTCCTCCTCGCTCGATCGGTTCCTCTCTCGGTGAGTACCGCCACCGCTGATCCCCGAAATTCCTCCTAACCGCCCTCACATCTCTGCAGCACTGTGCACAAGCCGTAGACGCTAACTCCGGGGAGAAACGTCGCCGGAAGCAACCCTCTCGACGCTCGCCGGTAAGAAGTTGCCGCCGGTCGCCAGTGAAACCCTCAAATTTCGCTGTTTCGATCCAAACTGAATCTCGGTGCCTCATCTCCAGACCACAGCCCATCTCGACGACAAGGAAACCCTGAAGGAAAAAGGCTCAGATGCCCTGCCGACGAAGCTCGCCGACAATAGCCACTGACCGCCATCACCGACCACCCTTCGGCCATTTCGGGATCACGAACAGCCCACTGGTGAGCTCCCCTACCTCCCCTCTCCCGTTTTACACCGAGAAGTCTGAGCCTCAGCGTGTGTAGACGAAGAATCAAAGCACGCCGGTGAGAGAACCGCCTCCATCGCCGAGCGCCACCGAGCGCAGCACTACCCCCCCCCCCCCGGTTAGGGCGACGGGGCCCTCTGTGCCCCGTCCATTTTAAATCGTGCGGACGAGAACAGAAGCCCCGTACCCCTTCGGCGATTTAATCTGAAACACTCACTTTAAATCCGATGGCCCACGTTTGAAATCCCTATTCCTGCCGGAAATCTTACGCGCTACCCCCTGGGGCTCTCGGAAAACACGAGCTAATCCCAGGATCTTCTGATCTAGCCCCTGGACTTCCTGAAAACTATGCGAACACGTGTATAATGCTGATCTAGCCCCTGAATAATTAGAAAATTAGGAAAACTTTCTGTTTTGCATAATTAGACCCTTGAAATTTAAGAAAAAAAAAAGATTTTGAACCCTGCAGTGGTGTGTATTTGCACTTCAGTCCCTGTAGAACACCTGATTTAAGAAATAAAACATTTGAATATGATTTAAATTCAAATAGGGGTGCAAACACGTATGTAAATTCAGTTTAAATTGTCATAGCCCTTTGAAAACTTGTAGAACAGTTTGAAATCTGAATTTAGACAGAAAATGAATTCTGAAAATGCAATATAGTTTCTGTTTTTATTTATGAAATTCACTTTTTAGGCATAGAATTAAATATAAAGGTATAAAAAATAACAAACACATAGGAAATGTTCATATAAGGTTTTGAACATAAGATTTCAATTTGAAAAGTTGATTAGAAAGTCTGGAATTCTGTTTAAGGTTGGAATATACACTTCTATGCAAGTTTAGTAGCTAAAAAGTGTGATATTTCGTGTAAATTTACAATTCATTTTAGGTGTCCACTTAAAATCTGAATATCAAATTTAGAAACAATATATGAGTTAAAAAGTGTATGTAAGCATAGGAACAACCCATCTAGTGTGGATTTGGCTAAAAACAAGGTTCAGATGTGATATATATGCACACATACACACCAGATTTTGTTTAATATGTTGTAGGAAAGTAAAAAAAGAAGAATTTCACCATGAGACACCCAAGAGGATTATACATATGTAGACCTTCTTAATTTTGGGCTAAATAAATAATGTGAAGCAATGTGTATGTAGGTATGACTTGCATGATGAGTATGTGTGGATGATTGTTTATGAAATGTTATTTTCTTTTTGCTATGTGTATATTGGCATGAGTAGAACCAGCCCCAGAGCCGGTTCTCAACTTCCAGGAGCAAGACTTCTCGTTACCCGAGCAGCAGGAAGAAGCAAGTGTCCTTGACCACTTTGATCCTAAGCTAGGATGTGTAGTTAGAGTTAATTGCATTGTCAATTGAATCATGAAACCCATGTTAGGAAGTTTTCCTAGATTTTCATTATCTTTCTTCCTTGTAGCCTGGGTTGGGAGTTATTTTATTATGTCATTTATTTATGCTACTCACGCTTAGCCATGCTTAGAATGGGATAAATGTGATATGAGATCATCACCTTGATTATTTACCCTTGAATGGAATATTATGAATTATGTTAGAGGTAGGAATCTAGGCAAGCTGGATGCTTTGGTTGGTGCTGCATGCACGAGACTCGGGTTTGTGTTTAGTGCTTGTCTGGATTCTATGGACCGGTTCATGGAGCATGTAACTTGGCTTTACCGTGCCAACCACATGCTGAGATGAGGCAGCTTGGCCAATTAATTAGATGTATTTCCAACGTAGTGTGGGTGTTTGGATGGTGCGGGGAATAGGTGTCAGCTGGACTACCATAGGAACCGCAAGGCTCAAGAGGGGACCACTACAGCGGGGGTTGGAGCCTCCTGGATGCTGTTAGGGGTGAAACCTTAGTGGGCTCATACTCGTCGGGAATCCCTTTGTAAAGGCCTCGTAGTGATCTCCTGGCCACACACCTGGGAAGTGTGAACGTGGTTCGCGGCCACAGGCAAAATGGAGGTTTTTAGGCTACCCAACAACGGGGGATGAAATCACTACATGTGGGTACAGTGGTGCAAACTCTGCAGAGTCAAAAACTGGCATGATAACTGTGCTCACGATCAAGAGCGGCTTGGACTTATTCATGATTAGATGATGATGAATGGAGAGGTTGAGGATGTTAAGCGGGGATCTTAATAATGGGATTGGTTGTATGGGATTGGGACCACTTTACTTGCGTAGTAATGTAGGTGCTTAATAAGCTTAGGAGATAGGTATTAATTGCGTAGTGCTTTAACCATGTGTTTAGCCTTTCCTTGTTCTAGCCTGTATCACATAGATTTCCTATACTTGCTGAGTACCAATGATACTCAAGCTTTCTTTTCATTGGTTTTACTTGCTGCTCAAGCCAAAGAAATGAAGTGGTGTACAACAATGAAGTCTTTGGTCCCGAAGAAGGGTTTTAGGTTCACGGAGTCCCCCGGGCAACGCCTATGACGGAGCCCACAAGACCTTATTCCCGCTGCTCTATTTATTTACATGTTATGAACATTTTATCGTCCTTCAAGACGCTATGTAAGACTTATTTGTATTCGAAGACCTGGCTTGTAATATCATGATGTTTCACTATTTGTCGTCACATGTATGAGAAAATGATCCTGGCATACATGTGGGAATCACTTGGTTGTTCTTCGGAAAAACCGGGTGTGACAGAAGTGGTATCAGAGCCCAGGTTGCCCGTAGGAACGTGAACCTAGGTAGAAATGGACATGTTTAAGGACATTATGTTCTTAAAAACTATTTTATAAATGTGTGGGGTAAAAGTGTTAGTTAATATTGTTCCTCTATTTGTTCATCTTGTCTTAACTATTATTCAAAATACAGTTTTTAATTGATTATTGTCTAACTTGAATTTTAAGTGTTTTATGCTTTAGATGGTTCGCATGATCCACATCGCTCCAAGTCCACCGGAAAGAGAGTCCCTATAGCTGCACCTGCTTTGAGGAAGGAGAACCACCCTGTGACGTACCACTCTCACGGGTTGGGTGTAGGGAGCTTGCTGCGCCGTCTTCGACGTATGCTCCACACTGCTGGCAACATCGGCAAGCTGCTCATACACTACAGCTCCAACAAGACCATCCACGCAGAGCGCGAAGAGTGTAGCTCAGAGATGAGGATCTTCCACGATAACAGGTTGCTCAAGATCCACCACTTCCAAGCTTGTCGGTCGACTCAGGCCGATGCTGAGAAGGATGTCACTTGGGAGGCCATTACCTGTCAGAGTTACATCAACCATGGCCACCTGGATAGAACTGAGTATATGTATGTTCTCCAGCGCGAGAGGCACCGCGGAGTACAAGTACCCGCCGGTCTAGGAGGGGAGTACTTACGACCACATGGACATGTGCTTGGAGGATGCAGCTATGCTCAGCACTAGGCTGCAGGAGTGCCAGCAGGAGCTTCAGGATATCCGTGACACCCTGAAGGAGACTGAGGCTGTATTCCGCGCTAGCTTGAGGGCGGGGGAGAGACGAGATCGGAATGAGCTGTGTGTTTCAGAGAATGACTCCTAGACTCCTAATTCCCCAGACCGCAGGGCGAACAAGCGCCTCACACTTCTCCACCAGTCGCTTCCCCACCTAGAGCGGAGTCAGGGGGCAGCCACAATGAAGATGAAGACCCCGACGAGCCAGCGCAGTGATGCGAGCCGTATAGAGTCATTTCCCTTAATCTAGTGTTTCATCGAGTAGTCGCGTCAAGAACCTATTTATTTGCTTATTAATGTTTGGTGTGTGACGTGAGTTGTGGAAGCCATGGGCACTTGTCCACAACCTCGTCTTTATGTTTGCATTTGCTTTCGTGTGAGACTTTATAATGAGTAGTTGCATTTGTTTTCGTATTAGACATGGTGATTGAAAGTTTATGTGAAATTTTCTGAGTTGTCTAAATCTTTAATGTTCCAAAAGTTTAAATTTATGCAACCTGCATGGGAAGTTAATATGTAATGATTAAGTTGATATTTGGTTAATCATGATAGATGGCCGGAAGAGGAAGAGTTCGTGGTGCCAACCACAACAACAACAATGAGGCTGCCAACCCTCCCATTCCTGGATGTCAAGGCAGGGGTGGTCGCCGAGGAGGGGCTGATCCCATTTGCCAAATGCTCAACAACCAAAATCAGCTCATCCAAAATTAGACTCAAGTGGTGGCCAACTTACATCAAGATCCACCCCCACAGGCTGCACCACGTCAGCCAAGGTTGAGTGAGTTTCTAGGAACCCAACCCCCCCAGATTTGCAAGCGCTGCTGAACCTTGGAGGCAGATGATTGGTTAAAGACCATTGGGAACAAGATGAGGGTCATACAATGTCAAGGGCATGAGAGGGTGCTGTTTGCCTCTCACCAACTGCATGGACCCACTGCCGACTGGTGGACTGCCTACGTAGCAGCCCGCGGTGACCCCGAGAACATAACTTGGGAGGAGTTCAAGCGCAGCTTCCGCAATCACTACATACCAAGGGGAGAACTCAAGAACAAGAAGGAGTTCCTCGGACTCCAACAGGGCAACATGACAGTAAGGGAGTACCTCACCAAGTTCACTCAGTTGTCCCGCTATGCACCAAGGGACGTTGAAACCGATGAGCAGAAACAGGACTGCTTTATGGAAGGGCTCACCATGGAGATGCAATGTGCAATATCCTCCAACGAATATGATAGCTTCCAGAAGATGGTGGATAGGGCATTTGTTGTGGAGAGGAAGATGAAGGCCCTGGAAAATGAACACAAGAGAAAGATGGGATGGCCATATCAAGCATCAAGCAGTAACACATGCCCACGTCTTGTGCAGCAGCCTGAAGGGTAGATGAGCCATGCCGTGGTAACCTACTCTGCACCGAGAGGTTACAACCCAAATTTCAGGCCTCCATCAGCATAGGTACAACCGCAGCGCCAGTTTCTGTAGCAGTCACGTCCTGCTTATCAACCTCGACCAGCAGGGCAAGTGCCACAAAACCAACCCCAGGACAACAAAGGTCAGGCACCTAAAGTTGGGGTGCAATGCTTCATTTGTGGTGAAGTGGGGCACTATGCTCACAAGTGCCCGAAGAAGAAGCCTATGCAGCCACAGCAGCAGAACCTGGTGCGTGGAAGGGTGAACCACATGACTATGGAAGAAGCGCAAGAGGAACCCAATGTGGTGATTGGTAAGTTTCCTACAAATTCCCACATTGCGACCATTTTGTTAGATTCTGGTGCTACCCATTCGTTCATTGCTCAAGGATTTGTTAAGAAGCATGATCTAGCAACAACACAAATGAACCATATGTTAGCGGTGAACTCTCTAGGGGGAATAAGAAAAAGACAAGTATGCCCTAAAGTGAGTCTAGACATTAATGGGGTAGTATTTACTGCAAACCTCATAGTGATAAACTCACAAGGGATAGATATTATTTTGGGTATGGACTGGTTGACCAAACATAAAGGCATTATCGATTGTACGACTAGAACGGTGGATCTAACTCATACTAGTGGCACCAAAGTTAAGTTCATAGCCGTCCAAGAACCTAGGAGGGACATTAAACTCAATAAAGTGGACGTGGAACTTGAAGAGATAAGGGTAATCAAGGAGTATCCAGATGTTTTTCCTGAGGAGTTATCAGGTATGCCCCCAGATCGTGAAGTGGAATTCATGATTGAACTAATGCCTGGAACAGCCCCGATATATAAGAGGCCTTACCGGATGGATTTCAAACAACTAGAAGAGCTCAAAGAATATATCCGAGAATTGACAGAAAAAGGGTACATTCGTCCTAGTTCCTCACCTTGGGGAGCTCCAGTGATATTCGTGCCCAAGAAGGATGGAACCCAAAGGTTGTGCGTAGACTACCGTGCACTAAATGAGGTAACCATCAAGAACAAGTATCCGTTGCCTCGCATTGAAAACTTGTTCGATCAGTTGAGAGGGGCATGTGTGTTCTCAAAAATTAATCTCAGATTGGGATATCACCAACTGAAGATAAGATCATCCGATATTCCCAAGACAACTTTCGTCTCTCGGTACGGGCTGTATGAATAAACAGTCATGCTATTCGGGCTAACCAATGCCCCGCATACTTCATGTACCTCATGAACAAGGTATTCATGGAATACATGGACAAGTTTGTGGTGGTTTTCATTGATGACATTCTCATTTTCTCCAAAGATGAAGAAGAACATGAGAAACATCTAAGATTGGTGTTGCAAAAATTGAGAGAACACCAACTATATGCCAAGCTAAGTAAGTGTGAGTTTTGGTTGAAGAGAGTCCCCTTCCTAGGACACATAATCTCGGAAGGAGGAATATCCGTGGATCCCGCCAAGATCGTGGATGTGCAGAAGTGGAAGACCCCTGAAAGTGTCGGGGAAATCCGGAGCTTCTTAGGCTTGGCTGGATACTACCAACGATTTATTGTGGGGTTTTCCAAGATCTCAAGGCCCCTCACCAAGATGTTAGAGAAGGGAATCACATTTACATGGACACCGGAGTGTGAGGCGAGTTTTCAGGAGTTGAAGAAAAGATTGACAACAGCCCCAGTGCTAGTTATGTCGGACATGCAGAAAAATTTTTCAGTATATTGTGATACTTCTGGACACGGATTGGGATGTGTCCTCATGCAAGATGGGCATGTCGTGGCATATGCTTCCAGGCAGCTTCGAAAACACGAGAAGAACTATCCTATCCATAACCTAGAGCTAGCCGCAGTGGTCCACGCGTTGAAACTTTGGAGGCACTATTTAATGGAAAAGAGGACAGAGGTATATACTAACCATAAAAGTTTGAAGTACATTTTCACACAACTAGATCTTAACCTCAGGCAAAGAGGATGGTTAGAGCTGATCAACGACTTTGATGTGGGTATCAACTATCATCCGGGAAAAGCAAACGTCGTGGCAGAAGCTTTAAGCCGAAAGATACATTTCAACATGTTGAGCTCAAATGACACACCTACAGAATTACGTGAGGAATTCGCAAGACTCAATTTGTGTCTGGTGAATAAATGTGAGGCCATCGCAATGGAAGTGGACTCCACATTGGAGCAGGACATACGCAACGGTCAGCAGGATGATGACAAAATCCAGGAGATCAAAAGACTCATCAAAGAGAATAAAGCTCCTGGGTTTAGGGAGGATGAACAAGGTACGGTATGGCATGGAAAAAGAATATGTGTGCCTGAGGTAAAGGATGATGAGGACATCACAACAGTGGATACTCACATTGATATACAAGGACCAATCACAAGAGCACGAGCACGGTTACTAAATCAGCAGATGAACTCGTTCCTAACTTCCTACCCATGTGAGTATGAGAATGGATTGCTATTTAATGATTTAATTGTTATTAGGAACCATGGACATGATCAACAAGTAAAGGGAGGAGGATTTGGGGACGTGGAGAACCAGATGGGACATCCACAAGTTGATGGAAACAGTCGCCAACTCGGACTCGAGTTCAACTCGTAGTCCAAGAGCAATCCATCTTATAATGGACGCCCAAGATGCATACAGACTCCGTTTTCAACGTTCTACATATGCATAGAAAGATGAGAAGATAAACTTTCCAATGCTTCTGGTCCCACATTAAAATCCGCAGGGAGTAATTGGGAATTGTCGAAACAATTTGAATTCAGAGTTCTGTCCGGTGCTGCGCCACCGTATTGGGCTTTTGGGCCTTGTATCCCGTATGAGTCCATTAGGGACGCGTCTAAGGGTCTTATAGCCGAACCATAGCCTTTAAATACTGTAGGCGCCAGCCATATTCGGTGGGTTTTGCTTAGATTAAACAATTTCGTTGTTTTACGGTTTGTGAGACCCCAAATTCGCAATTTCAGATTGCATCTTCATCGTTCTTGTTTGTGTTCGCGGTTGCACCTGCAGGGATAGCCTTCTTGGTGAGGTCAAGCGTTTGAAGCACGTTTGATAACCAACGGAGCAGGGGTGCAGTGATTGCAGGGGTATTCGGGTCTGCTCGAGTGCCTCGGATCATCAACGTCGAGATCTCCACTTCAATCAACCTACCTTTCGGAATATCGGGCCTAAACTACTCATCAATTGGTATCAGTTTTCAGATTGCCCGTGAGGTACTTTGATTTGCCACTAGATTAGTTTTGTTTTTCATACCTAGAGTCCACAGAAAAAGCCACAAAAAAACATATCGTGTTTACCGATTCCTAGACCATAGTGCCTGCAAGTTTCGTTTTTCAGTTTGCATTGTTGAGTTTGCATTCGTGTGGTCGAGTCTTGTTGCTGGTTTAGCTTTGTGTTTTTTGGGTCATAGTTATCATTTTTTCTTCCTTGTTTTTCTTGATGCTCCCCTATTCCACAATCCCTAAACAACAAACCGATCCACCACGATCATCGGTTTGCCCTAGCTAGCCGCCTTGCGTGAACTCCCGCATCGCCAGCCCTAAAACAGGTGACAAACCATTGTGCCAGTCCTCCATGATTCATCACACAACATCCGATCAGTATCCGTTGCTTAATTCCAATTGTTTTTCACATCCTATTGCGAGATCTGTTTCAAAACCGAGTTCGAATCAACATAAAAAAACAGTAACTCGGATAGCCTACCTTAAAACGGCCATAACTTTTGCATACGAACTCGAAATCGAGCGATTTTTTTAAAATTGATCTACTCAAAATTTCACAACCGATTTTCCGCTGCTTTGCCGCGTTCGGCAAAATTTGTTTGGCCAAATTCCCCTCGGAAGATAGACTATCCGTCCTCCGAAGTTTCAGCACGAATTTTAAAGAATCTTCCTGATTTTCTATAGGCCACATCTTACATCCAATTGAGCTGCAAAGTTGTGTGCTTCCTATTTTCATGCTCACGAATAAACAAAAAATATCAGAAAAATATTTAAAAAAATAGTGAAGAGAGCACAGATATTAAAGCATTGACAACACACACTTGAAAATAGTTGGCCTATACACTTGTGCTGTACTTGTTGGTTATATCTTCCTGATCTTCTATTTGCCTTTCTACTGCCTTGTGTTGTGCTAGGCCTAGAACACTTGTTAACCAGCAACAGTTCCTACATTGAATACTTATTCAACCTTGTTTTGTTGTTAACGATTTTTTCTTATTAGCCACCATATTGTGCCATCTAAGCTCCACTTTTCCTCTTGAGCAGAACAGGTACCTTTGCAATCACTCCACGCTTCATTGGTTCTCACCGTCCACTGTTTACCACCTGCTGTGTCGGTAAGAACACTTGTAAGAATGTGGTAAGATGCTTGAGAGAGAGATAGATTGTTTCCTTCCTTCCACTTTTCACATTACCACTATCCTTTGTAGTTGATAGGGATAACATCTTTTTGTTGTCTTTTATTTACTACTAACAATGGCAGAAGATAAAAGTGATGATGAATGTGTTCAACATGCTGAGTTGCGTGACATGATGAGGGAAATGACATATATGTTCACCAAAACCCACACATCAATAGAGGCGTCATTGACGACCTTGAATCGCCAACTTGCTGATCTTGTTGTTCGGATGGATACTCTTGAGGCGCGGCTGCCTTTCGCTGAAGAACGTGAAGACGGTGCTTATAATATGGAAGATCATAACAATCAACCACGACTTCCACTTTATCTATGAGGTATGGGAGGTAATAATCATTATAATTAAAATGATCGTCATAACAATTTTAATCGCCCTGTTGATGATCCTTTTGCTAAAGTCAAATTTATTATACCCTCTTTTTCTGGTGCTTATGATGCTGAGGCATATCTTGATTGGGAGATGACAGTAGAGCAGAAATTTAATGCCCACCTTGTTCCCGAACAACATAGAGTTCGTCAAGCCACTAGTGAGTTTAAGGATTTTGCTATCATATGGTGGAATGAACTTGTTAAAACTAGAACTGATCCTCCAACATGGGATAGATTAAAGGAAGCTATGTGTGTTCATTTTGTCCCTCCTTCTTTTCAGCGGGACCTTCGCAAAAATTGCTGCGCTTAGACCAAGGTAACATGTCCGTAGAGGAGTATTATCAAGAGTTACAAAAGGGTATGTTGCACTGTGGGGTAGTAGAGGACATGGATGATAAAATATATTGTTTTTATGGGAGGTTGAGGCGTGAAAATCAGGACATTGTTGATTATAAGGAATATGATACTGTTAACAGATTATTTCAGCTGGCTATGTTGGCAAGAAAAAGAATTGCAGGACCGCCAACAGCAGCAGCAACAACACATGAGGAGCACCTTCACACCGCGTTCGACATCTACACCATCGAAAACAGCACCATCTTTGAGTTTTCATACAGCCACTACACCATCCAATGGTGGCCAACGAACTTCACCTACTGCTCCACTTCCTCGCGCGCCGGAGGGCAGCAAGACGACACCATTCAAGCCTATGTCTTCCACTCCTTCCACGAGTCGAACTTCCGACATTAAGTGTCACCGCTGCCAGGGAGTTGGTCATATGATGAAAGATTGCTCTAGCAAACGAGCATACATAGCACGAGATGGTGATGGGTATGATAGTACTTCGGATGTTGAAGATGAATATTCTCTTGCTACTAATGTTGCAGGACCAAAAGATGACCACTATTGCACAGATGAAGAGGTACTTGGTACTGCAGCAAGGGAAAATTATAGAAGCATAATTGTGCAGCATGCTTTGAGCTCCAAAGTTGAGGAGGATGACAAGCTACAATGACACAATCTTTTTCACATGTTTCTCATTGTCAAGGACTGCCGTGTACACACTATAATTGTTGGAGGCAGCTGCAATAACTTGGTGAACATGGATGTGGTCAAGAAACTTGGGTTGACAACAAGACCACACCCTCATCCATACCACATTCAGTGGTTCAACAACAGAGGTAAGGTTAGGGTAACACAAACAGCGAGAGTACATTTTTCGATTGGTTCTTACCATGATTTTGCTGATTTTGATGCCGTACCTATGGATGCTTGTTCTCTTTTGTTGGGACGTCCTTGGGAATTTGATACGGATGCTATTCATCATGGTAGAACTAATAAATATACTTTGATGCATAAAGGAAAGAAAATCACTTTGCTTCCTACGACTCCTTCTGAAATTGTGCATTTGGAGAAAAGTAAAACACGTGATGATAAGGCAACAAAATCACTAGACTCTGAAAAACAGCAAGTAATTAAGTTAAAATCACCTTCGTTGCTCACAACTAAATCTGACCTTGCTGATTTATTTAATACCAAGGGGATGTACTATACTTTAGTATGCAAAGAAGCCATGTTTTCACTTCATGAAGTGTCCATTGCATTGACCCCTGCTGTTGCTAACCTTTTGCAGGATTTTGCGGATGTGTTTCCCCCTGAGATACCCCCTGGATTACCACCTATGAGGGGCATTGAACATAAGATCGACTTGATTCCAGGGGTAAGTTTGCCAAATCGTGCAGCGTACAGGGTGAATCCGGAAGAGACAAGGGAAATTCAGTGACAAGTTCAAGATCTTTTGAACCGCGGGTATATTCGTGAAAGCCTTAGTCCTTGTTTTGTTCCTGTTCTTTTGGTTACTAAGAAAGATGGTAGCTGGCGCATGTGTGTTGATTGTAGAGCGATTAATAACATCACCATTCGATATCGTTCTCCTATTCCTCGCTTAGATGACATGCTTGATGAATTGAGTGGTGCTATTATTTTCACAAAAATTGACTTGCATAGTGGTTACCACCAAATTAGAATGGCACTAGGAGATGAATGGAAAACTGCATTTAAAACCATGTTTGGACTTTATGAGTGGCTAGTCATGCCTTTTGGTTTAACTAATGCACCTAGCACTTTTATGCGATTAATGAACGAGGTTTTACGTGCTTTTATTGGAAAATTTGCGGTGGTTTACTTCGATGATATCCTCATTTACAGCAAGTCATATGACGAACATCTTGATCATTTGCATGCTGTTTTCTGTGTCTTGAGAGATGCACGTTTGTTTGGTAACCTGAAAAGTGTGTCTTTTGCACCAATCGAGTTTCGTTTCTTGGATATGTTGTTTCATCACAGGGAATTGAGATGGATGAGGCAAAAATTGTGGCGATCACTAGCTGGCCAACTCCATCGACCGTCACGCAGGTGCGTAGTTTTCTTGGTCTTGCAGGTTCTTATCGACGCTTTGTGCGGGATTTCAGCACCATTGCAGCACCTCTCCATGAACTAAAGAAGAAGGGAGTGCCATTTCGATGGGGCGAACAGCAGCAACAAGCTTTTGATGTTCTCAAATCAAAGCTAACACAAGCACCATTGCTACAACTTCCTGATTTTGACAAGACATTTGAGCTAGAATGTGATGCAAGCGGCATTGGTATTGGAGGTGTTCTCATACAAGGAGGTAAATCCATTGCATTCTTTAGTCAAAAATTGCATGGTCCTTCTCTGAATTATTCTACTTATGATAAAGAATTGTATGCCTTAGTGTGAGTTCTACAAACTTGGCAACATAACCTTTGGTCTAAGGAGTTCGTCATACATTCCGATCATGAATTTTGAAGTATCTTAAGTGTCAAACCATTCTGAATAAACGACATGCTAAATGGATTGAGTTCATTGAATCGTTTCCATACATCATTAAGCATGAGAAAGGGAAGGAGAGTGTTATTGCAGATGCATTAGCTAGACGTTATACCATGCTGTCCCAACTTGATCATAAAATATTTGGTTTGGAAACAATAAAAGGATTATATCCTACTGATTTGGACTTCGAAGATGCTTTTGAAAATTGTAGAGAAGGAAAATCTTGGAATAAATATGTACTACGGGAGGGCCTCCTCTATCGTGCTAACAAGCTATGTGTTCCTGCTAGCTCCGTTCGCCTATTACTTTTGCAGTAAGCACATGGAGGAGGTTTGATGGGACATTTTAGAGTGAAGAAAACTGAGGACGTGCTGGCCACACACTTCTTTTGGCCAAAGATGAGACGTGATGCCGAGCGCTACGTGTCACGATGCACTACTTGCAATAAAGCTAAGTCTCGACTTAACCCACATGGTCTTTATATGCCTCTTCCTGCTCCTAGTGTACCTTGGCAGGATATTTCCATGGATTTTATTTAGGGATTGCCTAGTACTAAGAGGGTGAGGGATAGTATTTTTGTGGTTGTTGATTGTTTCTCCAAAATGGCACATTTTATACCTTGTCATAAGAACGATAATGCCTCACACATTGCTGATTTGTTTATGACGGAAATTATTCGTTTACATGGTGTGTCAAATACCATTGTTTCTGATCGTGATGCAAAAATTTTAAGTCATTTTTGGAGAACTTTGTGGTATAAATTAGGAACCAAGCTGCTATTTTCAACCACATGTCACCCACAAAACGATGGACAAACTGAGGTAGTAAATCGTACTCTATCAACTATGTTGCGGGCTGTTTCAAAAACAAATTTAAAGGGTTGGGAGGATTGTTTACCACATATGGAATTTGCTTACAACAGGTCAGTTCACTCTACTACAAAGGTAAGCCCATTCCAGGTAGTATATGGTTTGAATCCCCGTTCTCCTATTTATTTATTACCTTTGTCTCCTTCTGAAACTATAAATTTGGATGCTACACAACGATGTGAATTCATTCTTAAGATGCATGAAACTACAAAGAAAAATATTGAAAGGATGAATGAGAAGTATAGAATTTCTGGTGGTAAAGGTAAAAAAGAAGTAAAATTTGAACCAGGGGACTTGGTATGGCTACATTTGAGAAAAGAACGATTCCCTCACATGAGAAAATCTAAACTTATGCCACGGGCTGCTGGTCCTTTTAAAATTATTGAAAAGATCAATGACAATGCATATAAGCTTGAGTTGCCTCCTGATTTTGGGGTTAGTCCCACATTTAACATTTCAGATTTACGACCATACTTGGGAGAAGAAGATGATCTTGAGTCGAGGACAACTCCGATTCAAGAGGGGGAGGATGATGAGGACATCACAACAGTGGATACTCACATTGATATACAAGGACCAATCACAAGAGCACGAGCACGGTTACTAAATCAGCAGGTGAACTCGTTCCTAACTTCCAACCCATGTGAGTTTGAGAATGGATTGCTATTTAATGATTTAATTGTTATTAGGAACCATGGACATGATCAACAAGTAAAGGGAGGAGGATTTGGGGATGTGGAAAACCAGATGGGACGTCCACAAGTTGATGGAAACAGTCGCCAACTCGGACTCGAGTTCAACTCGGAGTCCAGGAGCAGTCCATCTTAAAACGGACGCCCAGGATGCATACGGACTCTGTTTTCGATGGTCTACATATGCATGGAAATATAAGAAGATAAACTTTCCAATGCTTCTGGTCCCACATTAAAATTCATCAGAAGTCATTGGGAATTGTCGAAACATGTCGAATTCAATGTTCTGTCCGGTGCTGCGCCATCGTATTGGGCTTTTGGGCCTTGTATCCCATATGAGTCCATTAGGGACGCGTCTAAGGGTCTTATGGACGAACTCTAGCCTTTAAATACTGTAGCCGCCAGCCATATTCGGTGGTTTTGCTTAGATTAAACAATTTCTCTGTTCTAGGGTTTGTGAGACACCAAATTCGCAATTTCAGATTGCATCTTCGTCGTTCTTGCTTGTGTTCTCGGTTGCACCTGCAGGGATAGCCTTCTTGGCGAGGTCAAGCGTGTGAAGCACGGTTGATAACCAATAGAGCAGGGATGTAGTGATTGCAGGGGTATTCGGGTCTGCTCGAGTGCCTCGGATCATCAACACCGAGATCTCCACTTCAATCGACCTACCTTTCGAAAGATCGGGCCTAAACTTCAATTAACACCGAGATCTCCACAGAAGCCCCGTACCCCTTCGGCAATTTAATCTGAATCGCTCACTTTAAATCCGACGGCCCACATTTGAAATCCCGATTCCTGCCGAAAATCTTACGCGCTACCCCCTGGGGCTCCCGGAAAACACAAGCTAACCCTGGGATCTTCTGATCTAGCCCCTGGACTTCCAGAAAACTATGCAAACACGTGTATAATGCTGATCTAGTCCCTGAATAATTAGAAAATTAGGAAAACTTTCTGTTTTGCATAGTTAGACCCCTGAAATTTAAGAAAATAAGATTTTGGACCCGGCAGTGGTGTGTATTTGCACTTCAGTCCCTGTAGAACACCTGATTTAAGAAATTAAACATTTGAATATGATTTAAATTCAAATAGGGGTACAAAAACATATGCAAATTCAGTTTAAATTGTCCTAGCCCTTTGAAAACTTGTAGAACAGTTTGAAATCTGGATTTAGACGGAAAATGAATTCTGAAAATGCAATATAGTTTCTGTTTTTATTTATGAAATTCACTTTTTAGGCATAGAATTAAATATAAAGGTATAGAAAATAACAAACACATAGGAAATGTTCATATAAGGTTTTGAACATAAGATTTTAATTTGAAAAGCTTATTAGAAAGTCTGGAATTCTGTTTAAGGTTGGGATATACACTTTTATGCAAGTTTACTAGCTAAAAAGTGTGATATTTAATATAAAAATTAGTGTAAATTTACAATTTTTTTAGGTGTCCACTTAAAATCTGAATATCAAATTTAGAAACATTATATATGTTAAAAAGTGTATGTATGCATAGGAACAACCATCTAGTGTGGAATTTGGCTAAAAACAAGGTTTAGATGTGATATATATGCACACATACACACCAGATTTTGTTTAATATGTTGTAGGAAACTAAAAAGAAGAATTTCAACATGAGACACCCAAGAGGATTATACATATGTAGACCTTCTTAATTTTAGGCTAAATAAATAATGTGAAGTAATGTGTATGTATGTATGACTTGCATGATGAGTATGTGTGGATGATTGCTTATGAAATGTTATTTTCTTTTTGCTATGTGTATGTTGGCATGAGTAGAACCAGCCCTAGAGCCGGTTCTCAACTTCCAGGGGCAAGACTTCCTGTTGCCCGAGCTGCAGGAAGAAGGCAAGTGTCCTTGACCACTTTGATCCTAAGCTAGGATGTGTAGTTAGAGTTAATTGCATTATAAATTGAATCATGAAACCCATGTTAGCAAGTTTCCCTAGATTTTCATTATCTTGCTTCCTTGTAGCCTGGGTTGGGAGTTATTTTATTATGTCATTTATTTATGCTACTCACTCTTAGCCATACTTAGAATGGATAATGGGATATGAGATCATCACCTTGATTATTTACCCTTGAATGGAATATTATGAATTATGTTAGATGTAGGAATCTAGGCAAGCTGGATGCTTTGGTTGGTGCTGCGTGCACGAGACTCGGGTTTGTGTTTAGTGCTTGCCTGGATTCTAGGACCGGTTCATGGAGCATGAAACTTGGCTTTACCGTGCGAACTACATGCTGAGATGGGGCAGCTTGGCCAATTAATTAGATGTATTTCCAATGTAGTGTGGGTGTTTGGATGGTGCGGGCAATAGGTGTCAGCTGGACTACCATAGGAACCGCAAGGCTCAAGAGGGGACCACTACAGCGGGGGTTGGAGCCTCCTGGATGCTGTTAGGGGTGAAACCTTAGTGGGCTCATACTCGTCAGGAATCCCTTTGTAAAGGCCTCGTATTGATCTCCTGGCCACACACCTGGGAAGTGTCAACGTGGTTCGCGTCCATAGGCAAAATGGAGGTTTTTAGTCCACCGGACAACGGGGGATGAAATCACTACATGTGGGTACAGTGGTGCAAACTCTGCAGAGTCAAAAACTGTTATGACAGCCGTGCTCACGGTCAAGAGCGGCTTGGACTTATTCATAATTAGATGATGATGAATGGCGGGGTTGAGGATGTTAAACTGGGAGCTTAATAATGGGATTGAATGTATGGGATTGGGACCACTTTACTTGCGTAGTAATATAGGTGCTTAATAAGCTAAGGAGATAGGTATTAATTGCGTAGTGCTTTAACCATGTGTTTAGCCTTTCCTTGTTCTAGCCTGCATGACATAAATTTCCCACACTTGCTGAGTACCAATGGTACTCAAGCTTGCTTTTCGTTTGTTTTACTTGTTGCTCGAGCCAAAGAAATGAAGTGGTGTACAACAATGAAAACTTTGGTCCCAAAGAAGGGTTTTAGGTTCACGGAGTCCCCCGGGCAACGCCTGTGACGGAGCCCACAAGACCTTATTTCCGCTATTTTGTTTATTTACATGTTATGAACATTTTATCGTCCTTCGAGACGCTATGTAAGACTTATTTGTATTCGAACACCTGGCTTATAATATCATGATGTTTCACTATTTGTCGTCACATGTATAAGAAAATAATCCTGGCATACATGTGAAAATCACTTGGTTGTTCTTCGGAAAAACCGGGTGTGACACCATACTTCTAGGACTCTTTGTTTCCACCCCTAGGACTCTTTTTTTCCCCTTATAAATATAACCCCACCCCCTGGCCGCACCCCTCTCTTTTCAGGTCACCACCCCTTTGCTGCTGCCTTGGCCGCCGTCAAAACTCTACCCCGCCTCGCCGTCGCCGGAGAAGAAGACCCCTGCTGCCAAGCCCTGGCCGCAGCTCTATTCTTCTCCACAGTAAAACCCCAGCTGCTGCCATTGCAAGGGAAAAAGTCCAGCTGCAAGGAGGAGAGGAGGAAGAAGAGAGGTAGGTCCCCGTTACCCCTCTTACGACATCGCCGTTGTTTCTACGCACCCGTTTTCTTCAGCCCCTTGGAGCAGAAACATTTTGCGTGTGGACAGACAATGTTTTGGCTGATTTTTGATGGCGGAATTGATGTAACACCCCAAAACCTGTTAAAGAGGGGAATTTAAAATTTTTGGACATATTGCATGTGGTGAAGCAATTCAAATTTAAACTGGAATTCAAATTTGAATCAAAACAGAAAAGAAAAGGAAAACGGCCAGTGGGCCGAAACCCACCTCAGCCGGCCCAAAACCCGTGGCTGTTTCCCCCCTCTCCCTCTCTCTGACGCGTGGGGCCTTCGTGTCATCCCCCTCCCCGCGCGCGCCCAACCGCCACGCTACTTCCGCGCCGATCGCCGCTGCCACGCCGATTTTCTTGCTCCGGAGCCGCGATCTCCATCCCACGCGCTGCTGCACATCTAAACCAACCCCCGCCGCCCTCCCTCGCCCATTTAAACGCTGAAATCCGCCCCTTTTTCCTCCCCGATCGGCCGCCTCAGTCCTCGGTGAGAACCGAAGCTCCCGCCGCCGTTTTCCTTCGATTCTCATCCGAATTCGCTGATCTAACGAGCTTGTCGTGTTCCACCGCCGCCGGGGAGTCTTGCAGGTGAAGCAAAACCGGTGTTTTGCGCTCTAGACACAGCTCCGGTGAGCATCGCCACGTTTTCCCCTCGGACCTCGTCTCCGACCGCTTTCCAGGGCCTCCGAGCTCAAGAAAAACCCCGAAGTGAGATCCCATACCTCCCCTCTTCCGTTCTATGCCAAGAGATCCAAGTTTTAGGAAGTATAGACGAAAACCCAAAGTTATCCGGCGAGATCGCCGCCTCCCGCCGCCGCGTGCCGCCGGGCAGCGCCGCCAGCACACGGCCAAGGCGACGTGGCCCCTGAGGCCCATCCATTTTAAATCGTGCGGTCCCGAATAGATCTAACCTGTACCGCTTGGCGTTATAATCTCAGTCGTCTATTTTAAATCCAACGGCCCACGTCAGCCCCGCGTTATAAAGGCCGGGAATCTTACGCGCTACCCGCTGGGGATCTCGAAAAACATGAGCTAGCCCTGGAAACTTCTGATCTAGCCCCTGGACCTTCAGAAATTCATGTAAATTCATTTAAAAATCAGTTTTAGCCCCTGGACTTAATAAAAATTAGGAAAACCTCTCTGTTTTGTGTAATTAGGCACCTGAAAATTTAGGAAATAGTGAAGTAGACCCTGCAGTAGGGTGGATTTGCCCTTTTAGACCCTATAGGGTATTAAATTCAGAAATTGAACATAGGAGTAGAATTTAAATTCAAACGGTAATGTAAACACATGTGCAAATAGAAATGTAAATTTTCCTAGCATTTGGAAGACATTTCGAATGAGTTGAGAACTGATTTTAGGCTGAAATGAAATCTGACTAAGTGCTGTTTATTTTTAGAAATTCATTTTTAGACTAGAAAATAATTCTGAAAATGGGTAAAATAAATTTAATTGGATCCCCACCAGAGAGGAAGTTCAAAGATATTTTATTGAACATTTTAGGTCAGAACCTATTCTGTAGGTGATATGTCTTACCATTTTAATATTAAAGTTCACTTTTAGGCATAGAAAATAAATCTAAAAATATAGGAAATAGGTAGGCATAATTAGAAAATGTTAAATGAGGTCTCCAATTCCAAAAAATTCAAATTAAGATTTTGTAGAAGATCTGAAAACCTATTTGGAGTAGGAAATTTTCTTTCATGCAAATTTTGTGGCTAAGAAGTGTATTAATTAAATATAGAGAATTTGTACAAATTAGAAATTCATATATAGTGTGCAATTAGAAATCTGAATACAAAAGTTAGAAGTAATATATATGTTTAAAAGTGCATGTAGGCCTAAAATCAACACATCTAGGGTAACCACAACACTTAAAAATGTGAATGACTTTCATATGTATGTATGTGTGGTTTGCATGAGTGGAAGTGTGGACTATGGCTTATGGAATGTTGTTTTCTTTTGCTATGTGTGTATTTGGCATGAGTAGAACCAGCCCCAGAGCAGGTTCTCACCTTTCAAGATCAAGACTTTCCATTCCCAGAACAGCAGGAAAAAGGCAAGTGTCCTTGACCACTTTGATCCTATACTAGGATGTGTAGTTAGAATTTAATTGCATTGTCAATTTGGAATATGATGCCCAAGCTAGGAAGTTTCCCTAGATTTTCATTATCTTACTTCCTTGTAGCCTGGGTTGGGATTTATTTTATTATGTCATTTATTTATATACTTATGCTTAGCCATGCTTAGAATGGGATAAGTGGGATATGAGATCATCAACTTATTTACCTTACTCTTGAATGAGATATTATGAGTTATGTAGAGGTAGGGATCGAGGCAAGTTGGATGATTTCGTTGGTGCTGTGTGCACGAGACTCGGGTTTGTGTTTAGTGCTTGCCTGGATCCTAAGGACCGGTTCATGGAGCATGTAACCTGGCTTTACCATGCCAACCACATGCTGAGATGGGGCAGCTTGGCCAATTAATTAGGTGTATCTCCGGCGTAGTATGGGTGTTTGGATGGTGCGGGGAATAGGTGTCAGCTGGACTACCATATGAACCTCAAGGCTCAAGAGGGGGCCACTGCAGCAGGGTTAGAGCCTCTTGTATGCTGTTAGGGGTGAAACCTCAGTGGGCCCACGCTCGTCGGAAATCCCTTTGTAAAGGCCTTGTAGTGATCTCCTGGCTACACACCTCGGAAGTGTGAATGTGGTTCGCAGCCACTGGCATAATGGAGGTTCTTTTAGTCCACCCGGCAACGGGGGATGAAATCACTACATGTGGGTACAGTGGTGCAAACTTTGCAGAGTAAAAAACTGTCATGACAGCCGTGCTCACGGTCAAGAGCGGCTTGGACTTATTCATGATTAGAGGATGATAAATTTGGAAGTTGAGGATGTTAAGCGGGGAGCTTAACATTGGAAATGTTGTTATGGTTACTTAATTTTGATGACGGGTTGGGAGATTGGGACCATTTCACCTATGTAGTAATGTAGGTGCTTTATAAGCTAAGGTGATAGGTATGAATTGCGTAGTGCTTTAACCATGAGTTCAACCTCTCCTTGCTCTAGCCATGCATGACATAATTTTCTCACACTTGCTGAGTACCAACGGTACTCAAGCTTGCTTTTCTGTTGGTTTAAATTGCTGCTCAGGCCAAGAGAATGACGTGGTGTTCAATGACCAAGACTTTGGACACGAAGAAGGATTCTAGGTTCAGGGAGTCCCCCGGGCAACACCTGTGACGGAGCCCACAAGATTTATATTCCGCTGCTGTTTTATTTACATATTATGAACATATTATCGTTCATCGAGACATTATGCTATGTAAGACTTATTTTATAGTCGAACTCTTGGCTTGTAATAAATGATGCTTCACTATTTGTCATCACATGCATGAGAAAATGATCCTGGCATACATGTGATATTCACTCGGTTGCTCTTTGGAGAAACCGGGAGTGACAGAAGTGGTATCATAGCAAAGGTTGCTCGTAGGAACATGGACCTAGGTAGAAATGGACGTGTTTAAGGACCATATTTTCTTAAAAACTATTTTACAAAGGTGTGGGTTGAAAGTGTTATTTAATGGGGTCACTTTATTCATCTTGTCCCAACTTTTATTCAAAATACAATCTTTATTTAATTCTTATCTAACTTAATTTTAAATGCTTTATGTTTTAGATGGTTTGCATGGTCTGCACCGCTCGCAAGTCCACCGGAGGGAGAGTTCCTGTAGCTGCCCTTGCCTTGAGAGAGGAGAACCGTCCGGTGACGTACCACTCCTACGGGTTGGCAGTAGGAGGCTTGTTGCGCCATCTTCGGCGTATGCTCCACGCCGCCGGCAACGTTGGCAAGCTGATCATACACTACAGCTCCACCAGGACCCTCCGTGAGAAGCGTGAAGAATGGAGCTCAGAGATGAGGATTATCCATGAAAACCAGCGGCTCAAGATCCACCGCTCTCCAGCTTGTCGGGCGACTCAGGCCGATGCTGAGAAGGATGTCACCTGGGAGGCCATCACCTGTCAGAGTTACATCAACCGTCGCCACCTAGACAGGACTGAGTACATGTATGTCCTCCAGCGTGAGAGTGGCACCATGGAGTACAAATACCCGCCAGTGCAGCAGGGGACTTCCCACGAGCACATGGACCTGTGCCTGGAGGATGCAGCTATGCTCAGCACTCGACTACAGGAGTGCCAGCAGGAGCTTCAGGATGTTCGTGACACCCTGAAGGAAACTGAGGCGTTGCTTCGCGCCAGCTTGAGGGCGAGAGAAAGAGGAGATGGGAATGAACTTTGTGTCACAGTGAATCACACATGGACTCCTGACTCCCCAGACCGCCGAGCGAGCAAGCGTCGCCACACTCCTACACTAGTAGGTTCCCCACCTAAAGCAGGATCAGACGGCAGCCGCAATGATGAGGAAGACCCCGACGAGCCAGCTCAGTAATACGAGTCGTTTAGAGTCATTTCCCTTATTTCAGCAGGTTATCGAGTAGTCGAGTCTATACCCTATTTATTTGTTTGTTAATATTTGGTGTGTGACGTGAGTTGTGGAAGCCATGGGCATTTGTCCACAACCTCGTCTTTAAGTTTGCTTTGCTTTGGTGTGTGAACCCCTATGAATCAATAGTGCATTTATTTTCGCATGAGATGTGACTCCCAAAGATCTATGTGAAATCTTCAGAAGTTGTTTAAATATTAAGGCCTCTTGGGAAGTTAATACGTAATGATTAAAGTTAACATTAGGTTGGTCATGATAGACGGATGGAAGAGGAAAAGGTCGTGGTGCCAACCCCAACAACAACAACGATGAGGCCGCCAATCCTCACCTTCCTGGAGGGCAAGACAAGGATGATTGCCGTGAAGGAGCTGATCCTATCCACCAAATGCTCGAAAATCAGAATCAGCTCATCCAGAGTTTAACTCAAGTGGTGGCCAACTTGCACCAAGCTCCACCCCCACAAGCTGCACCACGTCAACCAAGGTTGAGTGAGTTTCTGGGAACTCAACCCCCAAAGTTTGCAAGTGCTGCTGAACCTCTGGAGGCAGATGAGTGGCTAAAGACCATAGAGAGCAATATGAGGATCATACAATGCCAAGGGTATGAGAGGGTGCTATTTTCCTCTCACCAATTGCATGGACCTGCTGCTGATTGGTGGACCGCTTACGTGGCTGCCCATCACGACCCTGAGAACATCACTTGGGAAGAGTTCAAGCGTAGTTTCTGCAACCACTACATACCCAGGGGTGAACTCAATAACAAGAGAAAGGAGTTCTTAGGACTGCAGCAAGGCAACATGACTGCGAGGGAATACCTCACCAAGTTCACCCAACTATCCCGTTATGCACCACGGGACATCGAAACCGATGAGCAGAAACATGACTGTTTTGTGGAAGGACTTACCATGGAGATGCAATGTGCAATGTCCTCCAACGAGTGAAAGCTTCCAAAAGATGGTAGACAGAGCGTTTGTCGTGGAGAGGAAGTTGAAGGCCTTGGAGAATGAAAACAAGAGGAAGATGGGATGGTCACACCAAGCATCAAGCAGCAACACACGTCCACGTCTGATGCAGCAACCTGCAGGGCAGATGAGCCGTGCTGTGGTACCCTACCCGACACCAAGAGAGTACAACCCGAACTTCAGACCTCCATCAGCACCAGTACAGCCGCAGCGTCAGTTTGTGCAGCAGCCACGCCCCACTTATAAACCTCAACCAGCAGGACAAGGGCCACAAAACCAACCCCAAGATAACAAAGGCCAGACACCTAAAGTTGGGGTGCAATGCTTCAACTGTGGTGAAGTGGGGCACTACGCTCATAAGTGCACAAAGAAGAAGCCCATTCAGCCACAGCAGCAGAATGTGATGCGAGGACGGGTGAACCACGTGACCATGGAGGAAGCGCAAGAGGCACCTGACATGGTAATTGGTAAGTTTCCTGCAATTTTACACATTGCAACCCTATTGTTCGATTCTGGTGCTACCCACTCGTTCATTGCTCAAGGGTTTGTTAAGAAGCACGATCTAGCAACAACACAAATGAACCATATGTTAGCAGTGAACTCTCTAGGGGGGAAATAAGGACAAGACAAGTGTGCCCCAATGTGAATCTACACATTAATGGGGTAGTATTTACTGCAAACCTCATAGTGATAGACTCACAAGGGATAGATATTATTTTGGGTATGGATTGGTTGACCAAACATAAAGGCATCATCCATTGTTCGACAAGAACGGTGGAACTAACTCACACTAGCGGCACAAAAGTGAAGTTCATAGCCGTGCAAGAACCTAGGAGGGACATTAAACTCAATCAAGTTGAGGTGGAAGTGGAAGAGATAAGGATTATAAGGGAATATCCAGACGTTTTTCCGGAGGAGTTGCCAGGTATGCCTCCCAATCGTGAAGTGGAATTCGCGGTTGAATTAGTACCTGGAACAGCCCCAATATACAAGAGGCCTTATCGGATGGACTCCAAACAACTGGAAGAACTCAAAGAACATATAAGAGAATTGACAGAGAAGGGGTACATTCGTCCTAGTTCCTCACCATGGGGAGCTCCAGTTATATTTGTGCCCAAGAAGGACGGAACCCAAAGGTTATGCGTAGACTATCGTGCGTTGAATGAAGTAACCATCAAGAACAAGTACCCATTACCCCACATTGAAGACTTATTTGATCAGTTGAGGGGAGCTTGTGTGTTCTCAAAAATTGATCTCAGGTCGGGATACCACCAACTGAAGATAAGGCAAACTGACATTCCAAAGACAGCTTTCGTGTCTCGGTACGGGCTGTATGAATACACCGTCATGCCGTTCGGGCTAACTAATGCCCCAGCGTATTTCATGTATCTCATGAACAAGGTATTCAAGGAATATCTGGACAAATTCGTGGTGGTTTTCATTGATGACATTCTCGTCTTCTCCAAAGATGAAGAAGAACATGAGGAACATTTAAGATTGCTGTTGCAAAAGCTGAGAGAACACCAACTATATGCCAAGTTGAGCAAGTGTGAGTTTTGGCTGAAGAGAGTTCCCTTCTTAGGACATATAATCTCGGAGGGAGGAATCTCCGTAGATCCCGCCAAGATCGAGGAGGTGCAGAAGTGGAAGACCCCTAAAAATGTCAGGGAAATTCGAAGCTTCTTAGGGTTGGCTGGGTATTATCGACGGTTCATTGAGGGTTTCTCCAAGATCTCGAGACCCCTCACCAAATTGTTAGAGAAGGGAATCACATTCACATGGACACCCGAGTGTGAGACGAGTTTTCAAGAACTGAAGAAAAGATCGACGACAACCCCAGTACTAGTTATGCCAGATATGCAGAAGAATTTTTCGTTGTACTGCGATGCATCTGGACACGGGTTGGGATGTGTTCTCATGCAAGAGGGGCATGTCGTTGCCTATGCGTCCCGGCAGCTTCGAAAACACGACGCATGACCTAGAGCTAGCCGCAGTGGTCCACGCATTTAAGATTTGGCGGCATTACTTGATGGGAAAGAGGACAAGGATATATACAGATCATAAGAGTTTAAAGTACATTTTCACACAGCCAGATCTCAACCTTAGACAAAGAGACGGTTAGAGCTAATCAACGACTTTGATGTGGGCATCAACTATCATCCTGGGAAAGCGAACGTCGTGGCAGATGCTTTAAGCCAGAAGGTGCACGTCAACATGTTGAGCTTAAGTGACACGCCTACGGAATTGGAGGAAGAGATTGCAAAACTCAATCTATGCCTGGTGAAGAATGGTGAGGCCATCGCCATGGAGGTGGACTCCACATTGGAGCAATACATATGCAACGTTCAGAAGAATGATGAGAAGATGCAAGAAATCAGAGAACTTATCAAAGAGAATAAAGCTCCTGGGTTCAGAGAGGATGAACAAGGTACGGTGTGGCATGGGAAAAGAATCTGTGTGCCTGAGGTGAAGGAGATCCGTGAACATATTTTGAAAGAGGATAATGATTCCGACTATTCCATTCATCCTGGGAGTACGAAGATGTATCATGACCTCAAGAGCAGATATTGGTGGTATGGCATGAAGAGAGATGTCGCGGAACATGTTGCCCTATGTGACACATGTCAGTTGGTGAAAGCAGAACATCAACGACCCGCGGGACTATTGCAACCACTCAAAGTGCATGAATGGAAATGGGAAGAAATTGGTATGGACTTCATAGTGGGACTACCTAGGACCTAATCGGGATATGATTCGATATGGGTCATCATCGATAGACTGACTAAAGTAGCTCATTTCATCCTCGTGAAAGAAAGCTACAGCGGGTCCAAGTTGGCAGAATTGTACATGTCAAGAATCGTGTGTTTTCATGGAGTTCCAAAGAAGGTAGTGTCAGACCGAGGGACACAGTTCACCTCCAGGTTCTGGCAGAAGTTACATGAAACCATGGGAACTCATCTGAATTTTAGTTCTGCCTATCACCCCCAGACTGACGGGCAGACCGACAGGACCAATCAGATCCATGAGGATATGCTGAGAGCTTGTGCACTCAAGAACAATAGAAGTTGGGATAAGAACTTACCGTATGCAGAGCTCTCCTACAACAACAGTTATCAGGCTAGTATGAAGATGTCACCATTTGAGACATTGTACGGGAGGAAGTGCCGAACTCCCCTATTTTGGAACCAAACTGGGGAAAGTAAAGTGTTTGGGCCCGAGGTACTACAAGAAGTCGAGGCGAAAGTGAGGGAAATCCACAACAATTTGAGGATAGCCCAGACCCGACAAAAGAGCTATGCTGATGTACAGAGAAGAGAGCTCATTTTCAACGTGGGGGACTATGTTTATCTCAAGGTGTCACCTATCCGAGGACTTCGTCGATTCAAGGTGAAAGGGAAATTATCACCACGATACATCGGACCCTTTCAGATTCTGGAGAGGAAAGGCGAAGTGGCATATCAGCTAGAACTACCGGCTTGCCTATCAGATGTGCATGATGTATTCCATGTGTCACAACTCAAGAAATGTTTAAGAACACCCAAAGAGATGTTACCCATGAATGAGGTGGACGTACGAGAGGATCTTTCTTATGCCGAGCAACTGGTCCGAATTCTGGAGACAATGGAACGCCTCACAAGAAATAAAAGAATCCGAATGTGCAAAGTGCAGTGGAAGCATCACTCGGAAGTAGAAGCCACATGGGAGCGAGAAGACGAGCTTAAGGCACAGTTTCCGGATTTGTTTTCCTAGAGTCACCAATCTCGAGGACGAGATTTCTTTTAAGGGGGGTAGAGTTGTAACACCCCAAAACCTATTAAAGAGGGGAATTTAAAATTTTTGGACGTATTGCATGTGGTGAAGCAATTCAAATTTAAACTGGAATTCAAATTTGAATCAAAACAGAAAAGAAAAAGAAAAATGGCCAGTGGGCCGAAACCCACCTCATCCGGCCCAAAACCCGCGGCTCTTCCCCCCTCTCCCTCTCTCTGACGCGCGGGGCCCACGTGTCATCCCCCTCCCCGCGCGCGCGCCCAAACGCCACGCTACTTCCGCGCCGATCGCCACTGCCACGCTGATTTTCTTGCTCCAGAGCCGCGATCTCCAGCCCACGCGCTGCTGCACATCTAAACCAACCCCCGCCGCCCTCCCTTGCCCATTTAAACGCCGAAATCCATCCCTTTTCCTCCCTGGTCGGCCGCCTCAGTCCTCGGTGAGAACCGAAGCTCCCGCCGCCGTTTTCCTTCGATTCTCGTGCGAATTCTCTGATCTAACGAGCTTATCGTGTTCCACCGCCGCCGGGGAGTCTTGCAGGTGAAGGAAACCCGGTGTTTTGCGCTCTAGACACAGCTCCGGTGAGCACCGCCGCGTTTTCCCCTCGGACCTCGTCGCCGACCGCTTTCTAGGGCCTCCGAGCTCAAGAAAAACCCCGAGGTGAGATCCCCTACCTCCCCTCTTCCGTTCTATGCCAAGAGATCCAAGTTTTAGGAAGTATAGACGAAAGCCCAAAGTTCTCCGGCGACATCGCCGCCTCCCGCCACCGCGCGCCGCCGGGCAGCGCCGCCAGCACACGGCCAGGGTGACGTGGCCCCCTGAGGCCCGTCCATTTTAAATCGTGCGGTCCCGAATAGATCTAACCCGTACCGCTTCGCGTTATAATCTCACCCGTCTGTTTTAAATCTAACGGCCCACGTCAGCCCCGCGTTATAAAGGTCGGGAATCTTACGCGCTACCCCCTGGGGATCTCGGAAAACACGAGCTAGCCCCAGAAACTTCTGATCTAGCCCCTAGACCTTCAGAAATTCATGTAAATTCATTTAAAAATAAGTTTTAGCCCCTGGACTTAATAAAAATTAGGAAAACCTCTCTGTTTTGTGTAATTAGGCCCCTGAAATTTAGGAAATAGTGAAGTAGACCCTGCAGTAGGGTGGATTTGCCCTTTTAGACCCTATAGGGTATTAAATTCAGAAATTGAACATATGAGTAGACTTTAAATTCAAATGGTAATGTAAACACATGTGCAAATACAAATGTAAATTTTCCTAGCATTTGGAACATATTTAGAATGAGTTGAGAACTGATTTTAGGCTGAAATGAAATCTGACTAAGTGCTGTTTATTTTTATAATTTCTGGAAATTCATTTTTAGACTAGAAAATACTTCTGAAAATGAGTAAAATAAATTTAATTCGATCCCCACCAGAGAGGAAGTTCAAAGATAGTTTATTGAACATTTTAGGTCAGAACCTATTCTGTTTAGGTGATATGTCTTACCATTTTAATATTGAAGTTCACTTTTAGGCATAGAAAATAAATCTAAAAATATAGGAAACAGGTAGGCATAATTAGAAAATGTTAAATGAAGTCTCCAATTCCGAAAACTTCAAATTAAGATTTTGTAGAAGATCTGAAAACCTATTTGGAGTAGGAAATTTTCTTTCATGCAAATTTTGTGGCTAAGAAGTGTATTAATTAAATATAGTGAATTTGTTCAAATTAGAAATTCATATATAGTGTGCAATTAGAAATCTGAATACAAAAGTTAGAAGTAATATGTATGTTTAAAAGTGCATGTAGGCCTAAAATCAACACATCTAGGGTAACCACAACACTTAAAAATGTGAATGACTTTCATATGTATGTATGTGTGGTTTGCATGAGTGGAAGTGTGGACTATGGCTTATGGAATGTTGTTTTCTTTTGTTATGTGTGTATTTGGCATGAGTAGAACCAGCCCTAGAGCAGGTTCTCACCTTTCAAGATCAAGACTTTCCAATCCCAGAGCAGCAGGAAGAAGGCAAGTGTCCTTGACCACTTTGATCCTATACTAGGATGTGTAGTTAGAATTTAATTGCATTGTCAATTTGGAATATGATGCCCAAGCTAGGAAGTTTCCCTAGATTTTCATTATCTTACTTCCTTGTAGCCTGGGTTGGGATTTATTTTATTATGTCATTTATTTATATACTTATGCTTAGCCATGCTTAGAATGGGATAAGTGGGATATGAGATCATCAACTTATTTACCTTACTCTTGAATGAGATATTATGAGTTATGTAGAGGTAGGGATCGAGGCAAGTTGGATGATTTCGTTGGTGTTGTGTGCACGAGACTCGGGTTTGTGTTTAGTGCTTGCCTGGATCCTAAGGACCGGTTCATGGAGCATGTAACCTGGCTTTACCGTGCCAACCACATGCTGAGATGGGGTAGCTTGGCCAATTAATTAGGTGTATCTCCGGTGTAGTATGGGTATTTGGATGGTGCGGGGAATAGGTGTCAGTTGGACTACCATATGAACCGCAAGGCTCAAGAGGGGGCCACTGCAGCGGGGTTGGAGCCTCTTGTATGCTGTTAGGGGTGAAACCTCAATGGGCCCACACTCGTCGGAAATCCCTTTGTAAAGGCCTCGTAGTGATCTCCTGGCTACACACCTCGGAAGTGTGAATGTGGTTCGCGGCCACTGGCATAATGGAGGTTCTTTTAGTCCACCCGGCAACGGGGGATGAAATCACTACATGTGGGTACAGTGGTGCAAACTCTGTAGAGTCAAAACTGTCATGACAGCCGTGCTCACGGTCAAGAGCGGCTTGGACTTATTCATGATTAGAGGATGATAAATTTGAAAGTTGAGGATGTTAAGCGGGGAGCTTAACATTGGAAATGTTGTTATGGTTACTTAATTTTGATGACGGGTTGGGAGATTGGGACCATTTCACCTATGTAGTAATGTAGGTGCTTTATAAGCTAAGGTGATAGGTATGAATTGCGTAGTGCTTTAACCATGAGTTCAACCTCTCCTTGCTCTAGCCATGCATGACATAATTTTCTCACACTTGCTGAGTACCAACGGTACTCAAGCTTGCTTTTCTGTTGGTTTAAATTGCTGCTCAGGCCAAGAGAATGAAGTGGTGTTCAATGACCAAGACTTCGAACCTGAAGAAGGATTCTAGGTTCACGGAGTCCCCCGGGCAACACCAGTGTCGGAGCCCATAAGATTTATATTCCGCTGCTGTTTTATTTACATATTATGAACATATTATCGTCCATCGAGACATTATGCTATGTAAGACTTGTTTTATATTCGAACTCTTGGCTTGTAATAAATGATGCTTCACTATTTGTCATCACATGCATGAGAAAATGATCCTGGCATACATGTGATATTCACTCGGTTGCTCTTTGGAGAAACCGGGTGTGACAGAAGTGGTATCAGATCGTTGACATAAAGGACCGAACCACACGCAACCATACGTTGTGGTTCTATAAAGTTTTATGGAGTTGTTACTCCAAGGTTGAAGCGACATGGGAGAGTGAAGGATTTCTTCGCGCTAATCATCCCGACTTCTGATGTCACGCATCCTATAAGTTTTCCATCATCCTCTCTATCATTTCTACCTTATAATCTCGGGACGAGATTCTTTTAAGGGGGGAGGAATGTAAAGGTCCCAAAAATATGAATACAAAGAAACTCATGCTTGCACAAAGTTGGTTTCATATGTATGAAAAATGGGACTCGTTTTAAACTTTTTCACATGTGATAATACACATGGGAGCTCTCTTCACACAAGTTCAAATATTTATTTGAAAAACTTGGAACCAAAAAGGGGTTTGAAACCAAGGTGGGAGGTTCCCATATGTGTGATAAAGCTAAATTCAGATTTTTGGAACAAGTTTGTTCAACTAAAAATTCAAATGAGGACAACACATTAAATTTCAAAACTGTTGTGCTAAAAATCTCATTTGCAGCAGCCAAACAAAAGATCAGGTTTCATATTTGAATTCGTTAGGTCCAAATTAGAGGGTAGGCAATGTTTCAGGAATTTTTGAAGATATTTGCTACCCATTTTTCCAAATAAACCTAAAGGTACAATGAATTCAAATACATAATTGAACTTGGATGAATTGTTCCCAATTATCCAAAGGCAGTTCAGTTTTTAACTCCACATAATTGCATTTCCTCATTTGCAAACTGTGGAGATAATTTGAGAGAGTTTGATTTCAACTTATAAACCAAATTTAAGGCATAGGGATTTTTTTGATCATGTGTCACATGAAATAATGAACCCCAAAAGAGTCATGTGAGAGAGTTAAAAATCTTCTTTAGCCCATGCTTAACACAAGTTGACATGAGGGAAAGAAATTCACTCCACCAATCTCCTTCATGTGCAAATCTTTTGTGAATAGAAGATGAGGGAGATTTAAACACAAATTTGAATCATTTAAAAGGATTCATGATCAGATTGTCTAAATGCATTTGAGTGAATTCACCAATGCATTCCTCAAGTGTTCAAGAGTTTAAGTTCCAAGTTTGGAGAATTTTGGAGCTCATCTACCATTTATTCAGAGGAATAATTGTGAGCACATTCAAATTCAAATTTGAATTTGGAAACTGAGCCAAATGTGCTCAATTTTGAAATCAGATTTCATATGAAAATTGCTCACATTATGTTTGGCCTCTCCTCCAAATTTGGTGAGATTTGGACAATGTTTATGTGGGAATCTTAAAGCACAGTGAGTGAAAAATTGGGGAGAGGTGGACCCCATCTGTCAGCCCCTCAACAACCGGGCACCGCCTCTGTTTTTTCCCTCGGACGAGCGTGCGCCCGACAGCGCGCCGGCGCCCGGCGTTGCCGACTTCCTCCAGTGCCAGCTCCTGCTTGTCGCTCTCGCTCGACCTGATCAACTCCACCGCGGGTGCACCGAAGGAGTTCGCTTACTCCTCTTCCCTCTCGCCTCGGTAGTTTGCCCACGATCACAACAGCCTCGGCCGCTCTCGGTCTCCCGATCGCCAGCCACCCCGTGCCTCAGCCGCTCGAGTTTCCAACACAGAAAAGGTGCGCAAGGTCTTGCGCAAGCTGTTCCCCCTCGCACCTCGGAGCTGTGCGCTGCTACTCGGCCAGACTTGAGGTTTGGCGCCAAGAACCGAAGCACACGGCGGAACCCCGATCGGCTCACCGTGGACACCGAGCTACAGACCTTTTCACCGTTCCCCATCTACACAAGAAAGGTGTGTCATCTCCCCTAGCTCGTGTAGCTGCAAACCGTACAATGATCCATCAGCCGAGTGTGGAGAATTTCCAGTTCTCCCGAAACATAGTGTATCCAGGTAGAACTCGGTCTACCCCGGAATTCGAGTTGCTCGGGTAACTACTGCCCTAGCAAGCTTGCAAACATCTTCTTCACCTCCTAGCGCTCCCCCTCGACCAAGAATCGGGCTAAATGATCCAGAAACGACCGAGTTCTTGCGGTTTTTCGGGCCGCCTTGGAAGAACGCCTCGGGTCTCTGTGGAACCCTAGGTTGCCGGTCATTTCACCGGTGTTAGAGTCCATGTCCAGCTTCTACCAGTCCCCCTGATGCTCTAGAGCCCGAGAGATGGTCATTTGGTGAAGAAACGACGGAACCCGACCTCGCCGGAGTTCTAATCTTCTCTGTGATCGGTACGGGCTAGTTTCCGGTGAACCTCGGACGCCGGCGACCCTCTAACTAAGTTCAGCACCGAAAGTTATGGGGGGTGGCGAACTTGAGGTCGGGAGGTGACGGGAAACTGGGTTCCGGCGAACCCCGCCGGAGGACGCCGCCGCTCGGGCCTCTGGCGCGAGGTTGAAGAAGAAGGCTGACGTGTGGGACCCACCATCAGCGTTTAAACATTTTTGGGATTTTTAGTTTCCAGTTCAATCTTTCAAGAGCCATAACTTTGTGTAGGAATGTCCACAAATTGTGAAACAAATTTTTTTGGATTCCTCTCAAAGAGTACTATCTAGGGGTGCAGCCAAATTTTTATGAAAATCCCTGGATTTGGCTCATTAATTCATATAAGCAAAATCTTGTGGGATTTATTCCAGGAGTTCTATGTGTTGGAAATTCCCAAATTTGGGCACAAGATTCTTCCAAAAACACTTGACCTCCAGTAAAAATTTCAGAGGCATTGGACCTCATTCGCTTGGTCAAATGTGGTGTTAATTCCTTATGTCTCTGAAAATTGGAAAATAGAACAGAGCTCATTTTCAGATTTTCCCCAATTCATGTAAAGCTCATATTTTTGTGTAGAAGTCTCCAAATTTAGTGATTCAAATTGGGTTAGATTCAGATTGATAAACTCTATCCAAATATGCAACCCAATTTGAATGAAAGTTCTTATTTAATTCTGGAAAATGCTTTAAAGCTCTTCAGCAAAAGAATTTTAGAGGGAGTTAGGTTTATCCAAAAATCCTCAAATTTTGCCAGAATATCCTTTAGGGTATTACTAGGCTCCTGTAAAAGTTTCAGCTCATTTTGAGTTAATTTGATCAGGAAAAGTTCAGATTTTAAGTTGCTATATCCAAATGAATACAGAAATATTTCCAGAAAATTTCCAAAACTTGGAAATTCAATTCTGGGAAATTCTTAGTTCCAAAAACCCTAGGAAAATTCATGCAGACTCTATGAACTATAATTGAAATTGTAGTTCACTAAGTTGGGCATGAACATGTGAGTTAATTCAGAATTAATTTCTTTGTGCTTAATAGCATAGGGAATTATTCTGAATAAAAAACTCGATGAAAAGTGTTCATTTTTGGTCCAGAGCACTTTCATGTGACCAGGAATTTACATGCAAATTTTCATCTCAAATTGAGCCTTGAGTCTCCCTGTCCTTGTTCTCCATTCTATTGGATGTGAAGAACAACATAGGCTTAGTGTGGAAATTGTGGGAGACACAATTTTCTTCCACTTTAGCTACAATTTAGCAAGCTAAATCCCTGTGCAGTGTATGACTTCCTGTAAAAATTTCGAAGTCATTGGAGATGGGGATCTTTAGTTATGTCCAGATCATTAAAGCTCATCTTATATGGCATTAGAAACTTAGCTAGAGGTGTAATGAAACATCTAAGGCAGATTTAGTCTCTTTGAGTTCTTTGCACAACAGAGGCAACCACTTCATCTTAGGATCTCTACACAGCCTCTGTTCTTAAGAAGTTTTAATCTCTAAGCCTGTGAATTACATTATAAAATACTATGCATATACCTGTCAATAGGGTTCACGATGAAGGACATCGACGGAGCCATCCCTTGACGTGTGGATCAGTTGAGCAAGTTCAGACAGATCAAGGGATTGAAGATCACTAACTTCTATTATATACTACTACCCTACAAAGCAGGCAAGCTCCGGTTTGCATTAACCTTTTTACAATTTTTTATTGTTTTGAGCACTTACTTGCGTATGATTACTTCTTGCATTGGAGTCTTGTTTGAAAACCCAATTGCATAGCCAAGAGAACCATGGGTTTGGGATTAGGATTCCAAACCCCGTTAGCTACTGCAATGCTAAGATAGTGTAGGATTCGGTACAAGTCGAGTAGTTGTAACTACTCGCGAGCATAGGCTAGAGGCACTCGACTAGGGTAGAGATAACACATGAGACACATGGCAAGAAAAATGAGACCGAGCGGAGAGTAAGGGCAGCAGGACTTTGGGGCCTGTGTGCTATAGCTCCGCTTGTATCGATTGAGGACCAAGCCGTGTGCGGACCTGTTGAACAAGCTAGAACAGTACCAAAGACCTACCGGCTATATGGGAACCGGAAAACCGATGTAACTCGGGTAGCTGGGTGTTGAGGCATAGCTGGTCGTTCAGAGGGTAGGTTGAGAGCTCGAGGTGTAAATCGGCTGGCGGAACTGAGATGCGCGTGCAGAGACCTCTTGCTCGGGGCGATTGGACCGGTTCAACATTTGGCTAACGGGTGAAAGGTGGTTGCGTACGACGTCCGTGATGGTTGTTGTAGGCAACATCGAGTACGGGCGTACGTGACAGGTTATTCGGGTAACCCTGCTGGTGTAAATCGATTATAATCGCCGTCCCTCGCGGTCAGTGAGTACCACTTGTTCACTGTACCATGACGTAGAAAGAACAGGCTAGTTACATGTTAAAATGTTGCTGATTGAAATATGGACTTGATTTGTTAATGATTTGTTGTAGTTTAGAGCTAACTAAAGTTCCTTTCAACTTTTGGAAAAGTACATGAGAGAAATGCGTTTCTTGTTTGATTGCGGCTCTCTCATGTGCCTTAGCGTAAGGTTCTCCACAATTTGCTGCTAAAACTTGAAAGTAAGGTTCCACTAATTAGGCGAGTCCTTGCAACTTGTTTTATCTCCTGTACCTATCACCCCTCATATAGAAGTTCCATGTTTAGGAGAGACGGGTCAGTCTTGCTGAGCCTTCGTGCTCACTGCTTGTGTTTGAAGCTTTTGCAGGGTTCTATGAGGAAGGGACTCCCGAGGAGGAGATGGATGTGATATCCTGACTCCCGGCTTAATAGGATTGATAGAGTACTCATACCACCAAGGTATACCTTCTTTTCTGGAAGCCCACCTGCAAAGGACTCCCGGGTTAAGCGTGCTTGGCCCGGAGGAATTTGGGGATGGGTGACCGACCGGGAAGTTTTCCCGGGTGCGCGCGAGTGAGGACAAAGTGCGCAGAAAAGACGAGTGGTGGTATGTGGGGATAGTCTATGATCCTAGAGAGCCAACACAAATGGTATCAGAGCCGACCATCGCAGTTTCACGGGTGCGTACGGGTCAGTGAGAAGGATACGGTAGCGTACGGGTCAGGGACGTGGGTACGTATGCATGACGCGTGGGTCCTCTGTGTGGGACACGGTATAGTACGTATGCTGCTAACCAGACGTACGGTATGCGTATGCCAGCACTGAACGACGGACGTGGCTAAGAGGGGACGTTCCTGTCTTGGAGTTGACCGACGAGGACGTCGGTCTTCTAAGGGGGGTGGATTGTGTGATATCCTGACTCCCGGCTTAATAGGATTGATAGAGTACTCATACCACCAAGGTATACCTTCTTTTCTGGAAGCCCACCTGCAAAGGACTCCCGGGTTAAGCGTGCTTGGCCCGGAGGAATTTGGGGATGGGTGACCGACCGGGAAGTTTTCCCGGGTGCGCGCGAGTGAGGATAAAGTGCGCAGAAAAGACGAGTGGTGGTATGTGGGGATAGTCTATGATCCTAGAGAGCCAACACAATGGAACCCCAGGAAGGGAACCCCGTCGAGTGGGAGTCGTGCACGCTGTGGTGTTAGTGTGCGTGCGTGCTAGCAAGGACACGTTCACGAGCCGAACGTGAACTTGATGCGTAGTCTACGCCCGTGAGTGTAGACTGGACATATTTTGATGTAAAAAAGTTCATAAACCAGTTTATGTAATAAAATTTTGCTTCCGCTTTGTACCTTTGATATGTGTTATTCGGTGTTGTGCAACGCAGCACCCCTCAGCGTGATCCTAGCTCGACAAGACCGTGAGGTCGTGTCATATGGGTGTGGCTTAGCTGACTAATTAGCTGTGTTGCTAGCTTGTTATGGACCATTGGATGGCGTGGGGAATTGGAGTCGAGAGGGACTGCCCTGGGAACTGCATGGGACATTAGGGGGCCTGTGGGTGGGAGAATGGAGATTTGAGCCTGCCGGGGAAACCTCAGTGGGTCCGTACATCCTAGTAGCCCCTTTCTAAAGGCTATTTTGTGATCTCTTGGCCATGCACCGACGGTTGTGTACTGGTATAATGGAGGTTCTTTCTAGTCACCGACGGGTGACGAAATCACAAACTTGTGGGTAAAGTGGTGCCACCTCTACAGAGTGTAAAACTATCATGATCGCTGTGCTTCCGGTTACAAGCACCTGGCCAACTTCCATGATTAGAGGAAAAACTTGGGATGGTTATTCGGTATGGTTATGGTATGGTCATTGGGATTGGTTTTGGGACTGTTTTGGGTCATATGACAATGAGTTTGGTTTTGGTTACATGAATATGAGATGGTTATGAATATCTATAGTATGAGATGAATTTGAGAAAGATTAATGGTTGGATGAGACTTGATAAATGGTGAATTATTATGAGAGAATGTTGCTGAATTACTTGATTATGATGGGATAAATTTTACCTAGAAATAGTTGTTATTTTTACCATGTTTATGAAAGAAAATTTGCTTGCTGCAATGAGCCTTTTTATTGCCTACCTTGTTGTAAGCTACATGTCATACTTTTCCCGCACTTGCTGAGTACGACATGTACTCACCCTTGCATTCCCAAATATACATCAGCTACAGGAGAAGAGTACTTCGAGGAATATGTGGAGTACTAGGCATGCGCACTACCATCAACATGCCCGTGGAGTTGAAGTTGGAGCCTTCTGTTTTAGCCATTTTCCGGTGACGTTTAGAGTCTTCCGCTGCAAGAATAAGTTAGATATTCATGAGTGAGACATTGAGTCATTGTAATGAAGTACTTAAGCACTATTTATTCGTGGTTATATTCTGAATTCAGTTTTTGCATTACATGTGTATGTGTGATGAACATCCTGGGCACACATATGCATTCACTTGGTTCTTTTTTTAGAACCGGGTGTCACAAAGGGGGGCGCGGCTTGGCAGCAGGGGGCGGCGGCCAAAAAGAGGCAAAGGGGTGGGCGGCTAGGGGGAGAGTTATATTTATAAGGTGGAAAAGGGCTATGGTGGCTAGGATTTTAGCAAATCTAATATCCAATGGCTGAGATTTAATTAAAAAATAAAAGCCCAAAAGAGTCCTAGAAGTGGGGGAACAAAAGAGTCCTACAGGTGGGGGAACAAAAGAGTACTAGAGGTGGGGGACTAGGGTTTCCCCTAATGGGCTGCGGCCAAGGGGGTTAGGCCCAATTAGGGTCCCCCCCCAATTTGGTGTGGCCAATTTGTTGGGGGGGGGGGGAATCCCCCCAAGGCCTCGTTTGGAAAGCCTTGGATCAACGTGGAAAGGGGCCCAATCCACGCTACTCGTGGATCAAAACACACGAGTGGATCAAACACCCCTCACGGGACAAAAGTGCATTTGGATATACCATGGATTAACCCGATTCACTCCCGATCCATGTCAATCCACGGCGAAATCCAGCGACTCCAACCAAGACGAGGGAACAACTCCACATTCAGCTCGCAGAAAGCAACTCCACGCTCGACAGTCTGAACAGCGGCGGCAGAGCGCTGTCCATCTTCGAACGACTGCGGCACCCATCTCTGAACGGTGGTGATGGAGAGCTCCAGGCCCAACTCCGATCCTTCCTCCCCGCCCCCCTCTCCACCTCCTCCTCCCTCTCCCCTTCATCCTATGGTTTGTTTGTTGAATCCGCATTTTTGTGCGTGCTATATTATGTTCAAATTCAGCCATATACCAACAGTCCAGAATACTATATCCTTCTTTGTTTTCCTAATAATGTAGCTGTGATGATTTTGCTTCAAGAACTAGATGAAGCTTCAGTCCAATAGCAATATTTATCTTGTGCATTTTTTTATTGATGGTGGCTTTCTGCCTTTATGCTTTTTTAGACTAATCTTTCTGTTGTTTTTGTCTCTGAATTTTCCCGTGGGTGTCACCACATAAAGTAGCTTGAATGATCTAGAATACTCAACATTCTAGTTCTCTATAGTATTTGTTGCTAGCAGTTATTAGTTCTCTGTAGTGCTGGTACAAATGTTTTTAGTTTTGGGGAACAATGAGCGGCATTGTACAAAATGGGTAAATATCACACTCACTGATTCTGATGTGCAATCTCATCTCTTGTCATGATGTTACAATTGAACATGTCCAAATAAGTTTTCCATGCTGATATGATATTTTTTGTTTGATATAATTCTTGTTCATATTTATTTTCTGCTTAATCTGAAACTGCACAGACCTTAAACAAAATAAAAACGCTTTGAGTTGTTTGTTTAAGTGTCTGATGTATTTGTGATGAGATAACTTGTTTTTTGCCTGTAGGTGTATAACACCCTCAAATTCATTTTCATGCATTGCATACGTTTTTCATATAGAGAAACATTATAAAAGAAGTAGAAATGGAGGAAGGAACCATAGAAATGGAGAAAGAATCATAAAAATGATGGGGAATGGGAAAAAGATAGCTGAAATGAGCCAATTTCAATTTGTCGAAGTGTGCTGTCGACACTTTCCCCGGCCCCGTGAGACACGTTGCGATCTCGGAGCTCACCCTTGCGAAGGGGGTGAAGTCCGGCACTGCTGGACACATGGCGCCTTCGGCGCTCACCTCCGCAGAGGAGGGGGGGTCCGGCCCCGCTGGACACATGGCGCCTTCGGAGCTCACCTCTGCGGAGGAGGGGAGGTCCGGCCCCGCTGGATACGTGGCGCCCTCGGAGCTCGCCTCTGGGGAGAAGGGATGTCCGACCCTGCTAGACATGTGGCGCCCTCAGAGCTCGCCTCTGAGGAGAAGGAAGGCCCGGCCCCGCTGGACACGTGGCACCCTTCGAGCTCGCCTCCGTGGAGGAGGAGAGGTCCGGCACCGCTGGACACGTGACGCCCTCGGAGCTCGCCTCTGAGGAGAAGGAAGGCTCGGCCCCGCTGGACACGTGGCGCCCTCGGAGCTTGCCTCCATGGAGGAGGAGAGGTCCGGCACCGCTGGACACGTGGCACCCTCGGAGCTCGCTTCTGAGGAGAGGGGAGGTCCGGCCCCCACTGGACACGTGGCGTCCTCGGAGCTCGCCTCTGAGGAGAAGGGAGGTTTGGCCCCGCTGGACACGTGGCACCCTCGGAGCTCGCCCTGTGGAGGGGGCGAGGTCCTTAGGCAGGTTTTTCCTCCTGAGCGCGAGGGTACCCAGTACTGAGGGTATCGACACAATTTCCCCAAATTTTCACCAGATTTGGTGGGATAAAATCCCCAAGGCTGCCGCACATAACTGAAAAGATAAGTTTGTTAAGATCCAAAACAAATTGAATAGGACTCTTATTTGAGCTCCAATTGGAGTAGGACTCTTCCCCCCCCTATAAATAGAACCCAAACCCCCCCCCCTGGCCGTAACCCCTTTCTTCCCCCCCCCCCTTCCAAGTCGATGACTTGGAGACCCTAGCCCCCAACTCGCCGAGTTGGACACCCCCCCTCGCCGGAGTTCAGTCGCTGGTGAGCCGCTGACGAGCCCCGTCACGCCTCGCCGTCGCCAGAAAAGAGCCGACGATCATAAGGGAAGTGAGGTAGGTCTTCGTTACCCATCTTACAAAGTCGTCGCTGTTGCTACGCATCCGTTTTCTTCACTCCCTTCGAACAGAAACTTTTTCGTGTGGACAGATCACGTTTTGATCGGTTT
Organism: Neostapfia colusana; assembly: GCA_030760725.1. NCBI lineage: Eukaryota > Viridiplantae > Streptophyta > Magnoliopsida > Poales > Poaceae > Neostapfia > Neostapfia colusana. The sequence continues at coordinate 90,029,661 of JASWHV010000002.1, read as the reverse complement.
TTGACGGTAGAATTGATCTAGATCTTGAGTCAAGATCATCACCATGTCCACACTTGATCCTTATACCCTTGTTTGTCATAAAACCCCATGAAAGCCCATTAAAACATGCAAGAACACGTACAAACTGGTTTAATAAAACAGCACCGTAGGATTTGCATTCATCTACATCATTGCATCTTGAATAGAGTTGTGCATGATGTTTGATTGCTGTAAATTTTGTATGTGCATGGTCGTGAGTAGAAGGACAAGCTCAGGAAGCCATCTACGAAGAACTACAGCACCAAGACTTCGAGACGCTTGAGCAACAAGAGCCACGGGAGCAAGGCAAGTGCCTCTTGACCATATTGATCCCATGTTTTGAAACTGTTTTGTATGCGAAAACTCGTATGCTTGAGTCAACTTGATGGGACACCCTTTTATAGTAGTTTACTAGTTTTGTTAACCATCCTTGTCGCCGGTAAAGTTGATGAGTCGGGTATGGTCGTTTTTCCTTTTTGCTTCGCTTAATCCACGGGATACGGGAAGCTGAATTAAAACATGGTTAGCTACTGCACTCATATGAATAATGATGATGAGAACTTGATGATGTTAAAAAGCATGGAATTGGGGGAGATCTAGGCAAGCTTGGTTTGTGGATGCTGCTGAATGAGATGGTGGTTTACTTTCCGTAGATCTAAGGACCGGTTCATGCCAGCACATGCCAGGAAAACAGTGCCACCACAAGGCCAAATATGGGTGCGGCTTAGCTGACTAATTAGATATGTTGCTAGCTTGTTATGTACCGTGGATGGCGCGGGGAATGAGAATCGAGAGGGACTGCCCTGGGAACTGCATGGCACAAGAGGGGGCCCGTGGGTGGGAGAATGGTGATTCGAGCCTGCCGGTGAAACCTCAGTGAGTCCATACATCTAGTAGCCCCTTTGTAAAGGCTATTTTGTGATCTTTTGACCATACACCGACGGTTGTGTACTGGTATAATAGAGGTTTTGCAGTCGCCGACGGGTGACGAAACCACAAACTTGTGGGTAAAGTGGTGCCACCTCTGCAGAGTGTAAAACTATCATGATAGCCGTGCTTACTGTCACAAGCATCTGGCCAACTCACATGATTAGAAGGGAAAACTTGGGATGGTTATTCGGTATGGTTATGGTATGGTCATTGGGATTGGTTTTTGGACTGTCTCGAGTCATGAAAATAAGTTTGGCTTCGGTTATACGAATATGAGATGGTTATGAATGTTTATGAGTATGAGATGAACTTGAGAAAGATTAATGGCCGGTCGAGACTTGATAAATGGTGAATTATGATGGAGAAATTGATGCTGAATTACTTGGTCATGTTGGGATAAATATCACTTAGACATAGTTGCTGTTTTTATCATGTTGTGAAATAAAATTTGCTTGCTGCAATGATTCCTTTTTATTCCTACCTTGTTGTAAGCCACATGTCATACTTCTCCCGCACTTGCTGAGTACAACATGTACTCACCCTTGCATTATCACATAAACATCAGCAACAGGAGAAGAGTACTTCGAGGACCATGTGGAGTACTAGGCGTGCGAACTACCATCAACATGCCTGTGGAGTTGAAGATGGAGCCGCTGCCATTTAGTTATTTCCGCTGTCGTTTAGAGACTTCCGCTGCAAGAATAAGATAGACAATCATGAGTGAGACAATTAGTCGATGTAATAAAGTACTCAAACACTATTTATTCGTGGTTATATTCTGAATTCACTTTGTGGATTACATGTGTATGTGTGATGAACATCCTTGGCACACATATGCATTAACTTGGTTCTGGTTTCCGGAACCGGGTGTCACAGATTGGTATTAGAGCCACGTTGACCGTAGGACACAAGCCTAGGTAGAGAAACTCAAAAACACATAGGAACACCCCTCTAAACTGCTATTTTCAAAAAAAAATTGCTTGCTGCTGCACTTTACTTGTCAATTCAGCCACCGCAAAGTGCTATTTTCAGCCCTCCTTCTCTCTTCTTTTGGACAGCAACACTTTTGCTTTCTTGCTTCATAGTTTCTGAAGTTTTGGAACTATTTCTTCCTTCTCTAAAGTTTCTTATGTCTTATTTAATGATGCCGGTGATTAGGAGCACCATCGCCATCTAAGCCTACATGGACTGTCGACTCACCATGGCATGCGCCCATGAATGGACCACCCCCGTCACACGGTGGAAACAGCACCGGTTCACATGATTGAGTTTAGGATTCCCATTGAATAAGCTATAATAGGAACATTTAAATCGTGCTAGCGTGAATAGGAGTGGTGTGTTGAACTTTTGTGATGATTGCTTGTGTTTATGTGCTAGTGTGAGTTGTGGGACGCTTCTGCAAAAGTACACATCCACACATAGTAGAGAGATGTGAGATGTTTCGGCATCTGTTCACATCCTCATATAGGCTGAAATTTATAAAATAAGTTACTTAGTTCATACACCCTTGATGCATATAGTTGGGGGATCAATCTAAACTTCTATTCTCTATTCTACTAGACTCTCTCTCTCTCATAGATGGTGAGGAAAAACGCCAGCCGTCAAATGAGGAACGTTCGTGGCAACCATGAACCACAAGAGGATGGCAACGTTGAAGAACCTCAAAATGCTAACCCCGGGGCTGATGCAAACAACCTTGAACGGTTTATGGCTATGCAGAACCAGCTCATGTAAACTATGATACAAACTTTGGGACAGCTGCAAGCCAACAACAACAACAATCCTAACCCCGTTCATGCACCCCCACCACCACCACCACCGCCAGCTCACAACAGATTGGCAGAGTTCATGAGGACTCGACCGCCTACTTTTGCACAAGCTAATGATCCCATGGAGGCTGATGATTGGTTGAAATCCATGGAAAAGAAGCTTGCTATTGTTCAGTGTAATGATCGGGAGAAAGTTCTCTTCACATCGCACCAACTTATGGGAGCAGCCGCTGACTGGTGGGACGCTCTTTGCAATGCTCATGACAACCAGGAGACTATCACTTGGGCTGAATTCAAGGAGAGTTTCCGCTCCCATTACGTCCCTGCTGGAGTCATGATGCTTAAAAGGCAAGAGTTCGAAGGTCTCTGCCAAGGAAAGAAGAGTGTGAATGAGTACCTCAACAAGTTCACGCAGCTGTCAAGGTATGCTCCCGAAGACGTCAACTCAGATCAAAGGAAGCAATACTTGTTCATGAGAGGATTGAACAATGAGATCCAAGTACAACTGCTCAACAATGATTATGCAAACTTCCAGAAGCTCGTTGACAAAGCTATAGTGGTTGAGAGCAAGATCCGTAAGATCGAGCAAGAGGGCAAGAGGAAGATGTCATACCAGCCACAAGGGAGCAGTGTACGTCCCCGTTTCATGCCCCCAGCTGCACCGCAGTATGGCTCGTCCGCTTCTACTTTCCACCCAGCAAATCCACCTCGCCCTAATCAACCACCGCAGCAACATCCTGTTATGCAAGCACCTCGTATGCCTTTGCCTAATGCGCCCCGTCCCAACATGGGCGCCTATGCTCAAAACCAGCCTCGCCCCAATGTTCCTGCTGTTTGGGGCAACAAAGCATGCTTTTCATGCGGAGAGGCGGGACACTTTACAAGTCAATGCCCGAAGAAAGGCCTTGGACAGCCAAGCAACGAACCCAAGCAGAACCCAAGGCCGAATGGAGGGGCTAATCAAGGTAACTGTGGGCAGCAGAACTACGCTCGTGGCAATGTGAATCATGTCTTCGCTGAGGAAGCACAACAAGCTGAGGACGTCGTGATCGGTATGTTCTTTGCCAACTCCAACCCAGCCACTGTTTTATTTGATTCCGGAGCATCGCATTCATTCATATCATCCAAGTATGTTGCCAAGTATAATCTGCCCATATCACGCATGAAACACACTATGTTGGTTAATTCTCCCGGTGGAGAGATGAGGACTAATATAGTATGTCCGAAAGTAAACCTTAAAATAAGGGAGGTAGACTTTCTTGCCAACCTTATTGTCTTAGATTCCCAAGGGATTGATATATTACTTGGAATGGATTGGTTAAGCAAGCACAACGGAGTAATTCAGTGTGTTGAGAGGAGCGTGCAGTTGACAAATGAGCACGGTACTCGTATTAAGTTCGAGTCAGCCCAACCGGCAACCGAGAAGGCAGCGTTGAACCACGTCGAAGAAGCAACATTGGAAAGCATTCTGGTGGTTCAAGAATTTTCAGATGTGTTCCCGGAAGAACTTCCTGGTATGCCACCTGACCGGGACATTGAATTTGCCATTGATTTAGTACCTGGAACTGCACCTATAGCGAAGAGGCCATATAGGATGCCCGTTAATGAACTAGTGGAACTTAAGAAGCAAATTCAGGAGCAGCTAGGAAAGGATTTTATACGCTCAAGCTCATCACCGTGGGGAGCCCCCGTGCTCTTCGTGGACAAGAAGGATGGGACCCAAAGGATGTGTGTGGATTATAGGTATCTCAATGAGGTGAAGATTAAGAATAAATACCCGCTGCCCCGTATAGAGGACCTATTCGACGAAATGAAAGATGCCCGAATTTTCTCTAAGATTGATCTTCGGTCAGGATACTTCCAGCTGAAGATTAAGCCCTCTGACATACCCAAGACTGCATTTCGAACACGGTACGGTTCGTATGAATATACCGTTTTGTTTTTTGGGTTAACGAATGCACCCGCATATTTTATGTACCTCATGAATAAGGTCTTCATGGAGTACTTGGACTAGTTCGTCGTGGTTTTCATCGACGATATCATGGTGTATTCAAAAAGCGAGGAAGAACATGAAGAACATTTGAGATTGACATTGCAGAAATTGCGAGAGCATCAATTGTATGCCAAGTTCAGCAAGTGTCAATTTTGGAAAAAGGAGATATCGTTCCTAGGCCACATCATCTCTGAGAGAGGAGTATCGGTTGATCCCGGAAAATTGGGAGATGTTCTGAAGTGAAACCAACCGCAGAATGTGAGAGATATTCGGAGTTTCCTTGGGATGGCTGGATACTACCGATAGTTCATCAAGGATTTCTCCAAAATAGCGAATCCTATGACTGAATTGCTAATGAAGGGAAAAGCATTTCAGTGGACACCAGTGTGCCAAGAAATCTTTGAGGAACTCAAGAAAAGACTAACCACAGCGCCGGTTTTGGTATTGCCGGACGTGAGGAAGAGTTTCGATATATATTGTGACGCATCAAGAAAAGGGTTTGGATGTGTGCTCATGCAAGATGGACAAGTGGTAGCCTATGCGTCGAGACAACTAAAGAAATACGAGCTGAATTACCCCACACATGACTTGGAACTTGCAGTCGTGGTACATGCCTTGAAGATTTGGAGGCATTATATCCTTGGCCACCGATGTGAGATCTATACGGATCACAAAAGCTTCAAATATATATTCACGCAAACGGATCTGAATTTGAGGCAACGTCGATTGTTGGAACTGATCAAGGATTATGATGTTGGAATCAATTATCACCCCGGAAAGGCAAATGTAATAGCTGATGCGTTGAGCCAAAACGGAGCATGTCACCAACTCACGGTTCGGGAGCTACCACCCGAGCTGCGCAAGGAGTTCAAACGGTTACATCTCGGGTTCTTGAACGAGATGGAAGTGATAGAACTCAACGCTTCGCTGGAACAAGAGATACGAGATGGCCAAGCAACGGATGAGGAAATCAAGGAAATTAAGGAAAGAATCCGACAAGGCATAGAAAAGGATTTCAAGGAAGACGAGAAGGGCACGCTTTGGTTAGGGAAAGGATTTGTGTGCTAACGTGAAGCACATCCGCGACATGAGATTAGAGGAGGCACATGACTCACCTTATTCCATACATCCCAGCTGTACAAAGATGTACAAGGACCTGAAAAATTGCTATTGGTGGGATGGTATGAAAAGGGACATAGCTGAATATGTTGCCTTATGCGACACGTGCCAACGGGTGAAGGCCAAACATCAAAGACCCGCTGGACTGTTGCAGCCATTAAAAGTGCCCCAGTGGAAGTGGGAAGACATCAGCATGGATTTCATTGTCGGATTGCCACATACTCGATCAGGTTACGACTCCATTTGGGTTATTGTGGACCGATTGACGAACACAGCCCATTTCCTTCTTGTTAGAACCACATACCGAGTCGCAGAACTAGCCGAGCTATATATAGAGCAAATCGTGTGTCGCCATGGAGTTCCAAAGAGGATAGTTTCAGATCGGGGTTCTCAATTTACCTCTAGATTCTGGAAGAAGCTGCATGAAGCCATGGGTACACGGATGAATTTCAGCTCCTCTTATCACCCACAAACTGACGGGCAAACTGAGAGGATAAATAAAATTTTGGAAGACATGTTGAGAGCTTGCGCCTTGAAACATGGGCGCAGTTGGGATATGAGCTTGCCGTATGCTGAATTCTCATACAACAAGAGCTATCAAGCCAGCTCTAAGATGTCACCTTTCAAAGCATTGTATGGTAGACGGTATAGAACGCCGCTGTTCTGGAACGAGACCGTAGAGAGTCAAGTGGTTGGACCCGAAGTGCTGCAAGACGCTGAAAAGCAAGTCCAAATGATACGAGAAAATTTGAAGTATGCTCAGTCACGACAAAAAGGTTAAGCGGACAATAGGCGAAGAAGATTGACCTTCGAAGTCGTGTACCTTAAGGTATCGCCTATCCGAGGGCAACGACGGTTCAACGTCAAGGGAAAATTAGCACCTTGCTACATCGGTCCATTTAAGATTTTGGGCAAGCGAGGAGAAGTAGCCTATCAACTAGAGCTGCCAATGCACCTCTCTGACGTACACGACGTGTTTCACATATCCCAACTCAAGAAGTGCTTAAGAGTACCGGAAGAACAAGTACCGATGGATGAGCTCGAGCTTCAAGAGGTTCTGACCTATCTGGAGCACCCCGTCCAAATTTTGGACGTAAAGGAAAGGATCACGAGGAACAAAGTGATCCGTTGGTGCAAGGTACAGTGGAGCCATCACACAGAAGCTGAAACTACATGGGAGCGTGAGGAAGACCTCAAGGCAGAATTCCCTTACCTACTCTCTACTCTATCGAATCTTGAGGGCGAGATTCAGTTTAAGGGGGGTAGGTTTGTAACACCCTCAAATTCATTTCCATGCATTGCATACATTTTTCATATAGAGAAACATTATAAAAGTAGAAATGGAGGATGGAACCATAGAAATGGAGAAAGAATCATAAAAATGATGGCGAATGGGAAAAAGATAGCTGAAATGAGCCTATTCCAATCTGTCGAAGTGCGCTGTCGACACTTTCCTTGGCCCCGCAGGACCCGTGGCACTCTCGGAGCTCACCCTTGTGGAGGGGGTGAGGTCTGGCACTGCTGGACACGTGGCGCCTTCGGAGCTCACCTCCGCAGAGGAGGGGAGGTCCGGCCCTGCTGGGCACGTGGCGCCTTCGGAGCTCACCTCCGCGAAAGAGGGGACGTCCGGCCCCGCTGGACACGTGGTGTCCTCGGAGCTCACCTCTGGGGAGAAGGGAAGTACGGCCCCGCTGGACACGTGGCACCCTCGGAGCTTGCCTCTGAGGAGAAGGAAGGCCCGGCCCCGCTGGACACGTGGTGCCCTCGGAGCTCGCCTCCGTGGAGGAGGAGAGGTCCGGCACCGCTGGACACTGGTGCCCACGGAGCTCGCCTCTGAAGAGAAGGAAGGCCCGGCCCCGCTGGACATGTGGCGCCCTCAGAGCTTGCCTCCATGGAGGAGGAGAGGTCTGGCACCGCTGGACACGTGGCGCCCTCAGAGCTCGCCTCTGAGAAGAGGGGAGGTCTGGCCCCGCTAGACACATGGCGTCCTTGGAGCTCACCTCTGAGGAGAAGGGAGGTTCGGCCCCGCTGGAGACATGGCGCCCTTGGAGCTCACCCTGCGGAGGGGGCGAGGTCCTTAGGCGGGTTTTTCCTCCTGAGCACGGGGGTACCTGATACTGAGGGTACCGACACAATTTCCCCAAATTTTCCCCACATTTGGGGGGATAAAATCCCTAAGGCTGCCGCACAAAACTGAAAAGATAAGTTTGTTAAGATCCAAAACAAATTGAATAGGACTCTTATTTGAGCTCTAATTGGAGTAGGACTCTCCCCCCCCCCTATAAATAGAACCCAACCCCCCCTGGCCGTAACCTCTTTCTTTTTCCCACCCCCTCCCAAGTCGACGACTTGGAGGCCCTAGCCCCCAACTCGCCGAGTTGGACACACCCCCCCTCGCCGGAGTTCAGTCACCGGTGAGCCGCCGACGAGCCCCATCACGCCTCGCCGTCGCCAGAAAAGAGCCGACGATCATAAGGGAAGTGAGGTAGGTCTTTGTTACCCATCTTACGACATCGTCGCTGTTTCTACGCATCCATTTTCTTCGCTCCCTTCGAACAGAGAGTTTTCCTGTGGACAGATCACATTTTGATTGGTTTTAATGGTGGAATTGATCTAGATCTTGAGACAAGATCATCACCACGTCCACACTCGATCCCTATACCCTTGTTCGTCATAAAACCCCATGAAAGCCCATTAAAACATGCAAGAACACGTACAAACTGGTTTAATAAACCAGCACCATGGGATTTGCATTCATCTACACCATTGCATCTTGAGTAGAGTTGTGCATGATGTTTGATTGCTGTAAATTTTGTATGTGCATGGTTGTGAGTAGAAGGACAAGCTCAGGAAGCCATCTACGGAGAACTACAGCGCCAAGACTTTGTGACGCTTGAGCAACAAGAGCCATGCGAGAAGGCAAGCGCCCCTTGACCATTTTGATCCCATGTTTTGAAACTGTTTTGTTTGCGAAAACTCGTATGCTTGAGCCAACTTGATGGGACACCCTTTTATAGGAGTTTACTAGTTTTGTTAACCATCCTTGTCACCGGGAAAGTTGATGAGTCGGGTATGGTCATTTTTCCTTTTTGCTTCGCTTAATCCACGGGATACGGGAAGTTGAATTAAAACATGGTTAGCTACTGCACTCATATGAATAATGATGATGAGAACTTGATGATGTTAATAAGCATGGAATCAGGGGAGATCTAGGCAAGCTTAGTTTGTGGATGTTGCTGAATGAGATGGTGGTTTACTTGCCGTAGATCTAAGGACCGGTTCATGCCAGCACATGCCAGGAAAACAGTGCCACCACAAGGCCAAATATGGGTGTGGCTTAGCTGACTAATTAGGTGTGTTGCTAGCTTGTTATGAGCGGGGAATGGGAGTCGAGAGGGACTGCCCTGGGAACTGCATGGCACAAGAGGGGGCCCGTGGGTGGGAGAATGGTGATTCGAGCCTGCCGGTGAAACCTCAGTGAGTCCATACATCTAGTAGCCCCTTTGTAAAGGCTATTTTGTGATCTCTTGACCATACACCGATGGTTGTGTACTGGTATAATAGAGGTTTTGCAGCGCCGACGGGTGACGAAATCACAAACATGTGGGTAAAGTGGTGCCACCTCTGCAGAGTGTAAAACAATCATGATAGTCGTGCTTACGGTCACAAGCACCTGGCCAACTCACATGATTAGAAGGGAAAACTTGGGATGGTTATTCGGTATGGTTATGGTATGGTCATTGGGATTGGTTTTTGGACTGTCTTGAGTCATGAAAATAAGTTTGGCTTTGGTTATACGAATATGAGATGGTTATGAATGTTTATGAGTATGAGATGAACTTAAGAAAGATTAATGGCTGGTTGAGACTTGATAAATGGTGAATTATGATAGAGAAATTGATGCTTAATTACTTGGTCATGTTGGGATAAATATCACTTAGAAATAGTTGCTGTTTTTATCATGTTGTGAAATAAAATCTGCTTGCTGCAATGATTCCTTTTTATTCCTACCTTGTTGTAAGCTACATGTCATACTTTTCCCGCACTTGCTGAGTACAACATGTACTCACCCTTGCATTATCACATAAACATGAGCAACAGGAGAAGAGTACTTTGAGGACCATGTGGAGTACTAGGCGTGTGAACCACCGTCAACATGCCTGTGGAGTTGAAGATGGAGCCGCTGCCATTTAGTTATTTCCGCTGTCGTTTAGAGACTTCCGCTGCAAGAATAAGATAGACAATCATGAGTAAGACAATTAGTTGATGTAATAAAGTACTCAAACACTATTTATTCGTGGTTATATTCTGAATTCAGTTTGTGGATTACATGTGTATGTGTGATGAACATCCTGGGCACACATATGCATTAACTTGGTTCTGGTTTCCAGAACCGGGTGTCACAAGGTGTCCACCTGAGATGTAGATCAACATGTATGGATGTTTAAGTGGTTAATAATATTTTTGCGGTTGATAATTTATCTTGCAGCGGATAATTAATCCAACTTCTTCTATCGTCTGAATTTCCACTGCAAGTGCCGCCGCTGGTCCTGTCGGTAATTTGTTTTCGGTTTCAGTTTGAATTGTTTAGTTCATTCTTCTCTGCAAATGGTTGGATATAGAAAATTTGGGCTTCTATCTTTGGGAGTGCGTCAAAATTAGGCATTGGGAGAACTTGGATTTATACAACTTTTTATTTAGTAAAACAGTTTAATCCTGAGCCTGGAGAAGTAGCAGAGACTATGCATGCATCTACTTGTCCGACAAATTTTAATGTTTAACACCATGGTATGCACTTTAACTATGTTTTGGTCAAGAGAGTGTAGCTAAGCATGCCTCTTTTCATTGTTAGGCAATCGGTTACTTGTAGATTGTCCATAGTACTTCATATTAAAGGCATTAGCATTTTATTTTATCTGATTTCTCTGCTTCTATCTTTAGTAATATGTTTCTTTACCTCTTTTTTTTTGCAGCATTAATCAGAATTGTGCAACAATTTGAGTTAATTCCATAGTTAGTATGCAATAATACAGGTTGTCCTAGCTGTCAGTAGCATTGAATTGGGTATGTCTTCAGGTTTGCCTAACGTATGTGTCTGAACTGGACTTCGTCAGAATCATTGCCTGAATTGTTGTGATGTTCTGTTATTTGAAAAATGAACACGTTTTGCAAATTTGGATCTTTGTGTAATTTTTTGGCATTGAGAAGATATAATTACAAATTTGAATCTTGTTCTATTTGTGACCTCGTGCAGATTAAACACTTTTTGTATGATACCAGGCTTTGGATTGTAAACCATCACCAATCCAATACCCGCTGTCTTTGTAAGTAGTATAAGTTGTTGGATCATTTTTTGTTGTTGTTTTTGTATCAAGAATTAGCCAAATGATTTATGTTGTTTTTGAAGAGTTTCGTGAGAAAATAGGTAGCATGGTGTCTAACCAGCTATAGTGTTTTTGATGTTTTTCTTTCTGAGTACTACTACTGTCGCCTGTATACAGAAGTTAAACTTGTTCTCCTAGGCGTGCACGGTGAATGGTGAAAGCCACCTGTCTTCCAAACGACAAAAAGAAATAACCCTGGCTTGGTTTTGAAACACAACGTGGATTTTGTGGTTGACGTGGAACAATCAAATCCACACGTGTAACAGCTTACACGTGGGTTATTTGCTCTAGTTGCCAAACGAGGCCCAAATGTGGTGAAAATTCCCCCTAGGGGAATTTTGGAGAATTTTAGGAAAATCAGAAAAAAATGAGAAAAAAATTGAAAAAATTGGGGAAGGGGAAATTTAGGGAAAAATTAGGGTGGCCCAATTTAGCTATTTTATTTTTTTTATTTTTTTTCTTTTCCTTTCCTATTTATTTTCATTATTTTCTATTTATATTCCCTTTTATTATTTTATTTGCTTCGATTTCCTCTCTTTATTTCTTCTTCTTTTTAAATGCTTTTCTATATGAAAAACGTATGCAATGCATGGTAGTGAAATTGAGGGTGTTACAAACCTACCCCCTTAAAATGAATCTCGCCCTCGAGATTCAATAGTGTGGAGAAAACATGGGGAATTCCACCTTGAGATCTTCCTCACGTTCCCAGGTAGTTTCGGCTTCCGTGTGGTGGCTCCATTGTACCTTGCACCAACGGATTACTTTGTTCCTCGTGACCCTTTTCTTTACGTCCAAGATTTTGACGGGTTGTTCGGCGTAGGTCAGATCCTCTTGAAGCTCTAGCTCATCCATCGGTACTTGTTCTTATGGTACTCTAAGCACTTCTTGAGTTGAGATACGTGAAACACGTCGTGCACGTCGGAATGGTGCGTTGGCAGCTCTAGTTGATAGGCTACCTCTCCTCGCTTGCCCAAAATCTTGAATGGACCGATGTAGCGGGGTGCTAGCTTGCCTTTGACGTTGAACCGTCATTGGTCTAGGATGTAGCTGTTGTTGTACGAGAATTCAGCATATGGCAAGCTCTGATCCCAACTACGCCCATGCTTCAAAGCGCAAGCTCTCAACATGTCTTCCAAGATCTGATTTGTCCTCTCAGTTTGCCCGTCGGTTTGCGGGTGATATCGGAGCTGAAATTCAATCGTGTACCCATGGCTTCATGCAGCTTCTTCCAGAACCTAGAGGTAAATTGAGAACCTCGATCTGAAACTATCCTCTTTGGAACTCCATGACGACACACGATTTTCTCCATATACAGCTCGGCTAATTGTGCCATGGTATACTTGGTCCTAACAGGAATAAAGTGGGCTGTTTTCGTCAATCGGTCCATGATAACCCAAATGGAATCGTAACCTGACTGAGTACGTGGCAATCCGACTATGAAATCCATGCTGATGTCTTCCCACTTCCACTCAGGTACTTTCAATGGCTGCAATAATCCAGCGGGTCTTTGGTGTTCGGCCTTCACTCGTTGGCACGTGTCGCATAGGGCGACATATTCAGCGATATCCCTTTTCATTCCATCCGACCAATAGCAAGTTTTCAGGTCCTTGTACATCTTTGTACAACTGGGGTGTATGGAATAAGGCGAGTCATGTGCCTTCTTTAGTATCATGTTGCGGATGTGCTTCACGTTAGGCACACAAATCCTTTTCTCTAACCAAAGTGTGTCATTCTCGTCTTCCTTAAAATCCTTCTCTTTGCCTTGTCGGATTCTTTCCTTGATTTCCTTGATTTCCTCATCCATTGCTTGGCCATCTCGTATCTCTTGTTCTAGTGTTGAGTTCAGTTCTATCACCTCCATCTCATTCAGGAACCCGAGATGTAATCGTTCGAACCCCTTACGCAGCTTGGGTGGCAGCTCCCAAACCATGAGTTGGTGACATGTTCCCTTTCGGCTCAATGCATGAGCTACTACGTTGGCCTTTCTGGGGTTATAGTTGATTCCAACATCATAATCCTGGATGAGTTCCAACCATCGACCTTGCCTCAAATTCAGATCCGTTTGTGTGAATATATACTTGAGGCTTTTGTGATCCATGTAGATCTCACATCGGTGACCAAGGATGTAATGCCTCCAAATCTTCAAGGCATGTACCACGGCTGCAAGTTCCAGGTCATGTGTGGGGTAATTCAGCTCATGTTTATTTAATTGCCTCGATGCATAGGCTACCACTTCGCCTCCTTGCATGAGCACACATCCAAGCCCTTGTCTTGATGCGTCACAATATATATCGAAACTCTTGCTCACATCCAGAAATGCCAAAACCGGCGCTGTTTTTAATCTCTTCTTTAGCTCTTCAAAGCTGTCATGACACGCTTGTGTCCACTGAAATGCTTTCCCCTTCATCAGCAATTCCGTCATAGGCTTCGCTATTTTAGAGAAATCCTTGATGAACCGGCGGTAGTATCCAGCCATCCCAAGGAAACACTGAATGTCCCTCACATTCTGCGGTTGGTTCCACTTCAAAACATCTCTCACTTTTCCGGGATCAACCGATACTCCTCTCTCGGAGATGATGTGGCCTAGGAACGATATCTCCTTTAGCCAAAATTGACACTTTCTGAACTTAGCATACAATTGATGCTCTCGCAGTTTCTGCAACGTCAATCTCAAGTGTTCTTCATGTTCTTCCTCGCTTTTCGAGTACACCATGATGTCGTTGATGAAAACCACGACGAACTTGTCCAATTATTCCATGAAGAGCTTATTCATGATGCACAAAAAGTATGTGGGTGCATTCGTCAACCCAAATGACATAACGGTATATTCATACGAACCATACCGTGTTCGAAATGCGGTCTTGGGTATGTCGGAGGGCTTAATCTTCAGCTTGAAGTATCCCGACCAATGATCAATCTTGGAGAAAATTTGGGCACCTTTCATTTGATCGAACAAGTCCTCCATGCGGGGCAGTGGGTACTTATTCTTGATCGTCACTTTGTTAAGAGACCTATAGTCCACACACATCCTTTGGGTTCCATCCTTCTTGTCCACGAAGAGCACGGGGGATCCCCACGGTGACGAGCTTGGGCGTATAAAACCATTTTCTACCTGCTCCTGAATCTGCTTCTTGAGCTCCACTAATTCTTTAGCAGGCATCCTATATGGCCTCTTCGCTATAGGTGCAGTTCCGGGTACTAAATCAATGGCAAATTAAATGTCCCGGTCAGGTGGCATACCTGAAAGTTCTTCCGGAAACACATTTGAATATTCTTGAACCACCGGAATGCTTTTCAATGGCGCTTCTTCGATGTGGTTCAGCACTGCTTTCTCCGTTGTAGGTTGGGCTGCCTCTAACTCAATACGAATACTCTGCTCACTCGTCAACTGCATGATCCTCTGAGCATATTGAATCACTCCATTGTGCTTGCTTAACCAGTCCATCCCAAGTATTATGTCAATCCCTTGGGAATCCAAGATCATAAGGTTGGCAAGAAAGTCTACCCCCCCCCCCTTATTTTAAGGCTTACTTTCGGACATACTATATTAGTCCTCATCTCTCCACCGGGAGAATTAACCAACATAGTTTGTTTCATGTGGGATATGGGCAGGTTATACTTGGCAACATACTTGGATGAGATGAATGAATGTGATGCTCCAGAACCAAATAAAACAGTGGCTGGGTTGGAGTTGGCGAGAAACATACCAATCACGACGTCCTCAGGTTGTTGTGCTTCCTCTGCGGAGGCATGATGCACATTGCCACGAGCATAGTTCTGCTGTCCACGGTTACCTTGCATAGCTCCTCCATTCAGCCGTGGGTTCTGTTTAGGTGCATTGCTTGGCTTTCCAAGGTCTTTCTTCAAGCACTGACTTGCAAAGTGTCCCACCTCTCTGCATGAAAAACATGCCTTGTTGCCCATAGCAGCAGGAATGTTAGGGCAAGGCTGGATTTGAGCATATGCGCCCATGTTGGGACGGGGCGCAGGAGGCATAGGCAAACGGGGTGCTTGCACAACAGGACGTTGCTGCGGTGGCTAATTAGAACGAGGTGGATTTGCAGGGCGGAAAGTAGAAGCGGACGAGCCATAGTGTGGTGCAGCTGGTGGCATGAAACGGAGACGTACATTGCTCCCTTGTGGCTGTCCTTGATATGGCATCTTCCTCTCGCCCTCTTGTTCAATCTTGTTCAATCTCGTGGGTCTTGCTCTCCACCAAGATAGCTTTGTCTACGAGCTTTTGGAAGTTAGCATAGTCATTGTTGAGCAGCTGAACTTGGATTTCATTGTTCAATCCTCTCATGAACAAGTACTGCTTTCTAGGATCCAAGTTTACATCTTCTGGAGCATACCTTGACAACTGTGTGAACTTGTTAAGGTACTCATTCATGCTCTTCCTTCCTTGACGGAGACCTTCAAACTATTGCCTTTTAAGCATCATGACTCTTGCAGGGACATAGTGAGAGCAGAAACTCTCCTTGAATTCAGCCCAAGTGATAGTCTCCTGGTTGACATGAGGATTGCAAAGAGCGTCCCACCAATCAGCGGCTGCTCTCATAAGTTGGTGCGATGCGAAGAGAACTTTCTCCGGATCATTGCACTGAACAATAGCAAGCTTATTTTCCATAGACTTCAGCCAATCATCAGCCTCCATAGGATCATTGGCTTGTGCAAAGGTAGGCGGCCTAGTCCTCATGATCTCTCCCAATCTGTTGTGAGCCAGCGGTGGTGGCGGTGGCGGCGGTGGGGGTGCAGGAATGGGGTTAGAATTGTTGTTGTTGTTGTTGGACTGTAGCTGTCCCAACGTTTGTATCATAGTTTGCATGAGCTGGTTCTGCATAGCCATCAACCGTTCAAGGTTGCTTGCATCATCCCCGGGGTTGGCATCTTCAAGAACTTCCACATCGCCATCCTCCTGTGGTTTGTTATTACCACGAGCATTCCTTCTTTGGCGGTTGGAGTTTCCCTCACCATCTGTGAGAGCGTAGAGTGGGAAATAGAAATTTAGATTGATCCCCCAACTATATGTTCGGAAATAGGCGATGCGCTACTCTAGCAATTCGACCGTATCACCTAGGAAACATGCGAGTAAGAAGGTCATGGGTCGTTACCACTAGACGCGCAGCGCAGCGGATCGTAGATGCACGTCGGTGTAGGAGAAGTAGACGATCACGTTCATCTCCTCCTGACTCCTCGTCACAGGAACATCATCACGTCACCGTAGCCGATCAGCGCAGCAGTAACAGCAGCGCCTCCACGGAGTTCACACGTACAGGGAGGAACGCCGTGCATCGGTGTGCTAGCACCGCGCGCGCGACAGGGGTTTCGGCGTGTGGCCTGTAAGGGGCGGCGGCTAGGGCTGTTATGTGGTGGAGTAATCTGCCCCTAACCCTACCCCTCATATTTATAGGCGCGCTAATGGGCTTTTAGGTCACAGACCCATTAGTACCCTAATTTCTTATGGATCAAATATCCATCAGGCCTTTATCTGAATTGTTATGATTGCCTCTTGGGCATATCACCAACAATCTCCCACTTGCACTAGAGACAGTCATATAGCCAAGTTTTTCAATATTCCATCCCCTTAAGTGTGTGACCTGTTAGGTTCATGTACATTCGGTTATGAATGAAAACCGTTTTCAAACACAAGTCAGTAGAGGTACCTAGCAGGACATACTGACTCCCGAATGTACATAAAGATCATATCAGCTGAACCTAGATACATTCACATGCTAATTCCTTTGCCACATGATACCAGTCAAGCTCAAGGCGAGATACGTGCCATCCTTGTGATAGCTCGACCATTCACTCGATCAAATAGTGGATTCAATCTATAACTAACTTTTAGTCATAATGATTAACGCCTTAATCACTTTGGCATGGCCATGCACTTTCCAATCCAGCTATCTCGAGGGGCCCAGAGATATCTCTCCTGTTATTTAGGAGGGGCAAATCCCATCTTGATCTGCACACATCTCATTCCATGTTTCATCATGTACCTGAAGACTATTTTTATGACCACCCAGTTACGGAGTAGCGTTTGATAGTTTCAAAGTGCACAACTACACATAGTGAGAAACAATGGCAATCTCAGGTCTAAGAATCTAGCAGGTGTATCACTCAAGACCAACTGATGGCACATATGTAAATAACAATCCCAACAGTGTCTCGGAATGGGTCTATCCAACACTATGTTCACTAACATGTGTTCACATTATTAATTTGATATCTCCATATCTTGATCCGTGAAATGTGATCATCAATTAGTACATGTGCTAGTCTGCGTACTATCATTATCTCATATAACAATGTAGACTAGGGATCATTTTGAGTAACATTATAATTAACAAAGAGTCTCACGAACAAGTCACATACTTGACGATCAATGTGAATAATAGTTACTCAAATTGTACATAAACATAGCTATGACACAAGTCTCCCATGTACACACTAGGATCACTGATGTAAGTATCTAATACCCATAGATCTCGTGTGCGCCTCATGCTTTGATTGTGGAAGAGGCTTTGTCAATGGATCTGCCATATTCAAATCCGTATGCACCTTGCATATATTCACATCACCTTGGTCGATAATCTCTCGAATGAGGTGATAGCGTCGTAGTATATGTTTGGATCTTTTGTGTGATCTAGGCTCCTTTGCCTGTACAATGGCTCCATTATTGTCGCAATAGAGATCCACAGGTCCGGACGCACTAGGAACAACACCCAACTCAGAAACAAATTTTCTGATCCAAACAGCTTCCTTTGCAGCTTCAGAAGCTGCAATATACTCCGCCTCCATCGTTGAATCTGCTACTGTGTCTTGCTTGGAACGTTTCCAGCTCACTGCCCCTCCATTAAGGCAGAACACAAAACCGGATTGCGATCTAGATTCATCCTTGTCTGTTTGGAAGCTAGCATCGGCGTAACCTCTTACAACGAGCTCTTCTTCACCTCCAAACACTAGGAACACATCCTTAGTTCTTCTCAAGTACTTAAGAATGTTTTTGACAACTGTCCAATGAGCCTCACCATAATCTGATTGATACCTGCTCGTAATACTTAGAGCATAGGATACATCTGGGCGTGTACACAACATGGCATACATGATAGATCCAATAGCGGAAGCATAAGGAATCGCTATCATCCTCTTTTGCTCACCAGGCGTCGAAGGACACTGACTTTTGCTTAGAGTGATGCCATGTGACATTGGCAAGAAACCTTTCTTAGAATCTTGCATATTGAACCGATTCAATATCTTGTCAATATATGTGTCTTGGCTTAATCCAATTAGCCTTTTAGATCTATCTCTATAGATCTTAATGCTTAAAATGTACGCTGCCTCTCCTAAATCCTTGATTGAGAAACTTTTCCTTAATGAGGATTTAACATCATCTACTACTGGAAAGTCATTTCCGATCAACAATATATCATCTACATATAGGACCAGAAATATAAGTGTGCTCCCACTAACCTTCTTGTAAATACAAGGTTCTTCTACGTTCTTGATGAAACCAAACCCTTTGACCACTTCATCAAAATGTAGATTCCAACTCCGAGATGCCTGCTTCAATCCATAGATGGACTTTTGAAGTTTGCATATTTTTCTAGCATTTTTAGGATCGACAAAACACTCAGGTTGTGTCATGTACACATCCTCAGTCAGACTCCCATTAAGAAAGGCCGTTTTGACATCCATCTCCCATATTTCATAATCAAAATATGCAGCAATTGCTAGGAGAATCCGAACAGACTTTAGCATAGCGACGGGTAAAAATGTTTCATCATAATCAACACCTTGAATTTGTTTAAAACCTTTCGCCACCAATTGTGCTTTATAGATGTGAACTTTTCTATCCATATCAGTCTTTTTCTTGAAAATCCATTTGCAATCGATCGGTCTCACACCATCGATTGGATCAACCAAGTTCCAAACTTGATTCTCATGCATGGATTCTATTTTAGATTCGATGGCTCCAAGCAATTTCTCAGAGTCGGGTCCCATTATTGCTTCAGTGTAGGTCACAGGCTCATTATTGTCCAACAATACCATGTCCTGTTGTTCCGTGGTTAGGAGTGTCAACTTTTCAGTTGCACGACATACCCTTGTAGACCTTCGTGGGGCTGGTGTTTCATCAAGTGGCTGTACAACATCTTGTACATCCTGTATAGGATTAGAGGGTGCCGAAACATTTTCAGGTATTTCTTGAATTTCTTCAAGATGCACCTTGCTCCCACTAACTCCTTGTGAGAGAAACTCTTTCTCTAAGAAGAAACCATTGCGAGCAGTAAACACTTTACCCTCCGTTTTATTATAAAATAATATCCTTTGGTTTCCCTAGGATATCCCACAAAGAAGCATTTGTCTGATTTGGGAGTAAGTTTCTCTGACGTCAAACGTTTGACATAAGCATCACATCCCCAAACTTTGAGGAAAGACAATCCGGGATGTTTCCCGGTCCACATCTCATATGGTGTCTTCTCAACAGACTTAGTTGGGACTCTGTTTAGTGTAAACGCAGTAGTTTCAAGAGCATAACCCCAAAAGAATAGTGGAAGATCAGTCTGGCTTATCATCGACCTAACCATGTCTAACAAGGTTCGGTTCCTCCGCTCGGACACCCCATTCAATTGAGGCGTTCCAGGTGGAGTCAACTGTGGAACAATTCCAAATTGTTTTAAATGATCATAAAATTCATGGCTCAAATATTCACCCCCACGATCAGATCGTAGAAGTTTAATTGTCTTGCCCAACTAATTTTGTACTTCATTCTGAAATTCTTTGAACTTTTCAAAAGATTCAGACTTGTGCCTTATTAGATAGACATATCCATATCTACTAAAGTTATCGGTAAAAGTAATGAAATACTGAAAACCAAATCTAGCTACCGAACTCATTGGTACACATACATCAGTATGTATAAGTCCCAACAAGTCACTTGCCCTCTCACTTTGACCAGTGAAGGGTGCTTTGGTCATCTTCCCAAGCAAACAAGACTCGCATGTGTGAAGTGATTCAAAATCAAATGGACTTAACAAACCATCTTTATGGAGTTTCTCAATGTGTTTCTCATTTATATGTCCTAAGCGACAATGCCAAATAAAAGTGGGATTTAGATCATTTCGTCGAGCCATTTTTGTATTAATGTTATAGACTGTTTTATCCTCAAGATCAAGAACATATCATCCATTCACTAATGGACATTGAACACAGAAAATATTATTATAATAAATAGAACAACATTTGTTCTTTATTATAATCTCACAACCATTAACTTCTTCCAAACATGAATAAGATATAATGTTCTTGCTCAAAGAAGGAATGCAATAACAATTATTTAATTCCAAAACTAATCCTGATGGTAATGACAAGTGAAAAGTTCTGACAGCTATGATAGCAACCTTTGCTCCATTGCGACCCGAACATCCAACTCGCCTTTTGCAAATCTTCTAGTCTCACTTAGACCCTGCAACGATTTGCAAGTGTGAATCATTGATCCGGTATAAAATACCCATGATTCACTAGAAGATATAGCAATATTGATTTCTATAACATTTATACCTGAAGTGGAAGTCTCACTCCCTTTCTTCTTCTTATCCTCCAAGTACTTCTTGCAGTTCCTAGACCAATGCCCCTTAGCATGACAGTGGAAGCATTCATCATTAGGAGAAGGGTCTGATTTACCCTTTGGCTTTAAGCTTGAAGGCTCATTGGGAACCTTTCCCATGCCTTTAGGATGCGTCACACGCTTCCTCTTTTTATTCTCCTTTTGAACCATCATCACATGAGTGGTGTTTTTCTTAATGCTTTCCTCGGCTGTTTTAAACATCCCATGCAATTCAGCCAACGTTTTCTCCATGCCATTCATTTGATAATTCAATATAAATGGATCATAGCTCGGTGGGAGTGACTGGAGAATAACGTCAATAGCTAGGTCATCCTTGAGTTCAGAACCAAGTTTGTCCAAAGTCTCAATGTAACCAAACATCTTGATTATATGGGACTGACCGGGCTACCTTCTACCAGCTTGCATGAGAACAAGGAATTTGAGATGTTGTACCTCTCAGCCCTTGCTTGGTTCTCAAACATTCCACGTAGTCCCTGAATCATAGAATAAGCATCTGTATGCTCATACTGTTTCTGTAGATCACGGGACATTGTGGCAAGCATGAGGCAGCTTGCATTAAGCGCATCATCGCAGTGCTTCTCATAAGTCCTGCGAGTTGCGGCATTTGCATCATCGGGGAGGTCATTGGGGTATGGTTGCTCAAGAACATACTCAGTTTTCTCTTGCCTGAGAACAATTCTCAGGCTGCGGTACCAATCAATAAAGTTAGCTCCATTGAGCTTTTCTTTCTCAAGCACAGATCGCAAATTGAAACCGGAATTGTTACTAGCAGACATGATCTACAATAGAAAATAAATATGCAAGGTTTTAGCACTATGTTCTATACCAATCTTTTATTAACAGTTTAATAAAAGACACCACCACTATATGAGCATCATTCCTCCCTCTAACGACATATGGTGGTCCAAGATCCATATTCACTAATTTCTAGTGAGATTTGGCTTCACTGCTAGAAAATTAGTGACATAGGTAAACAACCATTGTTAATCATATCTCTATATGATTCTTGTTTGTTGGGTGACATCCAATGCCCCGACCCCCAATACTATGCCATAAAGCCCAAAACCGTTTCGATAGCTTTGTTGAGTAAACCAATACTATGCATGTGAATGTCCAACACTCACCCTATTCATTATGATAGATGACGGTATTTTGCTTTGGCAAACCTACCATACAACGATCAAAACAACATAGGTGCAGCTATAGGTAAACGGCATCAAATACTCAACTTTTCCGAGGGAAGCTATTCTATCATGACAAAACATCCACCATATGAAAAGCATGAAAAGAATAGTAAAACATCACAGGCATACGATCATATCATATCTGTGAAGCCTTTAGGATCATAGTGATCTCCATTATGATCTACACCGCCATGTCTCCCTTCTTATGGTGATCACCATCGCCATCATGCTTGAGGTTTCTCAATAAATATAAAAGAAGCTAATACATCTAATAGCTATCAAATAAATTACATGAGAGATCAGGCATCACAGGACGACACGCAGGTCGTTATACTTATGTGACAAGCTCAACCCAGTTGTGTTAAATTTGCAACATGCAGGCTGCACGAATTTTACACACAGATCATCACATCACATTTAGGCCATACCATTCACATCATTCCTTGCAAAAAAAGTTAAGCGTAGAACGATTTCTATCGTGAAACAACTTAATGATGTCACTATAGCAGACAGCAATGGCGGTCCCGAATCTATGAAATCACTATGAAAATCTCATCAAATTGATCAAATCAACCCGAATCTGAGCCATTCAGAATGCCTCAATTTTCATTGTGACTGGTTATCCACGAGAAGATCGCGACACATGACCGTGATCTGTTGGCTCAATCTGTTAGCTATGTACACTATTAGTCCCGATGGTGATTCCAGCCGGTAGGGACAGGTTGCGCACATAGCAGAGAAGGAGCACAAACTAATCCTTTAGTCATATGATGGCAATCTACTCTAACCAATTTCAAACCCCAAAAGCTGAACAATAATAGTTCATCATATGAACTTGTCTGCAGTAGATCGTATCTAAGATCCAGACCAAAAACTACGCAAGTCAGCTCTGATACCACTGTTGGGAAATAGGCGATGCGCTACTCTAGCAATTCGACCGTATCACCCAGGAAACATGCGAGTAAGAAGGGCATGGATCGTTACCACTAGATGCGCAGCGCAGCGGATCGTAGATGCGCGTCGGTGTAGGAGAAGTAGATGATAACGTTCATCTCCTCCTGACTCCTTGTCACAGGAACGTCATCACGCCACCATAGCCGATCAGCGCAGCAGTAATAGCAGCGCCTCCACGGAATCCACACGTACAGGGAGGAACCCCTGCGTTGGTGTGCTAGCACCGCGCGCGCGACAAGGGTTTCGGCGTGTGGCCTGTGAGGGGCGGCGGCTAGGGCTGTTTTGTGGTGGAGTAATCTGCCCCTAACCCTACCCCTCATATTTATAGCGCGCTAATGGGCTTTTAGGTCACAGGCCCATTAGTACCCTAATTTCTTATGGATCAAATATCCATCAGGCCTTTATCCGAATTGTTATGATTGCCTCTTGGGCACATCACCAACACTATATGCATCAAGGTATATGAACTAAGTATCTTCTTTTATTAATTTCAGCCTATATGAGGATGTGAACACGTGCCTAAGCATCTCACATCTCTCCACTATGTGTGGATGTGGACATTCACCAAAGCGTCCCACAACTCACATCAGCACACAAACACAAGCAATCATCATAAAAATTCTTCACACCACTCTTATTTTAGCCTATTACATCTAAGCGTTCCTATTGATAGGAGGATGAGTTCCGATCTTTCGAGAGGTAGGGTAAACTTGATTGGGTGGAGATCTCGACGTTGATGATCCAAGGCTCCAAACGAACGAAACCCCGCAATCACTACACCACTGCTCCGTTGGTTATCACCCGTGTCACACGAATGACCTCGCCACGAAGGCTTATCCCTGCAAGTGCAATCAAGAACACAAGCAAGAACAGAGAAGTTGCAATCAAAACTGAATTGATCACGAATTTGGGGTCTCACAACCGATGATCGGCGACACTGTTCAATGATAGATTGTAACTAAGCAAAACCCACCTGTTTGTGACGGCGGCTAGGGGGTATAAAGGAGGTGGAGGACGACCAGGGGGGTGCTGGGGTCGTGACCTAACACTAAGACACATACATAATGGACTTGGACTCGATACAAGTCCCAATGGCCCAACTAGGTGATGCAACACCCTGACAGACTCTAAACTTTATATTGTTTCGAAGTTTCCTGTCGACTCCGAGGGAATTTCGATGTGGGGCCAGATCCATTGGAAAGTTTATCCTCTCAGCTTTCCGTGCATATGTAGAACGTCAAAAACGGAGTCTGTATACCTCCTGTACATCCATTTTAAGGTGGACTGCTCCTGGGCCCGAGTTGGACTCGAGTTTGAGTTGGGCTCGGTCTCTAACTTCTTGTTGGCGTATTTTCTGGTCCTCCACGCCTCCAAACCCCTCTCCATGTATCTCCATGTCCTCTCCATGGTTCCTAATCATAATTAATCCATTAGGTAGCAACATACTCTCAAAATTCACATATAAAGAATTGTTCAGGAACGAGCTCACCTCTAAATTCAATTGTCGTGCTCGAGCTCTAGTAATTGGACCTTGCATATCTACCATGTGAGTGTTGTGTATATCTGCAGGAGTGATGTCCACATCATCCTCCCCCTCTTGCATTGGAGTCGTCCTCGACTCAAGCTCATCTTCTTCTCCCAAGTATGGCTTTAAATCTGAAATGTTAAATGTGGGACTAACCCCAAACTCGGGAGGCAACTCAAGTTTATATGCATTGTCATTTATCTTCTTAAGAACCTTAAAAGGTCCAGCAGCACGTGGCATGAGTTTGGACTTTCTCAAATCCAGAAACCTATCTTTTCTCAAATGAACCCACACCAAATCACCGGGTTCCAATTTTACCTCCTTCCTACCTTTACTAGCAGCAATGCGATACTTTTATTCATTTTTTCAATTTGTAACTTAGTAGTTTCATGCAACTTAAGAATAAATTCAGAACGTTGTGTAGCATCTAAGTTCACAATTTCAGTATGTGGTAAAGGTAGAAAATCAATTGGAGCACGAGGATTGAAACCATAGACTACCATAAACGGACTTAACTTGGTTGTGGAGTGAATAGACCTGTTATAAGCAAACTCAATATGTGGCAAACACTCCTCCCACAACCTTAAATTGTCTTTCAAAACAGCCACAACATAGTATATAAGGTACGATTAACTACCTCCGATTGCCCATCAGTTTGTGGATGACAAGTAGTAGAAAACAGCAACTTTGTTCCCAATTTATACCATAAAGTTCTCCAAAAGTGACTCAAAAACTTAGCATCCCTATCAGAAACAATAGTATTGGGAACACCATGCAAACGCACAACCTCATTAAAGAACAAATCAGCAACATGTGAAGCATTATCGGTCTTGTGGCAGGGTATAAATGAGCCATTTTAGAGAAACGATCAACAACCACAAAGACACTATCCCTCCCCCTCTTTTTTCTAGGCAATCCTAAAACAAAGTCAATAGAAATATCCTCCCAAGGTGCACTAGGAACCGGAAGAGGCATATAAAGACCATGGGGGTTAAGTCGAGACTTAACTTTGTTGCATGTCGTGCAACGTGAAACGTAGCGCTCCACATCACGCCTCATTCATGGCCAAAAGAAGTGAGCGGCCAGCACATACTCTGTCTTTTTAACACCAAAATGTCCCATCAAACCACCTCCATGCGCTTCGTGCAACAACAAAAGACGAACGGAGCTAGCTGGAACACACAGCTTGTTAGCACGGTAGAGAAGGCCTTCACGCAGCAGGAATTTTTGCCACGTTCTTCCCTCTCTACAATTTTCAAAGGCATCTTTGAAGTACAAATCAGTAGAATATAACCTCTTTATGGTTCCCAAACCAAAGATTTTATGAGAAAGTTGGGATAGTATGGTATAACGTCTAGATAAAGCATCGGCAATCACATTTTCTTTCCCTTTCTTATGTTTAATGATGTAAGGAAATGATTCTATGAACTCAATCCATTTAGCATGACGTTTGTTCAGATTAGCTTGTCCTTTAAGATACTTCAAAGACTCATGATCTGAATGTATGACAAATTCTTTAGACCATAGGTAATGTTGCCAAGTTTGCAAGACACGCACTAAAGCATAAAGTTCTTTGTCATATGTAGAATAATTCAGCGAAGGCCCATGCAATTTTTCACTAAAGAAGGCAACAGGTTTACCTCCTTGAATTAGCACTCCTCCAATGCCAATGCCGCTCGCGTCACATTCAAGCTCGAAGGTCTTCTCAAAATCAGGAAGCTGCAGCAATGGTGCT
This sequence comes from Neostapfia colusana, assembly GCA_030760725.1. Classification (NCBI taxonomy): domain Eukaryota; kingdom Viridiplantae; phylum Streptophyta; class Magnoliopsida; order Poales; family Poaceae; genus Neostapfia; species Neostapfia colusana. Next base: position 90,003,422 of record JASWHV010000002.1, on the reverse strand, counting down.
TGTGTGAGCTTCGACTTGAGAACATCAAAAGCTTGTTGTTGTGCTGGTCCCCATCGAAACGGCACTCCATGCTTTGTCAACTCGTGGAGAGGTGCCGCAATGGTGCTGAAATCCCGCACGAAACGCCGGTAGAAACCTGCGAGACCAAGAAAAGTTCGAACCTGTGTGACCGTAGTCGGAAGTGGCCTGCTCGTGATGGCAACAATATTTGCCTCGTCCACCTCAATGCCCTGCGAAGTAACAACATACCCAAGAAAAGACACACGATCGGTGCAAAAGGTGCACTTCTCAAGGTTACCATATAAACGTGCATCGCGCAAGACATTAAAAACATCACGCAAATGTTCAAGATGCTCATCATATGACTTGCTGTAAATAAGGATATCATCAATGTAAACCACCACAAATTTACCAATGAAAGCACGTAAAACCTCATTCATCGACCTCATGAAAGTGCTGGGCGCATTAGTTAAACCAAATGGCATGACTAACCATTCATAAAGTCCGAATTTAGTTTTAAAAGCAGTTTTCCATTCATCACCTAAAGCCATACGAATCTGATGATACCCACTACGCAAATCAATCTTGGAGAAAATAACAGAACCACTCAACTCATCAAGCATGTCATCCAATCTAGGAATAGGATAGCGATAACGAATGGTAATGTTATTGATGGCTCTACAATCAACACACATGCGCCAAGTGCCATCTTTTTTTGGAACCAAAAGAACAGGAACAGAACAAGGACTAAGACTCTCACGAATGTACCCGTGGTCCAGAAGATCTTGGACTTGTCGCTGAATTTCCTTAGTCTCGTCGGGGTTGGTCCTGTAGGCAGCACGGTTTGGCAAGCTCGCCCCTGGAACCAAATCAATCTTGTGCTCAATGCCTCGCACAGGTGGTAATCCGGGGGGTATCTCTGATGGAAAAACATCCATATATTCCTGTAAAAGGTTAGCAACAGCGGGTGGCAAGACAATGGGCGTATCCTCAATGGAATATAAAGCATGTTTGCACACTAAAGCATAGCAAGTTCCATTAGAGGCATATAAATCATCAAGATCAGATTTAGTTGCAAGGAAAATAGGATTTTCAACTTAATAGGTTGCTGAATTTCAGAATTGAAAACACCCTTTTGCTTAGCATTATTCTTTTTCTCTTGCTCAAATTGTACAATTTCAGTGGGACTCATAGGAAGCAACACAATTTTCTTGCCCTTATGCATGAGAGTATACTTATTAGATCGACCATGGTGAATAGCATCAGTATCAAACTCCCAAGGACGTCCCAACAAAAGAGAACAAGCATCCATAGGTACCACATCAAAATCAGCAAAATCATGATAAGAACCAATGGAAAAATGTATCCTTGCTGTTTGTGTTACCTTAACCTTACCATTGTTGTTAAACCATTGAATGTGATAAGGGTGGGGATGCTCCCGTGTGGTCAAGCCAAGCTTCTTGACCACCTCAACATTCACCAAATTGTTGCAGCTACCACCATCAATGATGGTATGTACACGGCAGTCCTTGACGACGAGAAACATGTTGAAAAGGTTGTGACGTTGGCGGTTGTCGTCCTCTCAAACCGTGGCACTCAAAGCCCGCTGCACAATCAAAGTCCTATAGTTGTTTGTCGCAGATGTACCAAGAACCTCCTCAGCACCATCATCCGAACCTGAAATGTTAGTTGCAATAATATTTTCATCTTCAATATCAGAAGCACTAACGCACCCACCATCAGCAGTGGCAATGATCGCCCGTTTTCTGGGGCAATCTCGTTGCATATGGCCAAGTCCCTGGCAGCGGTGGCACTTGATGTCGGAGCTGCGACTTGTCGAAGTGTTGGGTGCAGCCGCCTTTGCTGCAACACCTGGAGGCATCTGGGACTTGCTGTTATCTTGTCCCCGTGATGTAGAAGGTGCGATGCTGCTGCGTACAACACCCGTGGAGGGTGGTGTAGAAGCACGTACGCTCGAGGAGGGCGCTGCTTTGGATGGCACCGAAAATTGTCGTGGCGTGAAGGTGTTGTTCCGCCGCTGCTGTTGGCGACCCTGCACTTCTTTTTCTGCTAACATAGCAAGTTGAAATAAACGTTGAATAGAATGATATTCCTTGTAGTCAACTATGTCCTGGATCTCACGCCGCAAGCCCCCATAAAACCTAACAATTTGGTCTTCCTGATCCTCAACTACCCCACAACGAAGCATACCTTTCTGCAACTCTTGGTAGTACTCTTGGACAGTCATGTCACACTGATCAAAGCGTTGCAATTTCTTAAGAAGATCACGTCTATATGAAGGAGGAACAAACCTAGCGCGCATCTCTTCTTTTAACACAGCCCATGTCTGTGGTGCATTACGTGTATTGACAAGTTCATTCCACCAAATTATAGCAAAATCTTTAAACTCACTAGTGGCTTGTCTAACTCTATGTCGCTCAGGAACAAGATGAGAGCTAAATTTTCGTTCTACCGTCATCTCCCAATCCAAGTAAGTCTCAGCATCATAAGATCCATAAAATGTTGGAATAGAAAACTTAATCTTAGCATAAGGATCATTATCTTGTTCAGGAGGATGAGGACGAGGTCTACCTCCCATACCTTGATGATTTTGTCGAGGGCGATGGCACTGCTGTGCATCAACCTCATCGTTATTGAAGTCATCCTTTGTGTCATAGTGAGCATGTGCATCACCATCAAGGATGATAGAGGGTGTAGCTTGTTGGGGAAGACGAGTCTCCATCTCGTCCAACCGTGTGGTCAGACCAGCAACACTTGTATGGAGCCTCTAAAAGGTGGTTGTTGTAGTGGTCTGGTATTTATTGAAAGCTTCGGTCATTGCCCACATCATGTCCTTTAGTTCCATATGGGACACGCACTCATCATCATCCAGAGGTGTAGAACCAGAGGTCTTATCCATAGGCTTCTTTCCTATCATTGTTAGTACAAAACAGAAACGAAGACAAAAAGATCGTGAAGAACCCTATTACTACGCTCTCCGAAGTGGGTGGAAAATTGATCAGTAAGATGCGTCTTACCCCGCTCTTACAAGTTTCTTACCAGCACTGCAGGTGGCCAACGGTGACCGGTGTGAAGCAAGCAGAGAGTGGGTGTGATCGCAAAGGTTACCTGTTCTGCTCGAGAGAAGGTGGAGCTTGGAAGGCTCAAATACAGTATATGTATGTGGCACACAAGTTAGTAATAGATAGCAATGCTGAATAAGTGTCCAAAGAATTTCACCTAGTTGCTGGCCTAAGAATGTATTAGAACAGTTGTGGCAACAAGCAAGGGCAAGGATGAATGATGATGAACAACAAGGATAATATCAGCAAGTATCCAACACTCACACAGAAATAGCACAACTAGAAAACCCCTTAGCCTCCTGTTTTTGTCTTGAAGCACTAGTAGAAATCAAAATCTTTTTTCTCTTTATTTTTTTTGATATTTTTTCTCAACCAGGGGCACAAGAATAGAAACAGCACCAGGTATTAGCTCAAACCGATGAAAGATGAGATCGGCACAAATTCAGGAGCGATTGGAAAAACTGGTGCTCGAACTTCGGAGTTCGAAACGAGGGCATTCTTAATTTTTTTGTATTTTTTTTGAAAACACCGTATGTGGACTTTTTCGAGACCTTTCTGGGAAAAAAAATTGCGCCTCAATCGGAGTTACGAGCGAAAAGTTATGCCCGTTTTAAGGAGGATACCCCGAATCAGGTTTTGGTGGTGGTGGAAACTGAACAGAAACGAATCGGTGGATGGAATTTTTTTGTAGATTGGTTTTTTGTAGATGGAAGCGGATAGAAGAAACAAAACTGAACCAAAACAAATCTAAACCAGCAACCAGACTCAACCTAGTACACAAACTCAGAACTATGGACTCTGAAACTAAATTGTGCAAAAGGTTGAGCAGGGGTTGTAGGTCAGGGAAACTAAAATATTTTTTGTGGCTTTTTATGGATGATAGGACTGAAACAAAATAAATCTAAAAGGCACACAAGTATACCTCACGGTGAACCTGGAAATCTGATACCAATTGATAGGAGGATGAGTCCCGATCTTCCGAGAGGTAGGGTAAACTTGATTGGGTGGAGATCTCGATGTTGATGATCCAAGGCTCCGAACGAATGAAACCCCGCAATCACTACACCACTGCTCCGTTGGTTATCACCCGTGTCACACGAATGACCTCTCCACGAAGGCTTATCCCTGCAAGTGCAATCAAGAACACAAGCAAGAACAGAGAAGTCGCAATCAAAACTGAATTGATCACGAATTTGGGGTTTCACAACCGATGATCGGCGACACTGTTCAATGACAGATTGTAACTAAGCAAAACCCACCTGTTTGTGATGGCGGCTAGGGGGTATAAAGAAGGTGGAGGACGACAAGGGGGGTGCTGGGGTCGTGACCTAACCCTAAGACACGTACATAATGGACTTGGACTCGATACAAGGCCCAATGGCCCAACTAGGTGATGCAACACCCTGACAGACTCTAAACTTTATATTGTTTCAAAGTTTCCCGTCGACTCAAGAGGAATTGTGACGTGGGGCCAGTTCCATTGGAAAGTTTATCCTCTCAGCTTTCCGTGCATATGTAGAACGTCGAAAACGGAGTCCGTATGCCTCCTGTGCATCCATTTTAAGGTGGACTGCTCCTGGGCCCGAGTTGGACTCGAGTTTGAGTTGGGCTCGGTCTCTAACTTCTTGTTGGCGTATTTTCTGGTCCTCCACGCCTCCAAACCCCTCTCCATGTATCTCCATGTCCTCTCCATGGTTACTAATCATAATTAATCCATTAGGTAGCAACATACTCTCAAAATTCACATATAAAGAATTGTTCAGGAACGAGCTCACCTCTAAATTCAATTGTCGTGCTCGAGCTCTAGTAATTGGACCTTGCATATCTACCATGTGAGTGTTGTATATATCTGCAGGAGTGATGTCCACATCACCTATTACAACTTTATTTAATGGAAACTTAAACTTAATCGTGAGAACCAGTGCTGGTGTGACGGGGTGGTCCATACATGGGCGCACACCATGGTGAGTCGGCAGTCCATGTAGGGATAGATGATGCTGGTGCTCCATTTGCTCCCGCGTTGGCACAAGTCTCCTCTTGTTTTTCCAGCAGGTACAGCTTCTTGCGGAGGTAACGGATCTCTTCTTGTGCACTTGCATAGCGGTTTCCTAACTCCATGAGCAACTTCTGGGACTTGTCAGCAGCTTGTGGGTTGTAAAGAGCTCCTTCATGGGGTCTAATTATGTCCCTTTTACAACTCTTCCGATACGTGTGTAGCCCAAAAGTAGTGTTCTCAAGCTGCTCACGGAAGGCGTAGCACAGTCCGGTGAGTGCATCTCATGCTGCATCATCAATAGCTTTTGCCCTTGTAGCTCTCCATGTGGGTGCGAACTGCCAGGTGACAACCCTACCGTTAGATAGGATGTTTATCTCAGCCTTCCACTCTTCATGTCCGAGATGAGGGACTTTCTTGAGGAGATACTCCGGGTATAGGCTGCAGCAATCCAGGAACTCTTTAAGCTCCTTGGATATGTGTCCTCCTTCCATCCCGTCAGACCGGAATTCTTGAACTGAACGGTTGGCCCGTTCATCACCATCATTCTTGGCCTCAGCAGGGGGTGGCTCCTATTTGAATTCATCTCCTTCCGACATAGTTTCATGAGGCTCCATTGGGTGTAAGCCCGCGTGAAACTCCTCCTGAGGTGCATACCAATACTGTTCTTGTGGATCATCTTCTATCTCATTTTCGATTGGTTCCACCTCTTCTGGATCTTCTTCTTCATGCATGGAGCTACTGACTTCATCTTCACCATGAGGTTCCATCTTCACCTCCTCCCAATACGGTCCATCGGACACCTCAATGGGGTTAAGTGCACTCTCAAGTGGTGGTGGACGAGTCCTTATGCGTGCTGTACTCCTAGTCATCGGCATCTATAAATAAGACATGAGAAACTTTAGAGAAGAAGAAAATAACTCCAAAACTTCAAAATCTATAAAGCAAGAAAACAAAAGTGTTGTTGTCCAAAAGAAGAGAAAAAGAGGGGCTCAAAATAGCCCTTTGCGGTGGCTGAATTGACAAGTAAAGTGCAGCAGAAAGCAATTTTTGAAAATAACAGTTTATAGGGGTGTTCCTATGTGTTTTAGAGTGTCCAAATCAAAGAGCTCAATCCCTAGGTGGCCCTAACTCCAAATCACTCACAAACTCTCAACTTTCACCAAGAATTGATTTTGTGCACAAGAGGGTGAGAGAGTGGGCTGAAAAAGGTCAAGAATGATTGTGACAACTTTTTTGAATCGACAGCTTTCGAAATGGGTACCAGTGGACTCCTTTTATAGAGTCCACGAAGTGTTACTGTTACCAACCACCGAAGTCCATACTAGTACGGACCTCGACCCGGACAAGTCCTGACATGGGGCCCACACTCTGCAGAGTGATGTCCCCTTCAACGGTCACTAAAATTTCAAAAAGATTCTGAGTTCGTACTAGTCCCAACCTCGATGCGGACACGTACGGACATGTCTGAAAACATCAGAACCTTCTTTTCCGCATTAACAACCGGATAAGTCCGGCTGTCCGGACTAGTCTGGATAGAGTCCGGACCCTAGTCCGGACACATCAGAAACTACTTTTCCGTATGCCACATCGGACAAGTCCGGGGCCGGACTAGTCTGGACCTAATGCCCGGACAAGTCCGGACACATCAGTACCTCCTTTTCCGTGGGGTACCCCGGACAAGTCCGGGTGCATATGTGACACCCGGTTCCAAAAATGAATCAAATGAATGCATATGTGTGCCCAGGATGTTCATCACACAAACACAGCTTTACCACAAATTGAATTCAGAATATAACCACGTACAAATGATGTTTAAGTACTTTATTACATTGACTCATTGTCTCACTCATGAGTATCTAACTTATTCTTGCAGCGGAAGACTTTTAACGACAGCGGAAAATGGCTAAGACAGCAGGCTCCAACTCCACAGGCATGTTGACGGTAGTGCGCACGCCTAGTACTCCACATGTTCCTCAAAATATTCTTCTCCTGTAGCTGATGTATATGTGAGAATGCAAGGGTGAGTACATGTCGTACTCAGCAAGTGCGGGAAAAGTATGACATGTAGCTTACAACAAGGTAGGAAATAAAAAGGTTCATTGCAGCAAGCAAATTTTATTTCACAAACATGGTAAAAACAGCAACTATTTCTAGGTGAGTTAAATCCCATCATAACCAAGTTAATCCGCAACATTCTCTCATCATAGTTCACCATTTATCAAGTCTCAACCAGCCAATACTCTTCTCAAATTCATATCATACTCATAAATATTCATAATTATCTCATTTTCATAGAACCGAAACCAAACCCATTGTCATGACAAAAAACAAGTCCCAACACCAATCCCAATAACCATACCATAACCATACCCGAATAAACGTCCCAGGTTTTGCCTCTAATCATGGAAGTTGGTCAGGTGTTTGTAATCGGAAGCACGGCTATCATGATAATTTTACACTCTGTAGAGGTGGCACCACTTTACCCACAAGTTTGTGATTTCGTCACCCGTCGGTGACTCAAAACAACCTCCATTATACCAGTACACAATCTTTGATGTATGGCCAAGAGATCATGAAATAGCCTTTACAAAGGGGCTACTAGAATGTATGGACCCACTGAGTTTTCACCGGCAGGCTCGAATCCCCATTCTCCCACCCACGAGCCCCCTCTTGTGTCATGCAGTTCCTAGGGCAGTCCTCATTGACTCCCATTCTCTGCGCCATCCAACGGTCCATAAAAGCTAGCAACACACCTAATTAGTCAGCAAAGCCACACCCATATTTGGCCTTGTGGTGGCACTGTTTTCCTGGCATGTGTGTGACGGACCGGAATCCGTACTCCCAGGATCTCAGAGGGTGGTGCTGCATGATGCGACACCCGACAGCACAGACCATAAGAAAAACATTGTATTACATAGAAAACAACTGAATATGTACAAAGTAGTACAAACCTTCAGTTTACAACTAATTACAGGGCCTACAACAGCGGAAGCTAAGTTTTTACAACTCACGCCCATCTATCTAGCAAAAGTCAGTTGCCCAGCCCTACTGACAACCCACACTAGCTGCACTCATCTTCAGTGTGGCGTGTACGGCTCCCACTCAGCCGTTGTCCCTGATGGAGGGTAGCCCTCACCGGTGGACTCGTACCCCTAGTCCGTGGGGTAGTCCTCACCTGCAAACACTCATAGCAGCAACCGTGAGCACAATAGCTCAACAAGTCTTAACCGACGCGCCTACACATGAAACTCTACATGCAGGTCATAACAAAGATGGGATGGTAAATTTCAGCAAATGGACACGCCTACAAGCTCATCCTTAGTTTATCTTTTAGCCACAAATTAACGGTTCACGGATTTGAAATTTAGTGAGCAATATTTGGTGGCACACATGTAGCAATACAAGTTAATCATAACAGCAATATTGAATCACATCATTTCATATATTAACCTACGTCACGACTCAGTGACCGAGTGGTATTCATCACCACGAGGGACGGCGAATCGACTTGATATACACATTCAGGTATACCCGAAGAGCACGTCACGTACGCCCACACGTGGAGCTGCACAGCACGCTCACTCGATGTCGTATGGGACAACCTTTCGCCCAACAGCCCGAACGTCGAACCGGTTGCACCGAAACGAGCAGGAGGTTCCCTACACGGAGCATCTCTCTATGCCCGTTAGCATATTTCCACCTGGCTGCCCTCAACCTCCACCTATAAATCGGTGTGCTATGCCTCGACGCCCGGAGGTTTAGGTTACATCAGTTTATCAGGGCCCATATATGCGATATGCCTTCAGTATGTTCAAACTTAATCAGCGAGGGCCACAAACGGATCGGTCCTCAATCGACACGGACAGGGCTGCTCCTAAAAGACTTCCTCTTGCTGCGCCCTAGCCCCTGCCTAGTCTCATTTTCTTACTAAAGTGATCTCACCTCACTCGAACCAATCCCGTGTCTCCCAAGCCTATACTCGCGAGTAGATTCCAACTACTCGACTTGTACCGAAGTCTATACACCTTAAGCAGAGCATTACTACTCGAGGACTTATACACTACCCTCACTCTTGTTGGAATAATCTGGCTATCCATTTGGGTTTCATCCATCCTACACCTAATGCACATAAATACCTCAAACTAAATAGGTATATAAAGCAAAACTTTATCAACTTTGTTAAATGCAAACCGGGCTTGCCTTGTTGCTGCTGGTCAGATGTTAGCGTTTCATCCGTAAGTAGGAAGTCCAACACTTCCGGGGTCTCCTCGCCTTCAGCGACCACACGTAAGCAAATTAACCGATATGTCAATTTAAATGCAATGTGTTAAATGGAATATGTAAAGAACATAACTCTAGCTAGACATCCCATTTGGCTCTGAAATTTTTATAGTGGCTTGTTAAGGACCTAACCAGAGACTTGACCAATTTTCATTTGAACCTAAGCTCATTTGAGCTCTGCACAAATAAAAGCCTAATTGGTCATTACAAGATCTTCTAAGGATTTCCAGGGATTTTAATGGCTCAAACCATTACTTTATGGAAACTAGAGTTTGATATGTTTCTGATGGAATTGGTTTCATGTCATTTGAAGAATCCTAGAGAAAGTTATGCCCTAATCAAGATTTGAGAAAATCTAAAAAATGCTTCTGTACATTTTCCATTTTCTCAGGGCAGTTCACTTAAGCACACCATTAGGGGGACTAAATGAACTTGTATGGATCTGAAATTTTTCCTGTGACTAAAGGATTTTTAAATTAACATCCTAGCCAAATTTCAGAATTTTCCATAAAGGAATTCTCCATACAAAATTCCCAACAGTTTAAACTTTAGGGAATTAATTCTGGAAAAATAATAAGTTTCATGCGCTGAAGCTTATTTTGCTGGAAAGAACTCGAAAAGCTGAATCCAACAAAATTTGGTTCACTTAATTTGGAGCTCCCTAGCAAAAGTTATGGCTAGTTGAAGTTTGAACCAAATTCTGAAATTCAAAGAAAAGTTTAAACCAGCTGGTGGGCCCCAGGGCTACGTGTCAGCTCTACAGCCAAGCCACACGGGGGTCCGCTTAATCTCCCGCGTAGCCGCACGAGATCCCGGCGCCACAGCAGATCCGGCGCAGTAAAAATCAGAGACCGACACGTGGGGCCCACGAGGCTTCGTCTTCCTCGCGCTCCCGCGTCTCACCGCCGCCCCCCTCGCCGGCAGAGGGTTCCCGTGACCGGAACGCCACCAAACTTGCCGCCTCATTCTAAAATTGCTCGGGGAACCTGTTGCTGACCTTGTCGCCGACCGGCGATCACCAGAAACAGTCGTGCGACGGCGACAGTCGACATGACGAGTTCGGCGAGGGCGGTATGGCGCTGTAGTGCCTCAGAACCTCCTCTGTTGGCTCCTACAGCATCACCATGACCTACGGAGCAACGACCCAGCCCCTGGTCTTGCTCAACGTGGCGGCAAACAGGACTTCACGGTGCGACCTAGGCCTAAACCCGATGAAGAACAAAAAACACAAGGAACTCGGTGATTTCTCGATGGTTTCTCGTTATTCTTTATCCTAAGTGGCCGTGGGGACGTGTAGAACATGTGGGTAGCTTGGCATACGTGGTGGTAGAGTAATCCCAATTTTTGAGTTTCGTCTGGCTCGGTTCTTTGAACACCGAGAGGATAACCGGGGAAATTCTCCCTCGGCGAGGCATGAGAGGAGGAGCGGTCGGCACGAGCGTGTTAAGCACCTTAAGGCGGTTGAATTTGCTGTAGGTCGTCGGCCACAAAGATGCTTGGAGAAGCAGCGCGCCGGGGAACCGAGAGGGCGGCCGGAGATGGTTTTTGCTTCGGTTGTGTGCGATGCAGACCGGGGAGGGTGAGGGAGGTTCACGTGGGCCGGCGTGTTGATCACGTGCTGCACTCGGCGTTCTCAGCCCCAGAGAAGGAGGTGGCATGAGGCACGTCGGTTGGGGGCCGAATGCCGGCGCTATGGAGCTGGCGTGCACGCGCGCTGCGTTCGAGTGAAAAGAAAAACAGAGAAGACTTCGGTGTGAAGTCTACTGACCAGTGGGCCCCCTTTTTCCCTCTTCTTTTCTTTCCAATTCCATTTGAGCTAGCAAACAAACTCCAAATTTGATCAAACTTGGAGAATAAGCCAGAAGGAATATGAGGAACACAACGGTGCTCTCAAATTTGAATTTCATTGAAGTCAGAATTTGAAACTGAAGTTTGAATTCAAATTTGAATTGTCTCCCGTTTTAATTCCAACAACTAGGAAATCTTTTCCAAATGATCTGAAAACTTGTCGGGCTACCCGTGGATGTGTGAAGAACCAAATGGTAACTTTAGGTCTTCGTGTTTGGACATGGTTGCACATTTACTTTAGCACTTGGAGCTCACACCGTTGTATTCAACACTTAAAATTCCCTCTCATTTTCTCGGTGTGACTTGCGGCCCCACTTGCTAGAACTTTGGGATTTCACATCGTGCTCGCATGAACCGGTCCTTAGATCTACGGCAAGCACACCATCTTATTCAGCAACATCCATGAACCATCCTCGCCTAGATCTCCCCGATTCCATGCTCATTAACATCATCACGTTCTTATCATCTTTATTCATATGAGTGCGGTAGCTATCATGTTTTATTTCAGCTTCCCTTACCTCGTAAGTTGAGCGAAGCAAAAAGGAAAAACGACCATACCTGAATCTTCAACTTTCCCGGGGACAAGGATGGTTAACAAAACTAGTAAACTCCTATAAAAATGGTGTCCCATCAAGTTGACACAAGCACACAAGTTTTCGCAAGCAAAACAGTTTCAAAAACATGGGATCAATATGGTCAAGAGGCACTTGCCTTGCTCCCGTAGTTCGTGTTGCTCAAGAGTCTCGAGGTCTTGGTGATGTAGCTCCTCGTAGACGGCCTCTTGAGCTTATCCTTCTACTCACGACCACGCACATACAAAATTTACAGCAATCAATTATCATGCACAAACTTTACTCAAGATGCAATGAGGTGGATGAAAATGCAATTCCTATGGTGCAGTTTTATAAAACCAGTTTGTACATGTTCTTGCATATTTTAGTAGGCTTTCATTAGGTTTTATGATGATCAAGGTTGCTGGGATCAAGTGTGGATGTGGTGATGATGTTGACCCACTTTGTAGATCAATGCCACCGTCAAAAATCGACTAAAACATGGTCTGTCCACACGCAGAATTTTTCTGCTCGCAGGGGGTGAAGAAAACGGTGCGTAGAAACAGCGGTGACATTGTAAGAGGGGTAACGAAGACCTACCTCACTTCTTCCTTGCGGCAGGGTCTCCCTCCTTGCAATGGCAGCAGTGGAAGATTTTCTAGAGAGAATTATGGGGCTGCGGCTAGGGCAGAACGTCAGGACACATCAGTACCTCCTTTTCCGTGGGGTACCCTGGACAAGTCCGGGTGCGGACTAGTCCAGACCTTCTATCCGGACAAGTCCGGACATGTCTGGATTTATCCTTTTAAACTTATCTACCCTTTTATTTTATCTAAACTCTTAGGATTGAGCTCCAATCATTTTCACACTTACTTGATGTCACGTCCCTCTTAATAGTACGCCATTTCCTATACTCAACAAAAACAAAATCCTAGTTCTATGTATAGGTCTTTAACGCCCTTTCCTTTTTCCTTTTTGGAGGGATACAACTTTATTTTTTCTTTTTCGAATCTGCATACACTCTTTGCAAAACTCATTAGTTCTTTAATTGCTTGTCATTAATCATACAAAACCCACTAGGGAGGCCTAGATGCACTTTCAATTTCAAAGAGGGCATTGAATTGCATTGGAATTCAAAATCAAAATTGAATTTGGAGGAAACTTTGTCAATTGTCCAAATGGATTCCAAATTTGAACTCCACAATGTTTGATTTGGATCACCTGCCAAATTTGAGAGTTTTTAGAGGATAAGGAGGATGGTGGGACCCACTGTCAGCTACACACAAAAATCTGCATTTCAGTCGTTTTCCTCTGTTTTCTCTCGAACACCCGAGCTTCCCAACGCATGCCACCGAGGGGCAGCACCGCTACCACCTCTTAGCTACTTGAGCAGTGCTGGAGACCAGCTTGTCGCCTTTATCAGCTCAGGCCATGATCTTTCGCTCCACAAACCGAGCCACCGATGTTGCTTCGCTCTCCTCGCGCTCTACACGCCGAGTTCACTGCCGCACGCAAGAAATGATCGGTCCTCCGGTGCCCGGCCGTTTCGGCTTGTTGCACGCCTAGCTGAGCTCGTCACTGGCTGCGCCGTGCCTCCCTCGTCGTCCCCGAAGCAAGTAATCGACGCCATCGGCACTGGACCACGGCATCGAGCTCGTTTTCCTCTTCCTGCCGGGTTTCGCGCCGCCGCTACAAAACTTGGTCACCCGGCCGCAAGAACCATCTTTCGTCAAGTTTGGGGCGCTAAAAGGTTCTTCTAGAGTTCTTCTTTCTTCCCCACAACCACGGAAGCATGACGCAGCTCATCCTCAACGGAATTAGACTTTTTCTGCCGGCATGTGATATGTACTGCGGGTAATCTACCCCGAAATTCTTGTTACACGCTAAACCAATCATAGAACAACTTAGAGAACACCTTTTAGATGTCCTTGCGAGTCACTAGGATCAAGAACCATGGAAAACCATCGAGCAACCACGGTGAGCTCCTACTTGCCACCATTTCCAGCAAGATCAGGATCCTGATCCATGCTCCTTAGGTCATGGCGATGCTGTAGGACCAATCCGTGCAGGGTTTCAGTGATCACCGAGGGAGTTCACGCTGACCGGAGTCGCCGAAACCACTGCCGCCCGTCGCACGCCTATCTCCGGCCATCGTCGGTGAGAGTTAAGGCCCACAGCATATTCACCGTGTGAAAATACGGAGAGGAAGCGAGATTTGGTGAAGCTTGGAGCCCGGGGACCCAGTCCCTGTGAGCTCTCTGGCGAGGGTGGCCGCGGAGGAGCGCGGGGGTGCGAGGAGGAAGAAGATCGGGCGGGCCCCGCTCATCAGTGGGAGAATAAAACTGGTTGGATATTCTGTGTCTGCGGATCAACTGTGGATACATGAGTTAAACCCTGTGGCCCAGTGTGTTCTCGCCATATAATTGGTCCAATTTAAACCCATGGGCCCAGCTTCGATTTAAATGATTTCCTGTTGAAATAAAATTCCAGTTTCAGCACCAACTTTAGAAATTCATAACTTTTTGTAGGAAACTCCAAATTTAGTGATTCAAAATGGTTAGACTCAATTTGGAAAGACCTATCCAAATTTGCAATCCAATCTGTATGAAAGTCAATAATAATTTCTGGATAATATTTTGAAATTTTTTAGTAAAAGAATTATTGAGGGAGTTTGGTTCATCCAAAAATTCTCACAATTTAGCAGAATACTATTCAGGATATTATTGAACTCCTGTTAAAATGTCAGCTCATTTGGAATTAAATTGAGTAGAAAAATTCAGAGTACAAACCACTGTACTCAAAATTGTCCAGAAACATTTTTCAGAAAATATGAACACTTGTAAACTCAATTCTGGGCAATTATTAGCTCCAAAAATCCCAAGAAAATTCATGCATACTCTATGAGCTGTTCTTGAAATTGTAGTTCAACTTATTTTGCATGAACCTGCAAATTGCTTCAGAATTAATTCCTTTGACATAACTGCTTAGTGAATTATTCTGAATGAACTACTTAATGAAAAGTTCAAAATTTTGGTCCAAAATCCTTTCTTGTGCAAGGAACTCACATGGATTTCAGCTCAATTAGAGCTTTGGATCATTACTTTTTGTATACTTTTCTTAGGTGAATAAACAACAATTAGGAAGAACACTTAGTGCTTGATCCACCTTGCTAAATCCATCTTATTCAACTAGGATCATCTCAAATCCAGCTCCTAATCTGAATTATTGTTTTCATCCTTGTATATATACCTTGTTAATAAAGTAGTTATAATTAAGTACAGATGCATTTTCATAACGTGTAGTGTTGACGTGAAGCTTCGTTAAGCAATTGAAGCTTGGATCAAGAATTAAGAGGATCAAGTGATTCAGCGTCAACTAACAAACAAACTAACTGAACTATATACTACTAGTCACCTGTAAAACAAAGGCAAGCCCCGGTTTATATTTAAGCAATCTTTATAAAGTTTTCATTTGTATACACTATATGTACCAGATGATAGTGTGCATTAGGTCTAAGTGATTTGAAACCCAATTGCATGACCAGATTAAACCTGAGAGAGAATGGTTAGAATAGCACCTCGTTGAGTGAATTGTGCTATACTTAATGTTCATTCGGAAGGACCGGTAAAAGTCGAGTAGTTGAACTCTACTCGCGCGACTAGGACTTGGATTCTCATCGGTATGAGTTAGGAGTTGAACGGGGAGGAGAATGCACTAATGAGAAATGGAGACCGAGCAGGGAAGTAGAGAGCAACTGGACGAGGTCCATGCATGCGTAGCCCTGCCTGGGTCGGTTATGGCCCGTCCGTACTTGGCCCTGTTGGACAAGTTTGAGTTGTGTACCGGATGCATAGTGGTATATGGGACCCAGGAAACCGATGTACCTTGTGAGATCCATATTGGAACTTTTTCGATCGGCTTAGGCTTCCGGCGTTAGTACAGTAGGAGGTAACTCGCACAATAACATCTCACAGCGGAGGTGTACCTTGAGTGAGCTTGCTGTTCAAATCGATGGGACCGTGACCGATGTGGATATAACTTGAGAAAGGTGGTTGCGTGCAACATTGGTCGAGTGTGCTTCCGCAACTCTGGAATGGGTGTACGTGTCGTACATTCCGGACGTCCTTTGATTCGAATCACCGTCGCTCGCGCATATTTGAGCATACTTTGATTCAAATCTCCAAAAACAGGGTTGATAGACTGCTAGCTAGCTCTAAAGGAGTCGGTTAGGTAAGCTTATTCAAGTTTTTGTTGTCGTTGAAGCAGCATCGCTGCTGGTGACGCAGCAAGGGACAGCTGTCTGGTTCGCTCAGGGAAACATAGATGCTCTGGAGTACTTCAAGATTCCAAGGAGAAACAAACAATGTCTGACCAAAGTATCGTCTGATATATGTGTCATTTTTTTTCAGGGTTCTAGGGACGAGGCCGATTCTGAAATGCATTGTAATAGAAAAGTCTCGTGCAGCCCATATGATGATCGTCCTCGCGTGTTCAAATATCAGTCTGAGTCACTCCGACTGAAAAACATCCGGTTCCGTGAGTTTCATGCCTTCCATTAATTGTACAATCTAACAATCATGTACTATCTAATATAAGATCGTCGGATATTCCGTTTTCCAGCAATCTTCCAGCCACATATGCTACTTAGAGTCAAGATTTCATTTTCAGGCAGGTCTGACAGGTAAGGAAAATAACACAGGTCAAATGACTGTATATTCAATCTTGGATGGCTTACTACTAGTCTACCCCAGGACCTTGTATTGTTTTCCTCTCCGTCCTCTTGAGTAGCTATCATGACCATCATAGTAACAGAGCCTTTCACGCGGAATATACATTTCAAGGCATGAATGAAGTTATTTGGTTGGTTGGGGACAGCTGAAAAATTGGTTTGCCCTGAAGCGAGTGCTATCTTTTACGAAAGCGTTCATAATGTACAGTTTGTCTAATCACTAAAATTTGAACAGCCATTTTCCTTTTGTTACTTTTGACGAAACTCTGACATGTAAAGATTGGGATCGTAGCCTGCAGTGTCACATGTCCACATGCACGAACTGTTACATTAGTGTGGTCGGACACCTTAGATCCGGTTCACATTTCATTTCTGAATAAAAACATACCTGCAGTGCTTGCATGGAGACTTAGAGGGAAACATTTTGTTCTTCCACACATTACTGAAATAGAAAACAAACGACACATAATTGAACAGCTAGATGATGATTAGGTACAAAGTTACAAACTGATGGGACATGTCCTTTCGACACCTAGTTTATTCGGTCCATCACCCTCCCAATGAAGGCATGTTAGCTGGCACATACCACGAGTTCAAAGAACGAAGAAAAACAAAAGGAGATACAGACATACAGCTCAGCATCGAGTGCTATTATTTCTGACCGAATCAAGATTCTAGAATACATTACAAATGTGGTTTCACATGAACGACTAATATGATGGTGATCAAGAATTATATATGTGAGTGGAACAGTAGAAAAGGCTGATACAGTTCGTTGGTGTGATTTGAACACCTCTTCTCCCAGCCTCGATCCTTCTTCATACATAGTTTGGCAAAATTCTGGAGAAGATCCGTTCATGCGAAGCGCTTGTATGATGAAGATTCAACGTAATTTCCCAGCTTGCTGATCGATAACGAAGTTTTGAGTACAATCTGCAGACGTGATTGCTTTGATTTCAATAGATGCACCAGCAGAATGATTTCTCTTGCTCGTCTCACAAGATTGCATAATCGACAATGCCATTGCTTAGTTGCATAGCTTCACAGTGCATGCCACCGCCTGCGCCCAGTACTTGAGCCTCGCCTTAACCTCATCTGGACTGTCCCCTGCAACGACATGTTGAAGAACACATCAGCTCAATAGCCTTCAAAGAGCCAAATCACAACAGGTGCCTCAGTCATTTTGCAAACAAGAGATCCTCTCGACAGTTTTGTTTCTGCCAAATCCAGATGACCCATGAAATGATTTTTGCTAATCTGCCATGATCTTGAACAAATTTGCGCTTGCGCTGTCACATCACAATTGAAGAACTAAGGAAGTACCAAGAAAGGTCGGACATTTAGCGCAGCTTACCAGGGCTAGAGATCTTCCAGTTCGTGGCGACGGGCTGCGCCGGCGAAGCTTGTGCCACCTCCTCAGCCTTGCTTTGCTGCTGGTGCTCGTCCAAGAACCGCTGGCTCATGGAGTAGCAGAGCTCGAGCGCGGGGAGCGTGCCGCAGAGCTCGGGGATCTCGTCGTAGCTGAAGCCGAACCCCAGATCCACGCACCCCTTGAGCTCCTCCAGGTCATCGTCCGTCAGGCTCCTCGCCCGCCCCATCCCACAACCCTCCCCAGCGGCTCCAGAGCCTGCACGGCCCAGGGACCCCTCATCGCCGGCGACCACCACGGGCCGGGACGCCCGACGCGGCCACGCCGCCTCGGCCCTATGCTGCAGCCCGTTCCACACGTCCTCCGCCTCCGCGGGCTCTTCCTCCTCCCCCGCGCCGCCGCGGTTGTTCTTAGCACGGCGGTTGGCGCGCTGGCGCCGTCGGCGAGGGGGCGTCGGCGGCAGGTCAAAGGGCGACGACGGGCACGACGAGGTGTCCGTCGTCGGGGATACGGCCTCCTCGCGGTCGGAGTCAGAGCTCCACATCATCGCGCCGGTATCGGCTGCCCTCTCGCTGGCTTCTCTCTGTCTCGAACGCGTTGGCTCCGCGTCCTTCCCCTGTTTTTTCTCTGCTCGGTTGAAGACGGAGAGAGAAGGGGCATATAAACACGAACCGTGCTGGCGTGAGAGGGATGTGCGGGTGGCGTGTGGGCCCCACGCACGGCGCGGTGGTGATTGGTTTGAACCGGAGTGCCACGCGGATCCATGTGAACGTGACGTGGCGGCGGCGACTCAAAACTTATTCCATTGAAATACGGAATGTGGTTAAAAGTCTGACCACGGATACCTGTGTTACGGTGTTCAACACATGCAACAAGATGGAATTTTAGAATCTAAATTAGGTTGGCTTGTGCCCAATTTACGCGTAGGGAACGTATTTATCTAGAAAACGGGTGTTTAGCCGCTTTACCCATGATGAGCACACACCAACGTTCAAAGCACCTTATTTAGTCCTATGATAATGTCTGTTTCAATTGATGTCTGTTTTAGTTCAAAATAGACTTCAATTAGTGTTCTAACGTTATCAATAAAAAATCTGGTAGCATCATTACTTGGTCCTATGGTAAATGGAATCCTACTTTCATGTCTTCGTCAATTATGCCCAAAGACGTTTAATTATTTGTTACTTCGATCTTGCCATTATTTTGAATGAAGACATAGAAAATTAGCGTAATTTCTAGTTGCCATCTCTCGGTTGGGTGGGTTTAACTATGAAACTAGTTTTAGCAATTTCTACTTCAATTTCTGAAGAGAGAACATAAACAGTTTATGTTTCTGCAGCTAAAACTGATGAAATCGTTTGGACTCTTGTTTCTTTATAGAAAGTTAGAAAGAGAAGACATAAACTGTTTCACAAGGTTTCTTCAGTTCCTATCGAGAAACTACACTTTGGCTTAATCTAGGTCCGAAACAGAGGGAAAGAGTCCAAACTGGTGACTTCTCCTCCCTTAACCATGAAGTTAACAATGCCCTTTAGTGATAGAATATTCCAACTAATCGAGATCTCGTGCCTTGCGCGGGACATTATTGAACTGGCAACTGACAGGTATGCACTGATTGTACGAAATATAAGTTAACAGGGCAAACATAATCAATGGTTCCTTCCCACAGGGCAGTTCTGACAGTCATCACTAGCTAGAAACCAATCACCAGCTTTTGGTCTGCCCGGGTTTTGGTTAATCATAACACACCTGATATGCAGCTTAATTCTCTCAAAAAAATATTATGCGGTCACCTCTTTTAATTTTGAACTGTAGTATTGCTCCCCTTTAGATCGGCAGGTTTGGCTTAATCTGCACTTTAAACTTGCAAGCAGGGCAGAATGGAGCAGGAGAGCAAGAAATGGGACTTCGACGCGAGTTGCTCAAAAAGGGGCAGCCAAGCACAGCTAGATCCAACTCCGGTACTTGGAGAACACACTTTTTTGGAAGTGCTGCTCAGTATAGTTTATTAATCCTGCTGTCTGCGGCACAGCATAATGCACCAGTTTTGGTGATGATGATGTTTTGTTAAGTTATTAGCTCCACGTATGTTGGTCTAACGGAGCAACACATGAGATTATAAAATCTTCAGTCCAAACCGTAGATCTAAAAAGCACCATAAAACTCAAGTTGTCCGGCAGGGTGGCGTACAAGAAGTAGTGCCTGTGGAGTTTTTCTTGTGGGTATTATCTATTGTAGGTGGTTAATTTAAGTGTATTGTTTTGACCAATATCGCTTCTAGTAGTTCGTTATGAATGTCCTTGCGACTATATATTACTACAAATAATTAGATGGCAAGGGATGCAAATTCTGCTATATTTATTTTATGTCTATATATTTTAAAGTCTTCAATTGTAGTATCTATTCATGTTCAACGTCCTTGCGATTATTACTACACATTAGACGGCAAGGATGCAAATTCTGATATATTTCTTTTATGTCTATTTTTAAAGTCTTTTTATCGATTGAATTATAGTATCTGTCTATGCGTGTGGACCCTCACTCACACCTCCATTCACACATACGTACACACGCATCTAACCTACAACTATACATGACTACTATACATGACTTTTAATACTTCGTCCTTCGATTGATCAATGAAATCCACCGAAGTCGACCGAAATATGGTTTCACACATGAGAGACATCTAAAATATTATTCTAGAAATAAATAATGAGACCCATGTGACCAAACCTAGATGAGTAAGGTCACAACACACCGATCTCGATCTCACGACTGCGCTCAAAGCTCTTTCTCATTTTATATCTTTATTGTGTGCCTACAGGTAGGTCTAAGAGATTTCTTGTCTGAAAACTGAGATAAACGGAGCATGGCCAGCACATGGCGTTGATTTGATTTGATCCAAACGGAACATCTGCGCGAAGCTTTTGCGTTAAGTTTGAATGCACCGGAACCAGCATTCTTTTCCGGCTACAACTTGCAAGTTGCAACGCCCAAAACGCAAACCAATTAAAGAACTGTAGTCGGCGTTCCAGTAACTGTGTGGTGTGCATAAAGTAATCTGGCGGCAGTTGAGCCACCCAGTATCTATCCATTTAATTGAGATTACAATAATGTTACATAATGGTTGGTCTATTTCTAGAACAATATGGACAAGTGCGAGATTTAGATGATTGCTTATAGTTACGGGTGTTTGGATGAAAGGAAATTCTAAAGAATTTTAAAGAATCAATTTCTAATGAATTTTTCCTACACTCTGTTTGGAATGGAGTAATGGTGAATTTCTTTACTAAGGAAAGGTGAGACTTCCTTCACAAATCGTAGGAAACAAAACGTGAGCTTGAGCTAAAGGAAATTTTCCTTTGTTTTGTTCACCGTGTTGGCTGCTAGTGTAGGGAAATAGACGATGCGCCACTCTAGCAACTCGACCGTATCACCTAGGGAACGTGCGAGAAAGAAGGTCATGGATCGTTACCACTAGACGCGTAGCGCAACGGATCGTAGATGCGCGTCGTAGCCGATCAGCGCAGCAGTAACAGCAGCGCCTCCACGAAGTCCACACGTACAGGGAGGAACGCCGTGCGTCGGTGTGCTAGCACCGCGCGCGCGACAGGGGTTTCGGCAGCTGACCTGTGAGGGGCGGCGGGTGGGGCTGCTATGTGGTGGAGTGTTCTGCCCCCTGACCCTACCCCTCATATTTATAGGCGCGTTAATGGGCTTTTAGGTCACAGGCCCATTAGTACTCAAATTTCTCATAGATCAAATATCCATCAAGCCTTTATCCGAATTGTTATGATTGCCTCTTGAGCATATCACCAACAATCTCCCACTTACACTAAAGACAATCATATAGCTAAGTTTTTCAATATTCCATCCCCTTAAGTGTGTGACCCGTTAGGTTCATGTACAGTCGGTTATGAATGAAAACCGTTTTTAAACACAAGTCAGTAGAGGTACCTAGCAGGACATACTGACTCCAGAATGTACATAAAGATCATATCGGCTGAACCTAGATACATTCACATGCTAATTCCTTTGCCACACGATACCAATCAAGCTCAAGGCGAGATACGTGCCATCCTTGTGATAGCTCGACCATTCACTCAATTAAATAGTGGATTCAATCTATGACTAACTTTTAGTCATAATGATTAACTCTTTAATCACTTTGGCATGGCCATGCACCTTCAATCCAACTATCTCGAGGGGCCCAGAGATATCTCTCCTGTTATTTAGGAGGGGCAAATCTCATCTTGATCCACATACATCTCATTCCATGCTTCATCATGTACCTGAAGACTATTTTTATGACCACCCAGTTACGGAGTAGCGTTTGATAGTTTCAAAGTGCACAACTACACATAGTGAGAAACAATGGCGATCTCAGGTCTAAGAATCTAGCAGATGTATCACTCAAGACCAACTGATGGCACATATGTAAATAACAATCCCAACAGTGTTTCGGAATGGGTCTATCCAACACCATGTTCACTAACATGTGTTCACATTATTAATTTGATATCTCCATATCTATGATCCGTGAAACGTGATCATCAATTAATACATGTGCTAGTCTGCGTACTATCATTATCTCATATAACAATGTAGATTAGGGATCATTTTGAGTAACATTATAATTAACAAAGAGTCTCACGAACAAGTCACATACTTGATGATCAATGTGAATAATAGTTACTCAAATAGTACATAAACAAAGCTATGACACAAGTCTCCCACTACACACTAGGATCACTGATGTAAGTATCTAATACCCATAGATCTCCTGTGCGTCTCATGCTTTGATTGTGAAAGAGGCTTTGTCAACGGATCTGCCATATTCAAATCCATATGCACCTTGCATATGTTCACATCACCTCAGTCGATAATCTCTCGAATCAGATGATAGCGTCGTAGTATATGTTTGGATCTTTTGTGTGATCTAGGCTCCTTTGCCTGTGCAATGACTCCATTATTGTCGCAATAGAGATCCACAGGTCCGGACGCACTAGGAACAACACCCAACTCAGAAACAAATTTTCTGATCTAAACAACTTCCTTTGCAGCTTCAGAAGCTGCAATATACTCCGCCTCCGTCGTTGAATCTGCTACTGTGTCTTGCTTGGAACTTTTCCAGCTCACTGCGCCTCCATTGAGGTAGAACACAAAACCGGATTGCGATCTAGAGTCATCCTTGTCTGTTTGGAAGCTACCATCAATGTAACCTCTTACAACGAGCTCTTCACCTCCAAACACTAGGAACACATCCTTAGTTCTTCTCAAGTACTTAAGAATGTTTTTGACAACTGTCCAATGAGCCTCACCATAATCTAATTGATACCTGCTCGTAACACTTAGAGCATAGGATACATCTGGGCGGGTACACAACATGGCATACATGATAGATCCAATAGCCGAAGTATAAGGAATCGCTCTCATCCTCTTTTGCTCATCAGGCGTCGAAGGACACTGACTTTTGCTTAGAGTGATGCCATGTGACATTGGCAAGAAACCTTTCTTAGAATCTTGCATATTGAACCGATTCAATATCTTGTCAATATATGTGTCTTGGCTTAATCCAATTAACCTTTTAGATCTATCTCTATAGATCTTTATGCCCAAAATGTATGCTGCCTCTCCTAAATCCTTTATTGAGAAACTTTTCCTTAATGAGGATTTAACAGCATCTAGTACTAGAATGTCATTTCTGATCAACAATATGTCATCTACATATAGAACCAGAAATATAAGTGCGCTCCCACTAACCTTCTTGTAAATACAAGGTTCTTCTACATTCTTGATGAAACGAAACCCTTTGACCACTTCATCAAAACGTAGATTCCAACTCCGAGATGCTTGCTTCAATTCATAGATGGACTTTTGAAGTTTGCATACTTTTCTAGCATTTTTAGGATCGACAAAACCCTCAGGTTGTGTCATGTACACATCCTCAGTCAGACTCCCATTAAGAAAGGCTGTTTTGACATCCATCTGCCATATTTCATAATCAAAATATGCAGCAATTGCTAGGAGAATCCGAACAGACTTTAGCATAGCGACGGGTGAAAATGTTTCATCATAATCAGCACCTTGAATTTATTTGAAAACTTTCGCCACCAATCGTGCTTTATAGATGTGAACTTTTCCATCCATATCAGTCTTTTTCTTGAAAATCCATTTGCAATCGATCGGTCTCACACCATCGATTGGATCAACCAAGTTCCAAACTTGATTCTCATGCATGGATTCTATTTCGGATTCCATGGCTCCAAGCCATTTCTCAGAGTCTGGTCCCATTATTGTTTCAGTGTAGGTCACAGGCTCATTATTGTCCAATAATACCATGTCCTGTGGTTCCATGGTTAGGAGTGTCAACTTTTCAGTTGCACGACGTACCCTTGTAGACCTTCGTGGGGCTGGTGTTTTTTATTAAGTGGTTGTACAACATCTTGTACATCCTGTATATGATTAGAGGGTGCCGAAACATTTTCAGGTATTTCTTGAATTTCTTCAAGATGCACCTTGCTCCCACTAACTCCTTTTGAGAGAAACTCTTTCTCCAAGAAGACACCATTGCGGGCAGTCAACACTTTACCCTCCGTTTTATTATAAAAATAATATCCTTTGGTTTCCCTAGGATATCCCATAAAGAAGCATTTGTCTGATTTGGGAGTTAGTTTATCTGACGTCAAACGTTGGACATAAGCATCACATCCCCAAACTTTGAGGAAAGACAATCCAGGACGTTTTTCGGTCCACATCTCATATGGTGTCTTCTCAACAGACTTAGTTGGGACTCTGTTTAGTGTAAACGCAGCAGTTTCAAGAGCATAACTCCAAAAGGATAGTGGAAGATCAGTCTGGCTCATCATCGACCTAACCATGTCTAACAAGGTTCGGTTCCTCCGCTCGGACACCCCATTGCATTGAGGCGTTCCAGGTGGAGTCAACTGTGGAACAATTTCACATTATTTTAAATGATAATAAAATTCATGGCTCAAATCTTCACTCCTACGATCAGATCATAGAAGTTTAATTGTCTTGCCCAACTGATTTTGTACTTCATTCTGAAATTCTTTGAACTTTTCAAAAGATTCAGACTTGTGCCTCATTAGATAGACATATCCATGCATATCTACTAAAGTCATCGGTAAAAGTAATGAAATACCGAAAACCATCTCTAGCTACCGAACTCATTGGTCCACATACATCAGTATGTATAAGTCCCAACAAGTCACTTGCCCTCTCACTTTGACCAGTGAAGGGTGCTTTGGTCATCTTCCCAAGCAGACAAGACTCGCATGTGTCAAGTGATTCAAAATCAAATGAACTTAACAAACCATCTTTATGGAGTTTCTCAATGCATTTCTCATTTATATGACCTAAGCGACAATGCCAAATAAAAGTGGGATTTAGATCATTTTGTCGAGCCCTTTTTGTATTAATGTTATAGACTGTTTTATCCTCAAGATCAAGAACATATAATCCATTCACTAATGGACATTGAACATAGAAAATATTATTATAATAAATAGAACAACATTTGTTCTTTATTATAATCTCATAACTATTAACTTCTTCCAAACATGAAGAAGATATAATGTTCTTGCTCAAAGAAGGAATGCAATAACAATTATTTAATTCCAAAACTAATCCTGAGGGTAATGACAAGTGATAAGTTCCGACAGCTATGACAGCAACCTTTGCTCCATTGCCGACCCGAACATCCAACTCTCCTTTTGCAAATCTTCTAGTCTCACTTAGACCCTGCAACGATTTGCAAGTGTGAATCATTGATCCGGTATCAAATACCCATGATTCACTAGAAGATGTAGCAATATTGATTTCTATAACATTTATACCTGAAGTGGAAGTCTCACTCCCTTTCTTCTTCTTATCCTCCAAGTACTTCTTGCAGTTTCTAGACCAATGCCCCTTAGTATGACAGTGGAAGCATTCATCATTAGGAGAAGGGCCTGATTTACCCTTTGGCTTTGAGCTTGAAGGCTCATTGGGAACCTTTCCCTTGCCTTTAGGATGCATCACACGCTTCCTCTTTTTATTTTCCTTTTGAACCATCATCACATGAGTGGTGTTTTTCTTAATGCTTTCCTCAGCTCTTTTAAGCATCCCATGCAATTGAGCCAACGTTTTCTCCATGCCATTCATTTGATAATTCAATATAAATGGCTCATAGCTCGGTCTGAGTGACTGGAGAATAACGTCAATAGCTAGGTCATCCTTGAGTTCAGAACCAAGTTTGTCCAAAGTCTCAATGTAACCAATCATCTTGATTACATGGGGACTGACCGGCCTACCTTCTGCCAGCTTGCATGAGAACAAGGACTTTGAGATGTTGTACCTCTCAGCCCTTGTTTGGTTCTCAAACATTCCACGTAGTCCCTGAATCATAGAATAAGCATCTGCATGCTCATATTGTTTCTGTAGATCAGGGGACATTGTGGCAAGCATGAGGCAGCTTGCATTAAGCGCATCATCGCAGTGCTTCTCATAAGTCCTGCGAGTTGCGGTATTTGCATCATCGGGGAGGTCCTTGGGGTATGGTTGCTCAAGAACATACTCAATTTTCTCTTGCCTGAGAACAATTCTTCGGTTGCGGTACCAATCAATAAAGTTAGCTCCATTGAGCTTTTCTTTCTCAAGCACAGATCGCAAATTGAAACCGGAATTGTTACTACCAGACATGATCTACAATAGAAAATAAATATGCAATGTTTTAGCACTATGTTATGTACCAATCTTTTATTAACAGTTTAATAAAAGACACCACCACTATATGAGCATCGTCCTCCCTCTAACGACATAGAGTGATCCAAGATCCATATTCACTAATTTCTAGTGAGCTTTGGCTTCACTGCTAGAAAATTAGTGACATAGGTAAACAACCATTGTTAATCATATCTCTATATGATTCTTGTTTGTTGGGTGACATCCAATGCCCCGGCTCCCAACACTATGCCATAAAGCCCAAAACTGTTTTGATAGCTTTGTTGAGTAAACCAATACTATGCATGTGAATGTCCAACATTCACCCTATTCATTATAATAGATGATGGTATTTTGCTTTGGCAAACCTACCATACAACGATCAAAACAACATAGGTACAGCTGTAGGTAAATGGCATCAAATACTCAACTTTTCCGAGGGAACCTATTCTATCATGACAAAACATCCACCATATGAAAAGTATGAAAAGAATAGTAAAATATCACAGGCATACGATCATATCATATCTGTGAATAGTATGGCCTTTAGGATCATAGTGGTCTCCATCACTATGGTTCCATCATGATCTACACCACCATTTCTCCCTTCTTATGGTGATCACCATCGCCATCATGCTTGAGGTTTCTCAATGAATATAAAAGAAGCTAATACATCTAATAGCTATCAAATAAATTACATGAGAGATCAGGCATCACAGGGCGACACGCAGGTCGTTATATAATTATATGACAACCTCAACCCGGTTATGTTAAATTTTCAACACGCAGGCTACACGAATTTTACACACAGATCATCACATCACATTTAGGCCATACCATTCACATCATTCCCTATAAAAACAAGTTAAGCGTAGAACGATGTCTATCGCGAAACAACTTAATGATGTCACTATAGCAGACACCAAACGGAATTACATAGATCGCATCTATGAAATCACTATGAAAATCTCATCGAATTGATCAAATCAACCCGAATATGAGCCATTCAGAATGCCTCAATTTTCATTGTGACTGGTTATCCACGAGAAGATCGCGACACATGACCGTGATCTGTTGGCTCAATCTGTTAGCTATGTACACTATTAGTCCCGATGGTGATTCCAGCCGGTAGGGACAGGTTGCGCACACAGTAGAGAAGGAGCACGAACTAATCCTTTAGTCATATGATGGCAATCTACTCTAACCAATTCCATACCCCAAAAGCCAAACTATAAAAAATCATCATATGAACTTGTCTGCAGTAGATCGCATTTAAGATCTAGACCAAAAACTACGCAAGTCGGCTCTGGTACCACTGTAGGGAAATAGGCGATGCGCTACTCTAGCAATTCGACCGTATCACCCAGGGAACATGCGAGAAAGAAGGTCATGGATCGTTACCAATAGACGCGCAGCGCAGCGGATCGTAGATGCGCATCGTAGCCGATCAGCGCAGCAGTAACAGTAGCGCCTCCACGGAGTCCACACGTACAGGGAGGAACGCCGTGCGTCGGTGTGCTAGCACCACGCGTGCGACAGGGGTTTCGGCGGATGGCCTGTGAGGGGCGGCGGCTGGGGCTGCTATGTGGTGGAGTGTTCTGCCCCTAACTGCTAGGAACTAGAACAAAATCATATATAGGAGTACCAGTGGCATTAAATTAGTTAAGACAATAAAATACAGTCATTTTGAGAAGGAACCGACTAATTAAATTAGTCAAGGGTTTTTAATTGCTTTAAGCGTCTTAAATACTGATAATAGGGATATTTAATTGTAATAAAATTTTGTTCCTAAAATTTTGTTCCTATGTTCTCGTTCCTGCATTGCAAACACCTCTTGCTCACCAATCCTCTGTTTTAGATTCCCGTGGTTTTGTAGCTTCCTTTATTTCTGTGTGTTTGTTTGTTCTTATGTTTTTTCCTATTCTTCTATACCACGCTGTGGCGTCCCCGGACCACGGGTCCGTGCACGCTCGCTCGGGAATCGCATTGGGTGATGCCGTGCGATGCGGCACCCAACAACACACGGGTAAAGAACAAACATAATTACATAAAATATTTGCGGAAGCGTACAAAGAGTTAATTTACAAATACTTATCTTAAAATAATCTACAGCGAAGACTACAACTCTCATAACTCATTTCTAGCTTAGAATCAAAGAAACAGTCCACATCACGGACGTTCTTACTAGCAACACGAAGAACAAACCGCAGCAGCGAGGATGCTCATGAGTAACCACTCAAAGATTTCCGAGTCTCATCGGCAACCATTCTCATAAGCATAGAGTCAATACCTGCAAAAAAAACTAGTATAGTATCCGTCAGCATAAAGCTCAACAAAACTTAACCGTCAAAACTAGTCATGAAACTCTACGTGAAGTTAAAGACATAGCATGGGATAACAATAGGCATAATGAACTCACCTACATGTAAATCTTTACTTTCAGGTATTATTAGCAGCAAATTAATAGTAACCTTGGGCACACCACATCGGGAGTCCACAATCAAACAAGAAACGTTTGCCCTGATGTAATTTGCTCACGGTGTAAATGAATCGAATTTGCTCTAACTATTCATAAAAGATAACAGCACAAGCTAGTATGAACTTCAATCCACAATGATTAGTTCTTATCTCAATTGCATGTTCTTACTACATCACGACTGTAAGAACAAGTATGCTCACTAACGCGAGCGACGGTGATTCAAATAAAAACACCCGGACTACACGACACGTACGCTAGTACTTGACATTGCTTACAACAACCATCACTGATGTAACACCCTCAAATTCATTTCCATGCATTGCAAACATTTTCCATGTAGAGAAACATTATAAAAGAAGTAGAAATGGAGGAAAGAACCATAGAAATGGAGAAAGAACCATAGAAATGGAGGAAGGAACCATAGAAATAGAGAAAGAACCATAGAAATGGAGGAAGGAACCATAGAGATGGAGGAAAAACCACAGAAATGGAGAAGAGAATATAGAAATAGAGAATGGGGCATAGAAATTGAGAAGGACAATATAAAAATAGAGAATGGGACATAGAAATGGAGAGGAGAATGTAAAAAATGGAGAATGGGACATAAAAATGGAGAGGGGAATGTAGAAATAGAGAATAGGACATAAAAACAGAGAGGGGAACGTAGAAATGGAGCAAGTGACATAGAAACGGTGAGGAATGAAAAAAAGATAGGTGAAATGAGCCACTCTCAAATTTCACCAAATTTCCCCCAAAATTTCTAAATTCCCCAATTCCCAAAAAGGGGAATTTTCCCCACATTTTGGGGATAAAATCCCCAAGTATTCCGCACCACAAGAGATAAGTTTGTTGAGATCCAAAAAAATTGAATGGGACTCTTATTTGAGCTCCAAATGGAGCAGGACTCTCCCTCCCCCCCCCCCCCCCCCCTTATAAATATAACCCCCACCCCTTGGCTGAAATCCTCTCTATTTTGGACGTCCCCCCTGCTGCCAAGCCCCCTTTCTTGCTGCCAAGTCGCCATGTCCCCCTCCCCCTTGCTGTAATTTGGCCGCCGTCGAGCTCCGTCGAGCCCCGCGGTCGCCAGAGAAGAAGCCCGACGATCTGTCCTGCCCTAATCTTCCATAGAAAAATTCCCCACCGCTGCCATTGCTAGGAGGAAGTCCCTGCCACCAAAAGGGAGTGAGGTAGATCTCATTACCCATCTTACGACATCGCCGCTGTTTCTACGCATCTGTTTTCTTCGCCCCCTTCGAGCAGAAACTTTTACGTGTGAACAGATCGCGTTTTGATCGGTTTTTGACTGTGGAATTGATCTAGATCTTGAGTCAAGATCATCACCACGTCAACACTTGATCCCTACACCCTTTTTCATCATAAAACCCCATGAAATCCCATTAAAACATGCAAGAACACGTACAAACTTGATTAATAAAACAACACCATAGGATTTGCATTCATCTACCCCATTGCATCTTGAGTAAAGTTTGTGCATGATGTTTGATTGCTGTAAATTTTGTATGTGCGTCATTATGAGTAGAAGGACAAGCTCAAGAGTCCATCTACGAGGATATAGAGCACCAAGACTTCGAGACGCTCGAACAGCAAGAACCACGGAAGCAAGGCAAGTGCCCCTTGACCATATTGATCCCATATTTTGAAACTGTTTTGTTTGCGAAAATTCGTATGCTTGAGTAAACTTGATGGGACATCCTTTTATAGGAGTTTACTAGTTTTTGTTAAATATCCTTATCGCCGGGAAAGTTGATGAGTCGGATATGGTCGTTTTTCCTTTTTGCTTCGCTTAATCTACGGGATACGGGAAGCTGAATTAAAACATGTTTAGCTACTGCACTCATATAAATAATGACGATGAGAACTTGATGATGATAATGGGCATGGAATCGAGAAGATCTTGGCAAGATTGGTTCTTGGATGTTGCTGGATGAGATGGTGGTACTTGCACTAGATCTAAGGACCTGTTCATGCGAGAATATGCCAGGATAACAGTGCCACCACAAGGCCAAGTATGGATGCGGCTTAGCTGATTAATTAGGTGTGTTGCTAGCTTGTTATGGACCGTGGATGGCGCGGGGAATGGGAGTCAAGGAGGACTGCCCTGGGAACTGCATGGCACAAGAGGGGGCCCATGGGTGGGAGAACGATGATTCGAGCCTGCCGCTGAAACCTCAGTGAGTCCATACATCTAGTAGCCCCTTTGTAAAGGCTATTTTGTGATCTCTTGGCCATACACCGATGGTTGTGTACTGGTACAATGGAGGTTCTCCAGTCGCCCGACGGGTGGCAAAATCACGAACATGTGGGTAAAGTGGTGCCACCTCTGTAGAGTGTAAAACTATCATGATAGCCGTGCTTTCGGTCACAAGAACCTGGCCAACTTCCATGATTAGAGGGAAAACATGGGATGGTTATTCGGTATGGTCATTGGGATTGGTTTTGGGACTGTTTCGAGTCATAACAATGAGTTTGGTTTTGGCTATATGAATATGAGATGGTTATGAATATTTATGAGCATGAGATGAACTTGAGAAAGATTAATGGCTGAATGAGACTTGATAAATGGTGAATTATGATGAAAGAATGTTGCTGGTTTACTTGGTTATATTGGGATCAAATTCATCTAGACTTAGTTGCTGTTTTCACCATGTTTGTGAAATAAAATTTGCTTTCTGCAATGAGCCTTTTTATTTCCTACCTTATTGAAAGCTACATGTCATACTTTTCCCGCACTTGCTGAGTACGACATGTACTCACCCTTGTATTGCCACATAAACATCAGCTACAGGAGATGAGTACTTCGAAGACCATGTGGAGTACTAGGCGTGCGAACTACTTCAACATGCCTGTGGAGTCGAAGATGGAGCCTGCTGTCTTTAGTCACTTTCAACGCTGTCGTTTAGAGTCTTCCGCTGCAAGAATAAGATAGACATTAATGAGTGAGACATTGAGTCATTGTAATAAAGTACTTAAACTCTATTTATTCGTGGTTATATTCTGAATTCAGTTTGTGGATTACATGTGTATGTGTGATGAACATCCTGGGCACACATATGCATTCACTTGGTTCTATTTTCGGAACCGGGTGTCACAGATTGGCATCGGAGCCACGTTGACTGTAGGATGCAAGCCTAGGTAGAATGGACACTCTAAAACACATAGGCGCACCCCTCTAAACTGCTATTTTTGAAAATTGCTTGCTGCTGCATTTTAATTGTCAATTCAGCCACCGCAAAGTGCTATTTTCAGCCCCTCTTTTCTCTTCTTTTGGACAGAAACACTTTTGCTTTCTTACTCCATAGCTTGTGAAGTTTTGGAGTTATTTCCTCCTGCTCTGAAGTTTCTCATGTCTTATTTATAGATCCTGTGATCAGGAGCACAGCACGCATAAGGACTCATCCACCGCCACGTGGGAGTGCACTTAACCCCATTGAGGTTTCCGATGGTGTGAGACCTATGTGTGCTGAATACATTGGCAATTAGGATAAAAGTTAGCATTAACATTCAAAGTTTTGAATATTGCCAAAACATTCTTCTGTGGCAAGGTCCGACAAGTTCTTTGTTAGGTCCGCCAAGTATTGGCAAGGTCCGACGCAAGGTCCGGAGAGCTCCTGCAAGGTCCGGAGAGCTTCTGTGAGGTCCGGAGCTTGTTTTTAGGGAGCTCCCGTGAAGTTCAACTCGTAGAACTGCAGCGTCTTGTTTTTTCTTTTAACTCACAATGTTTCAAACTTGCTTTATGGGAAGGTTTGCTTAGTATTAATTTGCTAAGTTTTTGGTGTGTTTTGGTGGTTATGGCTGTTATCATTTGATATGGTTTGCAACATGCTTATGTGACGTGCTCATGTAAGGTGTTGTGGTTTTCGAACTAACGTGAGTCAAGTCGAGGACTTGTGCTCGGAAGAATTGGTTGTTTATTCATGTGCAGGTGTTGCTTGAGTTCAAGACATGGCTGGTGACGGGATCCTTGGACTAGTCTCAGGGAGGAGATGAGGTTCCAACAACCAAGTTCGGGAGAAGCTGTGGTTGAGTTGATCGGGAGGTCGCGCAGCATGTTTGGATCAAGGGCAGTGCATATGAAGGTTGCGTGTACATCGTTGGAAGGTGTTTGCACGTGTGCAAGGAGTGCATGGACGTGGCAACATTGTTCCAAGGCGTGATGAAGAGAAGTGGACGTAAAGAATTGGTCGGAAAGGTCCAACCGGCTGGATTTCGTACTCAGGCTGAGGCTGAGTCGGATATGGCTCAAATATGGAAGATTTGAGTTGGTTATGATAGGATTTCGTGCTAGGCACGAAGTTGAGTTGTTTTAGGAATGTTTAGGACATTCCTAAGGTGTTTGTAAGTCTCACGATTGCGTCTATCTGCGAATAGGAGAGTCCTGAGCAGTTATGGTAAGTTAGGATACGAGTCCAATTAGGAGTAGGAGTCCTAGATTGGATTGTTTAGCCTGAGGGCTGGCTATAAAAGCAAGGGAGGCCAGAGCTCTCGTGGGGAGAGAACTTTGGGCTGTTCCTCTTGTGTTTCTATTGAATAAAGTTCATAGTTTCGAGGAGCTTTTGTGCCTTGTTCGTCCGACTTGTTTTTCGTCAAGTCTTTCTCGCCGAGTTTCTGGACAGACCGACGTTGCTTCGGGGTTTCGTTCATACCTCGAGTTTTACAGATCCAATTGATATGATTCTTTTTGGGTTGTCTTCACAACTCAATTATCTATTATCTGTGAAATTTTCACGAGCTTATGATCTGTAGTTTTTGAGATACATGAGTTTCTTTGCAGCGTTGCAGATCTGTTTTATATCGGGTAGAACAGATTGATCTTCGTTTAATGTTTTGATCGTATCTCAAGTTTTACTTCGTGTTTTCAAGTGATTCTTGTTGCATTAGATCCGTGACTTGATTCTCTACCTCTCTACTTGATTTTTCACGGTTGAATATGTTTGAAAACACTTGCACACACGGTTTCTTTAACTGATTGATTTTTGCTGAGGGGTTCTTGTTGTTTCCGCCACAAAAAGTTTTAATCTACCATTCACCCCCTCTGGTAGCTTTTCACGTGCTCTTTGATCCTACAGATGGACCATATTGGGAGGAGGTGAAGACGGAACCTCATGATGAAGAGGAAGTAAATAGCTCTATGCATGAGGAAGAGGACCCGGAAGAGGTGGAACCATTCGAAGACGATATGGAGGATGATCCACAAGAACGGCATTGGTACGCACCTCAAGAGGAGTTTCACACGGGCTTACACCCCGTGGAGCCTCACGAAGCTATGACGGGAGGAGATGAACCCGAGGAAGAGCCACCCCTTGATGAGACCAATAATGAAGGTGATGAATGGGCCAACCTTTCAGTTCAAGAATTTCGGTCCGACGGAATGGAAGGAGGACACATACCAAGGAGCTCAAAGAATTTCTGGATTGTTGTAGCTTATACCCGTAATATCTTCTCAAGAAAGTCCCTCGTCTTGGACATGAAGAGTGGAAGGCTGACGTAACCATCCTATCTAACGGTAGAGTTGTCACCTGGCACTTTGCACCCACATGGAGAGCTACAAGGGCAGAAGCTATCGATGATGCTGCATGGGAAGCACTCACCGGACTGTGCTACACCTTCCATGAGCAGCTTGAGGACACAACTTTTGAGCTGCACCCGTATCGGAAGAGTGGTACAAGGGTGATCATTGGACCCCATGTAACAGCTCTTTCCAACCCACAAGCTGCTGAAAAGTCTCAGAGGTTGCTCGTGGAGTTAGGAAACTGCTATGCAAGCGCACAAGAAGAGATCCGTTACCTCCGCAAGAAGCTGTATTTGCTGGAGAAACAAGAGGAGACTCATGTCAATGCAGGAGCAAATGGAGCACCAGCGTTATCTATCTTTACATGGACTGCCGACTCACCATGGCGTGTGCCCATATATGGACCACCCCCGTCACATGGCGAGAACAGCACCAGTTCTCACGATTAAGTTTAGGTTTCCATTGAATAAAACTGTAATAGGAACGTTTAGATCGCCGTGAGTCAAATAAGAATAGTGTGCTGAAATTTTTGTGATGAATGCTTGGTTTGTGTGCTGGTGTGAGTTGTGGGACGCTTCTGCAAAAGTCCACATCCACACATAGTAGAGATACGTGAGGTATTTCGGCACTTGTTCACATCCTCATATAGGCTGATACTAATAAAAGAAGTTGCTTAGTTCATACACCTTGATGCATATAGTTGGGGAATCGCTTCTTTCAATTCTTAATTCTATTCCGAGAGTAAGCCTTAAAATAAGGGGGTAGACTTTCTTGCCAACCTTATTGTCTTGGATTCCCAAAAGATTGGCATAATACTTGGAATGGATTGGTTAAGCAAGCACAACAGAATGATTCAATGTGCTCAGAGGATCATGCAGTTGACAAGTGAGAACGGTACTCGTATTGAGTTCAAGGCAGCCCAACCGGCAACCGAGAAGGCAGCGCTGAACCAAGTCGAAGAAGCGACATTGGAAAGCATTCCAGTGGTCCGAAAATATTCAGATGTGTTCCCGGAAGAACTTCCAGGTATGCCACCTGACCGGGACATTGAATTTGCCATTGATTTAGTACCAGGAACGACACCTATAGTGAAGAGACCGTATAGGATGCCCGTTAATGAACTAGTGAAGCTCAAGAAGCAAATTCAGGAGCAGCTAGAAAAGGGTTTTATACGCCCAAGCTCGTCACCATGGGGAGCCCCCATGCTCTTCGTAGACAAGAAGGATGGGACCCAAAGAATGTGTGTGGACTATAGGTCTCTCAACGAAGTGACGATCAAGAATAAATACCCGCTGCCCCGTATAGAGGACCTATTTGACCAAATGAAATGTGCCCGAGATTTCTCCAAGATTGATCTTTGGTCAGGATACTTCCAGCTAAGGATTAAGCCCTCCGACATACCCAAGACTGCATTTCGAACACAGTATGGTTCGTATGAATATACCGTTATGTATTTTGGGTTAACGAATGCACCCGCATACTTTATGTACCTCATGAATAAAGTCTTCATGGAGTACTTGGACAAGTTCATCGTGGTTTTCAGCGACGATATCATAGTGTATTCAAAAAGCGAGTAAGAACACGAAGAACATTTGAGGATAAGATTGCAGAAACTGCGAGTGCATCAACTGTATGCTAAGTTCATCAAGTGTCAGTTTTGGCTAAAGGAGATATCGTTCATAGGTCACATCATCTCTGAGGCAGGAGTATCGGTTGATCCCGGAAAAGTGGGAGATGTTTTGAAGTGGAATCAACCGCAGAATGTGAGAGATATTCGGAGTTTCCTTGGGATGGCTGGATACTACCGTTGTTTCATCAAGGATTTCTCCAAAATAGCGAAGCCTATGGCTGAATTGCTAATGAAGGGGAAAGCATTTCAGTGGACACCAGCATGTCAAGAAAGCTTTGAGGAGCTAAAGAAGTGATTAACCACAGCGCTGGTTTTGGTGTTGCCGGACGTGAGCAAGAGCTTCGACATATATTGTGACGCATCAAGACAAGGGCTTGGATGTGTGCTCATGCAAGGAGGACAAGTGGTAGCCAATGCATCTAGACAACTAAAGAAACATGAGCTGAATTACCCCACACATGACTTGAAACTTGCAGCCGTGGTACATGCCTTGAAGATTTGGAGGCATTAGATCCTTGGCCACCGATGTGAGATCTATACGGATCAAAAAGCCTCAAGTATATATTCACGCAAATGGATCTGAATTTGAGGCAACGTCGATGGTTGGAACTCATCAAGGATTATGATGTTGGAATCAACTATCACCCTGAAAAGGCCAATCTAGAGCTGATGCGTTGAGCCGAAAGGGAGCATGTCACCAACTCACGGTTCGGGAGATGCCACCCGAGCTGCGCAAGGAGTTCGAACGGTTACATCTCGGGTTCTTGAACGAGATGGAAGTGATAGAACTGAACTCCTCGCTGGAACAAGAGATACGAGATGGCCAAGCAACGGATGAGGAAATCAAGGAAATCAAGGAAAGAATCTGACAAGGCATAGAAAGGGATTTCAAGGAAGACGAGAAAGGCACGCTTTGGTTAGGGAAAAGAATTTGTGTGACTAACGGGAAGCACACCCGCGACACGATATTAAAGGAGGCACATGACTCACCTTATTCCATACACCCCAGCTGTACAAAGATGTACAAGGACCTGAAAACTTGCTATTAGTGGGATGGTATGAAAAGGGACATAGCTGAATATGTTGCCTTATGCGATACGTACCAACGGGTGAAGGCTGAACATCAAAGATCCGCTGGACTGTTACAGCCATTGAAAGTACCCGAGTGGAAGTGGGAAGACATCCATATGGATTTCATCGTCGGATTGCCACGTACTCAATCGGGTTACACCTCTATTTGGGTTATCGTGGACCGATTGACGAAACAACCCATTTCCTTCCTGTTAGAACCGAGTACAGCGTTGCACAACTAGCCGAGCTGTATATGGAGAAAATCGTGTGTCGGCATGGAGTTCCGAAGAGGATAGTTTCAGATCGGGGTTCTCAATTTACCTCTAGGTTCTGGAAGAAGCTGCATGAAGCAATGGGTACACGACTGAATTTCAGCTCCGCTTATCACCCGCAAACCGACGGGCAAACAGAGAGGACGAATCAGATTTTGGAAGACATGTTGAGAGATTGCGCCTCGAAATATGGGAGTAGTTGGGATAGGAGCTTGCCGTATGCTGAATCCTCGTACAACAACAGCTACCAAGCCAGCTTGAAGATGTCACCTTTCGAAGCATTGTATGGTAGACGGTGTAGAACGCTGCTGTTCTGGAATGAGACCGGAGAAAGCCAAGTGTTTGGACCCGACCCGAAGTGCTGCAAGACACCGAAAAACAAGTCCAAACGATACGAGAAAACTTGAAGGCTGCTCAGTCACGACAAAAAGGTTATGCGGATAATAGGCGAAGAAGATTGACCTTCGAAGTGGGAGACTTCGTGTATCTTAAGGTATCACCTATCTGAGGCCAATGACGCTTCAACGTCAATGGCAAGTTAGCACCTCGCTACATCGGTCCATTCAAGATTTTGGGCAAGCAAGGAGAAGTAGCCTATCAATTAGAGCTGCCAACGCATCTCTCCGACGTGCATGACGTATTTCACGTATCCCAACTCAAGAAGTGCTTAAGAGTACCGGAAGAACAAGTATCGATGGATGAGCTCGAGCTTCCAGAGGATCTGACCTACGCGGAGTACCCAGTCAAAATTTTGGACGTGAAGGAAAGGGTCACGAGGAACAAAGTGATCCGTTGGTGCAAGGTCCAGTGGAGCCATCACACGGAAGACGAAACTACATGGGAGCGTGAGGAAGATCTCAAGGCAGAATTCCCTCATCTATTCTCCACTCTATAAATCTCAAGGGCGAGATTCAGTTTAAGGGGGGTAGGTTTGTAACACCCTCAAATTCATTTCAATGCATTGCATACATTTTTCATGTAGAGAAACATTATAAAAGAAGTAGAAATGGAGAAAAGAACCATAAAAATGGAGAAAGAACCATAGAAATGGAGAAAGGAACCATGGAAATGGAGAAAGAACCATAGAAATCAAGGAAGAAACCATAGAAATGGAGGAAAAACCACAGAAATGGAGAAGGGAATATATAAATGGAGAATGGGGCATAGAAATGGAGAAGGGCAATATAAAAATTGATAATGGGACATAGAAATGGAGAGGGGAATGTAGAAATGGAGAATGGGACATAGAAATGGAGAGGGGAATGTAGAAATGGAGAATATGACATAGAAATGGAGAGGGGAATGTAGAACTGGAGCAAGTGACATAGAAATGGTGAGAAATGGGAAAAGGATAGCTGAAATGAGCCATTCCCAAATTTCACCAAATTTCCCCCAAAATTTCTAAATTCCCCAATTCCCAAAAAGGGGAATTTTCCCCACATTTTGGGGATAAAGTTCCCAAGGCTGCCGCACCATAAGAGATAAGTTTGTTAAGATCCAAAAAAAATTGAATAGGACTCTTATTTGAGCTCCAAATGGAGTAGGACTTTCCCTTTGCCCCCCTTATAAATATAACCCCGACCCATGGCCAAAATCCTCTCTATTTTGGACGTCCCCCCTGCTTCCAAGCCCCCTTTCTTGCTTCCAAGTCGCCAAGTCCCCCTCCCCCTTGCTGGAATATGGCCGCCGTCGAGCTCCGTCGAGCCCCGCCATCGCCAGAGAAGAAGCCTGACGATCTGTCCTGCCCTAATCTTCCATAGAAAAATTCCCCACTGCTGCCATTGCTAGGAGGAATGCCCTGCCACTAAAAGGAAGTGAGGTAGGTCTCCATTACCCATCTTACGACATCGCCGCTGTTTCTACGCATCCGTTTTCTTCGTC
Source organism: Neostapfia colusana (assembly GCA_030760725.1). Lineage (NCBI taxonomy): Eukaryota > Viridiplantae > Streptophyta > Magnoliopsida > Poales > Poaceae > Neostapfia > Neostapfia colusana. Next base: position 89,963,975 of record JASWHV010000002.1, on the reverse strand, counting down.
CCCTTCGAGCAGAAACTTTTACGTGTGGACAGATCGCGTTTTGATCGGTTTTTAACGGTGGAGTTGATCTAGATCTTGAGTCAAGATCATTACCACGTCAACACTTGATCCCTACACCCTTTTTCATAATAAAACCCCATGAAAGCCCATTAAAACATGCAAGAACACATACAAACTGGATTAATAAAACAGCACCATAGGATTTGCATTCATCTACCCCATTGCATCTTGAGTAAAGTTTGTGCATGATGTTTGATTGCTGTAAATTTTGTATGTGCGTGGTCATGAGTAGAAGGACAAGCTCAAGAGGCCATCTACGAGGATCTACAGCACCAAGACTTCGAGACGCTCGAACAGCAAGAACCACGGGAGCAAGGCAAGTGCCCCTTGACCATATTGATCCCATGTTTTTAAACTGTTTCGTTTGCAAAAATTCGTATGCTTGAGTAAACTTGATGGGACACCCTTTTATAGGAGTTTTCTAGTTTTGTTAAACATCCGTGTCGCCGGGAAAGTTGATGAGTCGGATATTGTCGTTTTTCCTTTTTGCTTCGCTTAATCTACGGGATACGGAAAGCTGAATTAAAACATGTTTAGCTACTGCACTCATATGAATAATGACGATGAGAACTTGATGATGATAATGGGCATGGAATCGGGGAGATCTTGGCAAGATTGGTTCGTGGATGTTGCTGGATGAGATGGTGGTACTTGCCATAGATCTAAGGACCGGTTCATGCGAGAATATGCCAGGATAACAGTGCCACCACAAGGCCAAGTATGGGTGTGGCTTAGCAAATTAATTAGGTGTGTTGCTAGCTTGTTATGGACCGTAGATGGCGCGGAGAATGGGAGTCAAGGAGGACTGCCCTGGGAACTGCATGGCATAAGAGGGGGCCCGTGGGTGGGAGAATGGTGATTCCAGCCTACCGGTGAAACCTCAGTGAGTCCATACATCTAGTAGCCCCTTTCTAAAGGCTATTTTGTGATCTCTTGGCCATACACCGACAGTTTTGTACTGGTATAATGAAGGTTCTGCAGTCGCCGACGGGTGACAAAATCACGAACTTGTGGGTAAAGTGGTGCCACCTCTGCAGAGTGTAAAACTATCATGATAGCCGTGCTTACGGTCACAAGCACCTGGCCAACTTCCATGATTAGAGGGAAAACTTGGGATGGTTATTCGGTATGGTTATGGTATGGTCATTGGGATTGTTTTTTTTGGCACTGTTTCGAGTCATAACAATGAGTTTGGTTTTGGCTATATGAATATGAGATGGTTATGAATATTTATGAGCATGAGATGAACTTGAGAAAGATTAATAGCTGAATGAGACTTGATAGATGGTGAATTATGATGAAAGAATGTTGCTGGTTTAGTTGGTTATATTGGGATCAAATTCATCTAGACTTAGTTGCTGTTTTTACCATGTTTGTAAAATAAAATTTGCTTGCTGCAATGAGCCTTTTTATTTCCTACCTTGTTGAAAGCTACATGTCATACTTTTCCCGCACTTGCTGAGTATGACATGTACTCACCCTTGCATTACAACATAAACATCAGCTACAGGAGATGAGTACTTCGAAGACCATGTGGAGTACTAGGCATGCGAACTACCGTCAACATGCCTGTGGAGTCGAAGATGGAGCCTGCTGTCTTTAGTCACTTTCCGCTGTCGTTTAGAGTCTTCAGCTGCAAGAATAAGATAGACATTCATGAGCGAGACATTGAGTCATTGTAATAAAGTACTTAAACCCTATTTATTCATGGTTATATTCTGAATTCAGTTTGTGGATTACATGTGTATGTGTGATGAACATCCTGGGCACACATATGCATTCACTTGGTTCTATTTTTGGAACCGGGTGTCTCAACTGACATCATATGTGGCAGCCTTTCCCCCGTTTCACCTATGTTGAATCGATCCAATCCTCCCATGCATGTAACACCCTCAATTTCACTACCATGCATTGCATACATTTTCCATATAGAGGAGCATTTAAAAAGAAGTAGAAATGGGGAAAGGAATATAGAAATGGAGAACTAACCATAGAAATGGAGAAAGAACCATAGAAATGGAGAAAAGAACCATAGAAATGGAGAAAGGAACATAGAAATAGAGAGAAATCGAAATAAGATAGCTAAATTTCCCCATCCAAATTTTCCTAAATTTCCCAAATTTCCCCAAAACTCCCCAAATTCCACTAGGGGGAATTTCCCCCACATTTGGGGGGAATTTTCCCCCAAATTGGACGTAGCCTTGAGGGGGGGAAACCCTAGTACTCTTTGGTTCAGTCCCATCTTACTAGGACTCTCCTTTTCCTCCCTTATAAATACAACCCCCAGCCCCCCCCCTATTCCTTTGGCCACCGCCCCCTGCCCCCCAACTCACCAAGTTGCCCCCTGCCCCCCCCCCCTTGCTGGAGTTTGGCCGTCGTCGAGCCCCGCCGATGAGCCCCGCCGTCGAGACCCGCCATCGAGCCCCGTCACGCCTCGCCGTCAGCGGAAAAGAAGCCCGACGTTCTGGCCTACCATAATTCTCCGCAGAAAAATCCCCCGCTGCTGCCATTGATAGGAGGGAGGCCCTTCCACAAGGAGAAAGTGAGGTATGTCTTCATCATCCCTCTTACGAAGTCGCCGCAGTTTCTACTCATCCATTTTCTTCGCCCCTTCGAGCAGAAACTTTTGGCGTCTGGACAGATCATGTTTTGGTCGATTTTTGATGATGGAATTGATCTACATCTTGTTTCAAGATCATCACCACGTCCACACTTGATCCCTACACGCTTGTTCATCATAAAACCCCATGAAAGCCCGTTAAAACATGCAAGAACACGTACAAACTGGTTTTATAAAACTGCACTATAGGATTTGCATTCATCTACCCTATTGCATCTTGAGTAGAGTTTGTGCATGATGATTGATTGCTGTAAATTTTGCATGTGCATGGTCGTAAGTAGAAGGACAAGCGAAAGAGGACATCTACGAGGAACTACAGCATCAAGACTTCGAGACGCTTGAGCAACACGAACCACGGGAGCAAGGCAAGTGCCCCTTGACCATATTGATCCCATGTTTTGAAACTGTTTTGTTTGCGAAAACGTGTATGCTTGAGTCAACTTGATGGGACACCCTTTTATAGGAGTTTAATAGTTTTGAATAATCATCCTTGTTGTTGGGAAAGTTGATGAGTCGGGTATGGTCATTTTTCCTTTTTGCTTCGCTCAACTTACGGGATACGGGAAACTGAAATAAAACTTGTTAGCTACTGTACTCATATGAATAATGATGATGAGAACTTGTGGTGTGAATGAGCATGTAATCATGGATATCTAGGAAAGATTGGTTCGTGGATGTTGCTGAATGAGATGGTGGTTTACTTGCCGTACATCTAAGGACCGGTTCAGGCGAGCACATGCCAGGAAAACAGTGCCACCACAAGGCCAAATATGGGTGCGGCTTAGCTGATTAATTAGATGTGTTGCTAGCTTGTTATGGACCGTTGGATGGCACGGGGTATGGGAGTCTAGAGGGACTGCCCTGGGAACTGCATGGCATAAGACGGGGCCCGTGGGTGGGAGAATGGAGATTCGAGCCTGCCGGTGAAACATCAGTGGGTCCGTACATCCTAGTAGCCCCTTTGTAAAGGCTATTTTGTGATATGTTGGCCTTACACCGAAGGTTGTGTACTGGTATAATGGAGGTTATTTCTAGTCGCCGTCGGGTGACGAAATCACAAACTTGTGGGTGAAGTGGTGTCACCTCTGCAGAGTGTAAAACTATCATGATAGCCGTGCTTCCGGTCACAAGCACCTGGCCAACTTCCATGATTAGAGGCAAAACATGGTATGGATATTTGGGTATGGTCTTTGGGATTGGTTTTGGGACTGTTTTGGGTTATGACAATGAGTTTGGTTTCGGTTATATGAAAATGAGATGGTTATGAATATTTATGAGTATGAGATGAACTTGAGAAAGATTATTGGCTGGTTGAAGCATGATAAATGGTGAATTATGATGAAAGAATGTTGCTGATTTACTTAGTTATATTGGGATTTAAACTCACCTAGAAATAGTTGTTGTTTTTACCATGTTTATGAAATGAAATTTGCTTGCTGCAATGAGCCTTTTTATTTCCTACCTGGTTGTAAGCTACATGTCATACTTTTCCCGCACTTGCTGAGTACGACATGTACTCAACCTTTCATTACCACATATACATCATCTACGGGAGAAGAGTACTTTGAGGAACATGTCGAGTACTAGGCGTGCAAACTACCGTCAACATGCCTGTGGAGTTGAAGTTGGAGCCTGCTATCTTAGTCATTTTTTTGTTGTCGTTTAGAGTCTTCCGCTGCAAGAATAAGTTAGAGATTCATGAGTGAGACATTGAGTCATTGTAATAAAGTACTTACACATTATTTGTACATGGTTATATTCTGAATTCAGTTTTGTGGAGTACATGTGTATGTGTGATGAACATCCTGGGCACACATATGCATTCACTTGGTTCATTTTTCGGAACCGGGTGTCACAAATTAGTATCAGAGCCACGTTGACTGTAGGAAGCAAGCCTAGGTAGAATGGACACTCTAAAACACATAGGAGCAGCCCTCTAAGCTGTTATTTTCGAAAATTGCTTGCTGCTGCACTTTAATTGTCAATTCAGCCACCGCAAAGTGCTATTTTCAGCCCCTCTTTTTCGTTTCTTTTGGACAGCAACACTTTTGCTTTCTTGCTTCATAGCTTCTGAAGTTTTGGAGTTATTTTCTTCTTCTCTAAAGTTTCTCATATCTTATTTATAGATGCCGGTGATTAGGAGCACCGCACGCATAAGGACTCGTCCACCACCACTTGGGAGTGCACTTAACCCCATTGAGGTGTCCGATGGACCATATTGGGAGGAGGTGAAGATGGAACCCCATGATGAAGATGATCAATAGCTCTATGCATGAGGAAGAGGACCTGAAAGAGACGGAACCATTCGAAGATGACATGGAAGATGATCCACAAGAACGGCATTGGTACGCATCTCAGGAGAACTTTCACGCGGGATTACACCGCGTGGAGCCTCATGAAGCTATGTCGAGAGGAGATGAATCCGAGGAAGAGCCACCCCTTGCTAAGGCCAATAATGAAGGTGATGAATGGGGCCAACCATTCGGTTCAAGAATTCCGGTCCGATGGAATGGAAGGAGGACACATATCCAAGGAGCTCAAATAATTTCTGGATTGCTGCAGCTTATACCCGGAATATCTTCTCAAGAAAGTCCCTCGTCTCGGATATGAAGAGTTGAAGGCTGAAGTAACCATACTATCTAAGGGTAGGGTTGTCACTCTGCACTTCGCACCCACATGGAGAGCTACAAGGGCAGAAGCTATCGATGATGCTGCATGGGATGCACTCACCGGACTGTGCTACGCCTTCTGTGAGCAGCTTGAGAATACTACTTTTGAGATGCACCCGTATCGAAAGAGTAGTACATGGGAGATCATTGGATCCCATGGAGGAGCTCTTTCCAACCCACAAGTTTCTGAAAAGTCTCAGGGTTGCTCGTGGAGTTAGGAAACCGCTATGCAAGCGCACAAGAAGAGATCCGTTACCTCCGCAAGCTGTACTTTCTGGAAAACAAGAGGAGACTCGTGCCAACGTGGGAATAAATGGAGCACCAGCGTCATCTATCCCTATATGGACTGCCGACTCACCATGGCGTGCACCCATATATGGACACCCCGTCACACGGCGAGAACAGCACCGGTTCTCACGATTAAGTTTAGGTTTCCATTGAATAAAGTTGTAATAGAAACGTTTAGATCGTAGTAGCTTGAATAAGAGTGGTGTGCTGAAATTTTTGTGATGATTGCTTGGTTTGTGTGCTATGTGAGTTGCGGGATGCTTCGGCGAATGTCCACATCCACACATAGTGGAGTGACGTGAGATGCTTCGGCACGTGTTCACATCCTCATATATAGGCTGAAAATAATAAAAGAAGATACTTAGTTCATACACCTTGATGCATATAGTTGGGGGGATCAATCTAAATTTCTATTTCCTACTCTACTCCCCCTCTCACAGATGGTGAGGGAAAACTCTAACCGCCAAAGGAGGGACGCTCGTGGTAACACGAACCACAAGAGGATGACAATGTTGAAGTTTCTGAAAATGCCAACCCCGGGGCTGATGCAAACAACCTTGAACGGTTGATGGCTATGCAGAACCAGCTCATGCAAACAATGATACAAACGTTGGGACAGCTGCAGGCCAACAACAACAACAATCCTAACCCCGTTCCTGCACCCCCACCGCCGCCACCGCCACCACCACCGGCTCACAACAGATTGGGAGAGTTCATGAGGACTAGGCCGCCTACTTTTGCACAAACCAATGATCCTATGGAGGCTGATGATTGGCTAAAGTCTATGAAAAAGAAGATTGCTATTGTTCAGTGCAATGATCGGGAGAAAGTTCTCTTTGCATCGCACCAACTCATGGGAGCAACCGCTGATTGGTGGGACACTCTTTGCAATGCTCATGTCAACCAGGAAACTATCACTTGGGCTGAGTTCAAGGAGAGTTTCCGCTCTCACTATGTACCTGCAGGAGTCATGATGCTTAAAAGGCAAGAGTTTGAAGGTCTCCGCCAAGGAAGGAAGAGCGTGAGTGAGTACCTCAACAAGTTCACGCAGCTGTCAAGGTATGCTCTAGAAGATGTCAACTCAGATCAAAGAAAGAATACTTGTTCATGAGAGGATTGAACAATGAAATTCAAGTTCAGCTGTTCAATAATGATTATGCAAACGTCCAAAAGCTCATTGATAAAGCTATAGTGGTTGAGAGCAAGATCCTTGAGATTGAGCAAGAGGGCAAGAGGAAGATGCCATATCAAGGACAGCCACAAGGAAGTAACGTACGTCCCCGTTTGATGCCACCAGCTGCACCACATTATGACTCGTCCGCTTCTACATTTCGCCCTGCAAATCCACCTCGCCTTAATCAGCCACCGCAACAACATCCTGTTATGCAAGCACCTCGTATGCCTATGCCTCCTGAGCCCCGTCCCAACATGGGAGCCTATGCTCAAAACCAGCCTTGCGCCAACATTCCTGCTGTTACGGGAAATAAGGCATGTTTTTCATGCGGAGAAGCAAGACACTTTGCAAGTCAGTGCCCGAAGAAAGGCCTTGGACAGCCAAACAACGCACCTAAGCATAACCCACGGCCGAATGGAGGAGCTATGCAAGGTAACCGTGGACAGCAGAACTATGCTCGTGGCAATGTGAATCACGTCTCCGCTGAGGAAGCACAACAAGCTGAGGACGTCGTGATTGGTATGTTTCTCGCCAACTCCAACCCAGCCACTGTTTTATTTGATTCCGGAGCATCGCATTCATTCATCTCATCCAAGTATGTTGCCAAGTATAACCTGCCCATATACCACATGAAACAAACTATGTCGGTTAATTCTCCCGGTGGAGAAATAAGGACTAATATAATATGTATGAAAGTAAGCCTTAAAATAAAGGGGTAGACTTTCTTGCCAACCTTATTGTCTTGGTTTCCCAAGGGATTGACATAATACTTGGAATGGACTGGTTAAGAAAGCATAACGGAGTGATTCAATGTGCTCAGAGGATTGTGCAGTTGACGAGTGAGCATGGTACCCGTATCGAGTTCGAGGCAGCCCAACCTACAACCGAGAAGGCAGTGCTGAACCACATCGAAGAAGCGACATTGGAAAGAATTCCGGTGGTTCAAGAATATTCAGATGTGTTTCTGGAAGAACTTTCAGGTATGCCACCTGACCGAGACATTGAATTTTCTATTGATTTAGTACCCCGAACTGCACCTATAGCAAAGAGGCCATATAGGATGCCTGCGAATGAATTAGTGGAGCTCAAGAATTCAGTAGTAGCTAGATAAGGGTTTATACGCCCAAGCTCGTCACCGTGGGGAGCCCCCGTGCTCTTCGTGGAAAAGAAAGATGGGACCCAAAGGATGTGTGTGGACTATAGGTCTCTCAACGAAGTGATGATCTAGAACAAATACCCGATGCCACGCATAGAGGTCTTGTTCGATCAAATGAAAGGTGCCCAAATTTTCTCCAAGATTGATCTTCGGTCGGGATACTTCCAGCTGAAGATTAAGCCCTCCGACATACCCAAGACTGCATTTCGAACACGGTATGGTTCGTATGAATATACCGTTATGTCTTTTGGGTCAACAAATGCACCCGCATATTTTATGTACCTCATGAATAAGGTCTTCATGGAGTACTTGGACAAGTTCGTCGTGGTTTTCATCGACGACATCATGGTGTATTCGAAAAGTGAGGAAGAACATGAAGAACACTTGAGGTTGACATTGCAGAAACTGCGAGAGCATCAATTATATACCAAGTTCAGCAAGTGTCAATTTTGGCTAAAGGACCTAGTCCACATCATCTCCGAGGGAGGAGTATCGGTTGATCCCAGAAAAGTGAGATTTTTTGAGTGGAACCAACCGCAGAATGTGAGGGATATTCAGAGTTTCCTTGGGATGGTTGGATACTACCACCGGTTCATCAAGGATTTCTCCAAAATAGTGAAGCCTATGACTGAATTGATCATGAAAGGAAAAGCATTTCAGTGGACACAAGCATGTCAAGACAGCTTCGAGGAGCTAAAGAAGAGATTAACAACAACACCAGTTTTGGTATTGCCGGACGTGAGCAAGAGTTTCGATATATATTGTGACGCATGAAGACAAGGGCTTGGATGTGTGCTTATGCAAGGAGGACAAGTGGTTGACTATGCATAGAGGCAATTAATGAAACATGAGCTGAATTACCCCACACATGACCTGGAAGTTGCAGCCGTGGTACATGCCTTGAAGATTTGGAGGCATTATATCCTTGGCCACCGATGTGAGATCTATATGGATCACAACAACCTCAAGTATATATTCACGCAAACGGATCTAAATTTGAGGCAATGTCGATGGTTATAACTCATCAAGGATTATGATGTTGGAATCAACTATCACCCCGGAAAGGTCAATGTAGTAGCTAATGCGTTGAGTCGAAAAGGAGCATGTCATCAACTCACGGTTCGGGAGCTGCCACCTGAGACGAGTTTGAATGGTTACATCTCAGGTTCTTGAACGAGATGGAGGTGATATAACTGAACTTAACGCTGGAACAAGAGATACGAGATGGCCAAACAACGGATGAGGAAATCAAGGAAAGAATCTGACAAGGCATAGAGAAGGATCTTAAGGAAGACGAGAATGTATTTGTGTGCCTAACGTGAAGCACATCCGTGACACGATATTAAAGGAGGCACATGACTCGCCTTATTCCACACATCCTGGCTGTACAAAGATGTACAATGATCTTAAAACTTGCTATTGGTGGGATGGTATGAAAAGGGATATTGCCGAACATCAAAGCCGCTGGATTGTTGTAGCCGACATCAGCATGGATTTCATTGTCGGATTGCCACATACTCAGTACGGATACGACTCCATTTGGGTTATCATGGACCGATTGACGAAAACAACCCAGTTCCTTCCTGTTAGAACCAAGTATACCGTGGCACAACTAGCCGAGCTGTATATGGAGCAAATCATGTGTCACCATGGAGTTCCGAAGAGGATAGTTTCAGATCGAGGTCCTCAATTTACCTCTAGGTTCTGGAAGAAGCTGCATGAAGCCATGGGTACACAGTTGAATTTAAGCTCTGCATATCACCCACATACCGACGGGCAAACTGAGAGGGCAAATCAAATTTTGGAAGACATGTTGAGAGCTTGCACCTTGAAACATGGGCATAGTTGGGATAGGAGCTCGCCGTATGCTGAATTCTCGTACAACAACAGCTACCAAGCCAGCTTGAAGATGTCACCTTTCGAAGCATTGTATGGTAGACGGTGTAGAACACCGCTGTTCTGGAATGAGACCGGAGAAAGCTAAGTATTTGGATCCGAAGTGCTGCAAGACGCTGAAAAGCAAGTCCAAACGATACGTGAAAACTTGAAGGCCGCTCAGTCACGACAAAAGGGTTATGTGGACAATAGGCGAAGAAGATTGACCTTTGAAGTGAGAGACTTCGTGTATCTTAAAGTGTCGCCTATCCGAGGCCAACGAAGGTTCAACGTCAAAGGAAAATTAGCACCTCGCTACATTGGGCCATCCAAGATTTTGGGCAAGCGAGGAGAGGTAGCCTATCAACTAGAGCTGCCAACGCACCTCTCCGACGTGCACGACGTATTTCACGTATCCCAACTCAAGAAGTGCTTAAGAGTACCGGAAGAACAAGTACCGATGGATGAGCTTGAGCTTCAAGAGGATCTGACCGACGCGGAACACCCCGTCAAAATGTTGGACGTGAAGGAAAGGGTCACGAGAAATAAAATGATCCGTTGGTGCAAGGTACAATGAAACCATCACACGGAAGCCGAAACTACATGGGAACGTGAGGAAGATCTCAAGGCAGAATTCCCCCATATTTTCTTCACTCTATCGAATCTCGAGGGCGAGATTCATTTTAAGGGGGGTAGGTTTGTAACACCCTCAATTTCACTACAATGCATTGCATACATTTTTCATGTAGAGGAGCATTTAAAAAGAAGTAAAAATAGAGAAAGGAATGCAGAAATGGAGAAAGAACCATAGAAATAGAGAAAGAACCATAGAAATGGAGAAAAGAACCAGAAATGGAGAAAGGAACATATAAATGAAGAGAAGTGGAAATAAGATAGCTAAATTGAGCCATCCCAAAATTCCCCAAATTCCCCTAGGGGGAATTTCTCTCACATTTGGGGGAATGTTCCCCCAAATTGGCCGCAGCCTTGAGAGGAGGAAACCCTAGGACTCTTTGGTTGAGTCCCATCTTGCTAGGACTCTCCTTTCCCCCCCTTATAAATACAACCCCCAGCCCCCCTATTCCTTTGGACGCCGCCCCCCTGCCCCCCAACTCGCTGAGTTGCCCCCTGCCCCCCAACTCGCCGAGTTGCCCCCCCTCCTTGTCGGAGTTTGGCCGCCGTCGAGCCCCGCCGATGAGCCCCGCCGTCGAGACCCGCCATCGAGCCCCGTCACGCCTCACCGTCGCAGAAAAGAAGCCCGACGTTCTGCCCTACCATAATTCTCCGCAGAAAAATCCCCGCTTCTGCCATTGCTTGGAGGGAGGCCCTGCCGCAAAGAGAAAGTGAGGTAGGTCTTCATTACCCCTCTTACGATGTCGCCGCTGTTTCTACGCATCCATTTTCCTCGCCCCTTCGAGCAGAAACTTTTGGCGTGTGGATAGATCATGTTTTGGTCGATTTTTGATGGTGGAATTGATCTACATCTTGTGTCAAGATCATCACCACGTCCAAACTTGATCCGTACACCCTTGTTCATCATAAAACCCCATGAAAGCCCATTAAAACATGCAAGAACATGTACAAACTGGTTTTATAAAACTGCACTATAGGTTTTGCATCCGTCTACCCCATTGCATCTTGAGTAAAATTTGTGCATGATGATTAATTGCTGTAAATTTTGTATGTGCATGGTCGTAAGTAGAAGGACAAGCTCAAGAGGCTGTCTACGAGGAACTACAGCACCAATACTTCGAGACGCTTGAGCAACACGAACCACGGGAGCAAGACAAGTGCCCCTTGACCATATTGATCCCATGTTTTGAAACTGTTTTGTTTGCAAAAACGTGTATGCTTGAGTCAACTTGATGGGACACCCTTTTATAGGAGTTTACTAGTTTTGATTAACCATCCTTGTCGCCAGGAAAGTTGATGAGTCGGGTATGGTCGTTTTTCCTTTTTGCTTCGCTCAACTTACGGGATACGGGAAACTGAAATAAAACTTGTTAGCTACTGCACTCACATGAATAATGATGATGATAACTTGATGATGTTAATGAGCATGGAATCGGGGACATCTAGGCAAGATTGGTTCATGGATGTTGCTGAATGAGATGGTTGTTTACTTGCCGTAGATCTAAGGACTGGTTCATGCGAGCACATGCCAGGAAAATAGTGCCACCACAAGGCCAAATATGGGTGCGTCTTAGCTGACTAATTAGGTGTGTTGCTAGCTTGTTATGGACCGTTGGATGGCGCGGGAATGGGAGTCGAGAGGGACTGCCCTGGGAACTGCATGGCACAAGAGGGGGCCCGTGGGTGGCAGAATGGAGATTCGAGCCTGCCGGTGAAACCTCAGTGGGTCCGTACATCCTAGTAGCCCCTTTGTAAAGGCTATTTTGTGATCTCTTGGCCTTATACCGACGGTTGTGTACTGGTATAATGGAGGTTCTTTCTAGTCGCCGACGGGTGACGAAATCATAAACTTGTGGGTAAAGTGGTGCCACCTCTGCAGAGTGTAAAACTATCATGATAGTTGTGCTTCTGGTCACAAGCACCTGGCCAACTTCCATGATTAGAGGCAAAACATGGTATGGATATTTGGGTATGGTCTTTGGGATTGGTTTTAGGACTTTTTTGGGTCATGACAATGAGTTTGGTTTCGGTTATATGAAAATGAGATGGTTATGAATATTTATAAGTATGATATAAACTTGAGAAAGATTATTGGCTAGTTGAAGCATGATAAATAGTGAATTATGATAAAGAATGTTGCTGATTTACTTGGTTATATTGGGATTTAAACTCACCTAGAAATAGTTTCTGTTTTTGCCATGTTTATGAAATAAAATTTGCTTGCTGCAATAAGCCTTTTTATTCCCTACCTTGTTGTAAGCTACATGTCATACTTTTCCGGCACATGCTGAGTACGACATGTACTCACCCTTGCATTACCACATATACATCAGCTACAGGAGAAGAGTACTTTGAGGAACATGTGGAGTACTAGGCGTGCGCACTACCGTCAACATGCCTGTGGAGTTGAAGTTGGATCTTGCTATATTAGTCATTCTTCCGCTGTCCTTTAGAGTCTTCCGCTGCAAGAATAAGTTAGAGATTCATGAGTGAGACATTGAGTTATTGTAATAAAGTACTTAAATATTATTTATACGTGGTTATATTCGGAATTCAGTTTTGTGAAGTACATGTGTATGTGTGATGAACATTCTAGGCATACATATGCATTCACTTGGTTCATTTTTCGGAACCAGGTGTCATAATACAGTAGCCACCCTGATGGTGCACCTACCAACATAAGATGTAATGAGAGTGTTACCCACATATTGCACAACGGCCCTCTCGCCTGAGGCGACTGGAAAAGTCCCAACGCAAGCTTCCCGAGGTACATCGGTTTACTGGGTCCCATATAGCTAGCATGAGTCCGGTACACAACTCAAACTTCCTCAACAGGGCCGCATACGGATCGGTCCTTGACCGACACAGACAGGTCTAACGCACCCAGGCCCCTATGTCCTGCTGCTCCTACAACCTGCCCAGTCTCAACTTCAACTTGCTAACACATTTTTGAACCAATCATGTATGCCCCTGTTTCTCCTGATCATGCGAGTAGCATCTCACCACTCGACTTCTACCGAACCTTACTTAGGCATGGCAGTTCTACACGATGAAAAGACATCCACCCAATACTCCATGGGTTTATTTGGTCATGCAAGAGGAGTATGAAAGCAACTAAACCTAATGCACATTTTATTTCCTAACCAACATAGTGAATACAAAGTAAAAACTTGAAAGCTGTTAAATGCAAATCGGAGCTTACCTGTTTTGCAGGGGTGTAAACTATATAATCAGTTACTGTTACTGTTCCTTGATGATAAATTCCTTGATCCTCCAGAGTCTGATCCAACTTCAATGAATCACTCCTTTGAATCCCCTTCGTTGTGAACCCTATCGACATGTATATGCATAAGTTTTTATAATGCAATGGAAAGAATTAAAGACTTGACTTCTTAAGAACAGAGGTTGTGTGGAAATACCAAAAATGGCTTTGTTGCCTCTGTTGTGCAAAGAAACATCAATGGAACTAAATCTGTCTTAGGGGTTTGGTTTCTAAACTAAGTTTCCTAATGAACACAAGAGATGAACTAGAATGATTTGGACATAACTAAAGATCCTGATTTCTAACGACTTCAAAATTTTTACAGGAAGTCACACACTACACATAGACTTAGCTTGCCAAATTGCAGCTAATGTGGATGCAAATTATGCCTCCCATAATTCCCACCATAATTCCCTATGTGTTTCTCACATACATAAGGATGGAGAACAAGAACAGGGATATCTAAGGCTCAAATTGAGCTGAAACTTTACATGTGAGTTCCTGTTCACAAGAAAGTCCTTTGGTCCGAAATGCAGGCCTTTTACTTGAGTAGTTCCTCCAGAATAATTCCTTAAGCATTTATACTAAAAGAATTAATTCTAGAGTAATGTGCATTTTCATGCCTAATCAAGTGAACTGCAATTTCAAGTATGACTCATAGAGATTGCCTAAATTTTCTCATATTTTTTAGAGCTGTGAATTGCCTAGAATAGATTTTACAAGTTAGAAACCTTTTCTGAAAATGTTTCTGGACCACTTTGAACACAGCAGTTTGTATTTAGCAAATTCCTACTCAAATCATCTTCAAAGTGGGCTAAATATTTGCTAGACGGTCAACAATATCCTAAAGAATATTCTGGCAAATATTGAGGATTTTTGGATGAACCAAACTCCCTCAATAATTCTTTTCATAAAACCTTCAAAGAATTTTCCAGAATTTATTATTGACTTTCATAAATTGGGGTTCAAATTTGGATAGATATTTGCATAATGAATCCAACCAAATTTTAATCACTCAATTTAGAGGTTCCTACACAAAGATATGATTTTCCAAAGTTGTGGCAAAATCTGAAATTGTTTTGCTACCGAAAATTGGCATGGCCCACGTTTTTAAACTTGAGCCACTGATATTCGAGCCACATCGGGGCTACACAGTTTCAGCACGCAGCCACAGTGGATCCCAGAGTCACAGCTGATCCGAAATTTAAAATCCGGTCGCTGACACGTGGGACCGCCCCTTCTTCTTCCTCCCGCCTCCCTCTCGCGCGCGCGCCGCCCCCTCGCCGGACCGAAGCCGCTCCTCGCTGGCAACCCGTTTCCGGCCATCTCCCGGCCGGAGACTCACCGCCAAGGGGTTTGAGAGGTCGGGGAACACGTCGGTGGGGCTAGCATAATTTTGTTTTCCAGATTTTTATACACAGACTTGGGAGACCAATATTACGAACATGCAGTACATATTTTCAAACTAAAATGCTTACCTTACAGTGTCATCTATTGATTTACCTCTTAGTTTTTAAGCAAACTCACACCTATGTCAACTTTATGGAATTACCGATGCTGTTTATTGACGAAATTAAACAAAGCAAATGTCATGGAACTTGTACGGAAGTATACAAAGACTAATTATTTCCAAGCATTTGACAGAGATAAGTAAAGGACGAAGTGATAGGTTTGCTGATGTGGATCCAAGTAATTGGATGATGCAACGTTAGCTTGTTTCAACAGAAAAAAATCATGCAAAGGAGATGGACAACATTCTGTGTTGTTGTGTTGTATATTATCGTGATCCAATGGACAATGAGGGAGAAGAAAAAGAATAATCCCTTGTAAAGTTTGGTTCAGACTGTAATATTTGTAACTAACATTTTTCCTATAAAATTAAATTATTTGTTGTCAAATTCATGTATATGATTCTGTTAAATTTCTACATCCAAAAAGAGGCATAAAATAATGAAGAAAACAACTATCTTTGCTATACCATTTTCATTGACTATAACAACCATCATATGTCATAGATACTTTTGCGAGATAGTGGTCTCCATGACAATTTTACTGCATAGTGAGGGATACCTCGTCATGGAAAAATATCTGAAGAATAAAATGTTGCATGTTGTATTTAATAGTTTAATTAAGTGACATAACCTGTTTTTTGGCTATTAAAATAATAGTCCTACAAATTGCTACCATGAATTTAAAAATAGGTAGGAGAAGAGTAAGATAATTAAACCATACGGCACGCAAGGTCTATGAAGTGTGAACAGATACGAAGTAGAGAAGGATAAAAAACCGACAATAACACAAGTGGAAACAACAAAAATCCAAGTTCCTCGACTTTTCAAATAGATACTACTGAGCTGTGGCGGATAAGAACGTGCACGTTAACATAAAGGATTGAGTTCAGTTTTAGTCACTCAACTGTTCTTTCGTTTTAATTTTTATCACTTATCTCTTATACCGGTTAGATTTGATCTCTCATCTTTTAATACCACTCACAATATGTCCCTAAATTGTGTTTTATGGTAGTTTTATAGACTTGCCTACGTTGACTTGATCATATATATGTTACCATCTCTTTTACTCAATTACTCATCGTCAGTAAATATCAATCTACCTAATACACTTATTATTCTCAATCCAAACTTTATTTGGCTTGAGGTCACAGGTGTGCTAACTATTACCAGTTCATATATTGTGTTATAACATTGATTGACTTATGTTTATATATGTACATAATTTGGGTGAAGTGACAGTATAAACTACGTGAGAACAACGTGTGACGATAAATTCAGTTCAGGTGGCCTCATTAGATATGCTGAGAAGATATTGAGTAGGGGAAACAGCTGAATCGAGAATTTTTTTTACAACTGTAAGAGAGAAGAGATAAATCGAATCAGACATCGAGTTTATAGTAGGTGTGATACTAGTCAATATTGTTACGTGTATAAATCATCATGAAAACTGCTTAGAGACCTATTGTGAGTGGTATTAAGATATGAGGGATCAAATTTATTCTATACAAGAGATGGGAGACGAAAATTAAACCGAGAGAGTAGTTGAGGGATTAAAGTTAGACTTAATCCTAACCTAAATGACTGAATACTCCCGGACTGAAACCTGTGTCCCTGTAAAGTTCCCTGTACAAATCATCAAACTGGTCCTAGATAAACCTTAGTAAAATTTATTAAAATTACTTTATTAGATATAAAAAGGATGAAATCACTAGTAACGCGGTGTTGTATCAGAGATTGGGATTGGACACCACAACTGCTGAAGACATGACCTAACTATGAAGGCGAGCACCGAACAATGTCAAAGGCATCAGCATCTATCTACTCACGATGGGAATTATATCCAGTGGCTCATGGGAAGAAATGCAAAGCTGGATGCTGACTCGGCTCCACCCCAAGGAACCTTAGGCTGTGTTTGGTTCAACTGTAAATTTTTGAAAATCTGATTCTAGCTGTGAGCTGTGAGAAAACTGCTGTGAGCTGCGGTGAAGCTAGAATTTATTTGGCTGGAAACAACTATCTATTATGGATTCTGTAATAAATGTGTGTTATAAAGAAAATAACGTTTGGTTGTGTAATCAGTGGCATGATAGGTAATTTCTGTGAAAAGTTTGAACAGGAATCTGAAAAATTTGGGGTTCTGGCAGATTTCTATTTGCACTAATAAAATCTGTAGATTCTGGAGAATCTGATTCTCATGTGAACCCCTTTGGTTTAAATTTATGATTTTTTGTAGAGAATCTGGTTGGTGCAGCTGAACCAAACAGACCCTTAGTATAGACTGCTCCGTGAGTCGCCATCGGTAGCCATGAGGTTGGTTACATGGCCACACACAACGTCAAAGGATCATGTGATCTAGAATGATTAGAACGTAAATAATTATTTGATATAATTATTTTTCATAGACCATAAAATTTCTATTATTTAGTCACTGATTTTTCACTTAAATCACTTGACCTAAAAACATAAATTAAGAAGTAAAATAAAATATAGTCATCGTTATCACATTAAAGGTATTTAAAAAAAGACAGTGACGGTAAAAAAGATATTTTTATACATTTGAATAAAAAAACTGTTACATCCCATAACTCTAATTCACTCTATTACAAGACTGACATCACATAACTAGGACTGGTAAAGAGTTTAGACCCACAGGTCATTTTATAATTTATTGACACTTATTAAATGTGAGTTAAAAATAAATACAATTTTAGTCTGATACTAATTTGGTCCGACCCTTCTCATTATTAGTTCTCTTTTTGGACCCGTTATCAGCGTACCCCGTACAGACGTCTCTCTACCACGTCCACAAGCACCTAAATCATTTTCATCTGCCTGAATTTGTTGAATGAAAAAATGTACCATTTACAAAGTCATTTTCGTGCCCCCTCTGTACAAATGAAGTTATCACAAGGGCCCTGTTGGTGGACTGCTGGTAGAAACTGAAATCGGTTCAATTTGTTTTAAAAAAATCATTGTTGGCTCGCTCGCTCGCCCGCACGGCGCCGCCTGTCGCCCGCATAGGCTGTCCGTGGGTGCAGTTGTGCACAACAAATGAAGGGATGTCGCGGTGCTCCACGTGGGACGGCTTCGTTAGGCGGGGGAGAGGCGAAGGCCAGCTGCCGCCCGCTGGGCCCGTGCCCGTTGCCATCTAACCCGATGAAGATCTGGCTGTTGAACCCGACGAAAGCCTCGCTCGTCGACCCTGCCGTGCGGCCGTCTAGTCCTAGGAATTGGGTCAGGCCAATTTCCGGCGAGCCGAAGCACGATGAGGCGGCACCACTCATGGCTCGGTCCGGCATGAAATACTTTCAGGCCGTGCCGACCCAGCACGAAACTTCGGGTCGTGCCGGGTGTGACTCCCATTTCTGAAAATGAATCAAGTGAATGCATATGTGTGTCCAGTATGTTCATCACACATACATATGTATTTCACAAACTGAATTCAGAATATAACCACGAACAAATAGTGTTTAAGTACTTTATTACAATGACTCCATGTCTCACTCATGAATATCCAACTTATTTAGCAGCGGAAGACTCTAAATGACAGCGGAAAATGGCTAAGACAGCAGGATCCAACTTCAACTCCACAGGCATATTGATGGTAGTGCACACGCCTAGTACTCCACTTGTTCCTCGATGTACTCTTCTCCTGTAGCTGATGTATATGTGGGAATGCAAGGGTGAGTACGTGTCGTACTCAGCAAGTGCGGGAAAAGTATGACATGTACCTTACAACAAGGTAGGCAATAAAAAGGTTCATTGCAGCAAACAAATTTTATTTCACAAACACGTTAAAAACAACAACTATTTCTAGGTGAGTTTAATCCCAACATAGCCAAGTAATTCAACAACATTCTTTCATCATATTTCACCATTAATCATGCTTCATCCAGCCAATAATCTTTCTCAAGTTATTTAGCAGCGGAAGACTCTAAACGACAGCGGAAAATGGCTAAGACAGCAGGATCCAACTTCAACTCCACAGGCATGTTGATGGTAGTGCACACGCCTAGTACTCCACTTGTTCCTCGATGTACTCTTCTCCTGTAGCTGATGTATATGTGGGAATGCAAGGGTGAGTACATGTCGTACTCAGCAAGTGCGGGAAAAGTATGAGATGTACCTTACAACAAGGTAGGCAATAAAAAGGTTCATTGCAGCAAACAAATTTTATTTCACAAACACGTTAAAAACAACAACTATTTCTAGGTGAGTTTAATCCCAACATAGCCAAGTAATTCAACACCATTCTTTCATCATATTTCACCATTAATCATGCTTCATCCAGCCAATAATCTTTCTCAAGTTAATCTCATACTCATAAATATTCATAACCATCTCATATTCATATAATCGAAACCAAACTCATTGTCATGACCCAAAACCAATCCCAGTGACCATACCACAACCATACTGAATAAACATCCCAAATTTTGCCTCTAATCATGGAAGTGGGCCAGGTGTTTGTGACCGGAAGCACGGCTATCATGATAGTTTTACACTCTGCAGAGGTGGCACCACTTTATCCACAAGTTCGTGATTTCGTCACCCATCAACGACTAGAGAAACCTCCATTATACCAATACACAACCGTCGGTGTACGGCAAAGAGATCACAAAATAACCTTTACAAAGGGGCTACTAGAATGTACGGACCTACTAAGTTTTCACCGGTGGGCTCGAATCTCCATTCTCCCACCCACGGGCCCCCTCTTGTGCCATGCAGTTCCCAGGGCAGTCCTCATCGACTCCCATTCCCCGCGCCATCCAACGGTCCATAACAAGCTAGCAACACACCTAATTAGTCAGCTAAGCCGCACCCATATTTGGTCTTGTGGTGGCACTGTTTTCCTGACATGTGCTCATATGAACCAGTCCTTAGATCTACGGTAAGCAAACCACCATCTCATTCAGCAACATCCATGAACCAAGCTCGCCTAGATCTCCCTAATTCCATGCTCATTAACATCATCAAGTTCTCATCATCATTATTCATATGAGTGCAGTAGCTAAACAAGTTTTATTTCAGCTTCCCGTATCCCGTAAGTTAAGTGAAGCAAAAAGGAAAAACGACCATACCCGACTCATCAACTTTCCCAGCGACAAGGATGGTTAAAAAACTAGTAAACTCCTATAAAAGGGTGTCCCATAAAGTTGACTCAAGCATACGAGTTTTTGCAAGTAAAACAGTTTCAAAAACATAGGACCAATATAGTCAAGGGGCACTTTCCTTGCTCCCGTGGCTTGTGTTGCTCAAGCGTCTCGAAGTCTTGGTGCTGTAGCTCCTCGTAGATGGCCTCTTGATCTTGTCTTTCTACTCACGACCACGCAAATTTACAGCGATCAATTATCATGCACAAACTTTACTCAAGATGCAATGAGGTGAATGAATGCAATTCCTATGGTGCAGTTTTATAAAACCAGTTTGTACGTGTTCTTGCATGTTTTAATGGGCTTCCATGGGGTTTTATGGTGATCAAGGTTGCTAGGATCAAGTGTGGACGTGGTCATGATCTTGACACAAGGTGTAGATCAATTCCACCATAAAAAATTGACCAAAACATGGTCTGTCCACATGCAGAAGTTTCTGCTCGAAGGGGGCGAAGAAAATGGGTGCGTAGAAACAGCGGTGACGTTGTAAGAGGGGTAACGAAGACCTACCTCACTTCTTCCTTGAGGCAGGGCCTCCCTCTTAGCAACGGCAGCAGTGAGAGATTTTCTAGGGAGAATTATGGGGCTGCGGCTAGGGCAGAACGTGGGGGCTTCTTCTCCGGCGACGGCGAGGCGTGACAGGGCTCGACAGCGGCTAAATTCTGGCAAGGGGGGAACTCGATGACTTGGCAGCAAGGGGCCGCAACTTGCAGCAGGGGGGGGCAGCTGCCAAAAAGAAAAGGGGTGGTGGCTAGAGGGGGGAGTTATATTTATAAGGGCAAAAAAGAGTCCTAGGGGTGCGGAACAAAGAGTCCTAGAGGTGGGGGACTTAACCAAAGAGTCCTAGAGGTGGGGGGCAAAGAGTCCTAGAGGTGGAGGACTTCACCAAAGAGTCCTAGAGGTGGGGGACAAAGAGTCCTAGAGGTGGGGGACTTAACCAAAGAGTCCTAGGGGTGGGGGACTAACCCAAGAATCCTAGAGGTGGGGGACTAACCAAAGAGTCCTAGAGGTGGGGGACTAGGGTTCCCCCCTAATGGGCTGCGGCCAATTTGGTGGAAAATTCCCTCCGAATGTGGGGGAAATTCCCCCTAGGGGAGTTTTGGGGAATTTGGGGAAAATCAGGAAAATTGGGAAAAATTTGGAAAGATTGGGGAAGGGGGAAATTTGAGGAAAAATTGGGGTGGCTCAATTTGGCTATTTTATTTTCATTATTTTCCATTTCTATTTCCTTTTATCAGTTTAGTAGCTTCTATATTCCATTCTTCATTTCTTCTTCTTTTTAAATGCTTTTCTACATGAAAAATATATGCAGTTCATGGTAGTGAAATTGAGGGTGTTACACCAGGCCTGGAAACTAGGCACGACGGACAGCACGGCACGACACGAAGTTTTGGGCCGTGCTTGGGCCAGCACGGCACGAATCAGCCCGATTTTTTAAATTGGCCCGAAAAAGCCCATCAGCCCGAACTCGGCCCGCAACGGCAAAATATCGGGTTCGGGTGCACGAACTTATCAATAAAATCTTGTAAGCTATTCTTATCTAGATAAATTTTTTTGTTCCACTTAATATATTTGATTTTTCCTGTATTTTTGTATATTTTAAAATATTTTTCTGTGTGTTCACTGTCTGCTGGCCCGGCGTGCCGCGGTCCGTGCCTGGGCTGGGATTTGTGGACTTTGTGCCGCCCGGCCCGGCACGAGCAGGCCCGGCGTGCTTTCAGGCCAGAACACCCTGAAGCACGACCGGGCCATGCCGGGCCGGCCCGGCACAGCCCAATTCCCAGGACTACGCCCGTGCATGCCACCCCTCACTGGCCTTGCACCCCGGTGTCATCGCCACTACACATCTCTGAGTCCAAGCCGCCGCCGCGACGAAGTGTGACGTCGGGAAATATTGACATGATTAATGAGTGCCATTAATTGTAATGAGGGGTTAAGACAAAGTTAATGTGTGCTTAATGTGTGAGAGTGAGGGCCCACGGGGCTGCGTCCCTACCGTTGTTTTATGGCCAAACTTGAGTTTCTGTAGCACAACTCACAGTAGCAAGCAGAAAAGGGTTTGACATCTTTTTCTTTCATCTTCCTTGCCCAGGCGTGGATTGCTCACCGACGGCCAATGTGATTGACTCGCGTCCAGGCAGTAGCGTACCAATTTCGACCGTCAATATAACTCAATTATGTGAAGGAGTGAACATTTCTTGTACGCATTATCTTTACAAATAGCATAGTTTCACTTGTACTTGGAAAGAATCATGAATGCAGGGAATATCTACATAATTGACTAGGATTAAGAGGCGCAATCCTTAATATACACTTCCAGCCAATCAGAGGATAACACGTGAGAGTCCATGAATCCAATGGCCCACCCACAATGGTATCCGAGGAAATCCAACGGCGTATCACTCGGGAAACACCCGAGGGCCTACCTGGAAGCCACCCGGAGGAAAACCAGGGCAAAGGGCACCGAGCCAGGGTCGGCCGAATCCCTGGTCCGGCCAAAGTGACACCTGGTTTTGAAAAATAAACCAAGTGAAGTGTATGTGTGTCCTGGATTTTCATCGCACATACACGAGTACATCACAAACTGAATTCAGAACTTAACCACGTCACAAATGGTATTTAAGTGTTTATTTCAATAGTTCAATGTTTCAAACATGAGTATCTAATTTATTTGCAGCGGAAAGAAACTAAATAGCAGGACTCCGACCCCACAGGCGGTTGATAGTAACACACATGTCTAGTACTCCACCCGATCTTCGAAGTACTCCCAAGTTTCTCCTGTAGCTGAATTATTGTGGGAAATGAAAGGGTGAGTACATGTCGTACTCAACAAATGCCGGAAAGTATCACATGTATGTTAAATAAGGTTGGAAACAAAGGTTAATTGCAGCAAGCAAATTTTATTTCACAATCCTAAGAAAACAGCCTACAATGTCTAGGTGAGTTAAAATCCCAACATAACCAACTCATTCCTCATGCCTCATGTCCAATACCATCATATTCCATCATTCATCGAGTACAACCAGCCAACATTCATTATAGTTTTACACTCTGCGGAGGTGGCACCACTTTACTCACAAGTTCGTTATTTCGTCACCCGTCGGTGACTAGAGAACCTCCATTATGCCAATACAATACCGTCAGTGTATGGCCAAGAGATCACAAAATAGCCTTACAAAGGGACTACTAGAATGTACAAACCCAATGAGGTTTCACCAGCAGGCTTGAGTCCACATTCTCCCACCCATGGGCCCACTCGTGTGCCATGCAGCTCCCAGGGCAGTCCTCCTCGACTCCTATCACCCGCGCCATCCAATGGTCAGTACAAGCTAGCAACACACCTAATTATTCAGCTATGCCGCATCCATATTTGGCCTTGTGGTGGCACTGTTTTCCTGGCATATTCTCGCATGAAGTGGTCCTTAGATCTAAAGCAAGCAAACCACCATGCCATTCAGCACAACCACAAACCACGCTTGCTTAGATCACCCCAGTTCCATGCTTGCTTAGATTACCATGTTCTCATCATCATTAATCCTCATGATTATAGTGGTTTATGCAAGTTACTTCAGTTTCACACAATCTCGCAAAGCAATGCGGCGCAAAAGAGAAAACAACACCATACCCAACTCAACAAGTTCCCGACGACAAGGAGTGGCAAGCAAACCAGTAAACTCCTATGAAGGAGTTTCCCATCAGTTGACACAGCATGCAGTTTCGCAAACAAAATATTTCAAAAACACTGGCTCAATATGTTCAAGGGGCACTTGACTTGCTCTGACGGGTTGTGATGCTCGAGCTCTTCGAAGTTTTTGGTGCCGGAGATCCTAGTACACTTCCTCTTGAGTGCGTCTCCCTACTCACGATCACGCACGTACAAGACAATACATCCAATCAATATGATGCACTCATGTTAATCAAGATGTGGTGATGCGGATGCATGCAAATTTACAATGCAACCTACAGTAATCAGTTTACATATGCTCATGCGAGTTTGGGTAGGTTTTCAGTGGGGTTTAGTGATGATCGGTGCTGCTGGAAACCAATTAGGTGCGGCTATGGTTTTAACTCAGGGTGGTAGATCAAACCGTCACCAAAGTCTGATCCGAAGAATGACCTACCTAAGGAAGCAGCTCGTTGGTCGTGTGATGTGATGTAGCGTGGTCGGAGTTGACAGCAGCGACGTAGCTGTTGAGTACTTCTGGAGGTTTATCAAAGTTTTAGTTTCCTTATGTTTTTAAGGAAATAAAGCACACATGACAAGAACCAGGGGTGTGTCCTGAGTCACATGTGTTGCACCGAGTCCTAGTGTGTGTGAAGGTGTTTTGGTTTGATTTTCAAACACAACCCGGGGGGTTTTGGGCCATACATGCATGACACATGCATGTGCTGTATGTTTTCAAATTTGTATGGTGCAAAACCCGGGCTAAGGGTATTGTAAACGTGTGGCTTTCGGCTAATAAAAAGGGGAGAACATGCTGGTGTTTGTTGAGCGCCGCCACAACTCATCCGACTCATTTTTCTTTTGGTTCTTCACTTGAGTTCTTGGATCTACACCACACCTCTTGACTTCCAACACGATTTGCATCACAAATCCGTGAGTGTTCTGTGAGGGAAACACCCAACAATTGGCATCAGAGCCGATTACGTTGCCTGGAACCGTGACGCGGCCATTGAGTGGGCGCTGATGTTGCGGAGGAGATCTTCATCACCAGCCCGACGTTCATGGAGGGATGTCACGTCGCCGGGAGGCACCAGAAGGGCAGAAGGAGGATCAGGGGCATTGGTGATTCATCACATCACGAAGGAAGTCAGCAGTGGTGGTACGTATCCGATGCTCATGAAGACAAACTATCATGATTGGTCGGCACTTATGCGGGTGATGTTGGAAGCGAGAGGCTTGTGGACTGCGGTGAGCCTTGGTACCGATGATTACATTGAAGATCGGATGTCTTTGGAGGCTCTCACCAAGGCTGTGCCACCAGAAATGATAGGGATCATTGCTGGGAAGGAGTCGTCTAAGATTGCATGGGATGCGATCAAGTTGCGCAACGTGGGAGCCGAACGTGTGCGCAAGGCCAGGGCAAGCACATTGGGTTGGGAGTTTGATGCACTCAGATTCCATGATGGTGAAACTGTTGATGAGTTTGGTGTGCGTATGAGCCGGATTACGTCTCAACTTGCGGCACTTGGGAGTGAACGTTCGGAGGAGGAGATTGTCTGGAAGTTCCTTCGGGCGGTACCACAATAGCTTGAGCAGATTGCGGCCTCCATCGAGACATTGCTTGACTTAAGTGATATGTCCGTTGGTGAGTTGATTGGTAGACTCAAGGCTGCAGAAGAAAGACTTGGTGCAACCTCTTGGGAGGGCAACACACAAGAGAAGTTGCATCTGAGTGAAGAAGAGTTGCTTGCAAGGTTGTCAACACGTCTCAAGATGTCCGGGGGAGCTGGACAGGAATGGCACAAAGACTCATTTGCACCGAGGAGAGATCATGGCTGAGGACGTGGCCGTGGTCGAGGTAACCGTGGTGGTGGAAACTCAGGCCGTGGAGTGGCCAAAGATGAGTGCCGCTACTGTGGTAAGAAAGGTCATTGGGCTAGAGAATGCAGGAAGAAAAAGAAGGATGAAGAGGTGGACACAGCTCAAGTTGATCATGAGTTTGAATCCAGCTTCTTGGTGGCGTGTGCCAACACAAAGGCTGAGCAAGACACGTCCCTGGAGGAGGTATGCCTCAACAATGATATGTTACACGTCCAAGTAGGAGACTTGGAGGGAGGAGGCAGTACTCGGTGGATCCTGGACTCTGGTGCAACAAATCACATGACCAGGAAACGGGATGTGATCACAAAACTTGATAACACGGTGCATGGTACTGTGTGTTTGGGAGATGGCTCAGTGACAGAGATTGATGGCCAAGGAACTGTGGTGTTCCAAGGAAAGAGAGGTGGTCGAAAGGAGTTGTCTGGGGTCTATCTTATTCCTCAGCTCAAGGCAAATATCATCAGTCTTGGACAGCTTGAGGAGGAGGGACACCGAATCTTGATGGTGGATGGTTATGTTAAGATTTGGGATAAAGATGGAACCCCTGTGGCAATGGTGAAACGGGGTGTGAACCGATTGTACACCATTGGTCTTAAGGTAGTGCAACCAAGGTGTATCATGGCACAAGGGAGCAATGAAACATGTGTAAAAGTCCCACAAACGTGAATGCAAAGAAATGGGTGATTGAGCGTCATTGTGTTTCTGGTTCATGAAAAATGGGACTTACAAAAACTTTCTTACATGGGATGGTATACATGAGGTGCAACCACATGGGTTCAAGCATGCCTTTGAAAGTGTTGGACCAAGGTGGAGTTAAACTCATGTGTAATCATACATGTACCTAAGAAAGAACAAAAATAAGGTCTTTTAGTCTCAAAGGCTCAGCTCAAATTGCTGCCAAACTTTTGTATACACATGGAGCCTCATACATTTGAATTGAGGAGAATGGGGTGGCAACTTTCTGATTTGAGGGTGAGCCAAAAGGGAATGGACTATGATCATGTTGAGTTCATGCTGAATTCAAACCTGTTAGACAACAGAATGACTTGAGTTATGTCACATAAAATGATAAACTCAAACATGGACATGTGGGAAGAGTTAAAATCTTCTTTAACTCCTGTTGAACACATGTTAACCCGGGAAAGGATTTCACTCCCCAAAATCTAACTCATTTGTACATTCCCTATGAGTAGAGGGGAGGGAAGTTTAAACCCCATTTTTGAACCCTTGCAAAGCACTCATGGTCAGATGGTCCAAAAGCATATATATGAGATGACCATTGCAGTCCTCAGGTATTAAAGAGCTTAAGTTCCAAAATTGGAGAGTGTTTGAGCTCATATACCATTTGTTCAAAGCATTGTTTGAGATCACCTTCAAATTCAAATTTGAGGGGCATGGTCAAAACTGAACTGGTGAGGTTCAGGTTGGGACCAAGGTTGATCAAGCATGGGCTAGGAGCAAACCAAAGTGTTTCACCCAAATTCAGATGGGTCATCACCAAAGAGGACTTAAATTTCAGTTTGAATTAAATGGGTTACTTCAAGGCAAAAAAGGCCCTTTTCAAAAAGGAAATTCAAACTGTTGTTTGAAAATTTGTATTTGCAATGGCCAACTTCAGGATCAGATGGCATATTTGAATTCCTCAGGTCCAAATTATGAGGGAGACAAATTTTGAGAAAATTTGGAGGAGCTTTGATATGAGTATCAAAGGGGCTTAGGAATTTCCTTCAAATTCGAATTTAAATTTGAACTGAAGGACACAGGTCAAAATTCCAAACAACTTTTGAATCTAAGCTCTTCAGAAGTTAAATTGCTTTGTGCCAAATTTTGGAAGATCTTTTAGGAGGAGCAAGGGTGGACCCACTTGCCATTGAGTCAAATAAACTTGCTCCTTAAGTCTCTCTGCCTGTCACTGGGGCCCAGCTGTCTGTGAGAGGGAGCCCGGTCTTCGTTTCTCCTCTGCTGAGCGCGCGACAGCAGCAGCACCGCGGCGACAGCGCGCGTGCCCGTGGCTTCCCGTCTGTCTCCACGAGGGAACCGCCTCAGCCCCGATATTACCCACGGACGGCTGCCGCACGTAGGAGAACTGATCGCGTTTTTCCACTCCCGTGGCCGCTCCCGTGTGTACAGCCCTCCCGCCGCTACCGCACCCATCAGAGCAACGGCGACCGGCTGCCTCAGTAGCTCCCACGCTGATCTAAGCTTCCCCACGGTGTCGCCGGGTCTCCCTCGAGGTGTTCCGCACCAGAGACCGACGTTTCTCCCACGGGAACGCAGCGTCGAGCTCGGTTCTCCTCCACAGCACCGAAGGAAGCCACCACGACAAGATCACGTCGCCCGACCACCACAGAGCACCTCCTGTCGTGCTGCAAAAGCAAAAAAGGTGCGCCTGTAACCCTTCTTGCTCCACAGACGCGCTGATAGCTTATCACCGTCCGTGCGAATTCGGTTTTTCCCGTGGACGTGCAATACGAACCGCATGCAGAAAACCGGGAAATTCGGGTAACACAGTGCACCACTCATCACCAGGCTTAGAAACTCAGCTGTAGACAACCGTGCGGGCACGTGGAATCAAGAACTAGAGAGATCAGAACCGAGGACAACCTAGGTCGCACGGTGAGCTCCTAGTTACCGAGGTTTCTCATGAGATCAGAACCCGGAACGTTGCTCCCTAGTTCGTGGCGATGCTGTAGGAGCTAACCGGAGCAAGGTTGTGGCAGTACAGCGCCCTAGCAACGTCCCCGAAGTTGCCGAAGCCACTGTCACCATCGCGCCTAGGGTTCCGGCCATCTTCGATTGGAGGTAAGGCCGGCAACGTGTTCCCCGCACGAAAATATGCAGTGGCGGCGAAAATCAACGAGTTCCGAGGACCAGAACCCCTTCCCGTCGAGGTCTCCGGCGAGCCCTGCGGCGGGGTCGTGCGGGAGCCGGAGGAAGACGAAGACGGGGGCTGGCCCACGCGTCAGTCGCTGTTGCGAGGGAGTGGGATTTTCTGTGGCCTCGGATCGGTCTGTGACAACGCAGGGACGGGTCTGTGGCCCCGTGTGGCTTGAATTCAGCAGCTGACACGTGTAGGAGGGACCCATAGTCAGAATTTGAACATTTCCCGAATTAATTTGAATTCCAGATTTAGTTCAAACTTTAGAACCTCATAACTTTTGCTAGGGAGATCCAAAATTAGTGATTCAAATTGCTTGGATTCAGGATGAAAAACACTATCCAAATATGAAACCCAATTTGCATGAAAACCAATAGGAAATTCTAGAGAATTCTTTAAAGCTTTTCAGCAAAAGAATTTTAGAGGGAGTTTGGTTCATCCAAAAATCCCCAAATTTTGCCATAATATTCTTTAGGATAGTAGGAGACGCCTGTAAAAGTTTCAGATCATTTAGAGTTGATTTAGTTAGGGTAATTCTGATTTCAAGTTTCTGTATTCAAATGAATACAGAAACATTTTCAGAGAATTTCCAAAAACTTGGGAATTCAGTTCTGGGCATTCCTTAGCTCCAAAAATCCTAGGAAAATTCAGGCATACTCTCTGAACTATGCTTGAAATTTTATTTCCCTTGAATTTGCATGAAAGTGCAAATTTATTCAGAATTAATTCCTTTTTTCCTAAATGCTTAGGGAATTATTCTGGGTGATGTACTTAGTGAAACATCCTGAATTTTGGTCCAGAGGACTTTCTTGTGACAAGGAACTCACAAGAAAATTTCCAGCTCCATTGGAGTTCTGGATAATTATGCCCTGTTCAACCTCATTAGTTGATTCCCACCCAAGTGATGAAACCCCACCCATCACTTGATCATAGTACTTAAACACAAACCGAAACCACTAGCACCAGTGTCATTTTAAATTCTTAAACAGAGTTCCAGTTTAAAACTTGTCTTTAGAACTTGTTAGCAAAGGTTTTACAATTAAACATGTATGCATATTCATAACGTGTAGTGGTCAAACGTGGATAAGTGAAGATTTGATCAAGGAGCAAGAAGGCAGGGATTAAGCTTCAAGTCATCATCAGCAACTAACTTCATCTTATCTGAATTTAGTCACCTGCAAAACCAAGGCAAGCTCCGGTTTGCATTTAAGTTATTTATAAAGTTTTTACTTTTTTCACATTTATGGTATAGAGTTTGTATGTGCATTAGGTCCAGGATGTTTTACACTCCAAATGCATGACCAAATGAACCCTGGAGTTGAGGGTAGAAAAGGGTCACCGCTATAGAAGAATGCCGTGCTAAATAGCTTAGGACATCCGGTAGAAGTCGAGTAGTTGGAATCTACTCACGAGTATAGACGGGATTACCTGGGTGTAGATGGAAAAAAGAGAGCAAACTAAAGTTTACATTTCCAAATATGAGACCGGGCAGGATGGTTAGGTAGCGACAAGACGAGGTCTTGGTCGAGTAGCTCTGCCTGTGTCGGTTAAGGACCGATGCGTGTGCGGCACCCAGGAGCAGGTATTGAGTTGTGTACCGGATGCTTACTGACATATGGGAACCAGGAAACCGATGTACCAGGTTCACTGGATTGTAGAGGCATACCACATCGTCTCGTTAGACCTATGAGCCCGAGACGGCGCGACCGGTTCTACAGTCTAGTGTCCTGCGAAAGGTGGCCACATATGACATAATGAAGGACGCCAGAGTTGGGTCTTCAGAGGCGGGCGTATGTGTCGAGTTATCCGGGTAGTGTTTGATTCGAATCACTGTCCATCGCGGTTATTGATTACCGCTTGCTCCCTGTGTTGTGACGTAGTAATCAAGTTGTGTGGGAATAGTTTGCAAAGTTTTAAGTGCTGATATGATAATTGTAAATTGCATGAAAACCATGTTTGAAGTAGAGATAGAGAAAACTAAAGTTATTTTCCACCTTGGGACAAGTAACATTGGAACAAAGCGTTTCTTGTTTGATTGTGGAGTTCCAATGTTTCTAGGCGCAAGGTCACTACTATTATGGCTAAAAATCTGAAAGATAAGGATGAACTCGTAGGCGAGTCTTTTCGCAAAACTACAGGATTAGGTCTTAAGTTACTCTCATGTAGAGTTGCATGCTTTAGGAGAGACGGTTTAGTCTTGCTGAGCCTTTATGCTCACTCTTGCTATATAAGTGGTTTTGCAGGTAAACCTCGACGCTATAAAAAAGGTTGTTCGGTGAGACTCGGGAACTTCCGAGTCATGTCACACTTGGAGAACCTAGCCGCTGCCATGTCTTCGTGTTGCTAGCGAGAGGAGTCCGCGGGCTGGACCTCTTCTCGAGTGCTTCTTAGATATTCGACGTGAGCTGTTTATAGACTTCCACTGTAGCTAATTTATGTAAATTATTTACAAAGAACAGTTGTAAGCTTCTGCTTTGATTTATGTAATACATTGTTCCTTATTTGTGTGCTGTTGGGTGCCGCATAACACGGCACCACCCAATGCGATCCCCGGGCGAGGCGGCACGACCCCGTGATGGAGGTCGGGCCCTCTCAACATGGATGTGGCATGCAAGGATGGGGCACCTAAACTTTCGGAGTCTCAGAAGACTTGCCGAAGAGCAACTTGTATATGGATTGCCAACCATCACTCAAACTGAGGAGAAGTGTGATAGCTGTTTGTCTGGGAAACAAAGACGTCAACCGTTCCCGTGCATGGCAAAGTACCGAGCTGAGAAGAAACTTGAACTTGTGCATGGAGACCTCTGTGGACCAGTGAAGCCGGCAACTCCAAGAGGCAGCAGGTTTTTCTTTCTTCTTGTGGATGATCTCAGTAGATACATGTGGGTGTTTTTGATCAGCACAAAGGATCAAGCAATGAGTACTTTCATGGCATTTCAAACAAGTGTTGAAGCTGAGGCAGGGAGGAAGATTAGAACTTTTTGCACAGATCGTGGTGGAGAGTTCACAGCTCGGGCTTTTGTTGAGTATTGCACCAAGGAGGGTGTTCAGCGTCACTTGACAGCTCCATATTCTCCTGAGCAAAATGGTGTAGTTGAGAGAAGGAACCAAACTGTCATGGGAATGTCAAGAAGCATGTTGAAAGCAATGAATATGCCCGGTTGGTTCTGGGGGGAGGCAGTGACCACAGCTGTGTATGTATTGAACCAATCTCCTACTCGGAGTGTTGAGAGAAAGACTCCATATGAGGTATGGCATGACAAGAAACCTAGTGTACATCATTTGCACACTTTCGGTTGTGTGGCACATGTGAAACAGGGAAGCAAGCGCCTTAGCAAACTTGAAGATCAAAGTATTCCAATGATCTTCATTGGATATGAGCAAGGAAGTAAGGCGTGGAGGTTTTACAGTCCAAACACGGAGAGTGTTCACGTGTCACGTGATGCTGTGTTTGAAGAAAACCGCCCATGGAAGTGGGATGCAGCTGAGTCAAGTGAAGTGGTGAATGGTGAAGACATCTTTCGGGTAGAATACATATTTCGTGATGAGAACCCTGGTGGAGTGAGTTCTTCCTCTTGTGACACAGGTCAGGGTGACAAAACCCCAGCTGAGGGAGTGTCTTCTATGACACAACTGAGGCTACAAGCATCCAAGGATGTGGAGTTTGTGTCACCTTCTTCAATGTCACCAGAAATGGATAGTGAGCTAAAAGAAGCACCACTTCGTTATCGTTCCATGAGAAATATCCTTGAGATGGTGCGAAGCTGTGAACCAGAAGAAGGAGGAGTAGATGAACTTCTTGTTGTCATAGGTGAAGGGCCATGCACAGCAGAAGAGGCTTTGAGGACCAAGGAGTGGCACATTGCCATGATTGAGGAGCTCACATCCATTGAAGAGAACAAAACATGGTCATTGGTACAACTTCCGGAGGGTTATCGTGCCATTGGCTTGAAATGGGTTTTCAAGTTGAAGAAAGATGAACATGGGAATGTCATACACCACAAAGCAAGGCTGGTTGCAAAGGGATATGTGCAGAAGCAAGGAGTTGATTTTGAAGAAGTTTTTGCACCAGTTGCCAGGATGGAGTTTGTGAGGATTGTGTTAGCTGTTGCAGCTCATTTTGGGTGGCATGTTCATCACATGGATGTGAAGTCAGCTTTCTTGAATGGGAGTCTAGAAGAGGAGATCTATGTCACTCAACCTCCGGGTTTCATAGCTGAAGGCAAGGAGAAGTGGGTTTTAAGACTTCACAAGGCATTGTATGGCTTGAGACAAGCTCCTCGAGCATGGAACTGCAAACTTGATGAAAGTCTCAAGCAGCTCGGTTTCACACGGTGCAAATCAGAACATGGCTTGTATACTAAGCTTGGAGGTGAGGTAAGACTCATTGTGGGTGTGTATGTTGATGACTTGCTTATTGTAGGGGAGAACATGGAACAAATCAGTCGGTTCAAGGAGAAAATGAAGGAGAAGTTTTGCATGAGTGATCTAGGAAGCTTGTCTTACTATCTTGGTATTGAAGTAAAGCAAGGAAGACATGGTATTGAATTGTGTCAAGGAGCTTATGCTGCAACGTTGCTGGAAAGAAGTGGGATGATAAGTTGCAATGGGTGTGCCACTCCCATGGAATCCCGGTTGAAGCTTACCAAGAGAAGTACAGCACCACTCACTGATCCAACCACTTATCGTAGTATAATTGGTGGGCTCAGGTATCTTTTACATACTCGGCCTGATCTTAGTTTTGGTGTTGGGCACTTAAGCAGGTTCATGTCAGAACCTCAAGAAGAACACATGGTGGCTTTGAACCATTTACTTCGGTATGTGGCAGCTACAATGAGGTATGGCTTGTCTTACAACCGAGGTGAAGGAAGTCTTGAGTTAAGAGGCTATAGTGATAGTGATTTTGGGGGAGATGTGGATGACAGAAGAAGCACAACAGGAGTCATCTTCTTTCTGAGTGAAAATCCTATCAGCTGGTTATCTCATAAGCAAAAGGCTGTGGCAAAGTCCACATGTGAAGCTGAGTATGTGGCTGGAGCAGCTGCAGCAAGCCAGGCTGTTTGGCTCAGGCATGTGCTAGAAGAAGTGACAAGAATTCAAGTACGTCCACCAGTTATTAAGATAGATAACACAGCAGCAATTGCTTTGGCAAAGAATCCAGTATTGCATGATAAAAGTAAACACATTGACATCAAGTTTCACTTTGTCAGAGAATGTGTTGATAGAGGAGAAGTCATCTTGGAGCATGTTCGGACAAAAGATGAACTTGCTGATATCCTCACAAAGCCACTGGGACATACACATTTTCAGGAACTTCGTGAGAAGATTGGAGTTCAGGAGATCAAACCTAAGAAGTAGGGGGAGATTGTTGAGTACTTCTGGAGGTTTATCAAAGTTTTAGTTTCCTTATGTTTTCAAGGAAATAAAGCACACATGACAAGAACCAGGGGTGTGTCCTGAGTCACATGTGTTGCACTGAGTCCTAGTGTGTGTGAAGATGTTTTGGTTTGATTTTCAAACACAACCCGGGAGATTTTGGGCCATACGTGCATGGCACATGCATGTGCTGTATGTTTTCAAATTTGTATGGTGCAAAACCCGGGCTAAGGTTGTTGTAAACGTGTGGCTTTCGGCTAATAAAAAGGGGAGAACACGCTGGGGTTTGTTGAGCGCCGCCACAACTCATCCGACTCATTTTCTTTCGGTTCTCCACTCGAGTTCTTGGATCTACACCACACCTCTTGACTTCCAACACGATTTGCATCACAAATCCGTGAGTGTTCTGTGAGGGAAACACCCAACAGTAGCAACGAATAACGACAGCTCCTGCCTTCTCTTCCTCCTCTTCTTCTCTGCAGCTGGGTTTCTTCCTTCTCTCGTTGGTGGCAGCAGCTAGGGCTTTTATTGTGGACAATGCAGTGTGGCTGGGGTTTTCTTGTGGCAGATCAGGGCTGTGGCCAAGGCTTTCTTTCTCTTGGCAGGGCGCAGCAGGGCAGCAGGGCGGCAGGGTTTTGGTTTTGGGGCAGTGGCGGCGGCCAGGAGTTGGGGTTTTATTTATAGGGGGAGGGGTGTTTCCAAGGGGCAAGGTTTTCAGCTAGGAGGGGCAGCCAAAGGCTGGGATTCATCCAAGGGGGCGCAACCAAGGGGGTGGTGGCTCCTACTCGGATTGGGAAAGGTGAGGAAATCCCTAAAAGGTGCCGACTAGGGGTTTTTCTCCAGAGGGGAGCCTGACAGGGTTAGGGGGATTTCCTACTCGGTTTGGGAGGGGGAGGGAAATCCCTAGGGGGTGCGACAGGGTTAGGGGGGGTTTTCCACTCGGTCAGGGCAGGGGGAAGGAAATTCTACTCGGTTTAGGAGTTTTATCTCCATGGTTGCGTAGCCAAGGTTAAGGGAGGAAAACCCTACTCGGATTCGAAGGGGGTGAGTCCTACTCAGACAAAAAGAGGGGAAAGGGGTTTTATCTCAAAGGTGACGCGTGACCAGGGGGTTTTATCTCCAGGGTTTATCTCTATGGGGAGGCCGCAGCTAAGGGGGAGAAAAATTTCTAAAGGGTGCACAACCAACAGGGGTTTTGTCTCTTTTCCTTCCGTTTTCTAAATGATCTGTACATGGGAATGAATGCAATGCGTGATGATAAAATTGTGGGTGTTACAAACCTACCCTCTTAAAATGTATCTTGCCCTCAAGATTTGATAATGTGGATAAAAGATGAGGGAATTCCATCTTGAGGTCTTCTTCACGTTTCCTTGTAGCTTCAGCTTTCGTATGATGGTTCCACGTAGCTTCAGCTTCGTATCTAGGATTTTGATAGGTTACTCGGTGTAGGTCAAAACCTCACGGAGTTCCAAATCATCCATTGGTATCTGTTCTTCCGGCACCCCTTAGATACTTCATGAGCTGAGACATGTGAAACACGTTGTGTATGTCGGAGAGGTGCATCGACAACTCTAGTTGACATGCTACCTCTCCTAGCTTGCCCAATCTTGAATGGTCCAATGTAGAGAGGTGCTAGCTTGCCTTTGGCATTAAACTGTTGTTAACCTCGGATAGGCGACACCTTGAGATACACGAAATCTCCGACTTTAAAAGTTAGATTCCTGACACGACCCCATCGGCCTTGTCGAGCCAGGATCACGCTGAGGGGTGCTGCGTTGCACAGCACCGGATAACACACATCAAAGGTACAAAGCGGAAGCAAAGTTTTATTACATAAACAGGTTTATGAACATTTTTACAACAAAATATGTTCAGTCTACACTCACGGGCGTAGACTACGCATCGAGTTCACGTTCAGCCCGTGAACGTGTTCCCGCTAGCACGCACACACACTAACACGGCGGCGTGCACGACTCCCACTCGACGGGGTTTCCCTCCTGGGGTTCCGTCTCCTCCTCGGGAGTCCCTTCCTCATAGAACTCTGCAAAAGCTTCAAACACAAGCAGTGAGCATGAAGGCTCAGCAAGACTGACCCGTCTCTCCTAAACATGGAACTTCTACATGAGGGGTGATAGGTACATGAGATAAAACAATTTGCTAAGGACTCGCCTAATTATTGGAACCTTACTTTCAAGTTTTAGCAGCAGGTGGTGGAGAACCTTACGCTAATACACATGAGAGAGCTGCAATCAAACAAGAAACACATTTCTCTCATGTACTTTGCCCAAAATTGAAAAGAACTTTAGTTAGCTCTAAACTACAACAAGCCATTAACAAGCAAGGTATGTCTTTCAAATCAGAAAACTTTTAACATGTGTCTAGCATGTTCTTTCTACGTCACGGTACAGTGAACAAGTGGTACTCACTGACCGTGAGGGACGGCGATTATAATCGATTTACACCTGCAGGGTTACCCGAATAACCCGTCACGTACGGCCGTACTCGATGTTGCCTACAGCAACCATCATGGACGTCGTAAGCAACCACCTTTCACCCGTTAGCCAAATATTGAACCGGTCCCATCGTCCCGAGCAAGAGGTCTCTGCACACGCATCTCAGTGCCGCCAGCCGATTTACGCCTCAAGCTCTCAACCTACCCTCTGAACGACGGGCAATGCCTTAATACCCAGTTACCCGAGTTACATCGGTTTCCCGGTTCCCATATAGCTGGTAGGTCTTCGGTACTGTTCTATCTTGTTCAACAGGCCCCACACGGCTCTGTCCTCAATCGACACAAGCGGAGCTATAGAACCCAGGCCCCAAAGTCCTTCTGCCCTTACTCTCTGCTCGGTCTCATTTTTCTTGCCATGTGTATCATTTGCTATCTCTACCCGAGTCGAGTGCCTCTAGCCTATGCTCGCGAGTAGTTCCAACTACTCGACTTGTACCGAATCCTACCCTATCTTAGCTTTGCAGTAGCTAACGGGGTTTGCAATCCTATACCCAACCCATGGTTTTCTTGGCTATGCATTTGGTTTCCAAACAAGACTCTAATGCAAGAATTAATGGTACTCAAAGAGTTCTTAAAACAATAAAAACTTGTAAAAAGGTTAATGCAAACCGGGGCTTTCCTTGCTGCTCTTGGTCGTAGGCTAGCTGCTCTTTCAGAGTAACGAAGTCTAAGACTTCGGGTTCCTCCTCGACCTTAGCGACTACATAAGATAACAAGTACATGTATTAATTTAAATGCATTTGATTGAAATTTAAACTTGTGATGTCTATAAGTCTCACTAGACAGACTCAATGCCCCTGAAATTTTTATTGTGGCTTGGTTACCACCTAAACAGAGACTTGGTCAAGTTTTAGTTGCAGCAAAGCTCATTTGAGCTCTCCACAATTAATTATGTCTTTGACCTTAATTGGAACTCTTAGGGTGTTCTAAGGATTTTCATGGAGCAAGCCATGACTTTCTGAAAACTAGATTTTCAGAGGGTTCTAATGGATTTGGTCTCACTTAATTTGAAGGTTCCTAGCTAAAGATATGATCTAAACAATTTCAGAGAAATTCTGAAAATGTTTCTGGACATTTTCTATTTTCTCTGGAA
Source organism: Neostapfia colusana (assembly GCA_030760725.1). Lineage (NCBI taxonomy): Eukaryota > Viridiplantae > Streptophyta > Magnoliopsida > Poales > Poaceae > Neostapfia > Neostapfia colusana. Next base: position 89,926,170 of record JASWHV010000002.1, on the reverse strand, counting down.
CAGTTTCATTAATCACACCATTAGGTGGATCAAATGATCTCAAATGGATCTGAAATTTTTATGTAGTTCAGGGATATTTTGGTGAACATCCCAGCAAAATTTCAGAATTTTCCTCCAAAGGATTCTCCAGTTAAAATTCTAAAACAGTTTAAATTTTGAAGAATTAATTCTGGAGAAATAAGTATTTTCATGAAGTGAAACTTGATTTGCTAGAAATTACTCAGAGCGCTGAATCCAACAAAATTTGGTTCACTCGATTTGGAGTTTCCTAGCCCAAGTTATGAGGATTTGAAGTTTGAATGAAATCTGAAAATCGGGAAAAGTTTAAATCTGCCGGTGGTCCACGCGGACACGTGTTGGGCGCTGGATCGATGGCACACCGGGGTCCACGGAGTTTTTGCGCGCCAGCACACTGGATCCGGGCCGCAGACCGATCCTAATTTAAAATCCGAGCCGCTGACATGTACCCAGCTTCGTCTACCTCCCGACGCCCGCGTTCGGCAGCCGCGACACCTCGCCGTAGAGCTCGCCGGCAGCCTCTGTGGTGCTCCAAACTTCATGATTCTGGCCGCCCCTGCCTAAGTCCACTCGGGGAACATGATTCTGGGCCCAGTTCATCATGAAAATGACCGGCACATGGTCGGCGACGAGCGGCAGCTCCGGAAGAACTTCGGCCGTGTCGGCCGACCTCCCTAGCACCACAACCGACCGAGAAAACGTCCGGAAAGCATTAGCAGTCCCTCAGGAACCTAGGCATGGGCTCGAAGCTGCTCGGGGGAGGTCCGAAGTAGGCTCCCACCGTGCGCCCGATGCTTCCAGCAGGATCCGCCGTCGGCAAACTTCGAAATACGCCGGGTACGGGGGTTCTCAGGCTAAGGGTTGTGAAGGCAACTTGTGCGCTACCAAGTCTAGTCTGTGTAGGAACGGATTGAGACTCTCTACACCTTCCTAGAGCATGAATTTGACAGTACCGAGAAAGGGGAAAACTGTAAATTCACCGCCGGCGTTCAGGCCCTCGAGCTGTGGCTCAGGGGTGAGCAGCACCGGTCCCTAACACGTCCAGGGACACCTTAGTTCAGGCGTGACAACCTCCCGGTTTGGCTGTCCACGGGAGCCCGAAGTGCGGCGGATGTAGGTCACTGAACGGAACTCTCGGTATAGCCGAGATCACCCGAGTTCAGCCGATTTCTAGCGACGGGGAAGGAGAAGGGAAGTCCCTAGTCCCTTGGCATAGCTTTGGAGGGAGCGGGGAGGCTGTGATCGTGACTCTCCGATCGGTTCCGAGCAGCAAAGGGCAGAGCATCGGCGCCGCGTTCTTGTGAGAGGAAAACAGCGAGGGTGCTTCTGCCGAGGCGTGGAGCGCCTTAAGAAGGGCTTAGAACCGACCTGCGCCCGCGCGTGGCCAAGCTGCTGGTGGCACGGCTGCCTCCCCTCAGTGGAGCCCTCGGAGGGAGCTCGGGGACCCGTGTACTGAAGTCTCAGTCGGTTGACTCTCTTCAGTGGCTGACATGTGGGTCCCACTCCATTTTTAACCTCTGAACTTAACTCTATATTACTGTTGTAAACAGTAAGCCCTACAATGCCCATGCTGATTTGAATAATTCACCCGAGCCATTTGAATTGGTTAGAATTCAAATTGGGTTTGGTTTGACTAAGTTTCAGCACATATTCAGTTTGAAATTCAAATAAAGTTTGAATTTGCTACACTTAGCTCATGTCAAGATCAACTCCAAATGGAGTGAAAATTGGTGTGTGAGCTCACAAAAGAGTGCTGAGTGAGAATATCCTTCCCATTTTTGAATTCATGGGATAAAAACAGTTTGAATTTGAGTTCAAACCACCCTCTTTCTAGCTATACCCAAAAGTACCTCAAAAAGGTTTTGAATTTGGGTAAAACTTGGCATGAACATTCCTAGCAAGGTATAGGAGTTTTCATATGCCCAGCCCCTAGATGATGCATGTGGGAAATACCACTTTTGCATTTTGTGAGTTTATTCTCTAATGAGCATGTTGATAATGGTTACTTGCTCTTCAAATGTGTTCATCAACTTTCTTCAAATGAGGTGTGTGTGTGTGTGGTGATGAACACTTTGAACGTGTCAAAAACTGAGGCCTTTACATTCCCCCCCCTTAAAAGAATCTCGTCCTAAGATTATAAGGTGAAAATGAGAGAGGACGGTGAAAAATTACCGGATATGCGACGTGAAAAAGTCAGGGTAGTTAGCGCGAAGAAATCCTTCGCTCTCCCATGTCGCTTCGTCTACGGAGTTATTACTCGACAGAATTTTGTAGAACCACAACGTACGATTGCGTGTGGTTTGGGCCTTTTCATCAATAACCTGAACCGGTTCCTCCCAATATGTGAGATCCGGTTGCAGTTGTTCAATATCCTCCAGCTGAACGGTAGTTGATAGCTTGAGACACTTCTTCAGCTGAGAAATGTGAAAGACGTCGTGCACACCGGAAAGTGCTTCTGGTAATTTCAACCGGTATGCTACTGATCCACATATTTCTATAATCTGAAATGGACCGATGAATCGGGGTGCCAACTTTCCTCTCACCCCGAATCTGTTCACACCCTTCATTGGAGACACACGCAGGTATACGTGATCCCCGACTTCGAACTGTAATGGGCGTCTTCTCCGGTCCACATACTGTTTCTGTTGGGATTGGGCGGCTTTTAGGTTCGCTTGAATCAGCCGAACCTTCTCCTCCGTGTTGTTGACCAGATCAATCCCAAAGGTAACCCTTTCGCCAGACTCACACCAATTCAATGGTGTGCGGCATTTTCTCCCGTATAACGCCTCATAAGGCGCCATCTTGATGCTGGTTTGGTACCCATTGTTGTACGAGAACTCGACTAACAGCAAGTGATCATCCCAATTCTTGCCATGGTTGATAGCGCAAGCGCGTAGCATATCTTCTAGAATCTGATTTACCCGCTCGGTTTGTCCATCCGTCTGCGGGTGGTATGCTGAACTACGGATCAGCTTCGTCCCTAATGCAGCGTGTAGCTGCTCCCAAAAACAGGACACAAATAAAGTGCCCCGATCCGATATGATGGTACGGGTATGCCGTATAAGCATAGGATCCGTGATATGTACAGTTCAGCGTACTTCTTGGCGTTGTAGTTGGTGTTGACCAGGATGAAATGGGCAACTTTGGTGAGCCGGTCGACGATCACCCACACAGAATCATGTTTCTGAAAGTTGGTGGGTAAACCAATGATGAAGTCCATGCTCACATCCTCCCATTTCCAGGCAGGAACGCCTAGTGGTTGCAGCAGTCCCGGTTTCCGCATATGATCTGCCTTCACCCTTCGACATGTATCACACTCGGACACGTACTTGCGATCTCCCACTTCATCCGTGTCCACCAAAACTTGCTTCTGAGTTCTTGATACATTTTGTTGCTGCCGGGGTGAATAGAAAATTTTGATAAGTGAGCCTCATAAAAATTTTCTTCCGTAACTCCGGGTTACAGGGTACGACAATCCGGTCCTTGAACCATAGGACGCCGTCTCCGTCCTTCCGGAAACATTTCAGCTCCCCACTATCTATATGTCTCCGCAAATGCGACATGCCCTTGTCATGTTTCTGAGCAGCCGCTATCTCTTCACGGATGGTGGGGATCGAAGCTAAGTTGTAGAGAGCTCCGTGTGGAGTCACATGCAATGGTGGCTCGCTCTCTTCCAACGGTGTGATGGTCAGGTTGTTGACGTGTGACTTGCGGCTCAGCGCATCTGCCACTACGTTTTCCTTGCCGGGGTGATAATGGATCTCTATTTTGTAATCCTTTATCAACTCTAACCATCTTCGCTGCCTCATGTTCAGCTCCTTCTGAGTGAATATGTACTTGAGGCTTTTGTGGTTGGTATATAAATGTACGAGGTTACCGAGTAGGTAGTGCCTCCACATCTTAAGTGCAAGTACCACGGCAGCTAGCTCCAAGTCGTGAGTTGGATAATTCTGCTGATGGTTTCTAAGCTGCCGTGACCCATACGCGACCACTCTTCGGTCTTGCATCAGCACACATCCGAGCCCAATGCTGGATGCATTGCAGTACACATCGAACGGTTTTGTTGTGTCCGGCTGTGCCAAAACCGGTGCTGATGTTAGGTGCTTGACTAAAGCCTTGAATGCTGCTTCACATGCTGGACTCCAAACATATTTGGTAGCCTTCTTTAGGAGCTCCGTCATAGGCTTGGCAATCTTTGAGAAGTTCGGGATGAACCTCCGATAATATCCCGCGAGCCTGAGGAAACTCCGTACCTCGTGAACAGTTATCGGGGATTTCCAATTCAGCACTTGTGTGATCTTACTCGGGTCTACAGCGATACCCTCCACTGAGATGATATGCCCAAGAAAAGGCACTTGCGATATCCAGAATTCGCACTTGCTGAATTTCACGTATAGCTTGTGATCCCGCAGCCGTTGCAAGACTATACGCAAATGCTTCTTGTGATCTTCCTCCGACTTGGAATATACCAGGATGTCGCCGATGAAGACCACGAAAAACTTGTCCAGCTCCGGCATGAATACCGAGTTTATCAAATACATGAAGTGAGCTGGAGCATTGGTGAGGCCGAAGGACATGACCAGGTACTCATAAAGCCCGTACCTCATCGAGAAAGCCGTCTTCGGAATGTCCTCAGCCCGTATCTTAATCTGATGGTACCCGGATATTAAATCCATCTCGGAAAAGATCTTTGCTTCGACCAACTGACCAAACAACATGTCGATCCATGGCAACGGGTACTTGTTCTTGATTGTTACGGCATTTAATGGATGATAGTCCATGCAAATCCGCAACGTCTCATCCTTCTTCTTCACAAATAATGCCGAACAGCCCCATGGCGAGGAGCTCGGCCTAATAAAACCCTTCTCCAGCAGGTCCGTTAGCTGAGTCTTCAATTCAGCCAATTCCTTGGGCGCCATCTTGTACGGCCTTCGGGATATTGGCATGGTTCCCGGTGCAAGTTCAATCTTGAACTCCACCTCTGTATCGAGCGGCATCCCCGGTAAATCATCCGGGAACACGTCAGAGAACTCTCAGACCACTGGAATATCTTCCAATCTGATAGTTGTGTATTGATAGACACTTGGAAGATTTATTTCTGGACTGTCCAGAAATAAGGAGTAAGATCCGTGCACTTCTGAGTTCAAGTGCACGATTCGAAGGACGGTGTCTAAAACAGCGCCGTGGCGGTTTAACCACGATATCCCTAGGATGACATCAACCTTCTGTCCCTCTAAGATTATGAGAGACGTAGGGTACACTCTACCCGCTAAGCATAATGGTGCTTTGGAAACCATTACGCTTTTTGAAATCTTCCCACCCGGTGAACAAATCAAATATGGACTATCGGTGGGTAATATTTGCAAGCTGTGTTTAGCAATGAAAGCTTGGCTAATAAAATTGTGCGTGGCGTCTGAATCAAACAATACTATGGCGGGATGCTGGTGGAGTTGGAACATACCCGCAAGGATCGGCTCTCCCTCCGGCACGTCCTCTATGGCAAGTTGGTGGACAGTGCCGGGCCTAGGGTTTGCCCGCCGCGCATTAGTGGGGTTCCGGGGCTGATTTCTCCCTGGAAGATGTGGTGCAACTCTGCCGCCTTGCCTCTCAGGACAACTGCTGGCGAAGTGTCCTGGACGACCACATTTGTAGCATGCGGCCGCTGCTTGGCCTGTGCCTGGGGAATGAAAGCCCGGCATGCGCTGCTGAGGTGCATACGCACGCGGCATCGCCCGCTCCTGCTGTTGTTGTTGCGGAGGTGGTACTGGCAGTGCCGGCCTGAATGCTGGTGAAGAATATGGCCGACTGCGGAACGGCATCGACCTCTGTGGTGGCTGCCAGCGTGAAACTGATGGTGGGCGATTCACCATCCGAAATTTCTGAGAAGGATCGCCTCCTTCTCCGCTGCTTTGCGGCGCGCTTCGCTTTCTTTCCGCCGCCGCTAACTCCTTGCCGGAGTCCTCCTGAACAATCGCAGCATCAATTATGTCATTGAGGCTGCCACGATTGAACATCGCCAGCTTGTGCTTCAGGAGTGGGTTAAGCCCCTGGTAGAAGTGGTCCCGCCGCTTCTCGTTAGTATCGGCGTGATACGACGCGTAAAGCGCGAGATCGTTGAACGCCCTGGAGTATTCCAGCGCGTTCCGGCTCCCTTGCTGCAGGTGTAGAAACTCCTGCGTCTTCCTCTTCATGAGACCTGGCGGTATATGATAGGCCCTGAAGGCCATCCGGAACTCCGCCCAGGTCATAACTCGGTCGGTGGGCTGTGAAGCACAGTAGTTCGCCCACCATGCGCTCGCGGATCCCTGGAGCTGTTGGACCGCGAACTAAGTCTTGCGCTGCTCACTCACTTGGAGCAGCCCGAACTTCATCTCCATCGTGCGGAGCCAGTTGTCCGCATCGATGGGTTCATCCGCCCTTGAGAATACCGGGGGATGAGTCGCTAGAAAGTCGGAGTAGGAGCTCTGTTGGCGCTCCTCACGATCTTGACGCCTCTCTGGTCGAGACGTATTGGCAATGAGGGTCTGCAGCAACTCCGTATGCTGCTGATGAGAGCTCGCCAATGCTGCTACAATATCCGCCAAAGTAACCGTTGGCGGTGGCGGTGGCGGTTGTTTCTGTGGTTGCTGCTGCTGTTTCTGTCCCGAGGAGTCCTCGGGAGGCTGTTGGGAGGTTTCTCCCCCTTGACTAGAACCCCCAACGTCTGGGTTGGCACGAGTACGAGTCATTCTGAAATTCAAAACAGCAGCAATCAGCACATGTTATACTTAAAAAATTCCATATGAAACAGTAGGTATTGAAGTGACGCATGAATAATTTGCACAACATTCACATATATTGATAAAGCATAAACTTTATACAAGATACATTATTCTCGGGTCTCTGAGAAGTCGTGCTCATGTCGTCACGACCTATACATACGCTACTGCCTACACGACATGTCACCGGTTACAAAAGTTTGGGTTACACTACTCTGGTTGCCCTACGTGGCAACGGTAACCCCCTACTCGGAGTAGAACTCGACCTCTTGTGGGTCGTCCTCCTCCGGTACCTCTGCTGGTGGCTCTGGATCTACAACCTCTTCTCCCATCTCGGGCTCTCCCATTGCCGGAAGACCCAAGACCACCGGTATGCCCAATACCGGAGGTACGAGGTCCTGCAATGCATGCACCTCGTCCATGGCTTGGTTGTAGTCTTCTTCCCAGCCTTGAGTTTCCTCAATAGCGTCATCCCGCTCTTGAGTAAGGACCTCATTCTGCTGGGTCAGAGCCTGCACCTGTTCTTGCAGGGCCGCGATGTCAACACGGCTTTTCTTTGTTGCCTTCTTCAGACGATGCAACTGATTATGCTGTTCGTTCAGTCGCTTGATCGTCAGAAGGAGCACATTGCGGAGTGCGCTGTGAGCATTCTCGAAATGGTTTCCCCGGCTTGTGCTCTCTTTGAGCTTTGCGGCGAGATGCTCCGTATGAACAGCTTGGCTGTCCATCACTGCCTTTCCCGCCCTCATTTGGAGGCTGAGGTTTGCCTCCGCGGGGTTGTACCTTGGGCAACCCGGATCGGTTGCCTCCCGGTACCTCCCTTCCCACACGTGATTAGCCCGTCCCTCCACCGGAACAAGGGCGTATGGAGTGCCCTCCATAGCCCTCACGTGTAGTTGGCAGAAACGCGACATGGCGTCACGGGCTGCCACTTGCCACCTTCCCTCTGGTTGTCTACCTCTCACCGTGACGGTGGACAGCGCCCAACCGGGTGGCGTAGGTCCTGCAGTGGGTGGTGCCGTGCGATGCGGCACCCAACAGCATGCACGAAAAGACGATAAGAACATAACGGAACCATTTTGTTACTCAAGATAAGTGCTTTTACAACATAAGTACACACGCAGCAGAAATTAAAACTAGCTGGACAATTTAATCACTCTCGACCCTAACTACGCCGAAGAGAAGTCGTTCAGCCAATGAACGATTCCTATTAGCTTCATCAAAGAGAGGCAGCGGCTAGGTTTCCGATGAGTTGAACGAACCGTGAGGTTCGTCGTCTCACCGAACAACCCTCTTCATAGCAGGCATCCTGCTACCTGCAAAAACAACTCAGAAGCAACCGTGAGCACTAAGGCTCAGCTAGACTTAATCGCCACTCCTAAACATGTAACTCTAAATGCAGGGGTAGTAAGACAGTAGGAACAGGAATTTGCAAAATGCAGCATGACTAAACTTGCTCCTTATATTCAGATTCGTATAGCCTTCATTTTAGTGGTCCTCACGCCTCACAACATCGGAAGTACACAATCAAACAAGAAACACTTATCCTGATGTTGCTAGCCTAAGGTGGAAATGAAATTTAGTTGGCTCTATATATACTTCAGTCAAGGTTCCAATACAGTGATTAATCCACAAACAACAAGTTAAGAGACTTAGTTCCTCTTCTTACTACGTCACGGCGCAGTGGGCAAGTATGCTCAATCCTCTTCCGCGAGCGATGGTGATTCGAATCAATAACAACCCGGAATACACGACACATACACCCGCCTCGATAGACTCTCTCAAGAGCTCTTTCTTACGTTGTATGCAGCAACCTTTCACACGACACCTCGACATAGAAAAATGTTTCGCGCCGAGCAGGATGGTCCTCTACGCGGACACGTCGAAGTTGCCCGCTAAAGGATTTACACCTCCCGCCTTCTCAACGCCGTTCCCACGCGAAAGATGAGTTTCTATATCACGGTCCATCGAGTTACATCGGTTTCATGGGTCCCATACCCCACTATATATCCGGTACAGCTCAATCTTATCCAGCAGGGCCGCATACATACGGTCCTTAACCGACACGGACGGGGCTACAACCAACCTCCACATTTGCCTTACCATCCCGGTCCAGGCCAAATGTGGTCTCAAGCATAGTCACACCCATTGCAGGTTGAGACCAACCTTGAGCGCTCCATCCTACAGGAACATCCCCATCCCCATCTCATATTCATGAAGGTGCTCTTATCATTTATCTCTCGCGAGTAACTCCGTTACTCGAACTTTCTCGCGAGTAGCTTTTTACTACTCGACTTCTACCGAGCTAGCTACAACATTAGCCTAGCATCTACAACGAGGCAAAGCCTACACTAAACCTTCTAATGAGGGATGTAATAGGCATGGAAGTGGGTTTCAATCATCCTAGACATAATGCACAAAATCAAGTCTAATAATCATGAGGTGAAGTAAAGCAAAATTTAAAATGGTAACGATATGCAAACCGGGGCTTGCCTTGCTCAACGGTTTTGTTAGAAGCTAGGAGTTAGTCTTCCTCCGGAGAATCTGCCAAACTTGTCACGAGATGGAGATCCTCGCTGCAGAGTCGAGTCCTCGTCGAACGTCGATGTCACGTGCTATTAAGATGATTTATGCACATGTATTCAAAAGCTTTTAGAAAATGATTCAAAACTGTTGTACTAGTTAACTCACACATAAGATAGATAAACAACAGCAAGGTTTCTGTTGTTGGATCTAAACCTTAGAGAAGAAGAATGCTAGGTGAAAAGGGATACTAGTAATCACCATGTGATTAAGTCCATTATATGAACACTTAAACCTAAAAGATGGTAGCTCAAGTTCTAGAGGTCCAATGAAGCTTAGAATTTAACCACAGCTTCCATGGAAGCTAGTTAGGCAGTGTGCAAAAATTGAGCTCATGAAATGGCTCAAGGTGATCACAATAATTCCTTATGTGATTTTCACTAATCTGCCTTTACCCCCTAGGTATTAAGCTTTCCTATGCTGCAAAGTAGACTTTTTGTGAAGTACAAAATGTCCTGAGTCCATAGGAATTGGTTTTACCATTTTTGGAGTTTCCTACATGGAGATATGGATTTTACAAAGAATGGGGAAAAGCTGAAGTTGTCTCTGCTCATTTTCTCATTTTTCAGAGACATATGGAATAAACACATAATTTGACCAAGCAAATTTTGTCCAATGCCTCTGAAATTTTTACTGGAGTTCAAGGAATTTTGGAATAATGTCCTGTCCAAATTTGGGAATTTTCCAATAAACAGAACTCCTGTAAAAATTCATACAAAATTTTCTTTAAATGAATTAATGAGCCAAATCCAGGGATTTTCATAAACATTGGGCTTCACCCTTGGATAGTACTCTTTGAGAAGAATCAAACAAATTTTGTTTCACAATTTTTGGACATTTCAACACAAAGTTATGGCTCTCCAAAGTTTGAACTAAAATCGGAACATCTGGAAAATGTTTAAATGCCGACAGTGGGTCCCACCTGTCATCCCTAACCTCCAGACTCACGCCAAACAGGGCAGTGGCGGCCCCCTCCGGTGAGGTCACCGGAAGGGAACTTCCCAGCCACCTCCATACTCCCTGCTGCCCCCCCCCCCCATATTTCCCCACGCTGAACATGTTGGTGAGGTCGCCGGCGGCTGAAACTCGCCGGAAAACAGGACGCACCGGCCACAGCAAACCCTAGGGCTCCGGCGAGGTCTTGCACGGTGAATTCTCCACCAAATGGTAGGTTCTTGGGCTCTACAGCACCAGGGGATCATGTAGAATACCGGCATGAGGTCTAAACAAGCTGGAGAGGGCTCTAAACCTATCGGCATCGTGCGCCCGATAGGGTCCAGCGGTATACCCTCTAAAAGAGCTCGGATTGCTCACTCTACACTCAATTTCTTGGTCCAAAATCGATGGAGGAGGTGTGCTAGGCAGTTATCATCTTGTGTGTGAAGTTTGAGACCCAACAAACACGTTTTGAGGACGAATTTTACAATTCCTTACCTCAAGGTCTGTTTCTGCCGCCCGGGAGAAAAACTTGAAATTCTCCCTCTGTGGTCAATGGCTAGGGCTGATCTCTGGGGGTGAGCAACTAGGCTTGTATGTGCACAGATGAGGTGGCTTGCTTGGGCGTGATCACTTCTGGTTTGGGCTGTCCACGGCGTCCAGTTTCGGTTCCTTGAGTTTGAACTCGGTAGCAGCAGCAAGCAAACCATTTCTAGGCGCCGGTGAGCTCGGGACGGCGGGGTGAAGTGGCCAGCCGGCTAGAGCACTCATGGGCGAACCTTTTTGCTGTTGGAAGCTCTGGCAAAGGGGGCTTGGTTCAGTTGCTGGCGATCAGAGAAACAGAGGGGAGCTGCTGTTCTTCACTGTGTGCGGGGAGGGACGAGCAGAGGTCGAATCTTCAGTGATAAGGGCGAAGGAAGCAGCTCGCCAGCACAAATTGATCAAGGAGGAGGTGGCGTGGTGAGAAAACGGTGGCACCGGCGAGCAGCAGGTGTCCCGCGTGTTCTGCCCGAGTGAAAACAGAGACGCCTCCAGTTTGAGGTCTACTGACATGTGGGCCCCATGTCCCCCCTCTTATCCTCCGGTTCCGGATAAAATAGCAAACGAACTCCAAATTTGACCAAACTTGGAGGATAGGTCAAAAGAATTATGAGGAACTCAAATCTGAAATCAGATTTCGAAATTGAGTTTGTTTGGTTCAAAATTCAAATTTAAGTTTGAATTTGAACGTGCCCTCATTTAATCCTCGGAATAAATAGCAAATGATCCCCACAATTATTCCAATTTGGACCAGAAGCTCCTTAATACCTAGAAATTGCATTGGTGAATTCATTTGCAAGTATTTGGCAATCTGAATATGATTCCTTTTAAAAGGTTCAAAATTGTGTTTAAATTTCCCCCACTCTCCTCATAGAGAAGGTGCACATGAGTTAGAGTTTTGGGAGCAAAATTCTTTCCCCTAGGTTAACATGTGTTGAGCATGGGCTAGAGGAAAAACTTTAACTCCCTCACATGTCCATATTTGTGTTCATCATTTCATGTGACACAACTATAGTCTTTTATAGCCTTAACTTTATTTCATAAGTTGAAATCAAACTTTACGAAAGTTAGGGCCGTTACATTCCTCCCCCCTTAAAAGAATCTCGTCCCGAGATTACAAAAAGAAAGAAGAAGGAAGCATGGCTACTGGACATATGGTACAAACAGGTCGGGAAAATTTAAACGGAGAAAATCCTCGCTTTACCACTTGGCTTCATCAGCGGTGTGGTTGCTCCACAAGACTTTGTAAAATTGCAATGTCCGATTTCTTGTGGCGCGGGTCTTCTCATCGATAATCTGTATCGGATACTCAGAGTAAGTGAGATCCGGTTGAAGATCCTCAATGTTCTCCATATGAACTGCGGTTGGGTACTTAAGACATTTCCGCAGCTGAGAGACATGGAAACATTGTGAATACCCGAAAGTGACGTCGGTAACTCCAGACGATAGGCCACGGGTCCACATATCTCAGTGACAGCAAACGGCCCGATGAATCACGGAGCGAGCTTTCCCTTCACTCCGAACCGATGAACCCCTTTCATCAGAGAGACACGAAGATAAACATGGTCCCCGATGTCGAAGTGAAGAGGTCGACGTCTTTTGTCTGCATAACTCTTCTGCCGAGATTGAGCAGCCTTTAAATTGGCTTGAATCACTCGCACTCGTTCCTCGGCTTCATTCACCAGATCAATCCCGTAGACCACTCTATCGCCGGACTCACACCAATTCAGTGGTGTGCGGCACTTCCGGCCATAAAGAGCTTCATACGGGGCCATCTTGATGCTGGATTGATAACCGTTATTATATGAGAATTCTGCTAACGGTAGATGGTCATCCCAATTCTTCCCATGACTGAAAACACATGCCCGTAGCATATCCTCCAGAATCTGATTGACTCTCTCCGTTTGACCATCAGTTTGCGGATGATACGTTGAACTCCGAATTAACTTGGTTTCCAAGGAAGCATGCAGTTGCTCCCAAAATCTGGATACGAACAACGCACCTCGATCAGACACGATGGTGCGGGGAACCCCGTGTAAACACACGATTCTTGAGATGAACAGCTCCGCGTACTTCTTTGCCACATATTTGGTGTGGACTGGAATAAATTGTGCTGTCTTGGTCAAACGATCAACGATTACCCAAATAGAATCATGCTTGTTGCTGGTCATGGGCAAACCGACGATGAAGTCCATACTTATGTCTTCCCACTTCCATGCTAGAACCTTCAGCGGTTGAAGTGGTCCGGCTTTCCTCATATGGTCAGCTTTAACCCGCCGACACGTATCACACTTGGATACGTACTTCGCAATCTCTCTTTTCATCCGTGTCCACCAGAACTTAGATTTTAAGTCCTGGTACATCTTGTTGCTTCCCGGATGAATGGAGTACTTGGATAAATGCGCTTCATCCAGTATCTTCCTCCGCAATTTCATGTTTCGGGGTACCACTATGCGGTTGTTAAACCATAGAGTACCCTCTTCATCTTTGCGGAACATCTTCAAATCACCGCTGTCCACTCTCCTCCGGATGTGAGACATACCCCTGTCTCTCTTCTGAGCCTCTACAATCTCATCACGGATTGTAGGAATAAGAGCGAGGTTGAACAGCGATCCATAGGGAACTAAGCGCAGGCTTGGTTCTCCTTCTTCGTGTGCAGCCATGGCTAAATGGTGAACATGGGCTTTCCGACTAAGTGTGTCGGCAACCACATTCGCTTTGCCCGGATGGTAATGAATTTCAAGTTTGTAATCCTTGATCAATTCGAGCCATCTTCACTGCCTCATATTCAGTTGTTTCTGTGTGAAGATGTACTTCAAGCTTTTGTGGTCAGTGTAGAGATGTACTAGATTGCCTAGTAGATAACGTCTCCACATTTTCAATGCTAAGACCACTGCAGCTAGTTCAAGGTCGTGCTCGGGTAATTCTGCTCATGAACCCTGAGTTGTCGGGATCCATACGCGACCACACGTCCTTCTTGCATCAACACACAACCCAAACCAATGCCGGATGCATCACAATAAACATCAAACGGCTTCTTTGTCTCCGGCTGAGCCAAAACTAGAGCTGTAGTGAGATGCTTCACTAAAGTTTGAAAAGCTTGTTCACATGAATTACTCCAATCATACTTGGTGCTTTTCTTCAACAGCTCCGTCATAGGTTTAGCGACTTTGGAGAAGTTTGGAATGAATCTCCGGTAATAACCTGCTAAACCTAGGAAACTCCTCACTTCATGAACAGATGTTGGAGATTTCCAATTCAGCACTTGCTCGATTTTACTTGGGTCCACAGTGATGCCTTCCGCTGAAATAATATGCCCAAGAAACGGCACTTTGCTGATCCAAAACTCACATTTACTGAACTTTGCATATAGCTTGTGATCCCTCAAGCGTTGGAGTACAATACGCAAATGTTCAACGTGTTCTTCTTCTGACTTTGAATAAACCAAGATGTCATCGATGAAAACCACGACGAATTTATCTAACTCCGGCATGAACACAAAGTTCATGAGATACATAAAGTGAGCCGGAGCATTGGTCAATCCAAAAGACATGACAAGATATTCATAAAGACCATATCTTGTCGAGAACGCCGTCTTAGGTACATCTTCTGCCCGGATTTTTATCTGGTGATACCCGGACCAAAGATCCATCTTGGAGAATACCTTAGCACCCACTAGTTGATCAAATAAAATATCAATGCGCGGTAGTGGATACTTATTCTTGATAGTGACAGCATTCAGTGGACGATAATCTACGCATAGTCTCAAAGTCTTGTCCTTCTTCTTCACGAAGAGCGCGGAACAGCCCCAAGGTGATGAACTTGGGCGTATAAAACCTTTGTCCATGAGGTCATTGAGCTGCTCCTTCAATTCTGCTAGCTCCTTCGGTGCCATTTTGTATGGTCGTCGAGAAATAGGTATGGTTCCCGGTGCTAGTTCAATCTTGAACTCTACATCACGTTCGGGCGGCATGCCCGACAAGTCTTCAGGGAACACATCTGGATATTCACATACCACTGGAATATCTTCAAGTTTAGGAGCTTCAATCTGATGCACCGCTGCAACTCGTTGTGATGGATCCACAAGATTCAATGTGTTGCAACCATGTATTGGGGAAGTCAGTTGGACAGTCCGAGAGCTGATGTCAAAGATGGCTCCATAATGTGTCAACCATGACATCCCCAAGATAATATCAATCCTTTGGCCTTTGAGTATGATAAGGCTCGCAGGATAGAAGTTTCCACCCAAACATAAAGGTACCCGAGAGACCATCTCATCTGTTGATATCTTGCCTCCGGGTGAGCTGATATGAAACGGATGCTTAACTGTGCTAAATGGAAGATTATTCTTCAGCACATAGTCTCTGCTAATAAAATTGTGGGTGGCTCCGGAATCAAACAAAATAAAAGTGGGCTGTTCATGTAACTTGAACATGCCCGCTAAAACTGGTTCGCCTTTTGCAATGTCCTCAATAGCAGTGTAATTAACCCTGCCAGCTTTCGAAAGATTCTTCTTTGAAGGTTCACGGTGCTGATCTGAGCATTGATGAGACAACACAGAAGTGTGGCTCTGCTCAGCTCCACGACGATTTCGTGCTGCAGAAATCCTCAGCTCTCTACTAACACGAGGTGGAGATAATTCGTGCGTAGCTGGTTGCGGTAGGGTTGCACGAATAATTTCTGACTGCTGCTGTTGAGGTGGAGGCTCATAAGTGATCGATTCCAGCCGTGGTTGTGAGAGTTGCACCACTGGCTGAGTTTGTTGCTTAACTCGCGAGTAATACCACACTCGATAGTTCGGAGGAACCTCGATATCACTGTCTGGCGGTATACTTCTTTTCAGCTCCGCTTCACAACAGAGATGCATGTCTTCTTTAATGATAGCGGCATTTACCAACTCATTGTAAATACCGTTATTGAACAAGGTCACTTGTTCCTTAAGTTCGACATTCAAACCTCAGAAGAAATATTCGCACTTCAACGCTTCCGAGTCTACCATATGAGTGGCGTATTGCATCAAGTCTTCAAACTCTTTGAAGTACTCGTACGCACTCCTTTCCCCTTCCCTTAGCTCCAGAAAATCTTGGTACTTTGTTCGAAGAATTCCCGAACAAACGTGACGTGCCCGGAAAACATCCCGGAATTCATCCCACGTCACACGATGACCTTCAGGAAGAGTAGTGATGTACTCCGCCCACCAAGCTCCAGCGGCTCCATGGAGTTGTTGAGCGGCAAATAGAGTCTTCTGATACTCATCGCACTCAAGCATATCAAACTTGGCTTCAATACATTGGAGCCAATGAGCCGACTCCAACGGTTCTTTCACTTCTGAGAAAACCGGTGGTTGTCTTGCTAGAAAATCCAGATAAGTGCTTGGCGGGGGATTTTGCTGTAGTGTCTCCTGTCGTATGCTTTGTCGCACCAACAGATCCAGAGACTCAGCCATCTTTGCCAAGATTTCCGCCAATCCGGTTGATGATGTCGGCACTTCTTGTCGTGGCGAATTACTTTTGCCGTGACTCGACTCACCAACCTCACTCCTGGAATGAGCACGATCCATGCTGCAAGAGTGAGCAATTAACGGTTAAAATTCAAAGTTTAAACTCAACTTGAATTGAAAACATAACCGTAAAAGCATCACATCAATATTGCAGCATTACACAAGCTAACTAGGGTTTCGACAATACTGAAATCTATGAAATGTGAGCAAGTTTGTCCAAACCCTTAATTCCAACAGTAGGACAAACTGAAACATAACTCGAGAACATGTTACGGAGCTTAGAGAAGTCTAGGACATCCCTGTCAACAACAAGTCTCAAGCTAAATGACAATAAGTACTACTCTGTTCAGAATGACCAATAGGTCTTAATCCCAGAATTTGAATATGACAATGGCAATTTCATGTCTAAAGTTGAATATCAAAGTTATAGTTAACTTCAATATCTTTCAACGAGTCTTCATTTGCCTTCATATATGTTCTGGATCAAAAGTTGTGATATTTCAAAGTTAACAGAAATATGGAACAATTTTGACAGCACCTCCTTTGAAAGTGGCTGTTTTGTCTGCAAGATTTCATACAATTAAACTCCAAATTTGGAGAAACTTTGAACTACAAAGTCATAGCATATATCACAAGATTTCCAACGGTGCATTACATGACCCTTAGAAATTTTTTCTAAAGAAAGTTATGGTCGAAATACAGAAATTTCCAGAGAGCAATTTGTGCCTGCCCTGTTTTTGGGCAGTTCACACTCCTCTGAGAATTTCATCCATTTGGAGGGTGATTCTGATCTGAAGTTCTACTTAAGAGTTGTAGAAGACTTCAATAAATTTCCAGAAATGTAGCACTCACCTCCATTGGTTCAATCAAACAAAAGTTATGTCCTGTTCAACTTCAGCAAAATTCTGCCAAAAACAGGGGAGGTTATTCCTAAGTCTTTGTGAATAAATCTATACTCCCAATTGACTCTTAGTTCAATATAGGAGTTCATTACCCCCTAATAGAATCCTAGACTCCAAATTTACTCTTTTCCTTTTCAAACCTTCTTTTTCATGCGGTTCAAAACACATCACGGTACTACGTTTCCTCACCAAATTAAAATCCTAACCGGCTTTATACCCGGCGTATACGTCTCAAGTGGTGGCACTAAAACGATCACTCACAAACGTTTTCTAAACGACATGTTCCAACGTGGTTAAGGTACCTGCAGAAAACCACTCAATAATGATGCACACATTGGTTTGTGATTTCAGGCAGGTCCATATCATATTAAAAACATACGCCCCGTATCATAGCCATACGGGCCGTCCTTGAGTCAAGCCACGCCTCAAGGTACATGATCGGGTTATTCACCACCCGACGGGGGCTCCACACCTTTTGCAATAAAGCACACTGGTGGAACATCGCTTTTGTAAGTCTCATAGGACATGAAGAGTCCTAGAGAAATTACTTCGTGTCACAAACCACACGATGGGGTCTCCTCCTCTTGCCCCTGGGTTTGCGCACTGGAGGCTAGTGCCATTCATATGTCTCTAAGACATGAAGAGTCTTAGAAAACATATTCACTTCCCGTCCATTGCTGAACGGAACATCCCACACTACTTTCCTCGTATGGGTGAGCTAACCGAAATTGATCCGCTTTCGGTGGTGTTCCTTACCGTTCTTACCTCCACGTAGGTGCGTCATTACTGAATTAAAATACTGAGGAGTAACACACTGTTAGCTTGCCACCTTAAGTAACTATGCTATTTATAATCCTTATGTGGGCATACTATACGTTCCTCACTCGTATACTCCTAAGTTTTCAAAAATATGCTCTTTTCATGCGTGCTATTCCCAATGCGGCTCTGATACCACGTCTGTGATGCCCGGGAATCGCAGTGGATGGTGCCGTGCGATGCGGCACCCAGCAGCATGCACGAAAAGACGATAAGAACATAACGGAACCATTTTGTTACTCAAGATAAGTGCTTTTACAACATAAGTACACACGCAGCGGAAATTAAAACTGGCTGGACAATTTAATCACTCTTGACCCTAACTACGCCGAAGAGAAGTCGTTCAGCCCATGAACACTTCCTATTAGCTTCACCAAAGAGAGGCAGCAGCTAGGTTTCCGATGAGTTGAATGAACCGTGAGGTTCGTCGTCTCACCGAACAACCCTCTTCATAGTAGGCATCCTGCTACCTGCAAAAACAACTCAGAAGCAACCGTGAGCACTAAGGCTCAGCAAGACTTAACCGTCACTCCTAAACATGTAACTCTAAATGCAGGGGTAGTAAGACAGTAGGAACAGGAATTTGCAAAATGCAGCATGACTAAACTTGCTCCTTATATTCAAATTCGTATAGCCTTCATTTTAGTGGTCCTCACGCCTCACAACATCGGAAGTCCACAATCAAACAAGAAACGCTTATCCCGATGTTGCTAGCCTAAGGTGGAAATGAAATTTAATTGGCTCTATATCTACTTCAGTCAAGGTTCCAATACAGTGATTAATCCACAAACAACAAGTTAAGAGACTTAGTTCCTCTTCTTACTACGTCACGGCGCAGTGGGCAAGTATGCTCAATCCTCTTCCGCGAGCGATGGTGATTCGAATCAATAACAACCCAGAATACACGACACATACACCCGCATCGAAAGACTCTCTCAAGAGCTCTTTCTTACGTTATATGCAGCAACCTTTCACACGACACCCCGACATAGAAAAACGTTTCGCGCCGAGCAGGATGGTCCTCTACGCGGACACGTCGAAGTTGCCCGCTAAAGGATTTACACCTCCCGCCTTCTCAACGCCATTCCCACACGAAAGATGAGTTTCTATATCACGGTCCATCGAGTTACATCGGTTTCATGGGTCCCATACCCCACTATATATCCGGTACAGCTCAATCTTGTCCAGCAGGGCCACATACATACGGTCCTTAACCGACACGGACGGTGCTACAACCAACCTCCACATTTGCCTTACCATCCCGGTCCAGGCCAAATGTGGTCTCAAGCATTCTCACACCCATCGCAGGTCGAGACCAACCTTGAGCGCTCCATCCTACAGGAACATCCCCGTCCCCATCTCATATTCATGAGGGTGCTCTTATCATTTATCTCTCGCGAGTAACTCCGTTACTCGAACTTTCTCGCGAGTAGCTTTTTACTACTCGACTTCTACCGAGCTAGCTACAACATTAGCCTAGCATCTACAACGAGGCAAAGCCTACACTAAACCTTCTAATGAGGGATGTAATAGGCATGCAAGTGGGTTTCAATCATCCTAGACATAATGCACAAAATCAAGTCTAATAATCATGAGGTGAAGTAAAGCAAAATTTAAAATGGTAACGATATGCAAACCAGGGCTTGCCTTGCTCAACGGTTTTGTTAGAAGCTAGGAGTTAGTCTTCCTCCGGAGAATCCGCCAAACTCGTCATGAGATGGAGATCCTCGCTGCAGAGTCGAGTCCTCGTCGAACGTCGATGTCACGTGCTATTAAGATGATTTATGCACATGTATTCAAAAGCTTTTATAAAATGATTCAAAACTGTTGTACCAGTTAAATCACACATAAGATAGATAAACAACAGCAAGGTTTCTGTTGTTGGATCTAAACCTTAGAGAAGAAGAATGCTAGGTGAAAAGGGATACTAGTAATCACCATGTGATTAAGTCCATTATATGAACACTTAAACCTAAAAGATGGTAGCTCAAGTTCTAGAGGTCCAATGAAGCTTAGAATTTAACCACAGCTTCTATGGAAGCTAGTTAGGCAGTGTGCAAAAATTGAGCTCATGAAATGGCTCAAGGAGATCACAATAATTCCTTATGTGATTTTCACTAATCTGCCTTTACCCCCTAGGTATTAAGCTTTCCTATGCTGAAAAGTAGACTTTTTGTGAAGTACAAAATGTCCTGAGTCCCTAGGAATTGGTTTTACCATTTTTGGAGTTTCCTACATGGAGATATGGATTTTACAAAGAATGGGGAAAAGCTGAAGTTGTCTCTGCTCATTTTCCCATTTTTCAGAGACATAAGGAATAAACACATAATTTGACCAAGCAAATCGTGTCCAATGCCTCTGAAATATTTACTGGAGTTCAAGGAATTTTGGAATAATGTCCTGTCCAAATTTGGTAATTTTCCAATAAACAGAACTCCTGTAAAAATTCATACAAGATTTTCTTTAAATGAATTAATGAGCCAAATCCAAAGATTTTCATAAACATTGGGCTGCACCCCTGGATAGTACTCTTTGAGAGAAATCCAACAAAATTTGTTTCACAATTTTTGGACATTCTGACACAAAGTTATGGCTCTCCAAAGTTTGAACTAAAATGGGAAAATCTGGAAAATGTTTAAATGCCGACAGTGGGTCCCATCTGTCATCCCTAACCTCCAGACTCGCGCCAAACAGGGCAGTGGCGGCCCCCTCCGGTGAGGAAGGGCACTTCCCAGCCACCTCCAGACCCCCTGCTGGCCGCCCCCCATATTTCCCCATGCTGAACATGTTGGTGAGGTCGCCGGCGGCTGAAACTCACCGGAAAACAGGGCGCACAGGCCACAGCAAACCCTAGGGCTCCGGCGAGGTCTTGCACGGTGAATTATCCACCAAATGGTAGGTTCTTGGGCTCTACAGCACCAGAGGATCATGTAGAAGACCGGCATGAGGTCTAAACAAGCTGGAGAGGGCTCTAAACCTATCGGCACCGTGCGCCCGATAGGGTCCAGCGGTATACCCTCTAAAAGACCTCGGATTGCTCACTCTACACTCAATTTCTTGGTCCAAAATCGATGGAGGAGGTGTGATAGTCAGTTATCATCCTGTGTGTGAAGTTTGAGACCCAACAAACACGATTTGAGGACGAATTTTACAATTCCTTACCTCAAGGTCCGTTTCTGCCGCCCGGGAGAAAAACATGAAATTCTCCCTCTGTAATCAATGGCTAGGGCTGAGCTTTGGGGGTGAGCAACTAGGCTTGTATGTGCACAGATGGGGTGGCTTGCTTGGGCGTGATCACTTCTGGTTTGGGCTGTCCACGGCGTCCAGTTTCGGTTCCTTGAGTTTGAACTCGGGAGCAGCAGCAAGCAAACCGTTTCTAGGCGCTGGTGAGCTCGGGACGGCGGGGTGAAGTGGCCAGCCAGCTAGAGCACTCATGGGCGAACATTTTTTCTGTTGGAAGCTCGGGCAAAGGGGGCTTGGTTCAGTTGCTGGCGATCAGAGAAACAGAGGGGAGCTGCTGTTCTTCACTGTGTGCGGGGAGGGACGAGCAGAGGTCGAATCTTCAGTGATAAGGGCGAAGGAAGCAGCTCGCCAGCACAAATTGATCGAGGAGGTGGCGTGGTGAGAAAACGGTGGCACCGGCGAGCAGCAGGTGTCCCGCGTGTGCTGTCCGAGTGAAAACAGAGACGCCTCCAGTTTGAGGTCTACTGACATGTGGGCCCCATGTCCCCCCTCTTATCCTCCGGTTCCGGATAAAATAGCAAACGAGCTCCAAATTTGACCAAACTTGGAGGATAGGTCAAAAGAATTATGAGGAACTCAAATCTGAAATCAGATTTCGAAATTGAGTTTGTTTGGTTCAAAATTCAAATTTAAGTTTGAATTTGAACGTGCCCTCATTTAATACTCGGAATAAATAGCAAATGATCCCCACAATTATTCCAATTTGGACCAGAAGCTCCTTAATAACTATAAGTTACATTAGTGAATTCATTTGCAAGTATTTGGCAATCTGAATATGATTCCTTTTAAAAGGTACAAAATTGTGTTTAAATTTCCCCCACTCTCCTCATAGAGAAGGTGCACATGAGTTAGAGTTTTGGGAGCGAAATTCTTTCCCCTAGGTTAACATGTGTTGAGCATGGGCTAGAGGAAAAACTTTAACTCCCTCACATGTCCATATTTGTGTTCATCATTTCATGTGACACAACTATAGTCTTTTATCGCCTTAACTTTATTTCATAAGTTGAAATCAAACTTTACAAAAGTTAGGGCCGTTACACTCGCCTTCTTCCTTGGTGAAGTACTGCAGCATCTGGTTGTACCCGAAATATTGAAGCATCTGCCTCAATGCTTCCGGATAGCCGCTGTGGTGAGAACAGTGAGATTCCACCCACCCGTTCTTGAACTGTTTATCCGCTGTCATCTGTAAAAACATATTTAAGAAATGTCAAATATTTATTTGAACAGTAAATCATTGAGTTATAACATAAAACATGTCATTGAACTCATAAGACTTGGAATCCTAGTTCAAATTTAAACAAATTTGACTGCTGATCTGCTGTCCAACATGACAGCCCTGACCAGTTTCTATTTCAACCTGATTTAGGCCCTGCTAAATGCAAAACCAATTCTGGAGCTCAACATCAAAGTTGAAGCTAACTTCAGTATCTTTCCATAAAGTATTTGCTTAACTTAAGATTTGTCCTGGTTCAACAGTTATGAGATATCAAAGTGAACAGAATTTCTGGAGAAATTTGGACAGCACCTCCCTGCTTGAGGTACTGATTTGATCCAAGAATTCCAGTTAATTCTACTCCCAGTCTGACAAAACTTTCTGTTACAAAGTTGTAACCCATCTCATAATCTTTCCAAAAATACCTCATTTTCTAATTTTTGATTTTATTGCAGGAAGTTATGCTCAATTTTACAGAGAGTTACAGAGAGTGTTTGCTCTGCCCTGTTTTCTGGACAGTTTCAACTCTACTGCATTTTTCGATTGGTTAAGGGATGAAACACCTCTGGACCTCAACATAAAGGTTGTAAAGATCTTCGAAAGCTTTCCAGAAATGTATCATATAACCCCAACCTCGAAAGAAATCAACCTCTAACCTCTGATTAACTTCAGCCTTAATTCAGCTGAAAACAGGGGACTCTGTCCTTAATAGCCTAAAAGTTAAAAACTTGTAAACTTTGAATATCCTGATTAAGGGAAAGAGTTACATCAAGTTTTACTGCTTTGGATTAAAACCTTCAAGTTTTATAATGAAGTTGCTCATTTAGTGGAGGGTGACGTCGATGCGTCACCAGATCATGTCGGTACTATGTCCTCACAAAGAAAAACCTATACCGTACTTTGCCGGCTTCGTTAGTTCAGTGGCACTAAGCGTCTCTCGCACACGGATGCTACAAGTCTACCGTTTCATGGTTAGACTACCTGCAGATAACTCACACAATCGTCAGACTCGGCTGCACACCGAGCCTGGTATCCATACAGTTCGTACACACGGCCGTCATCACTCGCCCGGATGTTCTCAAGCCAAACACGCCATGAGCTACGTGTTCACGTTACTGACCACGTGACGGGGTCTCCCAAATTGCCCGAAGCACACCAGGGACAGACGTTGCTCGAATACCCCAAACGACATGAAGAGTCATAGAGGATACTAAAGCGGGTCGGGTTACCTGCCACCCGTAGGGCTCCGCCCTTCAGCTTGTGCGCACTGGTGGACAACGCTTATGTGCACCCCCAAGACATATAGCGTCCCGAGATGCACAATTTTCCGACATAAGCAAATACGTTAATATGCCACTTTCTATACACTAATAACATCCTTATATGGGCTACTAACTCGTTCCTCACTAGATTTTTGAAAAAGATGACCTTTTAGTGCGTCAAACCTCAAGCGAGCTCTGATACCAGTGCTGACACGACCCCATCGGCCTTGTCGAGCCAGGATCGCGCTGAGGGGTGCTGCGTTGCACAGCACCGGATAACACACATCAAAGGTACAAAGTGGAAGCAAAGTTTTATTACATAGACAGGTTTATGAACATTTTTACAACAAAATATGTTCAGTCTACACTCACGGGCGTAGACTACGCATTGAGTTCACGTTCAGCCCGTGAACGTGTCCCCGCTAGCACGCACACACACTAACACGGCGGCGTGCACGACTCCCACTCGACGGGGTTTCCCTCCTGGGGTTCCGTCTCCTCCTCGGGAGTCCCTTCCTCATAGAACTCTGCAAAAGCTTCAAACACAAGCAGTGAGCACGAAGGCTCAGCAAGACTGACCCGTCTCTACTAAACATGGAACTTCTACATGAGGGGTGATAGGTACATGAGATAAAACAATTTGCAATGGACTCGCCTAATTATTGGAACCTTACTTTCAAGTTTTAGCAGCAGGTGGTGGAGAACCTTACGCTAAGGCACATGAGAGAGCCGCAATCAAACAAGAAACACATTTCTTTCATGTACTTTGCCCAAAGTTGAAAAGAACTTTAGTTAGCTCTAAACTACAACAAGCCATTAACAAGCAAGGTATGTCTTTCAAATCAGCAAACTTTTAACATGTGTCTAGCATGTTCTTTCTACGTCACGGTATAGTGAACAAGTGGTACTCACTGACCGCGAGGAACGGCGATTATAATCGATTTACACCTGCAGGGTTACCCAAATAACCCATCACGTACGGCCGTACTCGATGTTGCCTACAGCAACCATCATGGACGTCGTACGCAACCACCTTTCACCCATTAGCCAAATATTGAACCGGTCCCATCATCCCGAGCAAGAGGTCTCTACACGCGCATCTCAGTGCCGCCAGCCGATTTACACCTCAAGCTCTCAACCTACCCTCTGAACGACGGGCAATGCCTCAATACCCAGCTACCCAAGTTACATCGGTTTCCCGGTTCCCATATAGCCGGTAGGTCTTCGGTACTGTTCTAGCTTGTTCAACAGGCCCGCACACGGCTCGGTCCTCAATTGACACAAGCGGAGCTATAGCACCGAGGCCCCAAAGTCCTGCTACCCTTACTCTCCGCTCGGTCTCATTTTTCTTGCCACCCGAGTCGAGTGCCTCTAGCCTATGCTCGCGAGTAGTTCCAACTACTCGACTTGTACCGAATCCTACCCTATCTTAGCTTTGCAGTAGCTAACGGGGTTTGCAATCCTAAACCCAACCCATGGTTTTCTTGGCTATGCATTTGGGTTTCCAAACAAGACTCTAATGCAAGAATTAATGGTACTCAAAGTAGTTCTCAAAACAATAAAAACTAGTAAAAAGGTTAATGCAAACCGGGGCTTGCCTTGCTGCTCTTGGTCGTAGGCTAGCTGCTCTTCTGGAGTAACGAAGTCTAAGAATTCGGGTTCCTCCTCGACCTTAGCGACTACATGAGATAACAAGTACATGTATTAATTTAAATGCATTTGATTGAAATTTAAACTTGTGAAGTCTATAAGTCTCACTAGACAGACTCAATGACTCTGAAATTTTTATTGTGGCTTGGTTACCACCTAAACAGAGACTTGGTCAAGTTTTAGTTGCAGCAAAGCTCATTTGAGCTCTCCACAATTAATTATGTCCTTGACCTTAATTGGAACTCTTAGGGTGTTCTAAGGATTTTCATGGAGCAAGCCATGACTTTCTGAAAACTAGATTTTCAGAGGGTTCTAATGGATTTGGTCTCACTTAATTTGAAGGTTCCTAGCTAAAGATATGATCTAAACAATTTCAGAGAAATTCTGAAAATGTTTCTGGACATTTTCTATTTTCTCTGGAACAGTTTCATTAATCACACCATTAGGTGGATCAAATGAGCTCAAATGGATCTGAAATTTTTATGTAGTTCAGGGATATTTTGGTGAACATCCCAGCAAAATTTCAGAATTTTCCTCCAAAGGATTCTCCAGTTAAAATTCTAAAACAGTTTAAATTTTGAAGAATTAATTCTGGAGAAATAAGTATTTTCATGAAGTGAAACTTGATTTGCTAGAAATTACTCAGAGCGCTGAATCCAACAAAATTTGGTTCACTCGATTTGGAGTTTCCTAGCCCAAGTTATGAGGATTTGAAGTTTGAATGAAATCTGAAAATCGGGAAAAGTTTAAATCTGCCGGTGGGTCCACGGGGACACGTGTTGGGCGCTGGAGCGACGGCACACCGTGGTCCACAGAGTTTTTGCGCGCCAGCACACCTGATCCGGTCCACAGACCGATCCTAATTTAAAATCCGAGCCGCTGACACGTGGGCCACCCGCTTCGTCTACCTCCCGACGCCCGCGTTCGGCCGCCACGACACCTCGCCGGAGAGCTCGCCGGCAGCCTCTGTGGTGCTCCAAACTTCATGATTCTGGCTCCCCTGCCTAAGTCCACTCGGGGAACATGATTCCGGCCCAGTTCGTCATGAAAATGACCGGCACATGGTCGGCGACGAGCGGCAGCTCCGGAAGAACTTCGACCGTGTCGCCGACCTCCCTAGCACCCCACCCAACCGAGCAAACGTCCGGAAAGCATCAGCGGTCCCTCAGGAACCTCGGAATGGGCTCGAAGCTGCTCGGGGGAGGTCCAAAGTAGGCTCCCACCGTGCGCCCGATGCTTCCCGCAGGATCCGCCGTCGGCAAACTTTGAAATACGCCGGGTACGGGGGTTCTCAGGCTAAGGGTTATGAAGGCAACTTGTGCGCTACCAAGTCTAGTCTGTGTAGGAACGTTTTGAGACTCTCTACACATTCCTAGAGCGTGAATTTGACAGAACCGCACCCGAAGGTCGGTCTGTACCAAGAAAGGGGAAAACTGGAAATTCACCGCCGGCGTTCAGGCCCTCGGGATGTGGCTCGGGGGTGAGCAGCACCGGCCCCTAACGTGTCCAGGGACGCCTTAGTTCGGGCGTGACAACCTCCCGGTTGGGCTGTCCACGGGAGCCCAAAGTGCAGCAGATGTAGGTCACTGAACAGAACTCTCGGTATAGCCGAGATCACCCGAGTTCAGCCGATTTCTAGCGACAGAGAAGGAGAAGGGAAGTCCCTAGTACCTTGTCGTAGCTTTGGAGGGAGCCGGGAGGCTGTGATCGTGACTCTCCGATCGGTTTCGAGCAGCGAAGGGCAGAGCGTCGGCGCCGCGTTCTTGTGAGAGGAAAAACAGCGAGGGGGCTTCGGCCGAGGCGTGGAGCGCCTTAAGAAGGGCTTAGAACCGACCTGCGCCCGCGCGTGGCCAAGCTGCTGGTGGCACGGCGGCCTCCCCTCGGTGGCGCCCTCGGAGAGAGCTCGGGGACCCGAGTACTGAAGTCTCAGTCGGTTGACTCTCTTCAGTGGCTGACATGTGGGTCCCACTCCGTTTTTAACGTCTGAATTTAACTCTATATTACTGTTGTAAACAGTAAGACCTACAATGCCCATGGTGACTTGAATAATTCACCCCTGAGCCATTTGAATTGGTTAGAATTCAAATTGGGTTTGGTTTGACTAAGTTTCAGCACATATTCAGTTTGAAATTCAAATAAAGTTTGAATTTGCTACACTTAGCTCATGTCAAGATCAACTCCAAATGGAGTGGAAATTGGTGTGTGTGCTCACAAAAATGTGCTGAGTGAGAATATGCTTCCCATTTTTGAATTCATGGTATAAAAACAGTTTGAATTTGAATTTGAGTTCAAACCACCCTCTTTCTAGCTATACCCAAAAGTACCTCAAAAAGGTTTTGAATTTGGGTAAAACTTGGCATGGACATTCCTAGCAAGGTGTAGGAGTTTTCATATGCCCAGCCCCTAGATGATGCATGTGGGAAATACCACTTTTGCATTTTGTGAGTTTATTCTTTAATGAGCATGTTGATAATGGTTACCTGCTCTTCAAATGTGTTCATCAACTTTCTTCAAATGAGGTGTGTGTGTGTGACGAACACTTTGAATGTGTCAAAAACTGAGGCCTTTACAATTCCTTCACCTATTATCCGCATAGCCTTTCTGACGTGACTGAGCAGCCTTCAGGTTTTCACGTATTACTTGAACTTACTTCTCGGTGTTCTGTAACACATCCGGTCCAAACACTTGGTTTTCTCCCATCTCATTCCAGTACAAGGATGTCCTACACCTTCTACCATATAACGCCTCGAAAGGTGACATTTACAGGCTGTCTTGGTAACTATTGTTGTACGAGAATTCAGCATACGGCAAGCTCTTGTCCAAGCTACGCCCATGTTTCAAGGCGCAAGCTCTCAATATGTCCTCCAATATTTGATTCTCCTCTCGGTTTGCCCGTTGGTTTTTGGGTGATACGCTGAGCTGAAATTTAACCGGGTACCCATAGCTTCATGTAGTTTCTTCCAGAACCTAGAGGTAAATTGAGAACCTCGGTCAGAAACTATCCTCTTCAGAACTCCATGCCGACAAACTATATTCTCCATATACAGCTCGGCTAACTACGTCACGGTGTACTTGGTCCTGACAGAAATAAAGTGAGCAAATTTCATCAATCGGTCCACGATAACCCAAATAGAGTCGTTGCCGGACTGATTACATGGAGATCCGACTATGAAGTCCATACCGATTTCTTCCCACTTCCACTCGGGTATTTTCAGCGACTGCAATAATTCAGCTGGTCTCTGATGCTCGTCCTTCACTCATTGACATGTATCACATAGGGCACCGTATTCGGCTATATCTCTTTTCATGCCATCCCATCAATAGCAAGTTTTCAAATTCTTG
This sequence comes from Neostapfia colusana, assembly GCA_030760725.1. Classification (NCBI taxonomy): domain Eukaryota; kingdom Viridiplantae; phylum Streptophyta; class Magnoliopsida; order Poales; family Poaceae; genus Neostapfia; species Neostapfia colusana. Next base: position 89,897,407 of record JASWHV010000002.1, on the reverse strand, counting down.
TACATCTTCATACACCGGGGATGAATGGAATAAGGCAAGTCATGTGCCTCTTTAATATTGCGTTGCAGATGTGCTTCACGTTAGGCAAATCCTTTGCCTTAATCAAAGCGTGCCATTCTCATCTTCCTTGAAATCTTTCTCTATCCTTTGTCGGATTCTTTCCTTAATTTCCTTTATCTCCTCATCTGTTGACTGACCATCTCGTATCTCTTGTTTTAACATTGGGTTTAGCTCTATCACTTCCATCTCATTCCTGGACCCAAGATGCAACCGTTCAATCTTCTTAAGTAGCTCGGGTGGTAGCTCCCGAACAATGAGTTGGTGACATGCTCCCTTTCAGCTCAGGGCATCCGCTACTACGTTGGCTTTCCCTAGGTGATAGTTGATTCCTACATCATAATCTTTGATGAGTTCCAACCATCGGCATTGCCTCAAATTTAGATCCGTTTGTGTGAGTATGTACTTGAGAATTTTGTGATCCTTATAACTCTAACATCGTTGACCAAGAATGTAGTGCATCCAAATCTTCAAAGTGTGTACCACGGCTGCGAGTTCTAGATCACGCGTAGGGTAATTTAGCTCATGTTTCTTTAGTTGCCTCATCGCTTATGCTACCACTTGGCATGAGTACACATCCAAGTCCCTGTCTTGAGGCATCACAATATATATCAAATCTCTTGCTCACGTCTGATAATACCAACACCGGTGCCGTTGTAAATTTCTTCTTTAACTACTCAGAGCTGTCCTGACAAGCTTGTGTCTACTAGAATGCCTTCCCTTTCATTAGCAATTCAGTCATATGATTCGCTATCTTGGAGAAATCCTTGATGAATCGGCGGTAATATCCAGCCATCCCAAGGATACTTCGGATGTCCCTCACATTCTGCACTGCGTTCCACTTTAACACGTCCCTCACTTTTCCGGGATCAACAGATACTCCTCCTTCAGAGATGATATGGCCTGAGAATGATATCTCCCTTAACCAGAATTGACACTTGCTGAACTTGGCATACAACTGATGCTCTCGTAGTTTCTACAATGCTACTCTCAAATGTTCCTCATGTTCTTCCTTGCTTCTTGAATACACCATAATATCATTGATGAACACCATAACAAACTTGTACAATTACTCAATGAAGACATTATTCATGAGCTACATAAAGTACGCAGGCGCATTTGTCAACCCGAATGACATAACGGTGCACTCGTATGACCCATACCGTGTCCGAAAAGCCATCTTTGGTATGCCTGAGGGTCTGATCTTCAGTTGGAAGTATCCCGACCGAAGGTCAATCTTGAAAAAGATCTAGGCGCCTTTCAGTTGATCAAACAAATCCTCTATGTGGGGCGGCGAGTACTTATTCTTGATCGTCACCTCGTTGAGAGACCTATAATCCACACACATCCACTGGGTTCCATCTTCCTTATCTACAAAAAGCACTGGGGCTTCCCATGGTGATGAGCTTGGACGTATAAACCCTTCTCTAGCCGCTCTTGAATTTGCTTCTTGAGCTCCACTAATTCATTAGCAGGCATCCTATATGGCCTCTTAGCTATGGGTGCATTTCTAGGTACTAAATCAAAGACAAACTTTATGTCACGATCAGGTGGCATACCTGATAATTCCTCTGAAAACACATATGAATATTCTTGAACCACCGGAATGCTTTCCAATGTCACACCTTCCACGTGATTCAACACTGCCTTCTCTGTTGTAGGTTGGGCAACCTCAAACTCGATGCGGGTACCGTGCTTGCTTGTCAACTATACGATACTCTTGGCACATTGAATCACTACATTATACTTGCTTAGCCAGTCCGTTTCAAGTATTATATCTATCCTTTGGGAATCCAAGACGATGAGGTTTGCAGGGAAATCTACCCCCTTATTTTAATGCTTACTCTCTAACATACTATATTTGTCCTCATCTCTTCAATAGGAGAATTAACCAACACAGTTTGCTTCATATGAGATATAGGCAGATTTAAAAGAAGCGATTCCCCAACTGATGTGGACATCACTCCTGCAGATATACACAACACTCACATGGTAGACATGCAAGGTCCAATTACTAGAGCTCGAGCACGACAATTGAATTTAGAGGTGAGCTCGTTACTGAACAATTCTTTATATGTGAATTTTGAGAGTATGTTGCTACCTGATAGATTAATTATGATTAGGAACCATGGAGAGGACATGGAGATACATGGAGAGGGGTTTGGAGGCGTGGAGGACCAGAAAATACGCCAACAAGAAGTTAGAGACCGAGCCCAACTCAAACTCGAGTCCAACTCGGGCCCAGGAGCAGTCCACCTTAAAATGGATGCACAGGAGGCATACAGAGTCCGTTTTTGACGTTCTACATATGCACGGAAATCTGAGAGGATAAACTTTCCAATGGAACTGGACCCACGTCAAAATTCCGTCGTACTCAAAGGGAAACTTTGAAACAATATAAAGTTTAGAGTCTGTCAGGGTGTTGCATCACCTAGTTGGGCGATTGGGCCTTGTATCGAGTCCAAGTCCATTATGTACGTGTCTTAGGGTTAGGTCACGACCCCAGCACCCCCCTGGTCGTCCTCCACCTCCTTTATACCCCCTAGCCGCCGTCACAAACAGCTGGGTTTTGCTTAGATTATTCTGTCAAGAATAGTTTCGCCGTTCATCGGTTTGTGAGACCCCAACTTGAGTGCTTCATATCTTTCAACAATTTGGTTGCATTCTTTCTTATTCTTGCTTGTGTTCTTCGATTCGCAGGCAAATATTAGCCTTCTTGGCAAGGTCAACCGTGCAATATCGGTTGATAACCTGAGGAGATGTGGTGCTGCGATTGCAGGGTTCAAAACATGTTGTTCGGAAGCCGGATCGATTTGTGTCAAGTCTCCACCAAATCGAGAGTTATCAGAACCTTTCGAAAGATCGGGACCCCTGTACACATCAAGTGGTATCAGAGCTTTAGGTGCACCTTCAGGTTCGCCTTCCCCTAGTTTTGTTTATCTTGAACTCGTCCTATCGTCCACGAAAAAGCCAAAAAAATTATAGTCATAGGTTTCCCCATCCCAGACCAGGTTTAGCCTTTTGCACAATTCTATTTTGGAGTCCGTAGTGTTGAATTTGTGTCCTAGTTCATGTTTTGTTGCTGGTTTAATCATGTTTTGTTCCTACTTTGTTATTCCATCCGCTGCATTCCATCGAAACCCTAGCTGCCACAATCGTTATCAAATCGATCACCATAACTATTCATTGTGCTAGGGTTATCCTTGTTCTTCAGTTTCCATCACATATTACGTGAGTTTATCCTCCTTGATATATGCACACCATTCCACACGTTGTCACCATCATATCCAATTTTTTTTCTCACCACCGTTTCCAATTCAGCTCCACCAAAAACATAATCTTGTGGTGCTGTCTTAAAACAGCCATAACCTTGGCATTGGGTTAAATTATATTGCCCAGATTCACTTTGGAAGATTGATTATTTGGCATCTAAAGGCTCAACAATAATCATAAAGAAACATATTGAATTTGTGTTGTCCACATCTTCTTTTTTCAATTGAGCTGAAAATTTGTGCGACGTGTATATTAGTGCTCCTGATTTCACGGCAGATATAAAAAAATCAAAAAATATAGAAAAGAAAATTTGTGAAGAGGAGCACAAATATCAAAACTTGGGTGTGTTATTTTGCCTTGTGGTGCAATTGTTCCTGCTCAATTATTGTCCTTATCATTCATACTTCTTGCTGTCTTGTTCATAACATCCGGGATAAGACACGAGTAGGCCAGCAACTAGGACAAGTGTTTGGACATCTATTCAGCATTACTATCTGTTATTGAATTGTGTGCTACTCACATATATTTGACCATCCAAACTCCACATTCATCCTTTCGAACAGCACAAGTTTTTGACCCTTGCAATCGCTGAATCACGTCGTCCAGGTATCCTTTGCCTTGTTGTGGTAAGAAACTTGTAAGAGCTTGGTAAGACTCGACCCATTGCTTTGTAAGTTCCACCATCATTGCGTAGTAGTTAATAGGGATAATCTTGTTGTTTTCCATATTATTGTGAGACCTATGTGTGCTGAATACATTGGCAATTAGGATAAAAGTTAGCATTAACATTCAAAGTTTTGAATATTGCCAAAACATTCTTCTGTGGCAAGGTCCGACAAGTTCTTTGTTAGGTCCGACAAGTGTTGGCAAGGTCCGACGCAAGGTCCGGAGAGCTTCTGTGAGGTCCGGAGCTTGTTTTTAGGGAGCTCCCGTGAAGTTCAACTCGTAGAACTGCAGCGTCTTGTTTTTGCTTTTAACTCGCAATGTTTCAAACTTGCTTTATGGGAAGGTTTGCTTAGTATTAATTTGCTAAGTTTTTGGTGTGTTTTGGTGGTTATGGCTGTTATCATTTGATATGGTTTGCAACATGCTTATGTGGCGTGCTCATGTAAGGTGTTGTGGTTTTCGAACTAACGTGAGTCAAGTCGAGGACTTGTGCTTGGAAGAATTGGTTGTTTATTAATGTGCAGGTGTTGCTTGAGTTCAAGACATGGCTGGTGACGGGATCCTTGGACTAGTCTCAGGGAGGAGATGAGGTTCCAACAACCAAGTTCGGGAGGAGCTGTGGTTGAGTTGATCGGGAGGTCGCGCAACATGTTTGTATGAAGGGCAGTGCATATGAAGGTTGTGTGTACGTCGTTGGAAGGTGTTTGCACGTGTGCAAGGAGTGCATGGGCGTGGCAACATTGTTCCAAGGCGTGATGAAGAGAAGTGGACGTAAAGAATTGGTCGGAAAGGTCCAACCGACTAGGTTATGGACTCAGGCTGCGGCTGAGTCGTGTTTGACTCAAATATGGAAAGTTTTGAGTTGGTTATGATAGGATTTCGTGTGGGTCACGAATTTGAGTTGTTTTAGGAATGTTTGGGACGTTCCTAAGGTGTTTGGAAGTCTTAAGATTGCTTCTATCTGCGTATAGAAGAGTCTTGAGCAGTATTGGAAAGTTACAGTTTGAATCCAAGTAGGAGTAGGAGTCCTAGTTTGAATTGGATTGACCATAGGGCTGGTTATATAAGCAAGGGAGGCCAGAGCTCGTGGTGCATGACTTTGGGCTGTTCCTCTTGTGTTTCTATTGAATAAAGTTCATAGTTTCGAGGAGCTTTTGTGCCTTGTTCGTCCGACTTGTTTTTCGTCAAGTCTTTCTCGCCGAGTTTCTGGATAGACCGACGTTGTTTCGGTGTTTCATTCATAACTCGAGTTTTACAGATCCGATTGATGTGATTCTTTTTGGGTTGTCTTCACAACTCAATTATCTATCATCTGTGAAATTTTCACGAGCTTCGGATCTGTAGTTTTTCAGATACACGAGTTTCTTTGCAGCGTTGCAGATCTGTTTTATATCGGATAGAACAGATTGATCTTCGTTTAATGTTTTGAACGTATCTCAAGTTTTACTTCGTGTTTTCAAGTGATTCTTGTTGCATTAGATCCGTGACTTGATTCTATACCTCTCTACTTGATTTTTCACGGTTGAACACGTTTGAAAACACTTGCACACACGGTTCTTTAACCAATTGATTTTTGCTGAGGGGTTTTTGTTGTTTCCGCTGCAAAAAGTTTTAATCTACCATTCACCCCCCCTCTGGTAGCTTTTCACGTGCTCTTCGATCCTACAATTGGTATAAGAGCCAAGGTGCTCTAATCTTTGTGATTTGCACGTGTTTTGACTAACCATCATGGAGAAGTACTCCGCAAAACCTTGTGTGTTCAATGGCATCGATTTTCAGGTTTGGAAGGCGCGGATGGAGGCCTACATACAGGCGCAAGGCTTCGCCATATGGGAAAAGGTCTACCGGAACTTCGATGTACCACCCAAAGATCAAATTACGGCTGCGAACATGAGAGATGTTGACAACAACAACAAGGCTCGCAACTTGATCATCCAAGGATTGACTCAAAGCGACTTCGACCGTGTTGCACACCTCCAATCTGCATATGATGTTTGGAAAGCTCTTTGTGACTACCATGAAGGATCCAATATGATCAAGGAGGTAAGGCAAGATATGTTCAAGAAAGAATACATGCGTTTTGAGATGCAACCCGGTGAGTCAATTGACGACCTTTTTGCTCGCTTTAATAAAATTCTCAGCAACTTGCGTAGTGTCAATGTTAACTTTTTAGATGCTGAAAATGCTAGACAATTGTTAGGAGCATTAGATATGTCAATTTGGGAGATGAAAGTTACATCTATTCGTGAATCTACTGTCATGAGTTCTCTTACTTTAGACGTGCTTTATTCTAAATTGAAAACTCATAAAATTGACATCATCTCACGTAAAAACCCCAACAAGTCTATTGTATTTGTTTCGCAACGTGACATGTCTAGTTCTAGTAAATCATCATCTAGTGGTGCACTCTCTTTGCTGTCCCCTCTAACCCTTGAACAGATTGAAGAGTTTCTAGAGGAGGAGCTTGCACCCTCAAAAGCATTGCAAAATGTGAGAACTAGAAGGAGAGGAAGCTCCGGACCTCAACGATGTTTTGAATGTGGTAAGACAGGACATTTTCGTACGGAGTGCCCTAACCTTTCAGGTCTGACTTCACGTGAAGAAAAGCAAACAAGGCCGAAGAAATCGTTTGCAAAGAATAAGAAGAAGAAAGATTTATCAATGCGCAACATAGTGCATAGTATGATCTCTGCACTTTAAGATTTCGGCTGAAGTGATGTGGACACCGGTAGTGATGAAGATGAAGAAGCTATGGCAAATATGTGCTGCATGGCGAGCAAGTCAAGTTCACGCTCCGAGGAGGCAGAACACAACAGCGACGATGAAGAGGTATGTCCCACTTGCGAAGAAATGTGTGATGCTATTTCTCGTGCCACTGTTATATTAAAGAAAAAGGATAAAAAACTTAGCAACAATGCTGTTAAAATTGAATCACTAGAATCTGAAATTAATCGTTTAAAAACTTTGATTCCTAGTGATGATTCTTGTTCCTCATGTGATTTGATTTATGAACAATTATCCTCTTTAAGAAGTGCACACGCATCTACACTTGATAAACTTGAACTTGAAATTGAAAAGAACAAAGAGCTTGCTGCACTTAATGATAAAAATTTGAAAGATGCTTGTTGTTCTACAATTGATTTGCATTGTTCTTCATGTGATGATCTGAATAAGAAACTAAATGATGCTATGAATGAGATTTCTATTTTGAACAATGCTTTACGTGTGCATGAAGTTAAATATTGTTCAAATTGCAAACTAAAAGGAAAAACTTCAAGTGAAAACTGCTTTGATCTGTCCAATAAACTTGATGACATGCATAGGACACTAGACTGGTTTTCTAATGCAAATAAGAACCTAAACTTGCTGCTAAATTCTTCCAAGTCTTGTAATGATAAAACTGGTTTAGGTTTTAATTCTCATGCTCATGCTAAGGCACACCCACCTAAAGTTGTAAAGTCATTAGGAAGCGGTTTGATTCAAACAGCTCCTAGACAAAAAGAGGTGATTTTCAAATCTGCAGGAGTACTGTCCCATTCGTGTTCTAATAAACGTGTTGCTTGCTCATCTAGACATGATAATAAGGTTATTTTTCATTGTACCTACTGTGGTAGAGATGGTCATGTCATGGATTTTTGTTATAGACTAGCTAAACACGATAAGAAACAAAGAATACTTGCTAGATCACATAACAGCCAAGCAAAATCTGCTAGACCGAATGTTCGGAGCTTGCAACCTGCTGTAATGAGTCAAAAACTTGCTCCCGGACCTACTGTTTTTTGTACTACATATAACACATCTTCTAAGTCAGTAGTTGGGAACAAAATTTTTTGATGTTTGGCTCATAAACCTGCTGTACCTTCTCAGCTTTCGCGTGTTATTCCTGCTGGACGTCGTGTGACTCAGTACTGGATTCCTAAAAGTCTTTTAACTAACCCCAGTATTGAGTCATCGACGTATTGTGCTGCTGTGTAGGTTTCACGTTTGAGGAAGGAGAACATTTGGATTGTGGATTCAGGTTGCTCACACCACATGACCGGTAACAAAGAATGGTTCTCCTCTCTCTCTTTTGTGTCACGTGTAGAAAATGTTACTTTCGTCGATAACTCTTCTACTCCCATAATTGCTAAAGGTTCGGTTAGAGTAAACAATCTCTACACTTTGAAAGATGTGGCACTTGTTAAAAATTTGAAATACAACTTGCTTTCGGTTTCACAATTGCTAGATGAAAATCTAGAGGTTAGCTTTGCTAAAAATTGCTGCAAGGTTGTAGATTCAAAATGTGATCTTTTGTTTAACATGTCTAGGTTTGGAAGAGTTTTTAAAGCTGATTTTGATTTATCAACTTCTAAGCATCGGTGTCTAGTTGCTAATGATACAAAGGATCTATATTTTTGGCATCGTAGACTTGGTCACATAGGCTTTGATCATCTCACTCGTGTTAGTGCTCTCGATCGCATACGTGGGCTGCTGAAGCTTAAAAAGGACAATGATATTGTGTGCTCTTCTTGTAGACATGCTAAGTTTGTTGCAGGTTCACATGCTCCTCTCACAATGACCATGACAGCTGAACCGGGACAACTTTTACATCTTGACACAGTAGGTCCGGCACGTGTTCAATCCTTCGGAGGTAAATGGTATGTGCTTGTGATTGTTGATGATTATTCCAGATATTCTTGGGTTTATTTTATGGCATCAAAGAATGAAGCTTTTAGTCATTTTAGAACTTTATTTCTTGGATTATCTATTGATCACCCAGGATCATTAAAAGCAATTAGAAGTGATAACAGAACTGAATCTAAAAACCAATCATTTGATCACTTTTGTGCTGAAAATGGAATAGATCATCAATACTCTTCACCCTATGTACCACAACAAAATGGTGTCATAGAAAGAAAGAACAGGACCTTAGTTGAGATGGCTAGGACTATGCTTGATGAATATCAAACTCCTAGGAAATTTTGGGCTGATGCAATTGCAACCGCTTGTTATGTCTCAAATCGTGTTTTCTTGCGTGCTAAGCTTGGAGAAACCCCATATGAGCTCCGGTTTGGACATAGGCCTAGTGTTACACACTTTAGGGTTTTTGGTTGCAAATGCTTTGTTAAGAAACATGGTAATCTTGATAAATTTGAAGCTAGATCTGTTGATGGCATAATTCTTGGTTATCCATCTCATACTTGAGGCTACCGTGTGCTTTTACTTGACACTAACAAAATTGTGGAAGACTTGCGAGGTTTCTTTTGATGAAGCTAGCCCAAGTACTAGCTCCGATATTGCAGGTCCGGATCCATATCCGCAGGGGAGAGTATTTTTATTGAAGAAGATGAAGAAGTGGTGCTGCTGCCCGAAAACTCGGAAGTAAATAACGATCAAGCTGCTGATTTTGCACCACAACCAGCACCAACAGTCACTACTGCTGGTTCGGACCTTCCTCAATCAACAAGCTCTCCTAATCAAAGGTCCGAACATGAAGAAGGTGCTTGTGAAGTGTCTACTCCCCTCCGAGTACTCAAAAGTCATCCTCCACAACAAATCATTGGAATCTTGCATGAACGAGTCACTTGGTCCAGGTTTTGCGATCCAAACTCTCATGCTCATTCTGCTTTTGTTGCTTCTTTTGAACCCAAGGATATATCACACGCACTCACTAATGAATCTTGGATTAATGCCATGCAAGAAGAGTTAGAAAATTTTGAAAGAAATAATGTTTGGAAACTTGCACCTCCACCTCAAGGTCACACATTAATTGGAACTAAATGGGTATTTAAAAATAAGCAAAGTGAGGATGGGGTTGTGGTTAGGAATAAAGCTAGGTTGGTTGCTCAAGGTTTCACTCAAATTGAAGGTCTAGATTTTGATGAAACATTTGCTCCTGTTGCTAGATTAGAAGCTATAAGAATTTTATTAGCATTTGCTGCATCTAAAGGTTTCAAGTTATATCAAATGGATGTTAAAAGTGCTTTTCTTAATGGCTACATAGAGGAGGAGGTTCATGTTAAGCAGCCACCGGGTTTTGAAAATCCAAATTTTCCTAATCATGTTTACAAACTGTCCAAAGCCTTGTACGGTCTAAAACAAGCCCCTAGAGCATGGTATGATAGGTTAAAAACATTCTTACTTGAAAAGGGGTTTACCATGGGCAAGGTTGATAAAACTCTTTTTGTACTTAAGCATGGCAATGACTCATTATTCGTTCAAGTGTATGTGGATGATATTATCTTTGGTTGTGCTTCTCATGATCTCGTGTCCAATTTTTCAGCTATGATGAGTTCAGAATTTGAGATGAGTATGATGGGAGAACTCACATACTTTTTGGGGCTGCAAATCAAGCAAACAAAAAAAGAACTTTTGTGCATCAAACTAAGTATACAAAGGACCTTCTTAAGCGCTTCAACATGGACAAATGCAAGCCTCTTCGGACACCAATGGGAACAGCAAGAACACTTGAACTTGACGAAGATGGTGACCCGGTCGATAAAAAAGAATACAGAAGTATGATTGGATCACTTTTGTATCTCACGGCGTCAAGACCGGACATACAATTCAGCGTATGTCTTTGTGCACGTTTTCAAGCTTCTCCACGTGCTTCACATCGCCAAGCCATCAAAAGGATTCTCAGGTACCTACATGGAACTCAAGAATTTGGCATTTTTCTTCCTTCTTCCTCAACCGTTTCTTTGAAAGCTTTTTCGGATGCTGATTTTGGGAGTTGTAGGATTGATAGGAAAAGTACTTCGGGTGCTTGTCATTTTCTTGGTAATTCACTTGTTGCTTGGTCCTCTAGAAAACAAAGTTCAGTTGCACAATCCACGGCAGAATCTGAATATGTAGCTGCGGCTAGCACTTGCTCACAAATTCTTTGGGTTGTTCAAACACTTAAGGACTATGGTGTTGATTTAGATAGTGTTCCATTGTTTTGTGATAACACTAGTGCAATTTGTATTGCTAAAAACCCCGTGAAACACTCTATAACTAAGCACATTGACATTAGGTATCACTTTCTTCGTGATAATGTTGAAAAAGGAAACATTGTGCTTCACCATGTCGATACCGAACAACAATTGGCTGATATTTTTACAAAACCTTTGGATTTCACTCGTTTTTGTTTCATTCGTAGTGAAATAGGGGTTATGCATCCTCATGGCTTAAATTGAGGGGGAGTTTTTGAAACTTTGAAAGTCTATGTGTGAATCTGAAACTAAAATAATGTGAGTATAGTATTTCATACATATATACTTTGTGATTCCTTTTACAGGCTGAAAGTTCTTACTACATTACTCATGTTATACATTTTGTAGTTTTTGCCATGACTAGTAATTGGAATAATTACTTACACTAAATCTGGTCATGATCGAACTTTCTTGCTGTTTTGAACTTGTTGCGTGCTCACAAGTGCTTTTAATCATAAAAAATTAATCAAGTGATCAGCTCACATGTTGAGTTTTCAAATAAAAAATTGAGAAAAGATCAAGAGAATATGCATGCATCGCACTTCTTCTTTTGAGATTGCTTATCATTGCACTAAGATATGAACTTGGAAGGAATTGTGTATGACTAAAACCATGTCCTTAAGCTTCTGATTGTCAAATGACATAGGCTTGGCTTGGTTGGTTAGAATAAGGCTGATGCGGCATATAATCTCTTGCAAATATCATATGATCAACTTTGTACCTTCAATGATTATGAATAATAAAAATGCAGCAACAAGTGTCATGTTTTCAGGTTTTGAAATAGTTGAGTAAGGGAGATCATGACTTGCTTAAACTGAAAAATACATTTGATCTCTAGCATGCTTACACTACTTTATGTATCTCATTGATGTGATAGTGTAAGTAACCTGATAGTATGACTTGGATGAGCTTTGTTTTGTATGTATATGTTATAATATGCCCATAACATTTAAAAATTTCTCTTTTGAACCTTGCTGAATACATTGTCAAAGGGGGAGAAATATGTATAAGGAGAGATTTTTTTACACTTTGCATATGTTATACACTTTCTTCCTTCTCTAATTTTAAAAAATGGGGAGAAATTAATAAAGGGGGAGAAATGAGTTTTCAAAGCTTTTCAAAACTTTTCATAAGCCAATGTTCGGATTTTAATTGGTGTTGCCAATACATTCATCAAGGGGGAGATTGTGAGACTTATGTGTGCTGAATACATTGGCAATTAGGATAAAAGTTAGCATTAACATTGAAAGTTTTGAATATTGGCAAAACATTCTTCTGTGGCAAGGTCCGACAAGTTCTTTGTTAGGTCCGCCAAGTGTTGGCAAGGTCCGACGCAAGGTCCGGAGAGCTCCTGCAAGGTCCGGAGAGCTTCTGTGAGGTCCGGAGCTTGTTTTTAGGGAGCTCCCGTGAAGTTCAACTCGTAGAACTGCAGCGTCTTATTTTTGCTTTTAACTTGCAATGTTTCAAACTTGCTTTATGGGAAGGTTTGCTTAGTATTAATTTGCTAAGTTTTTGGTGTGTTTTGGTGGTTATGGCTTTTATCATTTGATATGGTTTGCAACATGCTTATGTGACGTGCTCATGTAAGGTGTTGTGGTTTTCGAACTAACGTGAGTCAAGTCGAGGACTTGTGCTCGGAAGAATTGGTTGTTTATTCATGTGCAGGTGTTGCTTGAGTCCAATACATGGCTGGTGACGGGATCCTTGGACTAGTCTCAGGGAGGAGATGAGGTTCCAACAACCAAGTTCGGGAGGAGCTGTGGTTGAGTTGATCGGGAGGTCGCGCAGCATGTTTGTATCAAGGGCAGTGCATATGAAGGTTGCGTGTACATCGTTGGAAGGTGTTTGCACGTGTTCAAGGAGTGCATGGACGTGGCAACATTGTTCCAAGACGTGATGAAGAGAAGTGGATGTAAAGAATTGGTCGGAAAGGTCCAACCTACTAGGTTATGGACTCAGGCTGCGGCTGAGTCGTGTTTGACTCATATATGGAAAGTTTTGAGTTGGTTATGATAGGATTTCGTGTGGGTCACGAATTTGAGTTGTTTTAGGAATGTTTGGGACGTTCCTAAGGTGTTTGGAAGTCTTAAGATTGCTTCTATCTGCGTATAGAAGAGTCTTGAGCAGTATTGGAAAGTTACAGTTTGAATCCAAGTAGGAGTAGGAGTCCTAGTTTGAATTGGATTGGCCATAGAGCTGGTTATATAAGCAAGGGAGGCCAGAGCTCGTGGTGCACGACTTTGGGCTGTTCCTCTTGTGTTTCTATTGAATAAATTCATAGTTTCGAGGAGCTTTTGTGCCTTGTTCATCCGACTTGTTTTTCGTCAAGTCTTTCTCGCCGAGTTTCTGGACAGACCGACGTTGCTTCGGTGTTTCGTTCATAACTCGAGTTTTACAGATCCGATTGACGTGATTCTTTTTGGGTTGTCTTCACAACTCAATTATCTATCATCTGCGAAATTTTCACGAGCTTCGGATCTGTAGTTTTTAAGATACACGAGTTTCTTTGCAGCATTGCAGATCTGTTTTATATCGGGTAGAACAGATTGATCTTCATTTAATGTTTTGAACGTATCTCAAGTTTTACTTCGTGTTTTCAAGTGATTCTTGTTGCATTAGATCTGTGACTTGATTCTCTACCTCACTCTTTATTTGTCACAGTTGAACACGTTTGAAAACACTTGCACACATGGTTTATTTAACCGATTGATTTTTGCTGAGGGGTTTTTGTTGTTTCCGCTGCAAAAAGTTTTAATCTACCATTCACCCCCCCTCTGGTAGCTTTTCACGTGCTCTTCGATCCTACAATTATTCTTGCTAACAATGTCAGATCATGTTGATCCTACGGAGTGTGTTTTGAAAAGTGAGATGAAGGGTTACATAGAACAAATGATGAAGTCTGTCAAGTAAGCAATCACACAAGGGGTAAAATATTATCTTGCTGAACAGAGAATACCCCACACCTTTGAGAGGTTGGACAAACGCTTAAGCTCGCTAGTTGGAAGAATTGATGATATGGAGACCCACCTACCATTCAGCCATGATGCTACCCACCACAACAACCTTGAAGAAGGAGACGTGTTGTGTGATGTCAATGGAGAGGTGGATACACGTGCTGCGCAGAATGTACATCTACGTCAACGCCTTCGTCAAAACACTCATAGTATGGTAGGAAACAACATGCGTGGTAACAATAACCGCCCTCTTGATGACCCTTTTGCTAAAGTTAAATTTTCCATACCTTCATTTTCTGGTGCTTATGATGCTGAGGCATATCTTTATTAGGAAATGAGGGTTGAGCAGAAATTTAATTCCCACCTTGTTCCTGAACAACATAGAGTTCGACAAGCCACTAGTGAGTTTAAGGATTTTGCTATAATATGGTGGAATGAACTAGGTACCACACGCTTACAACCTGATACATGGGAATGTTTAAAAGAAGCTATGCGTAATCGTTTTATTCCTCCATCCTACCAACGTGATTTACGAGAGAAATTGCAGCGCTTAGAGCAGGGAAATAGTTCTGTCCAAGATTATTATGTGGAGCTTCAAAAGGGTATGATACGATGTGGGGTAGTAGAGGACGCTGAAGATAAAATTTGTCGTTTCTTTGGGGGGTTGAGACGTGAGATACAGGATATTGTTGATTATAAGGAATTTAATACTGTCAACCAGTTGTTCCAGCTTGCTATGCTTTCAGAAAAGGAGTTACAGGGTCGTCAACAAAAGAACAAGAGCAGCACCGGTGCCTCCAACACTCCACGCATGACAAAATCTTCGGGGGCGTCCAAGTCATTCCGTTTTGATGCCCTTTCACCAAAACCAGCAGCCAAGCTTCCTTCTGGCAGCAACAACGTTTCAGCAGCACCGAAACCACCACTTGTACGACCTACGGATTCGGGTAAAAATTCCATGCAGGTACCCGCCAAAAGTGCTTCATCCGTTGCTTCAACAGGACGCACTTCCGGCATTCAGTGCCACCGCTGCCATGGTCTTGGTCATGTGCAAAAAGATTGTCCTAGTCAGCGGGCATACGTGGCTACAGAAGAGGGAGGATACATCAGCACCTCCGATGTCGAAGACAACAATGATGATGAAGTTGCCACGGACAATGATGAGGGACATGTTTTTGGGAGTGAAGACACATCAGCCTACATGAACATCATTGTGCAGCGGGTGCTGAACACACAGGTACAACAACTTGATAGATTACAACGCCATAATTTGTTTCAGATTTTCTTTGTCATCAAGAACCGGCGAGCACGTGTCATCATTGATGGAGGAAGCTGCAACAACTTGGTGAGTTCTGAATTGGTCAAGAAGCTTAGCTTGAATACCCGACCACACCCACATCCATACTATATTCAATGGTTGAATGATTCTGGAAGAGCGAAGGTAACACAAACTTGCATAATTCCGTTTTCCATTGGTACATATGTTGATTCCGTTGATTGTGATGTGGTACCCATGCAAGCGTGTTCACTTTTATTGGGTCGACCTTGGGAACATGATAAGGATGCTTTGCACCATGGTAGAAGTAATAAATATACTTTTATACATAAAGGAAAGAAAATTACTTTGATACCTTTGACTCCTGCTGAAATTGTACAAGCTGATAGGGAGAGAGCTGGAATTTCTAGTAGTTCTAAATCAGAAAATCAACAAGTCATTAATTCTGTGTTACCACCAAATAATGAGAGATCTACACCTAGTTCTAAGACTGAGGGAATTAAATTGAAGGGTCGTGTAATGCTTGCTACAAAATCAGACCTTGCTGAAATTTCTGATCATGATATTTGCTGTGCATTGGTGTGCAAACAAGTTTTGTTCTCCATTGATGATATTGCTAGGTCTTTGCCTCCAGAAGTTACTAACTTGTTGTAAGAGTATGAGGATATTTTTCCAGCTGAGATACCCCGGGACTTCCACCTTTGAGAGGGATTGAACATCAAATTGATTTGACTCCAGGTGCAATTTTGCCAAACCGTGCTGCATATAGGACCAACCCTGAGGAGACTAAGGAAATTCAGCGGCAAGTCCAAGACCTTTTGGACCGTGGGTATGTACGTGAAAGCCTTAGTCCTTGTGCTGTTCCTGTACTTTTGGTTCCTAAGAAAGATGGTACTTGGCGTATGTGTGTTGATTGTAGAGCCATTAACAATATTACTATAAGGTATCGTCATCCTATTCCTAGGCTAGACGACATGCTTGATGAGTTGTGTGGTTCTATAATTTTCACTAAGATTGACTTGCGTAGTGGTTACCACCAAATAAGAATGAAATTGGGAGATGAATGGAAAACAGCTTTCAAAACCAATTTTGGGTTGTATGAATGGTTAGTAATAATGCCTTTTGGTTTAACTAATGCACCAAGTACATTCATGCGTTTGATGAATGAGGTCTTGAGAGCTTTTATTGGAAAATTTGTGGTGGTTTACTTTGATGATATCTTGATTTATATCAAGTCATTGGATGAACATATGGATCATTTACGTGCTGTTTTTAATGCTTTGAGAGATGCACGTTTATTTGGTAACCTTGAGAAGTGCATCTTTTGTACAAATCGAGTTTCCTTTCTTGGCTATGTTGTGACTCCACAGGGAATTGAGGTGGATGAGATGAAAATTCAAGCGATCAAGAGCTGGCCAATACCTCAAGCCATCACACAGGTAAGGAGTTTTCTTGGTCTTGCAGGTTTCTACCGATGTTTCGTCAAGGATTTTAGCACTATTGCTGCCCCATTGCATGAGTTGACTAAGAAAGGTGTGGTGTTCCATTGGGGGAAAGCACAAGAGGAGTCCTTTGACACCTTGAAGGACAAGCTTACACACGCACCATTGCTGCAACTTCCTGATTTTAGTAAGACTTTTGAACTTGAATGTGATGCTAGTGGAGTTGGCATTGGTGGTGTCTTACAGCAAGGTGGTAGACCAGTTGCATACTTTAGTGAAAAACTTAATAGTCCTGTCCTGAATTACTCCACATATGATAAAGAATTTTATGCTCTCGTACAATGCTTAGAGACATGGTGTCATTATTTATGGCCTAAAGAATTTGTTATTCATTCTGATCATGAATCACTAAAGCATATTCGTTCTCAAAATAATCTGAATCGTAGACATGCAAAATGGATTGAATTTATTGAGTCTTTTCCTTATGTCATTAAACATAAGAAAGGGAAGGATAATTTGATCGCTGATGCATTGTCTAGACGATATAATATGTTGTCCCAACTTGATTGTCGAATTTTTGGACTTGAATCAATTAAAGAACAATATGCTCTTGATGCTGATTTTAAAGATGTGTTGCTGCATTGTAGAAAAGGTCATACCTGGAATAAATTTGTACTGGATGATGGATTATTGTTTAGAGCTAACCGCCTATGCATTCCAGTTGGTTCCATTCGTCTTTTATTATTACAGGAGGCACATGGTGGAGGTTTGATGGGCCATTTTGGCGCAAAGAAGACGGAGGATGTTCTGGCCACACATTTCTTTTGGCCAAAGATGAGGAGAGATGTAGAGCGGTTTGTGGCTCACTGCACCACATGTCAGAAAGCTAAGTCCTGTTTGAATCCACATGGTTTATACATGCCTCTTCCAACTCGTTCCATTCATTGGACGGATATCTCTATGGACTTTATTTTGGGATTGCCTAGGACTAAGAGGGGGAGGGACATCACTTTTGTTGTGGTGGATCGTTTTTCTAAGATGGCACATTTTATACCGTGTCAGAAAAGTGATGATGCTGTACATATTGCCGACCTTTTTTTCAAAGAGATTGATCGCTTGCATGGTATGCCTTCTACTATTGTTTCAGATCGTGATGCTAAATTTTTTAGTCACTTTTGGCGCACCCTATGGAACAAGTTGGGTACAAAACTGTTGTTCTCTACAACATGTCACCCACAAACTGATGGGCAAACAGAAGTAGTGAACCGCACTTTGGGCACCATGTTGAGAGCTGTTTTGAAGAAAAAATTAAAGATGTGGGAAGAATTTTTGCCACATGTGGAGTTTGCATATAATAGGGCAACACATTCTACCACCAAGGTAAGTCCTTTTCGGGTAGTGTATGGATTCAATCCTCGTGCTCCTATTGATATCTTGCCTTTACCAACTAGTGAGAGAACTCATAATGATGCAAAGGAACGTGCTGATTTTATTTAGAAAATTCATGAGACCACTAAATACAATATTGAAAAGATGAATGAAAATATAGAATTGCTGGTAGTAAAGGTAGGCATGAAGTTAGACTTGAACCGGGTGATTTAGTTTGGTTACACTTGAGAAAGGATAGATTTCCAGAACTGAGAAAGTCTAAATTGATGCCTAGAGCTGATGGTACTTTTAAAATACTTGAGAAGATTAATGATAATGCATATAAACTTGAGTTGCCTCCCGAGTTTGGGGTTAGTCCCACCTTTAACATTTCAGATTTGAGGCCATATTTGGGAGAAGAAGATGAGCTTGAGTCGAGGACGACTCCAATGCAAGAGGGGGAGGATGATGTGGACATCACTCCTGCAGATATACACAACACTCACATGGTAGACATGCAAGGTCCAATTACTAGAGCTCGAGCACGACAATTGAATTTAGAGGTGAGCTCGTTCCTGAACAATTCTTTATATGTGAATTTTGAGAGTATGTTGCTACCTAATAGATTAATTATGATTAGGAACCATGGAGAGGATATGGAGATACATGGAGAGGGGTTTGGAGGCGTGGAGGACCAGAAAATACGCCAACAAGAAGTTAGAGACCGAGCCCAACTCAAACTCGAGTCCAACTCGGGCCCAGGAGCAGTCCACCCTAAAATGGATGCACAGGAGGCATACGGACTCCGTTTTTGACGTTCTACATATACACGGAAAGCAGAGAGGATAAACTTTCCAATGGAACTGGCCCCACGTCAGAATTCCCTCGAAGTCGACGGAAACTTCAAAACAATATAAAGTTTAGAGTCTGTCAGGGTGTTGCATCAACTAGTTGGGCCATTGGGCCTTGTATCGAGTCCAAGTCCATTATGTACGTGTCTTAGGGTTAGGTCACGACCCCAGCACCCACCTGGTCGTCCTCCACCTCCTTTATACCCCCTAGCCGCCATCACAAACAGCTGGGTTTTGCTTAGATTATTCTGTCAAGAACAGTTTCGCCGTTCATCGGTTTGTGAGGCCCGAACTTGATTGCTTCATATCTTTCAGCAATTTGGTTGCATTCTTTCTTGTTCTTGCTTGTGTTCTTCAATTTGCAGGCAAGGATTAGCCTTCTTGGCGAGGTCAACCGCGCAATATCGGTTGATAACCTGAGGAGACGTGGTGCTGCGATTGCAGGGTTCAGAACGTGTTGTTCGGAAGCTGGATCGATTTGTGTCAAGTCTCCACCAAATCGAGAGTTATCAGAACCTTTCGGAAGATCGGGACCCCTGTACACATCACCAACTATATGCATTAGGTATATGAGACTAAGCAACTCCTTTATTAATATAAGCCTATATGAGAATATGGACAAGTGTCGAAGCATCCCACATCTCTCTACTATATGCGGTTATGGACATTCACCGAAGCATCCCACAACTCATAATCAAGCACCCAAGCATAAGCAAACATCATATAAAGTTCAGCACACCACACTTATTCAAACTAATACAATTTAAGCGTTCTTATTACAACTTTATTCAGTGTGGAACTTAAACCTAATTGTGAGAACCGGGACTGTTCTGGCCGTGCGGCAGGGGCATACCATACATGGGCGCACGCCATGGTGAGTCGACCGTCCATGTAGGGGCAGTTGACACTGCTGCTCGATTTGTTCCCGCATTGGCACGAGTCTCCTCTTGTTTCTCCAGCAAGTACAACTTCTTGCGGAGGTAGCGGATCTCTTCTTGTGCATTTCCATAGCGGTTTCTGAACTCCACGAGAATCTTCTGTGACTTGTCAGTGGCTTGTGGGTTGGAATGAGCTCCTCCATGGTTCCAATGATCTCTATAGTACCACTCTTCCAATATGGATGCAGCTCAAAGCTAAGTGTTTTCAACCTTCCCACGGAAGGCGTAGCATAGTCCGGTGAGTGCATCCCATGCAGTGCCATCAATAGCTTCCTCCCTTGTGGCTCTCCACGTGGGTGCGAAGTGTCATGTGATAACCCTAGCGTTAGAGAGGATGGTCACTTCAGCCTTCCACTCTTGACGTCCGAGACGAGGGGCTTTCTTGATGAGGTACTCTGGGTACAAGTCACAGCAATCAAGGAACTCTCTGAGTTCCCTGGCTATATGTCCTCCTCTATTCCATTAGATCTGAATTCATGAGCTGAACGGAAGACCTGTTCATCATCTTCATTCTCGGATGCATCATGTGGTGGCTCCTCTCGTTCATCTCCTTGCGGTTCAGCTTCATAAGGTTCCTCCCAGTGTAAGTCTGCTTGGTAGTCCTCCTGGGGTGCATACCAGTGTGGCTTCTCTTGTGGCTCTTCATCTCATCCTCGTATGGCTCTACCTCATTTGGATCCTCTTCCACTTCCTCATGCATAGGGCCATTAACTTCCTCCTCATCATGAGGCTCCACCTTCACCTCCTCCCAGTATGGTCCATCGGAAACCTCGATGGGGTTAAGCGAGCTTCCAAGGGGCGGCGTGCAAGTGCTCATGCATGCAGTGCTTCTAGTGATCGACATCTATAGAGAAGACATGAGAAGATTTAGAGAAGAGGGTAAATAAATCCAGAGATTGCAGCAGTGATTTAGCAATAAGAATAGAGAGTGCGGCTGTCCAAAAGGATAGAAGAAAAGGGGAAAATGCAGCAGCTTGAATTGACAAACAAAATGCAGAAGCAAGCACATGAACATAGATGGAATGTATGATACAAAACACAGCCGAAAATAGCACTTTGCGGTGGCTAAAATGACAAGGTAAAAGAAGCAGCAAACAATTTTCGAAAATAACTCTTTAGAGTGGTCTTCCTATGTGTTTGAGTGTCCATTCTACCTAGACTTGCGTCCTACGGTCAACTGGCTCTGGTATCAATCTGTGACACCCGGTTCTAAAAAAGTGAACCAATTGAAGTGTATGTGTGTCCAGGATGTTCATCACACATAAACAAGTACATCACAAACTGAATTCAGAACTTAACCATGTCACAAATGGTATTTAAGTGCTTATTTCAATAGTTCAATGTTTCAAACAAGAGTATCTACTTTATTTTGCAGCGGAAAGAAACTAAATAGCAGGACTCCGACTCCATAGGCTGTTGATGGTAACACGCATGCCTAGTACTCCACCTGATCTCCGAAGTACTCCCAAGTTTCTCCTGTAGCTGAATTGTTGTGGGAAATACAAGGGCGAGTACATGTCTGTGAGGCCCGGGAATCGCAGTGGGTGGTGCCGTGCGATGCGGCACCCAACAGCAAGCACGAAAAGAGGCGTAAGAACATAAAAAAACCATTTTGTTACTCAAGATAAGTTCTTTTACAACATAAGTACACACGCAGCGGAAATTAAAACTAGCTGGACAAGCTACTCACTCTCGACCCTAACTACGCCAAAGACAAGTCGTTCAGCCCGTGAACGCTTCCTACTAGCTTCACCAAAGAAAGGCAGCGGCTAGGTTTCCAATGAGTTGAATGAACCGTGAGGTTCGTCATCTCACCGAACAACCCTCTTCATAGTAGGCATCCTGCTACCTGCAAAAACAACTCAGAAGCAACCATTAGCACTAAGGCTCAGCAAGACTTAACCGTCAAACTAAACATGTAACTCTACATGCAGGGGTAGTAAGACAATAGGAACATGTATTTGCGAAAATGAAGCTTGACTAAACTTTATCCTTATATTCAGATTCTTATAGCCTTCATTTTAGTGGTCCTCATGCCTCACAACACCGGAACTCTACAATCAAACAAGAAACGCTTATCCCGATGTTGCTAGCCTAAGGTGGAAATGAAATTTACTTGGCTCTATATCTACTTCAGTCAAGGTTCCAATACAGTGATTATTCCACAAACCACAAGTTAAGAGACTTAGTTCCTCTTCTTACTACGTCACGGCGCGGTGGGCAAGTATGCTCAATCCTCTTCCGCGAGCGACGGTGATTCGAATCAATAACAACCCGGAATACACGATACATACACCCGCCTCGCAAGACTCTCTCAAGAGCTCTTTCTTACATTGTATGCAGCAACCTTTCACACGACACCCCGACATAGAAAATTTTTTTGTGCCGAGCAGGATGGTCCTCTACGCGGACACGGCGAAGTTGCCTGCTAAAGGATTTACACCTCCCGCCTTCTCAACGCCATTCCCACGCGAAGGATGAGTTTCTATATCACGGTCCATCGAGTTACATCGGTTTCATGGGTCCCATACCCCACTATATATCCGGTACAGCTCAATCTTGTCCAGCAGGGCCGCATACATACGGTCCTTAACCGACACAGACGGGGCTACAACCAACCTCCACATTTGCCTTAGCATCCCGGTCCAGGCATAATGTGGTCTCTGTAAAATCCCTAAAAAGTGGTAGCAAGAAAAATTCTGCTCATGTACACTTAGGAAAAATGAGGGGAATTAAAACTTTGAATTATAACGATGTAAGTTCAAAGTGAAGATTTATACTTCCCAAAAACTTCCAAACATGGAGATCTAAATTCATAACTTGGATCTTCATAGTCCAAAT
Source organism: Neostapfia colusana (assembly GCA_030760725.1). Lineage (NCBI taxonomy): Eukaryota > Viridiplantae > Streptophyta > Magnoliopsida > Poales > Poaceae > Neostapfia > Neostapfia colusana. Next base: position 89,874,788 of record JASWHV010000002.1, on the reverse strand, counting down.
ATTCACCCTTCCCAATTTCAGCTCATTTGGAGGAGTTTCAATATTTGTTTGGGATTAAAAGGAGAAGCCCTCTAATCTAAACTTCAAATTCAGTTTCAAATTCCAATTCCCTCAATTTGCAAATTTGGTTCCAGAAATGTGTTCTTCATATTTGAATTGGCAGCCATGCCAAAATCAGAAACTTTGGAGTTGGTTTGCTATGTTTTTGGAACAACACAAGATGGAGAATTCAAATTCAATTTCAAATTCAAATAACCAAACCCAATTCAAACCTCACACCCGAATTCAAACTATTTGAATTCAGTAAGTTTAAACCATGACTTGGGGTGAAAGTATAGCCTTAAATGTTGAGTTGCTGGGGGAGAAATATCAGTGGAAAATTGGATAGTAATTAGGAGTGGTGGGACCCCATTGTCAGCCACACACAAGTGCTGCCGCCTCAGCCGATGGCGGTCAAACAGCGGGAGCGCGTCAGCTCCCGGTTGAACCCACGCCCGAGGGAGAGTACCGCGCCACCTCCTGCTGCCTGGGTTTGCTCGGCTGGATCACGGCAAGGGGTGCACCGGAGCTGTTTCGCTATCCCTCAGCTATAACTCGCGCCTCAGTCACTTTCTTTCGCCCAGAACACCGCCACTGTTTCCTCCCGATCACGCCACAGCCACTGACCTCGGTTGCTCGAGCGCCCAACAGAGAAGAGCTGCGCCCACCAGTGCTCTAGCTATCCAGCCCCTCTCCTTTCCTGTCCCGAGCTCGATTGCACCGGAAATTGGCAAAGTAGCCACGGTTCTCGGGTGAACACTGAAAACCCGAGAGAGGTCACCGTGGACAGCTCACCCCGAGCAAGATCACGCCAAAACGAGTCAGCCCCTCGGTGCATCCTTGATCCCAGCTGCTCGAGCCCAAAGCTCAGTCCTGGACGTTGATCACAGCAGAAGAATATTAGGTTTTTCTCCCGGGCAGTACCAACTGACCCCGAGGTAGGAATTTGACAAATTCTTCGTTAATTCAAGTTCTCGTTGATTCAAACTGTGCACAAAGATTCCTAACTACTTTGCACACTTCCTCCCTCGATCTTAGACCAAGATATGGGGTGTAGAGGGAGAATTTCCATGACCTGATCATGGCGCACCGCCAGACCACATCGGGCGCACGGTGCCGATAGGGTTACAGCGATCCTCGATCAGTTTAGGCTCCCTGTCGAGCTTCTACATCTTCCACTGGTTCTCTAGAGCCCGAGAACCGATCATTTGGTGGAAGGATGAGGGTTCCCGACCTCGCCGGAGTTGAAAACCTTGCTGTCACCGGTGCGCGGTGGTTTCCGGCGAGCTACGGCCGCCGGCAACCCTCCCAGAGTGTTCAGCACGGTCAATAATGGAGGAGCGGCCAGTTTGGGCCCGGGAGATGGCCGGGAAAGCCCTTCCCGAAATCCTCACCGGAGCAGCGCCGCAGGCTCATCTGTTCGGCACGAGGAAGGAGAGAGAGCTGACGGGTGGGACCCACAGACAGAATTTAAACATTTCCAGATTTTCCTAATACAGTTCAAACTTTGGAGACCCATAAACTCCAAAAAGGGTGGGAAAAATTTTATTGGAATCCTTAGGAGGAGTATTTCACAGAGGAACAAATTTCATGCTATGAAAATGCCCAGGAATTTCAATAGAATTATTTTTATTAAATCTTTTAGGGATTTATTACAGGAGCAATTCTTTATGAAACATTCCCAAATTTGGGCAGCTAATCCTTTTCATAGTTACTGATCTCCAGTAAAAATTTGGGCTTCATTGGAGTTCATTTGCGAGGCTAAATTTCCTTCCAAAGTTAAGCCTTTACTTAAAAATTCAAATTTAAACAGAAACTTTTTCAGAACTCCTGTCCACCTTCAAAAATTCATATCTCTCGGTTGGTAGCTCCAAAAATGGTGAAACAAATTTTGTTAGAACCATGGAGGCTTACCCTAATCAGATCTTCCATAGAGAGTCTAGTCTCCACTGTAAAAATCCCAAAGGCAATTAAGGATCCTAAATAGCAGTAGCTATGAATAGAAGTTCAATTCTTATAAGTCCTTAATACTTATACATATATTTTGTTACATTTCATAATAGTGACCGAAGTTGAGGACGCACCGAAGCCCTTGGACATCCTCCCACCAGAACCTGACTTCCCATTTAACTCGCAACCAGGCAAGCCCCGGTTTGCACTTAAGTACCTTTTATAAAGCTTTTCATTTGTATCACTTATGTCTAGGTTCAAATGTATGCATTAGAGTTAGGGTGATTGAAACCCCACTTGCGTAGCCTTTTTAAATCCTATAAAGGGTTGGGTAGTTTACAGACTCGACGAGTATAAAATGCCATGCTAATGTTTAGGATTCCGGTAGAAGTCGAGTGGTTGGAAGCTACTCGCGAGATAGTACTTATCACACGGAATGAGAAGAGGTAAAAAATGGCTTGAGTTGTGGAAATGAGACCCAGCAGGGGGAATAGGATGCAGTGAGCAGAGGTCTCACGTGCGTAGCCCTGTTAGCGTCGGTTGAGGACCGTCCGTGTGCGGCCCTGCTGGACAAGTATCGAACAGTACCGGATGCATATTGGCATATGGGAACCAGGAAACCGATGTAATTGGTTAACCTGGGTCCCGAGGCTTACCCAACCGTAAATAGGAGTGGGTTGAGGGTAGCAAGGTGTAAATCTTCCGGTGGGCACAGTCACGCTCCACGTGGGGACCTCCTGCCCGTTACGGATGGATCGGTTCAGCATTTAGGTTGCCTTTGAAAGGTTGTCGCATACAACAGAGTAGGAAGGGGTGTGGAATCACACTTCTGAAAGTGGGTGTACGTGACATGATATCCGGGTGTGTATTGATTGCAATCACCGTCCCTCGTGGTTATTTGAGTACCCGCTTGTTCACTGCGCTGTGACGTAGTAAGAAGTGAAATAAGCCAACTGAATATGCTGTATTGAACTATTAGTGTCTTGAAACCTTGTATGTTGTAGTTATAGAGCTAATTAAGTTTATATTCCACTTTGGGCATCTCCACATCGGAGGAAAGCGTTTCTTGTTTGATTGTGGACTTCCGATGTGAGGGCTGCCTAAGGTTCAATAAACTGTTGCTATAAAACTGAAAGTAAGGATCAACATGTAGGTGTGTCTTTAATGCAAAGTCCTTTTTCCTATCTTACACATCCTTACATGTAGAGTTCCATGCCTAGGGTTGTCGGTTAAGCCTTGCTGAGCCATCGTGCTCATGGTTGCAATATTTTGAGCTGTATGCAGGTGAGAGTTATGAGGAAGGTTCCGAAGATGAGGCGATGCCCCCGTCGGGGTACACGGCTGAACTGGAGCCCTGCATGCCACCGTGATCTCCGGTTACTTGCTGCTAGTGTGTAGCGTCCCCGGGCTGGACGGCTGCACTTTTGCATAGTTAGGATGAGAGGCCATCTATGTATAATACTTCCACTGTTAATTAAGTTTTATAAAAGACTTCTGCTGTTTTATATCAATTAAAAGTTTGTATGTTGTTCTTAATTCTTTTCGTGTGTGCTGTTGGGTGCCGCATCGCATGGTACCACCCTATGCGATCCTGGAGTGGGTGAACCACGGGGTGGTCCCCACAGTCGTGGTATCAGGGCCGCATTGGGAATAGCACGCTCGAAAATAGCCTATTTTGAAAACTTAGAAGTAGTGGAGTGAGGATTTGTCATTATGCCCACATAAGGTCTATGATAGTAGTAGTCACTAAGGTGGAAAAGCTAACTTATGTGTTATACATTCTGTAATGACGCTCCGACATCAGGTAATAGGTAAGGTACGCCACCGCAGGCAGATCAATTGCGGTAACTCGCCATACGAGTAATAGTATGGAATGGTATACCGTGGCTTGGCACGGTAGTGAATATGAGTCTTTGAACCTCTCTATGGTTCTGAGAGCATATGAAAACGCTGATCTCCAGCGTGCTTTAGGCAAAAAGTGAGAATACCCCATCATGTGGTAAGCAACACGATAGTATGCAACTCTTGAACGTTCAATGTTCAAAGGGCCATACGCAGTGCTCGCCATCGGCGTGCCTCAACGGTCATGAGGCAGTAGGTGGTATCCGTTGGGTTGATAAAATTCCCAACCGTGATGACCCGTTCGCGCTCTACTCGGGTTCCCCATCGTGTGGTGTGGAAACACGACCATGTACCTTGAGACGTGGCTTGACTCAAGGACGATCCGTATGGCAATGATACGGACCGTATGTTTTTACTATGATATGGAACTGCCTGAAATGTCAAAAACTTTTGTGTGCACCATTATTGTGTGTCCTTCTGCAGGTACATTAACCACGTTAGTGCATGACGTTTAGAAACCGTTTGTGAGTGACGTTCTTAGTTCCACCATTTGACACGTATATGGCGGAGTACCGGTTTATAATTTTTCTTTGGTGAGGAAACGTAGTATCGAGACTGCACAAAAGAATATTTTTCAAAGAAAAGAGTTAAAATGAAGTTTAGGATTCAGATTTAGGGGTTAGTAAACTCCTATATTGAACTAAGAGTCAATTGGGAGTATAGATTCAATCTCAAAAACTTAGTAACAATCTCCCATGGTTTTGGCAGAAATTTTTGCTGTACTTGAACAGGGCATAACTTAAGATTGGTTGAACAAATGGATATGTGCGATACCATTCTGGAAAGGTTTTGAAGTCGTCTACAACTTTCCTGTAGAGCTACAGAACAAAATCTCCCTCCAAAGGGATGAAAATCTCAGAAGAGTAGGTACTGTCCAGAAACAGGGCAGACCAAAATGCTCTCTGGAGTTTTCTGTATTTCAACCACAACTTCCTGTAGAAAAATTTCCAAGGGTCAAGCAAGAAACCGTTGGAAAGTATGGGAAATGTGCTACAACTTTGTAGTTCCGTGTTTTCCTAGTTGGAGGGCAGAAATAGATGGAATTTTGTGAACAAAACAGCAACTTGCAAAGGAGGTGCTGTCAAAATTCCTGAGACAATTCTGTCAACTTGTAGGAATCATAACTGATAAACTAGGAAGGCCATAGAGGCAAATAAATACAATCTGGATTCCTTGTTGAGTCTAATACAACTTTGTTGTTGAACTCTAGTCCAGATTTCGCCTTTAAGGTGGCCAGAACAGTTGAATTATCCAGACTGGTCAGCTGGACCAGAAGCTGGACATTGAGCACCATGTTGAAGTGTTTCAACCAAAACACTTAGTTTCACAACTCGACGTCCAGTGGCTGTTGAAAAACAGCGAGTTGGAGTCGAAAAGTTTATGCATTCAACATATCATTTCGAGCGGGTACATGTTTGGGTCCAGTACAATAGCGAGGAATTACGCATGCTAACACACTTAACACCCCGTGGCGACCTACGATGATCGAAATGAACTTTTAACCCATAAAGTTCAATACTTTGGAATTCGATCGTATGACACGGTCCAGGGATGTATATGTTGTATAAAGTTTATACTTTATCCATATGTGTGATTGTTATGCGCATTATTTATTCCATTCTCGCAACTATTGTATAGACTGGGTGAGCTAAACCAACATGTGCTGATCGTTTGAATGATGTGAATGCAGAATGGTGCGTACACGGTCCACACAAGAGGAGGGAGGTCCAAGTCAAGTTCGTGGTGATGAGTCTCGTCCTCGGGAGCAAACCGAGTTGCTGCGGATGTTGGTGCAACAGAATGCGTCCCATCAGGGAGGACGCCAAGACAATGGGCAATGCCAGACCCAACAAAGTTCTTATTCAGAATTCCTGGCGACCCATCCACCGGTCTTTACGGAGGCCGAAGAGCCTTTGGAGGCAGACATTTTTATCCGCAATCTAGAAGCGAAGTTCGGGCTGCTACGCTGCACCGAACACCAGAAGGTGCTGTATGCAGCGCAACAGCTTCAAGGAGAAGCCGGTACCTGGTGGGCGAACTATACCGCCTCCTTACCGGCTGGCCATGCCGTCACATGGACGGAGTTCCAGGAGGCGTTTCGCGCCTATCATATACCACCCGGTGTTATGGAAAGGAAGCTCCAGGAGTTCCTGGCGCTACGACAAGGCGAGAGGAGTGCTCATGAGTACTCCAGGTTATTCAACCGACTGGCGCAGTATGCACCAGGATTTGTGGGGACGGAAGACGACAAGCGCAACGCGTTCTTCCGGGGCCTGAATTCGAAAATGAAGGTCCATCTCGCCCAAAGTAATCGCGGCACCTTCAACGACCTAGTTAATGCCGCGATTTTACAAGAGAATGCTCAGCGCGAGCACAGTTCTGATAAGAGGAAACGCAGCGCGCTGATGAGCAGCAGTGGTGGGACGCCACAAAAATACCGCGTGGTGTATCGCTCACCATCCGGTCAGAGATGGCAGCCACCGGCGCGACCGCCTCAGTTCCGCGGTCGACAATATAATGCGCCGGGCTTCCGACCGACGTATCCACCACAGCAACAGCAGCAGCAAAGGATGGTCCCGCGTGCGCCTCAGTTTCAACAGCGTGCACCAGGATTCCGTCCTCAAGTCGGAGGGACCCCGACACCTTACACGTGCTTCACGTGTGGCCGTGTCGCGCATATTTCAAGGGACTGCCCCGAGCCGCGACAGGGCAGGGGTGCAGCACCGCATCAGGGTGCTAATCATCCCCGCAATCAGCCCAACAAACCAGCACCAAAACCCGGCAACGTCCACCACATAGCCATCGAAGACGTGCCGGAAGGCGAACCCGTCCTCGCGGGTACGTTTTCTTACTTAGATCATCTCGTAGTCATACTTTTTGACTCCGTTGCCACCCATAATTTCATAAGTCTGTCTTATGTTATTAAATATCAACTGCCTATTATTCCCACCAATAATTCATACTTGATATGTTCTCCGGGTGGGAAAATAACAGATGATAGGATGGTCTATAGAGCACCATTACGATTGGGTGGGAATCTATATCCGACTTCTCTAATTATGTTAGAGAGTCAGAAACTTGATGTCATTTTAGGAATGTCATGGCTACATCACCATGGTGCTGTTCTTGACATCATTCCACGTGTGGTTCGTCTAAACTCTCGACTTTACGAACCACACGTTCTTATTCTTGACCGTTCGGTTCAAGAAACTCCAGCCACATATAACACGGAAGCCACAAAACTCGAGGATATTCGTGTGATCCGTGAATACCTGGATGTCTTTCCGGATGATCTTCCGGGTATGCCACCTGAAAGAGATGTCGAGTTCAAGATTGAACTTGTACCTGGGACGACGCTGATATCACGGAGACCGTACAAGATGGCTCCGAATGAGCTGGCTGAACTGAAGGAGCAGCTCAACGATTTAATGGAGAAGGGTTTCATTCGAACAAGTTCCTCGCCATGGGGATGCTCGGCGCTGTTTGTGAAAAAGAAGGATGAAATCTTGAGGTTGTGTGTGGACTACCGACCTCTCAATGCCGTCACCGTCAAGAATAAATGTCCACTGCCCCGCATTGATATATTATTCGATCAACTTGTGGGTGCAAGTGTATTTTCAAAGATGGATCTTCGCTCCGGATATCATCAAATCAAGATCCGGGCGGAAGATATTCCAAAGACGGCCTTCTCGGCGAGATATGGGTTGTATGAATACCTCGTCATGTCCTTTGGTCTCACCAACGCCCCGGCACACTTCATGTATCTCATGAACTCAGTGTTCATGCCGGAGTTGGACAAGTTTGTGGTGGTGTTCATAGACGACATCTTGGTTTACTCCAAGTCTGAAGAAGAACACGCCAAACACTTGCATATCATGCTTCAACGATTGCGAGACCATAAACTTTATGCCAAGTTCAGCAAGTGCGAGTTTTGGATCAGCCAAGTGCCATTTCTTGGTCATATTATTTCTGCAGAAGGCATTCCAGTTGATCCAAGCAAAATCGAACAAGTGCTGAAAAGGAAATCCCCACATCAGTCCACGAAGTCAGGAGTTTCCTCAGGTTAGCAGGATATTACCGGAGATTCATACCGAATTTCTCCAAGCTTGCTAAGCCGATGACTGAACTGTTGAAGAAGGGGTCAAAGATGTTTGGAGCTCAGCTTGTGAAGAAGGTTTCCAAGCATTAGTGAAGCATCTTACAAAAGCCCCGGTGTTAGCTCAACCGGATACAACCAAGCCCTTCGACGTATATTGTGATGCGTCCAGTATCGGGCTTGGCTGTGTATTGATGCAAGGAGGAAGAGTGGTCGCCTATGGCTCACGTCAACTTCGTAACCACGAGCAGCACTACCCGTGTAACACCCTCATTTTTGGTTTCTGCATATATTCATGTTCTATGAAGAGAAAACATTTTAAAGGAAGTAAGAACAGAGAAAAATATCAAAAAGGTAGCCAATAAGAGCCGAATCCAGTTCACCGAGAGCGCCGAAGACAACTTGCCACGGCCTGCTGGCCACGTGGCGTATTCGGAGCTCATCCCTGTGAAGTGGGGAGAGGTCCGCCGCTAAACTGGCTACGTGGCAGGCTCGGGGATCATCTCCGCAAAGGGGGAGAGGTCCGACCCTGTGGGACACGTGTTGCCCCCGGAACTAGCCTTTGCGGAAGATGCAAAGGCATTTTCCACAGGACACATGTCACCTTCGGAGCTAGTCACCACGGAAATCAGAGGACCAGTCGTGCAGGATACGAGTCGATATCGGAGCTCACCTCCAAGAGGTCCGGTTCTATCGGACACGTGTCGCCACCGGAGCTTATCTCCGGGAGGTCCATCACTGTTGGACACGTGGTAACCTCGGAGCTCGTCTCTGAGAGGAAAGGAAGTCTGGCGCTGGAGCTACCTCCGAAGAGAGGAAAGGTCCGGCACTGACACGTGGTGTGTGTGGAGCCACCTCCGAATAGAGAGGAGGTCCCGACCGCCAGGATATGTGGCGCACGTGGAGCTCACCTCCGAAGGAGAAGGGAGGTCTCGCTCGCTTGACACGCGGCACCACCGGAACTCGTCTCTGCGGAAAAGGAGTTTCAGGCCCCGATGGACACGTGGAGCTTCCGGATCTCATCACCGAGGAGGTAACGAGTTCTGGAACGGTTTTTGGATTCTGTACGCGTAGAAATATCGGTACAGAGGAGAAACCGACCTGAATTGCACAATGATACCGCACCAAATCAACTCAAGATAAGTTGTTAGGATTCAACGACGATCTGAATAGGACTCTTATTCGAAATACAATCAGATTAGGACTCTTCTTCTCCCGATTATAAATAGAACACAGAACCCTTGGCCAAAAACAACAAACTTCTTCTCCAAGTCCTAAGCCGACGACTTAGAGCCCTAGCCTCAACTCGCCGAGAAAGCCATCGCTGGAGATCAGCGAGGAAGATCGCCGGAAGAGAGCCCCAACGGTCTGTCTGATCAGACAAGGACCCCGAGACCAAGAAGAACGTGAGGTAGGTCTCCAATACCACCTTACGATATAGTTGTGTTTTCTTTGCATCTGTTCTACGATTCCTTTCGAACAGAAGCTTTCTCGTGGACAGATCACTTGTTGATCAGGTTGATATAAAGACAAGGTCATCACGACGTCCACATCTGATCTGAACACCCCTGTTCATCATAAAACCATGCAAGAATACGTACAAACCGACCCAATAAAATTAAACTGCATTATAGGATAGCATGCATACACATCATCGCATCTAGTTTAAAGTTCGTACGTGGTATTAATTGTTATGAATCTTGTATGTGCGTGATTGCGTATAGAAGGACAAGCTCAGGGAGCTGTCTACGACGAGCTGCAACAACAAGGTTTCGAGATCCAAGAGCAACCGGAACCGCAAGAACAAGGCAAGTGCTCCTTGACCATATTGATCCTATGTTTTGGGTAAAACTGTTTTGATTTGCAAAAAGGGTGCGTGTGTGCTGAGTCAAACATGATGGGAAACCCTTTTTATAGGAGTTTACTATCTTTGGTTAAACCACCCCTGTCTCCAGGGAAGTTTATGAGTCGGGAATGGTTTTTACTTTTATGCTTCGCTGACTCCATGGGATTGGGAAGCGAGATAGATGTGTCTAGCTAACTGCACTCGTAATGACAATAAGAAACCAATGTTGTTAATGGACATGGATCGGAGGGATATCTAGGCAAGACAGGGTTTGTGAATGAGGTAGCATGAGATGGTGGTTTACTTGCCGAAGATCTAAGGACCGGTTCATGCATGCACATTCCAGGATAACAGTGCCACCACAAGGCCAAGTATGGGTGTGGCTTAGCTGAGTAATTAGGTAAGTTGCTAGAGTGTTATGGACTGTGGAAGGCGCGGGGAATGGGAGTCGAGTGAGGACAGCCCTGGGAACTGCATGGCACAAGAGGGGGCCCGTGGGTGGGAGAATTAGAGATTCTAGCCTGCCGGTGAAACCTTAGTCCATACATCTAGTAGCCCCTTTGTAAAGGCTATTTTGTGATCTCTTGGCCATACACTGACGGTTTTGTACTGGTATAATGGAGGTTCTGCAGTCGCCGACGGGTGACAAAATCACAAACTTGTGAGTAAAGAGGTGCAAACTCTGCAGAGTTCTTAAAACTATCATGATAGCCGAGCTTACGGTCACGAGCGCCTGGCCAACTGCCATGATTAGTTGGGATGGTTATTGGGATGGTTACTGGTTATGGTTTTTGGATGGTTTCGTTTTGGACTGTTGAGTCCGGGTGATAAGATGGGTTGCATAACTGTTGAGTTATGGCAACAAGATTGGTCTCGGTGGGAGACGAAGTTGTTTATGAGATGAAATGGTAGCGAATACGAGATGGTATTCGTGAGATGGTAGCGAATACGAGGAGGTATTCGTGAGAATGAGGTTGATTGATGGCTGGTTGTGACATGGAAAGGTAATGAACATAATGGAGGTATGATTGGTATTTTAATATAAGTTGGGATTACATTCACTTAAGATGAGTTACTGTTTTATCATGGTTTTGATAAATAACTTTGCTTTCTGCAATGAGCCTTTTTTATACCTACCTTGCTATGAGCTACATATCATATTTTCCCGCACTTGCTGAGTACATCATTGTACTCAAACTTGCATTATTATTTCATCATCAGCAGCAGGAGAAGACTTCTATGAAGACCAAGTGGAGCATTAGGCGTGTGATCTGTTCTCAACCTTGCCTGTGGGAATGGAGTAGAGATGGAGCCATTGCTGCCTAGAATTGCTTCCGCATTAGTTAAATCGCTTCCGTATTAGTTAGAATACTTCCGCTGCATAGAAATAAGACTTCCGCTGTGAGCATGAGTCCAAGACTCATGAGACATTGTAATAAACTCTGTTGTTCGTGGTAATATATATTCTGAATTCAGTTTGTGGAAGATATGTGTATGTGTGATGAACATCCTGGGCGCACATATGCATCAGTTCTCGGTTCCGTGGTTTTCCACAGAATTGAGAGCGTCACAGATTGGTATCAGAGCCACGGCTGACAATGGGTTACACGCCTAAATAGGAAACACAGATTGGTATCAAAAGCCACAGATAGGGGTAGATTACACACCTAGATACAATCACAGATTAGTATCAGACACAGATTGGTAGCTAAGCCACGCTGACCAAAGGAAGCACCCTAGAATGCTTAGATTGGCCTTGAAACTACCTTGACATAGGAAACCATCCTTGAATAGGAGTTGTGTGAGCCCTTGCAATGATTGTTTGTGATTGTGTGCTTAGTGTGAGTTGTGGGACGTCTCAAAAACGTTGTCCATATCCATACGAAAGTAGAAAGAGGTGTGAGATGTTTCGGCACTTGTTCACATCCTCATATGGGCTAATATATATAGTCCAACTCACCTTGATGCATATAGTTGAGGGAATCTACCTAACCTTCTAAAATTCTATTCTATTTTGTTCTCTCCCACGGATGGTGAGAGGAAATGCCGGCCGAAGGAACGTCCGTGACAACCAAGAGGATGGTCATGAGGAAGTTCCTGTTAACCCCGGAGCTGGCGAGAACCACCTAGAACGGTTGATGGCCATGCAGAACCAACTTATGCAAACTATGATCTAAACTTTGGGTCAATTGCAGGCCAACAACAACAACCCCGTTCCGGCACCACCGCCACCACCACCACCAGCTCATAACAGGTTGGGAGAGTTCATGAGGACTCGACCACCCACCTTTGCTCAAGCCAACGACACCATGGAAGCCGACGACTGGTTGAAATCCATGGAGAAGAAGCTTGCCATAGTACAGTGCAATGACCGATAGAAGGTTCTCTTTGCGTCGCACCAACTTACGGGAGCCGCCGCTGGCTGGTGGGATGCCCTGAGCAACGCTTATGTCGACCCAGAGACGATCACTTGGACTGAGTTATAGGAAAGTTTCCGCTCTCATTACATCCCTGCTGGTGTAATAATGCTGAAGAGACAGGAGTTCGAAGGTCTCCGCCAAGGACAGAGAAGTGTGAATGAGTACCTCAACAAGTTCACACAACTATCCCGGTATGCCCCTGAAGATGTCAACTCAGACCAGAGGAAGCAATACCTGTTCATGAGAGGATTGAACAATGAGATCCAGGTTCAGCTCCTCAACAATGACTACGCAAGCTTTCAGAAGCTGGTTGACAAGGCTATAGTGGTTGAAAGCAAGATCCGAGAGATCGAGCGAGAGTGCAAGAGGAAGATGCCATATCAGCCTCAAGGGAGCAACGTACGACCTTGGTACATGCCCCCAGCTGCACCGCAGTATGGATCGACCACTCCTGCATACTGCCCTAGTCAGCCACCACAGCAACGACCTGTTGCACCAGCACCTCGTGTGCCCCCGCCTCCTGTGCCCCGACCTAACATGGGCGCTCCTGTTCAAAACCCCCACCCAAACGTACCTGCTGCCGTGGGCAACAGGGCATGCTTTGCATGCGGGGAAATAGGACACTTCGTGAACCAGTGCCCGAGGAGAGGCCCTAGATGGCAAGGCAATGTGCCCAAACAGAACCCGCGACCGAACGGAGAGGACAATCAAGGAAACCGGGGAGAGCAGAACTATGCTCGCGATAACGTGAACCATGTCTCTGCTGAGGAAGCACAACAGGCTGAGGACGTCGTAATTGGTATGTTCCTTGCCAACTACAACCCAGCCACCATCTTATTTGATTCTGGAGCATCACATTCCTTTATATCATCCAAGTATGTTGCCAAGCATAATCTACTCATATCACACCTAAAATGTGCTATGTTAGTTAATTCTCCCGGTGGAGAGATGAGGACTAATGTAGTATGTCCGAAAGTAAGCCTTAAAATAAGGGGGTAGACTTCCTTGCCGACCTTATTGTCTTGGACTCCCAAGGGATTGACATAATACTCGGGATGGATTGGTTAAGCAAGCACAACGGGGTAATCCAATGTGCTGAGAGAAGCGTGCAGTTGACAAATGAGTACGACATCCGTGTCGAGTTTGAGTCAGTCCAACAAACAACCGAAAAGTCAATCTTGAACCACGTTGAAGGAGCAACATTGGACAGCATTCCAGTGGTTCAAGAATTCTCAGACGTCTTTCCAGAGGAACTTCCAGGTATGCCCCTTGATCGGGACATTGAGTTTGCCATTAATTTGGTACCTGGAACTGCAACCATAGCCAAGAGACCCTATAGGATTCCTATCAATGAACTAGTGGAACTCAAGAAGCAAATTCAAGAGCAGCTGGAAAAGGGTTTTATACGTCCATGCTCGTCGCCATGGGGAGCCCATGTGCTCTTCATAGACAAGAAGGATGGAACCCAAAGGATGTGCGTGGACTATAGGTCTCTCAACGAGGTAACAATCAAGAACAAATACCCTATGCCCCGTATAGAGGACCTATTCGACCAAATGAAAGGAGCCCGAGTGTTATCCAAGATTGATCTTCGGTCGGGATATTTCCAGCTGAAGATTAAGCCCTCTGACATACCCAAGAGTGCCTTTCGAACACGGTATGGTTCGTATGAATATAACGTCCTGTATTTTGGGTTAACAAATGCACCCGCATACTTCATGTACCTCATGAACAAGGTTTTCATGGAGTACTTGGATAAGTTCGTCATGGTTTTCATCAGCGACATTATGGTGTATTCAAAAAGTGAGGAGGAGCATGATGAACATTTGAAATTGACATTTCAGAAAATGCGTGAGCATCAATTGTATGCCAAGCTTAACAAGTGTCAATTTTGGCTAAAGGAAATATCGTTCCTAGGCCACATTATCTCCGAAGAAGGGGTATCGGTTGATACCGGAAAAGTGAGAGATGTTCTGAATTGGGACCAGCCGCAAAATGTGAGGGATATTCGGAGTTTTCTTGGGATGGCGGGATACTATCGAAGATTCATCAAAAACTTCTCTAAGATAGCAAAGCCTATGATGGAGTTGCTAACGAAGGGAGAAGCCTTTCGATGGACACCGGCATGCCAAGAAAGTTTTGAGGATCTCAAGAAAAGGCTAACCACAACACCGGTTTTGGTATTGCCGGACGTAAGCAAGAGCTTTGACATATATTGTGACGCATCCAGACAGGGGCTCGGATGTGTGCTCATGCAAGAAGGACAAGTGGTAGCCTATGCCTCACGACAATTAAAGAAGCACGAGCTTAATTACCCTACACATGACTTGGAGCTAGCAGCAGTAGTGCACGCATTGAAGATTTGGAGACATTATATCCTTGGTCATCGATGTGAGATCTATACGGATCATAAAAACCTCAAGTACATATTTACCCAAACGGACTTGAATTTGAGGCAACGTCGATGGTTGGAACTCATCAAGGATTACGATGTTGGAATCAACTATCGGTTCGGGAGCTACCACTCGAACTACAAAAGGAGTTTGAACGGTTACACCTCGGATTCTTGAACAACATGGAAATGATGGTGATCCACTCTTCGTTGGAGCAAGAGATAAGAGATGGCCAAGCAATGGATGAGGAGATCAAGGAGATCAAGGAAAGAATCCGACTAGGAATAGAGAAAGATTTCAAAGAAGATGAGAAGGGTATGCTTTGGCTAGGAAAAAGGATTTGTGTGCCTAACGTGAAGCACCTCCGTGACATGATATTGAAGGAGGCACATGATGCACCCTATTCCATACATCCCGGAAGTACCAAAATGTACAAGGACTTGAAGACTTGTTATTGGTGGGATGGTATGAAAAGGGATATAGCCGAATATGTTGCCTCATGCGACACATGCCAACAAGTGAAGGTCGAACATCAAAGGCCCGCTGGATTGTTGCAACCTTTGAAGGTACCCGAGTGGAAGTGGGAGGACATCAGTTTGGATTTCATCATCGGATTGCCACGTACTCAGTCGTGTTACGACTCTATCTAGGTAATCGTGGACCGATTGACGAAAACCACCCATTTTCTCCCTATAAGGGCCAATTCCAACGTTGCACAATTAGCCGAGTTGTACATGGAGCAGATCGTGTGCTGTCATGGAGTCCCGAGGAGGATAGTCTCAGATCGAGGTTCTCAGTTTACCTCTAGATTCTGGAGGAAGCTGCAGAAAGCCATGGGTACACGACTGGATTTTAGCTCCGCCTATCACCCACAAACTGATGGGCAAACCGAAAGGACAAACCAAATTTCGGAGGACATGTTGAGAGCTTGCGCCTTGAAACGTGGGCGTAGTTGGGATAGGAGTTTACCGTACGCCGAATTCTCCTATAACAACAGCTATCAAGCTAGCTTGAAGATGTCACCTTTCGAAGCATTATATGGTAGACGGTGTAGAACGCCGCTGTTCTGGAACGAGACCGGAGAAAACCAGGTGTTTGGACCTGAAGCTACAAGAGGCTGAGAAGCAAGTCCAAACGATACGGGAGAACTTAAAGGCTGCTCAGTCACGACCGAAAGGCTATGCGGACAATAGGCGAAGGAAGTTGACTTTCGAAGTGGGAGACTTCGTATACCTTAAGGTATCGCCTATCCATGGCCAATGACGTTTCAACGTCAAAGGCAAGCTAGCACCTCGCTATATCGGCCTGTTTAAAATTTTGGACAAGCGAGGAGAAGTAGCCTATCAAATAGAGCTCCCAACATATCTCTCCGACATACATGACGTGTTTCATGTATCCCAGCTCAAGAAGTGCTTGAGAGTACCAGAGGAACAAATACCAATGGAAGAGCTTGAAATTCAAGAAGATCTGACCTATACGGAGCACCCTGTCCGAATTTTGGACGTAAAGGAAAGGGTCACCAGGAACAAAGTGATCCGATGGTGCAAGGTACAATGGAGCCATCACACCGAAGCTGAAGCCACATGGGAGCGTGAAGAAGACATCAAGGCAGAATTTCCTCATCTATTCCCTACTAACAAATCTGATTCAATTTAAGGGGGGTAGATTTGTAACACCCTCATTTTTGGTTTCTGCATATATTCATGTTCCATGAAGAGAAAACATTTTAAAGGAAGTAGGAACAGAGAAAAATATCAAAAAGGTAGCCAATAAGAGCCGAATCCAGTTCACCGAGAGCACCGAAGACAACTTACCACGGAACACTGGCTACGTGGCAGGCTCAGGGCTCATCTCCACAAAGGGGGAGAGTTCTGACCCTGTGGGACACGTGTTGCCCCCGGAACTAGCCTCTGCGGAAGAAGCAAAGGCATTTTCTATAGGACACATGTCACCTTCGGAGCTAGTCACCACGGAAATCAGAGGACCAGTTGTGACACCCTCATCTCTGGTGTCAGCATATGTTCATGCTTTATAAAGAGAAAACATTTTAAGAAAAGTAGGAACAGAGAAAAATATCAAAAGGATAGCCAATAGAAGCCGAATCCAGCTCTCAGAGAGCGCCGAAGACAACTTCCGCGGCCCCCTGGCCACGTGGCGTGTTGGGAGCTCATCCCTGCGAAGTGGGGAGAGGTCCGCCGCTAAAGTAGGCTACGTGGCAGGCTCAGGGCTCATCTCCAAAAAAGGGGAGAGGTCCGACCCTGTGGGACACGTGTTGCCCCCGGAGCTAGTCAGAGGACTTGTCGCGCGGGATACGTGTCGATCTTGGAGCTCACCTCCGAGAGGTCCGGTCCTATTGAACACGTATCGCTACCGGAGCTTATCTTCGGGAAATCCATCACTGTTGGACATGTGTCAACCTTGGAGCTTGTCTCTGAGGAAAGAAGAGAGGAAAGGTCCGGCACTAATACGTGGTGTGCGCGGAGCCACCTCCGAGTAAGAGAGGAGGTCCCGACCGCCTGGATACGTGGTGCACGCGGAGCTCACCTCCGAAGAAGAGGGAAGTCTTGCTCGTTTGACACGTAGCACAACCGGAGCCCGTCTCTGCGGAAAGGAAGAGACCAGGCCGGTGGACACGTGGAACTTCCGGAGCTCATCACCGCGAAGGTGACGGGTTCTGAAGCGATTTTGGAATCTGTACACGTAAGAAATACAGGAACAGAAACCGACCTGAATTCCATGATGATACCGCACCAAATCAAAGATAAGTTGTAAGATTCAAACAGGACCCATATTCGGGATACAATCAGATTAGGACTCTTCTTTTCCTGATTATAAATAGAACCCAGAACCTCTGTCCGAAACCACAAACTTCTTTTCCAACTCCTGAGCCGACGACTTAGAGCCCTAGCCCAACTCGCCGAGAAAGCCATCGCCGGAGCGCGGCAAGGAAGATCGCCGGAGGAAAAACCCAGCGGTCTGAGGAGGACCTCGAAAACCGAAAGGAACGTAAGGTAGGCCCCCAATACCACCTTACGACATCATTGTGTTTTCTTTGCATCTGTTCTTTGATTCCTTTCGAACAAAAGCCTTCTCGTGGACAGATCACTTGATGATCAGGTTGATCTAAAGACAAGATCATTACCACGTCCACCTTTGATCCGAACACCTCTGTCAATGCAAGCCACGCAAGAACACACCAATCTAATAAAAATCATAGGATAGCATGCATATGCATCATCGCATCTAGTTTAAGGTTTGTGCATGATATTGATTGCTGTGAATCTTGTATGCACGTGATCCTACCTAGCAGGACAAGCTCCGGGAGCTGTCTACGACGAACTGCAGCAACAAGGTTTTGAGATCCAAGAACAACCGGAACCGCAAGAACAAGGAAAGTGCTCTTTGACCATATTGATCCTATGTTTGGGTGAAACTGTTTTGTTTTGCGAAAAGGTGTGTGTACTGAGTCGAGCATGATGGGAAACCCTTTTTATAGGAATTTACTAGTGTTGGTAAAACTACCCTTGTCGCCTAGGAAGTTTAAGAGTCGGGTATGGTTTTTGCTTTATGCTTTGCTGAGTCCATGGGATTGGGAAGCGAGATAGATGTGTCTAGCTAACTGCACTCGTAATGATAATGAGAAACTGATGATGTTAATAAACATGGATCGGAGGGAGATCTTGTGGGGACCACCCCGTGGTTCACCCACCCCAGGATCGCATAGGGTGGTGCCGTGCGATGCGACACCCAACAGCACACACGAAAAGAATAAAGGATAACATACAAACTTTTATTTGATATAAAACAGCGGAAGTTATATACATAGTTGCTCTCAAACCCTAACTAAGCAAAAGTGCAGCCGTCCAGCCCGGGGACGCTACACACTAGCAGCATGGAACCGGAGATCACGGCGGCGTGCATGGCTCCAGCTCGGCCGTGTACCCTGACGGGGGCATCGCCTCGTCCTCGGAACCTTCCTCATAATTCTCACCTGCACACAGCTCAAATATTGCAACCGTGAGCACGAAGGCTCAGCAAGTCTTAACCGTCAACCCTAGGCATGGAACTCTACGTGCAAGGATATGTAAGATGGGAAAAGGAATTTGCAATAAAGACGCGCCTATAAGTTGATCCTTACTTTCAGTTTTATAGCAGCAGGTTCATGTGCCTTAGGCAGCCCTCACATCGGAAGTCCACAATCAAACAAGAAACGCTTTCCTCTGATGTGAAGATGCCCAAAGTGGAATATAAACTTAATTAGCTCTATATCTACAGCAATCAAGGTATTCAAGACATTAAGATCAATACAGCATTTTCAGTTGGCTTATTTCACTTCTTACTACGTCACAGCGCAGTGAACAAGCGGGTACTCAAATAACCGCGAGGGACGGTTATTGCAATCAAGACACACCCGGATAACACGTTGCATACACCCACTTTCAGAAGCGTGATTCCACACCCCTTCCTACTCTGTTGTATGCAACAACCTTTCAAAGGCAACCCAAATGCCGAACCGGTCCATCCGTAATGGGCAGGAGGTCCCCGCGTGGAGCGTGACTGTGCCCACCGGCAGATTTACACCTTGCTACCCTCAACCTACTCCTATTTACGGTTGGGTAAGCCTCGGCACCCAGGTTAACCAATTATATCGGTTTCCTGGTTCCCATATGCCAGTATGCATCCGGTACTGCTCGATACTTGTCCAGCAAGGCCGCACAAGGACGGTCCTCAACCGACACCAACAGGGCTACGCACGTGAGACCTCTGCTCACTGCTTCCTATCCCCCCTGTTGGGTCTCATTTTCATAACTCAAGCCATTATCTACCTCTTTTCTTCCCGTGTGATAAGTACTATCTCGCGAGTAGCTTCCAACCACTCGACTTCTACCGAGATCCTATACATTAGCATGGCATTCTCTACTCATCGGTTTGTAAACTACCCAACCCTTTATAGGATTTAAAGAGGCTATGCAAGTGGGGTTTCAATCACCCTAACTCTAATGCAAACATTCACCCTAGACATAAATGATACAAATAAAAAGCTTTATAAAAGGTACTTAAGTGCAAACCGGGGCTTGCCTGGTTGCGAGTTAAAGGGAAAGTCAGCTTCTGGTGGGAGGACGTCCAACGGCTCCGGCGTATCCTCAACTTCGGTCACTATTATGAAATGTAATAAAATACATGTATAAGTATTAAGGATTTATAAGAGTTGGACTTCTACTCATAGCTACTGCTATTTAAAATCCTTAATTGGCTTTGGGAATTTTACAGTGGATACTAGACTCTCTAAGGATGATTTGAGCCAAATTTGGAGACATGTCATTGCACAATGTAGTCTTTAAAATTCCTACAAGTACAATGCTTCTCTGAATTTTGAGCCCAGTTCAGGAGCTTTGACATAGCTAGTAGTGGAAGATCTGATTAGGGTAAGTCTCCGTGGCTCTAAGAAAATTTGTTTCACCATTTGTGGAGCTACCATCAGAGAGATATAAATTTTTGAAGTTGGACAGGAGTTCTGAAAAGTTTCTGTTTAAATTTGAATTTCCAAATAAAGGCTGAGCTTTGGAAGGTAATTTGACCTAGCAAATGAACTCCAATGAATCTCAAATTTTTACTGGAGATCAGTAATGTCATGAGGAACTTCCTTGCCAAATTTGAAAAAATTCCATAACAGAGATATTCTGGACTAAATTCCCAAAATTTAACTTTGATGAATCTTGGAGAAATATCCAGAGATCTTCAGATCAATTTCTTTGCATTTATGCAAAGTAATGACTGAGAGAAATCTAACAAAATTTGTTTCACAAATTTTGGAAATCCCTACAGAAAGTTATGGAGGTATGAAGGTTGAACCATTTTCTGGAAATCAATTCTATGATTTTTAGCTAATTTATTTAATCCTGAGATAACCTACTGATTAAGCCCTCCAAATAAGCACCAAAAATTCTAAAATTTTTACTGGAGGTCAGGCACTATGAAAAAGACTAGCTGCCCAAATTTGGGAATATTTCATAAAGAATTGCTCCTGTAATAAATCCCTAAAGGATTTACTAAAAACAATTCTACAGAAATTCCTGGGCATTTTCATAGCATGAAATTTGTTCCTATGTAAAGTACTCCTCCTAAGGATTCAGACAAAATTTGTCTCACCCTTTTTGGAGCTGTCTACACAAAGTTATGGATTTTGAAACTTGACTAGCTCTCTGTTTAAAATCTACACAGAGACTTAACAGGGGGCCCACTGGTCAGGTCCTTCTTCAACCTCCTGCCAGAGGCGCGCGTGCACACTAGTTCAAATCGTGGCATGGCTCGTTCTCCCTAGTTTCTCCACCAAATTAGCTCCGGTTTCGCCCTACATGCTCCTGTGAACATGGCGCAGCTGCCGGGCAAGGTTTCCACGCATGAAAACGGCCGAAAACAGGCCGACACCGGTGAGGCGGCTCGGGAGCTCGGCATCAACGCGTTCTGACCCGACCGAAGCTTCTCCCGGCGAGCTACCTTGCCCTAAAGCATCACCAATGATCGGGGAACATGGAACGCAGGCTAAAACTTGCAGCAAATGGCCGGAACATAGGGTTCACCGGAGGACCGACCCGTTTTTGCCGCCGCCGGCGATTTCTCGTCGCCCGGGGCCTGTGGTGGACGGTTTGATGTGTGCCTTGGCGTGGGAGGGCGCTAGGGTCACTAGTTTCTGTGGCTTGAATTGTAGAACCGATGATCAACCACGTTGGACGAATTTCCACTTTTGGTGTGGGTCGGTTCTTCACGTGTACCGGCGCCAAAACCTAAATTCCGGCGAGACAGTGATGGGGAAGGGCAAGGGGACTGTGGTAGCATGATCTACACACCTTGGCGCACCTTAGGGAGGTGCTGGACGTGCAGGAGAGGCGTTGGAGCAGCCAGAACGTGAGGAGCAGTGAGGGGCGACGTGCTCTGTGTTCTCCCGGTGAAGAACGGCTCGGGCACTGCGAGGGGAGCTCGGGGATGAGCTGAGGAGCGGTGGAACACGTTGAGGAGGCGCCGGCGCAGCTCCTGGGACGATCAACAGGTGCTGGGGGTGGCTGGAGGGTGCTGAAGCACGAGCACAGAGGGAGCTCGTGTGTTTCCTTCGCTGGACGCTCGAGAGCAGGGGCTGAGGAGGCTCCGGTTGAAGGCAGAGAAGAGAAAGGAGACTGCGCTGCTGTTTTATCACCCACGTACGAGTTGCCTTCGGGAGCAAGCCTCTGCAAGCTGCTCGGTGGAAGCAGCGCAGCTTGGTGGCGCACGGTGAACAGCCCAGGTGAAACACAGAGGAGAAAAAAGGAAACTGTGTGGCTGACATGTGGGTCCCACCACCTCAAATTGTTATCCAGTTACCACTGATATTTTTACCCCAGCAACTCAACATTAAAGACTTTACTTCATCCCAAAGTTAAG
Source organism: Neostapfia colusana (assembly GCA_030760725.1). Taxonomy (NCBI): domain Eukaryota; kingdom Viridiplantae; phylum Streptophyta; class Magnoliopsida; order Poales; family Poaceae; genus Neostapfia; species Neostapfia colusana. Next base: position 89,852,726 of record JASWHV010000002.1, on the reverse strand, counting down.
TTTGAATTTGTAGAATTCAAATGGTTTGAATTCTGGTGTAGAATTTGAATGTGGTTTGATCATTTGAATTTGAAAATGAGTTTGAATTCTCCACTTTGTATTGCCTCAAAAATATAGCAAACCACTTCCAAAATTTCCAATTTTTGGCATGGCTGCTCATTCAAAGGTGGAGAACACATTTGTGAAACCCAATTTTCAAATTGAGGGAATTGGAATTTGAAACTGAATTCGAAATTCAGATTAGAGGGCTCTTCCTTTTAATCCCAAACAAATATTGAAACTCCTCCAAATGAGCTGAAATTTGGAAGGGTGAATATTTGGACTATGAAGATCCAAGCTGTGCATTTAGATCCCCATGTTTGGAAGTTTTGGGAAGTCTAAACCCTCACTTTGAACTTACCCCATTATAATTCAAAGTTTTAATTCTCCTCATTTTTCATAAGTGCACATGAGCAGAATTTTCTTGCTACCACTTTTGGGGATTTTACATCCCTCCCCCCTTAAAAAGAATCTCGTCCCGAGATTCCAAAGAAAAAGCAAAGTGGGGAAAAACTTTATCGGGTATAGGATGATAGCAAGTCCGGATAATACGTTCGTAGATAATCCTCGCTTTCCCATGTCGCCTCATCAGCGGTATGGTTACTCCACAAGACCTTGTAGAACCATAAGGTCCGGTTTCTTGTGGTATGAGTCTTTTCATCGATAATCCGGATTGGATACTCCTTGTACGTGAGGTCCGGTTGAAGAACTTCTATGTCTTCAGTGCGGATTTCAGCCGAGGGTTTGAGGCACTTCCTCAGCTGAGAGATGTGGAAGACGTTGTGAATGCCTGCGAGCGATGCTGGTAACTCCAGGCGATAGGCCACGGGTCCGCATCTTTCAATGACGGTGAACGGACCAATGAACCGCGGCGCAAGTTTACCCTTCACTCCAAAACGGTGAACTCCCTTCATCGGAGACACACGGACATAAACATGGTCCCCGATGTCGAAGTGGAGAGGGCGGCGTCTTTTATCCGCATAGCTCTTCTGACGAGATTGAGCAGCCTTAAGATTGGCTTGTATTACTCGAACTCGTTCTTCAGCTTCATTCACAAGTTCAATGCCGTAGATAACCCGCTCGCCGGACTCGCACCAGTTGAGAGGTGTGCGACATTTCCGGCCGTAGAGAGCTTCATACGGCGCCATCTTAATGCTAGCTTGATAGCCATTGTTGTAAGAAAACTCCGCCAACGGCAAATGATCGTCCCAATTTTTGCCGTGGTGGATGGCACAAGTGCGTAGCATGTCTTCAAGCACTTGATTCACCCGTTCACTTTGACCATCTGTCTGCGGGTGATACGCGGAGCTTCGGATCAGTTTGGTCCCCAACGATGCGTGCAGCTGTTCCCAAAACCGAGAGACGAACAGCGCACCGCGATCTGAAATGATGGAGCGGGGAACACCGTGCAAACATAAGATCTTTGCAATGTACTGCTCCGCATATTGCTTGGCCACGTACTTTGTATGTACGGGGATAAAATGAGCCGACTTGGTTAGTCGATCGACTATCACCCAAATCGAGTCATGTTTGTGAGACGTGAGAGGTAAACCAACAATGAAGTCCATGCTGATATCCTCCCACTTCCACGCCGGAATGTTCAATGGTTGCAGCTGTCCAGCTTTACGCATATGGTCGGCTTTCACCCGCCGACACGTATCACATTCGGATACGTATTTGGCGATCTCTCTCTTCATCCGTGTCCACCAAAACCTGGTTTTCAGATCCTGGTACATCTTGTTGCTGCCCGGATGAATAGAATACTTGGACAAATGAGCCTCATCCAAGATTTTCTTCCGAAGCTTCATGTCACGGGGTACCACTATACGGTCTTTAAACCATAGCGTGTCGTGTTCATCTCTTCGGAAGCATTTCATTTCGCCATTCTCCATCCTTCTCCGAATGTGCGACATTCCCATGTCCTTTCTCTGAGCTTCCATAATCTCCTCTCTTATGGTTGGGATGAGAGCAAGATTATATAACGCCCCATATGGAACCAAGTACAGACTCGGCTCCTCCTCTTCAAGTGGGGTGATGGACAGATTGTTGACATGGGATTTGCTGCTTAAGGCATCGGCAACCACGTTTGCCTTACCGGGGTGGTAGTGAATCTCGATCTCATAGTCTTTGATCAGTTCTAGCCATCTCCGTTGCCTCATATTCAACTCCTTTTGAGTGAATATATATTTCAGACTTTTGTGGTCGGTGTAGAGGTGCACTAAGTTCCCAAGCAAATAGTGCCTCCACATCTTCAAGGCCAATACCACAGCAGCGAGCTCAAGATCATGAGTCGGATAGTGCTGCTCGTGGTTACAAAGTTGACGTGAGCCATAGGCGACCACTCTTCCTCCTTGCATCAATACACAGCCAAGCCCGATGCCAGACGCATCACAATATACGTCAAAGGGCTTGGTTGTATCCGGTTGAGCTAACACCGGGGCTGTTGTAAGATGCTTCACTAATGCTTGGAAAGCTTCTTCACAAGCTGAGCTCCAAACATATTTGATCACCTTCTTCAACAGTTCAGTCATCGGCTTAGCAAGCTTGGAGAAGTTTGGTATGAATCTCCGGTAATATCCTGCTAACCCGAGAAAACTTCTGACTTCATGGACTGATGTGGGGGACTTCCATTTCAGCACTTGTTCGATTTTGCTTGGATCAACTGCAATGCCTTCTGCAGAAATAATGTGACCAAGGAATGGCACTTGGCTGATCCAAAACTCGCACTGCTGAACTTAGCATAAAGCTTATGGTCTCTTAATCGCTGAAGCACGATATGCAAGTGTTTGGCGTGTTCTTCTTCAGTCTTGGAGTAAACCAAGATGTCGTCTATGAACACCACCACAAACTTGTCCAACTCCGGCATGAACACTGAGTTCATGAGATACATGAAGTGTGCCGGGGTATTGGTGAGACCAAAGGACATGACGAGGTCTTCATACAACCCATATCTCGTCGAGAAGGCCGTCTTTGGAATATCTTCCGCCCGGATCTTGATTTGATGATATCCGGAGCGAAGATCCATCTTTGAAAATACACTTGCACCCACAAGTTGATCGAATAATATATCGATGCGGGGCAGTGGATATTTATTCTTGATGGTGACGGCGTTGAGAGGCCGGTAGTCCACACACAACCTCAAGGTTTCATCCTTCTTCTTCACAAACAGCGCCGAGCATCCCCATGGCGAGGAACTCGGTCGAATGAAACCCTTCTTCATTAAATCATTGAGCTGCTCCTTCAATTCAGCCAGCTCATTCGGAGCCATCTTGTACGGTCTCCGTGAGATCGGTGTCGTCCCCGGTACAAGTTCAATCTTGAACTCGACATTTCTTTCGGGTGGCATGCCCGGAAGATCATCCGGAAAGACATCCGGGTATTCACAGACCACAAGAATATCCTCAAGTTTTGTGGCTTCCGTGTTATAGGTGGCTGGAGCTTCTTGAACCGAACGGTCAAGAATAAGAACATGTGGTTCATGAAGTGGAGAGTTTAAACGAACCACACGTGGAATGATGTCAACAACAGCACCATGGTGATGTAGCCATGACATTCCTAAAATGACATCAAGTTTTTGACTCTCTAACATGATTAGAGACGTCGGGTATAGATTTCCACCCAACTGTAATGGTGCTCTATAGACCATTCTATCAGCTGTTATTTTCCTACCCGGAGAACATATCAAATATGAATTATTTGTGGGAATGATAGGCAGTTGATATTTAATAACATAAGATTGACTTATGAAATTATGGGTGGCACCGGAGTCAAAAAGTATGACTACGGGATGATCTAGGTAAGAGAACGTACCCGCGAGGACGGGTTCGCCTTCCGGCACGTCTTCGAGGGCTAAGTGGTGGACGTTGCCGGGTTTTTGTGCTGGTTTCTTGGGCTGATTGCGGGGCTGATTAGCACCCTGATACGGTGCTGCACCCCTGCCCTGTCGCGGCTCGGGGCAGTCCCTCGAAATGTGCCCGACACGGCCACACGTGTAACACGTGTAAGGTGTCGGGGTCCCGCCGACTTGAGGACGGAATTCCGGTACACGCTGTTGAAACTGAGGAGCACGCGGGACCATCCTTTGCTGCTGCTGTTGCTGCAGTGGATACGTCGGTCGGAAACCCGGCGCATTATATTGTCGACCGCGGAACTGAGGCAGTCGCGCCGGTGGCTGCCATCTCTGACCGGATGGTGAGCGATACACCACGCGGTCTTTCTGTGGTGTCCCACCACTGCTGCTCGTCAGCGTGCTGCGTTTCCTCTTGTCAGAACCATGCTCACGCTAAGCATTCTCCTGTAGAATCGCGGCATTAACTAGGTTGTTGAATGTGCCGCGATTACTCTGGGCGAGATGGACCTTCATCTTGGAATTTAGGCCTCGGAAGAAAGCATTACGCTTGTTATCTTCCATCCCCACAAATCCTGGCGCATACTGCGCCAGCCGGTTGAATAACCTGGAGTACTCATGAGCACTCCTCTCGCCTTGCCGTAACGCCAGGAACTCCTGGAGCTCCACTTCCATCACACCGGGAGGTATGTGATAGGCGCGGAACGCCTCCCGGAACTCCGTCCATGTGATGGCATGGCCAGCCGGTAAGGAGGCGGTGTAGTTCGCTCACCAGGTACCGGCTTCTCCTTGAAGCTGTTGCGCTGCGTACAGCGCCTTCTGATGTTCGGTGCATCGTAGCAGCCCGAACTTTGCCTCTAGAGTGCGGATAAAGCTGTCCGCCTCCAAAGGTTCTTCGGCCTCCGTGAAGACCGGTGGATGGGTCGCCATGAATTCCGAATACGAGCTTTGTTGGGGCTGGCGTTGCCAATTGTCTTGGCGTCCTCCCTGATGGGACGCATTCTGCTGCACCAACATCCGCAGTAACTCGGTTTGCTCGTCGCGCGAGCCGAGCACTGCGGCGAGAACCTCCGCAAGATTCCTTGGAAGTTCTGGCGGTGGAGGAGGTGGTTGCTGCTGCGTCGTGGTTTGCTCCGGAGGTGGAGACTCATCACCACGAACTTGACTCAGACCTCCCTCCTCTTGCGTTGAACGTGTCCGCACCATTCTGCATTCATACCATTCAAACGATCAGCACATGTGGGTTTAGCTCATCCAGTCTATACAATAGTAATACGAGAATGGGATAGACAATGCGCATAACAAGCACACATATGGATAAAGTATAAACTTTATGCAACATATACATCCCTGGACCATGTCCCATGATCGAGTTCCAAAGTATTGAACTTTAGGGGTTTAAAAGTTCATTTCGACCATCGGGGTCACCACGGGATGTTAAGTGTGTTAGCATGCGTAATTCCTCGCTATTGTATTGGACCCAAACATGTACTAACTCAAAGTGATGTGTCAAATGCATAAATCCTTCGACTCCAACTCGCTGTTTTACAACAGCCACTGGACGTCGAACGGTGAAACTAAGTGTTTTGGTTGAAATACCGAAAATTCCGGAGAGCATTTGGTCTGCCCTGTTTCTGGACAGTACCTACTCATCTGAGATTTTCACCCCTTTGGAGGGAGATTTTGTTCTAGAGCTCTACAGAAACGTTGTAGAGGACTTCAAAACCTCTCCAGAATGGTATCCCACACCTCCATCGGTTCAACCAATCTGAAGTTATGCCCTGTTGAAGTTCAGCAAAATTTCTGCCGAAAACAGGGGAGATTATTCCTAAGCTTTTGAGATTGAACCTATACTCCCAATTGACTCTTAGGTCAATATAGGAGTTTACTAACCTCTAAATGAAATCCTAAACTTCATTTTGACACTTTTCTTAGAAAATAAACTTTTATGCAATCGGTACTACGTTTCCTCACCAAAGAAAAATCCTAAACCGGTATTCCGGCATGAACGTATCAAATGGTGGAACTTAAGTCGTCACTCACAAACGGTTTCTACACGTCATGCACTAACGTGGTTAATGTACCTGCAGAAGAACACACAATAATGATGCACACAAAGGTTTTAACATTGGAGGCAGTTCCATATCATAGTAAAAACATACGGTCTGTATCATTGCCATACGGATCGTCCTTGAGTCAAGCCACGTCTCAAGGTACATGGTCGTGTTTTCACACCACACGACGGGGAACCCGAGTAGAGCGCGAAGGGGTCGTCACGGTTGGGAATTTTATCAACCCAACGGATACCAACTACTGCCGCATGACCGTTGAGGCACGCCGATGGCGAGCGCTGTGTATGGCCCTTTGAACATTGAACGTTCAAGAGTTGCATACTATCGTGTTGCTAACCACACGATGGGGTATTCTCACTTTAGCCTAAAGCACGCTGGAGATCAGCGTTTTCATATGCTCTCAGAACCATAAAGAGGTTCAGAGACTCATATTCACTACCGTGCCAAGCCACGGTATATCCTTCCATACTATTGCTCGTATGGGGAGTTACCGCAATTGATCCGGCTGCGGTGGCGTACCTTACCTCTTACCTGACGTCGGAGCGTCGTTACAGAATGTATAACACATAAGTTAGCTTTTCCACCATAGTAACTACTACTATCATAGACCTTATGCGGGCTTAAAGACTAATCCTCACTTGACTACTTCTATGTTTTCAAAATAGCTCTTTTCGAGCATGCTATTCCCAATGCGGCTCTGATACCACGACTGTGGGGACCACCCCGTAGTTCACCAACTCCAGGATCGCATAGGGTGGTGCCGTGCGATGCGACACCCAACAGCACACACGAAAAGAATAAAGGATAACATACAAACTTTTATTTGATATAAAACAGCGGAAGTCTTTTTACAAAACCTAATTAACAGCGGAAGTTATATACATAGTTGCTCTCAAACCCTAACTAAGCAAAAGTGCAGCCGTCCAGCCCGGGGACGCTACACACTAGCAGCATGGAACCGGAGATCACGGCGGCGTGCATGGCTCCAGCTCTGCCGTGTACCCTGACGGGGGCATCGCCTCGTCCTCGGAACCTTCCTCATAACTCTCACCTGCACACAGCTCAAATATTGCAACCGTGAGCACGAAGGCTCAGCAAGTCTTAACCGTCAACCCTAGGCATGGAACCCTACGTGCAAGGATATGTAAGATGGGAAAAGGAATTTGCAATAAAGACGCGCCTATAAGTTGATCCTTACTTTCAGTTTTATAGCAGCAGGTTCATGTGCCTTAGGCAGCCCTCACATCGGAAGTCCACAATCAAACAAGAAACGCTTTCCTCCGATGTGGAGATGCCCAAAGTGGAATATAAACTTAATTAGCTCTATATCTACAGCAATCAAGGTATTGAAGACATTAAGATCAATACAGCATTCTCAGTTGGCTTATTTCACTTCTTACTACGTCACAGCGCAGTGAACAAGCGGGTACTCAAATAACCGCGAGGGACGGTGATTGCAATCAAGACACACCCGGATAACACGTTGCATACACCCACTTTCAGAAGCGTGATTCCACACCCCTTCCTACTCTGTTGTATGCAACAACCTTTCAAAGGCAACCCAAATGCCGAACCGGTCCATCCGTAACGGGCAGGAGGTCCCCGCGTGGAGCGTGACTGTGCCCACCGGCAGATTTACACCTTGCTACCCTCAACCCACTCCTATTTACGGTTGGGTAAGCCTCGGCACCCAGGTTAACCAATTACATCGGTTTCCTGGTTCCCATATGCCAGTATGCATCCGGTACTGTTCGATACTTGTCCAGCAGGACCGCACACGGACGGTCCTCAACCGACACCAACAGGGCTACGCACGTGAGACCTCTGCTCACTGCTTCCTATCCCCCCTGCTGGGTCTCATTTTCATAACTCAAGCCATTATCTACCTCTTTTCTTCCCGTGTGATAAGTACTATCTCACGAGTAGCTTCCAACCACTCGACTTCTACCGAGATCCTATACATTAGCATGGCATTCTCTACTCGTCGGTTTGTAACTATCCAACCCTTTATAGGATTTAAAGAGGCTATGCAAGTGGGGTTTCAATCACCCTAACTCTAATGCAAACATTCACCCTAGACATAAATGATACAAATAAAAAGCTTTATAAAAGGTACTTAAGTGCAAACCGGGGCTTGCCTGGTTGCGAGTTAAAGGGAAAGTCAGCTTCTGGTGGGAGGACGTCCAACGGCTCCGGCGTATCCTCAACTTCGATCACTATTATGAAATGTAATAAAATACATGTATAAGTATTAAGGATTTATAAGAGTTGGACTTCTACTCATAGCTACTGCTATTTAAAATCCTTAATTGGCTTTGGGAATTTTACAGTGGATACTAGACTCTCTAAGGATGACTTGAGCCAAATTTGGAGACATGTCACTGCACAATGTAGTCTTTAAAATTCCTACAAGTACAATGCTTCTCTGAATTTTGAGCCCAGATCAGGAGCTTTGACATAGCTAATAGTGGAAGATCTGATTAGGGTAAGTCTCCATGGTTCTAACAAAATTTGTTTCACCATTTTTTGAGCTACCATCAGAGAGATATGAATTTTTGAAGTTGGACAGGAGTTCTGAAAAGTTTCTGTTTAAATTTGAATTTCCAAATAAAGGCTGAACTTTGGAAGGTAATTTGACCTAGCAAATGAACTCCAATGAAGCTCAAATTTTTGCTGGAGATCAGTAATGTCATGAGGAACTTCCTGGCCAAATTTGAAGAAATTCCATAACAGAGATATTCTGGACTAAATTCCCAAAGATTTAACTTTGATGAATCTTGGAGAAATATCCAGAGATCTTCAGATCAATTTCTTTGCATTTATGCAAAGTAATGACTGAGAGAAATCCAACAAAATTTGTTTCACAAATTTTGGAAATCCCTACAGAAAGTTATGGAGGTATGAAGGTTGAACCATTTTCTGGAAATCAATTCTATGATTTTTAGCTAATTTATTTAATCCTGAGATAACATACTGATTAAGCCCTCCAAATAAGCACCAAAAATCCCAAAATTTTTACTGGAGGTCAGGCACTATGAAAAAGACTAGCTGCCCAAATTTGGGAATATTTCATAAAGAATTGCTCCTGTAATAAATCTCTAAATGATTTACTAAAAATAATTCTACAGACATTCCTGGGAATTTTCATAGCATGCAATTTGTTCCTATGTAAAGTACTCCTCCTAAGGATTCAGACAAAATTTGTCTCACCCTTTTTGGAGCTGTCTACACAAAGTTATGGATTTTGAAACTTGACTAGCTCTCTGTTTAAAATCTACACAGAGACTTAACAGGGGGGCCCACTGGTCAGGTCCTTCTTCAACCTCCTGCCAGAGGCGCGCGTGCACACCAGTTCAAATCGTGGCATGGCTCGTTCTCCCTCATTTCTCCACCAAATTAGCTCCGGTTTCGCCCTACTTGCTCCTGGGAACATGGCGCAGCTGCCGGGCAAGGTTTCCACGCATGAAAACGGCCGAAAACAGGCCGACACCGGTGAGGCGGCTCGGGAGCTCGGCATCAACGCGTTCTGACGCGTCCGAAACTTCTCCCGGCGAGCTACCTTGCCCTAAAGCATCACCAATGATCGGGGAACATGGAACGCAGGCTAAAACTTGCAGCAAATGGCCGGAACATAGGGTTCACCGGAGGACCGACCCGTTTTTGCCGCCGCCGGCGATTTCTCGTCGCCCGGGGCCTGTGGTGGACGGTTTGATGTGTGCTTTGGCGTGGGAGGGCGCTAGGGTCACTAGTTTCTGTGGCTTGAATTGTAGAACCGATGATCAACCACGTTGGACGAATTTCCACTTTTGGTGTGGGTCGGTTCTTCACGTGTACCGGCGCCAAAACCTAAATTCCGGCGAGACAGTGATGGGGAAGGGCAAGGGGACTGTGGTAGCATGATCTACACACCTTGGCGCACCTTAGGAAGGTGCTGGACGTGCAGGAGAGGCGTTGGAGCAGCCGGAACGTGAGGAGCAGTGAGGGGCGACGTGCTCTGTGTTCTCCCGGTGAAGAACGGCTCGGGCACTGCGAGGGGAGCTCGGGGATGAGCTGAGGAGCGGTGGAACACGTTGAGGAGGCGCCGGCGCAGCTCCTGGGACGATCAACAGGTGCTGGGGGTGGCTGGAGGGTGCTGAAGCACGAGCACAGAGGGAGCTCGTGTGTTTCCTTCGCTGGACGCTCGAGAGCAGGGGCTGAGGAGGCTCCGGTTGAAGGCAGAGAAGAGAAAGGAGACTGCGCTGCTGTTTTATCACCCACGTACGAGTTGCCTTCGGGAGCAAGCCTCTGCAAGCTGCTCGGTGGAAGCAGCGCAGCTTGGTGGCGCACGGTGAACAGCCCAGGTGAAACACAGAGGAGAAAAAAGGAAACTGTGTGGCTGACATGTGGGTCCCACCACCTCAAATTGTTATCCAGTTACCACTGATATTTTTACCCCAGCAACTCAACATTAAAGACTTTACTTCATCCCAAAGTTAAGTTTGAATTTGTAGAATTCAAATGGTTTGAATTCTGGTGTAGAATTTGAATGTGGTTTGATCATTTGAATTTGAAAATGAGTTTGAATTCTCCACTTTGTATTGCCTCAAAAATATAGCAAACCACTTCCAAAATTTCCAATTTTTGGCATGGCTGCTCATTCAAAGGTGGAGAACACATTTGTGAAACCCAATTTTCAAATTGAGGGAATTGGAATTTGAAACTGAATTTGAAATTCAGATTAGAGGGCTCTTCCTTTTAATCCCAAACAAATATTGAAACTCCTCCAAATGGGCTGAAATTTGGAAGGGTGAATATTTGGACTATGAAGATCCAAGCTGTGCATTTAGATCCCCATGTTTGGAAGTTTTGGGAAGTCTAAACCCTCACTTTGAACTTACCCTATTATAATTCAAAGTTTTAATTCTCCTCTTTTTTCATAAGTGCACATGAGCAGAATTTTCTTGCTACCACTTTTGGGGATTTTACAGATCTAGGCAAGCCTGGGTTTGTGAATGAGGTAGCATGAGATAGTGGTTTACTTGCCATAGATCTAATGACCGGTTCATGCATCTACATGCCAGGATAACAGTGCCACCACAAGGCCAAGTATGGGTGCGGCTTAGCTGAGTAATTAGGTAAGTTGCTAGAGTGTTATGGACTGTGGAAGGCGCGGGGAATGGGAGTCGAGTGAGGACTGCCCAGGGAACTGCATGGCACAAGAGGGGGCCCGTGGGTGGGAGAATTGGAGATTCTAGCCTGCCGGTGAAACCTTAGTGAGTCCATACATCTAGTAGACCCTTTGTAAAGGATATTTTGTGATCTCTCGACCATACACCGACGGTTGTGTACTGGTATAATGGAGGTTCTGCAGTCGCCGACGAGTGACGAAATCACAAACTTGTGGATAAAGAGGTGCGAACTCTGCAGAGTCTAAAACTATCATGATAGCCGAGCTTACGGTCACGAGCGCCTGGCTAAACTGCCATGATTAGTTAGGATGGTTATTGGGATGGTTATTAGGAAGGTACTTGGTTATGGTTATTGTTTTTGGTTAAGGTTTGGTTTTGGGACTATTGAGTCCGGGTGATAAGATGGTTGCATGACTGTTGAGTCATGGTAACGAGATGGGTCTCGGTGTGAGACATAGTGGTTTATGAGGTAAGATGGTAACGAATACGTGAAGGTATTCGTGAGATGGTGGCGAATACGAGGAGGTATTCGTGAGTAAGAATGAGGTTGGTTAATGTTCGGGTGGAACATGGAAAGTGATGGAGGTATGTTGGTAATTTAATACATGCTGGGATTACATTCATCTAAAGTTAAGTTGCTGTTTTATCATGGTTTCATAAATATGCTTTTCTGCAAATAAGCCTTTTTATACCTACCTTGTTATGAGCCACATATCATGTTTTCCCGCACTTGCTGAGTACATCATTGTACTCAAACTTGCATTATTATTTCATCATCAGCAGCAAGAGAAGACTACTATGAAGACCAAGTGGAGCATTAAGGCGTGTGATCTATTCTTAACCTTGCCTGTGGAGGGAGTAGAGATGGAGCCACTTCTGCTTAGATTTGCTTCCGCATTAGCTAAATTGCTTCCCCGTTAGACTAAAGACTTCCGCTGCATAGAAATAAGACTTCCGCTATGAGCATGAGTCCAAGACTCATGAGATATTGTAATAAACTCTGTTATTCGTGGTAATATATAATCTGAAAATCAGTTTGTGGAACATATGTGTATGTGTGATGAACATCCTGGGCACACATATGCATTAGTTCTCGGTTCCGTGGTTTTCCACAGAATTGAGGGCGTCACACCAGTCACAGGGGATACGAGTCGATCTCGGAGCTCACCTCCGAGAGGTCCGGTTCTATCGGACAAGTGTCGCCACCAGAGCTTATCTCCGGGAGGTCCATCACTGTTGGACACGTGTTAACCTCGGAGTTCGTCTCTAAGAGGAAAGGAAGTCTGGCGCTGGAGCTACCTCTGGAGAGAGGAAAGGTCCGGCACTGACACGTGGCGTGTGCGGAGCCACCTCCGAATAGAGAGGAGGTCCCGACCGCCAGGATACGTGGCGCACGTGGAGCTCACCTCCGAAGGAGAAGGGAGGTCTCGCTCGCTTGACACATGGCACCACCGGAACTCGTCTCTGCGGAAAAGGAGAGACCAGGCCCCGATGGACACGTGGAGCTTCCGGACCTCATCACCGAGGAGGTAACAAGTTCTGGAACGGTTTTTGGATTCTGTACGCGTAGAAATATCGGTACGGAGGAGAAACCGACCTGAATTCCACAATTATACCGCACCAAATCAACTCAAGATAAGTTGTTAGGATTCAACGATTATCTGAATAGGACTCTTATTTGGAATACAATCAGGTTAGGACTCTTCTTCTCCCGATTATAAATAGAACCCAGAACCCTTGGCCGAAAACCACAAACTTCTTTTCCAACTCCTAAGCCGACGACTTAGAGCCCTAGCCTCAACTCGCCGAGAAAGCCATCGCCGGAGATCAGCGAGGAAGATCGCCGGAAGAGAGCCCCAATGGTCTGTCTGATCAGAGAAGGACCCCGAGACCGAGAAGAATGTGAGGTAGGTCTCCAATACCACCTTACGATATAGTTGTGTTTTCTTTGCATCTGTTCTTCGATTCCTTTCGAACAGAAGCTTTCTCGTGGGCAGATCACTTGTTGATCGGGTTGATCTAAAGACAAGGTCATCACCACGTCCACATCTGATCCAAACACCCCTGTTCATCATAAAACCATGCAAGAACACGTACAAACCAACCCAATAAAATTAAACTGCATTATAGGATAGCATGCATACGCATCATCGCATCTAGTTTAAAGTTCGTACATGGTATTGATTGTTATGAATCTTGTATATGCGTGATTGCGTATACAAGGACAAGCTCAGGGAGCTGTCTACGACGAGCTGCAACAGCCAGGTTTCGAGATCCAGGAGCAACCGGAACCGCAAGAACAAGGCAAGTGCTCCTTGACCATATTGATCCTATGTTTTGGGTAAAACTGTTTTGATTTGCGAAAAGGGTGTGTGTGTGCTGAGTCAAACATGATGGGAAACCCTTTTTATAGGAGTTTACTAGCTTTGGTTAAACCACCCTTGTCCCCAGGGAAGTTTATGAGTCGGGAATGGTTTTTTCTTTTATGCTTCGCTGAGTCCATGGGATTAGGAAGCGAGATAGATGTGTCTAGCTAACTGCACTCGTAATGACAATAAGAAACGAATGTTGTTAATGGACATGGATCGGAAGGAGATCTAAGCAAGACTGGGTTTGTGAACGAGGTAGCATTAGATGGTGGTTTACTTGTCGTAGATCTAAGGACCGGTTCATGCATGCAAATGCCAGGATAACAGTGCCACCACAAGGCCAAGTATGGGTGTGGCTTAGCTGAGTAATTAGGTAAGTTGCTAGAGTGTTATGGACTGTGGAAGGCGCGGGGAATGGGAGTCGAGTGAGGACTGCCCTGGGAACTGCATGGCACAAGAGGGGGCCCGTGTGTGGGAGAATAGGAGATTCTAGCCTGCCGGTGAAACCTTAGTGAGTCCATACATCTAGTAGCCCCCTTTGTAAAGGCTATTTTATGATCTCTTGGCCATACACCGATGGTTGTGTACTGGTATAATGGAGGTTCTGCAGTCACCGACGGGTGACGAAATCACAAACTTGTGGGTAAAGAGGTGCAAACTCTGCAGAGTTCTTAAAACTATCATGATAGCCGAGCTTACGGTCACGAGCGCCTAGTCAACTGCCATGAATAGTTGAGATGGTTATTGGGATGGTTACTGGTTATGGTTTTTGGATGGTTTGGTTTTGGACTGTTGAGTCCGGGTGATAAGATGGGTTGCATGACTGTTGAGTCATGGCAACAAGATTGGTCTTAGTGGGAGACGAAGTTGTTTATGAGATGAAATGGTAGCGAATACGAGATGGTATTCCTGAGATGGTAGCGAATACGAGGAGGTATTCGTGTGAATGAGGTTGATTGATGGATGATTGTGACATGGAAAGGTAATGAACATAATGGAGGTATGATTGGTATTTTAATATAAGTTGGGATTACATTCACTTAAGATGAGTTACTGTTTTATCATGGTTTTGATAAATAACTTTGCTTTCCGCAATGAGCCTTTTTATACCTACTTTGCTATGAGCTACATATCATATTTTCCCGCACTTGGTGAGTGCATCATTGTACTCAAACTTGCATTATTATTTCATCATCAACAGCAGGAGAAGACTTCTATGAAGACCAAGTGGAGCATTAGGCGTGTGATCTGTTCTCAACCTTGCCTGTGGGAATGGAGTAGAGATGGAGCCATTGCTGCCTAGAATTGCTTCCGCATTAGTTAAATCGCTTCCGCATTAGTTAGAAAACTTCCGCTGTGAGCATGAGTCCAAGACTCATGAGACATTGCAATAGACTCTGTTATTCGTGTTAATATATATTCTGAATTCAGTTTGTGAAACATATGTGTATGTGTGATGAACATCCTGGGCACACATATGCATCAGTTCTTGGTTCCGTGGTTTTCCACAGAATTGAGGGCGTCACAACCCGACTCATGATCTTGAGCTCGCTGCTGTGGTGTTGGCATTGAAAATGTGGAGGCACTATTTACTCGGGAACTTAGTGCACCTCTACATCGACCACAAGAGTTTGAAGTATATATTCACTCAAAAGGAGTTGAATATGCGGCAACGGAGATGGCTAGAACTGATCAAGGACTATGAGATCGAGATTCACTACCATCCAGGTAAAGAAAACGTGGTTGCCGATGCCTTAAGCCACAAATCTCATGTCAACAGTCTGTCCATCACCCCACTTGAAGAGGAGGAGCCGAGTCCGTACTTGGTTCCACATGGGGCATTATATAATCTTGCTCTTGTTCCAACAATACGAGAGGAGATTATGGAAGTGCAGATGAAAGACATGGGAATGTCGCGCACTCGGAGAAGGATGAAGAATGGTTAAATGAAATGCTTCTGGAGAGATGAACACGACACTCTATGGTTTAAAGACCGTATAGTGGTACCCCGTGACATGAAGCTTCGGAAGAAAATCTTGAATGAAGCTCATTTATCCAAGTATTCTATTCATCCAGGCAGCAACAAGATGTACAAGGATCTGAAAACCAGGTTTTGGTGGGCACGGATGAAAAGAGAAATCGCAAAGTACGTATCCGAATGTGATACGTGTCGGCGTGTGAAAGCCGATCATATGCATAAAGCCGGACAGCTGCAACCATTGAACATTCTGGCGTGGAAGTGGGAGGATATAAGCATGGATTTCATTGTTGGTTTACCTCTCACGTCTCACAAGCATGACTCGATTTGGGTAATAGTCGATGGACTAACCAAGTCGGCTCATTTTATCCCTGTACATACAAAGTATGTGGCCAAGCAATATGCGGAGCTGTATATCGCAAGGATCTTGTGCTTGCACGGTGTTCCCCGCTCCATTATTTCAGATCGGGGTGCGCTGTTCGTCGCTCAGTTTTGGGAACAGCTGCACGCGTCATTGGGGACCAAACTGATCTGAAGCTCCGCGTATCACCCGCAGACGGATGGACAAACTGAACGGGTGAATCAGGTGCTTGAAGACATGCTACGTGCTTGTCCCATTCACCACGGCAAGAATTGGGACGATCATTTGCCGTTGGCAGAGTTTTCTTACAACAATGGCTATCAAGCTAGCATCAAGATGGCGCCGTATGAAGCTCTATACGGCCGGAAATGCCGCACACCTCTCAACTTGTGCGAGTCCGGCGAGCGAGTTATCTACGGCATTTAACTTGTAAATGAAGCTGAAGAACGAGTTCGAGTAATACAAGCCAATCTCAGGGCTGCTCAATCTCGCCAGAAGAGCTATGCGGACAAAAGACGCCGCCCTCTCCACTTCGACATCGGGGACCATGTTTATGTCCATGTGTCTCCGATAAAGGGAGTTCATCATTTTGGAGTGAAGGGTAAACTGGCACCGCGGTTCATTGGTCCGTTCACCGTCATTGAAAGATGCGGAACCGTGGCCTATCGCCTAGAATTACCAGCGTCACTCGCAGGCATTCACAACGTCTTCCACATCTCTCAGCTGAGGAAGTGCCTCAAACCCTCCGCTGAAATCCGCACTGAAGACATAGAAGTTCTTCAACCGGACCTCACGTACACGGAGTATCCAATCCGGATTATTGATGAAAAGACTCGCGCCACAAGAAACCGGACCTTATGGCTCTACAAGGTCTTGTGGAGCAACCATACCGCTGATGAGGCAACATGGGAAAGCGAGGACTATCTCCGAACATATTATCTGGACTTGCTATCATCATATACCCGGTAAAGTTTTCCCCGCATTGCATTTCTTTTGGAATCTCGGGACAAGATTCTTTTTAAGGGGGGAGGGATGTAAAATCCCTAAAAAGTGGTAGCAAGAAAAATTCAGCTCATGTACACTTAGGAAAAATGAGGGGAATTAAAACTTTGAATTATAACGGTGTAAGTTAAAAGTGAGGATTTAGACTTCCCAAAAACTTCCAAACATGGAGATCTAAATTCATAACTTGGATCTTCATAGTCCAAATATTCACCCTTCCCAATTTAAGCTCATTTGGAGGAGTTTCAATATTTGTTTGGGATTAAAAGGAGAAGCCCTCTAGTCTGAACTTCAAATTCAGTTTCAAATTCCAATTCTCTCAATTTGCAAATTTGGTTCCACAAATGTGTTCTTCACATTTGAATTGGCAGCCATGCCAAAAATCAGAAACTTTGGAGTTGGTTGCTATGTTTTTGGAACAACACAAGATGGAGAATTCAAATTCCATTTCAAATTCAAATAACCAAACCCAATTCAAACCTCACACCCGAATTCAAACTACTTGAATTCAGTAAGTTTAAACCATGACTTGGGGTGAAAGTATAGCCTTAAATGTTGAGTTGCTGGGAGAGAAATATCAGTGGAAAATTGGATACGAATTAGGAGTGGTGGGACCCCTTTGTCAGCCACACACAAGTGCTGCGGCCTCAGCCGATGGCGGTCGAACAGCGGGAGCGCGCCAGCTCCCGGTTGAACCCACGCCCGAGGGAGAGCACCGCGCCACCTCCTGCTGCCTGGGTTTGCTCGGCTGGATCACAGCAAGGGGTGGACCGGGGCTGTTTCGCTATCCCTCAGCTATAACTCGCGCCTCAGCCGCTTTCTTTCGCCCAGAACACCGCCGCCGTTTCCTCCCGATCACGCCACAGACATTGAGCTCGGTTGCTTGAGCGCCCAACAGAGAAGAGCTGCGCCCACCAGTGCTCTAGCTATCCAGCCCCTCTCCTTTCCTGTCCCGAGCTCGATTGCACCGGAAATTGGCAAAGTAGCCACGGTTCTCGGGTGAACACTGAAAACCCGAGAGAGGTCGCCGTGGACAGCTCACCCCGATCAAGATCACGCCAAAACGAGTCAGCCCTTCAGTGCATCCTCGACCCCAGCTGCTCGAGCCCAAAGCTCAGCCCTGGATGTTGATCACAGCAGAAGAATTTCGGGTTTTTCTCCCAGGCGGTACCAACTGACCACGAGGTAGGAATTTGCCAAATTCTTCGTTAATTCATGTTCTCGTTGATTCAAACTGTGCACAAAGCTTCCTAACTACTTGGCGCACTTCCTCCCTCGATCTTAGACCTAGATATGGGGTGTAGAGGGAGAATTTCCACGTCTTGATCATGGCGCACCGCCGGACCACATCGGGCACATGGTGCCGATAGGGTTACAGCGATCCTCGATCAGTTTAGGCTCCCTGTCGAGCTTCTACATCTTCCACTGGTGCTCTAGTGCCCGAGAACCGATCATTTGGTGGAAGGATGTGGGTTCCCGACCTCGCCGGAGTTCAAAACCCTGCTGTCACCGGTGCGCGGTGGTTTCCGATGAGCTACGGCCGCCGGCAACCCTCCCAGAGTGTTCAGCACGGTCAATAATGGAGGAGCGGCCAGTTTGGGCCCGGGAGATGGCCGGGAAAGCCCTTCCCGCCAACCTCGCAGGAGCAGCGCCGCGGGCTCCTCTGTTTGGCACGAGGAAGGAGAGAGAGCTGACAGGTGGGACCCACAGAGAGAATTTAAACATTTCCAGATTTTCCTAATACAGTTCAAACATTGGAGACCCATAACTTTGTGTAGGAAACTCCAAAAAGGGTGGGACCAATTTAATTGGAATCCTTAGGAGGAGTACTTCACAGAGGAACAAATTACATGCTATGAAAATGCCCATGAATTTCTATAGAATTGTTTTTGTTAAATCCTTTAGGGATTTATTACAGGAGCAATTCTTTATGAAACATTCCCAAATTTGGGCAGCTAATACTTTTCATAGTTACTGATATCCAGGAAAAATTTGGGTTTCATTAGAGTTCATTTGCTAGGCTAAATTTCCTTCCAAAGTTCAGCCTTTACTTAAAAATTCAAATTTAAACAGAAACTTTTTCAGAACTCCTGTCCACCTTCAAAAATTCATGTCTCTCGGTTGGTAGCTCCAAAAATGGTAAAACAAATTTTGTTAGAACCATGGAGGCTTACCCTAATCAGATCTTCCACTATTAGCTATGTCAAAACTCCTGATTTGGGCTCAAAAAATTCAGAGAAGCCTTGTACTTGTAAGAATTTTGGAGACTACATTGTGCATAGACAATTCTCCAAATTTTGCTCAGATCATCCTTAGAGAGTCTAGTCTCCTCTGTAAAAATCCCAAAGCCAATTAAGGATCCTAAATAACAGTAGCTATGAATAGAAGTTCAATTCTTATAAGTCCTTAATACTTATACATATATTTTGTTACATTTCATAATAGTGACCGAAGTTGAGGACGCACCGAAGCCCTTGGACGTCCTCCCACCAGAAGCTGACTTCCCATTTAACTCGCAACCAGGCAAGCCCCTGTTTGCACTTATGTACCTTTTATAAAGCTTTTCATTTGTATCGCTTATGTCTAGGTTCAAATGTATGCATTAGAGTTAGGGTGATTGAAACCCCACTTGCATAGCCTTTTTAAATCCTATAAAGGGTTGGGTAGTTTACAGACTCGACAAGTATAAAATGCCATGCTAATGTTTAGGATTCCGGTAGAAGTCGAGTTGGAAGCTACTCGCGAGATAGTACTTACCACACAGAATGAGAAGAGGTAGAAAATGGCATGAGTTGTGGAAATGAGACCCAGCAGGGAGGATAGGATGCAGTGAGCAGAGGTCTCACGTGCGTATCCCTGTTGGCGTCGGTTGAGGACCGTCCGTGTGCAGCCCTGCTGGACAAGTATCGAACAGTACCGGATGCATACTGGCATATGAGAACCAGGAAACCGATGTAATTGGTTACCCTGGGTGCCGAGGCTTACCCAACCGTAAGTAGGAGTGGGTTGAGGGTAGCAAGGTGTAAATCTGCCGGTGGGCACAGTCACGCTCCACGCGGAGACCTCCTGCCCGTTATGGATGGATTGGTTCGGCATTTGGGTTGCCTTTGAAAGGTTGTCGCATACAACAGAGTAGGAAGGGGTGTGGAATCACGCTTCTGAAAGTGGGTGTATGTGACGTGTTATCCGGGTGTGTCTTGATTGCAATCACTGTCCCTCGTGGTTATTTGAGTACCCGCTTGTTCACTGCGCTGTGACGTAGTAAGAAGTGAAATAAGCCAACTGAATATGCTGTATTGAACTATTAATGTCTTGAAACCTTGTATGTTGTAGTTATAGAGCTAATTAAGTTTATATTCCACTTTGGGCATCTCCACATCGGAGGAAAGCGTTTCTTGTTTGATTGTGGACTTCCGATGTGAGGGCTGCCTAAGGCTCAATAAACTGTTGCTATAAAACTGAAAGTAAGGATCAACATGTAGGTGTGTCTTTAATGCAAAGTCCTTTTTCCTATCTTACACATCCTTACATGTAGAGTTCCATGCCTAGGGTTGTCGGTTAAGCCTTGCTGAGCCATCGTGCTCACGGTTGCAATATTTTGAGCTGTATGCAGGTGAGAGTTATGAGAAAGGTTCCGAGGATGAGGCGATGCCCCCGTCGGGGTACACGGCCGAACTGGAGCCCTGCATGCCGCCGTGATCTCCGGTTACTTGCTGCTAGTGTGTAGCGTCCCCGGGCTGGATGGCTGCACTTTTGCATAGTTAGGATGAGAGGCCATCTATGTATAATACTTCCGCTGTTAATTAAGTTTTGTAAAAGACTTCCGCTGTTTTATATCAAATAAAAGTTTGTATGTTGTTCTTAATTCTTTTCGTGTGTGCTGTTGGGTGCCGCATCGCGCGGCACCACCCTATGCGATCCTTGAGTGGGTGAACCACGGGGTGGTCCCCATAGTCATGGTATCAGAGCCGCATTGGGAATAGCATGCTCAAAAAGAGCCTATTTTGAAAACTTAGAAGTAGTCGAGTGAGGATTATTCATTATGCCCACATAAGGTCTATGATAGTAGTAGTTACTAAGGTGGAAAAGCTAACTTATGTGTTATACATTCTGTAACGACGCTCCGACGTCAGGTAATAGGTAAGGTACACCACCGTAGGCAGATCGATTGCGGTAAGTCGCCATACGAGTAATAGTATGGAATGGTATACCGTGGCTTGGCACGGTAGTGAATATGAGTCTTTGAACCTCTCTATGGTTCTGAGAGCATATGAAAACGCTGATCTCCAGAGTGCTTTAGGCAAAAAGTGAGAATACCCCATCATGTGGTAAGCAACACGATACTATGCAATTCTTGAACGTTCAATGTTCAAAGGGCCATACGCAGCGCTCGCCATCGGCGTGCCTCAACGGTCATGAGGCAGTAGGTGGTATCTGTTTGGTTGATAAAATTCCCAACTGTGATGACCCGTTCACGCTCTACTCGGGTTCCCCATCGTGTGGTGTGGAAACACGACCATGTACCTTGAGACGTGGCTTGACTCAAGGACGATCCGTATGGCAATGATACAGACCGTATGTTTTTACTATGATATGGAACTGCCTGAAATGTCAAAAACTTTTGTGTGCACCATTATTGTGTGTTCTTCTGCAGGTACATTAACCATGTTAGTGCATGACGTTTAGAAACCGTCTGTGAGTGACGTTCTTAGTTCCACCATTTGTGAGTAACGTTCTTAGTTCCACCGTTTGTGAGTGACGTTCTTAGTTCCACCAGGATGAGAGGCCATCTATGTATAATACTTCCGCTGATAATTAGGTTTTGTAAAAGACTTCCGCTGTCTTATATCAAATAAAAGTTTGTATGTTGTTCTTATTTCTTTTCATGTGTGCTATTGGGTGCCGCATCGCACGGCACCACCCTATGCGATCCTGGAGTGGGTGAACCACGGGGTGGTCCCCATAGTCTCAAGTATTGTCACACCCATCGCAGGTCGAGACCAACCTTGAGCGCTCCATCCTACAGGAACATCCCCGTCCCCATCTCATTTTCATGAGGGTGCTCTTATCATTAACCTCTCGCGAGTAACTCCATTACTCGAACTTTCTCGCGAGTAGCTTTTTACTACTCGACTTCTACCGAGCTAGCTACAGCATTAGCCTAGCATCTACAACGAGGCAAATCCTACAATTAACCTTCTCTCAGGGATGTAATAGCCATGCAAGTGGGTTTCAAGCATCCTAGACATAATGTACAATATCAAATCTAATAACCATGAGGTGAAGAAAAGGAAAATTTAAAACGGTACGATATGCAAACCGGGGCTTGCCTTGCTCAACGGTTTTGTTAGAAGCTAGGAGTTAGTCTTCCTCCGGAGAATCTGCCAAAGTCATCACGAGATGGAGATCCTCGGTGCAGAGTTGAGTCCTCGTCGAACGTCGACGTCACGTGCTATCAAGATGATTAATGCACATGTATTCAAAAGCAATTTGGGAACTGTTTTAAAACTGTTGTTCAAGTTAACTCACACATAAGAGGGACAAACAACAGCAAGGTTTCTGTTGTTGGATCTACATCCTTAGAGATGATGAAAGCTAGGGTGAAAAGAGATACCAGTAATCACCATGTGATTAAGCCCATTATATGAACACTTAAACCTAAAAGATGGTAGCTCAAGTTCCAGAGGTCCAATGAAGCTGAGAATTTGACCACAGCATCTATGGAAGGTATTTAGGCAGTGTGCGAAAATTGAGCTCATGAAATGGCTTCATGTGAGCACAACAAATCCTTATGTGGTTTTCACTAACCTGCCTTTACCCCCTAGATATTAAGCTTTCCTATGCTGCAAAGTAGACTTTTTGTGAAGTACAAAATGTCCTGAGTCCATAGGATATGGTTTTACCATTTTTGGAGTTTCCTACATGGAGATATGGATTTTACAAAGAATGGGGAAAAGCTGAAAATGTCTCTGTTCATTTTTCCCATTTTTCAGAGACATAAGGAATGAACACATCATTTGACCAAGTAAATGAGGTCCAATGCCTCTGAAACTTTTACTGGTGTTCTAGGAATTATGGAGGAATTCCCTGTCCAAATTTGGGAATTTTCCAATAAACAGAACTCCTGTAAAAATTCCTACAAATTTTCCTTTAATGAATTAATGAGCCAAATCCAGAGATTTTCATAAACATTGGGCTGCACCCCTGGATATTACTCTTTGAGAGGAACCCAAAAAAATTTGTTTCACAATTGTTGGACATTTCTACACAAAGTTATGGCTCTCCAAAGTTTGAACTAAAGTGGGAAAATCTGGAAAATGTTTAAATGCCGACAGTGGGTCCCACTAGTCATCCCTAACCTTCAGCCTCGTGCCAAACAGAGCAGTGGCGGCTCCCTCCGGCGAGGTCGCCGGATAGGCACTTCCCAGCCTCCTCTAGACCCCCTGCTGGCCGCCCCCCATTTTCCCCCACGCTGAACACGTTGGTGAGGTCGCCGGCGGCTGAAACTCGCCGGAAAACAGGGCGCACCGGCAACAGCAAACCCTAGAGCTCCGGCGAGGTCGTGCATGGTGAATTCTCCACCAAATGGTCGGTTCTTGGGCTCTAAAGAACCAGGGGATCATGTAGAAGACCGACATGAGGTCTAAACAAGCAGGGGAGCGCTCCAAACCTATCGGCACCGTGCGCCCGATATGGTCCAGCGGTATACTCTCAAAAAGAACTCGGATTCCTCGCTCTACACTCAATTTCTTGATCTAAAATCGATGGAGGAGGTGTGCTAGGCAGTTAACATCCTGTGTGTGAAGTTTGAAACACAACAAACACGATTTGAGGACGAATTTTGCAATTCCTTACCTCAAGGTCAGTTTCTGCCGCCCGGGAGAAAAACTTGAAATTCTCCCTCTGTGATCAATGGCCAGGGCTGATCTTCGGAGGTGAGCAACTAGACTTGTAGGTGCACCGATGGGATGGCTTGCTTGCGCGTGATCACTCCTGGTTTGGGCTGTCCATGGCGACCAGTTCCGGCTTCTTCAGTTTCAACTCGGGAGCAGTGGAAACTTTGCTGTTTCTAGGCGCCGGTGAGCTCGGGACGGCGGAGGAAAGATGCTAGCCGGCTAGAGAACTCATGGGCGAACCTTTTTGCTGTTGGAAGCTCGGTCAAAGGGAGCTGGGTTGCTTGGGCGATCAGAGAAAACAGAGGATACGGTGGCTGGGTGCTTCGCGTGAGAGCAACAGAGGACTACGCGCGAGCGAGCGAGGAGAGTGGAACTTCGCTTGTGCAGCCTTCGGGGGAGATAAGGGCAGAGGCAAACCGACTGAAAAGGAGGAGGTGGCACCGGAGATCGTCGTGCGCGTTCTGTGCTCAGCCGAGGAAAACAGAACCGAGTCGGTTTGTCCAAGTGTGTGTATGACATGTGGGCCCTCACACCTCAAATATCTCCCTCCTCTGTTCTTTGATATTCCAGCACCGCCTTCGTCCGAATTCCACCAAAATTGGATACTAGACCAAACATGTTGTGAGGAATTTGAATCTAAACTCAAATTTCAGAATTGAGCATGTTTGGTTCAGTTTTCAAATTCAAATTTGAATTCAAACTCTCCCTCGAATATTCCTTGGATTAGTTGGTATACGGGCTCCAAAATTATCCAAATTTGGATCATGAGCTCATTCATACATGGGGAATGCATTGGTGACTACCTTGGTATGCATTTGGGCAATCTGAA
Organism: Neostapfia colusana; assembly: GCA_030760725.1. Lineage (NCBI taxonomy): Eukaryota > Viridiplantae > Streptophyta > Magnoliopsida > Poales > Poaceae > Neostapfia > Neostapfia colusana. The sequence continues at coordinate 89,828,165 of JASWHV010000002.1, read as the reverse complement.
CATGAATTCTTTCAAAAGAATTCAAATTGCATTTAAATTCTCTCTACTCCACTCATAGAGAAGGTGCACATGAGTTAGAGTTTTTGGAAGTAAAATTCTTTCCCCTAGGTTAACATGTGTTGAGCATGGGCTAGAGAAAAGTTTTACTCCCTCACATGTCCATTTGTGTGTTCATCATTTTATGTGACACAAATATAGCCTTTCTTCGCCTTAACTTTGTCTCATAAGTTGAAATTAAACTTTACTAAAGTTAGGGATGTTACATTCCTCCCCCTTTAAAAGAATCTCGTCCCGAGATTACAAAAATAAAGAAGAAGGGAGAATGACTACTGGACATATGGTACAAACAAGTCGGGAAAATTTAAATGGAGAAAATCCCCGCTTTCCCACATGGCTTCATCAGCGGTGTGGTTACTCCACAAGACTTTGTAAAATTTCAATGTCCGATTTCTTGTGGCGCGAGTCTTCTCGTCGATAATCTGTATCGGATACTCAAAATAAGTGAGATCCGGTTGAAGATCCTCAATGTTCTCCATATGAACTGCGGTTGGGTACTTAAGACATTTCCGCAGCTGAGAGACGTGGAAAACATTGTGAATACTCGAAAGTGACGCCGGTAGCTCCAGACGATAGGCCACGGGTCCGCATATCTCAGTGACGGCAAACGACCCGATGAATCGCGGAGCGAGCTTTCCCTTCACTCCAAAATGATGAAGCCCTTTCATTAGAGAGACACGAAGATACATGTGGTCTCGATGTCAAAGTGAAGAGGTCGACGTCGTTTATCTACATAGCTTTTCTGCCGAGATTGAGCAGCCTTTAAACTGGCTTGAATCACTCGCACTCGTTCCTCGGCTTCATTCACAAGATCAATCCCGTAGACCACTCTCTCGCCAGACTCACACCAATTCAGTGGTGTGCGGCATTTCCGGCCATAAAGAGCGGACCATCTTGATGCTTTATTGATAACCGTTATTATATGAGAATTCTGCTAACGGTAGAAAGTCATCCCAATTCTTCCCATGATTGATGACACATGCCCGTAGCATATCCTCCAGAATCTGATTTATCCTCTCCGTTTGACCATCAGTTTGCGGATGATACGCTGAACTCCGAATTAACTTGGTTCCCAAGGAAGCATGCAGTTGCTCCCAAAATCTGAATACGAATAACGTACCTCAATCAGAAACGATGGTGCGGGGAACCCCGTGTAAACACACGATTCTCGAAATGAACAGCTCCGCATACTTTTTTGCCACATATTTGGTATGGACTGGAATAAAATGTGCTGTCTTGGTCAAACGATCGATGATTACCCAAATAGAATCATGCTTGTTGCTGGTCATGGGTAAACCGATGATGAAGTCCATACTTATGTCGTCCCACTTCCATGCTGGAACCTTCAGCGGTTGAAGTGGTCCGGCTTTCCTCATATGGTCGGCTTTAACCCGCCGACACGTATCACACTCAGATACGTACTTTGCAATCTCTCTTTTCATCCGTGTCCACCAGAACTTAGATTTCAAGTCCTGGTACATCTTATTGCTTCCCGGATGAATGGAGTACTTGGATAAATGCACTTCATCTAGTATCTTCCTCCGCAATTTCATGTTTCGGGGTACCACTATGCGGTTGTTAAACCATAGAGTACCCTCTTCATCTTTGCGGAACATCTTCAACTCACCGCTGTCCACCCGTCTTCGGATATGAGACATACCCCTGTCTCTCTTCTGAGCCTCTACAATCTCATCTCGGATTGTAGGAATAAGAGCGAGGTTGAACAGCGATCCATAGGGAACTAAGCGCAGGCTTGGTTCTCCTCCTTCATTTGCAGCCATGGCTAAATGGTGAACATGGGCTTTCCGACTAAGTGCATCGGCAACCACATTCGCTTTGCCCGGATGGTAATGAATCTCAAGTTCATAGTCCTTGATCAATTCTAGCCATCTTCGCTGCCTCATATTTAGTTCTTTCTGTGTGAAGATGTACTTTAAACTTTTGTGGTCAGTGTAGAGATGTATTAGATTGCCTAGTAGATAATGTCTCCACATTTTCAATGCAAGGACCACTGCAGCTAGCTCAAGGTCGTGCGTCGGGTAATTCTGCTCATGACCCCTGAGATGTTGGGATCCATACGCGACCACACGTCCTTCTTGCATCAACACATAACCCAAACCAATGCCGGATGCGTCACAATAGACATCAAAAGGTTTCATGGTGTCCGGCTGGGCCAAAACTGGAGCTGTAGTGAGATGCTTCACTAAAGTTTGAAAAGCTTGTTCGCATGAATTGCTCCAATCATACTTGGTGCTTTTCTTCAACAGCTCCATCATAGGTTTAGCGACTTTGGAGAAGTTTGGAATGAATCTCCGATAATAACCCGCTAAACCTAGGAAACTCCTCACTTCATGAACAGATATTGGAGATTTCCAATTCAGCACTTGCTCGATTTTACTTGGGTCCACAGCGATGCCTTCCGCTGAAATAATATGCCCAAGAAACGGCACTTTGCTGATCCAAAACTTACATTTACTGAACTTTGCATAAAGCTTGTGATCTCTCAAACGTCGGAGTACAATACGCAAATGTTCAGCATGTTCTTATTCTGACTTTGAATAGACCAAAATGTCGTCGATGAAAACCATGACGAACTTGTCTAACTCCGGCATGAACACCGAGTTCATGAGATACATAAAGTGAGCCGGAGCATTGGTCAATCCAAAAGACATGACAAGATATTCATAAAGACCATATCTTGTCGAGAACATCGTCTTAGGTACATCTTCTGCCCGAATTTTTATCTGGTTATACTCGGACCAAAGATCCATCTTGGAGAATACCTTAGCACCCACTAGTTGATCAAATAAAATATCGATGCGCGGTAGTGGATACTTATTCTTGATAGTGACAGCATTCAGTGGACGATAATCTACACATAGTCTCAAAGTTTCGTCCTTGTTCTTCACGAAGAGTGCGGAACAGCTTCAAGGTGATGAACTTGGGCGTATAAAACCTTTATCCATGAGGTCATTAAGCTGCTCCTTCAATTCTGCTAGCTCCTTTGGTGCCATTTTGTATGGTCGCCGAGAAATAGGTGTTGTTCCCAGTGCTAGTTCAATCTTGAACTCTACATCACGTTCGAGCGGCATGCCCGGCAAGTCTTCGGGAAACACATCTGGATAATCACATACCACTGGAATATCCTCAAGTTTAGGAGCTTCAATCTGATGCACCACTGCAACTCGTTGTGATGGATCCACAAGGTTCAATGTGTTGCAACCGTGTATTGGGGAATTCAGTTGGACAGTCCGAGAGCTGATGTCAAAGATCGCTCCATAATGTGTCAACCATAACATCCCCAAGATAATATCAATCCTTTGGCCTCTGAGTATGATAAGGCTCGCAGGATAGATGTTTCCACTCAAACATAAAGGTGCCCGAGAGACCATCTCATATGTTGATATATTGCCTCCGGGTGAGCTGATATGAAACGGATGCTTAACTGTGCTAAATGGAAGATTATTCTTCAGCACATAATCTCTGCTAATAAAATTGTGGGTGGCTCCGGAATCAAACAAAATGAAAGTGGGTTGTTCATGTAACGTGAACATGCCCGCTAAAACTGGTTCGCCTTTTGCAATGTCCTCAATAGCAGTGTAATTAACCCTGCCAGCTTTCGAAAGATTCTTCTTTGAAGGTTCACGGTGCTGATCTGAGCATTGAGGAGATGACACATAAGTGTGACTCTGCTCAGCACTACGACGGTTTCGTGCTGCAGAACTCCTCAGCTCTCTACTAACACGAGGTGGAGATAAACTGTGCACAGCTGGTTGTGGTAGGATTGCACAAACAACTTCTGATAGCTGCTGTTGAGGTGGAGGCTCATAAGTGATCAACTCCAGCCGTGGTTGTGAGAGTTGCACCACTGGCTGAATTTGTTGCCTAACTGGCGAGTAATACCACATTCAATAGTTTGGACGAACCTCTATATCGCGGTCTGGCGGTATACTTCTTTTCAGCTCCGCTTCACAACGGAGATGCATGTCTTCTTTAATGATAGCGGCATTTACCAACTCATTGTAAATACCATTATTGAACAAGGTCACTTGTTCTTGAAGTTCGACATTCAAACCTCAAAAGAAATACTCGCACTTCAACGCTTCTTAGTCTACCATATGAGTGGCGTATTGCATCAAGTCTTCAAACTCCTTGAAGTACTCGTACGCACTCCTTTCTCCTTGCTTTAATTCCAGAAAGTATTGATACTTTGTTCGTAGAATTCCCGAACAAATGTGACGTGCCTGGGAAAACATCCCGGAATTCATCCTATGTCACTCTATGACCATCAGGAAGAGTTGCAAGATACTCTGCCCACCAAGCTCCAGCAGCTCCGTGGTGTTGTTGAGAGGCAAATAGAGTCTTCTGATATTCATCGCACTCAAGCATATCGAACTTGGCTTCAATACATTGGAGCCAATGAGCCGAATCCAACGGTTCTTTCACTTCCGAGAAAACCGGTAGTTGTCTTGCTAAGAAATCCAGATAAGTGCTTGGCGGGGGATTTTGCTGTAGTGTCTCCTGTCGTATGCTTTGTCTCACCAACAGATCCAGAGACTCAGCCATCTTTGCCAAGATTTCTGCCAATCCGGTTGATGATGTCGGCACTTCTTGTCGTGGCGAATTACTTTCGCCGTGACTCGACTCACCAACCTCACTCCTGGAAGGAGCACAATCCATGCTGCAAGAGTGAGCAATTTACGGTTAAAATTTGAAGTTTAAACTCAACCTGAATTCAAAAACATAACCATAAAAGCATCACATAGATATTGCAGCACTACACAATCTAACCAGGGTTTCGACAATTCTGAAATCTATCAAACGTGAGCGAAGTTGTCCAAACCCTTAATTCCAATAGTCATAAAAACTGAAAAATAACTCATGAACATGTTATGGAGCTTAGAGAAGTCTAAAACATCCCTGTCCACAACAAGTCCTAAGTTACATAGGCAATAAGCACTACTCTGTTCAGAATGACCAATAGGTCTTAATCCCAAAATTTGAATACGAAAATGGCAACTTCATGTCTCAAGTTTAATATTAAAGTTATAGTTAACTTCAATATCTTTCCAACAAGTATTCATTTGCCTTCATATAAGTTCTGGATCAAGAGTTGTGATATTTCAAAGTTAACAGAAATCTGGAACAATTTTGACAGCACCTCCTTTGAAAGTGGCTGTTTTGTCCGCAATATTTCATCACTTTAAACTCCAAATCTGCAGAAACTTTGAACTACAAATTCATATCATATATCACAAGCTTTCCAACGCTGTATTACATGTCCCTTATAAATTTTTCTATAGAAAGTTATGGTTGAAATACAGAAATTTCCAGAGAGCAATTTGTGCCTGCCCTGTTTTTGGACAGTTCACACTCACCTGAGAATTTCATCCATTTGGAGGGTGATTCTGGTCTGGACTTCTACAGAAAAGTTGTAGAAGACTTCAAAATCTCTCCAGAAATGTACCTGACACCTGCATTGGTCCAACCAAACAAATGTTACGTCCTTTTCAACTTCAGCAAAATTCTGCCAAAACAGGGGAGGTTTCTCCTAAGTCTTTGTGAATAAATGTATACCCCCAATTGACTCTTAGTTCAATATAGGTGTTCATTACCACCTAATAGAATCCTAGACTCCAAATTTACTCTTTTTCTTTTCAAACCTTCTTTTTCATGCAGTTCAAAACACATCACGGTACTATGTTTCCTCACCAAATTAAAATCCTAACCGGCTTTATACCAGCTTATACGTCTCAAGTGGTGGCACTAAAACAATCACTCACACACGTTTTCTAAATGACATGTTCTAAAGTGGTTAAGGTACCTGCAGAAAACCACTCAATATTTATGCACACATTGGTTTATCATTTCAGGCAGGTCCATATCATAGTAAAAACATATGCCCCGTATCATTGCCATACGAGCCGTCCTTGAGTCAAGCCACGTCTCAAGGTACATGATCGGGTTATTCACCACCCTACGGGGGCTCCACACATTTGCAATAAAGCACACCGGTGGAACAGCGCTTTCGTATGCCTCATAGGACATGAAGAGTCCTAGAGAACACACTTCGTGTTACAAACCACACGATGGGGTCTCCTCCTCTTGCCCCTGGGTTTGCGCACTGGAGGCTAGTGCCATTCATATGTCTCTAAGACATGAAGAGTCTTAGAAAACATATTCACTTCCCGTCCATTGCTGAATGGGACATCCCACACTACTTTCCTCGTATGGGTGAGCTAACCGAAATTGATCCGCTTTCGGTGGCGTTCCTTACCATTCTTACCTCCACGTAGGTGCGTCGTTACTGAATTGAAATACTGAATGATAACACACTGTTAGCTTGCCACCTTAAGTAACTATGCTAATAATACTCCTTATGTGGGCATACTATACGTTCCTCACTCGTATACCACTAAGTTTTCGAAAATATTCTCTTTTCATGCGTGCTATTCCCAATGCGGCTCTGATACCACGCTGTGAGGCCCGGGAATCGCAGTGGGTGGTGCCATGCGATGCGGCACCCAACAGCAAGCACGAAGAGAGGCGTAAGAACATAACGAAACCATTTTTTTACTCAAGATAAGTTCTTTTACAACATAAGTACACACGCAGTGGAAATTAAAACTAGATGGACAAGCTACTCACTCTCGACCCTAACTACGCCGAATAGAAGTCGTTCAGCCCGTGAACGCTTCCTACTAGCTTCACCAAAGAAAGGCAGGGGCTAGGTTTCCAATGAGTTGAACGAACCGTGAGGTTTGTCGTTTCACCAAACAATCCTCTTCATAGCAAGCATCCTGCTACCTGCAAAAACAACTCAGAAGCAACCATGAGCACTAAGGCTCAGCAAGACTTAACCGTCAAACCTAAACATGTAACTCTACATGCAGGGGTAGTAAGACAATCGGAACATGTATTTGCGAAAATGAAGCATGACTAAACTTGATCCTTATATTCAGATTCTTATAGCCTTCATTTTAGTGGTCCTCATGCCTCACAACACCGGAAGTCCACAATCAAACAAGAAACGCTTATCCCGATGTTGCTAGCCAAAGGTGGAAATGAAATTTGGTTGGCTCTATATCTACTTCAGTCAAGGTTCCAATACAGTGATTATTCCACAAACCACAAGTTAAGATACTTAGTTCCTCTTCTTACTACGTCACGGCGCAGTGGGCAAGTATGCTAAATCCTCTTCCGCGAGCAACGGTGATTCGAATCAATAATAACCACGAATACACGACACATACACCCGCCTCGAAAGACTCTCTCAAGAGCTCTTTCTTACATTGTATGCAGCAACCTTTCACACGACACCCCGACATAGTAAAACGTTTCGCGCCGAGCAGGATGGTCCTCTACGCGGACACGTCGAAGTTGCCCGCTAAAGGATTTACATCTCCCGCCTTCTCAACGCCATTCCCACGGGGAAGGATGAGTTTCTATATCACGGTACATCGATTTACATTGGTTTCAAGGGTCCCATACCCCACTATATATCCGGTACAGCTCAATCTTGTCCAGCAGGGCCGCATACATACGGTCCTTAACCGACACGGACGGGGCTACAACCAACCTCCACATTTGCCTTACCATCCCGGTCCAGGCCAAATGTGGTCTCAAGCATTGTCACACCCATCGCAGGTCGAGACCAACCTTGAGCGCTCCATCCTACAGGAACATCCCCGTCCCCATCTCATTTTCATGAGGGTGCTCTTATCATTAACCTCTCGCGAGTAACTCCATTACTCGAACTTTCTCGCGAGTAGCTTTTTACTACTCGACTTCTACCGAGCTAGCTACAGCATTAGCCTAGCATCTACAACGAGACAAAGCCTACACTAAACCTTCTACTCAGGGGTGTAATAGCCATGCAAGTGGGTTTCAAGCATCCTAGACATAATGTACAATATCAAGTCTAATAACCATGAGGTGAAATAAAGCAAAATTTGAAACGGTAACGATATGCAAACCGGGGCTTGCCTTGCTCAACGATTTGTTATAAGCTAGGAGTTATTCTTCCTCCAGAGAATCTGCCAAACTCGTCACGAGATGGAGATCCTCGCTGCGGAGTTGAGTCCTCGTCGAACGTCGACGTCACGTGCTATTAAGATGATTTATGCACATGTATTCAAAAGCAATTTGGAAACTGTTTTAAAACTGTTGTTCAAGTTAACTCATACAAAAGAGGGATAAACAACAGCAAGGTTTCTGTTGTTGGATCTACAACCTTAGAGATGATGAAAGCTAGGGTGAAAAGAGATACTAGTAATCACCATGTGATTAAGTCCATTAGATGAACACTTAAACCTAAAAGATGGTAGCTCAAGTTCCAGAGGTCCAATGAAGCTGACAATTTAACCACAGCCTCTATGGAAGGTATTTAGGCAGTGTGCAAAAATTGAGCTCATGAAATGGCTTCATGTGAGCACAACAAATCTTTATGTGGTTTTCACTAACCTGCCTTTCCCCCTAAATATTAAGCTTTCCTATGCTGCAAAGTAGACTTTTTGTGAAGTACAAAATGTCCTGAGTCCATAAGAATTGGTTTTACCATTTTTGGAGTTTCCTACATGGAGATATGGATTTTACAAAGAATGGGGAAAAGCTGAAAATGTCTCTGTTCATTTTTCCAATTTTTCAGAGACATAAGGAATGAACACATCATTTTACCAAGTAAATGAGGTCCAATGCCTCTGAAATTTTTACTGGAGTTCTAGGGATTCTGGAAGAATTCACTATCCAAATTTGGGAATTTTCCAATAAACAGAACTCCTGTAAAAATTCCTACAAGATTTTGCTTTAATGAATGAATGAGCCAAATCCAGGGATTTTCATAAACATTGGGCTGCACCCCTGGATAGTACTCTTTGAGAGGAATCCAACAAATTTGTTTCACAATTTTTGGACATTCCGACACAAAGTTATGGCTCTCCAAAGTTTGAACTAAAGTGGGAAAATCTGGAAAATGTTTAAATGCCGACAGTGGGTCCCACTAGTCATCCCTAACCTTCAGCCTCGTGCCAAACTGGGAAGTGGCGGCTCCCTCCGGCGAGGTCACCGGAAAGGCACTTCTCAGCTTCCTCCGGACCCCCTGCTGGCCGCCCCCCCCCCCCCCATTTTCCCCCACGCTGAACACGTTGGTGAGGTCGCCGGCGGCTGAAACTCGCCGGAAAACAGGGCGCACCGGCAACAGCAAACCCTAGGGCTCCAGCGAGGTCGTGCACGGTGAATTCTCCACCAAATGGTCGGTTCTTGGGCTCTAAAGCACCAGGGGATCATATAGAATACCGACATGAGGTCTAAACAAGCAGGGGAGGGCTCCAAACCTATCAGCACCGTGCGCCCGATATGGTCCAGCGGTATTACCCTCGAAAAGAACTCGGATTCCTCGCTCTACACTCAATTTCTTGGTCAAAATCGATGGAGGAGGTGTGCTAGGCAGTTAACATCCTGTGTGTGAAGTTTGAAACACAACAAACACGATTTGATGACGAATTTTGCAATTCCTTACCTCACGGTCAGTTTCTGCCGCCCGGGAGAAAAACTTGAAATTCTCCCTCTGTGATCAATGGCTAGGGCTGAGCTTCGGAGGTGAGCAACTAGAATTGTAGGTGCACCGATGGGGTGGCTTTCTTGGGCGTGATCACTCCAGGTTTGAGCTATCCACGGCGACCAGTTCCGGCTTCTTCAGTTTCAACTCGGGAGCAGTGGAAACTTTGCTTTTTCTAGGCGCCGGTGAGCTCGGGACGGCGGAGGAAAGGTGCTAGCCGGCTAGAGCACTCATGGGCGAACCTTTTTGCTGTTGGAAGCTCGGGCAAAGAGAGCTGGGTTGCTTGGGCGATCATAGAAAACAGAGGATACGGTGGCTGGGTGCTTCGTGTGAGAGCAACAGAGAACTACGCGCGAGCGAGCGAGGAGAGTGGAACTTCGCTTGTGCAGCCTTCGGGGAGATAAGGGCAGAGGAAAACCGACTGAAAAGGAGGAGGTGTCACACCCGGTTTCTCCGAAGAATAACCGAGTGAATATCACATGTATGCCAGGATCATTTTCTTATACACGTGATGACAAATAGTGAAGCATCATTTATTACAAGCCAGGTGTCGAATATAAATAAGTCTTACATAGCATATGTCTCGATAGACAATAATAAGTTCATAACATGTCTTGTCCTCCAGAAAGATGAGGGTTGCCGGCCTCATCATTGTTGTTGGCGGGGTTGGCACCACGACCCTTTCCTCTCCCGGCCATCTATCATGATTAACCAGATGTTAATTTAAAGCATTACGTATTATCGTACCAATTTTACTTGTTTACACTTTGAAATGTTGAGGCCTTGTTGTATTTATATTTTCTGAGGGTTCATGTCTCACGCAAAAACAAATGCACTATTAATTTCATAAGGGTTCACACATCAAAGCAAAGCAACCTGAAGACGAGGTTGTGTTCAATTGCTCATGGCTTCCACAACTCACGTCACAGACCACAAATTAACACACCATTAACTAAGGTATTGACTCGCCTACTCGATAACCTGCTGAACTATGGGAAAGGACTCTACACGACTCGTATCACTGAGCTGGCTCCTCGGGATCTTCCTCATTATTGTGGCTGCCTTTTGACTCCGCTTTGGGTGGGGAGGCTGCTGGTGGAGAAGTGCGGCGACACCTACTCGCCCGGCGATCTGGGGAGTCAGGAGTCCATGTGTCATTCACGGTGACACACAGTTCATTCCCATCTCCTCTTTCTCTCGCCCTCAAGCTGGCTCGAAGCAACGCCTCAGTCTCCTCAGGGTGTCACGTACATCCTGAAGCTCTTGTTGACATTCCTGCAGTCGAGTACTGAGCATAGCAGCATCCTCCAAGCACAAGTCCATGTGCTCATGGGAAGTCCCCTGCTGCACTAGCGGGTACTTGTACTCCGTTGTACCACTCTCGCACTGAAGGACATACATGTACTCAGTCATGTCCAGGTGGCGACGATAGATGTGACTCTGACAGGTGATTGCCTCCCAGGTGACATCCTTCTCCGCATCGACCTGTGTCGCTCGACAAGCTGGAGAGCGGTGGATCTTGAGCAGCTGACTTTCGTGTATAATCCTCATTTCTGAACTCCATTCTTCCCGCTTCTCACGGATGGTCCGGGTGGAGCTATAGTGTATGATTAGCTTGCTCGTATTGCCGGCGGCTTGGAGCATGCGTCGAAGACGGCGCAACAAGCCTCCTACTGCCAATCCGTAGGAGGGATACGTTACCGGACGGTTCTCCTCTCTCTGGGCAAGGGCAACTACTGGAACTCTCCCTTCGGCGGACTTGCGGGCGGTGCAGATCATGCGAACCATCTAAAACATAAAGCATTTAAACTTAAGTTAGATAAAATTTTAAACAAAAATTCTAATTTTGAATAAAAGTTGGGGTAAGAGGAAGAAAGTGACCCCATTAAATAACACTTTTCAACCCACACCTTGTAAAATAGTTTTTCAGAAAATAGGGTCCTTAAATACGTCCATTTCTGCCTAGGTCCATGTTCCTATGGGCAACCTTGGCTCTGATACCACTTTCTGTCACACTGGGTTTCTCTGAAGAACAACCGAGTGAATATCACATGTATGCCAGGATCATTTTCTCATACACGTGATGACAAATAGTGAAGCATCATTTATTACAAGCCAGGTGTCGAATATAAATAAGTCTTACATAGTATATGTCCCGATAGACAATAATAAGTTCATAACATGTAAATAAAATAGCAGCGGAATATTATTCTCGTGGGCTCTGTCACAGGCGTTGCCCGGGGGACTCCATGAACCTAGAAACCTTCTTCGGGTCCAAAGTCTTGATCATTAAACACCACATCATTCTCTTGACCTGAGCAGCAATATAAACCAACAAATATGCAAGGTTGAGTACCGATGGTACTCAGCAAGTGTGGGAAAATTATGTCATGCATGGCTAGAACAAGGAGAGGTTGAACTCATAGTTGAAGCACTACGCAATTATTGCCTATCACCTTAGCTTATTAAGCACCTACATTACTACACAGGTGAAATTGTCCCAATCTCCCATCCCATCATCATAATCAAATAACCATAACATCATTTCCAATGTTAAGCTCCCCGCTTAAGATCCACAACCTCCAAGGTCATCATACTTTAATCATGAATAAGACCAAGCCGCTCTTGACCGTGAGCACGACTGTCATGGCAGTTTTGACTCTGCAGAGTTTGCACCACTGTACCCACATGTAGTGATTTCATCCTCCGTTGCCGAGTGGACTAAAAGAACCTCCTTTATGCCAGTGGACACAAACCACATTCACACTTCCCAGGTGTGTAGCCAGGAGATCACTACGAAGCCTTTACAAAGGGATTCCCGACGAGCGTGGGCCCACTGAGGTTTCACCCCTAACAGCATACAAGAGGCTCCAACCCTTGAGCCTTGCAGTTCATATGGTAGTCCAGCTGACACCTATTCCCCGCACCATCCAACACACCCACACTACGCCGGGGATACACCTAATTAATTGGCCAAGCTGCCCCATCTCAGCATGTGGTTGGCACGGTAAAGCCAGGTTACATGCTCCATGAACCGGTCCTTAGGTTCCAGGCAAGTACTGAACTCAAACCCGAGTCTCGTGCACCCAGCACCAACCAAATCATCCAACTTGCCTCGATCCCTACCTCTACATAACTCATAATGTCTCATGCAAGAGAAGGTAAACAAGTTGATGATATCACTTCCCACTTATCCCATTCTAAGCATGGCTAAGCATAAGTAATATGAATGACTTATTGAAACAAATCCCAACCCAAGCTACAAGGAAAACAAGGTAATGCAATTCTAGGGAAAATTCCTAGCATGGGTTTCATATTTCAATTGACAATGCAAATAATTCTATCTACACATCCTAGCATAGGATCAAAGTGGTCAAGGACACTTGCCTTCTTCTTGCTGCTCTGAGAATGGAAAGTTTTGATCTTGGAAGGGGAGAACTTGCTCTGGGGCAGGTTCTACTCATGCCAACCCACATAGCAAAAGAAAACAAGAATCCATAAGACATAGTTCACACTTTCACTCCACACATACATACATATGAAAATCATTCACATTTCTATGTGTTGTGTTTACTCTACATGTGTTGATTTTTGGTCTACATGCACTTTTAAACATATGTATATGATTTCTAACTTTTGTATTCAGATTTCCTGTTTGCACATTATATATGAATTTCCAATTTAAACAACTTCTTTAATACACTCTTTAGCTACCAAGTTTGCATGGAAGATAACTTCCTACTTCGAATGGGATTTTAGATCTTCTACCAATCCTAACTGAAGTCTTTGGATTTGGAGACTTCATTTATCATTTTCTAGTCATGCACACCTATTTTCCTATATTTTCCAGATTTATTTTCTATGACTAAAAGTAAACCTTAATATTAAATAGTAGGGCATATCATCTAAACATAATAGGTTCTGATCAAACATATTAAATAATATATTTTGGAATTTATCCTCTGATGTGAACTAATTTAAATTTATTTTACAAATTTTCAGAATTATTTCCTAGCCTAAAAATGTGTTTCTAGATCTAATAAATATGAACTATACTTAAGCAGATTTTATTTCAGCCTAAAATTTATTTTTAGTTCATTCTAATGTTTTTCAAGTGCTAGGAGAGTTTAAATTTAAATTTACAATGTGTTTGTCTCACCTTATAAATTTTAAATCCTATCCACATATTCAGATTCCTAAATTTAATATCATATAGGGTTAAAAAGGTAAACTCACCCCACTACAGGGTCTATTATATTATTTCATAAATTTCCAGGGGTCTAACTACACATAACAGAGGGGTTTTCCTAATTTTTATTAAGTCCAGGGGCTAAAACTGATTTTTAAATGAATTTACATGAATTTCTGAAGTTCCATGGGCTAGATCAGAAGTTTCTGGGGCTAGCTTGTATTTTCCGAGATCCCCAGGGGGTAGCGCGTAAGAATCCCGGCCTTTATAATGCGGGGCCGACGTAGACCGTCCGATTTAAAACAGACGGCTCAGATTAGATCGCCGAACCGGTACACGCGGGTTTTAATTCCACCGTGCGATTTAAAATGGACGGCGCATAAGCGGCCACGTCGCTCTGACCGAGCGCGGGCGGCGCTGCCCGGCGGCGCGCGGCGGCGGGAGGCGGCGATCTCGCCGGAAAACTTTGGATCTTCGTCTATTCTTCCTAAAACTGGGATTTCATGGCATAGCTCGGTAGAGGGGAGGTCGGGGATCTCACCTCGGGGTTTTTCTTGAGCTCGGAGGTCCTGAAAGGCGGTCGACGACGAGGTCCGAGATGAAATCGCGGCGACGCTCGTCGGTGCTGTGTCTAAAGCGCAAACCACCGAGTTTTCTGCACCTGCGTGATTCCCCGGAGGTGGTGGAATACGAATGGCGCGTTAGATCGGAAAATCTGAGCAGAGATCGAGAGAAATCGGTGATCGGAGCTTCGGTTCTCACCGGGAGGAAAAACAGCTGATCGGGTGGGGAAAACGGGACGATGCCGGCGTTTATATAGACGGGGGAGGGCGGTGTGTCGGTTGTGATCGAGTTTGAGTCGTCCGGGACCAGAATTCGGCTGGAGTTGCGGGTTTCCGGCGGTAGTTTTGATTCGGGAGAGAGAGGAGTCCCGGGATCGGCCGAGCGCGTGCGAGGAGGAAGACGACGGCGGGCCCCGCGTGTCAGTGAGAGGAAAACGGGGCGAGCGGCTGCGGGCTGGCGCGGGGGCAAGGTGGGCCGGCTGGTGGGTTTCGGCCCACTGGCCGGGGGGTTTTGTTTTTTTCTTTTTCTTTTTCTTTTTCTTTTCTGTTTTGAGTTGAATTTGAATTCCAATTTGAATTTGAATTTCTGCACCTCATGCAATACGTCCAAAAAATTTTAAATTCCCCTCTTAACAGGTTTTGGGGTGTTACAGGAGGTGGCACCGGAGATCGTCGTGCGCGTTCGGTGCTCAGCCGAGGAAAACAGAACCGAATCGGTTTGTCCGAGTGTGTGAATGACGTGTGGGCCGTCACATCTCAAATATCTCCTTCCTCTGTGCTTTGATATTCCTGCACCGCCTTCGTCCAAATTCCACCAAAATTGGATGGTAGACCAAACATGTTGTGAGGAATTTGAATCTAAACTCAAATTTCAAAAGTGAGCATGTTTGGTTCAGTTTTCAAATTCAAATTTGAATTCAAACTCTCCCTTGAATATTCCTCGGATTAATTGGTATACGGGCTCCAAAATTATCCAAATTTGGACCATGAGCTCATTCATACATGGGGAATGCATCGGTGACTACCTTGGTATGCATTTGGGCAATCTGAACATGAATTCTTTCAAAAGAATTCAAATTGCATTTAAATTCTCTCTACTCCACTCATAGAGAAGGTGCACATGAGTTAGAGTTTTTGGAAGTAAAATTCTTTCCCCTAGGTTAACATGTGTTGAGCAAGGGCTAGAGAAAAGTTTTACTTCCTCACATGTCCATTTGTGTGTTCGTCATTTTATGTGACACAAATATAGCCTTTCTTCGCCTTAACTTTGTCTCATAAGTTGAAAATAAACTTTACAAAAGTTAGGGATATTACAATGTCGTACTCAGCAAGTTCGGGAAAGTATGACATGTAGCTTAAACAAGGTTGCAAACAAAGGTTAATTGCACCAAACAATTTTTTTTCACAATCACAAGAAAACAGCCTACAATGTCTATGTGAGTTAAATCCCAATATAACCTAGTAATTTCTCGTGCCTTATGTTCAATACCATCATATTCCATCATTCATCGAGTACAACCATCCAACATTCATTATCAAGGTTTATCTCAACTCTCATAACTTCTTATGATCGACACGTGATCATATGTCATAACCAACAACAATCTCGTATAACATAACCGAAACCAGTCTCGTATGACATAATCATCCGAACTAAAACCAAGTTTAGCCTCTAATCATGGAAGCTGTCTATGTGCTCATAACCGTAAGCACGGGTATCATGATAGTTTTACACTCTGCAGAGGTGGCACCACTTTACTCACAAGTTCGTAATTTCATCACCCGTTGGCGACTAGAGAACCTCCATTATGCCATTACACTACCATTGGTGTATGGCCAAGAGATCACAAAATAGCCTTACAAAGGGACTACTAGAATGTACAGACCCACTGAGGTTTCACCGGCAGGCTTGAGTCCACATTCTCCCACCCATGGGCCCACTCGTGTGCCATGCAGCTCCCAGGGCAGTCCTCCTCGACTCTCATACCCCGCGCCATCCAATGGTCCATACAAGCTAGCAGAACACCTAATTACTTAGCTATGCCGCACCCATATTTGGCCTTGTAGTGGCACTATTTTCCTGGCATATTCTCGCATGAACCAGTCCTTATATCTAAAGCAAGCAAACCACCACGCCATTCAGCACAACCACAAACCATGCTTGCTTAGATCACCCCAATTCCATGCTTGCTAAAGATCACCATGTTCTCATCATCATTAATTCTCATGGTTATAGTGGTTTAGGCAAGTTATTTCAGTTTCCCAGAATCCCGTAAAGCAATGCGGCACAAAAGAGAAAACAACACCATATCTGACTCAACAATTCCTGGCGACAAGCAGCGGCAAGCAAATTAGTAAACTCCTATGAAGGGGGTTTCCCATCAAGTTGACACAACATGCAGTTTCACAAACAAAGCATTTCAAAATCATGGGATCAATATGTTCAAGGGGCACTTTTCTTGCTCCAATGGGTTCTGCTGCTCGAGCTCTTGAAGTTTTGGTGCTAGAGATCCTCATACACGGCCACTTGAGTGTGTCCTTCTACTCACGATCACGCACGTACAATACAGTACATCCAATCAATATGACACACACATGTTAATTAAGATGTGGTGATGCAGATGCATGCAAATTTACAATGCAACCTACATGGGTGACGCGCGGCCAGGGGGTTCTATCTCTAGGGTTTATCTCTAAGGGGAGGCTGCAGATGAGGGGGGGAAAAATCTCTAAGGGGTGCGTAGCCAACATGGGTTTTGTCTCTTTCCTTTCCTTTTCTGAATGATCTCTACATGGAAATGAATGCAATCCGTGATGATGAAAATGAGGGTGTTACAACCGACCTAGTAACTCCCCCAAACCCGATCATCTTCCACGTGTCGACTCCCTTTGGCTCCCTGAAGGCGGTTCTGATTGATTCACGTGAATATTCTGGCGGGAACCGACCTCAACTCATGTATAAATAGGACCCATACCACTCACTTCTCCACACACCATTTGAGTAATCACTCTTTTGTATACACACTCTATCCAAGTCTTTAGTGGAGTATAGGCTATAGGAAGGAGCCTCTAGTTCCCATATCCACTTTGGGAAAGGTATGGCTTATGTATTTTATCCTTTTTAGTGACTTTATTCTTATTTATAATATTAGTTATCATATGTTTAGTGAAACGTTTCTTGTTTGGTTGTGGAACCCATGCATGTGGTAGGTTTAGTTGTTATTATGATAGTATAGTAACATTATTATTATTATATTATAATAAACATCATAGGCCTCCAATATAGTCTAATTAGGTATGATATGAATATGTTAGTATGAATAACATAGTGCTTGGTCCCAACATTGGTTCAACGACGTTTAGGTTGGTCATTGCCTTAGGATGTTATTTGTATAGCGACTCTTAAGGTATTTACTTAGCATGCAAGCGTGATGCTTGGATAGTTAAGTAGCGTTGGATGTCTCGTAGACCCATGGATTGAAGGGGTAGGCGGCTGGTGGTGACAACCTTGTCCGTCCACTATAATCCCCCACATTCATCTATGCAACAAGCTCTTGGCTGGAGTCACTCTGGTGTTACCAAAGGTAAGCCCGTGTCCGATATGTTGGACCATACCACTAGGCCCTAGTATTCACTGCTAGCATAAGCATATGTACATTATTACGCTATGCATATATATACAAGAAGCACATTAGGAACAACCCCTTAACTTAGCCTAACTCTCACTAGGACTATCTTATCTTTAGGAGTAGATTGCTTAATTGTGTGTCACACTACCCTTACTCTATTTTTTATCCATCCTACTTGGCCTCCTACTGGATCACTCTATCCTATCCATCATCTTGTCACATTTCACCTTCCTTTAGGATTATACGATACCCTAGGGAATACTCTTGGGTGAAATGCTACATCGGTATTTTCTGTGCGCTTGCGGAAATCTTTCTTTGGCCCTAGGTTAGCCTAGTTGTCATAAGCATTTCTGGTATACATTGCTGGGATGAACTGTAGATGTTAAGAAATACCAACAAGTATTTCTAGCGCCGTTGCTGGGGAAGGTACAAAAGTATTGCAAGATTGCTTACGGTAGTTAGGATTCTAGTTGAGACTTAGTAGGATAAACCCACTTGATTTCGCATTCCTTTGATGTGAAAACAAGGAAGTGTATGATTGGTTTCCGCTTGACAAACAACGTTGAAAATCTTGAACCACTTCTGAGAAGATTTCGACCTCGTGTCATTCCCCCTCAAGTGATCCTTTCGGCAATACAATGAATCATCTTTGCACCATCAAGTTCTACGCCAATGGCTCAGAAGACCCTTTGTGAGTTTTCGGCTCCCTTTGCTTGCAATGTACCTATTGGGCCCACTATCAACACGGGAGATGCAAACTTCAAAATCAAAACGGGCCTTATCACTTTGGTGCAGGCTAATCCCTTTTTTGGGAAAGCCAATGAGGATGCAAGCGCTCAACTGCAAAAGTGATTCAATGTGTTCCTTGACAAATTCTTTTGGGCAACACCATTGCCTTTTTTTGAAAGACTTCCAGCTTTCAGTAGGAGCCAAAGACATCTATCCCCAAAGCTTGGGGGAGGCTGCAAGATTGTATCTTGGTTGCCTTCACCATAGGTGGATAGTGGCTCATCATCCAACACTCCTACAACGGGTTGACTCCATCGACCCCGTGATCACATTCATGTTGAAACTGGAGGAGCTTTCTTTTCAGAGACCATGAGCAAGTTAAAAATTTAGTGTGAGAAGATGGTCACCAATCAGGGGGTGGATCTATGAACGACTCTAGTTCTGTCTGTTTGGCATGCACACCATTAACAAGGTGGACATGCTAACTATGAAACTGGACCTCCTTATGAGGTATCAACAGGATCAAGCCAATGGAGAAGTGTTGCAAGGATCCAAGTCATGGATATTCAAGTGTGTGAAAGTCCATGTCAACATGGGACACTTAGTGAATCATTTACCTAAGACCCGTGAGGATCCTTTGTTCATAAACAACAACTCCAATGGCTACTATCCACAAGGAGGTCAAGGGCGGAACTAAAACCACCCTTACATCAAGGAGGCTATGGGAATTTTAACAATTCCAAAGGATCCCACTTAAACCAGCCTACCTTGAAGTATCTTGTCCATAGACAAGTAAAAACCAATGACAACACACCCAAGATGCTATTTGCCAATGGCAAGACAGTTGAAAGCATTCAAGATCTAAGGTGTCCCACAATCACCTGTCGAGACCCTACACTTGGACCAAGCAAGTGCAACCTTGAGCAAGCGACATCGTGGATGAAACATTTGTTGTTTGATTGTGGATTCCGCATATCGTCATGCCCAAGGAAGTCTATGATCTAAGATCCAGTAAAGGTTGACTCAAAAGAATATAAAAAAGGTCAACATGACACCCCAAAGAAGGATAAGCCTCAATTAGCCCATGAAAGAGTATCTTCAATACCGTCGAACACTATCAAGTCTACATCAAGGCGACGGAGAGGCTAGGGCCACACGTGCCCCACTGTCCAGTTGATGCAAGAGACGTCGTCTACACTTTCATCTCCGGGTATGGACGACACATCATCACGTGAATCTGGACGGAGGTAAGCCCCGCTCATCGGACTTCAAAAACTTTGTGTGTCCTTGGCAATAGGTTAATTGGTAGTTATCTTATTTTTCCAATTGCATATTTGAATTTTTTACCAAATACCGCATTTGCATTTAGCATGTTTGAATTTTCACATTTGCATGTTGGAAACTAAAATTTTCCAACCAACATAAAAAAAATTTTGATTAGGAACAAAATTAATTTGGATATGAACTTTGACGATAACCACTTGAATTTTTTTCCTATCTCAACCCAATAAGATTTCCTGTATTACTTATTGCATTTACAAGATGCTTCAAGTTGGGCAAGACAATTTGACAGGGGGATCGGTCTGCTTTTGCTAACTTAACCCATTTTTGAGTTTTTGTTTGTTCTTAATTTAGTTGCAGCCAAGATGAAAAATATGAAGAGGTTGTTTGGCAAGAAGAAGGGGAACCTCAACAAGCTCAAGCCACCATCGGGAGGGTTCAAGTGCATCCCTCCACCGTGCTCATCACAAATCCGAGGTGGAGGAATGCTCAAGATAGCGACCCGATGGAACAGCAAGATGAATCTTCACCTACATTATATTCATCGCCGACTCCAACCTCGACTTCGCAAGTGACACCAAACATCAAGGCCACACTCCAAGGCCGTGTGTTTCTCACACAAGGGCCTTCAACACTGAACTGTGCTTCAGAAGAGGTATGAATTTAGAATTTTCCATCATTTGGTTTACATCAGGATTGAATGATTTGCTTGCATTGATGAGGAAACTTTCCACCTCATCCTCATTCAATTCCTATTCACCCTCATGAAAGTAAGTGATGATATCTCCTTTTTGGTTTTCATAAGGAATATCGCCTTACTTGGAAGAAACTAAAACAAGTACCATGAATCCCATAGGCATTGTTTAATAGACTTAGTCAATTTGTTTTGCTCTAGGTCTAATAAACAAAGCTTTTGACATAACTTAATGGGTAAACTAGGATGTAGCAACCTAGGAATAAGTGATGTCCATGATTTTAATTCGAATCTCATGCACATATGGAATCACTAAATCAAAAATTCCTAAGAAGGGCATTAGCTATGTTTGGGAAGGATAACATTGAGAATCTTGTTTTGTCATGATCTAAAAGATAAAATTGCTATTATAAAAGCTATGATGGTTAGAGAACTTCAAGATGAAGGGACCCATAGAATGTACATCCATCACTTGCATTTCTATGAGTATGAGCTTTAGAAAATGTGCAAATTGATCTATTTATAAAGCTCCACATTCATATCAATGAATGATACATTGTTTATGTATGCACTCATACTCATATGATATTGGGCCCGATGGATCTTTATTGTTTCTCTTCCCTAGATGAACAAATAAAATTCGGTTACCTAACTCGGAAATTCATTTGTACAAGTACCAGGAGCTAACCATTCCTCTCCATCCAAGAGGGGAAGCTTGCAGGAGTAATATTTCTATGCAGGCATACAAGAAGTCAATCCTTGAATAAAGCCCCGGTGATTCTATTTTAACATCTCTTGGCCAATGAGTAAACGAGCATGGTTGAAACCTATCAGAAAATAAGCCCGAGGGTCAATCATAGCTATACGAGGACGGAGGTTCGTCATGGAAACCCTCGACAAGCGACATATGGGTTGTTATGAATAAGTGTGGTCAATATGTTCCCAACTATTTTAACACCCATTCAAGCTCAAGGGAGTTGCCTCCATTGTTGGGTGCATGTTTTTCCTTTGTGGCTCAAGGTTATCATGACCCTAGCCAAGGAATCAAGGATCACACCGAATGAACAGGAGACCTTGATATGCGGACGAGCGGTATCAACAAACATGCTCTTCGACCACATTCATGGTACCTATGGAAGGAAGCATAACATCAACACTCAACCTTTCATCATCAAAGCCACGCTACAACAAGGATAGGCTGACCACACGACCTACCTCTGCTATTAGGGAATCAACCCCTATCGTGGACCTTGACCAAGAACAAGCTTGGGGAGGACCCCCACTTGATATAACTTGTATCACATCTCACCTTGCATATCATTTCCCTTTTCCACATCATTTGTATCTAAAAAATTATAAAAACTTAGGATAGGATTTAATTTAAATAAAACATGTGCGCTAAGATTGCTATACCTTTGCATAAGTTGAAATGTTGAATAGATGCTCTATTTTGTTTTCCTTAGTCCCTAGTATACAACTTAGTATTCTCCAACTATTTAGTTTATTGGTTTTGAGTAACTTTGCCTTGAACTTAGAATTTGTGGGTAGTATAAGCTTACATCTAATTCTAGGATGTTGTGAGATATGATATAGCAATAGAGCTGCTAAATATTAATCAAAGTGAAACTTAATATCCGTAGAAATACAAATTGGTTCAAAATTTGAAAGTTTCCTCACTTGATTAGCACTTCCTACCAAAGCCATATTGCGAGGCGGCCCCACGGCCTCGTCGAGCCAGGATCACGCTGAGGGGTGCTGCGTTGCACAACACCGGATAACACACATAAAAGGTACAAAGCGGAATCAAAGTTTTATTACATAAACGAGTTTATGAACATTTTTACAACAAAATATGTTCAGTCTACACTCACGGGCGTAGACTACGCACCGAGTTCACGTTCAGCCCGTGAACGTGTCCCCACTAGCACACACGCACACTAACACGGCGGCGTGCACGACTCCCAGTCGACGGGGTTTCCATCTTAGGGTTCCGTCTCCTCCTCGGGAGCCCCTTCCTCATAACACCCTGCAAAAGCTTCAAACACAAGTAGTGAGCACGATGGTTCAGCAAGTCTGACACGTCTTTCCTATACATGAAACTTCTACATGCTGGGTCATGCGTAATTGGGAATGTAAGTTGCAAAGAACTCACCTAATTATTTGAACCTTACTTTCAAGTTTTAGCAGCAAATTGTAGAGAACCTCACGCTAAGGCACATGAGAGGGCCGCAATCAAACAAGAAACACTTTTCTGTCATGTATTTTGCCCAAGGTCGAAAACAACTTTAATAAGCTCTAAAATATAGCATTTCATTAGCAATCAAGGTGCATCTTTTAAATCAGCAAACTTTTAACATGTATCTAGCCTGTTCTTTCTACGTCACGGTAAAGTGAACAAGTGGTACTCACTGAACGCGAGGGATGGAGATTATAATCGATTTACACCTGCAGGGGCCGAGTAACCCGTCACGTATGCCCGTACTCGATGTTGCCTACAGAAACCATCACGGACATCGTACGTGACCACCTTTCACCCGTCAGCCAAATGTTGAACCGGTCCTATCGTCCCGAGCAAGAGGTCTCTGCACGTGCATCCGTAGTGCCACCAGCCGATTTACACCTCAAGCTCTCAACCTACCCTCTGGACGACAAGCAATGCCTCAACACCCAGCTACCTGAATTACATCGGTTTCCCAGTTCCCATATATCCGGTAGGTCTTCGGTACTGTTCTAGCTTGTTCAACAGGCCCGCACACGGCTCAGTCCTCAACCAACACAAGCGGAGCTATGGCACCCAGGCCCCAACGTCCTGCTGCCCTTACTCTCCGCTCGGTCTCATTTTTATTGCCATGTGTTCCATTTGCTATCTTTACCCGAGTAGTGTGTCTCTAGCCTATTCTCGCGAGCAGTTCCAACTACTCGACTTGTACTGAATCCTACACTAACTTACCATTGCAGTGGATAGTCGAGGTTTAAAAACCTAAGCCCAAACCAGGGTTTTCTTGGCTATGCATTTGTGTTTTCAAACAAGACTCTAATGCATACTTTAAGTGAGTGGTCAAAGTAAGTTCTCAAAACAGTAAAATTTATAAAAAGGCTAATGCAAACCAGAGCTTGCCTTGCTGCTGTTGGTCATAGGCTAGCTGTTCCTCTGGAGTGATGAAGTCTAATACTTCGGCCTCCTCCTCAACCTTAGCGACTACATGAGATAAATACATATATGTATCAATTTGAATGCATTTGAATTTGAAGTTAAATTTGTGAAGACTATAAGTCTTGATAGACCGGCCCAATGACTCTTAAATTTTTACTGTGGTTTTTATACAACCTAAACAGTGACATGGCCAAGTTTCATTTGCAGCAAAGCTAATTTGGGCCCTCCACAAATAATTGTGTACTTGGCCTTAATTGGAGCTCTTAGGGTGTTCTAGCGATTTTCATGGAGCAAGACATGACTTTATGAAAACTAGATTTTCAGAGGGTTCTAATGGAGTTGGTTTCACTTAATTTTAAGGTTCCTAGCCAAAGATATAAGCTAAACAATTTCAGGGAAAATCTGAAAATGTTTCTGGACATTTTCCATTTTCTCTGGAACAGTTTTATTAATCACACCATTAGGTGGATCAAATGAGCTCAAATGGATTCGAAATTTTTATGGTAGCTCAGGAATATTTTTGTGAACAACCTAGCCAAATTTCAGAATTTTCCACTACAGGGTTCTCCAGTTATAATTTTAAACAGTTTAAATTTTGAAGAATTAATTCTGGAGAAATAAGAATTTTCATAAAGTGAAACTTTATTTTTTGGAAATTACTCATATATCTGAATGCAACAAAATTTGGTTCACTCGATTTGGAGTTTCCTAGCCAAAGTTATGTGCGTTTGAAGTTTGAACTAAATCTAAAAATCGGGGAAAAGTTTAAATTGCTGCGCGTGGGACCGGGGCTACATGCCAGCCTCTCAGTGGCTGACAAACGGGACTAGGGGGTTTTTCGCGTGCCACCACCACCAATCCGGATTCACAGAAGATCCAGTCCGGCTCAATACAGTGGCTGATGTGTGGGACCCGCGCCATCTTCTTCCCCTCACTCCCGCGCGCTCCCGCGCCTGATCTCTCCGGAGCTCACTGGAACTTGCTCCTCCCGGGCTCTAGCTCGCTGCTAGGCTCTAACTCAACACGAGGAGCACTCCAGTGAGGTTTCCCCACACCGGACGTGGCTCCTACCTAGCTTGCGACGACACCGCGGTTCACACCGACTCCGGCGACATCGCCCGCCGTCTTTAGCCCACCAAACCATGCGTTCTCAAGCTCTACAGCACCTGTGTGACATGTAGACGCTTGACTTGCACTTGGTTTAGCTTGGAAAAGGTCCTAGGTGATCTCTCACTGTGCGCCCGACGGCTTCCGCCATTAGTGCCGGTAGTAAAACTAGAAATGGGCGGTCTACCAAGGATTTCACGCTAAGACTGCAAAGGAAAGTTGTTCACTACCAAGTCTAGCTCGTGTAAGTGCAGTTTGAGGATCTCTACACGAATATAGAACGAGAATTTGGTGAATCCGCACCCGAAGGTAGGTCTGCACCGAATGGAATGAAAAGACGAAATTCGTCGCTGGTGATCGACCACTCGGGCTATGGTTTGGGGGTGAGCAACACGAAGCCCTAACACGTCCCGGGATGTCTTAGCTTGGGCGTGACACTTTCCCGTTTAGGCTGTCCACGGGAGCCCGAGGTGCGGAGGAACTTAGGTCACCGGAAAAACTTTCGGTATGGGTCGAGGGCAACCGGACTCGGCTGGTTCCTATGACGGGGAAGTAGGAGGAGAGGCTCTAGTACCGTTTTGCAGCTCGTCAGGAGTGTGGGTGCGGTGTTTGCCGGTTCTCCGATCGAACCCGAGAGAGCGGCGACGAGGGCAGCGTTTCTTGCGCGAGGGAGCACAGGGATGAGCGAATATGCCTCTTGCCGGCTCGGCCTCGGGGATAAGAGGGGGAGATGTCGGCTGAGCGTGGGCGCAGGCCGAGCAGGAGCTGGCAGCAGCGTCCGGCTCGATGGCGACCCCAGCAGCGGCCCGAGAACCCGATCCTCGGCAGTCTTCAGTCGGTTTGATCACTGGTTAGGCTGACAGGAGGGCCCCACACCTTGTTTAACCTCTGAAAGTTAATTTTCCTCAGTGCTCTAAACAGTAGAGACACTAGTACCCTTGGTGAGTTGATCAAACTTCAAAATGGCCAATTGAATTTGAATAATTCAAAGTGGAATTTGACTTGATCAAATTTGCAGCAAAGGTTTAGCTGAAATTCAAACTTGATTTGAATTTAGCCAAAATAGCTCATGTCAAGATTAACTCCAAATGGAGTGAAAATTGGTGGGTGAGCTCACAAAAATGTGCTGAGCGTGAATATGAATCACACTTTTGAATTAATGGGATGAAAAGAGTTTGAATTTGAATTTGAGTTCAAACTAGCCCCTTTCTTATTATACCCCAAAAATACCTCAAAAAGGTTTTGGATTTGGGTGAAATTTGGCATGAGCATTCCTAGCAAGGTGTACGAGTTTTTCATATGCTCAGCCCCTATATGATGCATGTGACAAATACCACTTTTGCATTTTGTGAGTTTATCCACTAATGACCCTATTGATTGTGTTTACTTGCTCTTCAAATGTGTTCATAAGTTTTCATCAAATGAGGTGTGTGTGGTGTGATGTACACTTTGATTGTGTGAAAAAACTTAGGCCCTTACACATATGATGTTATCACTAGATAAAACCTTATGCATATGCTATTTGCTTTCATATTGAGCATAGTCAAACAAACATAGACCTATGTAAGAATCTTTTCATATTTCTATGATCAATATACCACGTGCACATGCCAAAATTATACACTAGAAGTTATCAATTTATCTATCATACCTGTCGGTAACCTGGAGACCGGGTACCTCCGCGTAGTGTGTAAAAGACAGCCTAGGCCCCGCCTCCCTATTGAGGCGGGCCCCAGCGTAGCCACGTGTCCTTGGCCCCAATGTCAGCCCTGGGGCTGCCACGTCCGCTTGAGTTATGGAGCTGACATGTGCCCCGGGCTCCGGTCCGAGCCTCCCCGCTGGGGTGAGGTCCGGAGCTGCGACGTGTCCCCTTGCTCAAAGCCACCTCCCTGCTGAGGACAGCTCCGGTGCTGACACATGCCCTGGGCTCCGGTCCGAGCCTCCTCGCTGAAGTGAGGCCCGGAGCTTCCACGTGTCCCCTGGCTCAGAGCCACCTCCCTGCTGAGGACAGCTCCGGTGCTGACATGTGCTCTGGGCTCCGGTCCGAGCCTCCCGGCTGGGGTGAGGTCCGGAGCTGCCACATGTACCCTGGCTCAGAGCCACCTCCCTCCAGAGGACAGCTCCGGTGCTGACACGTGCCCTGGGCTTCGGTCCGAGCCTTCCCGCTGGGGTGAGGTCCGGAGCCGCCACGTTTCCCATGGCTCAGAGCCACCTCACTGCTGAGGACAGCTCCGGTGCTGACATGTGCCCTGGGCTCCGGTCTGAGCTTCCCTACTGAGGTGAGGTCCGGAGCTGCCACGTGTCCCATGGCTCCAAACCTGTCGATGAGAGCTCTAGAGCCACAACGTGCCCCACGATCTGTCGTGGGCCATGGGTCGACGAAGTCAAGAAGGAAGTGCATTGTGAGGCTTCGCATTCAAGACTCATGCCTTCCCCAGAAGCATGGCGCACTATGCACGCCTTCGTCCTCTGCCCGTTCGCCATTACAGTGACAAGACAGGACGGCAAGGCATGACAGCAGTATAGTGCCGCCAAACGGCACAAAGCCGCCCGAGCAGGGCGAGAAGACGCGACGAAAAGACGGCGTCTTCATCATCACCTGACACACGGACAGGGGAGCTCAGCGCGCCAGGCGGCGGGACTTAACTCTCCCGTCAACCACTCTACTCAGAGGATGAAGCCCTAGATCATGTATAGTGTTCACATAGCTTTGGGACCACCTATCGGGCCTCAAGACTCATTGTAACCCCCACGGCCTTGGACTATAAAAGGACCGGGGTGACCAACCGACAAGGGTTGGCATTCTAGGTCCCTCAACGCACAAGCACACACGCGCAAGCAATAGAACAAGCACTCCCGTGGACATAGGGTATTACGCTCCGGCGGCCCGAACCACGTAAATCTCGGTGTTCATCCGCTCCCTCGAGCCCAGATCGCGTAGGGCGCCAAGCCCCCTCCGATCAAAGAACCACGCAGGTTGCTTCCGAGCAGGCCGGTAGGAGTGTCGCAGCTCACACATTCTGACATTTGGCACGCCAGGAAGGGGGGCTTTCCGCGCTCTCCATGCGACCATGGTGAACATCACCTCCCATGGCGAGCCTTCTTGCCCAACCCGCCGTCGTCTCCAGACGAGAGACGAAGAGGCTACCTCCCGCTCCAAAGCGGGTATGTTTGGCCAGGCCGGCGATCAGATGACCAGCATACCAGCGGCACCCCCAGCGCCCAAATCCGGCCGAACCGGCGGCTAGACCGCTGGTGCCCCTGTGGTGCCCAAGGCGCCTAGGTCAGGACGAGCTGGTGACCGTACGGACGGTGTGCCGCCGGCGCTCGCACCGCCAGAGGCCGCTTCCTCTCAGCATCCCTCTACTACAACAGTGGCGACAGCTCCACCACGACCGAGCCTGGAGAGCATGCTGGCCGCAGCACGCGCTCTGATCCACATCCCTCCGGGCGAGGGTGCCACCCCCGAGGTGGCAAAACAGTGGCGACACAATGTCAACCATCTCGTCGCAGCTGCCATGAACTCTCCTGCCTACAGGAGACAGCGGGCTGAACCCTTGCTGGCCCAGTCGCATACGCCAACGGTGGCCTGTGGGACGGCAGCCCCACGCGCAACGGCCATGGCTGACCTCAAGGTCGATCTGAACCATCGCCTCACAAGCGAAGATGGTCGCACCACCATCGAGCGACGTGGAGAGAGGTGTCGCAACCTCGAAGAAGAGTACCGCTCACTGAGCGCTGTATCAGTGGGCCGCGCTCCGCCTACCCCTGCCTTTCCGGGGGCAGTAGGGGGCTGCATGGCGCTCGCCCCGCACCTTCGTATGGTGGTCTGGCCACCCAAGTTCCGGCCACACTTGCCGGAAAAATACGACGGGACAGTCAACCCCGCCGAGTTCCTGCAGATCTACACCACCTCCATCCTAGCTGCATGAGGGGATGAGGCCGTCATCGACAACTACTTCCCCGTGGCTCTGACTGGCACAGCCCTGTCATGGCTCATGAATCTTCCCCCAGGCTCCATCACGTCCTGGGAAGAGTTGTGCTGGAGGTTCACAGCCAACTTTGAGAGTTCCTACACGTGCCCTGTAAGGGCCTAAGTTTTTGCACACATCCAAAGTGTTCCTCACACCACATACACCTCATTTGAGGAAAACTTATGAACACATTTGAAGAGCAAGTAAACACCATCAACATGGTCATTAGAGGATGAACTCACAAAAGGCAAAAGTGGTATTTCCCACATGCATCACATAGGGGCTGAGCATATGTAAAACTCCTACACCTTGCTAGGAATGCTCATGCCAAGTTTCACCCAAATCAAAAACCTTTTTGAGGTATTTTGGGTAAAATAAGAAAGAGGCTAGTTTGAACTCAAATTCAAACTCATTTCACCCCATGAATTCAAAAGTGGGATTCATATTCACAATCAGCACATTTTTGTGAGCTCACCCACCAATTTTCACTCCATTTGGAGTTGATCTTGACATGAGCTAACTTTAGCAAATTCAAATTCAATTTGAATTTCAAACTGCATATGTGCTGAGAATATATTCAAACACTTCACAATTTGAATTCTATCAAGTTCAAATGGGCATTTGGTGGATAATTCAAATTGCAAAGGGTATTAGGGGTATTACTGTTTAGAGCAGTAGGAAAATTGAATTTCAGAGGTTAAAACTAGGGGTGGGCCCTACTTGTCAGCCCCACAAGTGAGTTAACCGACTGAAACACCCGGGGCTCGGGTCTTGCGCGTGCTCACGCGGGCGCCACGGTGCTGTTCACCGCTGCCACCTCCTGATCGGCGATCCCAGGTGCCAACCGACGTCCCCAGCTCGTTATCCTCCAGTCCTGGACGGCACAGCGTTGTCTCACCTCTGTTCCGATGCCTCCTCGCGCCAGAAACCCGAAGAGAGCTGCCACACCCCCGAAACCACAACCCCGCCGACCGGCCAAAATCATCCCTCCCACCATGAGCTGAGGCCACAAACGGCACCGCCGACCTTTGCTCGACGTGCTCCAACCCTCAGCTGCTCGTGATCAGCTTCCCTCGAGCTTTTCTGAGCCAATCTTTCACTGCTCTGTTCACTCCGAAGCGCCTCCGACTTGACACCATCACTCGAGCAGCTCCAAGCTTCTCCGGTGCAGCAAACTGGTCTCTGGGGTTAGCATCGAGGTCTAGTAGCTTTCCCCACGGTCCCTAGCTCTTTCTTAGCGTCGGCTAGCCGGAATTTTAGGTTTTCCGAGGATCGCCGGATTTAGCCGAAGCCCACAAGAACTCAAAATTCATCTCGCACGGGGATCATGCCGAAAGCTGGTCGAGCTAGAGCATCTAGAGTTCCTCACGAGCATCCTGACCAAAAACCACGAAGAAACATTCATCCAACAGGCTGAGCAACGCAAACTCGCCGCCACCGGCCGAAATGGCTCGGGTCGCCATTGAGCTCATAGCTCCGGTCGTTTTCCACGCGGTTTGAGTGCATAAATAGTTTCCTCGAGCTCCAGTGGTGCTTTACGGCCGCTTCGGACATCCAGATAGGAATGAGATGTGTTGGTCATCGTCGGCGCCGATTGCCGCCGTCGATGCCGACCGGGTTTCCAGCGATGGCATGCTGCCACCTTGTCCGGCAGCTAGGGCTTGGTCTGAGGGGCGTGTAGCGCGAAAGATCACCAGAAACGGTCCACCATAGCCAGAGAATGGACCGCGCCATGGCCTCTGTTCGTCGCATGCTCGGGCGCCGGTGGGAGGTTGAAGATGACGCTGTGCGGTGGGCCCGGCTGGCAGCCGTTTAAACTTTTCTCCGATTTTCAGTTTTAGTTCAACTTCAAACCCACATAACTTTGGCTCGGAAGCTCCAAATCGAGTGAATGAAATTTTGTTGGATTCAGCTCTCTGAGTACTTTCCAACAAATCATGTTTCACTTTATGAAAATCCTTATTTCTCCAGAATTAATTCTTCAAATTTAAACAGTTTAAAATTTTAACTGGAGAACCCTTTGGAGGAAAATTATGAAATTTTGCCTGGATGTTCACCGTGATATCCTGGAGGTACCATAAAAAATTCAGATCCATTTGAGCTCATTTGATCCACCTAATGGTGTGATTAATAAAACTGTTCCAGAGAAAATGGAAAATGTCCAGAAACATTTTCAGAATTTCCCTGAAATTGTTTAGCTCATATCTTTAGTTAGGAACCTTCAAATTAAGTGAAACCAACTACATTAGAACACTCTGAAAATCTAGTTTTCAGAAAGTCATGACTCGTTCCATGAAGAACCCTAGAACACCCTAAGAGCTCCAATTAAGGCCAAGTACACAATCATTTGTGGAGAGCTCAAATGAGCTTTGCGGCAAATGAAACTTGGTCAAGTCTCTGTTTAGGTTGTATCCAAACCACAGTAAAAATTTCAGAGTCATTGGGCCTGTCTAGTAAGACTTATAGTCTTCACAAATTCAACTTCAATTCAAATACATTCAAATTGATACATATATGTATTTATCTCATGTAGTCGCTAAGGTTGAGGAGGAGCCCGAAGTCTTAGACTTCATCACTCCAGAGGAACAGCTAGCTTACGACCAACAGCAGCAAGGGAAGCTCTGGTTTGCATTAGCCTTTTTACAAATTTTACTGTTTTGAAAACTTACTGTGAAATCCCAAAACTCAAGCAAGTGGAGCTACAAGTCACCGAGAAAATGAGAGAGAATTTAAACTTTTGAATTTAACGGTGTGAGCTCCAAGTCGAAACTTGAACTTGCAAAAATTCCCGAACACGGAGATCTAAAGCTATCATTTGGTTCTCCACACATCCAATAATAGCCCGGCAAATTTTCAGAGCATTTGAAAAGGATTTCCTATTTGTTGGAATTTAAACGGGAGAAAATTCGAATTTGAATTTAAATCTCAGTTTCAAATTCCGACTTCACCAAAATTCAAATTTGAGTGCACCATTGACTTCACCGAAATTCAAATTTTATCAAATTCGGAGCTCATTCGCTATTTTAAACGGAATTGGGAGATAAGAGGGGAGGAATGGGGCCCACATGTCAGTAGACTTCAACCCGAAGTCTTCTCTGTTCTTACCCGAACCAGCTGCAGGCAGTGCACGCGCCGCCGAGCTGCTCAGCCGACCGACTCTCCGCGGTTCTCACAATCAGGACGCCGCTTGAAACACCCTCGTGCTGCCCACGTGAAGTATCCCCCACAGGTCACAGCCCTCTTCCTCGCACAGCTCCAAGCAAAACACAGCCGAAGCACCTCACGTCGGCCAACTTTCTGCTCACCTGCGTCCAGCTGCTAGAGGCTTCCTTGTGCCCGACGGTCTATACAGAAAAGGAGCGCCCTCAGGTGTGCAAACCAACGGTGCAAACCTCTCCTCCTCTCATGCATCACAGTGGATGTATTTCGCAATTATTTGCTTCGGTATGCATAGAACCGAGCCCCACAAACCTTCAAAATTCGTCGTAATCAGTCCACCATCACGTGTGCCGAGTTGGAAACATGTTCTAGACTCTCCGACGCCCCTCTAGGATCAAAAACCATCGAAAATCATCAAGAATTGGTGCTGTTCTTCGAGAATTTCGGGCCAGCACCGATTTTCGCCCTAGGTCACCGATGAGCTCCTAATTGCAGCCAATTTTGAGACGATTTGAGCCCATGCCAGTGATGAGGGATTCCCCACGGTGCTATAGAGCACAAGAACCGACCATTTGGTGGAGAAATCACCACGCACGACCTCGCCGGAGCCCTAGGGTTAGCTGTTGCCGGTGCGCCCCATTTTCCGGCGAGTTTCAGCCGCTGGCGACCTCACCAACGAGTTCAGCATGGGGAAAAATGGGGGGGCGGCCAGCAGGGGGTACGGAGGTGGCCGGGAAGGTCATTTCCGGCGACCTCGCCAGAGGGAGCCGCCCCTGCTCTGTTTGGCGCGTGGCTGGAGGTTAGGGATGACGAGTGGGACCCACTGTCAGCATTTATACATTTTCCAGATTTTCCTATTTCAGTTCAAACTTTGGAGAGCCATAACTTTGTGTAGGAGTGTCCAAAAATTGTGAAATAAATTTTGTTGGATTCCTCTCAAAGAGTACTATCCAGAGGTGCAGCCCATTTTTTATAGAAATCCCAGGATTTGGGTCATTAATTCATTTAAAAAACATCTTTTAGGAATTTTTACATGAGTTCTGTTTATTGGAAAATTCCTAAAATTGGGCAGGACATTCTTCGAATAATCCTTGAACTCCAGTAAAATTTTCAGAGGCATTGGACTTCATTTGATTGGCCAAATATTGTTTGAATTCTCTATGTCTCTGAAAAATGGGAAAATGAACAGAGACATTTTCAGACTTTTAACCAAGTTTGGAAAATTCATATCTCTGTGTAGGAAGCTCCAAAAATGGTGAAACCAAGTCCTATGAACTCATGAGACTCTCAAGTTTCTGAAAAACCAAATTTTGAGAATGACAAGGCACTATAATTGCCATAGGATTTCAGAGAAGCCAAATAGTAAGAAAATTCCCTAGGCCACATCTTCCATCAACTTTGTCTGAAATTTTGCAAGCCATACCTCTGTATGATCTAGGTCCACTGTATAAATTTCGGAGCCAATTGAGATCATTTTCTCCAGTTTTCTGCTGGTTCTTTCCACTACCTTTCTTATGTCCATTATAGATGGATCTTTGCATTTTCTTCAACAAACATCCACTGCCCACCTAAAGATATCCTCTGTTTTTGTCCATAACAGAGATTTTTACTCACCTTAGAGTTGGTCTAAACCATCCTTAGTTCGTAAAACACATTTGTTTTATAATTCAGTTACTTGTATTAAAAACTGTGCATATTCATATCGGTAGGAAATACGACGAAGGGACGGGCAACTTGACTCGGAACAGCAAGTTGAAGCTTAACTCGTAGCCAAGATACTGACTATAAAGCAGAACTAAACCTGCAGCAACATAAGGCAAGCCCCGGTTTGCATTTAACAGCTTTTAGTTATATTTTACTTTGTATCACTTCTATAGGTCTAGCATGTATTGTGCATTAGGTCAACGTGATTGATACTCCAAATGCATGACCCACAAACCCCTTGGAGTACAGGGTAGAATAGGCTACCTTCGTGTAGTTTCTGCTAGGCTAAATTTGTATAGGATCCGGTACAAGTCGGGTAGTTGGAAGCTACCCGCGAGTTTAGGATGTGGGTTCAGCGGGGTATGATTCTAGAGAATGAAAGTTCTGGAATGGAAAATGAGACCAAGCAGAGAGTAGGAGCAGCAGGACTTTGAGCCTGTGTGACTGTAGCTCTGTTTGTGTCGGTTAAGGACCGATGCGTATGCCGCCCTGCTGAGCAAGTTTGAACAGTACCGGATGCATATCGGATATATGGGACCCGATAAACCGATGTAACTCGGGTACTCTCGTGTAGAAACTTATACGGCCGTCCTTTGGGGGTTGGTGTCAGAGGTGTAAACCTGCTAGCGGAGCAACTTCGACGTGTTCCGTGTAGTGGCCCTTCTGATGGGTCGGCGGAACTGGTTCGGCATTGGAGTGACGGGTGAAAGGTTGCCGCATACAATGTAAGAAAGAGCTGGCGTGAGTCTTTCGAGGCGGGTGTATGTGTCGTCTATTCCGGGTGTGTCCTGATTGCAATCACCATCCCTCGCGGTTATATGAGTACCACTTGTTCACTGAGTTGTGACGTAGTAATAATTTCCAGATGAACTGTGATGAATCATTGCTGATGTGAAGTTCTTAAATTCATTGTATTGCCAACCATGTATGCTGTAGTTATAGAGCTCACTAAGTTTATTTTCCTCTTTGGGCATCACCACATCGGAGGAAAGCGTTTCTTGTTTGATTGTGGACTTCCGATGTGAGGGCTGCCTAAGGCATAATAATCTGCTGCTAGAAACCTGAAAGTAAGGATCAACATTTAGGCGTGTCATTGTTGCATCATACCTTTCCTATGTTAGTAATCCCTGCACGTAGAGTTCCATGTTTAGGAGTGTCGGTTAAGTCTTGCTGAGCCATCGTGCTCACGGTTGCATTGTTAGTGTTTTGCAGGTTATAAAATTTGCTATGAAGATGGTTGTTCGGTGAGCCATCAGCGACTCACCGAAAACCCTGCCGCTGCACTCATCTTTGTGGAAGCTAGTAAGAAGCGTCCGCGGGCTGGACGTCTTCTCTTTTGCATAGTTAGGACTTAGGACCGAGAGTAAGTGTGTATGTATATTCCGCTGCGTGTATCTTCGTGGTACATTTTTTGTTAATGACACTATCTTGAGAAATAAAAGACTTTGTACTTTATGGTTCTTTTCGTGTATGCTACTGGGTGCCGCATCGCACGGCACCACCCAATGTGTATCCTGGAGTGTGGATCCTGGAAGGGGTTCCCCACAGGCGTGGTATCAGAGCCGCATTGAGAATAGCACGCATGAAAAGAGCTTATTTTTGAAAACTTCGAAGTATACGAGTGAGGAACGTGTAGTATGCCCACATAAGGACTATTGTTAGCATAGATACTTAAGGTGGCAAGCTAACAGTGTGTTACATTCAGTATTTCAATTCGGTAATGACGCACCTATGTCAGGTAAGAGGTAAGGTACGCCACCGCAGGCGGATCAATTGCGGTAACTCGCCATACGAGTAATAGTATGGAATGGTATGCCGTGGCTTGGCACGGTAGTTAATATGAGTCTCTGAACCTCTCTATGGTTCTGAGAGCATATGAAAATGCTGATCTCCAGCGTACTTTATGCAAAAGTGAGAATACCCCATCGTGTATTAAGCAACACGATAGTATGCAACTCTTGAACGTTCAATGTTCAAAGGGCCATACGCAGCGCTCGCCATCGGCGTGCCTCAACGGTCATGAGGCAGTAGGTGGTACCCGTTGGGTTGATAAAATTCCCAACCGTGACGACCCGTTCGCGCTCTACTCGGGTTCCCCATCGTGTGGTATTAAAACACGACCATGTACCTTGAGACGTGACTTGACTCAAGGACGGCCCGTATGGCAATGATACGGGGCGTATGTTTTTACTATGATATGGACCTGCCTGTAATGGAAAACCTTTGTGTACATCATTATTGATTGTTCTTCTGCAGGTACCTTAACCACGAGTAGAACATTCCGTTTAGAACACGTGTGTGAGTGATCGTTTTAGTGCCACCACTTGAGACATATATGCCGGTATAACGCCGGTTAGAATTTTGATTTGGTGAGGAAACGTAGTACGTGAAATGTTCTTAACCGCATGAAAAAGAATGTATTCAAAGAAAAGAGTAATTTTGGAGTCTAGGATTCCATTAGGGGTTACTGAACTCCTATATTTAACTAAGAGTCAATTGGGAGTATAGTTTTCATCTCAAACCATTAGAAACAACCTCCCCTGTTTTCAGCAGATTTTTTGCTGAATTTGAACAGGACATAACTTTTGATTGGTTGAACCAATGGAGGTTAGGGGTACATTTCTGGTAATGTTTTGAAGTCTTCTACAACTTTTCTGTAGAACTCCAGAACAGAAATCGCCTCCAAATGGCTGAAAATCTCAGATGAGTGGTAACTGTCTAAAAACAGGGCAGACCAAAAATACTCTCTGGAATTTTCTGTATTTCGACCATAACTTCTTGTAGAAAGATTTCTAAGGGTCATGTAAGAAACCGTTGGAAAGCTTGTGATATGTGCTATGATTTTGTAGTTCAAAGTTTCTACAGATTTGGGGTAGCACTTTAGGAAATCTTGCGGACAAAACAGACACTTCCAGAGGAGGTACTGTCAAAATTGTTCCAGATTTCTATCAACTTTGAAATATCACAACTCCTGATCCAGAATTGATATGAAGGCAACTAAATACTCGTTGGAAAGATATTGAAGTTGCATATAACCTTGATATTCACCTTGAGACATGAAACTGCCATTTTCATAATCAAATTCTGGGATTAAGGTCCAAGGGTCATACTGAACAGAGCATTGCTCATTGCCCATGTAATTTAGGACTTGTTGTGGACATGAAGGTCTTTATACATCTCTAAGTTCCATGACATATTCATTAGTTATCTTTCATCATTCCTTGTTGTTGGTTTAAGAGTTTGACAAACTTCACCAATCATTGGTTATATTTCGGAATTGTCAAAAACCTTGTTTCCTTTATATATATGCTGCAACGTTGATGTGATGCTTTTATGGTTAATAATTTCGAGTTAAAGCTGAGTACACTCTTGGATATTAACCGTAAATTGCTCACTCTTGCAGTATGGATCATACTCATTCCAGGTATGAAGTTGGTGATTCCAGTCGAGATGGCAATGATTCGTCGCAGCGACGATCACCGCCATCAGCAACCGGACTGGCGGAGGTGTTGGGAAGAATGGCTGAGTCTCTTGAGATGTTGGTGCAGCAAGGCATCCGACAAGAGACCTCACAGCAAAACCCTACACTGAATACGTATCTGGATTTTCTAGCAAGACAACCACCGGTATTCTCTGAAGCTAAAGAAGCCTTGGAGGCAGATCATTGGCTCTGGGTTATTGAAACTAAATTGGGAATGCTCCAGTGTGATGAATATGAGAAGGCTTTATTTGCCGCTCAGCAACTTCATGGATCCGCTGGGGCTTCGTGGTCTGAATATCTTGCTAAGATCGCTGAAGGTCATCGTTTGACGTGGAAGGAGTTTCGTGATGCTTTCCGTGCACGTCATATCTGTGAGGGCATCGTCAAAACAAGAATTGAAGAGTTCTATGAACTCAAGCAAGAAGGCATGAGTGTTATGGAGTACTTTACGGAATTTAACCGTTTAGTACAATATGCATCCTCTTATGTGCATAACGAGACGATGAAGTGTCATTACTTCTTCAGAGGCCTCGATGTGAAGCTTCGGACAAAAGTGGCACAATGCAATAAAGGGAATTATAGCGAGTTAGTCAATGCCGCTATGATTCAAGAAATAGCTGAACTCGAGCACAAGGAAAGTAAGAGGAAGAGAAAATTATCACTGGCAAGTACGGATGATTATCATCAAGAACAACCGGTGATATATTGCTTACCATCTGGGGTGGAAATTCAGTCTTTTGATGGACCCCCTCAGATGCAATACTGTCCATATTCACCCATGGAGGTTCAGCCACTGCTGCAACAGCAGCAAATGAGTATTTGTGCACCCCCACCTCAGCAAAGTGCACAAGAATATAAACCACTTCCATATGGTGAAGATCCTGAGCTCGCATCGTATAACACTTGTAGCGATGTAGAGCATATTCCGCAGGAGGGTCAAGTGACCCAGCAAAGCAGCAGTCACATGTCATCTCAAGCTGCAAATAAATTTCATGGTCGGTCAAGGAAAACAGCACTGAAATGGGAAATATAAACTATATGGCAGTTGAAGACGTTCCCGTAGGAAAACCCGTGTTGACGGGCATGTTCAGCCTACGTGATCAGCCCACGCTCGTGTTGTTCGACTCGGGTTCTACACATGATTTTATCAGCAAAGATTATGTGGTTAAGAACCAAGTACCATCAACCACCTTGGCCGCATCTTATCAGATTAATTCATCGGGAGGTAGTAGGACAGCGGGCAGAATTGTTGCTCGAGCGCCTATATGTTTGGATGGGCGGATATATCCTACTAGTCTTATCATCCTAGAAGGCTTGCGGATTGATATCATCTTGGGAATGTCTTGGTTGACACATCACCAAGATATCTTTGATATTAGTTCGCGAACGGTGCAGCTGAATTCAAAGAAGCACGGGCAACACACGTGGATTCTGAGAAATGTTGCACCGGAAGTCACTACTGTCCACACTGTTGAAGCTAAGTGTCACACCCGGTTTATCCGAAGAACAACCGAGTGAATATCACATGTATGCCAGGATCATTTTCTTATACATGTGATGACAAATAGTGAAGCATCATTTATTACAAGCCAGGTGTCGAATATAATAAGTCTTACATAGCAAATGTCTCAATGGACAATAATAAGTTCATCACAAGTAAATAAACTAGCAGCGGAATATTATTTCTTGAGGGCTCCGTCACAGGCGTTGCCCGGGGGTCTCCATGAACCTAGAAACCTTCTTCGGGTCCAAAGTCTTGGTCATTATACACCACCTCATTATCTTGACCTGAGCAGCAATATAAATCAACAAATATGCAAGGTTGAGTACCGATAGTACTCAGCAAGTGTGGGAAAGTTATGTCATGCATGGCTAGAACAAGAGAAGGTTGAACTCATGGTTAAAGCACTATGCAAATAATACCTATCACCTTAGCTTACTAAGCACCTACATTACTACACAGGTGAAATGGTCCCAAACTCCCATCCCATCATCATAATCAAATAACCATAATATCATTTCCAATGTTAAGCTCCCCGCTTAACATTCTCACTTCCAAAACCATCACTCCTCTAATCATGAATAAGTCCAAGCCGCTCTTGACCGTGAGCACGGCTGTCATGACAGTTTTGACTCTGCAGAGTTTGCACCACTGTACCCACATGTAGTGATTTCATCCCCCGTTGTCGGGTGGACTAAAAGAACCTCCATTATGCCAGTGGCTACGAACCACATTCACACTTCCCAGGTGTGTAGCCAGGAGATCACTACGAAGCCTTTACAAAGGGATTCCCGACGAGCGTGGGCCCACTGAGGTTTCACCCCTAACAGCATACAAGAGGCTCCAACCCCGCTGCAGTGGCCCCCTCTTGAGCCTTGCGGTTCATATGGTAGTCCAGCTGACACCTATTCCCCGCACCATCCAACACACCCATACTACGCCGGAAATACACCTAATTAATTGGCCAAGCTGCCCCATCTCAGCATGCGGTTGGCACGGTAAAGCCAGGTTACATGCTCCATGAACCGGTCCTTAGGATCCAGGCAAGTACTAAACACAAACCCGAGTCTCGTGCACCCAACACACAACCAAAACATCCAACTTGCCTTGATCCCTACCTCTACATAACTCACAATATCTCATTCAAGAGTATGGTAAAATAAACTGATGATCTCAGATCCCAAATATCCCATTCTAAGCATGGCTAAGCATATGCATAATAATAAATGACATGATAAAATAAATCCCAACCCAAGCTACAAGGAAACAAGGTAATGCAATTCTAGGGAAACTTCCTAGCATGAGTTTCATATTTCATTTGACAATGCAAATAATTCTATCTACACATCCTAGCATAGGATCAAAGTGGTCAAGGACACTTGCCTCCTTCCTGCTGCTCTTGGAATGGGTAGTCCAACGCCGAACATCTGCATATTTTGCTCCAACGCCTACGGGATCACAAATTGTATGCAAAATTCAGCAAGTGCGAGTTCTGGATCAACCAAGTGCCATTTCTTGGGCACATTATTTCTGCGGAGGGCATTGCGGTTGATCCGAGCAAGATCGTCCAAGTGCTGAATTGGAGTTCACCGAAATCAGTCCACGAAGTCCGTAGCTTTCTCGGTTGAGCGGGTTACTACCGGAGATTCATTCTGAATTTCTCCAAGGTCTCTAAACCGATGACGGAACTTCTGAAGAAAGGCAACAAATATGTGTGGAGTGAAGCATGTGAGGAGGCGTTCAAAGCATTGATAAAGCACCTCACAACAGCCCCAGTGTTGGCGCAGCCCGATACGACTAAAGCTTTTGATGTGTATTGTGATGCATCCGGCATCGGCCTTGGCTGCGTGCTCATGCAAGAAGGGCGAGTGGTCGCATATGGATCCAGGCAGCTTTGGAATCATGAGCAGAATTATCCGACACATGATCTCGAGCTAGCTGCTGTGGTTCTTGCTCTAAAGATGTGGAGGCACTATTTGCTTGGAAACTTAGTCCACCTCTACACCGACCACAAGAGTTTAAAGTACATCTTCACACAAAAGGAATTAAATATGAGGCAGCGAAGATGGTTAGAGTTAATCAAGGATTATGAACTGGAGATTCATTACCATCCTGGAAAAGCGAATGTGGTTGCCGACGCACTTAGTCGGAAATCACATGTGCATAATCTAACCATGGCTGCAATGGAAGAAGAAGAACCGACCCTGCGCTTGGTTCCTTATGGGTCATTGTTTAACCTTGCCCTCATTCCTACAATTCATGATGAAATTGTAGCAGCTCAAAAGAAAGATAAGGGCATGGCCCATATCCGGAAGAGAATAGACAAAGGAGAAGCTAAGTGCTTCCGGAAAGATGAGAACGGTACGTTATGGTTCAAGAACCGTATAGTCGTACCGAGGGACATGAAGCTTCGTAAGAAAATATTAGACGAAGCTCATCTATCAAAAATTTCCATTCGTCCAGGAAGCAACAAGATGTACCAAGATTTGAGAAACAAGTTTTGGTGGACACGGATGAAGCGGGAAATAGCTAAATACGTATCCGAGTGTGATACATGTCGAAGGGTGAAAGCAGATCACAAGAAGAAACCTGGTTTGCTGCAGCCCCTTCATATTCCGGCATGGAAGTGGGAAGATGTGAGTATGGATTTTATTGTCGGGTTACCACTCACATCTCGAAAGCATGATTCAGTTTGGGTAATCGTTGACCGATTAACCAAATCGGCACACTTCATACCGGTGAATGTGAGATTCAATGCCAAGAAATGTGCGGAGATATACATTGAACGGATATTATGCCAGCATGGAGTTCCAAGAACAATAGTTTCAGATCGTGGTGCACTGTTTGTTTCTCGTTTCTGGGAACAGCTGCACGCATCTTTGGGAACCAAATTGCTTAGAAGCTCCGCATATCACCCTCAAACTGATGGACAAACCGAGAGGATGAATCAAGTCTTTGAAGATATGTTGAGAGTGTGTGCCATCCACCACGGTAAGAACTGGGATGCTTATCTACCGTTGGCGGAATTCTCTTACAACAACAGCTATCAAAAGAGTATCAAGATGGCACCGTATGAGGCTCTCTATAGCCGGAGATGTCGCACACTGCTGAATTGGTGCGAATCCGGTGAAAGAGTGACATTCGGGATTGACCTTGTCAATGACGCCGAAGAACGAGTTTGGGTCATACAAGCAACTTTAAGGGCTGCTCAATCTCGACAGAAGAGTTATGCAGACCAGCGACGTCGACCGCTGAACTTCAACATCGGAGAGTACGTGTATCTCCGCGTATCTCCAATGAAAGGAGTTCACCGATTCGGTGTAAAAGGAAAGCTCGCTCCCCGGTTTATCGGTCCATTTGCTATCACAGAGAAATGTGGACCCGTAGCCTACCGGCTTGAGCTACCGACAAATCTCGCGGGGGTGCATGATATATTTCACGTCTCTCAGCTTCGGAAATGTCTCAAGAATACCAGTGCTGTCCGCAATGAAGATCTCAGGACATTGCAACTGGATCTCTCTTATGCCGAGCATCCAATCCGAATTATTGATGAAAAGTCTCGGTCAACAAGGAATCGGACGCTCCAATTCTATAAGGTATTATGGAGCAATCATACAACGGAGGAAGCAACATGGGAGAGTGAAGAATACCTATGTTCAAACTATCCGGACTTGCTGTCCGCTTATATCCGGTAATTCCTTCTCTACCACTTCGTCTCTTCTTTATGAATCTCGGGACGAGATTCTTTTTAAGGGGGGAGGGATGTGAAATCCCAAAACTCAAGCAAGTGGACCTACAAGTCACACCGAGAAAATGAGAGGGAATTTAAACTTTTGAATTTAGTGGTGTGAGCCCCAAGTCGAAACTTGAACTTGCAAAAATTCCCGAACACGGAGATCTAAAGCTATCATTTGGTTCTCCACACATCCAATAATAGCCCGGCAAATTTTCAGAGCATTTGAAAATGATTTACTATTTTTTGGAATTTAAACGGGAGAAAATTCGAATTTGAATTTAAATCTCAAATTCAAATTACGACTTCACCGAAATTCACATTTGAGTGCACCATTGTGTTCCTCATATTTATTTTGTTATATCCTCCAAATTTTATCAAATTTAGAGCTCATTTGCTATTTTAAACGGAATTGGGAGATAAGAGGGGAGGAATGGGGCCCACATGTCTGTAGACTTCAACCCGAAGTCTTCTCTGTTCTTACCCGAACCAGCTGTAGGCAGTGCACGCGCCACCGAGCTGCTCAGCCGACCGACTCTCCGCGGTTCTCATGATCAGGACGCCGCTTGAAGCACCCTCGTGCTGCCCACGTGAAGTATCCCCCACAGCTCACAGCCCTCTGCCTCGCACAGCTCCACGCAAAACACAGCCGAAGCACCTCACGTCGGCCAACTTTCTGCTCACCTGCGTCCAGCTGCTAGAGGCTTCCTCGTGCCCGACGGTCTATACAGAAAAGGAGCGCCCTCAGGTGTGCAAACCAACAGTGCAAACCTCTCCTCCTCTCATGCATCACAGTGGATGAATTTTGCAATTCTTTGCTTCGGTATGCATAGAACCGAGCCCCACCAATCTTCAAAATTCGTCGTAATCAGTCCACCATCACGTGTGCCGAGTTGGAAACATGTTCTAGACTCTCCAACACCCCTCTAGGATCAAAAACCATCGAAAATCATCAAGAATTGGTGCTGTTCTTCGAGAATGTCGGGCCGGCACCGATTTTCGCCCTAGGTCGCCGATGAGCTCCTAATTGTAGCCAATTTTGAGACAATTTGAGCCCATGCCAGTGATGAGGGATTCCTCACGGTGCTATAGAGCACAAGAACCGACCATTTGGTGGAGAAATCACCACGCACGACCTCGCCGGAGGCCTAGGGTTAGCTGTTGCCGGTGCGCCCCATTTTCCGGCGAGTTTCAGCCGCCGGCGACCTCACCAACGAGTTCAGCA
Organism: Neostapfia colusana; assembly: GCA_030760725.1. NCBI lineage: Eukaryota > Viridiplantae > Streptophyta > Magnoliopsida > Poales > Poaceae > Neostapfia > Neostapfia colusana. Next base: position 89,784,429 of record JASWHV010000002.1, on the reverse strand, counting down.
TGGGGAAAAATAGGGGGGGGGCAGCAGGGGGTCCGGAGGTGGCCGGGAAGGTCATTTCCGGTGACCTCGCTGGAGGGAGCGGCCCCTGCTCTGTTTGGCGCGTGGCTGGAGGTTAGGGATGACGAGTGGGACCCACTGTCAGCATTTAAACATTTTCCAGATTTTCCCATTTCGTTCAAACTTTGGAGAGCCATAACTTTGTGTAAGAGTGTCCACAAATTGTGAAATAAATTTTGTTGGATTCCTCTCAAAGAGTACTATCCAGAGGTGCAGCCCATTTTTTATGGACATCCCTGGACTTGGCTCATTAATTCATTTAAGGAAAATTTTGTAGGAATTTTTACAGGAGTTCTGTTTATTGGAAAATTCCCAAATTTCGGAAGGACATTCTTCCAATAATCCTTAAACTCCAGTAAAATATTCAGAGGCATTGGACTTCATTTGATTGGCCAAATATTGTTTGAATTCTCTATGTCTCTGAAAAATGGGAAAATGAACAGAGACATTTTCAGACTTTTAACCAAGTTTGGAAAATTCATATCTCTGTGTAGGAAGCTCCAAAAATGGTGAAACCAAGTCCTATGAACTCACGAGACTCTAAAGTTTCTTAAAAACCAAATTTGGAGAATGACAAGACACTATAATTGCCATAGGATTTCAGAGAAGCCAAATAGTAAGAAAATTCCCTAGGCCACATCTTCCATCAACTTTGTCTGAAATTTTGCAAGCCATACCTCTGTATGATCTATGGTCCACTGTAAAAATTTCAGAGCCAATTGAGATCATTTTCTCTAGTTTTCTGCTGGTTCTTTCCACTACCTTTCTTATGTCCATTATAGATGGATCTTTGCATTTTCTTCAACAAACATCCACTGCCCACCTAAAGATATCCTCTGTTTTTGTCCATAACAGAGATTTTTACTCACTTTAGAGTTGGTCTAAACCATCCTTAGTTCCTAAAACACATTTGTTTTATAATTCAGTTACTTGTATTAAAAACTGTGCATATTCATATCGGTAGGAAATACGACGAAGGAGGTCGACGGGCAACTTGACTCGGAGCAGCAAGTTGAAGCTTAACTCGTCGACAAGATACTGACTATAAAGCAGAACTAAACCTGCAGCAACATAAGGCAAGCCCCGGTTTGCATTTAACAGCTTTTAGTTATATTTTACTTTGTATCACTTCTATTGGTCTAGCATCTATGGTGCATTAGGTCAAGGTGATTGATACTCCAAATGCATGACCCACAAACCCCTTGGAGTACAGGGTAAAATAGGCTGCCTTTGTGTAGTTTCTGCTAGGCTAAAGTTGTATAGGATCCGGTACAAGTCGGGTAGTTGGAAGCTGAGTTTAGGATGTGGGTTCAGCGGGGTATGATTCTGGAGAATGAAAGTTCTGGAATGGAAAATGAGACCGAGCAGAGAGTAGGAGCAGCAGGACGTTGGGACTGTGTGACTGTAGCTCTGTTTGTGTCGGTTAAGGACCGATGCGTATGCCGCCCTGCTGAGCAAGTTTGAACAGTACCGGATGCATATCGGATATATGGGACCCGATAAACCGATGTAACTCGGGTACTCTCGTGTCGAAACTTATGTGGCCGTCCTTTGGGGGTTGGTGTCAGAGGTGTAAACCCGCTAGCGGAGCAACTTCGACGTGTTCCGTGTAGTGGCCCTTCTGATGGGTCGGCGGAACTGGTTCGGCATTGGAGTGACGGGTGAAAGGTTGCCGCATACAATGTAAGAAAGAGCTCGCGTGAGTCTTTCGAGGCGGGTGTATGTGTCGTGTATTCCGGGTGTGTCCTGATTGCAATCACCGTCCCTCACGGTTATATGAGTACCACTTGTTCACTGAGTTGTGACGTAGTAATAATTTCCAGATGAACTGTGATGAATCATTGCTGATGTGAAGTTCTTAAATTCATTGTATTGCCAACCATGTATGCTGTAGTTGTAGAGCTCACTAAGTTTATTTTACTCTTTGGGCATCACCACATCGGAGGAAAGCGTTTCTTGTTTGATTGTGGACATCCGATGTGAGGGCTGCCTAAGGCATAATAATCTGCTGCTATAAACCTGAAAGTAAGGATCAACATTTAGGCGTGCCGTTGTTGCATCATACCTTTCCTATGTTAGTAATCCCTGCACGTAGAGTTCCATGTTTAGGAGTGTCGGTTACGTCTTGCTGAACCATCATGCTCACGGTTGCATTATTAGTGTTTTGCAGGTTATAAAATTTGCTATGAAGATGGTTGTTCGGTGAGCCATCAGCAACTCACCGGAAACCCTTCCGCTGCACTCATCTTTGTGGAAGCTAGTAAGAAGCGTCCGCGGGCTTGACGTCTTCTCTTTTGCATAGTTAGGACTTAGGACCGAGAGTAAGTGTGTATGTATATTCCGCTGCGTGTATCTTCGTGGTACATTATTTTGTAAATGACACTATCTTGAGAAATAAAAGACTTTGTACTTTATGGTTCTTTTCATGTATGCTGTTGGGTGCCGCATCGCACGACACCACCCAATGTGTATCCTGGAGTGTGGATCCCGAAAGGGGTTCCCCACACTTACTTTGAGCACCCACTTAAATTTTGCATTAGAGTCTTGTTTGAAAACCCAAATGCATAGACAAGAATAACCCTGGGTTGGGCTTTGGTTTGTAAACCTCGATTAGCTACTGCAATGCTAAGATAGTGTAGGATTCGGTACAAGTCGAGTAGTTGGAACTGCTCGCGAGAATAGGCTAGAGGCACACTACTCGGGTAAAGATAGCAAATGGAACACATGGCAAGAAAAATGAGACCGAGCTGAGAGTAAGGGCAGCAGGACGTTGGGGCCTGGGTGACATAGATCCGCTTGTGTCGATTGAGGACCGAGCCGTGTGCGGGCCTGTTGAACAAGCTAGAACAGTACCAAAGACCTACCGGATATATGGGAACCGGGAAACCCATGTAATTCTGGTAGCTGGGTGTTGAGGCATTGCTTGTCGTCCAGAGGGTAGGTTGAGAGCTTGAGGTGTAAATCGGCTGGCGGCACTGCAGATGCACGCGCAGGGACCTCTTGCTTGGGACGATAGGACCGGTTCAACATTTGGCTGATGGATGAAAGGTGGTTGCATATGACGTCCGTGATGGTTGCTGTAGGCAACATCGAGTACGGGCATATGTGACAGGTTATTCGGGTAACCCTGCAGGTGTAAATCGATTATAATCACTGTCCCTCACGGTCAGTAAGTACCACTTGTTCACTGTACCGTGACGTAGAAAGAATAGGCTACAGTCATGTAAAAGCTGCTGATTGAAAGCTATACCTTGATTGTTAATGATTGGTTGTAGTTTAGAGCAAACTAAAGTTCCTTTTAACCTTGGGCAAAGTACATGAGAGAAATGTGTTTCGTATTTGATTGCGGCTCTCTCATGTGCCTTAGCGTGAGGTTCTCCACAACTTGCTGCTAAAACTTGAATGTACGGTTCAAATAATTAGGCGAGTCCTTTGCAACTTATTTGCCTCATGCACCCTGAATCCTTCATGTAGAAGTTTCATGTATAGGAGAGACGGATCAGACTTGCTGAGCCATTGTGCTCACTGCTTGTGTTTGAACCTTTTGCAGGGTGTTATGAGGAAGAAACTCCCGAGGAAGAGACAGAACCCCAAGAGGGAAACCCCATCAAGTGGGAGTCGTGCACGCCGTCGTGTTAGTGTGCGTGTGTGCTAGTGGGGGCACGTTCACGAGCTGAACGTGAACTCGGTGGGTAGTCTACGCTCGTGAGTGTAGACTGAACATATTTTGTTGTAAAAATATTCATAAAGTCGTTTATGTAATAAAAATTTGCTTCCGCTTTGTACCTTTTATGTGTGTTATCCGGTGCTGTGCAACGCAGCACCCCTCAGCGTGATCCTGGCTCTACTAGGCCGTGAGGCCCTCGCACGCCCCGGCACCGAGTTCGACCTTCACGCTGTGCGTCAGCGTGATGGAGAGTCGCTGTGATCCTTCATCCAGCGGTTCTCCCAGGTCAGGAACACCATCCCCCGCATCTCCAACGCCTTTGTCGTCGTCGCCTTACGGCAAGGCATCCGCGACAAGAAGATGCTCGAGAAGTTAGCGACGCATGAAGTGGAATACGTCACCGAGCTCTTCAGCATGGCCGAAAAATGTGCCAGGGCGGCGGAAGGCCGAGACTGGCACTCGCGACCTGCCTCCGCGGCAGAGAGTGCCGGAGAGGATGCTGCTCCACGCAGCAGCAAAAAGAACAAGACCGGAGGCAGGAACAAGCCTCTTGCTGGGGCACCCACTGCTGCCCTAGCAGCGCCCAGTGGGGGCCGAGCCCCACGCACTGACAAGCGCCCAAGACCGTCATCTGCCAGCGACAACGTCCAATGGTGCCCGGTGCACAACTCCGGCCGCCACAGCGCTAGCGACTGCCGTGAGATCAAGAAGCTTGCAGAACGCTTCCGTGAGCTGCAACAACAGCGGCCGCGCCAAGACGCGCACCCTCCCGCCAGCGGGAGGGCAAACAAAAGGCCAAACCCGAGGCCAGAACTGAGCAAGAGATGGAGTATCAAGATGCCCAGCAGGTGTTGGAAGCCGTCTACGGCCATTCCGACTCCGACTCCAGCGCCGACAGCGAGCGATGCAAGATGCTCCACATCTAAACCAGACGTCCCGCCCCCCCTGTAAAAGTCCCAAAACTTGTAAATAGGAAACTTGAGCTATGAATAAAGTTGAGTTTAATACAAGAAATGTGACTTACAAAAACTTTTGTCTACTCATGAAAGTGTTGGCATGTGCAATAAAACTTTGAATTAAGAGGGTCACTTCAAAAGAAGAAGGGCATTTTCAAAACAGGAAAAATTCAAACTGTTGTTTAAGAAGTGGTATTTGCAATGACCAACTCAAAGATCAGAAAGCATATTCAAACTCTCCAGGTCCAAATTATGAAGGAGCCAAATTTTGAGCAAGTTTGGAGGTGCTTTGATAGGTATATCAAAGGGGCTTCTAAATTTATTCCAAATTTGAATTCAAATTTGAAACTGTGGCACAAATTGTCAAATGGAAAAATGGATTTTTAAATTGAATTCCTCATAGCTGAATTGGCAATGTTTCAAAATTTGGAGATCTTTTGGAGGAGAGGATCTGTGGGACCCACATGTCATGGACTGAAAATGGAAGGAACTTTCAACTGAAGCAAACCTGTTGCTCTGTTCAGACCGAGCCTGAAGCCAACACGCTGCAGCGCGCCACCGAGCTGCTGTTGCCTCCACCTCCTGCTCTTCACAACACGTTGGCAGCAGTGGGTGGGGATTCCTTCGGTGTAATCCTCGTCTCCACAGGCAAGCCACTCGTGCTTTCCTTCCTCCTCACCAACATCACCCGAGAACAGCAACCTTAGCTCCCACCTTCTCTGCCTCACAGCAGTGCTGCGTCCAGCAGGTTTGGCGCCCTGTGGAGCCATCAAACAGCAGCGCCGGAGCCTCCTCTACCTCCCCAACATATCTGCAGCTCACCCCCGGCCTCCTCCAAGCGGTGCTGACAAGTTCTTTCATCAGCAAGACAGAGCTAGCAGGCTTTCACTGATCCTCGTCGTCCGGCCTGTCCGAAGCCTCTCCCTCGCGTTCAAGAGCTCACAGAGGTGCGCCACCATGTCTAGCTACTCCTCTCATGGTCCTCTTGCTCGTCCCCGACGCTGGCTAGCCGGAATTTCATTTTTGGCGCCGGCGCACGTGAAGGACCGACCTCAGCAAATTTCTGAAATTAGCTCCAATCGATTGATTGTTCGTTCTACAACTCAGACCACAGCTACTAGGGTTCCTAGCGCCCTTCCACGCCGAAGCACGAAGCAAACCGACCACCCTATGCCCCGGGCGACGAGAAATCGTCGCCGGCGGCCAAAACTGCCACGGTCCACGGTGACGACTAGTTTGCAGCCATGTTCTGCACGATTTGATCTCCGTTCCATGTTCCTAGGACCATAAGGATGCTGTAGGACATCGTAGCTCGCCGGGAGATGCCTTGGACACGCGGGAACGCGTCCATGTCGAGCTGCCGAGCCGCCCCACCGGTGCCGACCCACCAACAGCCGTTTTCACGGGGGAAACCTTGCCCGGCAGCTGCGCCACGTTCCCAGGAGCATGTAGGGCGAAACCGGAGCTCATTTGGTGGAGAAATGAGGGAGAACGAGCCATGCCAAGTTTTCAGCCGGTGTGCACCCGCGGGCTCTGGCGGGAGGTTGAAGAAGCACCTGACCCGTGGGCCCCACGTGTGACTGTGCTGTTTAAAATCAAACAGAGAGTTGTTCAAACTTGTAAAATGCATAACTTTTGCTAGGAAGCTCCAAATTTAGTAATTCAAATTGGGTTGGATTCAACATGAAATGATCTATCCAAATATGCAACCCAATTTGCATGAAAACCCATAGAAAATTCTGGAAAATTCTTTAAAGCTTTTCAGCAAAAGAATTTTAGAGGGAGTTTGGTTCATCCAAAATTCCCCAAATTTTGCCAGGATATTCTTTAGGATTTTAGGAGACCACTATAAAAGTTTCAGCTAATTTGGAGTTGATTTATTTAGGGTAATTCTAACTTCAAGTTTCTGTATTCGAATAAATACAGAAACATTTTCAGAGAATTTCCAAAACTTGGAAATTCAGTTCTAGCCATTCCTTAGCTCCACAAATCCTAGGAAAATTCAGGCATACTCTCTGAGCTATGTAGGAAATTATAGTTCACTTGAATTTGCATGAAAGTGCAAATTCAATCAGAATTAATTCCTTTTTTTCTTAAATGCTTAGGGAATTGTTCTGGGAGATCCACTTAGTGAAATGTTCTGAACTTTGGTCCAGAGGACTTTCTTGTGACAAGGAACTCCAAGAAAATTCCAAACTCCATTGCAGCCCTGGATCATTAGTGTTCTGTTCAACCATTAGTTGATCCCCCACCCAAGTGATGAACCTCACTTCTTACTTGATGATAGTGCTCAAACACACACTTAAACCAACACCCCAGTGTCAATTTAAATTCTTGAACAGAGTTCCAGTTTTAAACTTGGCTTTAGCATTTGTTAGCAAAAAGTTTTATAATTGAATATGTATGCATATTCCTAACGTGTAGTGGTTAAACGTGGGAAGTGAAGAAGGAGGAGGTGAACTTGGATCAAGGAACAAAAAGGGCAGGAGTGAACTTCAATACATCAGAAACTGACTTTCTCTCAACTGACTTTAGTCACCTGCAAAACCAAGGCAAACCCCGGTTTGCATTTAAGTTGTTTTCTAAAGTTTTTACTTTGTTCACTACTATGGGTCTAAGTTTGTATGTGCATTAGGTCAAGTATGTTTTATACCCCACTTGCATAACCAAAAATGAACCCTGAGGTCGAGGGTAGAATTGTGTCACCGATGTAGAATAAGGCCATGCTAAATAGACTAGGGCATCCGGTAGAAGACGAGTAGTTGGAAACTACTCGCGAGCTATAGTTCAGAATATCATAAGTGGGGTTGGGGAAGGAAGCAAACTAAAGTTTACATTTCTAAAGATGAGACCGGGCAGAGGGGTTAGGCTGCGACAAGACGAGGTCTTGGTCGAGTAGCTCTGCCTGTGTCGGTTAAGGACCGATGCGTATGCCGCGTCCAGGAGCAAGTATTGAGTTGTGTACCGGATGCTTACTGATATATGGGAACCAAGAAACCGATGTACCAGGTTCACTTGATTGTAGAGGCATACCACATCGTCTCGTTAGACCTATGAGCCCGAGACGGCGCGACCGATTCTACAGTCTAGTGTCCTGAGAAAGGTTGCCACATACGACGTAATGAAGGACGCCAGAGTTGGGTCTTCAGAGGCGGGCGTATGTGTCGAGTTATCCGGGTAGTGTTTGATTCGAATCACCTTCCCTCGCGGTTATTGAGTACCGCTTGCTCCCATGTTGTTACGTAGTTAATCAACTTGTGTGGAAACAGTTTGCAAAAGTATAATTGCTGCTATGATGATGTTAAGTTGCATGAAAACCATATTTGAAGTAGAGATAGAGCTAACCAAAGTTATTTTCTACCTTGGGGCAAGTAACATTGGAATGAAGCGTTTCTTGTTTGATTGTGGAGTTCCAATGTTGATGATCGCAAGGTCATTATTAATATGGCTAAAATTTGAAAGTTAAGGATGAACTTGTAGGCGAGTCTTTTCGCAAATGACAGGTTTAGTTCTTAGGTTACTTTCATCTAGAGTTTCATGTCTTAGGAGAGACGGTTAAGTCTTGCTGAGCCTTTGTGCTCACTCTTGCTATATAAGTGGTTTTGCAGGTAAACCTCGACGCTATAAAGAGGGTTGTCCGGTGAGACTCGGAAACTTCCAAGTCATGTCACACTTGGAGAACCTAGCCGCTGCCTTGTCTTCGTGTTGCTAGCGAGAAGAGTCTGCGGGCTGGACCTCTTCTCGGTGCTTCATAGTTATTCAACGTGAGCTGGTTATAGACTTCCGCTGTAGCTAATTTGTGTAAATTATTTACAAAGAATAATTGTAACCTTCCGCTTTTGATTTATGTAATATTGTGTTCCTTATATGTGTGCTGTTGGGTGCCGCATAACACGGCACCACCCAATGCGATTCCTCGGGCGAGGTGCCCCGTCCCCGTGATGGACGGCGGGGCCCCCACAGCATGGTATCAGAGCCGCATTGGTAATAGCACACGGAGTAAGGATCGTATTACGACAAAAACTTAGGATACGGTGAGGAAACGATATTAGGCCCACATAAGGACTATAGTAGTATAGTTACTTAAAGTGGCAAGACTAACATATGTGTTTTAATTCTGAATTTTCATTATGTAACGACGCACCTATGCTCAGGTAGGAATGGTAAGGAACGCCACCGAAAGCGGTTCAATTTCGGTTAGCTCTCCTGACGAGGAACATGGTTCAGGGAAAGGTCTCACAGCTTGGTGTGAGACGTCAATATGAAACTCTTGGACTCTTCATGTTCCTGAGTTCATATGAAACGCTGATCCCTAGCGTGCATTAGGCAAGTAAGTGGAGACCCCATCGTGTGGTCAGCAACATGATAGTGTGTTCGTCTGGAAGTAACCCAGGAGGACATACGCAGCGCTTGCCATCGGCGTGCCCTGCAGGGCAGTAGGTGGTATCCGTTGGGTTGATAACATTCCCAACCGTGATGACCCGTTCATGACATACTCGGGTTCCCCGTCGTGTGGTGTTGAAACACGATCACGTGCCTTGAGACGTGGCTTAACTCAAGGACGGCCGTATGACAATGATACGGGCGTTTGTATTTACTTTTAAATATGGAACTGCCTGAAATGAAACAAACCTTTGAGTGCACCACTATTGAGTGATCTTCTGCAGGTACTAACCACATACGTATCCCGTGTAGTACACGTGCGCGAGAGACCGTCTTAGTGCCACTGATAGTACGTATATGCCGGTGTAATCCGGTTAGGATTTTTATTTGGTGAGGCTACGTAGTACCGACATGATTATTACGGTGCATCGACACCGTACTACACATAATAACCTCGTCCCTATGAAAAAAATGATTCATGAACTAACTTTCAACTAGAAATGGAAGTTTGAAACAAGTATTAGCTTCTGAACTCTTATTTTGAGCTAAGATCCAAATGAGAGTATAACTAGGTGTCAAAGTTTTCAAAAAACAGAGTGCTCTGTTTCTGGCAGGAATTCTTGCTGGACTTTAACGGAGCATAACTCTGAGTAGCTTTAACCAATTAAGGTGTATGATACAGTTCTGGAAAGATTTTCAAGTTCTCTACAATTTCCTTGTAGACCTCCAGAGCAAAATCACAGATTAAGTTGGTGAACTGTCCAGTTGAAGGCAAACTGTTCAAACCAGGACAGTAGCAAAAACCTCTCTGGACCTTTCTGTTTTTAAGCCATAACTTCCTATAGAAAAATCCTTAAGGAGCACATAAGTACTTGTTGGAAAGCTACTGAAGTTTAATAAAACTTTGGTATTGAACTCAAGTCAAGAATCTGTTGATAACTTGAGTAAAATTTGGAGTTTGTGTGAGCTGGTCAGGGTAGTCCCGCTGATTAGCTTAGCGTACATAAGATTTGTTTAAACATGAATGTGGTTATGCTTTCATAAAGTTCATGACATGTTCATGTTTTACTTATCTTTACTTACTACTGAGATAGAATTTTGATTGACTCAAAATTTTGTTTCGTGCAGTATGGTACGCACACATTCACAAATGGGGCTTGGAGATTCAAGTCGAGGTGGGAATGACTCGACTTCATCACAAGAGCCATCGCCAACCGGATTGGCTGAAATTATGGCGAAGATGAATGAAACTCTCCAAATCCTAGTTCAGCAAGGCATAGATCGAGAAGCTCAATGTCACATGCCAACCCAGAGCACGTATCTGGATTTCTTGGCGACACAACCACCGTATTCTCCGAGGAGGCTCACCATTGTGAAGCAAATCACTGGTTACGTGTCATCGAGTCCAAGTTTGGGTTGATCCTATGTGATGACTTCTCGAAGACGCTATATGCCGCTCAGCAGCTTCACGGATTTGCTGGAGCATGGTGGGCAAACTACCTTGCTGTCCAACCAGCAGGGCATCGTGTCACATGGGCAGAGTTCCAGGCTGCATTTCGTGCTCGTTTCATCCCTGCGGGCATAATGCAAACCAGTCTGGATGAGTTCTGGAGTCTGAAGCAAGGGGACATGAGTGTTATTGAGTATGCGAAGGAATTCAATCGCTTAGCTCAATATGTCCCTGACTATGTGAAATCACCATCCAAGAGGGGGTATCATTTTTATAGAGGGCTGACTGCTAGGCTGCGATGTGAATTGGCTCAAGTTAGCCAAGAGAATTTTGATGAGTTCGTGAGCTGTGCTATTGCTCAAGAATATTATTCCAACCTTTACCTCAAAGAAAAGAGGGAGAGGGACTCATCACAAGATGAAGACAATCGTCTACCTCAGAAGTATCGGTTGGTAATCCGTTCACCTTCCGGTCGAGAGATTCTACAAGAGGTGCAATCATTCTGGGAGTGTGACGACTCTTCTACTCCATAGAGGTCTTATTCACCTCTACCGCAGCAGCAACTTATTTCTTATGCACCTCAGTATCCACAAGGTGCACTAGAATATTATTACCCTCAAGAGGCTGAAAATGAACAAGGTGACTTCTCAGCTGAACCATGTGCTGTCCCACTTTATATTGACAATGAGCTCAACGTCAATGAAGCGACTGAACCAAGCAGCAACGCTATGTCTGCGGGTCCAGTTTCAAAAAGTGATCTTGGACAGCCAAGAAAAGCTATGGAAAAAGTGGGGACGGTTAATTATGTGCCAGTCGATGATCTGCCAAAGGGAGGACCTGTTCTGGCTGGCAGGTTCACCTTAAATGACAAGCCGGTTGTCATTTTATTCGACTCTGGTGCAACACATAACTTCATTAGCTGGGCAACGGTAATCCGGGATCAGATCTCCACAACTGTCACAAAAGGTTCTTACCTTATTCATTCGCCAGGTGGAGACATCTCAACTAATGAAGTCGTCTCTCGAGCACCACTTTGCCTGGGTGGAAAAATTTATCCTACCACCCTCATCATTCTCGAAGACCAAGGAATCAATGCCATATTGGGAATATCATGGTTGACCTTCCATAAGGCTGTTCTGGACATCGAGAACAGGAGTGTTCACTTGGACTCTCCACTTCACGGACGTCAAACATTGTATCTCGGTGTAGCGGTTTCCAAAGACCCGGAAGTATGTAATGCCGAGGTGTGCAAGTTAGAAGATATTCCGGTGGTCCGTGAATATCCGGACGTGTTTTCCGAAGATCTTCCAGGCTTACCACCTGAGCGTGAGGTGGAATTCAAAATAGAGTTGATACCGGGAACCACGCCGATCTCTCGGAGACCCTACAAAATGGCTCCGAGTGAGTTAGCAGAATTGAAGGAGCAACTCAAGGATCTGATAGACAAGGGGTTTATTCGTCCAAGTTCATCACCATGGGGTTGCTCAGCTTTGTTTGTGAAGAAGAAGGATGAGACGCTGAGGCTATGCGTCAACTATCGTCCTTTAAATGCTGTGACCATAAAGAACAAGTATCCACTACCAAGAATTGATATCCTCTTCGATCAACTAGTGGGTGCTAAAGTCTTCTCCAAGATGGACTTAAGGTCGGGATATCATCAAATCAAGATTCGAGCGGAAGATGTCCCGAAAACAGCATTCTCGACAAGATATGGACTCTATGAATATCTTGTCATGTCATTTGGGTTGACCAATGCTCCGACTCACTTTATGTACCTTATGAACTCGGTGTTCATGCCGGAGCTGGATCAGTTCGTCGTGGTATTCATCGACGACATTTTGGTCTATTCCAAATCTGAAGAGGAAAACGCTAAACATTTGCATATTGTGCTCCAACGACTGCGAGACCACAAGCTTTATGCAATGTTTAGTAAATGTGAATTCTGGATCAACCAAGTGCCATTTCTTGGGCACATTATTTCAGCGGAAGGCATTGCTGTTGATCCAAGCAAGATTGATCAAGTGCTGAAATGGAAGTCCCCAACATCAGTCCACGAAGTTCGTAGCTTCTTGGGTTTGGCGGGATATTACCGGAGGTTCATCCCGAGCTTCTCAAAAATCTCCAAACCTATGACAGAGCTACTGAAGAAGGGCATCAAGTATGATTGGAGCAAGCCATGTGAGGAATCTTTTCAAGCGTTGGTGAAACACCTCACAATAGCCCCGGTTCTAGCTCAACCGGATACAACCAAGCCTTTTGATGTTTATTGTGATGCATCCGGCGTCGGGCTTGGTTGTGTACTCATGCAAGGAGGACGTGTGGTCGCATATGGATCACGGCAATTACGGAGTCATGAGCAACATTATCCAACTCATGATCTCGAACTGGCTGCCGTGGTGTTAGCTTTGAAGATGTGGAGACATTACCTATTGGGAAATCTGGTTCATCTCTACACCAACCACAAAAGTTTGAAATACATATTCACTCAGAAAGAGTTGAATATGCGACAACGGCGATGGTTGGAGCTGATCAAGGACTATGAGATTGAAATTCATTATCATCCGGACAAGGCAAATGTGGTTGCCGATGCACTCAGCCGGAAGTCTCATATTCATAACCTAACCATTACGCCGATAGAAGAGGAAGAACCAAGTCTCTACTTGGTTCCATATGGAGCTTTGCATAATCTAGCTCTCATACCCACAATAAGAGAGGAGGTGATGGAAGCTCAAAGGAGAGACAAGGGCATGGCTCATATCAAAAGGAGGTTAAAGAACGGGGAGATGAAATGTTTCCGGTTAGATGAGGAAGATACCTTGTGGTTCAAGGACCGGATAGTCGTACCCCGTGATATGAGGCTGCGGAAGAAAATTTTGGATGAGGCTCACTTATCCAAATTTTCTATTCATCCTGGCAGCAATAAAATGTACCAAGACCTCCGGAAGAAGTTTTGGTGGACACGTATGAAACGTGAAGTTGCAAAATACGTTTCAGAATGTGATACTTGTCGAAGAGTTAAGGCCGACCATGTGAAGAAGTCGGGCCTGCTGCAACCGCTACAAATACCGGCATGGAAGTGGGAAGACTTGAGTATGGATTTCATCGTTGGGTTGCCGATGACCTCCCACCACCATGACTCGATTTGGGTAATCGTTGATCGATTGACCAAATCGGCACGTTTCATTCCGATGCATACCAACTACAGCGCCAAGCAGTATGCGGAGTTATACATAGCACAAATCTTATGCCTGCACGGAGTTCCCCGTACCATTGTCTCCGACAGAGGATCGCTGTTCGTATCCCGTTTCTGGGAACAGCTACACACATCCTTGGGAACTAAATTGATTCGAAGCTCCGCGTATCACCCTCAAACCGATGGACAAACTGAGAGGGTGAATCAAATACTTGAAGATATGCTGAGAGCATGTGTCATCCACCACGGTAGGAGCTGGGATGATCACTTACCGTTGGCGGAGTTCTCATATAACAACGGGTATCAATCAAGTATCAAAATGGCGCCTTATGAAGCTCTCTACAGCCGGAAGTGCCGCACACCCTTGAACTGGTGTGAATCCGGCGAGAGGGTAACTTACGGGATTGATCTCGTAAATGAACTAGAAGAGCGGGTAAGGCTTATTCAAGCAAATCTGAAAGCCGCTCAGTCCAGAGAAAAGAGCTATGCGGATAGGAGACGTCGTCCTCTGGATTTCCATGTTGGGGACCACGTATACCTCCGCGTATCTCCGATGAAGGGCATTCACCGATTTGGAGTGAAAGGAAAATTAGCTCCACGTTTTATCGGTCCCTTCATTATCATTGAAAGGTGTGGACCCGTGGCATACCGTTTGGAGCTGCCGGCAACCTTAGCCGGAGTTCATAACGTCTTCCACATATCTCAGTTGCGGAAGTGTTTAAAAGTTCCAACGGAGATTCTCATGGGAGACATAGAAAATTTGAAGCCGGACCTCTCGTATGTTGAGCGACCAACCCGGATAATTGATGAAAAGACTCGCGAAACCAGAAATCGGAAGCTACGATTTTTCAAGGTGCTATGGGAAAATCACACGACCGACGAAGCTACATGGGAAAGCGAGGAGTATTTGCAACGCAATCATCCGGAGTTGTTAGAGGCGTATGTTGAGTAACTGTCCTCTCCACATTGTCCTTAATCATGAATCTCGGGACGAGATTCTTTTTAAGGGGGGAGGAATGTAAAAGTCCCAAAACTTGTAAATAGGAAACTTGAGCTATGAATAATGTTGAGTTTAATACAAGAAATGGGACTTACAAAAACTTTTGTCTACTCATGAAAGTGTTGGCATGTGCAATAAAACATTGAATTAAGTTTGAATTAAGAGGGTCACTTCAAAAAGAAGAAGGGCATTTTCAAAACAGGAAAAATTCAAACTGTTGTTTAAGAAGTGGTATTTGCAATGACCAACTCAAAGATCAGAAGGCATATTCAAACTCTCCAGGTCCAAATTATGAAGGAGCCAAATTTTGAGCAAGTTTGGAGGTGCTTTGATAGGTATATCAAAGGGGCTTCTAAATTTATTCCAAATTTGAATTCAAATTTGAAACTGTGGCACAAATTGTCAAATGGCAAAATGGATTTTTAAATTGAATTCCTCATAGCTGAATTGGCAATGTTTCAAAATTTGGAGATCTTTTGGAGGAGAGGATCTGTGGGACCCACATGTCATGGACTGAAAATGGAAGGAACTTTCAACCGAAGCAAACCTGTTGCTCTGTTCAGACCGAGCCTGAAGCCAACACGATGCAGCGCGCCACCGAGCTGCTGTTGCCTCCACCTCCTGCTCTTCACAACACGTTGGCAGCAGTGGGTGGGAATTCCTTCGGTGTAATCCTCGCCTCCACAGGCAAGCCACTCGTGCTTTCCTTCCTCCTCACCAACATCACCCGAGAACAGCAACCTTAGCTCCCACCTTCTCTGCCTCACAGCAGTGCTGCGTCCAGCAGGTTTGGCGCCCTGTGGAGCCATCAAACAGCAGCGCCGGAGCCTCCTCTACCTCCCCAACATATCTGCAGCTCACCCCCGGCATCCTCCAAGCGGTGCTGACAAGTTCTTTCATCAGCAAGACAGAGCTAGCAGGCTTTCACTGATCCTCGTCGTCCGGCCTGTCCGAAGCCTCTCCGTCGCGTTCAAGAGCTCACAGAGGTGCGCCACCATGTCTAGCTACTCCTCCCATGGTCCTCTTGCTCGTCCCCGACGCTGGCTAGCCGGAATTTCATTTTTGGCGCCGGCGCACGTGAAGGACCGACCTCAGCAAATTTCTGAAATTAGCTCCAATCGATTGATTATTCGTTCTAAAACTCAGACCACAGCTACTAGGGTTCCTAGCGCCCTTCCATGCCGAAGCACAAAGCAAACCGACCACCCTATGCCCCGGGCGACGAGAAATCGTCGCCGGCGGCCAAAACTGCCACGGTCCACGGTGACGACTAGTTTGCAGCCATGTTCTGCACGATTTGATCTCCGTTCCATGTTCCTAGGACCATAAGGATGCTGTAGGACGTCGTAGCTCGCCGGGAGATGCCTTGGACACGCGGGAACGCGTCCATGTCGAGCTCCCGAGCCGCCCCGCCGGTGCCGACCCACCTACAGCCGTTTTCACGCGGGGAAACCTTGCCCGGCAGCTGCGCCACGTTCCCAGGAGCATGTAGGGCGAAACCGGAGCTCATTTGATGGAGAAATGAGGGAGAACGAGCCATTCCAAGTTTTTAGCCGGTGTGCACCCGCGGGCTCTGGCGGGAGGTTGAAGAAGCACCTGACCCGTGGGCCCCACGTGTGACTGTGCTGTTTAAAATCAAACAGAGAGTTGTTCAAACTTGTAAAATGCATAACTTTTGCAAGGAAGGTCCAAATTTAGTAATTCAAATTGGGTTGGATTCAGGATGAAATGCTCTATCCAAATATGCAACCCAATTTGCATCAAAACCCATAGAAAATTCTGGAAAATTCTTTAAATCTTTTCAGCAAAAGAATTTTAGAGGGAGCTTGGTTCATCCAAAATTCCCCAAATTTTGCCAGGATATTCTTTAGGATTTTAGGAGACCCCTGTAAAAGTTACAGATCATTTGGAGTTTTATTTAGTTAGGGTAATTCTAACTTCAAATTTCTGTATTCCAATAAATACAGAAACATTTTCAGAGAATTTCCAAAACTTGGAAATTCAGTTCTAGCCATTCCTTAGCTCCACAAATCCTAGGAAAATTCAGGCATACTCTCTGAGCTATGTAGGAAATTATAGTTCACTTGAATTTGCATGAAAGTGCAAATTTAATCAGAATTAATTCCTTTTTGCTTAAATGCTTAGGGAATTGTTCTGGGAGATCCACTTAGTGAAATGTTCTGAATTTTGGTCCAGAGGACTTTCTTGTGACAAGGAACTCCCAAGAAAATTCCAAGCTCCATTGGAGCCCTGGATCATTAGTGTTCTGTTCAACCATTAGTTGATCCCCCACCCAAGTGATGAACCTCACTTCTCACTTGATGATAGTGCTCAAACACACACTTAAACCACCACCCCAGTGTCAATTTAAATTCTTGAACAGAGTTCCAGTTTTAAACTTGGCTTTAGCATTTGTTAGCAAAAAGTTTTATAATTGAACATGTATGCATATTCCTAACGTGTAGTGGTTAAACATGGAAAGTGAACAAGGAGGAGGTGAACTTGGATCAAGGAACAAAAAGGGCAGGAGTGAACTTCAATACATCAGAAACTGACTTTCTCTCAACTGACTTTAGTCACCTGCAAAACCAAGGCAAGCCCCGGTTTGCATTTAAGTTGTTTTCTAAAGTTTTTACTTTGTTCACTACTATGGGTCTCAGTTTGTATGTGCATTAGGTCAAGGATGTTTTATACCCCACTTGCATAACCAAAAATGAACCCTGAGGTCGAGGGTAGAATTGTGTCACCGATGTAGAATAAGGCCATGCTAAATAGACTAGGGCATGCGGTAGAAGACGAGTAGTTGGAAACTACTCGCGAGCTATAGTTCAGAATATCATAAGTGTGGTTGGGGAAGGAAGCAAACTAAAGTTTACATTTCTAAAGATGAGACCGGGCAGAGGGGTTAGGCTGCGACAAGACGAGGTCTTGGTCGAGTAGCTCTGCCTGTGTCGGTTAAGGACCGATGCGTATGCCGCGTCCAAGAGCAAGTATTGAGTTGTGTACCGGATGCTTACTGATATATAGGAACCAGAAAACCGATGTACCAGGTTCACTGGATTGTAGATGCATACCACATCGTCTCGTTAGACCTATGAGCCCAAGACGGCGCGACCGATTCTACAGTCTAGTGTCCTGAGAAAGGTTGCCACATACGACGTAATGAAGGACGCCAGAGTTGGGTCTTCAGAGGCGGGCGTATGCGTCGAGTTATCCGGGTAGTGTTTGATTCGAATCACCGTCCCTCGCGGTTATTGAGTACCGCTTGCTCCCATGTTGTGACGTAGTTAATCAACTTGTGTGGAAACAGTTTGCAAAAGTATAATTGCTGCTATGATGATGTTAAGTTGCATGAAAACCATGTTTGAAGTAGAGATAGAGCTAACCAAAGTTATTTTCTACCTTGGGGCAAGTAACATTGGAATGAAGCGTTTCTTGTTTGATTGTGGAGTTCCAATGTTGCTGATCGCAAGGTCATTATTAATATGGCTAAAATTTGAAAGTTAAGGATGAACTCGTAGGCGAGTCTTTTCGCAAATGATAGGTTTAGGTCTTAGGTTACTTTCATCTAGAGTTTCATGTCTTAGGAGAGACGGTTAAGTCTTGCTGAGCCTTTGTGCTCACTCTTGCTATATAAGTGGTTTTGCAGGTAAACCTCGACGCTATAAAGAGGGTTGTCCGGTGAGACTCGGAAACTTCCAAGTCATGTCACACTTGGAGAACCTAGCCACTGCCTTGTCTTCGTGTTGCTAGCGAGAAGAGTCCGCGGGCTGGACCTCTTCTCGGTGCTTCATAGTTATTCAACGTGAGCTGGTTATAGACTTCCGCTGTAGCTAATTTGTGTAAATAATTCACAAAGAATAATTGTAACCTTCCGCTTTTGATTTATGTAATACTGTGTTCCTTATATGTGTGCTGTTGGGTGCCGCATAACACGGCACCACCCAATGCGATTCCTCGGGCGAGGTGCCCCGTCCCCGTGATGGACGGCAGGGCCCCCACACCCCCCGTCGTGCGACTAGGGAAACACCCTCTTATGCTTGTGTAGGGGGTTGAGGCCTCCCTCCCCCCCGAAACATACCAAGGGCTCATCCTACGTCCGGACATACGGAGCCACGCAGGACCAGCTTCTGCATGAAGAAATCGACCTCGTCGATGAGGTAACGTGGCTAGAGGCTGCTCGAAGCGCGCTACACCGCTAAGCGCTCTGGTGATACCAACAGCGGTACGCATAGAGTAGACAGCCCAAGGCAGGGCCACCTGGTGCCTCGGCTAAACACTTTCTCGAGAAGGGGTGACAAACCCTCCCCTAGCCGGGAAGGTCCCTTCTAAGCAGCACAAGTTTGCCACCCCAGGTGCACCCACCTAGCCACGGTGGATGGGTACCTGTGACACCCGGTTCCGAAAATAGAACCAAGTGAATGCATATGTGTGCCCAGTATGTTCATCACACATACACATGTAATCCACAAACTGAATTCAGAATACAACCACGAATAAATAGTGTTTAAGTACTTTATTACAATGACTCAAAGTCTCACTCATGAATCTCTAACTTATTCTTGCAGCAGAAGTCTCTAAACGACATCGGAACTAAACAGGAGGCTCCAATCTTCAACTCCACAGGCATGTCGACGGTAGTTTGCACGCCTAGTACTCCACATGGTCCTCGAAGTACTCATCTCCTGTAGCTGATGTTTATGTGGTAATGCAAGGGTGAGTACATGTTGTACTCAACAAGTGTGGGAAAAGTATGACATGTAGCTTTCAACAAGGTATGGAATAAAAAAAGGCTCATTGTAGCAAGCAAATTTTATTTCATAAAAATGGTAAAAACAGCAACTAAGTCTAGGTGAATTAATTCCCAATATAACCAAGTAATCAGAAACATTCTTACATAAAATTCACAATTTATCAAGTCTCATTCAGCCATTAATCTTCCTCAAGTTCATCTCATACTCATAAATATTCATAACCATCTCATATTCATATAACTGAAGCCAAACTCATTTTCATGACTCAAAACAGTTCCAAAACCAATCCCAATGACCATACCATAACCATACCGAATATCCATCTCAAGTTTTCCCTCTAATCATGTGAGTTGGCCAGGTGCCTGTGACCGGAGGAACGACTATCATGATAGTTTTACACTCTGCAGAGGTGGCACCACTTTACCCACAAGTTCATGATTTCGTCACCCGTCGGTGACTGCAGAACCTCCATTATACCAGTACACCACCGTCGGTGTATGGCCAAGAGATCACAAAATAGCCTTTACAAAGGGGCTACTAGATGTATGGACGCATTGAGGTTTCACCGGCAGGCTCGAATCACCATTCTCCCACCCACGGGCCCCCTCTTGTGCCATGCAGTTCCTAGGGCAGTCCTCCTCGACTCCCATTCCCCGCGCCATCCATGGCCCATAACAAGCTAGCAACACACCTAATTAATCAGCTAAGACGCACCCATATTTGGCCTTGTGGTGGCACTGTTTTCCTGGCATGTGCTGGCATGAACCGGTCCTTAGATCTACGGCAAGTAAACCACCATCTCATTCAGCAACATCCATGAACCAATCTTGCCTAGATCTCCCCAATTCCATGCTCATTATTATCATCAAGTTCTCATCATCGTTATTCATATGAGTGCAGTAGCTAAACATGTTTTAATTCAACCTCCCGTATCCCATAGATTAAGTGATGCAAAAAGGAAAAACGACCATACCCAACTCATCAACTTTTCTGACGACAAAGATGGTTAAGGAAACTAGTAAACTCCTATAAAAGGGTGTCCGATCAAGTTGACTCAAGCATACGAGTTTTCGCAAACAAAACAGTTTCAAAACATGGGATCAATATGGTCAAGGGGCACTTGCCTTGCTCCCGTGGTTCTTGTTGTTCAAGCGTCTCGATGTCTTGGTGCTATAGTTCCTCGTAGACGGCCTCTTGAGCTTGTTCTTATACTCATGATCACTCACATACAAAATTTACAGCAATCAATCATCATGCACAAACTTTACTCAAGATGCAATGTAGTAGATGGATGCAAATCCTATGGTGCTGTTTGATTAAACCAGTTTGTACGTGTTCTTGCATGTTTTAATGGGCTTTCATGGGGTTTTATGATAAACAAGGGTGCTGGGATCAATTGTGGACGTGGTGATGATCTTGACTCAAGATCTAGATCAATTCCACCGTCAAAAACCGATCAAAACATGATCTGTCAACACGTAAAAGTTTCTGCTCGAAGGGGGCGAAGAAAACGGATGCGTAGAAACAGCGGCGACATCGTAAGATGGGTAATGGTGACCTACCTCACTTTTGGTGGCAGGGCCTTCCTCCTAGCAATGGCAGTAGTGGAGAATTTTTCTATGGAAGATTAGGGCAAGACAGATCGTCGGGCTTCTTCTCCGGCGACGGCCGGGCTCGACGGAGCTCGACGGCAGCCAAATTCCGGCAAGGGGGGGGGACTTGGCGACTTGGATGCAAGGAAGGGGGCTTGGCAGCAGGGGGACGACCAAAAGAGAGAGGATTTCATCCAGGGGGTGGAGGTTATATTTATAAGGGGGAAAAGAGGAGTCCTACTACAATTGGAGCTCAAATAAGAGTCCTATTCAATTTTTTTTGGATCCAAACAAACTAATCTCTTGTGGCGCGGCAGCCCTGGGGATTTTATACCCAAAATGTGGGGAAAATTCCCCTTTTTGGGAATTGGGGAATTTAGAAATTTTGGGGGAAATTTGGGAATGGCTCATTTCAGCTATCTTTTTCCCATTCATCACCATTTCTATGTCACTTGCTCCATTTCTACATTCCCCTCTCTATTTCTATGTCCCATTCTCCATTTCTACATTCCCCTCTCCATTTCTATGTCCCATTCTCGATTTCTACATTCCCCTCTCCATTTCTATTGTGGCGGACCGGAATCCGCTCATCCAGGATCACAGAGGGTGGTGTCGCATGATGCGACACCCGACAGCACACATCATAAGAAACCACATTGTATTACATAGAAAACCAACTGAATTGTAGAAAGTAGTACAAGACTTCAGTTACAAACTAAGTATGGAAATTACAATAGCGGAAGCTAAGTTTATACAACTCACGCCCATCTATCTAGCAAAAGTTGGTTGCCCAACCCTAAGGCAACCCACACTAGCTGCACTCCTCAGCTCAGCGTGGCGTGTACGGCTCCCACTCAGCCGTGGTCCCTGACGGAGGGTAGCCATCGACGGTGGACTCATACCCCGAGTCCGTGGGATACTCCTTACCTGCAAAATACTTATAGCAGCAACCGTGAGCACGATGGCTCAACAAGACTTAACCGACTCACCTACACATGAAACTCTATATGCAGGTTATAACAATTATAGGGTGGCATGTTGCAGAGAAAGACATGCTTACAAGTTCATCCTTAACTCATCTTTTAGCCACAAGTTTACAGTTCATGAAATCTGAAATTTAGTGAGCAATATTTGGTGGTACACATGTAGCAATACAATTTAATCATATCAGCAATATTGAAACATACCATTTCATATATTAACCTACGTCATGACTCAGTGAACAAGCGGTACTCATCACCACGAGGGACAGCGAATCGACTCGATATACACCTGCAGGGATACCCGAAAAGCACATCACGTACGCCCACCCATGAAGCTACACAGCACGCTCACTCGGTGTTGTACGGGACAACCTTTCACCAAACAGCCCAAACGTCGAACCGGTCGTACCCAAATGGACAGGAGGTTCCCTACACGGAGCATCTCTCTATGCCCGTTAGCAGATTTCCACCTTGCTGCCCTCAACCTACACCTATAAATCGGTGCGTTATGCCTCGATGCCCGGAGGTATAGGTCACATCGGTTTATCGGGGCCCATATACCCGATATGCCTTCAGTATGTTCAATACTTGTCCAGCGGGCCCGCACACGGATTGGTCCTCAATCGACACGGACACGGCTGCACCCACAATACTTCCTCTTGCTGTGCCCTAGCCCCTTTCTAGTCTCATTTTCTTACCAAAGTGATCTCACATCACTCGCACCAATCCCGTGTGTCCCGACTCCTACACTCGTGAGTAGATTCCAACTACTCGACTTGTACCGAAGTTCTATGAACATTAAGCATAGCCTGTATACACGAGGACTTATATACTACCCTCACTCTTGTAGGAAAATTCTGGTTATGCACTTGGGTTTCATCCATCCTACACCTAATGCACATACATACCTCATACTAAGTATATATAACACAAAACTTTGTAAAATTGGTTAATGCAAACCGGGGCTTGCCTTGTTGCTGCTGGTCAGATGTTAAGGCTTCGTCTGGAAGAAGAAAGTCCAGCACTTCTGGAATTTCTTCGTCTTCAGTGACTACACGTAAACAATATACTACATGTCAATTTAAATGCAATGTTTAGAAATGATTATGTAAAGACCATAACTCTATATAGCCCTTCCCTTTGGCTCTGAAATGTTTATGGTGGCTTCGTAGGGTCCTAAACAGAGTCTTGACCAAGTTTCATTTGAAACAAAGTTCATTTGAGCTCTGTACAAATAAAAGTCTATTTGGTCATTAGTAGGGTCTCTAAGGATTTCCAGGGATTTTCGTGGCTCTAACCATTACTTTCTGGAAACTAGAATTTCAGATGGTTCTAATGGAATTGGTTTCATGTCATTTGAAGCATTCTAGATGAAGTTATGCCCTGAACAAGATTTGAGAAAATCTGAAAAATGTTTCTGTACATTTTTCTATTTTCTCAGGGAAGTTCACTTAATCACACCATTAGGGGTACTAAATGAACTTGGATGGGTCTGAAATTTTTCCTGTGACTCAAGGATTTTCCAATGAACCTCCCAGCCAAATTTCAGAATTTTTCATACAGTAATTCTCCAGATAAAATTCCTAACAGTTGAAAATTTAAAGAATTAATTCTGGAAAATTATTAAGTTTCATAAGCTGAAGCTTGTTTTGCTGGATAGTACTTGAAGAGATGAATCCAACAAAATTTGGTCTGGATTTGGACACTCCTAACCAAAGTTATGAATTTCTAAAGTTTGGGCTGGTCCCTGAATTATTTTCCTACAGAAAATTGCCTCCCGCGCTTAACCAGAGACTGATAGTGGGGCCCGCCCATTTAAATTAAACTAACCGCACGCTTAGCTCAGCGGCTGACACGTGGGACCCGCACCTTCGTCTACCTCGCGACGCCGCCGCTCTGAGCCGCCGGAGCTCCGGCGAGGTCGGCGTTCCCGGCGACCTAGCTCGCCGGCGACGGTGAGACTTGCCGCCCCCACGTAACTTTGGACGCTGAACACGCTGTATAAAAGCCCAAGAAAAGGGACTTGCAAAATTTTTTCATCACCTCACAACACCACAGCTTTTGTTGTGGATATCTTGTAAAGACTTGTGAAGAGCATGTAACCTCCATCAAAAGGGTGATTAGAGGGGAAGGCCCTAACTTTTACAAAGTAGGATTTCTACACATGAACATGAGAGGTTGAGCTCACCCCTAGAACCTAAATAGTCTTGGGAAGGTTCAGGCCAAATTTCATGTAAATCCAACACTTTGTGAGGCACTTTTGGAGGCATTTGAAAAAAGAGGCCAATTTAAATGTAAATTCAAATTGCAGCAACTTTCATCACTTGGATTCAAAAGTTGGCTTCATATTCAAACTCAGCACATTTTTCTGAGTTAGCCCACCAATTTTCATCCCCATTGAAGTTCATCTTGTCGGGAGCTAAATTTGCAATAATTCAAAACTGAATTTGAATTTCAGTCAAATATGAGGCAAATTTAGCCAAACAAATTTCAAATTTGGGAAACCAAATTCAAACTGTGACTTGGTGATTAAGTATCACATTCAATTGTGAGTAGCTGGGGATATTTTAGTACAAACAGAAATGAAAAATTTGCAAAAGGAATTAGAGGGGAGGCCCCATTTGTCAGCAGCCTTAACAGAGAAGCTTCCTCAGTGATTTTTCTCCCTCAGCCACGCCAGCGCACGGAAGGCGTCGGCGCCTGACCTCCTCACCCCTGCCACCTCCTGCTCGGTGACCGAAGGCGCCGGGTGCAACACGCGGTTAAACCGCCCGCCCGAGTGAAGCCGGCCTCCTCCCTTCCGCTCTGCCCGCACACAGCCGAAACGAAAAACTTCACCGGCCACCCTTCTCGGGTCCTCGTCGCGCCGCTGATCCAGGCGTCCTCGCGACCGAAGATCAACAGCAAAGAGACGCGCCGGAAACTGCTCTAACTCACGGTGAAAACCCTACCTCATCTCGTGCCCTGTAGAGAGAGTATTTCCACGGTTAGTTCTCGGTGTTCAAAGAACCGAGCTAGCAAAGAATACGAAATTCGTGGTGATCGGTCCACCACCGCGCAAACCTAGCCAAGCACATGTTCTACACGTTCCCACGGCCACCTAGGATAAGACCATCGAAAACCATCGAGTCTTTGCGCTGCTATTCAAGTTTTTCGAACATCCGGCGTTTTAGCCCTAGGTCAACGGTGAGGTCCTAGCTCCTGCCATTTCCATGGCCAACTGAGCTCAGTTTCATGCTCAGCATGCCACCGCGGAGCTGTAGGAGCAAACCGTTTCGGAAATAAGGCCCTAAGCAGCTCGGACGACATCGCCGTAGTAGAGAGGGCCGCTGTCACCGTCGTGGGCGTGGTTCCGGCCATCGCCAAACTTTGGTAAGGGCACCAGCATGTTCTCCGAGCCAAGTTAGTCCCAGGCTGTGAGACCCGTCGAAGGTCGTGCAGTGAAACGGCCGGCGGCGAGAAATCCGGCGAGGTACCGCCGCGGGAGTCGCGGGATGGCGCGAGGTAGACGAAGGGGGGCCGGGTCCACCGGTCAGCCTCTGTTCTCGCGCGGGGATCCAGTTGCGGCTGGGATTCAGTGCGGCAGCATTGGTAAAACCCCGTGGGCCACGGTGTGGCCGCATTCTCAGTGGGCCGGTGTAGAGAGTGGGCCCCACCCGCAGAGTTTAAACATTTTGGGGATTTCCCAGTTTAGTTCAAACTTCAAATGCATAGAACTTTTGCTAGGAAGCTCCAAATTCAGTGAACCAAATTTTGCTGAACTCCGAATTTTGTGTACTTTCCAGCAATACCAATTTCAGCTCATGAAACTTAATAGTTTTCCAGAATTAAATCCCTAAAATTCAAAGTGTTAGGAATTTTATCTGGAGAATTACTTTATGAAAAATTCTGAAATTTGGCTGGAAGTTTCATTGGAAAATCCTTGAGTCACAGTAAAATTTTCAGACCCATCCAAGTTCATTTAGTCCCCCTAATGGGGTGATTAAGAGAACTGCCCTGAGAAAATAGGAAAAATGCACAGAAACATTTTTCAGATTTTCTCAAATTTTGTTTAAGGCATAACTTCCTCTAGAATTCTTCAAATGACATGAGACCAAGTCCATTAGAACCATCTTAAATTCTAGTATCCATAAAGTAATGGTTGGAGCCATGAAAACCCCTGGAATTACTTAGAGGCTCAATTATTGACCAAATAGGCTTTTATTTGTACAAAGCTCAAATGAACTTTGTTTCAAATGAAACTTGGTCAAGACTCTGTTTAGGACCATACCAAGCCACCATGAAAATTTCAGAGCCAAAGGGAGGCCTAGCTAGAGTTATAGTAATTATTTATTTAAGTTTACACATTACATTTGAATTGACATGTAGTGTCTCATTAACGTGTAGTCGCTGAAGGCGAGGAGACTCCGGAAGTGCTCGACTTCCTTCTTCTGGACGAAGACCTAACCACTGAACAGCAGAAACAAGGCAAGCCCCGGTTTGCATTAACCCTTTTTTTAAAGTTTTGCTTTGTTTACATGTCTAGTGTGAAGTATGAATGTGCATTAGGTGTGGGATGGATGGAACCCCACTTGCATAACCAAAATTTTCCTATAAGAGTGAGGGTAGTGTCTAAGACCTCGAGTAGACTGGCTATGCTTAATGATTCATAGGACTTTTGTACAAGTCAAGTAGTTGGAATCTACTCGCGAGTTAGGCTTGGGACACACGGGATTGGTTCGAGTGAGGTGACATCACTTTAGAAAGGAAAATGAGACTAGGCAGGGGCTAGGGCGCAGCAAGAGGAAGTCTTGTGTGTGCAGCCCTGTCCGTGTCGATTGAGGACCGATCCGTGTGTGGCACTGCTGAGCAAGTATTGAACGTACTGAAGGCATATCGGATATATGGGCCCCGATAAACGATGTAACCTAAACCTCCGGGCGTCGAGGCATAGCACACCGATTTATAGGTGTAGGTTGAGGACAGCAAGGTGGAAATCTGCTAACGGGCATAGAGAGATGCTCCGTGTAGGGAACCTCCTGTCCATTTCGGTGTGACCGGTTCGACGTTTGGGCTGTTGGGTGAAAGGTTGTCCGTACGACATCGAGTGAGCGTGTTATGCAGCTCCACGGGTGGGCGTACGTGGCGTGCTCTTCGGGTATCCCTGCAGGTGTATATCGAGTCGATTCGCCATCCCTCGCGGTGACGAGTACCGCTTGTTCACTGCGTCGTAACGTAGATAATTTATGGAAGGTTATGATTCAATTCCGCTGTATGATATAATTGTATTGTTACATGTGTGCCACCAAAAATTGCTTATTAAATTTCAGATTCATGAACTGTTAACTGTGGCTAAAATATGAATTAAGGATGAACTTGTAGGTGTGTCCCTTTGCTAAAAATGTACCACCCCATGGTTGTTGTACACTACATGTAGAGTTTCATGCCTAGGTGAGTCGGTTAACTCTTGTTGAGCCGTCGTGCTCACGGTTGCTGCTTACTCCCTCCGGTGCACAAAAAATTGTCGTTTTGGACATGTTCTCGCATACCAAGGAAGTATTAAATAAACTTTCTTTTCATTACTATCGTAGTCCTTTTAATAGCTTGACTGGTCTACTTCACTAATTCCCAGGCCTCTCATGCAGGTTTAATTCCTAGCGACACACATTACCACACGTTTATTACGTTTTTTCACGAGACAAACTCCTCGGTTCTGCTTCAACATCAATTTTTTGAGCACTCATGGCTTCTATGTAGAACGACATTTTTTTTTGCACCGGAGGGAGTAAGTGTTTTTTAGGTGAGGAGCCACCAACGGACTCGGGTTACGAGTCCACCGGCGAGGGTTACCCACCATCGGGGACCACGGCTGAGTGGGAGCCGTACACGCCGCGCTGAGCTGAGGAGTGCAGCTAGTGTGGGTTGCCCTAGGGATGGGCAACCGACTTTTGCTAGATAGGCGGGCATGAGTTGTACAAATTAAACTTCCGCTGTGTAATGTATACCGTAGTTTGTAACTGAACAGTGTACTACTTTGTACAGTTTCAGTTTGTTTTCTATGTAATACAATGTACCCTTATGATGTGTGTTGTCGGGTGTCGCATCGTGCGGCACCTCTCTCTGCGATCCTGGATGAGCGGATCCCGGTCCGCCACACGCTGGACACCATGCTGCCGCTGGCTAACCGCCGTAGCTCGCCGGCGACGAGCGCTATGTCTCTATGCAACATCGGCAATGCGTTCCCGTCCTTCTGATCACCCCCTTCGCGCGCTGATCGCGTCACCACATCCAGAGAAGTCTCAGGAAGCTTGGCATGACCTCAGTTGTGACCGAAACAGCCGGCAAACCAGACCTCACCGGCGACCCCCTCTTCCGCCGAGCTTTTCCTCGGTGAACCTAGGGTTCCGGCGGTGGTTTCTTTCCGGTTTTCAATCGAGGAGGGGCGCAAGAACCTCTAGATGCCCTTTCTAAGCTCTTTTTTCCCTCCCACACAACGATCCTCCCGAATTTCTCCTAAACCTAATCGGGTCCCGAACTGAGCTCCCAATCCTAAACTGGAAAATTCTCTACGCACGAGGGTCGAACCTTGAAACAGTCTGCGCGGTGAGCTCGCGGACAAGCTAGCACTCCACTTTGCTATGGACGTCGAGGGCAGAGGACGATCGTAGCTCAGTTTGCACGGTCTCAGAACTCAGGCGGCTAGGCGGCCGTTTATGGAGGCGCACGAAAGAGGAGCTCGCCGGCCAATCTCGTGCCTTTTATAGCCAACCAAAGGCAGTGGAGGGCGCAACAATTGTTGAGCCACCTCCCACACCGAAGCAGGAGCTGTCCGGCGCCGCTCGGTGGCCTTCGGCATGAAGTCACAGCGTCCCCCTCTCACTGCGCGCGTGGGAACCGAGTACACTGAGTTCAGTCGGTTTGCACTCCAGTGTGGCTGACAGGAGGGCCCCACAGGCTCCAAAATTGTCCTCAAAAATTAAATTCTTACTGCTCTTAAATAGTGTGACCCCCTTGTCCCTGGTAATTTGACCAAACAGCATGTTTGGGTCTCTGAATTTGAATGTTTCAAATTGACATTGGGTTTGAAGGAATTTGAGCATATGTGAGGCTGAAATTCAAATTAGGTTTGAATTTGCTCAAATTAGCTCCTGACAAGATGAACTCCAATGGGGATGAAAATTGGTGGACTAACTCAGAAAAATTTGCTGAGTTTGAATATGAAGTCAACTTTTGAATTCAGGTGATGAAAGTGGCTGCAATTTGAATTTGCATTCAAATTGGCCCCTTTTCCAAATGTCTCCAAAAATATCTCAAAAAGTCTTGGATTTGCATGAAACTTGGTCTGAGCATTCCCAAGAATATTTAAGGTCTAGGGGTGAGCTCAACCTCTCATGTTTCGGTGTAGGACTACTTTTTGAAGTTAGGGCTTTCCCCTCTAATCACCCTTTTGATGGTGTTTACTTGCTCTTCACAATTGTTCATGAGATATCCACCACATGAGCTGTGGTGTTGTGAGGTGATGAAAATTTTCTTGCAAATCAGTTTCTTGGGATTTTACATCCCTCTCCCCTTAAAAGAATCTTTTCCCGAGATTATAAAAGAAGAGACGACAATGTAAGAGGAGATTACCCATGATGAGATGCCATGAAATCTGGGTAGTTGGAGCGAAGGAATTCCTCGCTCTCCCATGTCGCTTCTTCAGCGGTGTGGTTGCTCCACAGTATCTTGTAGAACCACAACGTTCAGCTACGTGTGGTCTGAGTTTTCTCATCAATAATTTCCACTGGATATTCCGCATACGTCAAATCCAGTTGCAGCTCGCCAATGTCTTCGGTGGGCACAGCAGCCATATACTTCAGACATTTTCATAGTTGTGAAACATAGAAAACGTCATGAACACCAGCGAGATATGCCGGTAGCTCAAGTCTATACGCCACTGTCCACACTTCTCAGTGATAGCATATGGTCCAATGAATCATGGAGCGAGTTTCCCCTTCACGCCGAACCGGTGCACACCTTTCATCGGAGATACACGTGTTCCCCGATGTCAAAGTGCAGCGGCTTACACCTCTTATCAGCGTAGCTTTTCTGCCGGGATTGAGCGGCCTTCAAGTTGGCTTGAATCATCCGAACGCGCTCTTCGGCGTCGTTCACCACATCAACCTCTAATGTGACTCTTTCACCGGACTCGCACAAGTTTAATGGGGTGCGGCATTTGCGACCGTAGAGAGCCTCATACGGTGCCATCTTGATACTCGCTTGATAGCCATTGTTGTATGAGAATTCCGCCAACGGTAGATGATCATCCCAGTTTATACCGTGGTGGATGGCACACGCTCTCAACATGTCTTCTAGTACTTGGTTCACCCTCTCTGTTTGCCCATCTGTCTGAGGGTGATAGGCGGAGCTTCTAATCAGCTTAGTACCCAATGCAGCGTGCAACTGCTCCCAGAAACGAGATACAAATAGTGCGCCTCAATCCGAGATTATGGTCTTGGGTACCCTATTTAAGCATAGAATCCTTGCAATGTACAACTCCGCATATTTGCTGGCTTGGCAATGTGTATGCACGGGGATGAAGTGAGCCGACTTTTTTAATCGGTCAAAGATTACCCAAATGGAATCATGCTTGTTGGAAGTCAGGGGTAATCCCACAATGAAATCCATGCTCACATCTTCCCACTTACATGCTGGAATTTTCAGGGGTTGCAGCAGCCCTGATTTCCTCATGTGATCCGCTTTCACTCGTCTACACATATCACACTCGGATACGTATTTGGCCACTTCCCGCTTCATCCGCGTCCACCAAAATTTACTTTTTAAATCTTGGTACATTTTGTTGCTGCCCGGATGAATGGAGAATTTAGACAAGTGAGCCTCATCAAGTATCTTTTTCCTCAGCTCCATATTCCGGGGTACGACTATGCGGTCATTGAACCACAGCGTCCCCTCATCATCTTTCCGGAAACATTTGATTTCCCCATTGTCTATCCGTCTCTGGAGATGTGCCATACCCTTGTCAACTTTCTGAGCTGCAATGATATCCTCCCTAATGGTAGGGATGAGATCACGGTTGTAGAGTGACCCATAAGGAACCAAGTATAAACTCGGCTCTTCCTCCTCCACCGGTGTAATGGTGAGGTTATGGACATGTGATTTCCGACTCAGCGCGTCGGCAACCACATTCGCCTTGCTGGGGTGGTAATGAATCTCAATCTCATAATCTTTGATTAGTTCTAACCACCTCCTTTGCCTCATATTCAGCTCCTTCTGGGTGAAAATATACTTCAAGCTCTTGTGGTCGGTGTAGAGATGCACTAAATTTCCCAGAAGATAGTTCCTCCACATTTTCAGCGTCAAAACCACTACAGCGAGCTCAAGATCATGAGTCGGATAGTGCTGCTCATGGTTTCGAAGTTGGCGTGAGCCATATGCAACCACACGTCCTTCTTGCATCAACACGCAGCCGAGCCCGATGCCCCACGCATCACAATACACGTCGAAGGGATTGGTCATATCCGGTTGAGCTAAGACCGGGGCTGTTGTGAGATGCCTCACCAATGCTTGGAACGCCCCTTCACATGCTGCGTTCCAAACATATTTTGTTCCCTTTTTCAATAATTCTGTCATCGGCTTAGAAAGCTTGGAGAAGCTTGGAATGAATCTCCAATAATATCATGCTAAACCGAGGAAACTTCTAACTTCATGGACAGACGTGGCAGCTTTCCATTTCAGCACTTGTTCAATTTTGCTTGGGTTAACCGCAATGCCTTCCGCTGAGATGATATGTCCCAAAAATGGCACTTGGCTGATCCAAAACTCACATTTGCTGAACTTGGTATAGAGTTTATAGTCCCACAATCGTTGAAGAACGATTCTCAAGTGTTTGTCGTGTTCTGCTTTTGTCTTGGAGTAAACCAAGATATCATCAATGAACACCACAACGAACTTGTCTAGTTCTGGCATGAACACCGAGTTCATGAGATACATGAAATGTGCCGGAGCATTGGTGAGACCAAAAGACATGACAAGATATTTGTATAGTACATATCTCGTCGAGAATGCCGTCTTCGCAATATCCTCCACCCGGATTTTTATTTGATGATAACTGGAGTGAAGGTCCATCTTTGAGAACACACTTGCACCCACAAGCTGATCAAACAGGATGTCAATGCGGGGCAGTGGGTATTTGTTCTTGATGGTGACGGCGTTGAGCGGCCGGTAATCCACACACAGCCTCAAGATTCCATCTTTCTTCTTTACAAACAGCGCCGAGCATCCCCAAGGCAAGGAACTCGGTCTAATGAAACCTTTGCTCAACAGATCATTGAGCTGGTCCTTCAATTCAGCCAGCTTGTTCAGAGCCATTTTATATGGTCTCCGTGAGATGGGAGTAGTCCCAGGTGCAAGCTCAATCTTGAACTCTACATCCCGCTCAGGTGGCATGCCTGGGAGATCATCCGGAAACACGTCGGGATACTCTCGGACTACCGGGATGTCCTATATCTTGGAAGCTTCAGTAGTATAGGCGGCTGAAACATCCCGGACTGGATGGTCTAGTATGAGGGACTGCAGACGGTGTAGTGGGGAGTTGAGGTGCACCGTCCGTGATAAGGTTTCTAGGACAGCGCCATGGTAACTTAACCATGACATCCCTAAGATTGCATCAATCTTCTGCCCCTCAAGAATAATCATAGTGGTGGGATATATCTTCCCACCTAAGCATAGTGGTGCTTTCGGAATCATCATAGTTTCTGAAATCTTTCCTCCTGGTGAGCAGATCATATAAGAGCACTCAGTGGGAAAGGCTTCCAGTTGATGCTTAACCACATATGATGCACTTATGAAGTTGTGTGTTGCACCTGAATCAAATAATATGATGATTGCTTAATCGTTGAGAGTGAACGTACCCGCCAGCACGTTTACTCCCTCTGGGGCGTCCTCATTGTCGAGGTTGCAAACGCCCTTGGTTCGCTGACCAACCTTCTTGACCGGAGGTCGGCCTCGAGCACCGCCCTGATACTGGGCTTGCCCGCTGCTCTGCTGCCCCTGGGGACAGTCCTTCGAGAAGTGGCCCACCTGGCCACACGTAAAGCAAGTGTAGCGAGGCAGTCCTCCGCTGATCGGCGGATGGAAACCCAGTGCGTGTTGTGGCGGTGGAAATGCCCGGGGAACCATCTGCTGCTGCTGTTGCGGTCGTGGTGGTGGCATCGGCGGTCGGAACGGGGGTGGCTGGAAAGATCGACCCCCCAACTGCTGAGGTCGCGCCGGTCGATGCCACTGCTGATCGGATGGTGTCCGATACACCATGCGGTATTTCTGAGGAGCTCCACCCCCACTGCTGGGTGAAGTGCTGAGCTTTCGCTGCTCAGCTGCCCATTCACACTAAGCGTCTTCTTGCATGATCGTGGCATTGACGAGATCGTTGAATGTGCCACAATTGCATTGGATGCGTCTTCATCTCGGGATTTAATCCCCGATAGAAGTGCTCTCGCTTCTTCTCCTCGGTGGAGACATAATCCGACGCATACTGCGCCAGATGGTTGAAGGCACGGGAGTAGTCGTGGGCACTCCTCCCACCCTGCTTCAGTTATAAAAACTCTTGGAACTTCCGCCTCATTATCCCGGGAGGTATATGGTAGGCGCGGAACGCCTCCCAGAATTCTTCCCACTCCACGGCATGGCCAGCCGGCAGTGAGGCGACATAGTTCACCCACCATGCACCAGCGGCACCGTGAAGCTGCTGCACCGCGAAGAGAGTCTTTTTCCGCTCCGTGCATTGGAGCAGCCCGAACTTAGACTCGATCGTCCGCAGCCAGTTGTCAGCCTCCAAGGGTTATGCTTCTTCAGTGAACACCGGAGGGTGCGTACTCATAAAGTCCGAGTACATCACATCGTGGGGCTCACGAGGCCCCCTCTCTTGATGCCCCCCTGCCTGGGACGTATTTTGCACAATCGTGCGGAGCAGATCGGTCTGCTCCTCACGATTACCCACCAGTGCCGCAATCACATCCGCTAGTGTAAGCGGAGGCGGCGGTGGTGGTTGTTGCTGCGGGGTGCTGTCGTAGGCAGGTGGCTGGGAGTCATCACCCCCTTGCTGGCTAGAGCCACCGACCTCATGCATGGCCCGAGTGCGAACCATCTGCAGTCATACGATAATAAAGATCAGTCCCGCAACATACTTCATGCTGTCCAATAAATAAGCGTAAAACATAATGACAGTAAAACATGCGATACATCTCGTATATAGATAATGTAATAACTTTGCACAAGCTACACCATTACCAGACCAAATACAAGCTAGTTAAATTCAACTTGACGTACTTCCTCTTTGTAAGTTCATCTCAACTAGGTTTGGTCACTACGAGACATTAACATCTTTGTCATCACGTATACTACTCTTTTATCTTCAATACGACACAAACATGGTCTCTAGCAAACGAAACTTGAGCAAGACATATACTCAAATCTTTCACTAGTTGAAGACAACCACTCATTAGCATGTTCTACCCCATTGGAAGTACTTAAACCCCCTTGGGTACAACAATCTCTCAAATGAGTTCAACTGTTATCCCTCTGCCCGAATGACCAGTATCTACATATTCCAGATTTTTATCTGGTGCTGGGCATTTTCATGACTCAAACTGAATACCAAAGTTAAAGTTAACTTCAGTATCTTTCCAACGAGTACTTATTTTCCCTCAGATCAGCTCTGGTTAAAAAGTTATGATAATTCAAAGTCAACAGAATTTCTGGAAGAATTTCAACAGCACCTCCTTTGGAGGTTGCTGTTTTCAACTCAAATTCCCACAGAATTCCGTGCTGAAATTACAGAAACTTTGAATTATAAAGATGTAACACATCTCCTACCATTTACAAAGATGTATCATACGATAATTTTACATTTTTTTACAGGAAGTTATGCTTGAAGAACAGAACAGTCCAGAGAGTGTTTTTAATCTGTCCTGCTTCTGGACAGTTTACATTCCTCTGGAATTTAAACCATCTTAATGTGTGATTCTGCTCTGGAAGTCTACAACAAAGTTGTAGAGTACTTAAACACCTTTCCAGAACTGCATCCCTCACATCCATTGGCTAAATAATCTGTGAGTTATGCTCTGTTAAAGTTTAGCAGACTTGCTGCCAAAACAGAGCACTCTGTTTTTCAATCCCTTTGAACTACACTGATCAACTATTGAATTTTTTCTACCCAACCAGAATCCTAAATGTCGAAACTTGGTGATTTTAGTTCCTTTCTAACATTATATTTCATGCAAATGCCTATTATATGTCGGTACTACGTTCTTCACAAAAAGAAAATCCTAACCGGATTATACCGGCATATACGTCTCAATTGTGGCACTAAATGGTCTCTCGCACACGTATACTACACGGGATACATACATGGTTAGTACCTGCAGAAGAACACACAATAATGATGCACTCAACGGTTATTTTCATTTCAGGCAGGTCCATATTTAAAAGTAAATACAAACGCCCGTATCATTGCCATACGGCCGTCCTTGAGTTAAGCCACGTCTCAAGGTACGTGATCGTATTTTAACAACACACGACGGGGAAATCGAGTAGAGCGCGAACGGGTCATCACGGTTGGGAATTTTATCACCCTAACAGATACCACCTACTGCCCTGCAGGGCACGCCGATGGCAAGCGCTGCGTATGTCCTCCTGGGCTATTTCCAGACGAACACACTATCGCGTTACTGACCACACGATGGGGTCTCCACTTGCTTGCCTAATGCATGCAGGGATCAGCGTTTCATATGAACTCAGAAACGTGAAGAGTCCAAGAGTTTCATATTAACATCTCACACCAAGCTGTGAGACCTATCCCTGAACCACATTCCTCGTCAGGGGAGCTAACCGAAATTGAACCGCTTTTGGTGGCGTTCCTTACCATTTTTATCTGAGCGTAGGTGCGTCGTTACATAATTAAAATTCAGAATTATAACACATATGTTAATCTTGCTACTTTAATTAACTATGCTAATATAGTCCTTACTTGGGCAAACTAGCGAATCCTCACCGTAAACCTATGTTTTCCCGTAATACAGTCCTTAATTAGTATGCTATCCCCAATACAGCTCTGATACCAGCCTGTGGGGACCGGAATTTGCTCATCCAGGATCGCAGAGGGTGGTGCCGCACGATGCGACACCCGACAGCACACATCATAAGAAACCACATTGTATTACATAGAAAACCAACTGAATTGTACAAAGTAGTACAAGACTTCAGTTACAAACTAGGTATGGAAATTACAATAGCGGAAGCTAAGTTTATACAACTCACGCCCATCTATCTAGCAAAAGTTGGTTGCCCAGCCCTAGAGCAACCCACACTAGCTGCACTCCTCAGCTCAGCGCGGCGTGTACGGCTCCCACTCAGCCGTGGTCCCCGACGGAGGGTAGCCCTCGCCGGTGGACTCGTACCCTGAGTCCGTGGGATACTCCTCACCTGCAAAATACTTATAGCAGCAACCGTGAGCACGATGGCTCAACAAGACTTAACCGACTCACCTACACATGAAACTCTATATGCAGGTTATAACAATTATAGGGTGGCATGTTGCAGCAAAAGACACGCCTACAAGTTCATCCTTAACTCATCTTTTAGCCACAAGTTGACAGTTCAACAAATCTGAAATTTAGTGAGCAATATTTGGTGGCACACGTGTAGCAATACAACTTAATCATATCAGCAATATTGAAACATACCATTTCATATATTAACCTACGTCAGGACTCAGTGAACAAGCGGTACTCATCACCACGAGGGACGGCGAATCGACTCGATATACTGTGGGGACCACCCTGTGGTTCACCCACTCCAGGATCACATAGGGTGGTGCCGTGCGATGCGGCACCCAACAGCACACATGAAAAGAAGTTAAGAACAACATATACACTTTTATTTGATATAAAACAGCGGAAGTCTTTTACAAAACTTAATTAACAGTGGAAGTATTATACATAGATGGCCTCTCATCATAACTATGAAAAAGTGCATCCGTTCAGCCCGGGGACGCTACACACTAGCAGCAAGTAACCGGAGATCACGGCGGCGTGCAGGGCTCCAGCTCGGCCGTGTACCCCGACGGGGGCATCGCCTCATCCTCGGAACCTTCCTCATAACTCTCCCCTGCACAGCTCAAAATATTGCAACCATGAGCACGATGGATCAGCAAGGCTTAACCGACAACCCTAGGCATAGAACTCTACATGCAGGGATGTGTAAGATAGGAAAAATGACTTTGCAATAAAGACACGCCTACATGTTGATACTTACTTTCAGTTTTATAGCAACCGTTTATTGAGCCTTAGGCAGCCCTCAAATCGGAAGTCCACAATCAAACAAGAAACGCTTTCCTCCGATGTGGTGATGTCCAAAGTGGGATATAAACTTAATTAGCTCTATAACTACAGCATACAAGGTTTCAAGACATTACTAGTTCAATACAGCATATTCAGTTGGCTTATTTCACTTCTTACTACGTCACAGCGCAGTGAACAAGCGGGTACTCAAATAATCGCGAGGGACGGTGATTGCAATCAGGAGACACCCAGATAACACGTCACATACACCCAATTTCAGAAGCGTGATTCCACATCCCTTCCTACTCTGTTGTATGCAACAACCTTTCAAAGGCAACCCAAATGCCGAATCGGCCCATTCGTAACGGGCAGGAGGTCCCCGCGTGGAGCGTGACTGTGCCCACCGGCAGATTTACACCTTGCTACCCTCAACCCACTCCTATAAAACGGTTGGGTAAGCCTCGGCACCCAGGTTAACCAATTACATCAGTTTCCTGGTTCCCATATGCCAGTATGCATCCAGTACTGTTCGATACTTGTCCAGCAGGGCCGCACACGGCTCGGTCCTCAATCGACACCAACAGGGCTACGCACGTGAGACCTCCGCTCACTGCATCCTATCCCCCCTGCTGGGTCTCATTTTCACAACTTAAGCCATTTTCTACCTCTTCTCATCCCGTGTGATAAATACTATTTTGCGAGTAGCTTCCAACCATTCGACTTCTACCGCGATCCTAAGAACATTAGCACGACACTCTCTATTCGTCGAGTTTGTAAAGTACCCAACCCTCCATAGGATTTAAAAGGTTATGCAAGTGGGGTTTCATTCACCCTAACCCTAATGCAAGCATTCACCCTAGACATAAGTGTTATAAATAAAGAATTTGCAAAAGTACTTAAATGCAAACCGGGGCTTGCCTGGTTGCGAGTCAAACGGGAAGTTAGCTTCAGGTGGGAGGACGTCCAAGGGCTCCGGTGCATCCTCAACTTTGGTCACTAAATGAAATGTAGCAAAATATAGGTATAAGTATTAAAGACTTATAAGAAGTACACTTCTATTTATAGATACAACTAATTAGGATCCTTAATTGGCTTTGGGATTTTTCCAGTGGATACTAGACTTTCTAAGGATGATCTGAGCAAAATTTGGAGAAATTTCATTGCACCTTGTGGTCTCCAAGATTACCACAAGTACAAGGCTTCTCTGAATTTTGAGCCCAAATATGGAGTTATTACATGGCTAACAGTGGAAGATATGATTAGGGTAAGTCTCCATGGTTCTAACAAAATTTGTTTCACAATTTTTGGAGCTACCAACAGAGAGATATGAATTTTTGAAGTTGGATAGGAGTTCTGAAAAGTTTCTGTTTAAATTTGAATTTTCAAATAAAGGCTGAATTTTGGAAGGAAATTCAGCCTAGCAAATGAACTCTAATGAATCTCAAATTTTTACTGGAGATCAGTAATATCATAAGGAACCGCCTAGCCAAATTTAAAGAAATTCCATAACAGGGATCTTCTGGAACTAATTCTCAAAAATTTAACTTTGATGAATTTTGGAGAAATTTCCAGAGAACCTCAGATCAATTTCTTTGCATTTCTGCAAAGTACTGACTGAGAGGAATCCAGCAAAATTTGTTTCACAAATTTTGGACATTCCTACTGAGAGTTATGGTCCTTTGAAGTTTGCACTAAATCTGGAAATTGAAGAAATGTTTAAATCTGGGCTGTGGGCCCCACCAGTCAGCTCCCTCTTCTACCTCGCGCCAAACAGAGGAACCCGCGGCGTTGCTCCGGCGTGGGTGGCAGGAAAGGCCTTCCCGGCCGTCTCCCGGCCCCATACTGGCCGCCCCCTGTTTTCAGGCACACTGAACACCCTGGTGGGGTCGCCAACGGCCGGATCTCCCCGGAAACCACCGCGCACCAGCAACAGTGAGAACTCGAGCTCCGGCGAGGTCGTGCATGGTGAATTATCCACTAAACGATGGGTTCTTGGGCCCTAAAGCACCAGTGGGAGGTGTAGAATCTAGGCACGACGGCCAATACCGCCGGAGAGCCCTCCAAACCGATCGGGACCGTGCGCCCAAAGCGGTCCGAAGATGTCCCCGCGACAAGAACGTGAAATCCTCGCTCTACACCTAATTTCCCGACCTAGAATCGAGGGAGGAAGGGCGCTAGCTAATCTAGAACCTGTGTGCAAGATTTGAGCTACTCACAACACGAATTGAAGCTGAATTTAGCAACTATTTACCTCGGGGTCGAGTTGCGCTGCCCGGGGGAAACTCAAAATTCTCCTTCTGTGATCAACGGTTAGGGCTGAGTTTTGGGCTTGAGCAGCTAGGGTCGAGGATACACCGAGGGTCTGGCTTGCTTTGGCGTGATCTTGCTCAGTGTGAGCTGTCCACGGTGACCTCGCTTGGTTTTTCAGTGTTCACCCGAGAACCGCAGCAACATTGCTGTTTCCCGGTGCAAACAAGCTCGGGACCGTGGGGAGGAGTGGCTAGCCGGCTAGAGCACTGGTGGGCGCAGTTCTTTGCTGTTGGGAGCTCGAGCAATCGATCTCGGTGGCTGTGGATGATCGGGGAAGAAACGGCGGCGGTGTTCGGTGCGAAGAAACAGCTGAGGCGCAACACGAGCTGAGGGGGGGGGGGAAGAGAAGTAGGGCTGGGGCACTCGGGCGGCTGCTCTGATCGCCCACGCGTGCGCCGACGTTGGAGGCAGCGAGAACCAGCTCGGTGGAGCTTCGGGCGTGGGTTTCAGCCGAGCGCTGGTGCGCTGTGATCAACCGAGGTGAAAAACAGGTCGGTTAACTCTTCTGTGTGGCTGACAATTGGGTCCCACAACCTCCAATTTCCACTGATATTTATCCCCCAGCTACTAAATAATTAAGTTTATACTTCCACACCAAGTCATTGTTTAAATTTGCTGAATTCAAATAGTTTGAATTCTTGTGTGGGGTTTGAATTGGGTATGGTCATTTGAATTTGAATCGGAATTTGAATTATTCCTTTTGCATTGTTCCAAAAGCATAGCAAACCAACTCCAAAGTTTCTCATTTTTTGCATGGCTGCTAATTCAAATGTGGAGAACACATTTGTGGAACCAAAATTGCAAATTGAGGAAATTGGAATTTGAAACTGAATTCGAAATTCAGATTAGAGGGCTTCCTCTTTTAATCCCAAACAAATACTAAAACCCCTCCAAATGAGCTAAAATTTGGAAGGTTGAATATTTGAAATATGAAGACCCAAGTTATGAATTTAGATCTCCATGTTGGGAAGATTTTGGGAAGTCTAGACCCTCACTTTGAACTTACACCGTTATAATTCAAAGTTTTAATTCCCCTCATTTTTCCTAAGTGTACATGAGCTGAATTTTTCTTGCTACCACTTTTTGGGGATTTTACATATACACCTGCAGGGATACCCGAAAAGCACGTCACGTACGCCCACCCAGGGAGCTGCACAGAACGCTCACTCGGTGCCGTACGGGACAACCTTTCACCAAACAGCCCAAACGTCGAACCGGTCGCACCCAAACGGACAGGAGGTTCCCTACACGGAGCATCTCTCTATGCCCGTTAGCGGATTTCCACCGTGCTTCCCTCAACCTACACCTATAAATCGGTGCGTTATGCCTCAACGCCTGGAGGTATAGGTTACATCGGTTTATCGGGGCGCATATATCCGATATGCCTTCGGTACGTTCAATACTTGTCCAGAAGGG
The DNA here is from genome assembly GCA_030760725.1 of Neostapfia colusana. Taxonomy (NCBI): domain Eukaryota; kingdom Viridiplantae; phylum Streptophyta; class Magnoliopsida; order Poales; family Poaceae; genus Neostapfia; species Neostapfia colusana. Next base: position 89,743,354 of record JASWHV010000002.1, on the reverse strand, counting down.
CCGCACACGGATCGGTCCTCAATCGACACGGACAGGGCTGCGCCCACAAGACTTTCTCTTTCTGCTCCCTAGCCCCTGTCTAGTCTCATTTTCTTACTAAAGTGATCTCACATCACTCGCACCAATCCCGTGTGTCCCGACTCCTATACTCGCGAGTAGATTCCAACTACTCGACTTGTACCGAAGTTCTATGAACATTAAGCATAGCCTGTATGCACGAGGACTTAGATACTACCCTCACTCTTGTAGGAAAATTCTGGTTATGCACTTGGGTTTCATCTATCCTACACCTAATGCACATACATACCTCATACTAAGTATATATAACACAAAACTTTGTAAAATTGGTTAATGCAAACCGGGGCTTGCCTTGTTGCTGCTGGTCAGATGTTAAGGCTTCATCCAGAAGAAGAAAGTCCAGCACTTCCGGAGTTTCTTCGCCTTCAGCGACTACACGTAAACAATATACTACATGTCAATTTAAATGCAATGTTTAGAAATGATTATGTAAAGATCATAACTCTAGCTAGCCCTTCCCTTTGGCTCTGAAATTGTTATGGTGGCTTGGTAGGGTCCTAACCAGAGTCTTGACCAAGTTTCATTTGATACAAAGTTCATTTGATCTCTGTACAAATAAAAACCCATTTGGTCATTAGTAGGGTCTCTAAGGATTTCCAGAGATTTTCATGGCTCTAACCATGACTTTCTGGAAACTAGAATTTCAGATGGTTCTAATTGAATTGGTTTCATATCATTTGAAGCATTATAGATGAAGTTATGCCCTAAACAAGATTTGAGAAAATCTGAAAAATGTTTCTATACATTTTTCTATTTTCTCAGGGCAGTTCACTTAATCGCACCATTAGGGGGACTAAACGAACTTGGATGGATCTAAAATTTTTCCTGTGACTCAAGAATTTTCCAGTGAACCTCCCAGCCAAATTTCAGAATTTTTCATACAGTAATTCTCCAGATAAAATTCCTAACAGTTGAAAATTTAGGGAATTAATTCTGGAAAATTAGTAAGTTTCATAAGCTGAAGCTTGTTTTGATGGATAGTACTCGAAGAGATGAATCCAACAAAATTTGGTTCACTGTATTTGGACACTCCTAACCAAAGTTATGAATTTCTAAAGTTTGGGCTGATCCCTGAATTATTTTCCTACAGAAAATTTCCTCCCGCGCTTAACCGGCGACTGACAGCAGGGCCCGCCCGTTTAAGTTAAACTAACCACGCGCGTGCTTAGCTCAGAGGCTGACACATGGGACCCGCGCCTTCGTCTACCTCGCGATGCCGCCGCCCCGAGCTGCCGGAGCTCCGGCGAGGTCGGTGTTCCCGGTGACCTAGTTCGCCGGTGACGGTGAGACTTGCCGCCCCCACGTAACTTTGGACGCTGAACACGCTGGACACCATGCGCCCCCGGCTAACCGCCATAGCTCGCCGGCGACGAGCGCTATGTCTCTGTGCAACATCGGCAACGCGTTCCGTCCTTCTGATCACCCCCTTCGCGTGCTAATTGCGTCACCACATCCAGAGAAGTCTCGGGAAGCTCGGCATGACCTCGGTTGGGACCGAAACAGCCGGCAAACCAGACCTCACCAGCGGCCCCCTCTTCCGCCGAGCTGTTCCTCGGTGAACCTAGGGTTTAGGCGGTGGTTTCTTTTCGGTTTTTGATCGAGGAGGGGCACAAGAACCTCTAGATGCCCTTTCTAAGATCCGTTTGCCCTCCCACACAACGATCCTCCTGAATTTCTCCTAAACCTAATCGGGTCCCGAACTGAGCTCCCAATCCTAAACTGGAAAATTCTCTACGCACGAGGGTCGAACCTTGAAACGGTCTGCGCGGTGAGCTTGCGGACAAGCTAGCGCTCCGCTTTCTATGGACGTCGAGGGCAGAGGACGATCATAGCTCGGTTTGCATGGGCTCAGAACTCGGGCGGCTAGGCGGCCGTTTACAGAGGTGCGCGAAAGAGGAGCTCGCCGGCCGATCTCGTGCCTTTTATAGCCAACCGAAGGCAGTGGAGGGTGCAACACCTGTTGAGCCACCTCCCACACCGAAGCAGGAGCTGGCCGGCGCCGCTCGGTGGCCTTCGGCGTGAAGTCACAGCGCCCCCCTCTCACTGCGCGCGTGGGAACTGAGTACACTGAGTTCAGTCGCTTTGCACTCCAGTGTGGCTGACAGGAGGGCCCCACAGGCTCCAAAATTGTCCTCAAAAATTAATTTCTTACTGCTCTTAAATAGTGTGACCCTCTTGTCCCTGGTAATTTGATCAAACAACATGTTTGGGTCTCTGAATTTGAATGTTTCAAATTGACATTGGGTTTGAAGGAATTTGAGCATATGTGAGGCTGAAATTGAAATTCGGTTTGAATTTGCTCAAATTAGCTCCTGACTAGATGAACTCCAATGGGGATGAAAATTGGTGGGCTAACTCAGAAAAATGTGCTGAGTTTGAATATGAAGTCAACTTTTGAATTCAAGTGATGAAAGTGGCTGCAATTTGAATTTGCATTCAAATTGGCCCCTTTTTCAAAAGTCTCCGAAAATGTCTCAAAAAGTATTGGATTTGCATGAAACTTGGCCTGAGCCTTCCAAAGAATATTTAAGGTCTAGGGGTGAGCTCAACCTCTCATGTTTAGGTGTAGGACTCCTACTTCTTGAAGTTAGGACTTCCCCTCTAATCACCCTTTTGATGGTGTTTACTTGCTCTTCACAATTGTTCATGAGATATCCAGCACATGAGCTGTGGTGTTGTGAGGTGATGAACATTTTTTTGCAAGTCACTTTCTTGGGCTTTTACATCTATGTTCCATTCTCCATTTCTACATTGCCCTTCTCCATTTCTATGCCCCATTCTCCATTTCTATATTCTCTTCTCCATTTCTGTGTTTTTTCCTCCATTTCTATGATTCCTTCCTCCATTTCTATGGTTCTTTCTCCATTTCTATGGTTCCTTCCTCCATTTCTATGGTTCTTTCTCCATTTCTATGGTTCTTTTCTCCATTTCGATGGTTCTTTCTCCATTTCTATAGTTCTTTCTCCATTTCTACTTCTTTTATAATGTTTGTCTACATGAAAAATGTATGCAATGCATGTAAATGAATTTGAGGGTGCTACAAACCTACCCCCCTTAAACTGAATCTCACCCTCGAGATTCGATAGAGTGGAGAATAGATGAGTGAATTCTGCCTTGAGATCTTCCTCACGCTCCCATGTAGTTTCGGCTTCCGTGTGATGGCTCCACTGTACCTTGCACCAACGGATCACTTTGTTCCTCGTGACCCTTTCCTTCACGTCCAAAATTTTGACGGGGTGCTCCACGTAGGTCAGATCCTCTTGAAGCTCGAGCTCATCCATCGGTACTTGTTCTTCTGGTACTCTTAAGCACTTCTTGAGTTGGGATATGTGAAACACGTCATGCACGTAGGAGAGATGCGTTGGAAGCTCTAGTTGATAGGCTACCTCTCCTCGCTTGCCCAAAATCTTGAATGGCCCGATGTAGGTCAGATCCTCTTGAAGCTCGAGCTCATCCATCGGTACTTGTTCTTCTGGTACTCTTAAGCACTTCTTGAGTTGGGATATGTGAAACACGTCATGCACGTAGGAGAGATGCGTTGGCAGCTCTAGTTGATAGGCAACCTCTCCTCGCTTGCCCAAAATCTTGAATGTCCCGATGTAGCGAGGTGCTAACTTGCCTTTGATGTTGAACCGTCGTTGGCCTCGGATAGGCGATACCTTAAGATACATGAAGTCTACCACTTCGAAGGTCAATCTTCTTCGGCTATTGTCCGCATAACATTTTTGTCGCGACTGAGCAGCCTTCAAGTTTTCTCGTATTGTTTGGACTTGTTTTTCAGCGTCTTGCAGCACTTCGGGTCCAAACACTTGGCTTTCTCCGGTTTCATTCCAGAACAGCGGCGTTCTACACCGTCTACCATACAATGCTTCGAAAGGTGACATCTTTAAGCTGGCTTGATAGCTGTTATTGTATGAGAGTTCAGCATACGGCAAGCTCTTATCCAAATTACGCCCATGTTTCAAGGTGCAAGCTCTCAACATGTCTTCCAAAATTTGATTTGTCCTCTCAGATTGCCCGTCGGTTTGTGGGTGATAAGCGGAGCTGAAATTCAGTCGTGTACCCATGGATTCATGCAGCTTCTTCCAGAACCTAGAGGTAAATTAAGAACCCGGTCTGAAACTATCCTCTTTGGAACTCCATGGCGACACACGATTTGCTCCATATACAGCTCGGCTAGTTGTGTGACGCGGTACGTGGTTCTAACAGGAAGGAAATGGGCTGTTTTCATCAACCGGTCAACAATAACCCAAATAGAGTCGTAACCCGACTTAGTACGTGGCAGTCCGACTATGAAATCCATGCTGATGTCTTCCCACTTCCACTCGGGTACTTTCAATGGCTGCAACAATACAGCGGGTTTTTATGTTCGGCCTTCACTCGTTGGCACGTGTTGCATAAGGCAACATATTTGGCTATGTCCCTTTTCATATACCAATAGCAAGTTTTCATGTCCTTGTACATCTTTGTACAGCCGGGATGTATGGAATAAGGTGAGTCATGTGCCTCCTTTAATATCGTGTCGCGGATGTGCTTCACGTTAGGCACACAAATCCTTTTCCCTAACCAAAGTGTGCCTTTCTCGTCTTCCTTGATATCCTTTTCTATGCCTTGTAGGATTCTTTCCTTGATTTCCTCATCCGTTGCTTGGCCATCTCGTATCTCTTGTTCCAGCGAGGAGTTCAGTTCTATCACCTCCATCTCGTTCAAGAACCCGAAATGTAACCGTTCGAACTCCTTGCGCAGCTCGGGTGGCAGCTCCCGAACCGTGAGTTGATGACATGCTCCCTTTCGTCTCAACGCATCAGCTACTACATTGGCCTTTTCGGGGTGATAGTTGATTCCAACATCATAATCCTTGATGAGTTCCAACCATCGACGTTGCCTCAAATTCAGATCCGTCTGTGTGAATATATACTTGAGGCTTTTGTGATCCGTATAGATCTCACATCGGTGGCCAAGGATATAATGCCTCCAAATCTTCAAGGCATGTACCACGGCTGCAAGTTCCAAGTCATGTGTGGGGTAATTCAGCTCATGTTTCTCTAGTTGTCTCGATGCATAGGCTACCACTTGTCCTTCTTGCATGAGTACACATCCAAGCCCTTGTCTTGATGCGTCACAATATATGTCGAAGCTTTTGCTCACGTCTGGCAATACCAAAACCGGCGTTGTGGTTTGTCTCTTCTTGAGCTCCTCAAAGCTTTCTTGACACACTGGTGTCCACTGAAATGCTTTTCCCTTCATTAGCAATTCAGTCATAGGCTTTTCTATTTTGGAGAAATCCTTGATGAACCGGCGGTAGTATCCAACCATCCCAAGGAAGCTCCGAATATCTCTCACATTCTGCGGTTGGTTCCACTTTAAAACGTCTCCCACTTTTCCGGGACCAACCGATACTCCTCCCTCAGAGATGATGTGGCCTAGGAATGATATCTCCTTTAGCCAAAATTGACACTTGCTGAACTTGGCATACAATTGATGCTCCCACAGTTTCTGCAACATCAACCTCAAGTGTTCTTCGTGTTCTTCCTTGCTTTTCGAATACACCATGATATCGTCGATGAAAACCACGAAGAACTTGTCTAAGTACTCCATGAAGACCTTATTCATGAGGTACATAAAGTATGTGGGTGCATTCGTTAACCCAAAAGACATAACGGTATATTCGTACGAACCATACCGTGTTCGAAATGCAGTCTTGGGTATGTCAGAGGGCTTAATCTTCAGCTGGAAGTATCCCGACCGAAGATCAATCTTGGAGAAAATTCGGGCACCTTTCATTTGGTTGAACAGGTCCTCTACACGGGGCAGCGGGTATTTGTTCTTGATCGTCACTTCATTGAGAGACCTATAATCCACACACATCCTTTGAGTCCCGTCCTTCTTGTCTATGAAGATCACGGTGGCTCCCCATGGTGACGAGCTTGGGTGTATAAAACCCTTTTATAGCTGCTCCTGAATTTGCTTCTTAAGCTCCACTAGTTCATTAGTGGGCATCCTATATGGCCTTTTCGCTATAGGTGCAGTTCCATGTACTAAATGAATGGCAAATTCAATGTCCCGGTCAGGTGGCATACCTGGAAGTTCTTCCGGGAACACATCAGAAAATTCTTGAACCACCCGAATGCTTTCCAATGTTGCTTCTTCGACGTGGTTCAATGCTGCCTTCTCGGTTGCCGGTTGGGCTGACTCGAACTCAATACGAGTACCGTGCTCATTTGTCAACTGCATGCTCCTCTCAGCACATTGAATCACTCCGTTGTGCTTGCTTGACCAATCCATTCCAAGTATAATATCAATCACCTTGGGAATCCAAGACAATAAGGTTGGCAAGAAAGTCTACCCCCCCCCTTATTTTAAGGTTTACTTTCAGACATACTATATTAGTCCTCATCTCTCCTCGGGAGAATTAACCAACGAGCGTAGTTCTGCTGCCCACGGTTACCTTGCGTAGCTCCTCCATTCGGCCGTGGGTTCTGTTTTGGTGCGTTGCTCAGCTGTCCAAGGCCTTTCTTCAGGCACTGACTTGCAATGTGTCCCGCCTCTCCGCATGAAAAACATGCTTTGCTTCCCATAACAGCAGGAATGTTGGGGCGAGGCTGGTTTTGAGCATAGGCGCCCATGTTGGTACGGGGCGCAGGAGGCAAAGGCATACGAGGTGCTTGCATAACAGGACGTTGGTGCAGTGGCTGATTAGGGCACGGTGGATTTGCAGGGTGGAAAGTAGAAGCGAACGAGCCACACTGTGGTGCAGCTGGTGACATGAAACAGGGACATATATTGCTCCCTTGTGGCTGTCATTGGTATGGCATCTTCCTCTTGCCCTCTTGCTCGATCTCACGGATCTTGCTCTCAACCACTATAGCTTTGTCAACGAACTTATGGAAATTTGCATAATCATTGTTGAGCAGTTGAACTTGGATCTCATTGTTCAATCCTCTCATGAACAGATATTGCTTTCTTTGATCCGAGTTGACATCTTCTGGAGCATACCATGACAGCTGCGTGAACATGTTGAGGTACTCATTCACGCTCTTCCTTCCTTTGCGGAGACCTTCAAACTCTTGCCTTTTAAGCATCATGACTCCAGCATGGACGTAATGAGAGCGGAAACTCTCCTTGAATTCAGCCCAAGTGATAGTCTCCTAGTTGACATGAGCATTGCAAAGTGCGTCCCACCAGTCAGCGGCTGCTCCCATAAGTTGGTGCGATGCGAAGAGAACTTTCTCTCTGTCATTGCACTGAACAATAGCAAGCTTCTTTTCCATGGACTTCAACCAATCATCAGCCTCCATGGGATCATTAGCTTGTGCAAAAGTAGGCGGCCTAGTCCTCATGAACTCTCCTAATCTGTTGTGAGCCGGCGGTGGTGGCGGTGGCGGCGGTGGGGGTGCAGGAACAGGGTTAGGATTATTGTTGTTGTTGGCCTGCAGCTGACCCAACGTCTGTATCATAGTTTGCATGAGCTGGTTCTGCATAGCCATCAACCATTCAAGGTTGCTTGCATCAGCTCCGGGGTTAGCATTTTCAGGAATTTCAACGTTGCCATCCTCTTGTGGTTCATTGTTGCCACGAGCGTTCCTTCTTTGACGGTTGGCGTTTTCCCTCACCATCTGTGAGAGAGAGTAGAGTAGAATAGAAAATAGAAGTTTAGATTGAACCCCCCAAACTATATGCATCAAAGTGTATGAACTAAATATCTTCTTTTATTAATTTAAGCCTATATGAGGATGTGAACATATGCCGAAGCATCTCACATCTCGCTATGTGTGGATGTGGGCATTCGCCGAAGCGTTCCACAACTCACCCAAAGCACACAAACACAAGAAATCATCACAAAAGTTCAGCACACCACTCTTATTCAAGCTACTACGATCTAAACTTTCCTATTACAGCTTTATTCAATGGAAACCTAAACTTAATCGTGAGAACCGGTGCTGTTCTCGCCGTGTGACGGGGGTTGTCCATACATGGGCGCACGCCATGGTGATTCGGCAGTCCATGTAGGATTAGATGACGCTGGTGCTCCATTTGCTCCCGCGTTGGCACGAGTCTCCTCTTGTTTCTCCATCAAATACAGATTCTTGAGGAGGTAACGGATCTCTTTTTGTGCGCTTGCGTAGCGGTTTACTAACTCCAGCAACCTCTGAGATTTACAGCAGCTTGTGGGTTGGAAAGAGCTCCTCCATGGGGTCCAATGATCTCCCTTGTACCACTCTTCCGATACGGGTGCAGCTCAAAAGTGGTGTCCTCAAGTCGCTCATGGAAGGCGTAGCACAGTCCGGTGAGTGCTTCCCATGCAGCATCATCGATAGCTTCTGCCCTTGTAGCTCTCCATATGGGTGTGAAGTGCCGAGTGACAACCCTACCGTTAGATAGGATGGTTACTTCAGCCTTCCACTCTTCATGTCCGAGACGAGGGACTTTCTTGAGAAGATATTCTGGATATAGGCTGCAGCAATCCAGAAATTCTTTGAGCTCCTTGGATATGTGTCATCCTTCCATTCCATCGGACCGAAATTCTTGAACTGAAGGGTTGGCCCATTCATCACCTTCATTATTGGCCTCAGCAAGGGGTGGCTCCTCCTTGGGTTCATCTCCTCCCGACATAGCTTCATGAGGCTCCACGGGGTGTAAGCCCATGTGAAACTCCTCCTAAGGTGCGTACCAATGCCGTTCTTGTGGATCTTCCTCCATATGGTCTTCGAATGGTTCCACCTCTTCCGGATCTTCTTCCTAATGCATAGAGCTATTGAATTCCTCTTCATCCTGAGGTTCCATCTTCACCTCCTCCCAATATGGTCCATCCGACACCTCAATAGGGTTAAGAGCACTTCCACGTGGTGGTGGACGAGTCCTTATGCGTGCTGTGCTCCTGATCACCGGCACCTATAAATAATACATGAGAAACTTTAGAGAAGGAAAAAATAACTCCAAAACTTCAGAAGCTATGGAGCAAGAAAGCAAAGGTGTTGCTATCCAAAAGAAGAGAAAACGAGGGGCTGAAATAGCACTTTGCGGTGGCTGAATTGACAAGTAAAGTGCAGCAGCAAGCAATTTTTGAAAATAAAAGTTTAGAGGGGTGTTCCTATGTGTTTTAGGGTGTCCATTCTACCTAGGCCTGTGTCCTACGGTCAACGTGGCTCTGATACCAATCTGTGACACCCGGTTCGGAAAATAGAACCAAGTGAATGCATATGTGTGCCCAGGATGTTCATCACACATACACATGTAATCCACAAACTGAATTCAGAATATAACCACGAATAAATAATGTTTAAGTACTTTATTACAATGACTCAATGTCTCACTCATGAATCTCTAACTTATTCTTGCAGCGGAAGTCTCTAAACGAAAGCGGGAAATTATTAAACAGCAGGCTCCAATCTTCAACTCCACAGGCATGTCGACGGTAGTTCGCACGCCTAGTACTCCACATGGTCCTCGAAGTACTCATCTCCTGTAGCTGATGTTTATGTGGTAATGCAAGGGTGAGTACATGTCGTACTCAGCAAGTGTTGGAAAAGTATGACATGTAGCTTTCAACAAGGTATGGAATAAAAAGGCTCATTGCAGCAAGCAAATTTTATTTCACAAACATGGTAAAAACAGCAACTAAGTCTAGGTGAATTAAATCCCAATATAACCAAGTAATCAGCAACATTCTTTCATCATAATTCACCATTTATCAAGTCTCTTTCAGCCATTAATCATTCTCAAGTTCAGCTCATACTCATAAATATTCATAACCATCTCATATTCATATAACTGAAGCCAAACTCATTTTCATGACTCAAAACAGTTCCAAAACCAATCCCAATGACCATACCATAACCATACCGAATATCTATCCCAAGTTTTCCTTCTAATAATGTGAGTTGGCCTGGTGCTTGTGATCGGAAGCACGGCTATCATGATAGTTTTACACTCTGCAGAGGTGGCACCACTTTACTCACAAGTTCGTGATTTCGTCAACCCTCGGCGACTGAAGAACCTCCATCATACCAGTACACAACCGTCGGTGTATGGCCAAGAGATCACAAAAGAGCCTTTACAAAGGGGTTGCTAGATGTATGGACTCACCGAGGTTTCACCGGCAGGCTCGAATCACCATTCTCCCACCCACGGGCCCCCTCTTGTGCCATGCAGTTCTCAGGGCAGTCCTCCTCGACTCCCATTCCCCGCGCCATCCACAGCATAACAAGCTAGCAACACACATAATTAATCAGATAAGCCGCACCCATATTTGGCCTTGTGGTGGCACTGTTTTCCTAGCATGTGCTGGCATGAACCGGTCCTTAGATCTACGGCAAGTAAACCACCATCTCATTCAGCAACATCCATGAACCAATCTTGCCTAGATCTCCCCGATTCTATGCTCTTTATCATCATCAAGTTCTCATCATCATTATTCATATGAGTGCAGTAGCTAACACATGTTTTAATACAAATTCCCGTATCCCGTAGATTAAGTGATGCAAAAAGGAAAAACGACCATACCCGACTCATCAACTTTCCTGACGACAAGGATGGTTAACAAAACTAGAAAACTCCTATAAAAGGGTGTCCTATCAAGTTGACTCAACCATACGAGTTTTCGCAAACAAAACAGTTTCAAAACATGGGATCAATATGGTCAAGGGGCACTTGTCTTGCTCCCGTGGTTCTTGTTGTTCAAGCGTCTCGAAGTCTTGGTGCTGTAGTTCCTCGTACATGGCCTCTTGAGCTTGTTCTTCTACTCACGATCACACACATACAAAATTTACAGCAATCAATCATCATGCACAAACTTTACTCAAGATGCAATGGAGTAGATGGATGCAAATCCTATGGTGCTGTTTGATTAAACCAGTTTGTACATGTTCTTGCATGTTTTAATGGGATTTCATGGGGTTTTATGATGAACAAGGGTGCTGGGATCAAGTGTGGACGTGGTGATGATCTTGACTCAAGATCTAGATCAATTCCACCGTCAAAAAACGATCAAAACACGATCTGTCGACACGTAAAAGTTTCTGCTCGAAGGGGGTGAAGAAGACGGATGCGTGGAAACAGCGGCGATGTCGTAAGATGGGTAATGGTGACCTACCTCACTTCCTTTTTGTGGCAGGGACTTCCTCCTAGCAATGGCAGCAGTGGGGAATTTTTCTATGGAAGATTAGGGCAAGACAGATCGTCGGGCTTCTTCTCCGGCGACGGCGGGGCTCGACGGAGCTCGACGGCGGCCAAATTCCGGCAAGGGGGGGACTTGGCGACTTGGCAGCAAGTAAGGGGGCTTGGCAGCAGGGGGGGAGACCAAAATAGAGAGGATTTCGGCCAGGGGGGTGGGGTTATATTTATAAGGGAGGAAAGAGGAGTCCTACTCCAATTGGAGCTCAAATAATAGTCCTATTCAATTTTTTTTTGGATCCAAACAAACTTATCTCTTGTGGTGCGGCAGCCTTGGGGATTTTATCCCCAAAATGTGGGGAAAATTCCCCTTTTTGGGAATTGGGGAATTTAGAAATTTTGTGGGAAATTTGGGAATGGCTCATTTCAGCTATCTTTTCCCATTCCTCACCATTTCTATGTCACTTGCTCCATTCCTATTATTCCCTTCTCCATTTATGTGGTTTTTCCTCAATTTCTATGGTTCCTCCATTTCTATGGTTCTTTCTCCATTTCTATGGTTCCTTCCTCCATTTCTATGGTTCTTTTCTCCATTTCTATGGTTCTTTCTCCATTTTTATAGTTCTTTCTCCATTTATACTTCTTTTATAATGTTTCTCTACATGAAAAATGTATGCAATGCATGGAAATAAATTTGAGGGTGTTACAGTACCCCGACCCAATCCATAGAACATAGAACACCTCTGTAAGTTCTATCCTTAGCGCAGCGGTAGGATGTTTTTTCTTTTTCTCTTTCTTTATAGAGGTGGCATAGTGTCTAGGAACAGCGCTTAGAACAGCTAAGCCCCGGAGGGGTCCTGCTACTCTTGTCATCCGGGGTGGGTCGCTGCCTTCTTGCACGGCCTGTTTCCTCCTATCACCCAAAGGAAGCTAGAAATAAGAAAAATTTATCCTACCCTGCGTACCTTCTTTACAGTTTGTGCTTGCTCATGCATATCAACTGTAAATGGCGTGTCCGGAACCTGTCCTACACACTTGTCCTAGGTCCCGTGGCGCTGGAAGGTCTCCTCACTGAAAAGTTAATGCTCGCGGGAGGTCCAGGGTGTGTAGCCTGCTATGCCTAGTTCCGTACCCCTAGCGTGCACATCCTGCCTCCCCTACGCTACAACTGAGTACTTGGGGGGCCAAAAAGAACACGCCTACAGACAAAAAAGTAACCGGACCCTGGACATTGCCTCCATACTCTTCGTGCTTTCTTTCCATACTGCTCCAGCCGTGTGACCAGTCGCTTTTTCTTGTGTTCAACCGTAGCAAGGGCTATGCTATCCTTCTGTAGGCGGGTCTGCTTGAGGTACCTGTGGCGTACCCAGGGTCCTGTGATTGTCTCATTGCTCGGGGGCCCTATGGCGCGAATGGTCCCTCCCCCAAAAGGCTTACACCAGCGGGAGGTTTAGGGTGCGTAGCCTGCTATGTTTGGTTTCGTACCCCTAGCGTGCGCACCCTACCTCTCTAGCGCTACAGCTCGGTACCGGGGAGCCGGACAGCTCATACCCCCGAGCAAAGTCCTAACCGTAACTTGGGTACATTTGGTTGTCTCATTGCCTAGGTGCCCCATGGCGCCGAATGGCCCTCCCCTGAAAGGCTTACGCCAGCGGGAGGTCCAGGGTGTGTAGCCTGCTATGCCTTGTTTCATACCCCTAGCGTGCACACCCTGCCTTTACAACGCTACAGCCCGGTACCAGGGAATCGGGCGGCTCATACCCCCTGGGCAAAGCTTTAACCATAGCCCAGACGACCCACATCGAATTACCAAAGCCCGGCAGTCTAACTGAGGACCGTAGGACACAGTAAAGCTACCAAACAGGGAAGAGTGACTAGAGAGCACGACTACTCCCTCTTTCTGCCATGACTGCAGGTCCGCACCGATCCTTGGCGTCTCGGACCTCCAAGGGGGCCCGATGCTGACGTCCTGCCTCATCCAGTGGTAGGTGCGCTCCAACACAAGGGCCACACCTACCAGGGGGCCATCACGGTGAACCACGCGGTCAGGACATCAGACCACTGCAGCAGCGAGCAGAAGACTTGGAGCACCAGCCGCGACGAGCTGAAGACAAGGGCCGAACTCCCCTCGGGTCCTTGCGCCACCGAGGACCCGGAAGGAGTGGTAGCCACACTGCCGGAGCGCCCTGGGTCCTTACGCTACTAAGGACCCAGAGGAACAAGCTCAGGACATCGGCAAAGAGATATCCACATCGGCTAAGTCATCTCGGACCATTGCGCTGCCAAGGGTCCGAAGTCTACATCAACAACTCAAGACAATATAAGACTTGGAGCAAAAAGTCTTCAACAACAACAGAGCTCCGGCATACATAGTAGGATACAAGGCAAGCGGGAGACCTATGAGCTATCCACGCTGGAACCTAGAAGCTACAAGTCGGGCGGCCTCCTCCACAGGTTCCAGGGAGATGCTGGGGTCCCAACTCCGAAGGCAAGTGAGCACATGCCCTGCCACCATCTGGGCCAGAGCTTTGACTTCGGCCTCTAGATGCTCTCCCATGACATTCTCGAGCGTTAGGAGCTTCTCCCTGATTGAGTCCAGGGCAGGGAGCACCTGGCTCACCTCCTAGACTAGCCCTCCGGGGCGCAAGGGGCCGAAGCTAAAGGGTTCCAGAGCTGCCTCCACGCGGCCGAGGAAGTCCCAGGCCTTCTCCGCCTCAGCGGCACAAGAAGCCCGGAGATCTTCGACCTCGTTGGCAGAAGAAGCCAGCTCCCCCGCTGAACTCCTCCTCGCCAGCTCCTGTTCACGAGTGGGCAGCTCCCGCTCCCGAGCAACCAGGGCCTGCTCCTTTGTGGCCAGCAACGTGGCCCACTCGGCCAGATCAGACTCCCTGGACGTGGGGACAAGCTCCCGGTCGTGGACGCCTTGAAGTTGCTCCTTCAGGCGCCCCTGCTTCTCCTCATAGACAGCCAGACGGTCGGAGAGCTCCTTCTCCCTCGCCTCCGCCTCCTTCTCCCGATGAAGGAGCGTCTCCTGGAGCTCCCTCAGAACCGCGTAGCGTTCATCGGCGGAGGCATGAAGGTCCTAGGCCTCATCCAGGATGTTCGTGGCATTCTTGTGGAGGTTGGCGACAACAGCCTCTTTCTCCTCCAGCACCTCCTCCCGAGCCTCGAGCTGCTCCTCCCGAACACGGGCGTTCGCCCAGGCAGACTGGACCCGTGCCTTCATCAGGTTATCCCAATCTTGGAGGCGCTCCCACTCAAACCTCAGTTCGGCCCACTCCTGCTCGAGCGCGTCCCGCATCTGGTCCAGACTAGAGCGGACGGCAATTGCGGCCCTTGGGACCGGGACAGCCTTTGGCAATGTCAGGCGAAGTACTGCCTCGACACCCTCCAGCTCTTTGCCCATCGGTGGGCTTGCCACCATGGCAACCTGCGAAGGGAGAAGAGGACTGGCTGTGACACCCTCATTTTTTTATTTATGCATATATTCATGTTTCATAAACATTTTTATAAGATTGAAACCAAGAAAGAGTCAAAAAGTTAGCCAAAAGGAGCAAATTCCAGTTTACAGAAAGCACCGAAGACAACTCCCGCCGCTAAATTGGCTACGTGGCAGACTCGGGGCTCATCCCCGCAATAAGGGGGAGAGGTCCGACCCCGTGGGAAACGTGTTGCCCCCGGAGCTAGCCTCTGCAGAGGAGCGAGGCCAGTCCCGAAGGACACGTGTCGACTGCGGAGCTAGTCACCACGGAAAATAGAGGACCAGCCGTGCGGGACACGTGTCGCTCTCGGAGCTCACCTCCGGGAGGTCCGTCACTATTGGACACGTGTCAACCTCAGAGCCTGTCTCTGAGGAGAAAGGAAGTCTGGAGCTGCTAGGACACGTGGCAATATCGGAGCTCACCTCCGAAGAGAAGGGAGGTCCGGAAACTGACACGTGGCGTTCGCGGAGCTCGCCTCTGTTGAGAGGGGAGGTCCCGACCCACCAGACACGTGGCGCACGTGGAGCTCACCTCTGAAGAAGAGGGAGGTCTCGCCCGCCTGACACGCGGCACAACCGGAGCTCGTCTCTGCGGAAAAAGGGAGCCCGGGTTCCTGCAGGACACGTGGAGCTTCAGGAGCTCATCACCGCAGAGGTAACGAGTTCTGGAGCGGTTTTTTCTTCTGTGGGAATACCGGTACGGGAGGAAACCAACATGAATTCCACAATGTTACCGCACCAAATCAACTAAAGATAAGTTGTTAAGATTGAACGACAATTTGAATAGGACTCTTATTCGAAATACAATCAGATTAGGACTCTTCTCCTCCCGATTATAAATAGAACCCAGAACCTTTGGCCAAAACCACGAACTTCTTTTCCACCTCCTGAGCCGACAACTTAGAGCCCTAGCCCCAGCTCGCCGAGTAAACCCTTCGCCGGAGTTCGGTCGAGGGAGATCGCCGGAAGAGAGCCCCAACTTTCTTGATAGGAGAAGGACCCCGAGACTAAGAAGAATGCAAGGTAGGTCTCCAATACCACCTTACGACATCATCGCGTTTTCTTTGCATCTGTTCTTTGATTCCTCTCGAACAGAAGCTTTTTCATGGACAGATCACGTGTTGATCGGTTTGATCTAGAGTCAAGATCATCGCCAAGTCCACATTTGATCCGAACACCTCTGTTCATCGTAAAACCCATGCCAACCATGCAAGAACACGTACAAACTGATCTAATAGAAACTGATCATAGGATAGCATGCATATGCATCATCGCATCTAGTTAAAGTTTGTGCATGATATTGATCGTTGTGAATCTTGTATGTGCGTGATCGCGTATAGAAGGACAAGCTCAGGGAGCTACCTACGACGGACTACAACAACAAGATTTTGATCAACCAGAACAGCCAGAACAAGGCAAGTGCCCCTTGACCATATCGATCCTATGTTTTTGGGAAAACTATTTTGTTTTCGTGAAAAAGTGTGTGTGCTGAGTCAAACATGATGGGAAACCCTTTTATAGGAGTTTACTAGTTTTGGTTAAACCACCCTTGTCGCCAGGGAAGTTTATGAGTTGTGTATGGTTTTTGCTTTTATGCTTCGCTAAGTCCATAGGATTGGGAGGCGAAATAGATGTGTCCAGCTAACTGCACTCGTAATGATAATAAGAAACTGATGTTGTTAATGAACATGGATCGGAGGGAGATCTCGGCAAGCCTGGGTTTGTGAATGAGATAGCCTGAGATGGTGGTTACTTGCCATAGATCTAAGGACCGGTTCATGCGAGCACATGTCAGGATAACAGTGCCACCACAAGGCCAAGTATGGGTGCGGCTTAGCTGATTAATTAGGTGTGTTGCTAGCTTGTTATGGACCGTGGAAGGCGCGGGGAATGGGAGTCGAGTGAGGACTGCCCTGGGAACTGCATGACACAAGAGGGGGCCCGTGGGTGGGAGAATTGGAGATTCTAGCCTGCCGGTGAAACCTTATTGAGTCCATACATCTAGTAGCCCCTTTGTAAAGGCTATTTTGTGATCTCTTGGCCATACACCGACGGTTGTGTATTGGTATAATGGTGGTTCTGCAGTCACCGACGGGTGACGAAATCACAAACTTGTGGGTAAAGTGGTACAAACTATGCAGAGTCTAAAACTATCATGATAGCCGAGCTTATGGTCACGAGCGCCTGGCCAACTTCCATGATTAGTTGGGATGGTTACTGGTTATGGTTTTGGTTATGGTTTGTCTTTCGGGACTGTTGAGTCCGGGTGATAAGATTTGGTTGCATGACTGTTGAGTCATGGCAACGAGATTGGTCTCGGTGTGAAGACGGAGTTGTTTATGAGATGAAATAGTAGCGAATACGAGATGGTATTCGTGAGATGGTAGCGAATACGAGAAGGTATTCGTGAGCAAGAATGAAGTTGATTAATGTCTGGTTGGGACATGAGAAGTGATGAACATAATAGAGGTATAATTGGTATTTTAATACGTGTTGGGATTACGTTCACTTAAAGTTAAGTTGTTGTTTTATCGTGGTTTTTGAGAAATAACTGACACGACCCCACGGTCTTGTCGAGCCAGGATCACGCTGAGGGGTGCTGCGTTGCACAGCACCGGATAACAGACGTCAAAGGTACAAAGCGGAAGCGAAATTTTATTACATAAACAAGTTTATGAACATGTTTACAACAAAATAAGTCCGGTCTACACTCACGGGCGTAGACTACGCATCAAGTGCACGTTCAGCCCTTGAACGTGTCCTTACTAGCACACACGCACACTAACTCTGCGGCGTGCACGACTCCCACTCGACGGGGTTCCCCTCCTGGGGTTCTGTATCTCCCTCGGGAGTCCCTTCCTCATAAAACTCTGCAAAAGCTTCAAACACAAGCAGTGAGCACGAAGGCTCAGCAAGTCTGACCCGTCTCACCTAAACATGGAACTTCTACATGAGGGGTGATGGGTTACATGAGGTAAAAAAATTCACTTGCAAGGACTCGCCTAATTAGTAGAACCTTACTTTTTAGCAACAGGTTGTGGAGAACCTTACGCTAAGGCACATGAGAGAGCCGCAATCAAACAAGAAATGCATTTCTCTCATGTACTTTGCCCAAAGTTGAAAAGAACTTTAGTTAGCTCTAAACTACAGCAATTCATTAGCAATCAAGTCCATCTTTCAATCAGCAACATTTTAACATGTGACTAGACTGTTCTTTCTACGTCACGGTACAGTGAACAAGTGGTACTCACTGACCGCGAGGGACGGCGATTATAATCGATTTACACCTGCAGGGTTACCCGAACAACCCGTCACGTACGCCCGTACTCGATGTTGCCTACCACAACCATCATGGACGCCGTACGCGACTACCTTTCACCCGTTAGCCAAATGTTGAACCGGTCCAATCGTCCCGAGCAAGAGGTCTCTGCATGCGCATCTCAGTGCCGCCAGACGATTTACACCTCGAGCTCTCAACCTACCCTCTGAACGACCAGCTATGCCTCAACACCCAGCTACCCGAGTTACATCAGTTTCCCGGTTCCCATATAGCCGGTAGGTCTTCGGTACTGTTCTAGCTTGTTCAACAGGCCCGCACACGGCTCGGTCCTCAAACGACACAAGCGGAGCTATAGCACAGAGGCCCCAAAGTCCTGCTGCCCTTACTCTCCGCTTGGTCTTATTTTCTTGCCATGTGTTTCATGTGCTATCAGTACCCGAGTCGAGTGCCTCTAGCCTATGCTCGCGAGTAGTTCCAACTACTCGACTTGTACCGAATCCTACTCTATCTTAGCAATGCAGTGGCTAACGAGGTTTTCAATCCTAATCCCAACCCATGGTTTTCTTGGCTATGCATTTGGGTTTCCAAGCAAGACTCTAATGCAAGAATAATAGTATTCAAAGATGTGCTCAAAACAATAAACATTTGTAAAAGGTTAATGCAAACCGGAGCTTGCCTTGCTGCTCTTGGTCGTAGGCTAGCTGCTCCTCCGGAGTAACGAAGTCTAGGACTTCAGGTTCCTCCTCGACCTTAGCGACTACATGATAAGAGAGGTACATGTATTAATTTGAATGCATTTGCATTAAGTTTGAACTTGTGAAGCTTATAAGTCCCACTAGATAGACTCAATGACTGTGAAACTTTTACTGTGGCTTTGTTACAACCTAAATAGAGACTTGGTCAAGTTTTAGTTGCAGCAAAGCTCATTTGAGCCCTCCACAATTAATTATGTCCTTGACCTTAATTGGAACTCTTAGGGTGCTCTAAGGATTTTCATGAAACAAACTATGACTTTCTGAAAAATAGATTTTCAGAGGGTTCTAATGGAGTTGGTCTCACTTAATTTGGAAGTTCCTAACTAAAGATATGAGCTAAACAATTTCAGAGAAAATTCTGAAAATGTTTCTGAACATTTTCTATTTTCTCTGGAACAGTTTCACTAATCACACCATTAGGTGGATTAAATGAGCTCAAATGGGTCTGAAATTTTTATGGTAGTTCAGGGATATTTTGGTGAACATCCCAGCAAAATTTCAGGATTTTCCTCCAAAGGATTCTCCAGTTAAAATTCCAAACAGTTTAAACTTTGAGGCATTAATTCTGGAGAAATAAAGAATTTCATGAAGTGAAACTTGATTTGCTGGAAAGTACTCAGAGAGCTGAATCCAGCAAAATTTGGTTCACTCAATTTGGAGCTTTCTAGCCAAAGTTATGAGGATTTGAAGTTTGAAGGAAATCTGAAAATCGGGGAAAAGTTTAAACTTGCGGGTGGGCCCTGGGGACACGCGTCGCACGCCGAGGCGACAGCACACCGCGGCCCACAAGGATTTTGCGCTAGCACACCCAATCCCGGGCGCAGCCTGATCCCGATTCAAAATATCGGCCACTGACAGCTGGGGTCCACCCCTTTCTTCAACCTCGCGACGCCCGCGCTCCGCCGCCGAGGGACCTCGCCGGAGAGCTCGCCGCCGGCTTCTGTACAGCTCTAAACTTCACAATTTTGGCCGCCCCTGCCTACTTTCTCTCGGGGAACAGGATTCTGGGGTCAGCTACTCATGACAATGGCCGGTGCATGGTCGGCGACGAGCCGCCATGTAAAAGCCCAAGAAAAGGGACTTGCAAAAACTTTCATGCACCTCACAACACAACAGTTTTGTTGTGTGTAGATTGTGAAATATTGTGAAGAGCAAGTGGCCCCCCTCAAAAGAATAATTAGAGGGGAAAGCCTTCACCTTCACAATGTAGGGTTTCTACACCTGAACATGAGAGGTTGAGCTCACCCCTAGGATTTGAAAAGTCTTGGGAAGGTTCAGTCCAAAGCTCATGCAAATTCAACACTTTTTGAGGCACTTTTGGGTTATTTCAAAAAGAGGCCAATTTGAACGTAAATTCAAATGGCAGCAACTTTCATCACCCAAATTCAAAAGTTAGCTCCATATCTATACTCAGCACATTTTTCTGAGTAAACCCACCAACTTTCATCTCCATTGGAGCTCATCTTGTCAAGAGCTAAATTTGCAAGAATTCAAAACTGAATTTGAATTTCAGTTTAAATATGAAGCAAATTTAACCAAACAAAGTTTGAATTTGAGAATTCAAATTCAAACAAAGACTTGGTGACTAAGTCTCACATTAAATTGTGAGTAGCTGAGGATATTTTGGCACAACAGAATTCAGAAAATTGGAAAAAAACAAAAGAGTTAGAGGGGAGGCCCACTGGTCAGTAGACTTAGCACCAAAGTCTCCTCAGCCGACTTCCTCGACCGAGCGCGCTCGCCAGCTGCAGCCAGCGGCGGCGACCGACCACCTCGGCCGGCCAGCTCCTGCTTCGGCAGAGGAGGTGGCACAGCAGGTGTCGCGCTCTCCCCTGGCCTCAGGAGCCTATAAAAGGCCCGAGACCGCCGGCGAGTTACTGATTCTCGCGAAGTTCTGTAACCAGCAGCCTAGTCGCCCGAGCTCCGATCGTGTGCCACCCCAGCTGTGATCATCTTCCGGCTTCGACCTCCATAGGAAAGTGGAGCGCTAGATCGTCCTCAAGACCACCGCGCAAACCGTTCCAAGGTTCGACCTCTGTGCGCGGAAAAATTTCTCAGTTTAGGGCGAGTAGCTCCTTTCGGGACCCGATTAGGTTTAGCAGAAATTTGGGAAGCATAGTGGGTGGGAGGCCGAACGGAGCTGTGAGAGAGCATCTAGAGGTTCTGGCGACCCTTCTCGTTCGAAAACCGGAAGGAAATCACCGCCGGAACCCTAAGTTCACCCTAGGACAGTATGGCGGAGGAGGGGGTCGCCGGTGAGGTCTGGGTTGCCGGCCGTTTAGGGCCCAATAGAGCTCATGCCGAGTTTCCCGAGGTTTCCCTGAGTGTGGCGACGCGATTAGCGCACGAAGAAAACGGTCAGAAGGGCGGGAACACATTGCCGAGGTAGCACAGAGGCATAGGGCTCGTCGCCGGCGAGCTATGGCGGTTAGCCGGCGGCAACATGGTGTCCAGCGGGTTCAGCACCCGAGATTACGTGGGGGCGGCGAGTTTCGTCGGCTCCGGTGAGCTAGATCGCCGGGAACGCTGACCTCGCCGGAGCTCCGGCAGCTCGGGGCGGCGACGTCGGGAGGTAGACGAAGGGCGCGGCCCCACCTGTCAGCCCCTGTGTTAATCGCGCGCGAGCGCGCGCGGTTAGTTCAATTTAAATGGGCGGGCCCCGCTGTCAGCCTCTGGTTTAGCGCGGGAGGGGATTTTTCTGTAGGAAAATAATTCAGGGATTAGCTCAAACTTTAGAAATCCATAACCTTGGCTAGGAAGCTCCAAATTTAGTGATTCAAATTGGGTTGGATTCATCTTGCCTAGCTATATCCAGGAATACAACCCAATTTGTATGAAACCCATTAATTAATTCTGGAAAATTCTTTAAAGCTTTTCAGAGAAAGAATTTTAGAGGGAGTTTGGTTCATCCAAAAATCCCCAAATTTTACCAGAATGTTCTTTAGGACATTAGTAAACCCCTGTAAAAGTTTCAGACCATTTGGAGTTGATTTGGTCAGAGCAATTCAAATTTGAAGGTGCTGTGTTCATTTGAATGCAGAAACATTTTCAGAGAATTTCCAAAAACTTGGAAATTCAATTCTGGGCAAACCCTGACTCCAAAAATGCTAGGAAAATTCATGCAAACTCTATGAGCTATAATATAAATTGTAGTTCATTAAGTTGAGCATGAACAGGGGTATTACCTCAGAATTAATTCTTCCTTGCTGATTTGCCAAGAGAATTATTCTGAGCAAACCACTCCATGAAAAGTGCTAATGTTTGGTCCAGAGAGTTTTCTTGTGACAAGGAACTCACACAAAAATTCTCAGCTCCATTGGAGCTCTAGATCACCCCTGTCCTGTTTAACCACTTAAGGGATTAATGTGGAAAAGGGGGGGAAAACCACTTAGCATTTAACCATGTGATTAAGTCCAAGCCAAACCACCAACACCAGTTCATATTTAAATTCTTAAACAAAGTTCCAGGTATTAGAGGCTGGTTATTAGAACTAATAGTAGAAGTCTTACTCTAGACTCACTTTTGCATATAAATTAACATGTAGTATTTCATTAACGTGTAGCCGTTGAAGAAGAGACTCCGGAAGTGCTGGACTTCCTCCTTCCGGACGAAGAACTAACTTCTGACCAGCAGCAACAAGGCAAGCCCCGGTTTGCATTAACCCTTTTTAAAAGTTTTACTTTGTATACATGTGTCATATGAAGTATGTATGTGCATTAGGTATCGGATGAATGAAACCCCACTTGCATAACCAAAGTTTCCTAAAAGAGTGAGGGTAGTGTCAAGGACCTCGAGTAGACAGGCTATGCTTAATGAGTCATAGGATTTCGGTACAAGTCGAGTAGTTGGAATCTACTCGCGAGATAGGCTGGGGACACACGGGTTCGGTTGAGTGATGTGAGATCACTTTAGTAATGAAAATGAGACTAGGCAGGGGCTAGGGCGCAGCAAGAGAGAGTCTTGTGTGCGCAGCCCTGTCCGTGTCGATTGAGGACCGATCCGTGTGCGGCCCTGCTGAACAAGTATTGAACGTACCGAAGGCATATCGGATATATGGGCCCCGATAAACCGATGTAGCCTAAACCTCCGGGCGTCGAGGCATAGCACACCGATTTATAGGTGTAGGTTGAGGGCAGCAAGGTGGAAATCTGCCAACGGGCATAGAGAGATGCTCCGTGTGGGGAACCTCCTGCTCGTTTCGGTGCGACCGGTTCGACGTTTGGGCTGTTGGGTGAAAGGTTGTCCCGTACGACATCGAGTGAGCGTGCTGTGCAGCTCCACGGGTGGGCGTACGTGACGTGCTCTTTGGGTTTTCCCTGCAGGTGTATATCGAGTCGATTCGCCGTCCCTCGCGGTGACGAGTACTGCTTGTTCACTGCGTCGTAACGTAGACTAATGGATGAAATATGTTGATTCAATGATGCTGATTGATATAATTGGATTGCTACATGTGTGCCACCAAATACTGCTTACTAAATTTCAGATTTCATGAACTGTTAACTTGTTGCTAAAAGATGAACTAAGGATGAACTTGTAGGCGTGTCGTTTTGCTGAAAAGTTACTATCCTATGTCCCTTGTACCCCTCATGTAGAGTTTCATGCTTAGGTGAGTCGGTTAAGCCTTGCTGAGCCTTCGTGCTCACGGTTGCTGCTTAAGTGTTTTTCAGGTGAGGAGCCACCCACGGACTCGGAGTACGAGTCCACCGGCGAGGGTTACCCTCCGTCGGGGACCACGGCTGAGTGGGAGCCGTACACGCCGCGCTGAGCTGAGACGTGCAGCTAGTGTGGGTTGCCCTAGGGCTGGGCAACCGACTTTTGCTAAATAGGCGGGCGTGAGTTGTATAGTGTAGTCTTCCGCTGTGTAATAGAACAATAATTGTAACTGAAGTTTGTACTTGTTTGTACAGTTTCAGCTGTTTTTCCCATGTAATATATTGTGTTCTTATGACGTGTGCTGTCGGGTGTCGCATCGCGCGGCACCACCCTCTGCGATCCTGGATGAGCGGATTCCGGTCCGCCACAGCCTGGTATCAGAGCTGCAGTGGGGATAGCACAGTACTAAAGGACTGCATTATGGGAAAAACTTAGGTATACGGTGAGGATTCGGTAGTTGCCCAAGTAAGGACTATATTAGCATAGTTACTTAAAGTGGCAAAGACTAACTTATGTGTTATAATTCTGAATTTCAATTATGTAACGACGCACCTACGCTCTGGTAAGTATGGTAAGGAACGCCACCGAAAGCGGTTCAATTTCGGTTAGCTCTCCCTGACGAGGAACGTGGTTCAGGGATTAATCTCACAGCTCGGTGTGAGATGTCAATATGAAGCTCTTGGACTCTTCATGTCCCTGAGTTCATATGCAACGCTGATCCCTAGCGTGCATTAGGCAAGTGAGTGGAGACCCCATCGCGTGGTCAGTAACGCGAGAGTGTGTTCGTCTGGGAATAGCCCAGGAGGACATACGCAGCGCTTACCATCGGCGTGCCCTGCAGGGCAGTAGGTGGTATCTGTTGGGTTGATAACATTCCCAACCGTGACGACCCGTTCATGACATACTCGGGTTCCCCGTCGTGTGGTGTTGAAACACGATCACGTGCCTTGAGACGTGACTTAGCTCAAGGACGGCCGTATGGAAATGATACGGGCGTTTGTAATTACTTTTAGATATGGAACTGCCTGAAATGAATAACCATTGAGTGCACCATTATTGTGTGGTTTTCTGCAGGTACTAACCACGTATGTATCCGTGTAGAAAACGTGTGCGAGAGACCGTTTAGTGCCACACTTGAGACGTATATACCGGTATGAACCGGTTAGGATTTTCTTTTGTAAGGAACGTAGTACCGAGGCATTGTAGGCATATGCATGAGTATAATGATGACAAAGAATTAAAATCTATAGGTTCAACAGTTAGGACCCTGGTTGGGTATAAGAATGGGATGGTAATGAGTGTAGTTCCAAAAGAGACTGAAAAACAGAGTGCTCTGTTTTGGGCAGCATGTTTGCTGATCTTCAACAGGGCATAACTCACAGGTCTTTTAGCCCAGGGAGGTGTGCTATATAGTTCTGGAAAGGTATTCAAGTACTCTACAACTTTGTTGTAGACTTCCAGAGCTGAAACTCGCCTTAAAATGGCTGAAATCCCAGAGGGATGTAAACTGTCCAGAATCAGGGCAGAGTAAAACATCCTCTGAACTGATCTGTTTTTCAAATATAACTCCCAGTAGAAAAATCTAAAATTGTCATATAATCCATCCTTAGAAAGAGTAGAAGATGTTTGCCATCTTTACAATTCAAAGTTTCTGAAATTTCAGCACAGAATTTAGTGGATATCAGGATTGGAAACAACCACTTCCAAGGGAGGTGCTGTTAAAATTCTTCCAGAAATTCTGCTAACTTTGAATTAGCATAACATTTTAATCAAAGCTGATCTGGGGGCAAATGAGTACTTGTTGGAAAGATACTAAAGTTAACTTTAACTTTGATATTCAACTTGAGTCATGAAAATGCACAGAACCAGATCAAAACTTGGAATAGGTAGCAACTGGTCATTCTGACAGAAGAATGACAGTTGAGCTCATTGGAGAGGGTGTTGTATCCTAAGGGTGTGATATGTGATGACAACGCGATAGTAATGTCTCGTAGAGACCAAACCCTGTTATGTTGAGCTTCCAAACAGGGGGTTCATCAAGTTGGATTAAACTAACTTGTGTTTGGTCTGGTAATGGTGTAGCTTGTGCAAAGTTATTACATTATCTACGTACGAGATAATTCGCATGTTTTTGTTGTCATAATGTTTTTCCGCCTAGTTCTGTTGGACTGCATGCAAAATGTTGCGGGACTGATGGTTAATGTCGTATGGTTGCAGATGGTTCGTACTAGGACCACGCACGAGGTTGGTGGCTCTAGCCAAGGTGGAGGCGATGACTCCCAGCCACCGGCCTACGACAGCACCCCGCAGCAGCAGCCACCACCGCCGCCTCCGCTTAGTCTAGCGGATGTGATAGCGGCATTGGTGGGAGGTCGTGAGGAGCAGACCGACCTGCTCCGCACGATCGTGCAGAATACGTCCCAGGCGGGAGGACGTCAAGAGCGAGGGCCTCGCGAGCCCCGCGAAGTGTCGTACTCGGATTTCATGAGTACGCACCCTCCAGTGTTCACCGAAGCCGAAGAACCACTGGAGGCGGACAACTGGCTGCGGACTATCGAGTCCAAGTTCGGGCTGCTCCAGTGTACGGAGCGGCAGAAGACGCTGTTCGCAGCACAGCAGCTCCACGGTGCCGCTGGTGCGTGGTGGGCGAATTATGTCGCCTCACGTCCGGCTGGCCATGCCGTGGAATGGCAAGAGTTCCGGGAGGCGTTCCGCGCCTATCACATTCCTCCCGGAATAATGAAGAGAAAGTTCCAAGAATTTTTGGAACTGAAGCAGGGCGGGAGGAGTGCCCACGACTACTCCCGTGCCTTCAACCATCTGGCGCAGTATGCGTCAGACTACATCTCCACGGAGGAGAAGAAGAGGGAGCACTTCTATCGGGGGTTACATCCCGAAATGAAGACCCACCTCGTACAATGGAACCGCGGCACATTCAACGATCTAGTCAATGCCGCCATCATGCAAGAGGACGCTCAGCGGGAGTTAGCAGCTGAGCAGAGGAAGCGTAGCGCTCCACCTAGCAGTGGTGGGAGTGGCGCTCCCCAGAAGTACCGTATGGTGTATCGGACACCATCCGGGCAGCAGTGGCAACCACCGGCGCGACCGCAACGGTTCGGGGGACGTCCCTTTCAGGCACCTCCGTTCCGTCCGCCGATGCCACCACCAAGACAGCAGCAGCAGCAGACGGTACCCCGGGCGTTTCCACCGCCACAACGCGCCCCAGGTTTTCGTCCACCGATCAGCGGGGGACCGCCCCGTTTCACCTGCTTCACGTGTGGCCAAGCGGGCCACTTTGCGAAGGACTGTCCCCAGGGGCAGCAGAGCAGCGGGCAAGCCCAACTCCAGGGCGGTGCTCGAGGCCGACCTCCGGTGAAGAAGGTTAGTCAGCGGACTGGAGGCGTCCGCAACCTCGACAATGAGGACGCCCCAGAGGGAGACAACGTGCTGGCGGGTACGTTTACTCTCAACCATCAAGCCATAGTCATACTATTTGATTCGGGTGCAACCCACAGCTTTATAAGTGCATCCTATGTGGCTAAACATCAATTGCAAGTCTTCCCAACCGACTGCACTTATATGATCTGCTCACCGGGAGGGAAGATTTCAGCTAATATGATGATTCCAAAGGCACCTCTGTGCTTGGGTGGGAAACTATATCCCACCACCTTGATAATCCTTATGGGACAAAAGATTGATGCAATCTTAGGGATGTCATGGCTGCAATACCATGGCGCTGTCCTAGAGACTCGGACACGGACGGTTCACTTAAATTCTCCATTTCACCGTCCGCATTCCATGGTGTTAGACACACCAGTCCGGGAAGTTCTAGCAATTAATAATGCTGAAGTTCTCAAGTTAGAAGACATCCCCGTAGTCCAGGAGTATCCTGACGTGTTCCCCGACGATCTTCCGGGCATGCCACCTGAGCGGGATGTCGAGTTCAAGATTGAGCTCGCACCCGGGACTACGCCCATATCACGGAGACCATACGAGATGGCTCCAAATGAGCTGGCGGAACTGAAAGAACAGCTCAATGATCTGTTGAGCAAGGGTTTCATTAGGCCGAGTTCCTCGCCTTGGGGATGCTCGGCGCTATTTGTAAAGAAGAAGGATGAAACCCTGAGGCTGTGTGTGGATTACCGGCCGCTCAACGCCGTCACCATCAAGAATAAGTACCCACTGCCCCGTATTGACATCTTGTTTGATCAACTTGTGGGGGCAAGTGTATTCTCAAAGATGGACCTTCGCTCTGGATATCATCAGATCAAGATCCGGGCGGAGGATATCCCGAAGACGGCGTTCTCGACGAGATACGGCTTATACGAATATCTCGTCATGTCCTTTGGTCTCACAAATGCTCCAGCCCATTTCATGTATCTCATGAACTCGGTGTTCATGCCGGAGCTGGACAAGTTTGTGGTAGTGTTCATCGACGATATCTTGGTTTACTCCAAGACAGAAGCCGAGCATGCCGAACACTTACGGATCGTTCTTCAGCGATTGCGAGACCACAAGCTCTACGCCAAGCTCAGCAAATGCGAATTTTGGATCAGCCAAGTGCCATTCTTGGGACATATCATCTCAGCTGAAGGCATCGCGGTTGACCCAAGTAAAATCGAGCAAGTGTTGAAATGGAAAGCTCCCACTTCAGTTCATGAAGTCAGAAGCTTCCTCGGGTTAGCGGGGTACTATCGGAGATTCATTCCAAGTTTCTCCAAGCTCGCTAAGCCGATGACAGGGTTGCTGAAGAAAGGGACCAAATATGTTTGGAACACGGCGTGTGAAGGAGCGTTCCGAACATTGGTGAAGCATCTCACAACAGCCCCGGTCTTAGCTCAACCGGATACAACAAAGCCCTTCGACGTGTATTGTGACGCGTCCGGTATTGGGCTTGGCTGCGTGTTGATGCAGGAAGGACGCGTGGTCGCTTATGGCTCACGCCAACTTCGGAACCATGAGCAGCACTACCCGACTCACGATCTTGAACTTGCTGCCGTGGTGTTGGCGCTGAAAATGTGGAGGCACTATCTCCTGGGGAACTTGGTGCATCTCTACACCGACCACAAGAGCTTGAAATACATTTTCACCCAGAAGGAGCTGAACATGAGGCAGAGGAGGTGGTTAGAACTGATCAAAGATTATGAGATTGAGATCCATTACCACCCCGGCAAGGCGAATGTGGTTGCCGACGCGCTGAGTCGGAAATCACATGTACATCAACTCACCATTACACCGGTGGAGGAGGAAGAGCCAAGTTTATACTTGGTTCCTTATGGATCGCTGTACAACCTTGCCCTCATCCCTACTATTAGGGAGGACATCATTGCAGCTCAGAAAACGGATAAAGGCATGGCACATCTCCGGAGACGGATAGACAATGGAGAGATTAAATGTTTCCGGAAAGATGATGAGGGGACGCTGTGGTTCAATGACCGCATAGTCGTACCCCGAGATATGAAGTTGAGGAAAAAGATCCTCGATGAAGCTCACTTGTCCAAATACTCCATTCATCCGGGCAGCAACAAAATGTACCAAGATTTGAAAAAGAAATTTTGGTGGACACGGATGAAGCGGGAGGTAGCTAAGTACGTATCCGAGTGCGATACGTGTAGACGAGTGAAAGCTGATCACATGAAGAAATCAGGGCTGCTGCAACCCCTGAAGATCCCGGCATGGAAATGGGAAGATGTGAGCATGGATTTCATTGTGGGATTACCCCTAACAGCCAACAAGCATGATTCCATATGGGTAATCGTCGATCGGTTAACCAAGACGGCTCACTTCATTCCGGTGAATACACGTTACAATGCCGGCAAATATGCGGAGCTATACATAGCGAAGATTCTATGCCTATACGGGGTACCCAAGACCATTGTCTCAGATCGAGGTGCATTATTTGTATCTCGCTTTTGGGAGCAGCTACACGCTGCATTGGGTACTAAGTTAATCAGGAGCTCCGCCTATCACCCTCAGACCGATGGTCAGACAGAAAGGGTGAATCAAGTCCTGGAAGACATGTTGAGAGCATGTGCCATCCACCATGGTAGGAACTGGGATGATCACCTACCCTTGGCGGAATTCTCGTACAACAACGGTTATCAGGCGAGTATCAAAATGGCACCTTACGAAGCTCTCTATGGTCGTAAATGCCGCACCCCATTAAATTGGTGCGAGTCCGGTGAAAGGGTCACATTCGGGGTTGATGTGGTGAACGACGCCGAGGAGCGCGTTCGGACAATTCAAGCCAATTTGAAGGCCGCTCAATCCCGACAGAAGAGCTACGCTGATAAGAGGCGAAGGCCGTTGCACTTTGACGTTGGGGAACACGTGTACCTCCGCGTGTCTCCAATGAAGGGCGTGCACCGATTCGGTGTGAAGGGAAAGCTCGCTCCCCGTTTCATTGGACCCTACGCTATCACCGAGAAGTGTGGACCAGCAGCGTATCGATTGGAGTTACCGGCATCTCTGACTGGTATCCATGATATTTTCCATGTTTCGCAACTGCGGAAATGCTTGAAGCATACAACTGCTGTTCCTACCGAAGACATCGGCGAGCTGAAACCGGATTTAACATATGATGAATATCCGGTGGGAATTCTTGATGAGAAAGCCAGGACCACGCGTAGCAGAACGTTGTGGTTCTACAAAATACTCTGGAGTAACCACACCGCCGAAGAAGCGACGTGGGAGAGCGAGGAGTTCCTTCGCTCAAATTACCCGGAGTTCATGGCTTCTCAACACGGGTAAGTCCCTATTACATCGCTATCTCTTCTTTTATAATCTCGGGACGAGATTCTTTTAAGGGGGGAGGGATGTAAAAGCCCAAGAAAAGGGACTTGCAAAAACTTTCATGCACCTCACAACACAACAGTTTTGTTGTGTGTAGATTGTGAAATATTGTGAAGAGCAAGTGGCCCCCCTCAAAAGAATAATTAGAGGGGAAAGCCTTCACCTTCACAATGTAGGGTTTCTACACCTGAACATGAGAGGTTGAGCTCACCCCTAGGATTTGAAAAGTCTTGGGAAGGTTCAGTCCAAAGCTCATGCAAATTCAACACTTTTTGAGGCACTTTTGGGTTATTTCAAAAAGAGGCCAATTTGAACGTAAATTCAAATGGCAGCAACTTTCATCACCCAAATTCAAAAGTTAGCTCCATATCTATACTCAGCACATTTTTCTGAGTAAACCCACCAACTTTCATCTCCATTGGAGCTCATCTTGTCAAGAGCTAAATTTGCAAGAATTCAAAACTGAATTTGAATTTCAGTTTAAATATGAAGCAAATTTAACCAAACAAAGTTTGAATTTGAGAATTCAAATTCAAACAAAGACTTGGTGACTAAGTCTCACATTAAATTGTGAGTAGCTGAGGATATTTTGGCACAACAGAATTCAGAAAATTGGAAAAAAACAAAAGAGTTAGAGGGGAGGCCCACTGGTCAGTAGACTTAGCACCAAAGTCTCCTCAGCCGACTTCCTCGACCGAGCGCGCTCGCCAGCTGCAGCCAGCGGCGGCGACCGACCACCTCGGCCGGCCAGCTCCTGCTTCGGCAGAGGAGGTGGCACAGCAGGTGTCGCGCTCTCCCCTGGCCTCAGGAGCCTATAAAAGGCCCGAGACCGCCGGCGAGTTACTGATTCTCGCGAAGTTCTGTAACCAGCAGCCTAGTCGCCCGAGCTCCGATCGTGTGCCACCCCAGCTGTGATCATCTTCCGGCTTCGACCTCCATAGGAAAGTGGAGCGCTAGATCGTCCTCAAGACCACCGCGCAAACCGTTCCAAGGTTCGACCTCTGTGCGCGGAAAAATTTCTCAGTTTAGGGCGAGTAGCTCCTTTCGGGACCCGATTAGGTTTAGCAGAAATTTGGGAAGCATAGTGGGTGGGAGGCCGAACGGAGCTGTGAGAGAGCATCTAGAGGTTCTGGCGACCCTTCTCGTTCGAAAACCGGAAGGAAATCACCGCCGGAACCCTAAGTTCACCCTAGGACAGTATGGCGGAGGAGGGGGTCGCCGGTGAGGTCTGGGTTGCCGGCCGTTTAGGGCCCAATAGAGCTCATGCCGAGTTTCCCGAGGTTTCCCTGAGTGTGGCGACGCGATTAGCGCACGAAGAAAACGGTCAGAAGGGCGGGAACACATTGCCGAGGTAGCACAGAGGCATAGGGCTCGTCGCCGGCGAGCTATGGCGGTTAGCCGGCGGCAACATGGTGTCCAGCGGGTTCAGCACCCGAGATTACGTGGGGGCGGCGAGTTTCGTCGGCTCCGGTGAGCTAGATCGCCGGGAACGCTGACCTCGCCGGAGCTCCGGCAGCTCGGGGCGGCGACGTCGGGAGGTAGACGAAGGGCGCGGCCCCACCTGTCAGCCCCTGTGTTAATCGCGCGCGAGCGCGCGCGGTTAGTTCAATTTAAATGGGCGGGCCCCGCTGTCAGCCTCTGGTTTAGCGCGGGAGGGGATTTTTCTGTAGGAAAATAATTCAGGGATTAGCTCAAACTTTAGAAATCCATAACCTTGGCTAGGAAGCTCCAAATTTAGTGATTCAAATTGGGTTGGATTCATCTTGCCTAGCTATATCCAGGAATACAACCCAATTTGTATGAAACCCATTAATTAATTCTGGAAAATTCTTTAAAGCTTTTCAGAGAAAGAATTTTAGAGGGAGTTTGGTTCATCCAAAAATCCCCAAATTTTACCAGAATGTTCTTTAGGACATTAGTAAACCCCTGTAAAAGTTTCAGACCATTTGGAGTTGATTTGGTCAGAGCAATTCAAATTTGAAGGTGCTGTGTTCATTTGAATGCAGAAACATTTTCAGAGAATTTCCAAAAACTTGGAAATTCAATTCTGGGCAAACCCTGACTCCAAAAATGCTAGGAAAATTCATGCAAACTCTATGAGCTATAATATAAATTGTAGTTCATTAAGTTGAGCATGAACAGGGGTATTACCTCAGAATTAATTCTTCCTTGCTGATTTGCCAAGAGAATTATTCTGAGCAAACCACTCCATGAAAAGTGCTAATGTTTGGTCCAGAGAGTTTTCTTGTGACAAGGAACTCACACAAAAATTCTCAGCTCCATTGGAGCTCTAGATCACCCCTGTCCTGTTTAACCACTTAAGGGATTAATGTGGAAAAGGGGGGGAAAACCACTTAGCATTTAACCATGTGATTAAGTCCAAGCCAAACCACCAACACCAGTTCATATTTAAATTCTTAAACAAAGTTCCAGGTATTAGAGGCTGGTTATTAGAACTAATAGTAGAAGTCTTACTCTAGACTCACTTTTGCATATAAATTAACATGTAGTATTTCATTAACGTGTAGCCGTTGAAGAAGAGACTCCGGAAGTGCTGGACTTCCTCCTTCCGGACGAAGAACTAACTTCTGACCAGCAGCAACAAGGCAAGCCCCGGTTTGCATTAACCCTTTTTAAAAGTTTTACTTTGTATACATGTGTCATATGAAGTATGTATGTGCATTAGGTATCGGATGAATGAAACCCCACTTGCATAACCAAAGTTTCCTAAAAGAGTGAGGGTAGTGTCAAGGACCTCGAGTAGACAGGCTATGCTTAATGAGTCATAGGATTTCGGTACAAGTCGAGTAGTTGGAATCTACTCGCGAGATAGGCTGGGGACACACGGGTTCGGTTGAGTGATGTGAGATCACTTTAGTAATGAAAATGAGACTAGGCAGGGGCTAGGGCGCAGCAAGAGAGAGTCTTGTGTGCGCAGCCCTGTCCGTGTCGATTGAGGACCGATCCGTGTGCGGCCCTGCTGAACAAGTATTGAACGTACCGAAGGCATATCGGATATATGGGCCCCGATAAACCGATGTAGCCTAAACCTCCGGGCGTCGAGGCATAGCACACCGATTTATAGGTGTAGGTTGAGGGCAGCAAGGTGGAAATCTGCCAACGGGCATAGAGAGATGCTCCGTGTGGGGAACCTCCTGCTCGTTTCGGTGCGACCGGTTCGACGTTTGGGCTGTTGGGTGAAAGGTTGTCCCGTACGACATCGAGTGAGCGTGCTGTGCAGCTCCACGGGTGGGCGTACGTGACGTGCTCTTTGGGTTTTCCCTGCAGGTGTATATCGAGTCGATTCGCCGTCCCTCGCGGTGACGAGTACTGCTTGTTCACTGCGTCGTAACGTAGACTAATGGATGAAATATGTTGATTCAATGATGCTGATTGATATAATTGGATTGCTACATGTGTGCCACCAAATACTGCTTACTAAATTTCAGATTTCATGAACTGTTAACTTGTTGCTAAAAGATGAACTAAGGATGAACTTGTAGGCGTGTCGTTTTGCTGAAAAGTTACTATCCTATGTCCCTTGTACCCCTCATGTAGAGTTTCATGCTTAGGTGAGTCGGTTAAGCCTTGCTGAGCCTTCGTGCTCACGGTTGCTGCTTAAGTGTTTTTCAGGTGAGGAGCCACCCACGGACTCGGAGTACGAGTCCACCGGCGAGGGTTACCCTCCGTCGGGGACCACGGCTGAGTGGGAGCCGTACACGCCGCGCTGAGCTGAGACGTGCAGCTAGTGTGGGTTGCCCTAGGGCTGGGCAACCGACTTTTGCTAAATAGGCGGGCGTGAGTTGTATAGTGTAGTCTTCCGCTGTGTAATAGAACAATAATTGTAACTGAAGTTTGTACTTGTTTGTACAGTTTCAGCTGTTTTTCCCATGTAATATATTGTGTTCTTATGACGTGTGCTGTCGGGTGTCGCATCGCGCGGCACCACCCTCTGCGATCCTGGATGAGCGGATTCCGGTCCGCCACACGCCACCTCGGAAAGACTTCGGCCATGTTCGTTGACTTCCCTAGCACCTCAACTACTCGAGGAACCGGTCAGGAAGCATCAGTGGACCTCAGGGAAGGTCGACATGAGCTTGAGGCAGCTCGGGAAGGGCCCGAAGTAGGTCCTCACCGTGCGCCCGATGCCTCCCGTTTGTTCCGCCGTTGGTAAACCTCGAATTACGCTAGGTACAGAGGTTCTCCGGCCAAGGGTTGTGAAGGCAACTTGTGCGTTACCGTGTCTAGTTTGTGTGAGAGCGGATTGAGGCCCTCTAATCCTTTCTAGGGTACGAATTCGACGGAATCGCACCCGAAGGTCATTCTGCACACAGAAAGGGGAAAACTGGAAATTCGCCGCCGGGCTGTGGCTCGGGGGTGAGCAGCACCGATCACCAGCGTGTCCAAGGGTGCCTTGGATCAGGCGTGACAACGCCATGGTTGGGCTGTCCACGGGAGCCCGAGGTGCGGCGGTTCTAAGTCACCGACTTGATCTTTCGGCATAGCCGATATCAATCAGTTTCAACTGAATTCTAGCAGCGGGGACGACGGAAGAAGATCTCTAGTACCTTGCCGTGGCTCTGGAGAGGACGGAGAGGCGGTGATCAAGCTTCTCTGATCAGCTCCGAGTGATCGGCAGCGATGGCGCGGTTCTGATGCGAGGAGGCAGCGGAGTGGGCGGTAATCGCTCCGATCAGGGCAGTGGCGTAGATAAGGGGGCTGTGAGGCGGTTCAGCACGTCGGGGCGGCAAGCAGGTGGTGTCCCGGTCGCTTCTTCGCCGTGGCGGCCGCTCAGTCCGGCGCAAGAACCCGAGCTGGGTTTTCAGTCGGTTTTGGTTGGAGCAGTGGCTGACATGTGGGTCCCACTTCCAGTTTTAACCACTGAAATTTACTCCTAATCACTGTTGTAAACAGTGAGCCCCATAATACCCCTGGTAATTCAAATTATTCACCCATGAGCCATTTGAATTAGTTAGAATTCAAATGGGATTTGGTTTGAATGAATTTCAGCACAAGTTCAGTTTTGAAATTCAAATAAAGTTTGAATTTCCCCCACTTAGCTCATGTCAAGATCAACTCCAAATGGAGTGAAAATTGGTGTGTGGGCTCACAAAAATGTGCTGAGTAAAAATATGCCTCCCACTTTTTAAATTCATGGGATAAAAACAGTTTGAATTTAAATATGGTTTCAAACTGCCCTCTTTCTAGCTATACCCAAAATGACCTCAAAAAGGTTTTGAATTTGGGTGAAACTTGGCATGGACATCCTTAGCAATGTGTAGGAGTTTTCATATATCCAGCCCACCTATATCACATGTGGTAAATACCACTTTTGCAATATGTGAGTTTGTTCCCTAATGAGCATGTTGATGGTGGTTACTTGCTCTTCATTTGTGTTCATCAACTTACTTCAAATGAGGTGTGTGGTGTGGTGATGAACACTTCAAATAGGTGTCAAAAACTGAGGTCCTTACAATAACATTGCTTTCTGCAATGAGCCTTTTTATACCTACCTTGTTGTGAGCTACATATCATATTTTCCGCACTTGCTGAGTACATCATTGTACTCAAACTTGCATTATTACTTCATCATCAGCTACAGGAAAAGATTACTATGAAGACCAAGTGGAGCCTTAGGCGTGTAATCTGTCCTCAACCTTGCCTGTGGGGATGTGGAGCAGAGATGGAGCTGCTGCTGCTGCTTAGATTGCTTCCGCATTAGTTAGAAGACTTCCGCTGCTAGAATAAAGACTTCCGCTGTTAGATTAAGACTTCCGCTGTTAGCATGAGCCCAAGACTCATGAGACATTGTAATAAACTCTGTTATTCGTGGTTATATATATTCTGAAATTCAGTTTGTGGATGATGTGTATATGTGTGATGAACATCCTGGGCACACATATGCATCAGTTCTCGGTTCCGTGGTTTTTCCACAGAATTGAGGGCGTCACACTAGCAGCCCGCCCAGCAGCAGCCGCACTGCTACCAGTGGCGTCCGTGCCCGCCGGTTGGCTGGCCTCGGGGCCCGGGTGTCGACATCCGGAGCTGCCCCAGGCAAAGGCTCAGGCACTGCCGCCGGTGTTGGAGGTTCGGCAGAAAAAAATCTCCGGCTCCCGGACTGCTGCGGCGGAGGGGGAACAGAGGTGCTCTGCTGAAGAGCCCTACAAAATGAAGCATCAAGCGTCAACTACGCCAACCAACGGCTCAGTACACAGCCCTATGAGGTTGAGCCATACCTGAAGGTATGGAAGATCCACTCCGCGCGGAGCTTCTTACGCGGAGGGCTCGAGCCATTCGCCCCCGCCGGCGTTGAGGTCACCTCCGCTGGCTTTGGAGCCGGCAGAACCTCAGGGGTCTTTGTCGCCGAAGACAGTGCAGCAGGAGCCTTCCCTGCCGAGGACCTCGATGCCAAAGATGCGCCCTGAGCTGGGGCTGCCCTTGACGGCTGAGAAGCCGACTACGTTGCTGGAACCTTCGCCGCTGCGACGTCACGTCAGGAGTCTTCCCTGATGATGGCTTCCGAGCTGGGGACACGCCTGAAGACTTCTTCAGCATCGTAGATGCATCGGGGGTCCATCTTGAGGATCCAGCAGCGCCAAACGCCCTTCCCGTGGCCGCCGGGACTGCTCTGGCAGCGGCAGCTCCAGAGCTGCCCCTGGCGCCAGTCGCTGAGCCTGGTGCGGGACTGCGGGAAGCCTGGGAATCCCCCGCCAAGGGGCCAGAGATGAAGCTTCCGTCAGGACGGACCAGCTTCCTCTTCGGCACTCTGTTCGACTCTGGGGCACCCTTGGATGGCGAACAAGGGCGCGCTGAAGGTGCAGGTCTCCCTGCCGACTCCTTCCCTCTGTTTGGGAGTGAGTTCGCCGCAGGCGCTGCCTGACCGCCGGCGCTGTCTGCTCCAGGGATCTTGATGCCCTGCGAGGAATCATCGATCTGCTGCACTCTGACATCGATGTCGTCCAGCGTTAGCTGTTCCCTCAGCAGCCTCGACCGCTCCTGCGGGTTGAGGTAGACGGGCTGGCAGTTCGCCGGTAGGATGATGGTGTCGTCGGAGATCGGGTCACAGGAGAGCTTCTGCAGCATCGTATCCAGCATCTCCCGATCTGGCGATGACCCCGCTCCGGGCACCAACCGGGTCATGTCACTTTCCCCGGTGTACTGCCAAGCGGCCCGAACGCGCTGCTGGAGAGGGGCGATCCGGCGGGACAGGAAGTCAGCCAGAACCATCAGCAAGGTCAGGCCTTCCTCCGCCATGTATCCGATCCTTTCCATCACCAGTGTGTAGGTGTCCTTCAGGTCTGGGATCTCATCCCCAACGGCCACCTCGGCCATCGGCGGGCCACCTGGCAGCTCCAGGCGGTCATGGACGTCGGTCTGGGCAATCACCCAGTCCTCCCTACAGTGCTCCCACTTCACAGGAGTAAAGGGCGCGATGTAAGGCGCTGAGTTCCTCCCTCGATGCTGGAAGTAGTAAGCCCCCAGCTAGCTTGTGCTTCTCCTTGAGGGTCTTAAGGAGAAGAACACCCTGAAGAGCCGCACCGAAGGCCGCACGCACACGAACATCTCGCAGAAGTGGACGAAGACGGCCACTAGTGCGAGGGCGTGTGGTGTAAGGTGCTGCAGCTGGTGCCCATACACCTCTACCAGGGTGAGGAGTAAGGACGACTCTGGGAGTGCGAACTTGGACAGCACGTACGAGGTGAAGAGAACCACCTCGCCAGGTTGCATGTCGTTCAGCAGAACCCTCCCGCGATGGATCTTTCCGTCGAACGTGGCCGACTGCCATCCGAGCAGGCGCCTCACAAGAGCGATGTCGCCATCGCTGTGAAACCTGGATGGATTGAGGCCGGTGTGACGGCCCGGCCTTCGACAGGGTCGTGCCGCTCGCCCAGGAATCACACTGGGTGGTGCCGTGCGATGCGGCACCCAACAGCATGCACGAAAAGACGGTAAGAACATATGAAACGATTTATTACACAACATAATCTCTTTTACAACATAATGTACACATGCAGCAGAATTTAAAAGCTGGACATCTACTCACTCTTGACCCTAACTACGCCGAAGAGAAGTCGTTCAGCCCGTGAACCCTTCCTACTAGCTTCCCCAAAGTAAGGCAGCGGCTAGGTTTCTGGTGAGTTAAACAAACCGTGAGGTTCATCGTCTCACCGAATAACCCTCTTCATAGCAGGCATCCTGCTACCAGCAAAAGCAACTAAGAAGCAACCGTGAGAACTAAGACTCAGCAAGTCTTAACCGTCAATCCTAAATATGTAACTCTACATGCAGGAGTAGTAATACAGTAGGAAAACATGAATTTCCAAAATGAAGCTTGACTAAACTTGATCCTTATATTCAAATTCTCACAGCATTCATTTTAGTGGTCCTCATGCCTCACAACACCGAAAGTCCACAATCAATCAAGAAATGTTTATCCCGATGTTGCTAGCTTAAGGTGGAATAGAAACTTAGTTGGCACTATATCTACTTCAGTCAAGGTTCCAATACAATGATTAAGCCATAAACAACATGTTAAGAGACTTAGTTCCTCTTTTTACTACGTCACAGCGCAGTGGGCAAGTATGCTAAATCCTCTTCCGCGAGCGACGGTGATTCGAATCAATAACAACCCCGGAATACACGACACATACACCCGTCTCAAAAGAATCACTCTTTCTTACATTGTATGTAGCAACCTTTCACACGACACCCCGACATAGAAAAAATGTTTCGCGCCGAGCAGGATGGTCCTCTATGCGGACACGTCGAAGATGCCCACTAAAGGATTTACACCTCCTGCCTTCTGAACGCCATTCCCACGCGAAGGATGAGGTTCTATATCACGGTCCATCGAGTTACATCGGTTTCATAGGTCCCGTACCCCACTATATATCCGGTACAGCTCAATCTTGTCCAGCAGAGCCGCATATGAATGGTCCTTAACCGATACGGACGGGGCTAAAAACCAACCTCCACATTTGCCTTACCCTCCCGGTCCAGGTCCAATGTGGTCTCAAGCATTGTCACACCCATCACAGGTCGAGACAACCTTGAGCGCTCCATCCTACATGAACTCCCCGTCCCCATCTCATTTTTCATGAGGGTGCTCTTATCATCAACCTCTCGCGAGTAAACTCCGTTACTCGACCTTTCCCGCGAGTATCTTTTTACTACTCGACTCCTACCGAGCTAGCTACAACATTAGCCTAGCATCTACAACGAGGCAAAGCCTATGATATCCATCTACTCAGAGATTTCATGGTAATGCAGTTGGAGTTCCAATCATCCTAAACGTAATGCACAATATCAAGTTTAACAACATTAGGTGGAAGTAAAGCAAAATTTAAAACGGTAATTATATGCAAACCGGGGCTTGCCTTGCTCAACGATCTTGTTAGAACTAGGAGTTAGTCTTCCTCCGGAGAATCTGCCAAACCAGTCACGAGATGGAGATCCTCGCTGCGGAGTTCAATCCTTGTCGATCGTTGACGTCACGTGAGCTATTAAGATGCAATGCACATAATTTCAAAAGTTCTTGGAAAATGCTTTACAAACTGTTGCACAAGTTAACTCACACTTAAGAGGAACAAACAACAGCAAGGTTTCTGTCGTTGGGTCTACAACCTTATAGAGGAAGAATGCTAGGTGAAAAGGGAGGTCAAATTAATCACCATGTGATTAAATCCTCATATGAATACTTAAACCTAAAGTATGGTAGCCCAAGTTCCAGAGTCCAATGAAGCTGAAAATTTAACCATAGCTTCAAGGGAGGTATGTAGGCAGTGTGCACAATTTGAGCTCATGAAATGTCTCAATGTGATCACAATAATTCCTTATGTGGTTTTATCTAATCTGCCTTTTGTGACGGACCGAAATCCGTACGCCCAGGATCTTAGAGGGTGGTGCTGCTCGATGCGACACCCGACAGCACACATCATAAGAAAAACATTGTATTACCTACAAAACACACTGAATATGTACAAAGTAGTACAAACCTTCAGTTTACAACTAAGTATAGAGGTTACAACAGCAGAAGCTAAATTTATACAACTCACGCCCACCTAACTAGCAAAAGTCGGTTGTCCAGCCCTATGGACAACCCACACTAGCTCCACTCTGCAGATCAGCGCGGCGTGTATGGCTCCCACTCAGCCGTGGTCCCCGACGGAGGGTAGCCCTCACCGGTGGACTCATACCCCAAGTCCGTGGGGTAATCCTCACCTGCAAACACTCATAGCAGCAACCGTGAGCATGATGGCTCAGCAAGTCTTAACCGACTCACCTAAACATGAAACTCTACATACAGTTCATAATCAACATGGGATGGCATATTGCAGCAAAGTTCACGCCTACAAGTTCATCCTTAATTCATCTTTTAGCCACAAGTTAACAGTTTATGAATCTGAAATTTAGTAAGCGATATTTGGT
This sequence comes from Neostapfia colusana, assembly GCA_030760725.1. Lineage (NCBI taxonomy): Eukaryota > Viridiplantae > Streptophyta > Magnoliopsida > Poales > Poaceae > Neostapfia > Neostapfia colusana. Next base: position 89,702,775 of record JASWHV010000002.1, on the reverse strand, counting down.
GGCACACAAGTAGCAATACAAGTTAATCATAACAGCAATATTGAATCACATCATTACATATATTAACCTACATCACGACACAGTGAACAAGCGGTACTCCTAACCGCGAGGACGGCGAATCGACTCGATATACACCTGCAGGAATACCCGAGTAGCATGTCACGTACGCCCACCCGTGGATCTGCACAGCACGCTCACTCGATGTCATACGGGACAACCTTTCACCAAACAGCCCAAACATCAAACCCGTCACACCCAAACGGACAGATGGTTCCCTACACGGAGCATCTCTCTATGCCCATTAGCGGATTTCCACCTTGCTGCCCTCAACCTAAACCTATAAATCGGTGCGTTATGCTTCGACGCCCGGAGGTATAGGTTACATCGGTTTATCGGACCCCATATATCCGATATGCCTTCGGTACATTCAAACTTGCTCAGCGGGGCCGCACACGGATCGGTCCTCAATCGAAACGGACAGGACTGCACCCATAAGACTTCCTCTTGCTGCACCCTAGCCCCTTCCTAGTCTCATTTTCTTACTAAAGTGATCTCACCTCACTCGAACCAATCCCGTGTGTCCCAACGCATATACTCGCGAGTAGATTCCAACTACTCGACTTGTACCGAAGTCTATACACATTAAGCAGAGCATAAACTACTCGAGAACTTAGACACTACCCTCACTCTTGTTGGAATGATCTGGTTATGCATTTGGGGTTTCATCAATCCTACACCTAATGCACATACATACCTCAAACTAAATCTGTATATAAAGCAAAACTTTAAAACTCGCTCAATGCAGACCGGGGCTTGCCTTGTTGCTGCTGATCAGTGGTTAGGGTCTCATCCGGAAGTAGGAAGTTCAACACTTCCGGGGTCTCCTCGCCTTCAGCGACTACACGTAAGCAAATTAACGATATGTCAATTTAAATGCAATGTTTGGAACTGAATGTGTAAATACCATAACTCTAGCTAACCCACCCCTTTGGCTCTGAAATTTTTATGGTGGCTTGGTAGGATCCTAACCAGAGACTTGACCAAGTTTCATCTGAAACAAAGTTCATTTGAGCTCAGTACAAATAAAAGTCTATTTGGTCATTACTAGAGCTTCTAAGGATTTCCAGAGATTTTCATGGCTCACCCATTACTTTCTGGAAACTAGAGTTTGAGATGGTTCTCATGGAATTGGTTTCTTGACATTTGAAGAATCCTAGAAGGAGTTATGCCCTAAAAAAGTTTTGAGAAAATCTGAAAAATGTTTCTGTACATTTTTCCATTTTCTGAGGGCAGTTCATTTAATCACACCATTAGGGGGACTAAATTAACTTAGATGGGTCTGAAATTTTTCCTGTGACTCAAGGATTTTCAAATGAACATCCCAGCCAAATTTCAGACTTTTCCATAAATTAACTCTTCAGATAAAATTCCCAACAGTTTAAAATTTAGGGAATTAATTCTGGAAAAAAGAATAAGTTTCATAAGCTGAAACTTCTTTTTATGGATAGTACTCGAAGAGGTGAATCCAATAAAATTTGGTTCACTGAATTTGGACACTTCTACAAAAAGTTATGAATTTCTAAAGTTTTGGCTGATCCCGAATTATTTTCCTCAAGAAAATAACCTCCCGCGCTTAAACAGTGACTGACAGCGGGGCCCGCCCGTTTAAATTAAACTAACCATGCGTGCTTAGCTCAGTGGATGACACGTAGGACCCACACCCTTCGTCTACCTCGCGACGCCGCCGCCCCGAGCCGCCGGAGCTCCGGCGAGGTCTAGCTCGCCGGCGATGGTGAAACTCGCCGCCCCTACGTAACTTTGGACGCTGAACACGCTGGACACTATGCTTCCCCCATCTAATGGCCATAGCTCACCGGCGACGAGCGCTATGTCCCTATGCAATATCGGCAACGCGTTCCCGTCCTTCTGACCACCCCCTTTGCGCGCTAATCGCGTCACCACGTCTAGGGAAGCCTCGGGAAACTCGGCATGACCTCGGTTGGGACCTAAACGGCTGGCAATCCGGACCTCACCGGCGACCATCTCTTCCTCCGGGCTGTTTATCGGTGAATCTAGGGTTTCGGTGGTTGACAAAGTAAAATATAACTAACAGCTGTTAACTGCAAACCGGGGTGTGACACCTGGTTCCAAAAAATGAACCAAGTGAATGCATATGTGTGCCCAGGATGTTCAGCACACGTACACATATACTCCAGAAAACTGAATTCAGAATATAACCACGTACAAATAATATTTAAGTACTTTATTACAATGACTCAATGTCTCACTCATAAATCTCTAACTTATTCTTGCAGCGGAAGACTCTAAACGACAGTGAAAAAATGACTAAGATAGCAGGCTCCAACTTCAAATCCACAGGCATATTGACGGTAGTGCGCAAGCCTAGTACTCCACGTGTTCCATAAAGTACTCTTCTCCTGTAGCTGATGTATATGTGGTAATGTAAGGGTGAGTACATGTCGTACTCAGCATATGCAGGAGAAATATGACATGTAGCTTACAACAAGGTAGGGTATAAAAAGGCTCATTGCAGCAAGCAAATTTTATTTCATAAACATGGTAAAAACAGCAACTATTTCTAGGTGAGTTTAAATTCCAATATAACCAAGTAAATCAGAAACATTCTTTCATCATAATTCATCATTTATCATGCTTCAACCAGCCAATAATCTTTCTCAAGTTCATCTCATACTCATAAATAGTCATAACTATCTCATTTTCATATAACCGAAACCAAACTCATTGTCATGACCCAAAACAGTCCCAAAACCAATCCCAAAGACCATACCCAAATATCCATACCATGTTTTGCCTCTAATCATGGAAGTTGGCCAGGTTCTTGTGACCGGAAGCACGGCTATCATGATAGTTTTACACTCTGCAGAGGTGGCACCACTTTACCCACAAGTTTGTGATTTCGTCACCCGTCGGCGACTAGAAAGAACCTCCATTATACCAGTACACAACCGTTGGTGTAAGGCCAAGAGATCACAAAATAGCCTTTACAAAGGGGCTAATAGGATGTACGGACCCACTGAGGTTTCACCGGCAGGCTCGAATCTCCATTCTCCCACCCACGGGCCCCCTCTTGTGCCATGCAGTTCCCAGGGCAGTCCCTGTTGACTCCCATTCCCCGCGCCATCCAACGGTCCATAACAAGCTAGAAACACACCTAATTAGTCAGCTAAGACGCACCCATATTTAGCCTTGTGGTGGCACTGTTTTCCTGGCATGTGCTCGCATGAACCGGTCCTTAGATCTACGGCAAGTAAACCACCATCTCATTCAGCAACATCCGCGAACCAAGCTTGCCTAGATTTCCCCAATTCCATGCTCATTATCATCATCAATTTCTCATCATCTTTAATATCATGAGTGCAGTAGCTAACAAGTTTTATTTCAGCTTCCCATATCCCGTAAGTTAAGCAAAGCAAAAAGGAAAAACGACCATACCCGACTCATCAACTTTCCCGGCAACAAGGAAGGTTAACAAAACTAGTAAACTCCTATAAAAGGGTGTCCCATCAAGTTGACTCAAGCATACGGGTTTTCGCAAGCAAAACAGTTTCAAAACATGGGATCAATATGGTCAAGGGGCACTTGCCTTGCTCCCGTGGTTCGTGTTGCTCAAGCGTCTCGAAGTCTTGGTGCTGTAGCTCCTCGTAGACGGCCTCTTGAGCTTGCCCTTCTACTCATGACCATGCACATACAAAATTTACGGCAATCAATTATCATGCACAAACTTTACTCAAGATGCAATGAAGTGAATGAATGCAATTCCTATGATGCAGTTTTATAAAACCAGTTTGTACGTGTTCTTGCATGTTTTAATGGGCTTCCATGGGGTTTTATGGTGATCAAGGTTGCTGGGATCAAGTGTGGATGTGGTGATGATCTTGACCCACTTTGTAGATCAATTCCACCGTGAAAAATTGACCAAAACATGGTATGTCCATACACAGAAGTTTCTGGTCGAAGGGGGTGAAGAAAACGAGTGCGTCGAAACAGCGGCGACGTTGTAAGAGGGGTAACAAAGACCTACCTCACTTCTTCCTTGCGGCGGGGCCTCCCTCCTAGCAACGGCAGCAGCGGAGGATTTTCCGTGGAGAATTATGGGGCTGCGGGTAGGGCAGAACGCCAGGGGCTTCTTCTCCGGTGACGGCGAGGCGTGATGGGGCTCGACGGAGGCCAAATTCCGGCAGGGGGGGGGGGGGACTCGGCGACTTGGCAGCAAGGGGGCACAACTTGCAGCAGGGGGGCGGCGGCCAAAAAGATAGAGGTGTGCGGCTGGGGGGAGTTATGTTTATAAGGGGGGGGAAAGAGTCCTAGGGGTGGGGAACAAAGAGTCCTAAAGGTCGGAGACAACCAAAGAGTCCTAGAGGTGGGGGACAAAGAGTCCTAGAGGTAGGGGACCTAACCAAAGAGTCGTAGATGTGGGGGACAAAGAGTCCTAGAGGTGGGGGACTTAACCAAAGAGTCCTAGAGGTGGTGGACTAACCCAAGAGTCCTAGAGGTGGGGAACTAACCCAAGAGTCCTAGAGGTGGGGGACTAATCCGAGAGTCCTAGAGGTGGGGGACTAACCCAAGAGTCCTCGAGGTGGGGGCTAACCCAAGAGTTCTAGAGGTGAGGGACTAGAGTTCCCCCCCTAATGGGCTGCGGCCAAGGGGGTATGCCCAAATAGGGTTTCCCCCCTAATTTGGTGCGGCCAATTTGGGGGAAAATCCCCCCCCCCCAAATGTGGGGGAAATCCCCCCTAGGAGAATTCTGGGGAAAATCAGGAAAATTGGGAAAATTTTGGAAAGATTGGGGAAGGGGGAAATTCGGGAAAAAATTGGGGTGGCTCAATTTGGCTATTTCATTTTCATTATTTTCCATTTCTATTTCCTTTTATCATTTTAGTAGCTTCTATATTCCTTTCTTCATTTCTTCTTCTTTTTAAATGCTTCTCTTCATGAAGAATGTATGCAATGCATGGTAGTGAAATTGAGGGTGTTACAAACCTACCCCCCTTAAAATGAACCTCGCCCTCGAGATTCGATAGAGTGGAGAAAAGATGGGGGAATTCTGCCTTGAGATCTTCCTAACGTTCCCATGTTGTTTCAGCTTCCGTGTGATGGCTCCATTATACCTTGCACCAATGGATCACTTTATTTCTCGTGACCCTTTCCTTCACGTCCAAGATTTTGACGGGGTGTTCCGCGTAGGTCAGATCCTCTTGAAGCTCTAGCTCATCCATCGGTACTTGTTCTTCCGGTACTCTTAAGCACTTCTTGAGTTGGGATACGTGAAATACGTCGTGCACGTCGGAGAGGTGCGTTGGCAGCTCTAGTTGATAGGCTACCTCTCCTCGCTTGCCCAAAATCTTGAATGGCCCAATGTAGCGAGGTGCTAATTTTCCTTTGACGTTGAACCGTCGTTGGCCTCGGATAGGTGACACCTTAAGATACACGAAGTCTCCCACTTCCAACGTCAATCTTCTTCGCCTATTGTCCGCATAACCTTTTTTCGTGACTGAGCGGCCTTCAAGTTTTCACGTATCGTTTGGACTTTCTTTTCAGCGTCTTGCAGCACTTCTACTTGGCTTTCTCCGGTCTCATTCCAGAACAGTGGTGTTCTACACCGTCTACCATACAATGCTTCAAAAGGTGACATCTTCAAGCTGGCTTGGTAGCTGTTGTTGTACGAGAATTAAGCATATGGCATACTATTATCTCAACTAAGACCATCTTTCAAGGCGCAAACTCTCAACATGTCTTCCAAAATTTTATTTGTCCTCTCAGTATGCCTGTCGGTTTGCGGGTGATATGTGGAGCTGAAATTCAATCGTGTACCCCTGGCTTCATGCAGCTTCTTCCAGAATCTAGAGGTAAATTGAGAACCTCGATCTGAAACTATCCTCTTCGGAACTCCAAGAAGACACACGATTTGCTCCATATACAGCTCGGCTAGTTGTGTGACGGTGTACTTGATTCTAACAGGAAGGAAATGGGCTGTTTTCGTCAATCGGTCCATGATAACCCAAATGGAGTCGTAGCCAGACTGAGTACGTGGCAATCCGACAATGAAATCCATGCTGATGTCTTCCCACTTCTACTCGGGTACTTTTAATGGCTGCAACAATCCTGTGGGTCTTTGATGTTCGGTCTTCATTTGTTGGCACGTGTCTCATAAGGCGACATATTCAGCGATATCCGTTTTCAAATCATCCCACCAATAGCAAGTTTTCAAATCCTTATACATCTTTGTACAGCCAGGGTGTATGGAATAAGGCGAGTCATGTTCCTCCTTTAATATTGTGTCACGGATGTGCTTCATGTTAGACACACAAATCCTTTTCCCTAACCAAAGCGTGCCATTCTCGTCTTCCTTAAAATCCTTCTCTATGCCTTGTCGGATTCTTTCCTTGCTTTCCTCATCCGTTGCTTGGCCATCTCGTATCTCTTGTTCCAGCGTTGAATTCTGTTCTATCACCTCCATCTCGTTGAAGAACCCGAGATGTAACTGTTCAAACTTCTTACGCATCTCGGGTGGCAGCTCCCGAACCGTGAGTTGATGACAAGCTCCCTTTTGGCTCAACGCATCAGCTACTACATTGGCCTTTTCGGGGTGATAGTTGATTCCAACATCATAATCCTTGATGAGTTCCAACCATCGACGTTGCCTCAAAGTAAGATCCGTTTGCATGAATATATAATTTAGGCTTTTGTGATCCGTGTATATCTCACATCGGTGACCAAGGATGTAATGCCTCCAAATCTTTAAGGCATGTACCACGGCTACAAGTTCCAAGTCATGTGTGGGTAATTCAGCTCATGTTTCTTTAATTGCCTTGATGCATAGGCTACCACTTGGCCTCCCTGCATAAGCACACATCCAAGCCCTTGTCTTGATGTGTCACAATATATATCAAAACTCTTGCTCACGTCCGGCAATACTAAAACCGACGCTATTGTTAAACTCTTCTTTAGCTCCTCAAAGCTGTCTTGACATGCTTGTGTCCACTGAAATGCTTTCCCTTTCATCAGCAATTCAGTCATAGGCTTCACTATTTTGGAGAAATCCTTGATGAACAGGCGGTAGTATCCATCCATCCCAAGGAAACTCCGAATGTCCCTCACATTCTGCGGTTGGTTCCACTTCAAACATCTCTCAGTTTTCCGGGATCAACCGATACTCCTCCTTCCGAGATAATGTGGCCTAAGAATGATATTTCCTTTAACCAAAATTGACACTTGCTGAACTTGGCATACAATTGATGCTGTCGCAGTTTCTGCAATATCAATCTCAAGCGTTCTTCATGTTCTTCCTCGCTTTTCGAATATACCATGATATTGTCGATGAAAACCACGACGAACTTGTCCAAGTACTCCATGAAGACCTTATTCATGAGGTACATAAAGTATGCGGGTGCATTCGTTAACCCAAAAGACATAACGGTATATTCATACGAACCATGCCATGTTCGAACTGCAGTCTTGGGTATGTCGGAGGGCTTAATCTTCAGCTGGAAGTCTCCAGACCGAAGATCAATCTTGGAGAAAATTTCGGCGCCTTTCATTTGATCGAACAAGTCCTCTATGTGGGGCAGCGGGTATTTATTTCTTGATCTTTACCTTGTTGAGAGACCTATAGTCCACACATGTCCTTTGGGTCCCATCTTTCTTGTCCACGAAGAGCACGGGGGCTCCCCACCGTTACGAGCTTGGGCGTATAAAACCCTTATCTAGCTGCTCCTGAATTTTGTTTCTTGAGCTCCACTTCATCTAGATAAGGGTTTTATATGCCCAAGCTCGTCACTGTGGGGAGCCCCCATGCTCTTCGTAGACAAGAAAGATGGGACCCAAAGGATGTGTGTGGACTATAGGTCTCTCAACAAAGTGATGATCAAGAATAAATACCCGCTGCCCCGCATAGAGGACCTATTCGATCAAATGAAAGGTGCCCGAATTTTCTCCAAGATTGATCTTCGGTCGGGATACTTCCAGCTGAAGATTAATCCCTCCGACATACCCAAAACTGCATTTCGAACACGGTATGGTTCGTATGAATATACCGTTATGTCTTTTGGGTTACGAATGCACCCGCATACCTTATGTACCTCGTGAATAAGGTCTTCATGGAGTACATGGACAGGTTTGTCGTGGTTTTCATCGACGATATCATGGTGTATTCAAAAAGCGAGGAAGAACATGAAGAACACTTGAGGTTGCCGTTGCAGAAAACTGCGAGAGCATCAATTATATGCCAAGTTCAGCAAGTGTCAATTTTGGCTAAAGGAGATATCGTTCCTAGACCACATCATATCCGAAGGAGGATTATCGGTTGATCTCAGGAAAGTGAGGGATGTTTTGAAGTGGAACCAACCACAGAATGTGAGGGATATTCGGAGTTATCTTGGGATGGCTGGATACTACCGCCGGTTCATCAAGGATTTCTCCAAAATAGCGAAGCCCATGACTGAATTGCTCATGAAAGGGAAAGCATTTCAGTGGACACAAGCATGTCAAGACAGCTTTGAGGAGCTAAAGAAGAGATTAACAACAGCGTCGGTTTTAGTATTGCCGGACGTGAGCAAGAGTTTCGATATATATTGTAACGAATAAAGAAAAGGGCTTCGATGTGTGCTCATGCAAAGAGGCCAAGTGGTAGCCTATGCATCGAGGCAATTAAAAAAATGAGCTGAATTACCCCACACATGACCTGGAACTTGCAGCCGTGGTACATGCCTTGAAGATTTAGAGGCATTATATCCTCGGTCACCGATGTGAGATATACATGGATCACAAAAGCCTCAAGTATATATTCACGCAAACGGATCTGAATTTGAGACAACGTCGATGGTTGAAACCCATTAAGGATTATGATGTTGGAATTAACTATCACCTCGGAAAGGCCAATGTAGTAGCAGATGCATTGAGCCCAAAAGGAGCATGTCACCAGCTCATGGTTCAGGAGCTGCCACCCAAGCTGTGTAAGGATTTCGAACGGCTACATCTCGGGTTCTTGAACGAGATAGAGGTGATAGAACTGAACTCAACGCTGGAACAAGAGATACGAGATGGCCAAGCAACGGATGAGGAAATCAAGGAAAGAATCCGACAAGGCATAGAAAAGGATTTCAAGGAAGACGAGAAAGGCACACTTTGGTTAGGGAAAAGGATTTGTGTGCCTAACGTGAAGCACATCCGCGACACGATACTAAAGGAGGCACATGACTCACCTTATTCCATACACCCCGCTTGTACAAAGATGTACAAGGACCTGAAAACTTGCTATTGGTGGGATGGTATGAAAAGGGATATTGCTGAATATGTTGCCTTATGCGATACGTGCCAACGGGTGAAGGACGAACATCAAAGACCCGCTGGATTATTGCAGCCATTGAAACTATCCGAGTGGAAGTGGGAAGACATCAGTATGGATTTCATAGTCGGATTGCCACGAACTCAGTCCAGCTATGACTCCATTTGGGTTATTGTAGACCGATTGACGAAAACAGCCCACTTCCTTCCTGTGAGATCCAAGTACACCATCGCACAACTAGCCGAGTTGTATATGGAGCAAATCGTGTGTCGTCATGGAGTTCCGAAGATGATAGTTTCAGATCGAGGTTCTCAATTTACCTCTAGGTTCTGGATGAAGCCATGGGTACACGATTGAATTTCAGCTCCGCATATCACCCGCAAACCGACGGGCAAACTGAGAGGACAAATCAAATTTTGGAAGACATGTTGAGAGCTTGCGCCTTGAAACATGGGCGTAGTTGGGATAAGAGCTTGCTGTATGCTGAATTCTCGTACAACAACAGTTACCAAGCCAGCTTGAAGATATCCTTTCGAAGCATTGTAGGTAGACGGTGTAGAACGCCGCTGTTCTTGAATGAGACCGGAGAAAGCCAAGTATTCTGACCCGAAGTGCTGCAAGACGCTGAAAAGCAAGTCCAAACGATATGTGAAAAATTGAAGGCCGCTCAGTCACAACAAAAGGGTTATGCGGGCAATGGGCGAAGAAGATTGACCTTCGACGTTGGAGACTTTGTGTCCCTTAAGGTGTCACCTATCCGAGGCCAACGACGGTTCAACGTCAAAGGCAAATTAGCACCTCGCTACATCGGGCCATTCAAGATTTTGGGCAAGCGAGGAGAGGTAGCTTATCAACTAGATCTAACAACGCACCTCTCCGACGTGCACGACGTATTTCACGTGTCTCAGCTCGAGAAATGCCTAAGATTACTAGAAGAACATGTACCAATAGATGAGCTAGAGCTTCAAGAGGATCTGACCTACGCGGAACACCCCGTCAAAATCTTGGACGGAAAGGAAAGGGTCACGAGGAATGAAGTAATCCGTTGGTTCAATGTACAATGGATCCATCAAATTGGCCGAACCAAATATACTTGAGGCTTTGGTGATCCATGTAGATCTCATATCAGTGACCGAGGATATAGTGCCTCCAAATTTTCATGTCATGTACCACGACTGCAAGTTTCAGGTCGTGTGTAGGGTAGTTCAGCTCATGTTTCTTTAAATGCCTCGATGCATGGGCTACCACTTGTCTTCCTTGCATAAGCACACATCCAAGCCCTTGTCTTGATGCGTCACAATATATATCGAAACTCTTGCTCATGTCTGGCAATACCAAAACCGGCGCTGTTGTTAATATCTTCTTTAGCTCCTCAAAGCTGTCTTGACATGCTTGTGTCCACTGAAATTCTTTCCCTTTAATGAGCAATTAAGTCATAGGCTTAGCTATTTTGGAGAAATCCTTGATGAACCGTCAGTAGTATCCAGCCACCCCAATGAAACTCCGAATGTCCCTCACATTCTGCGGTTGGTTCCACTTCAAAATATCCCTCACTTTTCTGGGATCAACTGATACTCCTCCTTTGGAGATGATGTGGCCTAAGAACGATATCTCCTTTAGCCAAAACTGACACTTGCTGAACTTAGCATATAATTGATGCTCTTGTAATTTCTGCAATGTCAATCTCAAGTGTTCTTCATGCTCTTCCTCGCTTTTTAAATACACCATGATATGGTCGATGAAAATCACGACGAACTTGTCCAATTAATCCATGAAGACCTTATTCATGAGGTACATAAAGTATGCAGGTGCATTCGTCAACCCAAATGACATAACGGTATATTCATACGAACCATACCGTGTTCGAAATGCAGTTTTGGGTATGTCGGGGGGCGGGTATTTATTCTTGATCGTCACTTCGTTGAGAGACCTATAGTCCACTCACATTCTTTGGGTCCCATCTTTCTTGTCTACGAAGAGCACGGGGGCTCCCCACAGTAACGAGCTTGGGTGTATAAAACCTTTATCTAGCTGCTCCTAAATTTGCTTCTTGAGCTCCACTAATTCATTAGCAGGCATCCTATATGGCCTCTTTGCTATAGGTGCAGTTCTGGGTACTAAATCAATGGCAAATTCAATGTCCCGGTCAGGTGGCATACCTGGAAGTGCCTCCAGGAACACATCTGAATATTCTTGAACCACCAGAATGCTTTCCAATGTCGCTTCTTTGATGTGGTTTAGCACTGCTTTCTCTTGTAGGTTGGGCTGCCTCGAACTCAATACGAGTACCGTGCTCACTCGTCAACTGCACGATCCTCTGAGCACATTGAATCACTCCGTTGTACTTGCTTAACCATTCCATTGCAAGTATTATGTCAATCTCTTAGGAATCCAAGACAATAAGGTTGGCAAGAAAGTCTATCCCCTTATTTTATGGTTTACTTACGGACATACTACATGCATCAAGATATATGAACTAAGCAACTTCTTTTATTAATATCATCCTATATGAGGATGTGAACAAGTGCCGAAGCATCTCACATCTCTCTACTATGTGTGGATGTGGACATTCGCCGAGACGTCCCACAAGTCACACAAAGCACACAAACACAAGCAATCATCACAAAAATTCAGCACACCACTCTTATTCAAACTACCACAATCTAAGCGTTCTTATTACAACCTTATTCAATGGGGAACCTAAACTTAATTTGAGGGTGTTACATATATATTCACGCAAACAGATCTGAATTTGAGGCAACGTCGATGGTTGGAACTCATCAAGGATTATGATGTAGGAATCAACAATCACCCCCAGAAAGGCTAGTAGCTGATGCATTGAGCCGAAAGGGATCTTGTCACCAACTCACGGTTCGGGAGCTGCCACCCGGGCTGCTTAAGGAGTTTGAGCGGTTACATCTCGGGTTTTTGAAGGAGATGGAGGTGATAGAACTGAACTCAACACTAGAACAAGAGATACGAGATGGCCAAGCAACGGATGAGAAAATAAAGGAAATCAAGGAAAGAATCTGACAAGGGATAGAAAAGGACTTCAAAGAAGACGAGAATGGCATGCTTTGGTTAGGGAAAAGGATTTGTGTGCCTAAGGTGAAGCACATCCGTGACACGATACTAAAGGAGGCACTACTCACCTTATTCCATACACCCCGGCTGTACAAAGATGTACAACGACCTGAAAACTTGCTATTGGTGGGATGGCATGAAAAGTGACATCGCTGAATATGTTGCCATATGCGACACGTGCCAACGAGTGAAGGCCGAACACCAAAGACCCGCTGGATTATTGCAGCCATTGAAAGTACCCCAGTGGAAGTGGGAAGACATCAGTATGGATTTCATAGTTGGATTGCCACAAACTCAGTCGGGCTACGACTCCATTTGGGTTATCATGGACCGATTGACGAAAACAGCCCACTTCATTCCTGTTAGAACCAAGTACACTGTGGCACAATTAGCCAAGCTGTATGCGGAACAAATCGTGTGTCGTCATGGAGTTCCAAAGAGGATAGATTCAGATCGAGGTTCTCAATTTACCTCTAGGTTCTGGAAGAAGCCGCATGAAGCCATGGGTACATGGTTGAATTTCAGCTCCGCATATCACCCGCAAACCGATGGTAAACTGAGAGGACAAATCAGATTTTGGAAGACAGTTGAGAGCTTGCGCCTTGAAACATGGGCGTAGTTGGGATAAGAGCTTGTTGTATGATGAATTCTCATACAACAAGAGTTACCAAGCCAGCTTGAAGATTTCACCTTTCGAAGCATTGTATGGTAGACGGTGTAGAACACCGCTGTTCTGGAATGAGAATGGAGAAAGCCAAGTATTTGGACCCGAAGTGCTGCAATACGCCGAAAAGCAAGTCCAAATGATACGTGAAAACTTGAAGGCCGCTCAGTCACGACAAAGGGGCTATGCGGACAATAGGCGAAGGAGTTTGACATTTGAAGTTGGAGACTTTGTGTATCTTAAGGTGTCGCCTATCCGAGGCCAACGATGGTTAAACGTCAAAGGAAAGCTAGCACCCCGCTACCATCGGGCCATTCAAGATTTTGGGTAGGCGAGGAGAGGTAGCCTATCAACTAGAGCTGCCAACGCACCTTCCGACGTGCACGATGTATTTCTCGTATCCCAGCTCAAGAAGTGCCTAAGAGTACCGGAAGAACAAGTATGATAGATGAGCTAGAACTTCAGGAGGATCTGACCTACGCTGAACACCCCATCAAAATCTTGGATGTAAAGGAAAGGGTCACGAGGAACAAAGTAATCCGTTTGTGAAAGGTACAATGGAGCCATCACACGGAAGCCAAAACTACATGGGAATGTGAGGAAGATCTCAACGGAATTCCCTCTTCTCTTCTCCACTCTATCGACTATCAAGGGCGAGATTCATTTTAAGGGGATAGGTTTGTAACAACCTCAAAATTACTACCATGCATTGCATACATTTTTTATATAGAGAAGCATTTAAAAAGAAGAAGAAATAAAGAGGAGGATATAGAAGCAAATAAAATAGTAAAAGGAAATAAAAAAATAAAAAAATGGAAATAAATAGAATAGGAAAAGAAATAAAAAAAGAAAATGAACATAAATAAAATAGCCAAATTAGGCCACCCCAATTTTCCCCAAAATTTCCAAACCCCCCCCCCAAATTCCCCTCTCCCTGATTTTCCCCAAATTCCCCTAGAGAATTTTCCCCCACATTGGGGGGGGGGGGGGGGATTTCCCCCCAATTTAGGACGCACCAATTAGGGGGGGGGACCCTAATGGGCACCATCCCTTGGCCGCAGCCCATTAAGAGGGGGGGGACCCTAGCCGCCACCCCCCTTTGTGATTTTTTGTGGGCTTTTATTTCTCAATTAATCTCAGCCATTGGTGGAAAATAAATAATAAAATCCCAGCCCCTAGCTCCCACCTCTTTTAAAATTAAATCTCAGCCTTTGGATAATTGGGTTGTTAAAATCCTAGCCTCCCTAGCTCTTTTTCCCCGTTATAAATAAAACTCCCGCCCCTAGCTGCCACCCCTACACCTCTTTTTGGCCGCCGCCCTCCCCTTGCTGCCAGCCCATGTCGCTGCCCCCCAGCTGGAGTTTGGCCGCCGTCGAGCTCCGTCACGCCTCGCCGTTGCCGAAGAAGAAGCCCCCGACGTTCTGCCCTAGCCGCAGCCTCGTAATTCTCCATAGAAAATCTCCCGCTGCTGCCATTGCAAGGAAGAAGGTTCTGCCGCCATGAAGAGAGGTGGAACAAGTGAGGTAGGTTTCCATTACCCCTCTTACCACGTTGCCGTTGTTTCTACGCAGCCGTTTTCTCCACCCCCTGTGAGCAGAGAATTCTGCGTGTGGACAGACCATGTTTTGGTCGATTTTTGACAGTGGTATTGATCTACAAAGTGTGTCAAGATCATAACCACGTCCACACTTGATCCCAGAAGCCTTGATCATCATAAAACCCCATGGAAGCCTACTAAAACATGCAAGAACACATACAAACTGATTTTTATAAACTGCACCATAGGAATTGCATTCATCCACCTCATTGCATCTTGAGTAAAGTCTGTGCATGATAATTGATTGCTGTAAATTTTGTATGTACGTGGTCGTGAGTAGAAGGTGTAACACCTTCAATTTCATACTCATGCATGCATGCATATTTTATATAAAGAAACATTTTCAAAGAAGCAGAAGAGCCAAATCTAGTTCGCCGAGGAGCGCCGTAGACACTTCCCGCGGCCCGCTGGCCACGTGACGCCTTCGGAGCTCATCCCCGCAGAGGGGGAGAGGTCCGCCGCTAACTGGCCACGTGGCAGGCTCGGAGCTTTCCTCTGCAGAAGGGGCGAGGTCTGACCCCGTGGGACACGTGTTGCCCTCGGAGCTAGCCTCTGCGGAGGAGCGAGGCCAGCCCCGCAGGACATGTGTCGCCTTTGGAGCTAGTCACTACGGAGAAGCGGGAGGTCAAACCCATGGGACACGTGTCGCTCTCAGAGCTCGTCCCCGAGAGGTCCGGCCCTGTTTGACACGTGTCGCTTTCAGAGCTCACCTCCGAGAGGTCCGACACTACTGAACACGTGTCATCCTCGGAGCTCACCTCCGAGGAGAAGGTCCCGATGGACACGTGTCATCCTCGAAGCTCACCTCCTAGGGGTCCGACACTGCTTGACACGTGTCGTTCTCGGAGCTTACCTCCCGGAAAAAGAGAGGTCCGGCGCAGTCGGACACGTGTCTACCTCGGAGTTCATCTCTAAGCAGAAAGGAGATCCGGCGCTGCTAGGACATGTGGCACCTCCGGAGCCCACCTCCAAAGAGAGGGGAGGTCCAGCACTGACACGTGGCGTACGCGGAGCTCGCCTCTGAGGGAGAGGGAGGTACCGCCCGCCAGGACGCGTGGCGCATGCAGAGCTCGCCTCTGAGGTAGAGGGGGGTCCCGCCCGCCTGACACGTGGCGCAACCAGAGCTCGCCCCTGAGGAAAAGGGAAGCCCAGGCCCCCGCTGGACACGTGGAGCCTTCAGAGCTTATCTCTGCGGAAGGACGAGGTCCTTAAGTGGTTTTGCCCTGTGCGCGAGCGCCCGATACAGAAGAAACCGACACGAACTCTTCTACGTTTAATACTGCAACCAAATCGATTAGAGATAAGCTGTTAAGATCCAAAACAAATCGAATAGGACTCTTATTTGAAAATATAATCGGAGTAGGACTCTTCTTTCACCCCTTATAAATAGAACCCGAAACCCCTAGCTGCAACCACGTACTTTTATTTTCCACCTCCCGAGTCAACGACTTGGAGGCCCTAGCTTCCAACTCACCGAGTTCCACCCCTTGTCGGAGTTTAGTCGCCGGTGAGCACCGCCGACGAGCCCCGACACGCTCGCCATCGCCGGAAGAGAGCCAATGATCCGTCCTGCTAGGAGGAAGGCCCGAAGGAAGTAAGGTAGGTCTCCATTACCACCTTACGACGTCATCGCGGTTTCTTTGCATCTTTCTTCGATCCCTTTGAACAGAAGCTTTTCGTGTGGACAGATCATGTGTTGATCAGTTTTGACGGTGGAATTGATCTAGATCTTGAGTCAAGATCATCACCACGTCCACGCTTGATCCTTATACCTTTGTCCATCGTAAAACCCCTTGCAAGCCTATTAAAACATGCAAGAACACGTACAAACTGATCTAATGAAACAGCACCATAGGTTAGCATGCATATGCACCATTGCATCTTAAGTAAAGTTTGTGCATGATGTTTGATTACTATAAATCTTGTATGTCCGTGATCGTGAGTAGAAGGACAATCTCAGGGAGCTATCTACGAATGACTACATCATCAAGACTTCGAAGCACCTGAGCAACAAAAGCCACAGGAACAAGGCAAGTGCCACTTGACCATATTGATCCCATGTTTTGAAAGCTGTTTTGTTTGCGAAAACTGTGAATGCTTGAGTCAACTTGATGGGAAACCCTTTTATAGGAGTTTACTAGTTTTGTTAACCACCCTTGACGCCAGGGATGTTTATGAGTCGGGTATGGTCGGTTTTTGCTTTTTGCTTCGCTAATCTACGGGTTATGGGAAGTGATAGAATGTATCTAGCTACTGCACTCATGAGAATAATGATAATGAGAACTTGATGTTAATGAACATGAATCGGGGGAGATCTAGGCAAGCTTGGTTCGTGGAAGTGGTAGAATGAGATGGTGGTTACTTGCCGTAGATCTAAGGACCGGTTCATGCGAGCACATGACAGGAATACAGTGCCACCACAAGGCCAAATATGGGTGCGGCTTAGCTGACTAATTAGGTAAGTTGCTAGATTGTTATGGACCGTGGAAGGCGTAGGGAATGGGAGTCGAGTGAGGACTGTCCTGGGAACTGCATGGCACAAGAGGGGGCCCGTAGGTGGGAGAATGGTGATTCGAGCCTGCTGGTGAAACCTTAGTGAGTCCATACATCTAGTAGCCCCTCTGTAAAGGCTATTTTTTGATCTCTTGGCCATACACCGACGGTTGTGTACTGGTACAATGGAGGTTCTGCAGTCGCCGACGGGTGACGAAATCACAAACTTGTGGGTAAAGTGGTGCAACCTCTGCAGAGTGTAAAACTATCATGATAGCCGTGCTTCCGGTCACAAGCGCCTGGCCAACTTCCATGATTAGATGGGATGGTTCGGTTTTGGTTATTGGGATGTCATTGATTTGGTTTGGTTTGGTCATTGAGGTTTGGTTTCGAGACTATTGAGTCTTGGTAATAAGATTGGACTGTTGAGTCGTGATAATGAGCTTTGATCTCGGTTATGAGATGGAATTGAATATGAGATGAGATGGTAATGAATATGAGATGGTATTCATGAGCATAAAAAAAGTTGAGAAGGATAAATGTTCGGATGAGATATGAAAAGTGGTGAATCATGAAAGAGGTATGTTGATGTTTTAATTGGTCACATGATTAAATTCATTTGAAGCTAGTTGCTGTTTTTATCATGTTTGTAAAATAAACTTTGCTTTCTGCAATGAGCCTTTTTATATCTACCTTGTTGTAAGCTACATGTCATACTTCCCGCACTTGCTGAGTACGTCATGTACTCACCCTTGCATTATCACACATCATCAGCAACAGGAGAGGAGTACTTTGAAGAGCATGTGGAGTACTAGGCGTGTGACCCACCGTCAACTTGCCTGTGGAGTAGGAGATGGAGCCGATGCTGCTGTGTTTAGTTTCTTCCGCTACCGTTAGAAGACTTCCACTGCTAGAATAGATTAGAGACTTCCGCTGCAATATAGATTGAAGTAATAAAATACTTGAACCCCAGTATTCGTGGTTATGATTCTGAATTCAGTTTGTGGATTACATGTGTATGTGTGATGAACATCCTGGGCACACATATGCATCAGCTCGGTTTTGAGGTTTTCTCGGAACAGGGGCGTGCCACAGAAGGACACGCTCAAGAGGCCGTCTACGAGGAGCTACAGCACCAAAACTTTGAGACGCTTGAGCAACACGAGCCACGGGAGCAAGGCAAGTGCCCCTTGACCATATTGATCCTATGTTTTCGAAACTGTTTTGCTTGCGAAAACTCGTATGCTTTTGTCAACTTGATGGGACACCCTTTTATAGGAGTTTACTAGTTTAGTTAACCATCCTTGTCGCCGGGAAAGTTGAAGAGTCGGGTATGGTCGTTTTTCCTTTTTGCTTCGCTTAACTTACGGGATACGGGAAGCTGAAATAAAACTTGTTTAGCTACTGCACTCATGAGAATAAAGATAATGAGAACTTGGTGATGTTAATGAGCATGGGATCGGGGAGATCTAGGCGAGCTTGGTTCATGGATGTTTCTGAATGATATGGTGGTTTGCTTGCCGTAGATCTAAGGACCGGTTCATGTGAGCACATGCCAGGAAAACAGTGCCACCACAAGGCCAAATATGGGTGCTACTTAGCTGACTAATTAGGTGTGTTGCTAACTTGTTATAGACCATTGTATGGTGCGGGGAATGTGGGAGTCGATGAGGACTCCCCTAGGAACGGCATGGCACAAGAGGGGGCCCGTGGGTGGGAGAATGAAGATTCAAGCCTGCCGGCGAAACCTCAAAGGGTTAGTAAATCCTAGTAGTCCCTTTGTAAAGGCTATTTTGTGATCTCTTGGCCATGCACTGACGGTTGTGTACTGGTAGAATGGATGTTCTCTTTAGTCGCCGACGGGTGACGAAATCACAAACTTGTGGGTGAACTGGTGCCACCTCTGCAGAGTGTAAAACTATCATGATGGCCGTACTTCCGGTCACAAGCACCTGGCCAACTTCCATGATTAGAGGCAAAACTTGGAATCGAGTATGGTGATTGGGACTGTTTCGGGTCATGACAATGAATTTGGTTTCGGCTATATGAAAATGAGATGGTTATGAATAATTATGAGTATGAGATGAACTTGAGAAAGATTATTGGCTGGCTAAGGCTTGATAAATGGTGAATTATGATGAAGGAATGTTGATGAATTACTTGGTTATATTGGGATTTAACTCACCTAGAAATAGTTGTTGTTTTTATCTTGTTTGTGAAATAAAATTTGCTTGCTGCAATGAACCTTTTTATTCCCTGCCTTGTTGTAAGCTACATATCATAATTTTCCCGCACTTGCTGAGTACGACATGTACTCACCCTTGAATTCCCACATATACATCAGCTATAGGATAAGAATACTTCGAGGAACAGGTGGAGTACTAGGCGTGCGCACTACCGTCAACATGCGTGTGGAGTTAAAGTTGGAGCCTGCTGTCTTAGTCATTTTCCGCTGTCGTTTAGAGTCTTCCGCTGCAAGAATAAGTTAGATATTCATGAGTGAGACATTGAGTCAATGTAATAGAGTACTTAAAAACTATTCGTACGTGGTTATATTCTGAATTCAGTTTGTGATAAAGCTGTGTATGTGTGATGAAGATCCTGGGCACACATATGCATTCACTTGGTTCATTTTCGGAACCGGGTGTTACATTGTTGGAGAGTGGGTCACAGGAGAGCTTCTGCAGCATCGTCTCCAGCATCTACTGATCCGGCGACGACCCCGCTCCGCGCTCCAAACAGGTCATGTCTCCCTCCCCGGTGTACTGCCAAGCGGCCGGGACGCGCTGCTGGAGAGGGGCGATCCGGCGGGACAGGAAGTCAGCCAGAACCATCAACGAGGTCAGGCCTTCCTCCACCAAGTATCTGATACTCTCCAGCACCGGTGTGTAGGCGTCCTGGGCTCCGGTCCGAGCCTCCGTGCTGGGGCGAGGTACGGAGCTGCCACGTGTCCCCTGGTTCATAGCCACCTCCCTGCTGAGGACAGCTCCGGTGCTGACACGTGCCCCGGGCTCCGGTCCGAGCCTCCCTGTTGGGGTGAGATCCGGAGCTGCCACGTGTATCCTGGCTCAGAGCCACCTCCTTGATGAGGACAGCTCTGGTGCTGACACATGCCCTGGGCTCCGGTCCGAGCCTCCCTGCTGGGGTGAGGTCCAGAGCTGCCACGTGTCCCCTGGCTCAGAGCCACCTACCTGCTGAGGACATCTCCGGTGCTGACACGTGCCCTGGGCTCCGGTCTGAGCCTCCCAGCTGAGGTGAGGTCTGGAGCTGCCACGTGTCCCCTGGCTCCAAACCCGTCGATGAGGGCTCCCGAGCCGCCACGTGCCCCATGATCCATCCTGGGCCATGAGTCGACGAAGTCAAGAAGGAAGTGCATTGTCAGGCTTCGCATTCAAGGCTCGCGCCTTCCCCAGAAGCATGGCGCACTACGCACGCCTTCATCCTCTGCCCGTTTGCCATTACGGTGACAACACAGGACTGCAAGGTGTGACAGCAGTACAGTGCTGCCCAATGGCACAAAGCTGTCCGAGCAGACGCGACGACAAGACGACGTCTTCATCATCACCTGACACATGGACAGGGGCGCTCAGCGCGCCAGGCGATGGGACTTAACTCCCCCATCAACCACTTTACGCAGAGGACGAAGCCCTAGATCATGTATAGGGTTCACATAGCTTTGGGGCCACCAGTCGGGCCCCAAGCCTCATTGTAACCACCCCGGACTTGGACTATAAAAGGATCGAGGTGACCACCTGACAAGGGGTTGGCATTCTAGATCCTACAACGCACAAGCACACACACGCAAGCAATAGACAAGCACTCCCGTGGACGTAGGGTAATACGCTCCGGCGCCCCGAACCACGTAAATCTTGGTGTTCATCCACTCCCTTGAGCCCAGGACGCGTAGGGTGCCAAGCCCCCTCTGATCAAAGAACCTCGCGGCCTGCTTCGGAGCAATCCGGGAGGAGTGTCGCAGCTCACACACTCCGACAGTGTCCATAACTCTTGTGGCTGCGTCCAAAGAATTTTGGAAGGTTAGGATTCTGACCTACGTGCCAACATATGGAGTCCAAGTAGGTTAGGAGGTGTCTTAGTTGAATATAACTCTCCTTTGGAGGTATCCTAGTTGGTTTTTGTTGGCCTGAGGGCTGCAGATATAAATAAAAGGGACTTGGCTACGAGGGAGGCATCCCTTGCAGCGGGCTTTCATGTGTTTTGAGGTAAAAGTCATGGTTTGTGCCAAGCTTTTTCATTGTTATCCGAAAATATCATTTTTTGCCTTCCGGGCACTTTTTTCCTCATACGTATGCTATTTCTGCGTCTGTTTACTTCCAGCCGACCTATGATCATGTTTTGAGCTATAACTTTTGTTCTACCCGTCCAATTGACGTGATTCTTTTTGTGTTATCTTAGCAACTTAACTATATATCATCTGTGAAGATTTAGAGGTCACTGGAGTCACGGTTCTCCCATCACACAAGAGTTTTTGAAACTTTACAAATTGGATCTTTGCTCGGGTAGATTAGACTGACCTTTGCTTATATTTCTTATCATAACTTGAGTTTTACTCAACCTATTCATGTGATTCTTGTTGTGTTGGGTTCCTAAGTTGTCTCTACCTTCTTAAAGTTTTTACCACGTTTGATATCATAGAACCTACTCATACACGTGTTTTTGATATAGATCATTTTTGTTGAGGGGTTAAGTCTTCCACTGAATATATATCCTTTGATCCTATAGAGATACATGGAAAATGTCGTGAATTCCTGCTAAAGACGTCGGTAGCTCCAAACGAGAAGTCACAGGTCTGCATTTCTACGCGATGGCAAACGGACCGATAAACTGAGAAGCTAATTTTTCTTTCACCCCGAAACGATCAATTCTCTTCATCGGGGAGACACAGAGATACACTTGATCTCCGATTTCAAATGTAGTGGTCGAGTCTGTTGTCTGCATAATTCTTTTGCCGAGATTGAACATCTTTATGATTACCTTGAATAAGCTTCACCAGCTCTTTGGCCTCATTTACGAGATCAATCTTGTAAATAACTCTCTCACCGGATTCACACCAGTTTAATGGGGTGCGGCATTTCTGGCCGCAGAGAGCCTCATATATCGTGCCATCTTTATACTGGATTGATAACCGTTGTTGTACAACAATTCTACAAATGGTAAGTATTCACCCCAGTTTTTCTCATGATAGATGGCACAAGCTCGTAACATGTCTTCAAAAATTTGATTCACCCGTTCAGTTTGACCATTGGTCTACGGATGATATGTAGAGCTTCTAAATAACTTGGTCCCCAATGACGCTTGCAATTGCTCCCAAAATCGTGCAATGAATAGCGCACCACGATCAGAGATGACGGTGCGTGGAACCCCGTGGAAATACACAATTCTTGCAATGTATAACTCTGCGTACTTCTTGGCAATATACTTTGTATGGATAGGAATGAAGTGGGATGCCTTGATTAATCGACTTGCGATTACCCAAATAGAATCATGCTTCTGAAATGTGAGACACAACCCAACTATAAAGTCCATACTAATATCTTCCCTTTTCCAAGCCGTAATATTCAACGGCTGGAGTGTTCCTGCTTTATTAATGTGGTCGACTTTAACTTGCCGACACGTATTACATTTGGATACATACTTAGAAATACCCTTTTCATCCGAGTCCACCAAAATTTAGTATTTAAATCTTGGTACATTTTGTTGCTGCCTGGATGAATAGAAAATTTGGATTAGTGAGCCTCATCCAAGATTTTCTTCCGTAGTCTCATATCACGGGGTACAACTATATGGTTTTTGAACCATAGGGTTCCTTCATTATCTTTTTGGAAGCATCTCATTTCCCCATTCTCCATCCTCCTCCTAATGCGACATACCCTTGTATTGCTTTTGAGCCATCATAATCTCCACTCTTAGTGTGGGTATAAGAGCGAGATTATATAAAGCTCCATATGGAACCAAGTAAAGACTTGGTTCTTCCTCTTCCATCAGAGTAATAGTTATGTTATGGAAATGAGATTTCTGGCTCAATGCATCGCAAACACATTTGCCTTGCCCTGGATGATAATGAGTTATAATCTCATAGTCCTTGATCAGCTCTAACCATCTCTGTTGTTGCATATTGAACTCTTTCTAAGTGAATATGTACTTCAAACTTTTGTGGTCGATGAAGAGATGTACTACATTTCCTAGTAGGTAAGGTCTCCACATATTTAATGCTAGTACCACGGCAACAAGCTCAAAATCATGAGTTGGATAACGGTGCTCAGAATTCCATAATTGTCTTCACCCATATGCGACCACACATCGTTCTTGCAGAAGCACACGACCAAGCCCAATGCCGGATGCATCGCAATATATGTCGAAAGACTTCATCTTATCTGGCTGAGCTAGAATTGGGGCTGTTGTGAGATGCTTCACTAATGTTTGGAAGGCTTCTTCACATAGGGCATTCCAAACATATTTGACCCCCTTCTTCAGTAGCTCCGTCATACTTTTAGCGATCTTTGAGAAGCTCGGAATGAACCCCCGATAATATCCCGCTAAACCTAGTAAGTTGCAGACTTTGTGTACGGACTTGGGGGATTTCCATTTCAGCACTTGCTCGATTTTGCTTGGATCAACAGCAATGCCCTCCACAGAAATAATGTGCCCAAGAAATGGCACTTGGTTGATCCGAAACTCGCATTTTCTGAACTTCACATTTAGCTTGTGGTCTCGCAATCATTGGAGTAAGATATGCAAGTGTTCGGCATATTCTTCCTCTGATTTGGAATAAACCAGAATGTAGTCGATGAAGACCACAATGAACTTGTCCAACTCTGACATGAATGCCGAATTCATGAGATACATAAAGTGAGATGGAGCATTGGTGAGACCAAAAGACATGACAAAAATATATATAATCCGCATCTCGTCGAGAATGCCGTCTTCGGTACATCTTCCGCCCGGATTTTAATTTGATGATATACGGACCGAAGGTCCATCTTCGAGAACACCCTGTCACCCACTAATTGATCGAATAAAATGTCAATGAGAGGTACTGCATACTTGTTTTTGACAGTAATGGCATTGAGAGGATGATAATCTACACATGATCTTAGTGCCTCGTCCTTCTTCTTCATGAACAGCACCGACCATCCCCATGGTGATGAACTCGGTCGAATGAAACCCTTCCTCATAAGGTCATTTACTCCTTCAACTCTGCAAGTTCATTCAGGGTAATTTTATATGACCTCCAAGAAATTAGTGTAGTTCCCGGTGCTAGTTCAATCTTGAAATCAACATCTCGATCGGGCGACATGCCCGGTAGATCATCAGGATACCTACGGATCACTGGAATGTCTTCCAACTTGATAGACTCCAAATAATATGCTGCTGCCAATTCTTGAGTAGGGCTATAAAGAGTATATGTGTACTATGTAGCGGAGAATCAAGGCAAATGGTTCGGGAACTGATGCCAAGAACAACACCATGGTAATGTAACCACAACGTTCCCAAGATGACATCCCGCTTTTGCCCTTCTAAAAGAATGAGGGTGGCTGGATATATTTTTCCATCCAAACACAATTGTGCCTTTGGAACCATTCTATTAGCCTCTATCTGCCCTCCCGGTGAGCAGATCGAATATGGACATTCCGTTGGAAATATTGATAATTGGTGTTTGACCACATATGACTTGCTAATGAAACTGTGGGTGGCACAGAAATCAACAAGATGACAATAGGGCGATCGATATGAGTGAATGTACCCGCCACTATGAGCTCTCCTTCCAGTATGTCCTCGATTGCAAGGTGGTGGACGTTGCCGGGCTTCTGGCCTGTCCTCTTAGCTTGAGGTCGGGGTGGTTGGCCCCCTGGGATGTTGCTTGTCCGCTTCCCTGTTGCTTCTGCGGACACTCCCTCGAGAAATGACCGACACGGGCACACGTAAAGCATGTGTAGTTGGTCAGTCCTCCACTGACTTGGGATCGGGTTGTGGGTATGCACGTGGAAACCCCCGTTGTTGTTGTTGCTGTTGTGGCAGAGGTGATCGGAAGCTTGGCACGTTAAACGGCCGACCACGGAACATGGGCGGTCGCGCCAATGGTTGCCACCTCTGACCGGATTGTGATTGGTACACCATACGGTACTTCTGGGGAGTACTTCCCCTGCTGCCCTGTGGGGCGCTCCTCTCCCTCTTCACCGTGGATAATTCACCGGAAGCATCCTCCCTCACGATGGTGGCATTGACTATGTCATTGAACGTGCTGGGTTAAACTGTGCAAGTTCACCCTTCATTTTGGGGTTAAGACCCCTGTAGAAGCTCTCACGCTTCTTGTCCTCTGTGTTGATATAATCTGATGCATACTGCGCGAGATGGTTGAAGGCCCGGGAGTATTCGTGAGCACTCCTCCCCCTTGCTTCAGCTCCATGAATTCCTGGAGCTTCCTCCTCATGATTCCAGGAGGTATATGGTAGGCGCAGAATGCCTTCTGGAACTCAGCCCATGTTAGGACAAAACCCGCCGGTAGTGAGGCAATGTGGTTTGCCCACCAAGGACCGGTGGATCCTTGAAGTTGTTGTGCTGCAAACAACGCCTTATGATGTTCGGTGAATTGCAACAAACTGAACTTTGCCTCGATTGTGCGGAGCCAATTGACCGCCTCGGCTTCATCGGCCTCCATGAAGACCGGTGGATGTGTCACCAAGAAATCCGAGTACGAACTATGTTGAGGCTGGTGATGGCCTCCCTCTTGACGTCCCTCTTGATGGGACATATTCTGGACGAGAGTTCGCAGCAGCTCAGTCAGCTCATCGCGCAAACTTGCCATGGCAGCAATCACATCCGCCAACACAATTGGAGGTGGAGGCAGGGGTTGCCGCTGAGGTGGCATCCCATGCTGCTGGGAGTCCTCCCCTCCCTGACTCGTACTACCAACTTCATGTGTGGAACCTGTGCGAGCCATTCTGCAGCCACAACAAAACTGCCACATGAGCACAATCCCTTAACTGCATCCAATTTCAGAAAAATAGTAGCAAAGCATAATAACAACTGAATTTCTGCAACATGCACATATATTGATAAAGCACAACTTTATACACAATATATTCTCTCGGACCATATTTACAATACTAACTCCAAAATGATGGACTCTCATTAAGAAAATGCATCTTCACTACTGCAGTCACCGCGAGATGTCATGTTCGCGTTGTCATTTGTTCTATATTCACTATGATTTACAATATGACACAAACATGGTCACAAAATATAATGTACTAGCTACAACACTACTTGTTGTTCTATCTAACCAACGGTGACTACTCCTCTTTCGAGGCTGGTTCAAACTCCTCTGGATCTTCCTCTGGTTTGGAGTCATCTACCTCTGGATCTCTTGCCTCAGGTTTTGGAACTGGAACAATCAGCTCGGGCTCAGACTCAGCGTCAATCACCATAGCTTACGGTTTTGGTTCCGGTGCTCCTGGAGTTACAATGTCAGCTGGTTGGACAATTGCATGATGCATGTCTTGTTGCACTGCATCCAATTCGTCCTGAACAAAGATCCAGTCTTGCTCCAAATTCTAAATGGCTTCAACTGCTTCATCCCTTTCTTCTGTGAGCAAATTGATGTGCTCCATTTGAGCATCCACCATGTGCTGACTTGCTTGCAGCTCACCACGGGCTTGCTGCAATTCTTCCCAAGTTTGTTGCAGCTCATTTTCGCTCACCATGAGCTGATGTATTGCTGTTGCAAGATGTGCACGCAGCGAGTTCTTTTCATGCTTGAGCTGATCACCGAGTGTATTGGCTTGATTCAGCTCTCCCATCAATTGTTCAATGGTCCGGGATTGACCATCAGTTACCAATTTACTTGCTGTGGCATAGAAGCTGGTGGTGGACAACCTCAAGTTGAAACTTGGGTTGAACAATTCCATGAGTTCGCCGTATCATCTTTCCCATTCACGGTGGGATAGACCCATGATAGGAAGAAGTGTGAACTGCATCGCCTCAACTTGCTTTGCGTGAAGCTGGCAAAAATGAGTGATGGCTTCGCAGGATGCCATTTCCCACAAGTCATCCATCCTATGCCCCTTCACGATGACGGTGAACAACCGGTGGGTCAGGACTAGCAGGGACGTCCAAGTGCATAATACATGACGTCTCACCAATAGCGTGGGGCTTCAACATACCCGAAATGTTGCAAGAGCTGTTGTAACATCGCAGGGAATCCTGGAAGTTGATGGCGGAAAGAATGGACCCAACCATTCTCCAATCTGACTCCTGAATCTGTCATCTGTGGAAGAAGAGATTTGATTATATTAAATACTCAATTCTGACATCAAGATGATCATTATAAGCACTGGACTTATTAAGTAAAACAAATAAGCGTAATCAAGTCCAATTCATACAATCCAAATTTTTTAAGTTTAACTGATCAACTTTCTGCCAGAATTGACCAGTCTGCATGTATTCCAGATTTTGATCTAATTAACAGTATTTTCATAACTCAAGTTGAATAGAAGTCAAAGTTAACTTCAATATATTTTCAACAAGTATTTGTTTGCCCATAAATCAGCTCTGGATCCAAAGTTATGATATTTCAAAGTTGACAGAAATGTGGAAAATTTCAGCAGCACTTCTCTTTCAAGAGGCTGATTTGATCCTCATTTTTCACACACATCTGTTCCAAATTTGGAGAAACGTTGAGTTACAAACTTGTAACCTATGTCAAAACTTTCCAACGGTGTATCATATGACCCTTAGAAAATTTTGTCCTAAGAGTTATGAATGAAAAACAGAAAATTCCAGAGAGATTTGGATCTGTCCTGTTTATGAACAGTTTGCAGTCATTTGAGATTTTCAGCAGTTTGGCTTGTGATTCTGTTCTGGGGTTCTACAGAAAAGTTGTATAGCACTTTAATACCTTTTCAGAAATGTATCACACACATCCATTGGTTAATCTTATCAAAAGTTATGCCCTGTCAGACTAGCAAAGTTTCTACCGGACACTTTGGATGTTGATTCTATGAGTTTTATAATGCCGTTATGCTCCCCTTTGAATCTTAATTCGAAATGGGAGTTCAATAACTAAGATTTGAACCCTGAATCCCATTTCTTACATTCCTTAGTCCTTTTGGTTTATGCATCAAGAATGTATGACGGTACTACGTTTTCTTACCAAAATAAAAATCCTAACCGGGTTATACCGGCATATACGTAACACATGGTGGTACTGAAAAAACAGTCACTGGCAAACATTTTCTAAACGCACTACGTTAACGTGGTTAGGGTACCTGTAGAAAACTACTCAATAGTGATGCACACACGGATTTGTCAGTTTAGGCAGATCCATATTGAAAGTAAATACATATGCCCCGTATCATTGCCATACGGATCGTCCTTGTGTTAAGCCACGTCTCAAGGTACATGGTTGAGTTATTCACCACCCGAAGGGGGTTCACACCTTTGCAATTAACCACAATGGTGTACTTGGATTTTCATATGCTTCATAGGACATGAAGAGTCCTAGAGAACATACTGTTGTGTTACAAACCACACGACGGGATCTCCTCCTCTTACCCCTGGGTTTGCGCATCAAAGGCTAGTGCATTCCATATGTCTCTAAGACATAAAGAGTCTTAGAAAACATATTCACTTTCCATTTCATTTCTGATCGGGACATCCCGTACTACATTCTTCAGATGGGGAGCTAACCGAAATTGATCCGCTTTCATTGACGTTTCTTACCATTCTTACCTCCATGTGGGTGAGTCGTTACATAATTGAAATATAGAAGTATAACAAAAAAGTTAATATTGCCACCTTAAGTAACTATGCTAATAATACTCCTTATACGGACTTACTACCGATACCTCACCGTAAACCTAAGTTTTTCAGCAATATGAAACTTTTCAAGTGCATTATTCCCAATGCGGCTCTAATACCACGATGTGAGGACCAAGGGTCCTGACATTCCAGGAATCGTATTGGGTGGTGTCGTGCGATGCGACACCCAATGACACACCTCAAAAGTACATCATATTACATAACATAAACTTGAACTTATATAGTCAATGTAAAATATATTACATTCAAATATCTACAGCGGAAGTCTTGTTCTTTAACTTACACTCACAAGTCTAAGCTAAGCAAAAGAATGAATTTGTCCTGCCCTAGGACGAGTCATACTAGCCCTAGAGCCTTCATGATTGCGTGCAGAGTTCCCACTCAGCCATATACCTCGAAGGGGGTAATGTCTCGTCAAGGAACTCGTCCTCTTGCCCAAACTCCAAATCATGAGGACCTGCAATAAACACTTATGCAACAACTGTGAGCATGATGGATTTGCAAGTCATAACCATCTACACTATAATAAACCCTATATGAGGGGTAAGACTGTAAACTAGGATGGTATTTTGCATAAATAGACTCCTTAAGAGTTCGTCCTTAACTTTTAGATTTTAGCCGTAGGTTAAGGTTTCATGAATCATAGATTTAGTGAGCAGTAATTCTATGTAACACAAGTTACAGAGGAAATATTTATCATGATCATATTCATACAATCTTTGCTAACCACTAGTAATTTACTACGTCAAGGCACAGTGAACAAACGGTACTCAATAACCGCGAGGGACGGCTACTCGTATCGATGTAAACCTGTAGGGATACCCAAATAGCACATCACGGACACCCACACTCGAGGCTGCACAACACGCTCCTCCCATGTTGTACGAGACAACCCAAACGTCGAACCAGTCCACTGTCTCGAGCAGAAGGTCCCTACACAGAGCACCCGTCCTCAACGTTGCCCGTTAGCGGATTTACGCCTAGCTGCCCTCAACCTACTTTTTAAGACGGTGGATTATGCCTCGACGCTCGGAGGTACAGGTTACATCGGTTTACTGGGGGCCATATATCCAATATGCCTTTGGCACATTCAAACTTTCTCGGTAGGGCCGCACACGACACGATCCTTGTTCTACATAAGAAGAGCTACGCACACAAGACCTCATCTTGCCGCATCCTACACCTCTGCGACGTCTCAATTTTATTGAAGTGTGTCATGTTCGGCCCGAACCATTTCCGTATGAGCCAAATTCCTATACTCGCGAGTAGATTCCAACTACTCAACTTGTACCGATATCTATACAACATTAAGCATGGCATAAGATACTCGAGGACTTAATACTAACCAACTCCCCATAGGATTCTCTGGTCATGCAATTGAATTATCAATAATCTTAGGCCTAATGCATAATCCTATTTGAGTACACAAGGTGATACAAAGTAAAACTTTATGAACTTTGTTAAATGTAAACCGGGACTTGCCTTATTGCTGTGAAGGACTAAAGTCAGCGTCCGGAGTGATGATGTCTATGGTCTCCGGAGTCTCTTCAAGCTCGGCACTAAACCTTATGAAAACAAATGCACATAAGTATTATTATCTATATGAATATAGTTTAGGTAAGTAACTGAATTTGTTAACAAATGAACTCCAATGCCCCTTAGATTTTCACAATAGCTAACATAGATCATATATGACTTGCTAGCTAAGTTTCATTAATTCTTAATTAAGTATGTGTTTAAATTAAATCCTTAAGGCTTTAATCTTCTCTGAAATTCCGGAGAAAATTTGGGGCTTTGACATGCAGCAAACTAAGTTTTCCATATAGTGCTGGCCTTAAGGAGTCCAACAAAATTGGTTTCACATTTTTATAAGCATTCTACAGTGAGATATGAATTTTACAAGTTTCTATAATTTTTCTGAAATTGATTTTGTGATTTTTAAAATTTTCATGGACATAGGGCAAAGTTCCATTATTTACCCCACTTATACATGTCAAATGAAGCTGAAATTTAAACTGAAGATCAATGGTATTAAAAGGACGGTTATGGCCTAAATTGGGATTTATCCCTACAGTAGATCATCAGGAATTAATTTCCAAAATTTAACTTACTAGATTTATGGAGAAATTCCAGTGACTTTCATACCAATTAAATGGTACTGCTGGAAAGAACTAGTCTTCTAACAAAATTTGTTTGAGGATTTTTGGATAATTCTTCTAAAATATATGAATTTCCAAATTTTGCCCTCAAACTAGAATTACTTTTCTACTGGAAATGTTTAAACAATCGGCCGGGCCCACTAGATTTAAGTCGGCTAATCCGATTGAAGCAACACGATGCCCCATTGAGTTATCCGCATAGTCACACAGGATCCCGCAGCCACAGCCGATCCCGAAAGCTGTCCACACTCAGTGACGCGTGGGGCCCATGGTCGTCTTCTTTCTCCCGACGCTCACAGGTTCCCGCGGCGACGCTCGATGGCAAGCTCGCATATCTGACGCTTTCCTGGTCGTTCGGATATCCCAAACATGCCAACAGGGCCTAACTTAGCACACTAAACACGCCAGTGACCTCAACCCATGCCGGCGATGGACGGAACAGTGCTGGCCATGGTGACAACGTCTAGAAGCTCGCTGGCGACGGTGTTCTAGCTCCGGAAGACCTTATCTGACTTGGTCCTACAGCACTGCCGGATCATGTGAAGCATGCAAATGAACAAAGAAGCCGATGAAAATGGCCGGAACATGGAGCTCACCGGTGAACCGAGAGTTTTTTCGCTACTGAGGGCAAAAACTCGGTGAACACCATGGTCCCTTGGTCATTTCCTGTTCTTTTTCTTCCTACTGCTCCGCAAGGATATCTAGAACATCTTCCTAAACACACACGATCATCCATGGATCATGTGCGATGAATTTCCCCTCAAAAGCACCTCGGCTCTTATGAACTACCCAAGAGTAAAACTGGAAATACTCTTAGTACGATGAAGCAAACATTGAACGTCTTTCACCGTGAGCAAGAGTGAACCAAGGCACACCTTTTCGCTTCTCTGATCAATGCGAGAAGATGCACGGATCGGCAAGGCGACGGTGAACCAAAGAGGGCGGCAGAGAACGAGCTCGGTGACCGATCGAAGAGAGGTGAATTCCGAATGGTTTTCACCGTGCGAGTGGCGGGATTAAATAGCACGGTGAGGAGAGGATCACACCGCGTTTACTGCAGCACGCCAGCAGCTGCTTCGCCGGTGAAATCCAGCGCCGATAGGTGGCTAGGTGGCAGGCACACATGAGAGAGAAAGAAAAACAGTTCACTCTCAAACTGGCATGTGGGTCCCACCTCCACTTATCCACTATATAAATTCAGTTTAAAATAGTAAACTGATTCTAAAATAGTAAACTAATTCCAAAAATAGTAAACCAATTACAAAAGAGGTAAAATGGGCAACTTGACCAAACTGAGTATGAGGAAGTTGAAATTTGAAACTGATGTTTGAATTTAAATTTGTATTCCTTTTTACTTAATCCAAATAAATAGTAAACCTAGTCCAAACTCAATTAAATTTGGCAGAGATACTATTTAATATATGGAGAATCTATTTGTTAATTTAGATCTCTAAGGTTGGCAATTTTGACACTACAACTTAGAATTTGAATATGGAACTCTACTATACATATTACTTCATTTAATAAAAGGAAATTAGCTCCAAACTTTATGAAAGTTGGTAGCCTGCCTAGTTTGAACCTGAGGGATTTAAATGTGAGATCAGATTCATGTTTCAGTATTGAATTTTGATCTCACACTTTTCTATTCGAAACTTTTAGTTCCCTCTCTTTTTCTTGATTCTTGTTGAGCTGACTGAAACTTGCTAAACTTCTGAGATTTCATAATTTATAACCGCATATGATCCAAAAAAGTCATAACCGTATAATTGTTGCAGTTAATTAGATTCGGTTTTGTGGTTAACCATAATTTAGTGTATAATATAATTTATTGGATAAAATGATAATAAGCACATAAAAATAATAAGAAAACATATGTAAATTACATGTATTGACCAATGCTGGGTGGAGATAGGGGTGAAAAAAGTTGGAAATGATCGGAAAAAATAGTTAAATCATTTTCATTTTCATATATAATTTTTTGATACGGAATCGGAAATGGTACCTGGAAACGGATACGATATCGAAATTTTCGGAAATATCGGGAACTGATATATCGGAATGGAAACATGTCGATATCTGAATGGTTTCATTTTTTCGGAAACAACATCTCAAAGGTCAAACTACTGTCATCATTATTTAAAATGACATAAACAAACCATGATAATAACTTCATCCGTGAAAGGAGGCGCCAACCGTAGACTGTAGGCGCGACTAGGGCCGTCTAGGGCCTTGCCGCCTCGGGGCCAAGGCAACCTGACGATAGCTAGGGCTCAGGGCGGCGTGAGAGCGATGGTATTAGGTTAGGGTTTGGTGCTCCACCGCTCGGCTGCTCCTCACCCAGTCAACCCTGCACCTGTAACGCCTAACCCAGTCAAAACTGCTTTGGTCTCGGACTCTCGGCATCTTGGGCCTTTAAGCATTGGGACAAGGCCCGTTGCTGTTTCAAAATTAAAAACAAAAATTGTTCTGAAAATTCCGAATAAATACGAAATTCTAAGTATGTGATCGGAAATCTGTCTAAATCGTTTTTGCTTCGATTTCCAATTTCCGTTTCCGATTTTCTGACCAATTTCTGAACAATTTCGATAAAAAGGGAAATGGTTTGAAATTTTTCAAAAACGATATTGGATGATCTGGAAAATTTCCATCCATATTTTACCCCTAGGTGGAGATTATCAAGATTACTTGGGGTGGGAGAAAATTTTTGATGCATGTGCAGATTAGTAATATTGATCTTTGTTTTTATAGTTTGTGGGATAGTGCGAGTTAAAACTTCAATTAAATCAATTATTCAGTTAATACGACGCGAAAATCAAATAAAGTTCAGTTTACTAAAATACATAAAAATGATAATTGTATTTGACCAAAATTTTAAGTTAACCGGCTATTTCGATTCGGTTCGGCAGTTCGGTTTTACGTTAAGCCTACCCCTACTGCCAATTCCTATAGGAGTTATAATGCACGCCAGTCTGCGGCTCCTGCAGTCCAATTAAAATTCTATTTACTTCGAAAAATACAGATACACACGTAGCACTCACCTGCTAGCACGCCAGCATCTTCTACTAGCTTCCCACCGATGAGCCGGCCCACGGGCGCGTGGCAGCTCCACCCGCAGCACCGCGGCCGCATGTGGGCCGCCTCCCCCGCCTTCCGCAGGCAGCTCTTCCTGCTCCGCACCCTCCTCCCTCCTCACCCTGCCGCCGACCCATTCTCCTTCTTCGCCTCCTCAGCGAGCTCCCTCCGGGTCCGCGCCATGGCGGCGACAGTGTACGAGGCGGACCCGGAGGCCGTGGTCCGGTGGATCACGCCGCCACTCGATTCCGCTAGGCACAAGGGGCAGGCAGGTGAGCGCGCCGCTATCGCACTGTTTCTTGCAATTGCGCTCTCTATTTGGCATATGTTGATGCTCGCCTGGTGTTTGTGGAATTCCCCAGTGCAGAGCATAGTGCTCTTGAATGTTAGGTTGTTTCTCGTGTTGAGAATTTGGTACGCGGATTGTAGAAGTCTAGTAGGAGGGCGGGAACACTTTCTGTTGCAGGGAGTAGGTAGCCGTCGGGGCTGATACTATTTTGGTTTATGCTGGAGATCAAACCTTGCTCACTTTCCGTGGGATGAAGCTCCGTAACTACCACTTGACGAAAAGCTGGAAATTGGTTAGTGTTTCAAGCCCCTGCTTTGTACGTGTAGAGCTCTGAAGGGAAGATTCCGAGGTCTCAGATGGGTTAGGCTCAGTTCTAGTGTTCGTGGGCCAATTATGTCCATGGTGAGCATTGCTTATTGCAATGTTGGTATCTAAAAGTAGAGAATATTTGCCATTTTCTGTGCGATTGAACTCTCTTGCATGGAAATTGAATGTGAATTCAGAGTTGTACAAAATCCAAATTCTCTTGAAATGTTGGTGTGCCATTATCCTTGCACTGATATTAAAGAATAAGTGAATCTTCTTTGTTCAGATAACTGGCCGTCATGGCAATTTTTGTTGGTATACATGCTGCTTGCAGTTCAAATTATTGTATTACTATTCGTTGTTTCCTAATTTTGTAGTATTTCATTATGTTTCACAGGGAAGATAGCTGTAATCGGTGGATGTCGTGAGTATACTGGTGCACCTTATTTTGCTGCAATCTCCGCATTGAAAGTTGTGAGTATCTTCTTAAAGTTCTGTTATTCAAACATACATCAATGCAAATATTTCACGTGGCATTGTTCAGGGTGCAGATCTTTCACATGTTTTCTGCACGAAAGACGCTGCAACTGTTATTAAGAGTTATAGCCCTGAGCTAATTGTACATCCCATACTAGAGGAATCATACAGTGTAAGGTAACTAAAATGGGGTTTATGTTTGCAATCTCATGATACAATCTCACAGACTCCTCATTTTAATATTACTAAAAAAGATCTTACTGTAAATACTTTTGGCAGGGATGATGAACGAGCATTTGTATCTTCTAAAATTCTCACTGAAGTTGCAAAGTGGATGGAGCGCTTTGACTGCATTGTTGTTGGTCCTGGCCTTGGACGGGACTCATTTCTTCTGGTTCGGTTATTTATCACGTTTGAAGAATATAATATACACCTCTTTCCTATTGAGAATTACAAGTGCAATTATTTATGAGCTAGTTACATTACAATAGTTACCGCAAAAGATTTGGCATTCTCATCTATCTATCATTTTCTTTTTTTAGCATTTAGAACTGTAAGTAAATGTTGAACCACGTCTCTAACCTGTTGCCTGCTCTGTATACATGGATTTATGACTTCCTGGTGATGATGTTTTTCTTTGGATTTTCCTCGTGTTTGTATGTTTCCTAGTTTTCTGTTTGTTTGGATTCTGTAACAACATTCTAAATACAATAATATAATGGGTCAGTTTCTCCTGCTTCTAATGTTTGCTTAACATATCTGTAGGATTGTGTGAGTGATATCATGAGACATGCACGACAGGTTAACATTCCAACTGTTGTTGATGGGGTACTAGTTAATGTTATTTATCTTGTTTCCTTTATCTTAAGTCAAAAGTTTGTTAAAAATTATGTCCATGTTATCTGCAGGATGGCCTTTTTCTTGTAACCAATAACCCTGGTCTTATTGAAGGCAACCCACTAGCCATTCTCACACCAAATGTATATGAGTACAAGCGTCTCGTCCAGAAGACTCTTAACTCTGATATAAATCAGGAAATTCCTTCTGAACAACTTACCACACTTTGCCAGAAGTATGAACAGAACATTACTACCACTTTCCAAGACACTGATATGTAATGTAAATATTTTTTTGTGGGTCCAGAATTGGTGGTGTAACAATAATGCGGAAAGGAAAAGTAGATCTCATTTGTGATGGCAAAATAGGTATACTAAAGAGCCTTTTGTCTTTGCTAAATGTCTTTTAACTGCTCATCTCAAATACCTTTTCTTTACTTTCCCTATGTTTTGGAATTGTTGCTTTCAACTACTGGAAATATTGTTTTTATTTTTTCTGAAGTGACCCAAGTTAGCACTTTTGGCTCCCCAAGGAGATGTGGTGGCCAAGGCGACATCCTTGCTGGAAGGTCTGCCACATCCTCCGTGCTTAATGCTTATTATTGCCTTATTATTGTGACTTGTGAGCTACATTCTCATACAAATGCATGG
Source organism: Neostapfia colusana (assembly GCA_030760725.1). Lineage (NCBI taxonomy): Eukaryota > Viridiplantae > Streptophyta > Magnoliopsida > Poales > Poaceae > Neostapfia > Neostapfia colusana. The sequence continues at coordinate 89,665,984 of JASWHV010000002.1, read as the reverse complement.
AAACAACAGGCTCTTAATTCCTTGCATGGAAATAACAGGCTCTTAATTTGTTTAGGCTATCTTTTCACAAGGTTTATGGGAAATTTTGTTTGAAGCAACTACAATTTAAATGGAGGACCATTGAACCCTTTATGCCAAAAAATGTCGTGATATGCTATACCAAGATCACATTATGGTTGCATTTGAACAGGCTTTAATTTGCTGTTTTGAGCCTTCTTTTTTTGTCTATTAATTTTTAAATAAAATTCTAATCATGTTCGACTCCTATGCCAGTTCTAAAGTGGATCAAAAACTGCCTGGCTACATTTAGGTTTTCCCCCTGTGTTTCCTTCCTGTTGTGAGTTTTTATTTTGGATTTCATCTCTAGGCGATCCCAATTTGTTTAGGACTAAAAGGCTCTGCTGTGGCAATGTTCATCTCTTACGCCATTTCTAAAAGTGGATCAAAATTGCCTGGCTAGATTTTCGGTCGGAAACATGCAAGACGTTTTTGCTGACTGCTATGATCCATGGGTACCTTGCTCACCAAAGTTCGCTACGACCTATGTGCCGCTTGGACTTACATGTCGGTTGTACTTAAAACATTTGTAGCACATGTAGGATTCTATAGCTGTTACTTCCTCACGACCACTCTTTTTGGCTACAACAGTTTAGTTAGTCTGTCCTAGTTATGTCATGGTAGCACGTTTTCTAACATTGATACGTAGCATTGTTTCTAGCTGTCAAGATATTTTGGTTCAGCCATACAATGTTTTTATTATTGTGCATGGACAGGCCTCCACATCCCCAGCAGCATTTATTATTGCTTTTTGTTCTTCCCTATAAATGAACCTCGTACCCTACATTTAGCATTGTTTTTTGTTCTTCCCTATAAATGAACCTCAGACCCTACATTTAGCATTGCTTTTTGTTCTTCCCTGACATTTTCTTCATTGTTAATAGTGTGGCAGTATTTTCGTCATGGGCCCAGCAATTTATTTTATCAAAGGAACAACCCCCAGAGAAGAGGTACTGCTACATCCCTGTCTGACACTATGGATTTCCTAATTATAATTAAATCCACTTTTATTCTCATGCAATGCAGAGTGAATCCTATGATCCTAGGGTGCATAGCTGGCTCTCTCCTTCTTAGAAGAGCTGCATCACTAGCTTTTGAGAACAACAAGAGATCAACTGTGACCACCGATATTATTGGGTTCTTAGGCAAAAGGTCTGGACCTGTACTACATTTTGAACAAGCTATTTTTCAGTTCTTCATTTTCATGTGCCTCCCTTTTGCCTTGCAGCTTAGAAGATATCTGCCCTGCTGAGCACTAGTTACTGTGTATGTTTAACATCATGCAGCACTTCGAATAATGTTTATTTGTGCCATTTTGATGCCTGTGCCTACTTTTCGTATGTACATGGTTGCCAGAAATGGAACAGGATTTCACCATACTTGTATGCTATGTTTAATCTCAGTGTTGTTCGGAAGCTGCATCAATGAGTGTAAAGGATTCTGTGGATGGAAACTGTTGGGAGGTTTGCGTATATTGGCAGACAACTAGGATGCTGAACTCATGGTAGTTTTTTTTTCTAGAAAAAGCAGGAGTCTATCATTATATAAAAAGAAAAGAGGGCAAAAATCTCACACAACATAATTCACAACTTCAGTAATACATCCAAACGATTACATTCGCACTTCATAAACAATAGGTGATCATGAACTACAATTAAAAAAATGAAACTAAACATCATAATTTCTGGCAGTCACGAATGATATTACTTTTGCCCCAGCTTGGATCGGATATTTTCTGGCCGTTATGGAAATATCGGATCCATATCTGGTTTTTTGGATATTTTTTGAATTTGGATTTGGATATTTAATTTCGGCGACTGAATCAGAAATAGTTTGGATCAATACCCGATCGAATAGTTGAATATCCATATTTATTCGGATATATTTATATTAATATCCGAATAGAATGCAGCCTAATAGAATTTGTCCATACACTCAGAAAATTGCTAAGTTCATATAGAAATTGCACACAAGGTATTATAAAATACATTTTTTGAATTTATAAAATTATAAAAATTTCTAAAAATAATATTTGATCTATAGAGCATAATGCAAGTGATAATTGTAAAAAATAATTGTGAAGAGTAGTAAATTAAATATAACCATTCAAAAATCATTTAAATAAAAAGCAATTAAGAAAATCCATATGCAAGTTAAAATTAAATAATATTTTCATAAATACTTTTTTATTGTGAACTTGAGGGACCGGAATGAACTGTATGTTCATGAAGTCTATTCACCATTCTATTATTTAATATAGTGAACTTTGATATTATGTTCTAATATGATGTAGTATGTAAAAAGTTATTTTTGAAATAAATTTTTGAGTCCTTCCGATATCGACATGTTACTGATTCGATTGATCCGTTTTTGATATATCTGATATATCTGATACCGAATCCGTTTTTGATAATACCGTTTTCGACTCTAATTCCAAAGTTGTTATATGAATATGAAAACGGTTTGGATTTATCCAACCGTATGCCACCGTTTTCACCCCTACCCCAGCTATCTCCTATAATCTTGTTCCCTCTCCAGATTGGGGTATAACAGCAGCCAGATTGGAAGTGATTTCATCGATTCCAGTGATTCCAAATAATCCATGTCCCCGAAATAATTAGTGAACTTAAGCCAGGGCCCACTAAACCTTGCATTGCTTCACTGGTCGTCATCCACCATGTTTCAAAGGAAAAAAATTCCTAGTTGGGGGGAAAGCTCGTGGAGGCTAACCTGCCTCAAGAAATGGAATCACAATTGACTTGTAAAAACACATGAATAGAGGTGATGATCAATGGTCTCATCCTCCTAATCATATAATAAACAATGTTCCGGGTAATCTAGGCTTCTTGGTGTGGTTAACCACCCAACATTTCTTGAGTTGTACTATCCCATAAAGAAGCGGCATTTGGGAGGCGCCCATGTTTTTCACGCTCGTTCATAAGGACCCAAGAGAGTAGTTCCAAGAAAGAGATCTTGATATGCATCTTCAGTTGAGTATTTGCCAGTGGCTGAATGGCGCCAAATATGGTTATCCTCAACACCCGGCTGTAACTCAATATCTATTAAGGTGTCCCATAGATGTAGATAATCAATGATGACGCCTACTATTGTTGCTCCTTGAATGTTAGATATCCATGTCCTATTCGTGAGGGTCTCAAAAACAGTTCTTGAATTAATCTTCCTTGAAATACTTGCAGATAACCAAGGAGCCACATCAACAATTTGCTGCCCATACAACTAGCGATCAGTCCAAAATAAGGTGTATCCCATCACCAATTTTGACCTACATTGCAACAGCAAAGAAACCTTGAGCCCTTAAAGGAACCTGAATTGGTAGAGTTGCCCATGGACGATCAGGTTTTGTCTTCTTCAACCATAACCATCTCATTCTAAGTGTCCAACTTAATTCCTTGAGACTAGATATTCCCAAACCACCTAACTCCAGTGGACGACAAACTGAGGCAAGCAGACAATGCCCACCTTTGACATCTTTGCGCCTTCTCTATAAGTAGCTCCATTTGATTTTATCTATTGCTTTAAATTCTAGTTCGGCAAATCCAGTCATGGCTAGGTAGATGAGCATACCAGTGAGAACAAATTGATCAATGAACTTTCCGACCAGCATTCATCGTCAAATGCACCTTCCATCCTGACAGCTGGTCAGCAACCCTATCACTTACCGGCTGAATCTGGGCCTTTGTGAGCTTGCGTAATAGAAGTGTTAGTCCTAGGTTCTGGCAAGGAAAGTCCAATACCTCGCATGACATCAAGTCACTCAAGACTGCCATCTCAGCACCTCCTCATCTAATAGGATAAACACTATATTTTTACATTATTGCACAACCCTGAAGCCTCACCAAACAAACGTAGAATATTCAGGATAATGTTAAGATCAGTTGTAATGTGTCGGAAAAATAAGACCATATCATCCGCATAGAGAGAAATGCGATGTTAAAGCGTCCTTGTTGCAAGCGGTTGTAACAGCCCTTCCTCTATTACTTTTACAAACATATGCCCAAGTGTGAGACCTAGGTGTTGAATACATTGACAAATGAAAAGTGAGGTTTCATGTAAAGTTTTGGTCATGCATGGCATAGTTTTGACGTATAGGCTTGTGTGGCGGAACATGTGACGTGTGAAGTAGTTGTGGATTCATTAACTGAGTTCTAAGTGCATTTTGTTGTTTATGGCTGGTTAAGGCGTACAACATGCTTGTGTGAGGTGCTCATCTAAGGTGTTGTGGGTAACGAGAGTCAGGTCATGTACTTCAGCTTATAAAGAATTGTTTTTTGCTCATGCAGATGTTGCTTGAAGTTAAGCATAGCTAATGATGGTGATCCCTGAACTAAACTCGTGGATGAATTGAGGTTCAGCAACCAAATTCAACAGGAATTGTGGTTAAGGCGATCAAAGGTATTACGCGGTGTGTTTGGCTTAAGAACAGTGCAGATGAGGTGTGTTGAATGTGGTAGAAGGCAGTATGGATGTGCGCAACGGTGGCATGTATGCGTAGAATGGTTCCAAGGCGTGGAGGTGAAGTTTCTGACATGGAAAACGAGGTTCAAGGCAAGTTCGGGCGAATTTGTGGTTCGTACGCGTATCCAACTAGAATTTAGAAGGAAATCGGGCTGGTACATGATTCTTTCTATTTTTGATTTAAAACTCGATTGTGTATCATCTATGAAAATTTCAAAGTCAATAGAGTCACAGTTTGCATATATCACATGAGTTTGTTCAAGATGTCAGATTAATTCCTTGCTCGGGTATATTGTGGCGGACCAGGATCCGCTCATCCAGGATCGCAGAGGGTGGTGCCGCACGATGCGACACTCGACAGCACATTTCATAACGACACATTATATTACATGGGAAAACAAACTGAACTGTACAAACAGGTACAAACTTCAGTTACAACTATTGTTTCTATTACACAGCGGAAGTCTACTCTATACAACTCACGCCTGTCTATCTAGCAAAAGTCGGTTGCCCAGCCCTAGGGCAACCCACACTAGCTGCACGTCTCAGCTCAGTGCGGCGTGTACGGCTCCCACTCAGCCGTAGTCCCTGACGGAGGGTAACCCTCGCCGGTGGACTCGTACTCCGAGTCCGTGGGTGGCTCCTCACCTGAAAAACACTTAAGCAGCAACCATGAGCACGAGGGCTCAACAAGACTTAACCGACTCACCTAGACATGAAACTCTACATGAGGGGTACAATGAACATAGGATAGTAAGATTGCAGCAATTGGACACGCCTACAAGTTCATCCTTAATTCATCTTTTAGCAACAAGTTAACGGTTCAGGAAGCTGAAATTTAGTAAGCAATATTTGGTGGCACACATGTAGCAATACACTTATATCATAACAGCAATATGGAATCATAACATTTCATTCATTAGTCTACGTCACGACTCAGTGACCAAGTGGTACTCTTCACCGCGAGGGATGGCGAATCGACTCGATATACACCTGCAGGGAAACCCGAAGAGCACGTCACGTACGCTAACCCGTGGAGCTGCACAGCACGCTCACTCGATGTCGTACGGGACAACCTTTCACCCAACAGCCCAAACGTCGAACCGGTCGCACCGAAATGAGCAGGAGGTTCCCCACACGGAGCATCTCTCTATGCCCGTTGGCAGATTTCCACCTTGCTGCCCTCAACCTACACCTATAAATCGGTGTGCTATGCCTCGACGCCCGGAGGTTTAGGCTACATCGGTTTATCGGGGCCCATATATCCGATATGCCTTCGGTAGTTCAAACTTGATCAGCGTGGGCCGCACACGGATCGGTCCTCAATCGACACGGACAGGGCTGCGTACACAAGACTCCCTCTTGCTGCGCCCTAACCCCTGCCAAGTCTCATTTTTATTACTAAGGTGATCTCACATCACTCGAACCAATCCCGTGTGTCCCAAGCCTAACTCGCGAGTAGATTCCAACTACTCGACTTGTACCGAAGTCCTATGAATCACTAAGCATAGCTTGTCTACTCGAGGTCTTAGACACTACCCCCACTCTTATGGAAAAATTCTGGTTATGCAAGTGGGGTTCCATTCATACTACACCTAATGCACATCCATACTTCATACTAAGTGTTCATAAAGCAAAACTTGAAAAATAGTTTAATGCAAACCGGGGCTTGCCTTGTTGCTGCTGGTCAGTAGTTAGCTCTTCTTCCAGAAGGAGGAAGTCAAGTACTTCCGGTGCCTCCTCGCCTTCAGCGACTACACGTTAATAAAATACTACATGTTAATGAATATGCACATAAGTTTATTGTAATGCTTCTGCTATTAGTTCTAATAACCAGTTTATAACAACTGGAACTCTGTTCAAGAATTTAAAATGAAACTGGGGCTAGTGGTTTGAGTTTGGACCTAAGCACATGGTTAAGTGCTAAGTGGTTATCCCCCTCTTCCCCATTGATCACCTCAAGTTGTTAAACAGAGCAGGGGTGATCCAGAGCTCCAATGGAGCTGAGAATTTTTGTGTGAGTTCCTTGTCACAAGACAACTCTCTAGATCAAAATTTAGCACTTTTCATTGAGTGGTTTGTTCAGAATAGTTCTTTTAGAAAAATAAGCAAAGAAGAATTTATTATGAGGTAACACCCCTGTTCATGCCCAAATTAGTGAACTAAAATTTCAATTATAGCTCATAGAGTTTGCATGAATTTTCCTAGCATTTTTGGAGCTAAGATTTGCCCAGAACTGAATTTCCAAGTTTCGGAAATTCTCTGAAAATGTCTCTGTATTCAAATGAACACAACACCTTCAAATTTGAATTGCTCTGATCAAATCAACTCCAAACGGTCTGAAATTTTTACAGGTGTTCACTAACATCCTAAAGAACATTGTGGCAAAATTTGGGAATTTTCGGATGAACCAAACGCCATGTAAAATTCTTTTGCTTAAAAGCTTTAAAGAATTTTCCAGAATTGCATAATGGGTTTCATACTAATTGGGTTTCATATTTGGATTGTACTCTGTTAGAGGAATCCAACAAAATTTGTTTCATAATTTTTGGACTCTCCTACCCCAAGTTGTGGCCCCCCAAAGTTTAAACTGAAACTGAAAATCCCAAATTGTTCAAATGCCTGCCAGTTGGTCCCACCTGGCAGATCTTCCCCTTCCTCACGCCAAACAAGGGCCCGCGGCGGCACCCTCCGGCGAGCGTCGCTGGAACCGCTTTTCCGGCCATCCCCCGACCCCAGACTCGCCGCCCCGCCCTAACTCATGACGCTGAACTCAGCTCGGGGGTCGCCGGCGACCGTAGCTCACCGGAACAGGGCGCCCGACGGTGACAGCGGCGGTTAGGGTTCCGGCGTGGTCGGGAATGCGTTACAACACATCAAAACGATCGGAAAAGGGTCGGAGAGCACCGCGGAAGCTCGAGGGTGACGAATATGGCCGCCAAACCCCATGAAACGCTCGGCAACTTAGAGCTCCACGGTGACCCGAGCTATTATTCCATGGCGGCCCAAAAAACAACCAGAACCCGGCCATTTCTGGGCCATATCCCTTGATTCTCGGTCGAGGAGGGCCACTAGGAAGTGAGGAAGGTGTGTGCAAGCCCACCCGAGCTGGGTTTGGACGGTGCAGCTAGAATTTTGGGGTAGACCGACCCCTACCCGTATGCACTAGTTCTCGGGATTCTTAGGAATTTTCTGCGCTCGGTCTATCAATGGCTATGAGGGTTGCAGATACACGATCTGGAGACTAAGGCGCACCTTTTTCTTGTAGAAGTCAGGCGGTGAAAATGGCCGTGGTGTGCTGTCCACGGAGAGCAACCTCGGTTTTCCTCCGGGTGGCCTCGGTCCTCAGCTGTGACCGTCGATTGGTGGCCGAATGAAGTGCTAATGCCATGAGGTGGTGGGGTGGTTTGCTAGAGCATGCACTGGTGCTCCCTTTTTGTGTTGGAGGCTCGGGCAAAGGCCGAGCAGGCGCCGGCGTACAGGGGAAATCGGAGGAGCGGCGCTGGTGAACGAACAGAGCCGGTGCGCGTGCTGGTCAGGGAATAGAAAGGCAACATGTTCGGCCCAGCTGCGTGGAGAGGGGGTCACGTAGAGGAGGAGTGAGGTGCTGCCTGGTTGCCAGCGTGAGGGAGGGAATCGGGAGGTGGCCTCCCGGGCGACGGCGCGCGCGGCAGCTGGCTGTGCGACCGAAGCTCTTCGGTTGACTGAGAAACAGAGGGAAAAACTTGGGGGTTAAGTCTATTCCACCCAATGACATGTGGGACCCACTTGTCAGTGCTCCCCCACCCATCAAAAGATCTCCAAAACTTAGCAAGTGATGAATTCAAATGTTTGGAGTCTCAAACTGAGCTACATTTGTATAGTTGGACAAATTTCCCCCAAACTCAAATGTATATTTGAATTCTTTGCATATTTGGATCCTTTTTGGAAAAATGGGTAGCAAACCTTTTCAAACATTCTTGAAACTTTGCCTCCCCACTAATTTGGACCTAAGGAATCCAAATATGCACTTTGATTCTTGTGTTAGCTACTGCAACCAAGAGTTTGAATACAACAGTTTTGAATCACCATTATGTCCTTCCCTCATTTGAATTTTGAGTTGGACATTAGTTCAAATTCTGATTTTTCAAACCCCATCATTGCACTTGAGTACTTCAACTCAGTGGTCTTAAACCAACTAGGGTCCAAACATGTAAATGACTCTAAGTTGGTTTTTGAACACCCTCTCATGTGTTATCATATGTGTAGAAAGTTTGAACCAATACCCTTTTGATGTAGGTTACTTGCTCTTCACAATTCTTCACAAGATATTCACCACAAAACTGTGGTGTTGTGAGGTGATGACAAGTTTTTGCAAGTCCCTTCTCTTGGGCTTTTACATCCCTCCCCCCTTAAAAGAATCTCGTCCCGAGATTACAAAAGAAGAGATAGCGATGTAATAGGGACTTACCCGTGCTGAGAAGCCATAAACTCTGGGTAATTTGAGCGAAGGAATTCCTCGCTCTCCCATGTCGCTTCTTCGGCGGTGTGGTTGCTCCAAAGTATCTTGTAGAACCACAACGTTCTGCTACGCGTGGTTCGGGCTTTCTCATCAAGAATTGCCACCGGATACTCAACATATGTCAAATCCGGCTTCAGCTTGCCGATGTCTTCGGTAGGAACAGAAGCTGTATGCTATAAACATTTTCGCAGTTGCGAAACATGGAAAACGTCATGGACACCAGCAAGAGATGTCGGTAGCTCCAGTCTATACGCCGCTGGTCCACACTTCTCGGTGATAGCATAGGGTCCAATAAAACGGGGAGCGAGCTTCCCCTTCACACCGAACCGGTGCACGCCTTTCATCGGGGACATGCGGAGGTACACGTGTTCACCAACGTCAAAGTGCAACGGTCTATACCTCTTATCAGCGTAGCTCTTCTGTCGGGATTGAGCGGCCTTCAAATTAGCTTGAATTGTCCGAACGCCCTCTTCGGCGTCGTTCACCACATCAACCCCGAATGTGACCCTTTCACCGGACTCGCACCAATTTAATGGGGTGCGGCATTTGCGACCGTCGCGAGCTTCGTAGGGTGCCATCTTGATACTCGCCTGATAGCCGTTGTTGTACGAGAATTCTGCCAATGGTAGGTGATCATCCCAGTTCCTACCAAGGTGGATGGCACATGCTCTCAAAATGTCTTCCAGAACCTGATTCACCCTCTCTGTTTGACCATCTGTCTGAGGGTGGTAAGCGGAGCTTCTAATTAGTTTAGTACCCAAAGCAGCATGCAACTGCTCCCAAAAGCGAGATACAAACAATGCACCTCGGTCTGAGACTATGGTCTTGGGTACGCCATGCAAGCATAGGATCCTGGCGATATATAACTCCGCATATCTGTTGGCATGGAAATGTGTATGCACGGGAATGAAGTGAGCCGACTTGGTTAGTCGGTCAACGATCACCCAAATAGAATCATGCTTGTTGGATGTTAGGGGTAATCCCACAATGAAATCCATGCTCACATCCTCCCATTTCCATGCTGGGATCTTCAGGGGTTGCAACATCCCTGATTTCCTCATATGACCCGCCTTCACTCGTCTACACGTATCACACTCGGATACGTACTTCGCTACCTCCCGCTTCATCCGTGTCCACCAAAATTTCTTTTTCAAATCTTGGTACATTTTGTTGCTTCCCGGATGAATGGAGTATTTAGACAAGTGGGCTTCATCGAGGATCTTTTTCCTCAACTCCATATCCCGGGGTATGACTATGCGGTCATTGAACCATAGCGTCCCCTCATCATCCTTCCGGAAACACTTGATTTCCCCATTGCCTATCCGTATCCGGAGATGTGCCATGCCTTTATTAGTCTTCTGAGCTGCAATGATGTCCTCCCTGATGGTAGGGATGAGGGCAAGGTTGTACAGCGATCCATAAGGAACCAAGTATAAACTCCGCTCTTCCTCCTCCACCGGGGTAATGGTGAGGTGATGGACATGTGATTTCCGACTCAACGCGTCGGCAACCACATTCGCCTTGCCGGGGTGGTAATGGATCTCAATCTCATAATCTTTGATCAGTTCTAACCATCTCCTTTGCCTCATGTTCAGCTCCTTCTGGGTGAAAATATATTTCAGGCTCTTGTGGTCGGTGTAGAGATGCACCAGATTCCCCAGGAGATAGTGCCTCACATTTTTCAGCACCAAAACCACTGCAGCAAGCTCAAGATCATGAGTGGGATAATGTTGCTCGTGGTTCCGAAGTTGGCGTGAGCCATATGCGACCACACGTCCTTTCTGCATCAACACGCAGCCGAGCCCAATACCGGACGCGTCACAATACACGTCGAAGGGCTTTGTTGTATCCGGTTGAGCTAGGACCGGAGCTGTGGTGAGATGCTTCACCAATGCTTGGAACGCTCCTTCACACGCCGAGTTCCAAACATATTTCGTTCCCTTCTTCAGCAATTCTGTCATCAGCTTAGCGAGCTTGGAGAAACTTGGAATAAATCTCCGATAGTATCCCGCTAACCCGAGGAAGCTTCTGACTTCATGAACTGAAGTGGGAGCTTTCCATTTCAGCACTTGCTCTATTTTGCTTGGGTCAACCGCAATGCTTTCAGCTGAGATGATATGTCCCAAGAATGGCACTTGGCTGATCCAAAACTCGCATTTACTGAACTTGGCGTAGAGCTTGTGGTCTCGCAATCATTGAAGAAAGATTCTCAAGTGTTCGGCATGTTCGGCTTCTGTCTTGGAGTAAACCAAGATATCGTCGATGAACACTACCACGAACTTGTCCAGCTCCGGCATGAACACTGAGTTCATGAGATACATGAAATGGGCTGGAGCATTTGTGAGACCAAAGAACATGACGAGATATTCGTATAAGCCGTATCTCATCGAGAAAGCCGTCTTCGGGACATCCTCCGCCCGGATCTTGATCTGATGATATCCAGAACGAAGGTCCATCTTGGAGAACACACTTGCACCCAAAAGTTGATCAAATAATATGTCGATGCGGGGCAGTGGGTACTTATTCTTGATGGTGACGGCGTTGAGCGGCCGGTAGTCCACACACAGCCTCAAGGTTTCATCCTTCTTCTTTACGAACAGCGCTGAACATCCCCAAGGCGAGGAACTCGGCTTGATGAAACCCTTGCTCAACAGATCATTGAGCTGTTCTTTCAGTTCAGCTAGCTCATTTGGAGCCATTTTATATGGTCTCCGTGATATGGGCGTAGTCCCGGGTGCAAGTTCAATCTTGAACTCGACGTCCCGCTCAGGTGGCATGCCTGGAAGATCATCCGGGAACACGTCGGGGTACTCGTGGACTACGGGGATGTCCTCTAACTTGAGAGCTTCAGCATTATTAATTGCTGAAATTTCCCGGACTGTCATGTCTAACACCATGGAATGTGGACGGTGAAATGGAGAGTTTAAATGAACCGTCCGTGTCCGAGTCTCCAGGACAGCGCCATGGTATTGTAGCCATGACATCCCTAAGATTGCATCAATCTTTTGCCCGATAAGGATTATCAAGGTGGTGGGATATAGTTTCCCACCTAAGCACAGCGATGCCTTTGGGATCATCATATTTGCCGATATCTTCCCTCCCGGTCAACAGATCATATAGGTGCAGTCGGTTGGGAAGACTTGCATTTGATGCTTAGCCACATAGGATGCACTTATAAAGCTGTGAGTTGCACCAGAATCAAACAGTATGATGATGGCTTGATTGTTGAGAGTAAACGTACCCGCCAGCATGTTGTCTCCCTCTGGGGCGTCCTCATTGTCGAGGTTGCGGACGCCCCCAGTCCGCTGACCAACCTTCTTGACTGGAGGTCGTCCTCGAGCACCGCCCTGGAACTGGGCTTGCCCGCTGCTCTGCTGCCCCTGGGGACAGTCCTTCGCGAAATGGCCTGCCTGGCCACACGTGAAGCAAGTGAACCGGGGTGGTCCCCCGCTGATCGGTGGACGGAAACCCGGGGCGCGTTGTGGCGGTGGAAACGCCCGGGGTGCCGTCTGCTGCTGTCTCGGTGGTGGCACCAGCGGTCGGAACGGAGGTGACTGAAAAGGACGTCCCCCGAACCGTTGAGGTCGCGCCGGTGGATGCCACTGCTGCCCGGATGGCGTCCGATACACCATCCGGTACTTCTGGGGAGCGCCACCCCCACTGCTGGGTGGAGCACTGCGCTTCCGCTGCTCAGCTGCCAACTCCCGCTGACCGTCCTCTTGCATGATCGCGGCATTGACTAGGTCGTTGAAGGTGCCACGATTCCACTGAACAAGATGTATCTTCATCTCGGGGTGTAACCCCCGATAGAAATGTTCCCGCTTCTTCTCTTCAGTGGATATGTAGTCTGACGCATATTTCGCCAGATGGTTGAAGGCACGGGAGTAGTCATGGGCACTCCTCCCGCCCTGCTTCAGTTCCAAAAATTCTTGGAACTTCCTCTTCATGATCCCGGGAGGGATATGGTAGGCGCGGAACGCCTCCCAGAACTCTTCCCACTCCACGGTATGGCCAGCCGGACGTGAGGCGACATAATCGCCCACCACGCACCAGCGGCACCGTGAAGCTGCTGCGCTGCGAACAAAGTCTTTTGCCGCTCCGTGCATTGGAGCAGCCCGAACTTGGACTCGATGGTCCGCAGCCAGTTGTCGGCCTCCAGTGGTTCTTCAGCTTCTGTGAACACTGGAGGGTGCGTACTCATGAAGTCCGAGTACGACACCTCACAGGGCTCATGGGGCCCTCTGTCTTGATGCCCCCCCCCCCCCCCCCGCCCAGGACGTATTCTGCACGATCGTGCGGAGCAGGTCAGTCTGGTCCTCACAACCACCCACCAGTGCCGCTATCACATCCGCTAGAGTAAGCGGAGGCGGCGGTAGTGGCTGCTGCTGCGGGGTGCTGTCGTGGGCCGGTGGCTGGGAGTCATCACCTCCCTGTTGGCTAGAGCCACCAACCTCGTGTGTGGTACTAGTACGAACCATCTGCAACCATACGACAATAAACATCAGTCCCGCAACATATTGCATGCAGTCTAATAAAATAGGTGTAAAAACATAATGCCAATAAAACATGCGATACATCTCGTATGTAGATAATGTAATAACTTTGCACAAGCTACACCATTACCAGACCAAATACAATATAGTTACATCCAACTTGATGAACCTCCTCTTTGGAAGCTCACCAAAACTAGGTTTGGTCACTACGAGACATTACTATCGAGTTGTCATCACGTATACTACCCATTTATCTTCAATACGACACAAACATGGTCTCTAGTAAAAGAAACTTGAGTGAGACCTATACTCAAATTTTTCACTAGTTGAATATAACCTCTTATGAGCATGTTCTACCCCATTGGAAGTATTCAAACCCCCTCTAGGGTACAACAATCTCTCAAATGAGTTCAACTGTCATTCCTCTGTCAGAATGACCAGTTTCTACATATCCCAGATTTTGATCTGGTTATGGGCATTTTCATGACTCAAGTTCAATACCAAAGTTAAAGTTAACTTCAGTATCTTTCCAACGAGTATTTACTTGCCCTCAGATCAGCTCTGGGTAAAAAGTTATGGTCATTCAAATCAGCAGAATTTATGGAAGAATTTTAACAGCACCTCCTTTGGGAAGTTGCTGTTTTCAACTCTGATTTCCACTGAACTCTGTGCTGAAATTTCAGAAACTTGAATTCCAAGGATGTAACACATCTTCTACCCTTTCTAAATATGTATCATATGACCATTTTGGATTTTTCTCCTGGGAGTTATGTTTGAAAAACAGAACAGTCCAGAGAGTGTTTAACCCTATCCTGGTCCTGGACAGTTTACATTCCTCTGAGACTTAAGCCATCTTAAGGTGAGTTTCAGCTATGGAAGTCTACAAAAGTTGTAGGATACTCAAATACCTTTCCAGAACTATATACCACACCTCCCTGGGCTAAAAGACCTGTGAGTTAGGCCCTGTTGAAGATCAGCAACTTGCTGCCCAAAACAGAGCACTCTGTTTTTCAGTCTTTTGGAACTACACTCATCACTATCCAATTTGTCTACCCAACCAGGGTCCTAAATGTTGAACCTAATGATTTTAATTCCTTGTTATCATTATTTTGCATGCATATGCATACAATATCTCGGTATTACGTTCCTCACAAAAGAAAATCCTAACCGGATTATACCGGCATATACGTCTCAAGTGTGGCACTAAACGGTCTCTCGCACACGTTTTCTACACGGATACATACGTGGTTAGTACCTGCAGAAGACCACACAATAATGATGCACACAATGGTTTTTCATTTCAGGCAGGACCATATTTAAAATTAAATACAAACGCCCGTATCATTGTCATACGGCCGTCCTTGAGTTAGGTCACGTCTCAAGGTACGTGATCGTGTTTCAACACCACACGACGGGGAACCCGAGTATGTCATGAACGGGTCGTCACGGTTGGGAATGTTATCAACCCAACAGATACCACCTACTGCCCTGCAGGGCACGCCGATGGCAAGCGCTACGTATGTCCCCCTGGGCTACTTCCAGACGAACACACCCTCGCGTTACTGACCATGCGATGGGGTCTCCACTTACTTGCCTAATGCAAGCTAGGGATCAGCGTTTTATATGAACTCAGGAACATGAAGAGTCGAAGAGTTTCATATTGACGTCTCACACCAAGCTGTGAGACTAATCCCTGAACCACATTCCTCGTCAGGGGAGCTAACCGAAATTGAACCGCTTTCGGTGGCGTTCCTTACCATGCTTACCAAGCGTAGGTGCGTCGTTACATAATTAAAATTCAGAATTATAACACATAGGTTAGTCTTTGCCACTTTAAGTAACTATGCTAATATAGTCCTTACTTGGGCAACTACCGAATCCTCACCGTAAACCTAAGTTTTCCCATAATACAGTCCTTAAGTACTGTGCTATCCCCAATGTAGCTCTGATACCAGGCTGTGGCGGACGAGGATCCGCTCATCCAGGATCGCAGAGGGTGGTGCCGCACGATGCGACACCCGACAGCACACTTCATAAGGAGACATTATATTACATGGGAAAACAAACTGAACTGTACAAACAGGTACAAACTTCAGTTACAACTATTGTTTCTATTACACAGTGGAAGTCTACTCTATACAACTCACGCCCGCCTATCTAGCAAAAGTCGGTTGCCCAGCCCTAGGGCAACCCACACTAGCTGCACGTCTCAGCTCAGCGCGGCGTGTACGGCTCCCACTCAGCCGTAGTCCCCGACCGAGGGTAACCCTCGCCGGTGGACTCGTACTCCGAGTCCGTGGGTGGCTCCTCACCTGAAAAACACTTAAGCAGCAACCGTGAGCACGAGGGCTCAACAAGACTTAACCGACTCACCTAAGCATGAAACTCTACATGAGGGGTACAATGAACATAGGATAGTAAGATTGCAGCAATTGGACACGCCTACAAGTTCATCCTTAATTCATCTTTTACCAACAAGTTAACGGTTCAGGAAGCTGAAATTTAGTAAGCAATATTTGGTGGCACACATGTAGCAATACACTTATATCATAACAGCAATATGGAATCATAACATTTCATTCATTAGTCGACGTCACGACTTAGTGACCAAGTGGTACTCTTCACCGCGAGGGACGGCGAATTGACTCGATATACACCTGCAGGGGAATCCAAAGAGCACGTCACGTACGCCCACCCGTGGAGCTGCACAGCACGCTCACTCGATGTCGTATGGGACAGCCTTTCACCCAACAGCCCAAACGTCGAACCGGTCGCACCGAAACGAGCAGGAGGTTCCCCACATGGAGCATCTCTCTATGCCCGTTGGCAGATTTCCACCTTGCTGCCCTCAACCTACACCTATAAATCGGTGTGCTATGCCTCGACGCCCGGAGGTTTAGGCTACATCGGTTTATCGGGGCCCATATATCCGATATGCCTTCGGTAGTTCAAACTTGATCAGCATGGGCCGCACATGGATCGGTCCTCAATCGACACGGACAGGGCTACGCACACAAGACTCCCTCTTGCTGCGCCCTAACCCCTGCCAAGTCTCATTTTCATTACTAAGGTGATCTCACATCACTCGAACCAATCCCATGTGTCCCAAGTCTAACTCGCGAGTAGATTCCAACTACTCGACTTGTACCGAAGTCCTATGAATCACTAAACATAGCTTGTCTACTCGAGGTCTTAGACACTACCCTCACTCTTATGGAAAAATTCTGGTTATGCAAGTGGGGTTCCATTCATCCTACACCTAATGCACATCCATAAAAATTCTGGTTATGCAAGTGGGGTTCCATTCATCCTACACCTAATGCACATCCATACTTCATACTAAGTGTTCATAAAGCAAAACTTGAAAAATAGTTTAATGCAAACCGGGGATTGCCTTGTTGCTGCTGGTCAGTAGTTAGCTCTTCTTCCGGAAGGAGGAAGTCAAGTACCTCCGGAGCCTCCTCACCTTCAGCGACTACACATTAATAAAATACTACATGTTAATGAATATGCACATAAGTTTATTGTAATGCTTCTGCTATTAGTTCTAATAACAAGTTTCTAACAACTGGAACTCTGTTCAAGAATTTAAAATGAAACTGGGGCTAGTGGTTTGGGTTTGGACCTAAGCACATGGTTAAGTGCTAAGTGGTTATCCCCCTCTTCCCCATTGATCACCTCAAGTGGTTAAACAGAGCAGGGGTGATCCAGAGCTCCAATGGAGCTGAGAATTTTTGTGTGATTTCCTTGTCATAAGACAACTCTCTGGATCAAAATTTAGCACTTTTCATTGAGTGGTTTGTTCAGAATAATTCTTTTAGCAAATAAGCAAAGAAGAATTTATTCTGAGGTAACACCCCTGTTCATGCCCAACTTAGTGAACTAAAATTTCAATTATAGCTCATAGAGTTTGCATGAATTTTCCTAGCATTTTTGGAGCTAATATTTACCCAGAACTGAATTTCCAAGTTTTGGAAATTCTCTGAAAATGTCTCTGTATTCAAATGAACACAGCACCTTCAAATTTGAATTGCTCTGATCAAATCAACTCCAAATGGTCTGAAAATTTTACAGGGGTTCACTAAAATCCTAAAGAACATTCTGGAAAAATTTGGGGATTTTTGGATGAACCAAACTCCCTCTAAAATTCTTTTGCTGAAAAGCTTTAATGAATTTTCCAGAATTACATAATGGGTTTCATACTAATTGGGTTTCATATTTGGATTGTACTCCGTTAGAGGAATCCAACAAAATTTGTTTCATAATTTTTGGACTCTCCTACCCCAAGATGTGCCCCCCCAAAGTTTAAACTGAAAATCCCAAATTGTTCAGATGCCTGCCAGTGGGTCCCACCCGGCAGATCTTCCCCTTCCTCGCGCCAAACAGGGGCCCGCGGCGGCGCCCTCCGGCGAGCGTCGCCGGAACCGCTTTCCTGGCCATCCCCCGACCCCAGACTCGCCGCCCCGCCCTAACTCATGACGCTGAACTCAGCTCGGGGGTCGCCGGCGACCGTAGCTCACCGGAACAGGGCGCCCGACGGTGACAGCGGCGGTTAGGGTTCCGGCATGGTCGGTAATGCGTTACAACGCATCAAAACGATCGGAAAGGGGTCGGAGAGCACCGCGGAAGCTCGAGGGTGACGAAAATGGCCGCCAAACCCGAGCTGGGTGTGTGCAAGCCCACCCGAGCTGGGTTTGGACGGTGCAGCTAGAATTTTGGGGTAGACCGACCCCTACCCGTATGCACTAGTTCTCGGGATTCTTAGGAATTTTCTGTGCTCGGTCTATCAATGGCTATGAGGGTTGCAGATACACGATCTGGAGACTAAGGCGCACCTTTTTCTTGTAGAAGTCAGGCGGTGAAAATGGCCGTGGTGTGCTGTCCACGGAGAGCAACCTCGGTTTTCCTCCGGGTGGCCTCGGTCCTCAGCTGTGACCGTCGATTGGTGGCCGAATGAAGTGCTAATGCCATGAGGTGGTGGGGTGGTTTGCTAGAGCATGCACTGGTGCTCCCTTTTTGTGTTGGAGGCTCGGGCAAAGGCCGAGCAGGCGCCGGCGTACAGGGGAAATCGGAGGAGCGGCGCTGGTGAACGAACAGAGCCGGTGCGCGTGCTGGTCGGGGAAGAGAAAGGCAACATGTTCGGCCCAGCTGCGTGGAGAGGGGGTCACGTAGAGGAGGAGTGAGGTGCTGCCTGGTTGCCAGCGCGAGGGAGGGAATCGGGAGGTGGCCTCCCGGGCGACGGCGCGCGCGGCAGCTGGCTGTGCGACCGAAGCTCTTCGGTTGACTGAGAAACAGAGGGAAAAACTTGGGGGTTAAGTCTATTCCACCCAATGACATGTGGGACCCACTTGTCAGTGCTCCCCCACCCCTCAAAAGATCTCCAAAACATAGCAAGTGATGAATTCCAATGTTTGGAGTCTCAAACTGAGCTACATTTTTATGGTTGGACAAATTTCCCCCAAACTCAAATGTATATTTGAATTCTTTGCATATTTGGATTCTTTTTGGAAAAATGGGTAGCAAACCTTTTCAAACATTCTTGAAAGTTTGCCTCCCCACTAATTTGGACCTAAGGAATCCAAATATGCACTTTGATTCTTGTGTTAGCTACTGCAACCAAGAGTTTGAATACAACAGTTTTGAATCACTATTATGTCCTTCCCTCATTTGAATTTTGAGTTGGACATTAGTTCAAATTCTGATTTTTCAAACCCCCTCATTGCACTTGAGTACTTCAACTCAGTGGTCTTAAACAAACTAGGGTCCAAACATGTAAATGACTCTAAGTTGGTTTTTGAACACCCTCTCATGTGTTATCATATGTGTAGAAAGTTTGAACCAATACCCTTTTGATGGAGGTTCCTTGCTCTTCACAATTCTTCACAAGATATTCACCACAAAACTGTGGTGTTGTGAGGTGATGAAAAGTTTTTGCAAGTCCCTTCTCTTGGGATTTTACATATATCATACTAATCTTTGCCCATTTTTTTATCATTACTTTAGTTCTACTCATCAATTGAGGTGATTCTTGTTATGTTGGCTTTCTAACTTGATTGCATTGGTAGCCAGTGAACACACACGCACATAAGCCTTTTTTGCAGTAGATCGGTTTTTGTTGAGGGGTTAAGTCTTCCTCTGAAATTTTGTCTCATCTACCATTAACCCCCTCCCTCTGGTAGCTGATCTGGTATCTTTGTTCCCACATTAAGAACATCCTTGGCTAGGATAAACAACATAAATGATAGTGGGTCACCTTGCCGCAAACCCTGTGCTATGAGCTCCCATTGGGTTCTTTTTGGTAGAAGCTGAGTAGATGAAGTTGATAGCTGCCAACTGATAATATCTCGGTAGATTTGTCCAAAACCTAGTTTTTGCATCACTTCTAGAAGGAAAGGCCAAGAAACCGAGTCAAAGGCATTTGAAATGTCCAACTTTAGTTGCTGAGTTTATTGATGCAACAATACATTTGTGTGATACTGTCATACAAAGTATTATGGTTTGGACTAATGAGAGTCAATTCTCGGACTTGTGCCTGCAAAGAACGGTTGTTTGCACATGTGCAGGTGTTGTTTGAGGTCAAGACATGACTAGTGTTGGTGATCCTTGAACTAAACTTAGGGAGAAGTTGAGGTTCAACAACAAAATTAAGAAATTGTGGTTGAGGTGATCAAAGGTGTCACACACCATGTTCAGATCAAGAATGGAACATATAAAGGTGCTTGAGACGTGTCAAGTGGTGTTCTAAATAAGTGCGGAAATCATGGGCACAAGTGTAGGGATGACACGAGGTTGTTATGTGATTCCAACATGTTTCGACAATGAAAAGTGAAGGTTGAACGTGTTTGGAAGGCATGTGCATATGTGCAAGGAGTGCATGGACGTGACAACATGGTTCCAAGGCGTGGTGGAGGATTTTGAACGTGTGTGGAGGTTAGCACAAGCTTGTAGCATGATCGTAGCATGTTTGGATATGAAAAGGTTGGTTTAAGGTAGGTTCGAACATATATTCGAGTTGGAGTCTGAATCGTATGGATCATAGAGTAGGAGAACAGGTTGTTTTGGCCAGAAAATAGTTGATTCCGAGTTGGTTGCGAGTTTTGGCTAGAGGGTTTATGTTAGAGTCGGATTTTGAGTTGTTTGTGTCCGTAACTCTTATGGCAGCGTCCAAAGAGTTTTGTAAGGTTAGGATTTTGATCTATTTATAAATAGATAGAGTCCAAGTAGGTTTAGGTGCTATTCTAGTTAGTTACGGTTGTTTGAGTGTTGTGGATATAAATAGGGAGGACTTGGTTGTGTGGGAGACATCACTTGCAGCTCGTTTTCATGTGTGTTAGAGTAAAAGTTGTCTTTTATACCAAACTTTTACACTGTGATCTAAAAACTATTTTGGGGCATTCGAACGCTGTTTTTCGTCATACGTATTGTGTTTCGCGCGTCTGTGTAATATTAGCCGACCTTCGATCATGTTTTTTTATCATAACATGAGTTTTACTCATTCTATTGATGTGGTTCTTGTTGTGTTAGCTTCCTAACTCATTTCTCTACTATCTCCGAGGTTATTATCATGTTTTCCCTCAAACAATCTATTCATACACACGTATTTTTCAGATAGATCAGTTTTCCGATGAAAATATTGTATTATCTATCATTCACCCCCTTTTGATAGCTGATCTACTATCATTCGATCCTACAGTTACCATCTTAGCAAAGCTATATATCAAACTTATGGTCCGGAAGTACTTCACATATTCAGCCCCATCTCTTTTCGGAATCAAGGCGGTATATGCTGTATTCAGGCTGTTAAAACTAAAAAAAGGTGCATCCAGATCAGCAGAATCATGAGAAACAATTTCCAGATTATCTAAATCAATTGTGTGCTTCCTGTCAATGCTAATCCCCCACAAGCTACTATATTAATTATAGACAATGTTTGCCTTCTCATCATGATTGATATAGACTTGGTTATTTGATAACAGTTTACTTACTTTAATGATTTAATTATGATAAAAAACCATGGAGATGACCAAGAAGTCCTTGGAGGAAAGTTTCGGTGCATGAAGGACCAGTAAAGATGTCCACAACAAGTTGGAGGCCAAGTCCAACTCGGAACTCAGGATCAGTTCGCCTTCAAACTGACACACAAGACACATACATACTCCATTTTAGACGTTCTATATATGCACAAAAGTCTAAAAAGATAATTTTTTCCAATGGCACCAGTCTCACGTCTAAATTATATTGGAGTCAACAGAAATCATCAAAATAAAGTGAGTTCAGAATCTGTAAGGATGTTGCATCACTGTCTATTAGGCAATTGGAACTTGTATTGAGTCTGAGTCCATTAGGGACACATATAGGGGTCTTCTGGCTGAAACCTAGGCTACAAACATACAACAACCGACGACCAAATTAGCTAGGTCTAGCTCAGATTAATCTGTTATACAACAATTTTGCCATTCTTCAGTTTGTGGAACCCAACTTCGATGATTTTAGACTGTTTCTTCTTTATTCTTGATCGTGTTCTCGGTTGCACTTGAATGGATTAGCCTTATTGAAGAGGTCAATCATGCGTGTGCGGTTGGTAACCATCAGAATAGTGGTATTGTGATTGCAGGGGGTTTTCAAGTTTTGCTCGGACCCATGGATGATCAATGTCAAGATCTTTACCTCAATGGATTTATAGTTTGAAAGATCGAGCCTAATATACCCATCAAATTCCCATGGCATGCCTTGCCACACTGAACATCCCATGTGGTAGGATTAATCAGCAAAACCATTGTCAGGCACAGCCAGGTTATAAAAACCGGATCAGCGATGCGATTAAAGGTGTATTATAGACTGGTTTAGCTAACCATTGCACTACATGTCACACCCGGTTTTTCCGAAGAACAACCAAGTGAATATCACATGTATGCCAGGATCATTTTCTCATACATGTGATGACAAATAGTGAAGCATCATTTATTACAAACCAGGTGTCGAATATAAATAAGTCTTACATAGCAAATGTCTCGATGGACAATAATAAGTTCATCACAAGTAAATAAACTAGCAGCGGAATATTATTCTTGAGGGCTCCGTCACAGGCGTTGCCCGGGGGTCTCCATGAACCTAGAAACCTTCTTCGGGTCCAAAGTCTTGGTCATTATACACCACCTCATTATCTTGACCTGAGAAGCAATATAAACCAACAAAATATGCAAGGTTGAGTACCGATGGTACTCAACAAGTGTGGGAAAGTTATGTCATGCATGGCTAGAACAAGGAGAGGTGAAACTCATGGTTAAAGCACTATGCAATTAATACCTATCACCTTAGCTTATTAAGCACCTACATTACTACACAGGTGAAATGGTCCCAATCTCCCATCCCAAATAATCATAACATCATTTCCAATTTTAAGCTCCCCGCTTAACACCCACAACTTCCAAAGCCATCATCCTCTAATCATGAATAAGTCCGAGCCGCTCTTGACCGTGAGCACGGCTGTCATGACAGTTTTGACTCTGCAGAGTTTGTACCACTGTACCCACATGTAGTGATTTCATCCCCCGTTGCCGGGTGGACTAAAAGAACCTCCATTATGCCAGTGGCCACGAACCACATTCACACTTCCCAGGTGTGTAGCCAGGAGATCACTACGAAGCCTTTACAAAGGGATTCCCGACGAGTGTGGGCCCACTGAGGTTTCACCCCTAACAGCATACAAGAGGCTCCAACCCCGCTGCAGTGGACCCCTCTTGAGCCTTGCGGTTCATATGGTAGTCCAGCTGACACCTAGTCCCCGCACCATCCAACACACCCATACTATGCCGAGGATACTCCTAATTAATTGGCCAAGCTGCCCCATCTCAGCATGTGGTTGGCACGGTAAAGGCAGGTTACATGCTCCATGAACCGGTCCTTAGGATCCAGGCAAGTACTAAACACAAACCCGAGTCTCGTGCACCCAGCACACAACCAAAACATCCAACTTGCCTTGATCCTTACCTCTACATAACTCACAATATCTCATTCAAGAGTATGGTAAAATAAACTGATGATCTCATATCCCAAATATCCCATTCTAAGCATGGCTAAGCATATGCATAATAATAAATGACATGATAAAATAAATCCCAACCCAAGCTACAAGGAAACAAGGTAATGCAATTCTAGGGAAACTTCCTAGCATGGGTTTCATATTTCAATTGACAATGCGAATAATTCTAGCTACACATCCTAGCATAGGATCAAAGTGGTCAAGGACACTTGTCTCCTTCCTGCTGCTCTTGGAATGGGTAGTCCTGATCTAGGAAAGGAAGAACTTGCTCTGGAGCAGGTTCTACATCATACCATCACACATAGCAAAAGAAAAACAACAATCCATAAGACATAGTTCACACTTCCACTTCATACAAACCACACATTCATATTTATGAAAGTCATTCACAATTATATGTGTTGTGGTTACTCTATATGTGTTGATTTGTGGCTTACATGCACTTTTAATCATGTGTATATGATTCCTACTTTAGTATTCACATTTATGCTTGCATACTTTATATATGAGTTTCCAATTTAAATAAATTCCTTATATTTAATTACTACACCTTTTAGCTACCAAATATGCATAAAAGGTATTTTCCTACTCCATATGTGTCTTCAGAATTTCTACCAACCCTAAACTGAATTCTTTGGATTTTAGAAACTTCATTTATCATTTACTAGTTGCTATATTTTCAGATTTATTTCCTATGCCTAAATGTGAACTTTATTATGAAAATAACAAGACACATCATCTAAACAGAATAGGTTCTGATCTAAAATATTTACTAATATATTTTTGACCTTTTCCTCTGATGTAAACTATTTTACATTTATTTTCCCTATTTTCAGAACTATTCTTTACTTAAAAATGTGTCCCTATAACTAATAAAAGTGAATAATAAATTAAACAGATTCATTTCAGCCCAAAATATATTTTTATCTCACTCCAAAGTTTTCTAAGTACTGAGAAAGTTTTTAATTTAATTTTGACAATATGTTTGTCCCACTTTTAAATTTTAAATACTAGTCACATATTCAATTTCCTAAATTAAATATCAAACAGGGTTAAAAAGGTAAACTCACCCCACTACAGGGTCTATAATATTATTTTAACAATTTTCAGGGGTCTAGCTACTCATAACAGAGGAGTTTTTCCTAATTTTTATTAAGTCCAGGGCTAAAACTGATTTTTAAATGAATTTACTTGATTTTCTGAAGTTCCAGGGGCTAGATCAGAAGTTTCTGGGGCTAGCTCTTATTTCCTGAGAACCCCAGGGGGTAGCACGTAAGATTTCTAGTCTTTTATAACGCGGGGCTGACGTGGACCGTCCGATTTAAAACAGACGGCTGAGATTATAACGTCGAACCGGTACGCGGGGATTTAAAGTCTACCGTGCGATTTAAAATAGACGGCGCACAAGCGGCCACGTCGCTCTGATCGAGCGCGGGCGGCGCTGCCCGGCTGTGCACGGTGGCGGGAAGCGGCGATCTCGCCGGAGAGTTTCGGATCTTCGTCAATTCTTCCTAAAACTGTGATTTTATGGCATAGATCGGTGGAGGGGAAGTCGGGGATCTCACCTCGGGGGTTTTCTTGAGCTCGGAGGTCGTGGAAGGCGGTCGGCGACGAGGTCCGAGGTGAATTCACGGCGAGCCTCGTCGGCGCTGTGTTTGAACCGCAAACCACCGAGTTTTCTGCACCTGCGAGGTTCCCCGGAGGCGGTGGATCAAGACCAGCGAGTTAGATCGGAATTTCCGAGCGTAGATTGGCCAGAATTCACCGGAGGGGCTCGGGTTCTCACCGGAGTAAAAACAGCAGATCGCGTGAGAAAAAACGGGATGAGGCCGGGGTTTTTATAGACGGGGGAGGGCGGTGGGTTTGTTTAGATCGAGTGGGAGTCCTCCGGAACCAGAATTCGGCCGGAAATCCGGTCGGTTACGATCGCGCGCGCGCGGGTGAACAGTCCGAGTTTCGGACGATCGGGGGTTAGGGATGACAGGTGGGTCCCACCTGTCTGAGAGAGAGAGCGCGGGCGCGCGGCTGCGGGCTGGCGCGGGGGCAGGGTGGGCCGGCTGGTGGGTTTCGGCCCACTGGCCGTTTTTTTTTTCTGTTTTACTTTTTCTTTTTTTATTTCTTTTCTGTTTTGAGTTTAATTTGAATTCCAGTTCAAATTTGAATTTTTGCAACACATGCAACACGTCCAAAAATTTTTAAACTCCCCTCTGAACAGGATTTTGGGTCTTAACAAGATTTTGGGGTGTTACAACTCTACCCCCCTTAAAAGAAATCTCGTCCTCGAGATTGGTGGTTCTAGGAAAACAATTCCGGAAATTAGGCCTTGAGTTCATCTTTCCGTTCCCAGGTGGCTTCTTCTTCTGAGTGATGCTTCCATTGCACCTTGCACATCCAGATTCTTTTATTTCTGGTGAGGCGTTCCATTGTCTCCAAAATCTTGTATGGTTGCTCGGCATAAGACAAATCCTCAGCTACGTCCACTTCATTCATGGGTAACACCTCTTCAGGCGTTCTCAGGCATTTCTTGAGTTGTGACACATGGAATACATCATGCACATCCGATAGACGAGCCGGTAACTCTAGTTGATACGCCACTTCGCCTTTCCTTTCCAGAACTTGAAAGGGTCCGATGTATCGAGGTGACAACTTCCCTTTCACCTTGAACCGACGAAGTCCTCGAATAGGGGACACCTTGAGATAGACATAGTCTCCCACGTTGAAAACGAGCTCTCTTCTCCGTACATCGGCATAGCTCTTTTGTCGTGTCTGTGCTATCCTCAAGTTGTTGCGAATTTCCCTCACTTTCGCCTCTGCTTCTTGTAGTACTTCTGGACCAAACACTTTACTTTCCCCCGTTTGGTTCCAAAATAGGGGAGTTCTGCACTTCCTCCCGTACAAGGCTTCAAACGGTGACATCTTCATACTAGCTTGATAGCTGTTGTTATAGGAAAACTCCGCATATGGTAAGTTCTTATCCCAACTCCGATTGTTTTTGAGTGCACATGCCCTCAGCATATCTTCAAGAATCTGATTGGTTCTTTCCATCTGCCCGTCAGTTTGGGGATGATAGGCATAGCTGAAATTCAGATGGGTTCCCATGGTTTCATGCAACTTCTGCCAGAACCTTGAGGTGAACTGTGTCCCTCGATCTGACACTATCTTCTTTGTCACTCCATGGTAACACACGATCCTTGACATGTACCACTCCGCTAATTTGGATCCGCTGTAGCTTTCTTTCACGGGAATGAAATGAGCTACCTTGGTTAGTCTGTCGATGATGACCCATATTGAATCATATCCGGATTGGGTCCTAGGCAATCCCACTATGAAATCCATACCGATTTCTTCCCATTTCCATTCAGGCACTTTGAGTGGTTGCAATAATCCCGCGGGTCGTTGATGTTCTGCTTTCACCAACTGACATGTGTCACATAGGGCAACATGTTCCGCGACATATCGCTTCATACCATACCACCAATACCTGCTCTTGAGGTCCTGGTACATCTTCGTACTCCCAGGATGAATGGAATAGTCAGAATCATGAGCCTACTTCAAAATCAACTCACGGATCTCCTTTACTTCTGGCACACAGATTCTTTTCCCGTGCCACACCGTTCCTTGTTCATCCTCTCTGAAACCAGGATCTTTATTTTCCTTGATGAGTCGTCTGATTTCTTGTATCTTCTCGTCATTCTTTTGACCCTCGCGTATTTCTTGCTCGAGTGTGGAGTCCACTTCCATGGCGATGGCTTCCCCACTATTTACCAGGCATAGATTGAGCCTTATAACCTCGTCCTTCAATTCTGCAGGCATGTCCTTCAAGTTCAACTTATTGACCTGCACTTTCTGATTTAAAGCATCGGCCACGACGTTTGCTTTCCCAGGATGATAGTTGATGCCTACATCAAAGTCATTGATTAGCTCTAACCATCTCCTTTGTCTGAGGTTGAGGTCTAGCTGTGTGAATATGTACTTCAAACTCTTATGATCCGTATATATCTCGGTCCTCTTCCCCATTCAAATAGTGCCGCCAAATTTTCAACGCGTGTACCACTGCGGCTAGTTCTAGGTCATGTGTAGGATAGTTCTTCTCATGCTTCCGGAGCTGCCGGGATGCATAAGCCACGACATGCCCTTCTTGCATGAGAACACATCCCAACCCGTTTCCAGAGGCATCGCAGTACACCGTAAAGTTCTTTTGCATATCTGGCATAACCAGCACTGGGGCTGTTGTCAATCTTTTCTTTAACTCCTAAAAACTCATCTCGCACTGTGGCGTCCATGTGAATGTGATTCCCTTCTCCAACAGTTTGGTGAGGGGTCTCGAGATTTTAGAGAACCCCTCAATAAACCGTTGATAGTATCCAGCCAATCCCAAAAAGCTTCGAACTTACCCGACATTTTCAGGGGTCTTCCACTTCTGTATATCCTCGATTTTGGCAGGATCTACAGAGATTCCTCCCTCCGAGATTATATGTCCTAAGAAGGGAACTCTCTTCAGCCAAAACTCACACTTGCTCAACTTGGCATATAGTTGGTGTTCTCTTAGCCTCTGCAACACCATCCTTAGATGTTTCTCATGTTCTTCTTCATCTTTGGAGAAGATGAGAATGTCATCTATGAAAACCACCACAAATTTGTCCAGATATTCCATGAATACCTTGTTCATGAGATACATGAAGTATGCCGGGGCATTAGTTAGCCCGAAAGGCATGACAGTGTATCCATACAGTCCGTACCGAGATACGAAAGCTGTCTTGGGAATATCAGATTGCCTTATCTTAAGTTGGTGGTACCCCGACCTGAGATCAATTTTCGAGAACACACAAGCTCCCCTCAACTGATCAAACAAGTCTTCAATGCGGGGTAATGGGTACTTATTCTTGATGGTTACCTCATTCAAGGCACGGTAGTCCACGCATAACCTTTGGGTTCCGTCCTTCTTGGGCACAAATATGACCGGAGCTCCCCAAGGTGAGGAACTAGGACGAATATACCCCTTCTCCGTCAATTCTCTCAAATGATCCTTGAGTTCTCGCAGCTGCTTGGAGTCCATCCGATAAGGTCTCTTGTAGATCGGGGCTGTTCCCGGCACTAGCTCAATCGCGAATTCCACTTCACGGTCGGGAGGCATACCTGGCAACTCCTCCGGAAAAACATCTGGATATTCCCTGATGGTCCTGATCTCCTCCACTTTCGCCTCCACTTGATTTAATTTAATGTCCCTCCTAGGCTTGTGTATTGTTATGAACTTTACTCTTGTGCCACTAGGGTGAGTTAGCTCCACCGTTCTGGTCGAACAATGGATGATTCCTTTATGTTTGGTCAACCAATCCATACCCAAAATAATATTTATCCCTTGTGAATCTATCACTATGAGGTTAGCAGTAAATACTACCCCATTAATGTCTAGGTTCACTTTGGGACACACTTGTCTTGTCCTTATTTCTCCACCTGGAGAGTTTACGGCTAGCATATGGTTCATCTGTGTTGTTGCTAGGTCATGATTCTTAACAAACCCTTGAGCGATGAACGAGTGGGTAGCACCAGAATCAAACAACAGGGTTGCAATGTGTAAATTGGCAGGAAACTTACCAACTACCACGTCGGGTGCCTCTTGTGCTTCCTCCATAGTGACGTGGTTCACCCGTCCTCTCATTACGTTCTGCTGTTGTGGCTGCGTGGGCTTCTTCTTTGGGCACTTATGGGCGTAGTGCCCCACTTCACCACAGCTAAAACACTGCACCCCAACCTTAGGTGCCTGGCCTTTGTTGTCTTGGGGTTGGTTTGGGGGTCCTTGCACTGCTGGTCGAGGTGGATATGCGGGGCGAGACTGCTGTACAAACTGACGTTGTGGCTGTGCTGGTGCTGCGGGAGGCCTGTAGTTCGGGTTGTACCCTCTTGGTGCTGAGTAGGGTACCACAACACGGTTCGTCTGCCCTGCAGGTTGCTGCATCTGACGTGGGCGGCTGTTGCTCCCTGAGGCTTGATGTGACCACCCGGCCTTCCTCTTATTCTCATTTTCCAAGGCCTTTAGCTTCCTTTCTACCACAAATGCTCTGTCCACCATCTTTTGGAAGCTTTCATACTCATTTGAGGACATTGCACACTGCATTTCTGCGGTAAGTCCCTCCACGAAACAATCTTGTTTCTGCTCATCAGTCTCTATGTCCCGTGGGGCATAACGGGATAGTTGAGTAAATTTAGTGAGGTATTCCCTCACCGTCATGTTTCCCTGCTGCAGTCCCAAGAACTCCTTCCTCTTGTTTTTGAGTTCACCTCTTGGGATGTAATGGTTGCGGAAGCTACGCTTGAACTCTTCCCAAGTGATGTTCTCAGGATCGTGATGGGCGGCCACGTAGGCGGTCCACCAATCAGCAGCAGATCCATGCAATTGATGAGGCAAACAGCACCCTCTCATACCCTTGGCACTATATGATCCTCATCTTGCTTTCAATGGTCTTTAGCCAATCATCTGCTCCAGAGGTTCAGCAGCACTTGCAAACTTTGGAGGTTGAGTTCCTAGAAACTCACTCAACCTTGGTTGGCGTGGTGCAGCTTGTGGAGGTGGAACTTGATGCAAGTTGGCCACCACTTGAGTCAAGTTCTGGATGAGCTGATTTTGATTCTCCAGCATTTGGTGGAGAGGATCAACTTCTTCACGGCGACCACCCCTGTCCTGGCCTCCAAAAAGATGAGGGTTGCAGGACTCATCGTTGTTGTTGGCGGGGTTGGCAGCACGTCCTTTTCCTCTTCCGGCCATCTGGCATGATCAACCAAATGTTAATTTAAAGTATTACGTATTATCTTACTACTTTCACTTGTTTGTACTTTAAAGTGTTGAAGCTTTGTTATACTTTCCTAGTGTCTCATATCTCTCACAAAAATAAATGCAATATTATTTCATGTGGGTTCACACACCAAAGCAAGACAATCTGAAGACGAGGCCGTGGACAATTGCTCATGTCTTCCACAACTCACGTCACACATAAAGCATTAACACACCATTAACTAACGTAACGACTCGACTACTCTACATCCTTCTAATTTAAGGGAAAGGCTCTACGCTACTCGTTTTCTTGAGCTGGCTCCTCGGGATCTTCCTCATCATTTCGGCTGCCTTCTGACTCTGCTTTGGGTGGGGAGGCTGCTGGTGGAGAAGTGCGACGACGCCTGATCGCTCGGTGATCTGGGGAGTCAGGAGTCCATGTATCATTCACGGTGACACACAGTTCATTCCCATCTCCTCTTTCTCTCACCCTCAAGCAGGCTCGCAGCAACGCCTCCGTTTCCTTCAGGGTGTCCCGAACATCCTGAAGCTCTTGCTGACACTCCTGCAGTCGAGTGCTGAGCATAGCAGCATCCTCCAAGCACAAGTCCATGTGCTCATGGGAAGTCCCTTGCTGCACTGGTGGGTACTTGTACTCCGTGGTACCACTCTCACGCTGGAGGACATACATGTACTCAGTTCTGTCCAGGTGGCGACGATAGATGTGACTCTGGCAGGTGATGGCCTCCCAGGTGACATCCTTCTCCGCATCGACCTGTGTCGCTCGACAAGCTGGAGAGCGGTGGATCTTAAGCAGCTGATTTTCGTGTATGATCCTCATCTCTGAACTCCATTCTTCCCTCTTCTTACGGATTGTCCTGGTGGAGTTATAGTGGATGATTAGCTTGCCCGTATTGCCGGCGGCTTCGAGCATACGTCGAAGACGGCGCAACAAGCCTCCTACTGCCAATCCGTAGGAAAGGTACGTCACTGGACGGTTCTCCTCTCTTTCAGCAAGGGCAACTACGGGAACACTCCCTCCTGTGGACTTGCGAGCGGTGCGAATCACGCGAACCATCTAAAACAAAAAGCATTTAAACTTAGGTTAGATAAACATTTTAAACAAAAATCCTATTTTGAATGAAAATTGGGGTAAGATGAAGAAAGTGACTCATTAAATAACACTTTTCAACACACACCTTATAAAAATAGTTTTTAAGAAAATAGGGTCCTTAAATACGTCCATTTCTACATAGGTCCACGTTCCTACGGGCAACCTTGGCTCTGATACCACATCTGTCACACCCGGTTTTTCCGAAGAACAACCAAGTGAATATCACATGTATGCCAGGATCATTTTCTCATACATGTGATGACAAATAGTGAAGCATCATTTATTACAAGCCAGGTGTCGAATATAAATAAGTCTTACATAGCAAATGTCTCGATGGACAATAATAAGTTCATCACAAGTAAATAAACTAGCAGCGGAATATTATTCTTGAGGGTTCCGTCACAGGCGTTGCCCGGGGGTCTCCATGAACCTAGAAACCTTCTTCGGGTCCAAAGTCTTGGTCATTATACACCACCTCATTATATTGACCTGAGCAGCAATATAAACCAACAAAATATGCAAGGTTGAGTACCGATGGTACTCAGCAAGTGTGGGAAAGTTATGTCATGCATCGCTAGAACAAGGAGAGGTGGAACTCATGGTTAAAGCACTATGCAATTAATACCTATCACCTTAGCTTATTAAGCACCTACATTACTACACAGGTGAAATGGTCCCAATCTCCCATCCCAAATAACCATAACATCATTTCCAATTTTAAGCTCCCCGCTTAACACCCACAACTTCCAAAGCCATCATCCTCTAATCATGAATAAGTCCGAGCCGCTCTTGACCGTGAGCACGGCTGTCATGACAGTTTTGACTATGCAGAGTTTGTACCACTGTACCCACATGTAATGATTTCATAGGGCTAAAAGAACCTCCATTATGCCAGTGGCCACGAACCACATTCACACTTCCCAGGTGTGTAGCCAGGAGATCACTACGAAGCCTTTACAAAGGGATTCCCGACGAGCGTGGGCCCACTGAGGTTTCACCCCTAACAGCATACAAGAGGCTCCAACCCCGCTGCAGTGGCCCCCTCTTGAGCCTTGCGGTTCATATGGTAGTCCAGCTGACACCTACTCCCCGCACCATCCAACAGACCCATACTACGCCGAGGATACTCCTAATTAATTGGCCAAGATGCGCCATCTCAGCATGTGGTTGGCACGGTAAAGGCAGGTTACATGCTCCATGAACCGGTCCTTAGGATCCAGGCAAGTACTAAACACAAACCCGAGTCTCGTGCACCCAGCACACAACCAAAACATCCAACTTGCCTTGATCCCTAGCTCTACATAACTCACAATATCTCATTCAAGAGTATGGTAAAATAAACTGATGATCTCATATCCCACATATCCCATTCTAAGCATGGCTAAGCATATGCATAATAATAAATGACATGATAAAATAAATCCCAACCCAAGCTACAAGGAAACAAGGTAATGCAATTCTAGGGAAACTTCCTAGCCTGGGTTTCATATTTCAATTGACAATGCAAATAATTCTAGCTACACATCCTAGCATAGGATCAAAGTGGTCAAGGACACTTGCCTCCTTCCTGCTGCTCTTGGAACGGGTAGTCCTGATCTTGGAAAGGAAGAACTTGCTCTGGAGCAGGTTCTACATCATACCATCACACATAGCAAAAGAAAAACAACAATCCATAAGATATAGTTCACACTTACACTTCATACAAACCACACATTCATATTTATGAAAGTCATTCACAATTATATGTGTTGTGGTTACTCTATATGTGTTGATTTGTGGCTTACATGCACTTTTAATCATGTGTATATGATTCCTACTTTAGTATTCACATTTATGCTTGCATACTTTATATATGAGTTTCCAATTTAAATAAATTCCTTATATTTAATTACTACACCTTTTAGCTACCAAGTATGCATAAAAGGTATTTTTCTACTCCATATGTGTCTTCAGAATTTCTACCAACCCTAAACTGAATTCTTTGGATTTTAGAAACTTCATTTATCATTTACTAGTTGCTATATTTTCAGATTTATTTCCTATGCCTAAATGTGAACTTTATTATGAAAATAACAAGACACATCATCTAAACAGAATAGCTTCTGATCTAAAATATTTACTAATATATTTTTGACCTTTTCCTCTGATGTAAACTATTTTACATTTATTTTCCCTATTTTCAGAACTATTCTTTACTTAAAAATGTGTCCCTATAACTAATAAAAGTGAATAATAAATTAAACAGATTAATTTCAGCCCAAAATATATTTTTATCTCACTCCAAAGTTTTTTAAGTACTGAGAAAGTTTTTAATTTAATTTTAACAATATGTTTGTCCCACTTTTTAAATTTTAAATACTAGTCACATATTCAATTTCCTAAATTAAATATCAAACAGGGTTAAAAAGGTAAACTCACCCCACTACAGGGTCTATAATATTATTTTAACAATTTTAAGGGGTCTAGCTACTCATAACAGAGGAGTTTTTCCTAATTTTTATTAAGTCCAGGGCTAAAACTGATTTTTAAATGAATATACATGATTTTCTGAAGTTCCAGGGGCTAGATCAGAAGTTTTCGGGGCTAGCTCTTATTTCCCGATAACCCCAGGGGGTAGCACGTAAGATTTCCAGTCTTTATAACGTGGGGCTGACATGGACCGTCCGATTTAAAACAGACGGCTGAGATTATAACGTCGAACTGGTACGCGGGGATTTAAAGTCTACCGTGCGATTTAAAATAGACGGCGCACAAGCGGCCACGTCGCTCTGATCGAGCGCGGGCGGCGCTGCCCGGCGGCGGGAAGAGGCGATCTCGCCGGAGAGTTTCGGATCTTCGTCAATTCTTCCTAAAACTGTGATTTTATGGCATAGATCGGTGGAGGGGAAGTCGGGGATCTCACCTCGGGGGTTTTCTTGAGCTCGGAGGTCCTGGAAGGCGGTCGGCGATGAGGTCCGAGGTGAATTCATGGTGAGGCTCGTCGGCGCTGTGTTTGAACCGCAAACCACCGAGTTTTCTGCACCTGCGAGGTTCCCCGGAGGCGGTGGATCAAGACCAGCGAGTTAGATCGGAATTTCCGAGCGTAGATCGGCCAGAATTCGCCGGAGGGGCTCGGGTTCTCACCGGAGTAAAAACAGCAGATCGCGTGAGAAAAACGGGACGAGGCCGGGGTTTTTATAGACGGGGGAGGGCGGTGGGTTTGTTTAGATCGAGTGGGAGTCCTCCGGAACCAGAATTCGGCCGGAAATCCGGTCGGTTGCGATCGCGCGCGCGTGCGGGTGAACAGTCCGAGTTTCGGACGATCGGGGGTTAGGGATGACAGGTGGGTCCCACCTGTCTGAGAGAGAGAGCGCGGGCGCGCGGCTGCCGGCTGGTGCGGGGGCAGGGTGGGCCGGCTGGTGGGTTTCGGCCCACTGGCCGGTTTTTTTTCTGTTTTCCTTTTTCTTTTCTATTTCTTTTCTGTTTTGAGTTTAATTTGAATTCCAGTTTAAATTTGAATTTTGGCAACACATGCAACACGTCCAAAAATTTTTAAACTCCCCTCTGAACAGGATTTTGGGTCTTAACAAGATTTTGGGGTGTTACACTACAGGAAACCAATCAATTTAAAACGGCCAGAAACCGTTGTAAGTAACAAAAAACCATCGTAAATTACTTATTTATGAAGGTTTTTTGTTATTTACGATGGTTTCTGGCCGTTTGAATTAATTGGTCGTAAATAATATTAGTTACGATGGTCACCGTCGTAACTAACTTATTTACGATGACCGTTTCCAGCCGTCGTATATAAGGGCCGTCGCCCAGGCCCATGCCACGGGCCGGGCTGGGCACCTAACTTACGACGGCTCGGACCGCAAGCCGTCGTATGTAAGGTAGGTTTACTTACGACGGCCAGATCCATAAGCCGTTGTAAATAAGGTAGGTTTACTTACGACGGTCTGATCCACAAGCCATCGTAAATAAGGTTTCTAAATTAAAAAAACAGAAAACAACTACTTCTGGCACGATGGCTAGCTCACGGAATAGTTATACACATACACATATTAGCATATATTCATCCAAAATATAACAAGGAGGGGCTAAACACTATCCCCTCCACTCGCTCCAGAGCTGAAGAATCCGTCTCGGGGCCCTCCTCCTGGTGCCGGTTGCTGTGGCGGTGGAGTTTGAGCCTCCGTCGCCAATCCCTGCAATGCAAATAAATAGTTAAAGGAAGCTTGAGCATCCAACTCACTCTCAATTTATCCCTGCCCCTCTCACTCCCCCTCTCTCTACCACTCCCTCTCTCTCTCACAACCCCTCTCTCTACCACTCGGTCCCTCTCTCCCTTTCCCGCACTCCCACTTTCTCCCTCGCCCTCTTCCTTCCCCGCACTCTCACTTTCTCCCTCGCCCTCTCCCTCCCCCTGTCTCTACCACTCCATCTCACTCTCACTCTCTCCCTCTCCCCCCTCACTCTCACTCTCTCCCCTCTACCACACTAAGTTTTTCTTAGATTAGAAAATAACAAATAAAAAACACATTACCTGGATATCTGAATGTCCATGTGCTGGGGGCACCTGTGGCGGGGCCAACTCTGACGGCCGCCACATAGGTATCAAGATATGGTGCCCAGTCTGTTGAGCTAAGGTCTGTAATTGCAAAATATTAGAACGTCGATAGTAATGGAATGATATGAATTTAAATTGAATTACATTGAATTACTTACCTCCATCGCTGCCTGCATCTGAGCCATGTAGTTTACCATATAGGCAACCTGTTGCTCCTTTGCGGCCCGGGCTATCTCCCTCTCTCTCTGGAGCTCCTCTCTCTCTCCCTCCGGATCTCATCTCTCTCCCTCTAGAGCTCTATCTCTCTTTGGGAGAGACGATGAGAGGAACCCTTGATCGATGGAGTGACGATCAAAGGTCGCGATACCCTCGAGTCGACAACTCCATCGAATATGACAAACCTACAAAAGAATAAATAATAATAAAAACAACAACATTATAAAGAAACAAACAAAATGGCCAACTAACCGTCCATGTGCCTTCCCGCCTCCGCTAGCATGCACGGCTTGAGGGTCGATTGGCACGTTTTCCCAATTGTACCCTTCCTCGTGTGTCCTCATGGCCTCTTGCCCATACTTTTCCTAAAAGCAGTAAAATTGCGTACCAATAACAACAATAGTATTTGTAACAATTGAATTGATGAGTTTTGATAACTTACAAATCGATTGGTCGCGACCTGACTGCAGTGCCCACGCTAGGGTGGGTCCTTATGACCCCGCTTCTAGACTTGAGTGACGGTCGGTATTTGACCGGTCTCACGCTTCTGTAGATATGTGTTAGTATGCTATTTGCATTATGAAGACATACAATGAAGAGTTATTACTCTTACCATGCATTTAGCCAAACGCAAATGGCCATCGGGGCCATAGGAGTGCTTCCCATCGGAACCTCTGCATCCACGAGCCCTCCTGGACTTAGCGATGAAAGCATCGCTGGTCCACATCTAGCAGAGAGCTTGGTTATGCTTCATGCTGACCTCTAGCCAGGAAATACTGACCTACATATATTTATTATTTCATTGAAACACCATTTACATAACTAAGTATTAAAATAATTAAACACAAACAACTTACCTCCGCGTACTGCTCCTCCTTCAAGTACGTGTACGGGGCCCTCCTAAACGGCCCCGACTCATGCTCCTAACACCGCTTGAGGTACTCGTTCACGACTTGAATATGAGCGTAGGACAATGCTTGTGTTACAAGCTTTCGTGCGTTCTTGTTGAACACGGCTCTAGCATGGTCCAACATGCTCTGGCTCGTGTCCTCTAAACGGTACCTCAACTATAAGAAAATAAATATTAAAGAGATATGCATTAACAATTTAAGCGAGTTGAAGAATACTAATGTACAAAATTTTATAAAGCAGACTTACCATAAAATTCTGCCCACACAGCCCCCTGAAGGTTGTTGTGCGCCTCGTGGGAGACACGAGCGTAGTCGTCCCATGACGTCGCAAGGACCCTGTTGGTCACATCGGGATAGTGGAAACACACTACATACTCGATGCAACCAGACACCTGTCTTGTTCCCCTAAAAAGGGTGTCTTGTGCTGCCTGAGGAAGCCTCTACCCCCTTCACTTTCCCCTTCTCTGATGACATCCTGTTGTAAGGAGTAATTCATCAATATGCTAAGGAAATATACAAAGATATTATAATTTAGTGAAAAAACATTACATGTAGTCAGTTTTAGAATTCATCGACATCACGAACCCTACTCTTTAAACCAGACCATCGATCTTGTTTCGTAATTTGTTTTCGTTTTTGTTTGCGCATATCAGAAGTCTCTACATCGGCAGCGTCTCCATCTAAGTCACAGAGTTCAACACCAGGCTCGACTAAAAACGAGTCTGACAACTCTTGTTCTTGGTAAACCTCGTCAACGTCATTGATATCATGGTAACCATCATCTCTTGTAGTATATAACCGCTCAGGAGGATTCACCTACCACCCACCAAGCATTAAACTTTTGACATGGATAAGTTAAATAATACACTTGCTCCACTTGGTGTGCAAGAACAAATGTATCGTAGTCTCGTAGTCGTTCATTGTGTTTGACTTCCACCATGCCAAATTCGTTTTGTCGTGTTCCATGATTGTTGTCAAACCAATCACAATTAAAGAAGATGACTTGAAGTTCCTTATTCCTGGCAAAAGTAAATTCATGTATTTTGTTAACGATCCCATAGTATTACATGTTATCCGAGAGGATGAAGAGCTTCAAATTAAGTTGTACAAAATCAAAACCCGTTGATGTCATATCGACCATAGCTTCTAACTTTAACCAATCCATAGGATAGTTGTCGCAAGTCTTCATGGACATCAGGCTCTTTGACGCACTGTCAAAAATATGAAGTTATAAGAATACTCTATAATACATATAAGTTATAAGAATACTTTATAAATACTCGTAAGTTAACGAACATTACATATTCTCGAAACCAAGAAAGAAAATTAGGTCGTCCATTTATTCCGCCCCGTCGCATTGTTTCTACTTGTTTGCTTGTAGGTTGATGCCTATGTGTCCAATTTTGCTTGTGAAACTCACTGGACGAAAAAAAAACTTTGATGAATATAAATGTTGCATAATATGTAGATAAGCATCAATGTTAGGAAAGAAACTTATTCAAAATATTTGTCCATCCCATCTATATTAGCATACATGTAGAGGAAAGCAAATGTTCTTTTATCTGCGGTACAATTGTAGCTCCGGCTACCACCAACAGTAGTGCCCCTCGTTGCAAAAATAGAGATCGCTGCAAGATGGATTCTCATCCACATTGTATCGTATCTCCGAAGTATTTACATTGTGTTCCTCCGCAAAGTAAACACTTCAAAAGTATCCCGCTTCCTTATGGGTAAATGGTTCGGTGATGCACCCTTCCACCCTTGCCCGGTTGCCAACCGTTGGCTTCAGATATCAAAGTGCTCTTTCAATGTGATACATCCATCTATATTGCACAAAACCGCCCACTCATGTGTGTGGCGGGTGCGTCATGACTCCATCGTTCTGACGTACACCTTCTTTGTGCCATCTCATGTGTCTGGCTGTTCTTTTTGAAATAAACAACCGCTTCAATCGGGGCGTCAAAGGTAAGTAACGAAGTTGCTTATATGCAACTTTTGTCATCACATTATCACCATCGTTGTTAACAACTTCGATAAACCTCGATTTACCACATTTTAAGCACTTGTTCTCTTTCACATGCTCTTTCTAAAAAAGCATACAATTGTCTAGACACACATCAATCTTCTCATATTTCATACTGAGATCAGAGAGCAATTTCTTCGACTGATACATATCTTTAGGCACTTTGTGGGGTTGTGGAAGGATATCGCTGATCAATTTAATTAGGTCCTTGTAACAGTTGCTGAAAAAGAAGTACTTGGACTTAATTGTCATAAGTCTGGTGATGAACGTAAGGAGAGTCACTTCTATGTGTTCATGAAGCGGCTCTTCTGAAGCTTTGAGAAGCTTGAAGAATGCTTCTACCTCCGTTGTTGGAGGATCCTCCGTAGCCTAGAGTTCAATAGCTTCTAGCATCTCATCCATCCGATCAACCCCCATGTTATCATCATCCTCTTGCACTTCTTGTACGGCTTGAGAAGCATTCTCTAAGTGAAAGCTCCACACCTCATAATGTCGCATGTAACCGTTTCGACACAAGTGTATTGAAACAATCATTTTATTAAACCACTTTGTGTTTCGGCATTTCATACATGGGCACCGCACCTTATCGATCGTCGACAACGAAAAAGCTCGATCTATAAAAGCATCTGTTTTTGCCAACCATTCATCTGAGTGACCACCTTTCTTGTTCCAACCAGTATACATCCAACTACAGTCTTCACCCTTGTTTGAGGCTACAGATTAAAGACAGGGAAAGTATTGTTAATTTATACTTTACTATATGTCACGACCCTACTTCTATTGGGACAGATAGGTCCTAAACCCATCCAAGAATGACCGAGAGGATCGTGCTTCTGACGAGACGCCAGGTCCGAATCCAGACAAAATTTTGGCAGCATAACCCCGCTGTTCTCCAACTGCACGCCCGGTAATGGTGCAGCGGAGAACATCAGGTTTACGCTGTTGAAATCTCGTTCGGATTCAGACCCACGTTTCATCATAGGTATGCCCCCTCGGTGTGAACACCCAAGATTTCACTTGCTAAAGTGTTCATCACATCACACCACCACAGTTTATTTTGGTGGAGATTTCATGAATAAAATCGAAGAGCAACTAACGAACCTCACAAGAAGGATTAGAGGAAGAATTCACAAATATCCAAAAGTAGGATTTTTCACATGGATTCTTTAGAGGCTGGGCTCACTAATAACTTCTAAACTTTCTTAGAAATGCTCAGTTTCATGCAAATCCAAACCTTTTTGAGGCACTTTTGGATATAAGTATAAAAAGGGCCAATTTGAATACAAATTCAAATTTCAGCTGCTTTCATCACTTGAATTCAAAATGTGGATTCATATTCATACTCAGCACATTCTTCTGAGTTTCTCCACCAATTTTCATCCTCATTGGAGTTTATCTTATCGGGAGCTATATTTGAATTAATTCAAAAACTTAATTCAAAATTCAAATTCAAGTGTGAATCAAATTTAGCCAAACCAACTACAATTTGAGGAAAATTAAGCTCATGACTTAGTGGTGAAGTCTACAGTTTAATTTGGAGTAGCTGAGAAAATATCAGTGAGCAAAAATTGAAAAGAACTAGTGGAGGTGGGACCCACTGGTCATGGACTAAATTTGCACTTCACCGACTCAAACAGAGCGCAGTCTCGCGGGCGACCACCGAGCGTCCACATCCGACCAGCGCACGCTCTGAACCCTCCACCTCACGGTGGTTTCGTCGCAGTAAAGTCCAGAACGTCTCACAGCTGCGCTGTTCTCACCGTTTCCGAGCTGAACTGAGCCTCCCACGAGCTGTTATTCGTTTTCCACTCGCTAACTCTTTGCCGCTCCCTCTGTCCACCGGCGACTGGCGGATTCTGGCAGTTTCACGCCCTGCAACTGAAAGATAAAAGGTGCGCCTGGTCATGCTGAATCTGTAGGAGAAAGCCATTTGCCGTTTCATGCAACGTAGAGCGAGTATTGCTCGTTTATTTCCATGGTGTGCGTTAGGGTTAGAGTTCGGTCACCGGCGAAATTCGTTGCACACAGGAAACCGCCGCTCGGGCTTCACACCATACACACTCTAGAACACCTAGCGCACCTCCTCGATCAAGTAGCACCAAGTTCCATGCACTAGAACCCTAGTTCCATGAGATTTTCGTGTTGGCGGCTCAAAATAGGGCACCTTGCCGGTGAGATCCTAGTTGCGGTCCTTTTCACGAGGATCAGTGTTCATATTCATGATCAACAAGTCTCCATGGATCTCTCAGATGAAATCGCGTCAAAAAAGGTGTATAGAACACCGAGTTCAACGTCGCCGATGAGCTCCTGGCCGTTGTCACCGCCGCGAGCCTTGTTCCGGCCATTGCCGAGCTCTAGTGAGTGCACCAACGTGTTCCTCGTGCGGAGTTAGGCACATGCGGCGAGTTTTGTTGAAGGTCAAGCAGTGGAACGGCCCGCGGCGAGACTCCGGCGAGGCACCGCCGCGGGTGTCGCGGTTGGCGTGAGGAAGAAGAAGAGGTGCGGATCCCGCGTGGCAGTGAGAGAAAACCGGGCCCGGGATCAACTGTGGCGCCAGTATTCTTGCAGCAACACGGGAAATTAAGTGGACCAGCGTGTGGCTTCGTTGTCGGGCTGACATGTAGCCCTGGGGCCCACCAGCCTGGTTTAAATCTTTTGAATTCCGATTGGATTTTCCAGATTTTTGCCAAACTTTAGAAGCCCATAAATTTTGCTAGGATTGTCCAAAATTAGTGAACCAAATTTTGTTTAATTCAGATCTCCGACTACTTTCCAGCAAAGCAAGTTTCAGTCCATGAAACTCATTCTTTGTCCAGAATTAATTCCCCAAAATTTAAACTGTTGGAATTTAATCTGGAAATTCCATTTATGGAAAATTCTGAACTTTGGTTAGGATGTTCATTTGAATATTGTTGAGTCACATGAAAAATTTCAGATCCATCCCAGTTCATTTAGTTCCCCTAATGGTGTGATTGAGTGAACTGTCCTGAGAAAATAGAAAAATGTACAGAAACATTTTTCAGAATTTTCTATATCTTTATTAGCTCATAACTTTCCCTAGGATTCTTAAAATTACATGAAACCAACTCCACTAGAACCATATCAAACTCTATTTTCCAGAAAGTAATGGATTTCTCCATGAAAATCCCTGTAAATCCTTAGAAGCTCTAGTAATGGCCATTTAGACATTTATTTGTGCAAGGCCCAAATGAGCTTTGTTTCAAATGAAATTTGGCCAAGTCTCTGGTTAGGTTCTCGCCAAGCCACAATAAATATTTCAGAGCCAAAAGAGATGTTTAGATAAAGTTAGGGTCTTTATAGTTGTCAATTCAACATATTGCATTAAATTGACACATATCGTTAATTTGATTACGTGTAGTCGCTGAAAGCGAGGAAACCCCGGAGAACTTGGACTGCTGAAAGCGAGGAAACGGGGAACTTGGACTGCATACCTCCGGAGGAGACTCTAACTACTAACGGGCAGCAATAAGGCAAGCCCCGGTTTGATGCATTACTGTGTCGTGACATAGTAAATCTATAGAATGATTTTGATGCATTACTGTTGTTATGAATAACTTGTATTGCTACATGTGTGCCACCAAATATTGCTCACTAAATTTCAGATTGGTGAACCATTAACTTGTGACTAAAAGATAAATTAAGGATAAACTTATAGGCGTGTCCTTTGCTGCAAACTGCCATCCTATTTTTGAGTATGATTCGCATGTAGAGTTTCTTTTGTAGGAGAGTCAGTTAAGACTTGCTGAGCCATCATGCTCACGGTTGCTGCTATGAGTGTTTGCAGGTGAGGAGTACCCCACGGACTTGGAGTACGGGTTCACTGGAGAGGGCTATCCTCCGTCGAGGACTACGGCTGTGTGGGAGCCATGCACGCCGCAGTGATACTGGGTGTAGCTAGTGTGGGTTGTTCGTAGGGCTGGACAACCAACTTTTGCTAGTTAGGAGTATGCATGAGTTGTATAAATAATTTCCACTGCAGTAAACTCTGTAAAGTAGATGTAAACTGAAGGTTTCTACTACTTTTGTAAAAATTCAGTAAGATTGAATGTAATACTATGTTTTCCTTATTGTGTGTGCTGCCGGGTGTCGCATCGTGCGACACCACCCTCTGTGATCCTGGATTGTACGGATTTCGGTCCGTCACAGGCTGGTATCAGAGCTGCTTAGGGGATAGCACACTAAATAAGGACAGTATTACGGGAAAACTTAGGATTACGGTGAGGAATCGCTAGTATGCCCAAATAAGGACTATATTAGTATAGGTATTTAAAGTGGCATGACTAACCTACTTGTTATAATTCCGAATTTTGATTATGTAACGATGCACCTACGCTCAGGTAAGAGGTAAGGTACGCAACCGAAAGTGGTCAATTTCAGATAGCTCACTCATGCGAGGAATGTGGCATGATATGTTCCGTTCGGCAACGGACGGAAAGTGAATATGTTTTCTAAGACTCTTCATGTTTTAGAGACATATGAAGGACACTAGCCTCCAGTGCATAAACCCAGGGGCAAGAGGAGGAGACCCCATCGTGTGGTTTGTAACACGAAGTATGTACTCTAGGACTTTTGTGTTCTATGGGGCATACGAGAACGCTGGTCCACCGGTGTGCTTAATTGCAAAGTTGTGGAGCCCTCCATCGGGTGGTGAATAACCCGGCCATATACCTTGAGACGTGGCTTCACTGAAGGATGGCCGTATGACAATGATACGGGCGTATGTATTTAAAATTTCAACAATGGACCTGCCTGAAATAACAAACCATCTCAGTGAATCACTATTTAGTGTTCTTCTACAGGGCTAACCATGCTACGTATCTCGGGTAGCACACGTTTGTGAGAGACCGTCTTTAGTGCCACGGTGTAACATCCTCAATTTCACTAC
The DNA here is from genome assembly GCA_030760725.1 of Neostapfia colusana. Classification (NCBI taxonomy): domain Eukaryota; kingdom Viridiplantae; phylum Streptophyta; class Magnoliopsida; order Poales; family Poaceae; genus Neostapfia; species Neostapfia colusana. Next base: position 89,621,927 of record JASWHV010000002.1, on the reverse strand, counting down.
CATGCATTGCATACATTTTTCATGTAGAGAATCATTTAAAAGAAGTAGAAATAGAGAAAGGAATATAGAAATGGAGAAAGAACCATAGAAATGAAGAAAGAACCATAGAAATGGAGAAAAGAACCATAGAAATGGAGAAAGGAACATAGAAATGGAGAGAAATGGAAATAAGATAGCTAAATTGAGCCATCCCAAATTTTCCCAAATTTCCTCAAATTTCCCAAATTTCCCCAAATTTCCCCAAATTCCCCTAGGGGGAATTTCCCCCACATTTGGGGGGAATTTTTCCCCAAATTGGCCGCAGCCTTGAGGGGGGGGGGAACCCTAGGACTCTTTGCTTGAGTCCCATCTTGCTAGGACTATATTTCCCCCCCCTTATAAATACAACCCACCAGCCCCCCTATTCCTTTGGCCGACGCCCCCCTACCCGCCAACTCGCCGAGTTGCCCCCTGCCCCCCAACTTGCCGAGTTGCCCCTTGCCCCCCTTGCCGGAGTTTGGCCGCCGTCCAGCCCCGCTGACGAGCCCCACCATCGAGCCCCACCATCGAGCCCCGCCATCGAGCCCCGCCGTCGAGCCACGCCGACGAGCCCCACTGTAGAGACCCGCTGTCGAGCTCCGTCACGCCTCACCATCGCCGGAAAACAAGGCCGATGTTCTGCCCTACCATAATTCTCCGCAGAAAAATCTACCGCTGCTGCCATTGCTAGGAAGGAGGCCCTGCCGCAAGGAGAAAGTGAGGTAGGTTTTCATTACCCCTCTTACGACGTCGCCGCTGTTTCTACGTATCCGTTTTCTTCGCCCCTTCAAGCAGAAATTTTTGGCGTGTGGACAGATCATGTTTTGGTCGATTTTTGACGGTGGAATTGATCTACATCTTGTGTTAAGATCATCACCACGTCCACACTTGATCCCTACACCCTTGTTCATCATAAAACCCCATGAAAGCCCATTAAAACATGCAAGAACACATACAAACAGGTTTTATAAAACTGCACTATAGGATTTGCATTCATCTACCCCATTGCATCTTGAGTAAAGTTTGTGTATGATGATTGATTGCTGTAAATTTTGTATGTGCATGGTCGTAAGTAGAAGGACAAGCTCAAGAGGCCGTCTATGAGGAACTACAGCACCAAGACTTTGAGACGCTTGAGCAACATGAACCACGGGAGCAAGGCAAGGGCCCCTTGACCATATTGATACAATGTTTTGAAACTGTTTTGTTTCTGAAAACGTGGATGCTTGAGTCAACTTGATGGGACACCCTTTTATAGGAGTTTAATAGTTTTGATTAACCATCCCTATCGCCGGGAAAGTTGATGAGTCAGGTATGGTCATTTTTCCTTTTTGCTTCAGTCAACTTACGGGATAGGGGAAATTGAAATAAAACTTGTTAGCTATTGCACTCATATGAATAATGATGATGAGAACTTGATAATGTTAATGAGCATGGAACCGAGGAGATCTAGGCAAGATTGGTTCGTGGATTTTGCTGAATGAGATGGTGGTTTACTTGTCATAGATCTAAGGACCGGTTCATGCGAGCACATGCCAGGAAAACAGTGCCACCACAAGACCAAATATGGGTGCGGCTTAGCTGACTAATTAGGTGTGTTGCTAGCTTGTTATGGACCGTTGGATGGCACGGGGAATGGGAGCCAAGAGGGACTTCCCTAGGAACTGCATGGCACAAGAGGGGGCCCGTGGGTGGGAGAATGGAGATTCGAGCCTGCCTGTGAAACCTCAGTGGGTCCGTACATCCTAGTAGCCCCTTTGTAAAGGCTATTTTGTGATCTCTTGGCCTTACACCGACGGTTGTGTACTGGTATAATGGAGGTTCTTTCTGGTCGCCGACGTGTGATGAAATCACAAACTTGTGGGTGAAGTGGTGCCACCTCTGCAGAGTGTAAAACTATCATGTAGCCGTGCTTTCGGTCACAAGCACTTGGCCAACTTCCATGATTAGAGGCAAAACTGGGTATGGTTATTCGGGTATGGTTCATTGGGATTGGTTTTGGGACTGTTTTGAGTTATGACAATGAGTTTGGTTTCGGTTATATGAACATGAGAGGGTTATGAATATTCATGAGTATGAGATGAACTTGAGAAAGATTATTGGCTGGTTTGGATACCGGGCTCGGTGTGCAGCCGAGTCTGACGATTGTTTGAGTTATCTGCAGGTAGTATAACCATGAAACAGTAGACGTGTAGCATCCATGTGCGAGAGATGTTTAGTGCCGCTGAACTAACGAGGCCGGCTATGTCTGGTATAGGTTTTTCTTTGTGAGGACGTAGTACCAACATGATCTGGTGACACATCGACGTCACACCCCACTAAATGATCAACTTCATGGAAAAACTTGAAAGTTTTAATCCAGAGCACTAAAACTTGATGTAACTCCTTCCCTTAATCAGGATATTCAAAGTCAACAAATTTTCAACTTATAGGATACTAAGGATAGAGTCCCCGGTTTTCAGCTGAAATAAGGCTGAAGTTATCAGAGGTTAGAGGTTTAGTTCTTACGAGGTTGGGGTCATATGATACATTTATGAAAAGATCTGGAAGATCTTTACAACTTTTCTGTTGAGTTCCAGAGGTGTTTCATCACTTAACCAATCAAAAAGTGCAGTAGAGTTAAAACTGTCCAGAAAACAGGGCAGAGCAAACACTCTCTGTATCTCTCTGTAAATTGAGCATAACTTCCTGCATAAAAATCCAAAAATAGAAAATGAGGTAGTTCTGAAAATTTTATGAGATGGGTTACAACTCTTTAACAGAAAGTTTTGTCAGATTGGGAGTAGAATTAACTGGAATTCTTGGATCAAATCAGTACCTAAAAGCAGGGAGGTGCTGTCCAATTTTCTCCAGAAATTCTGTTAACTTTGACATCTCATAACTTTTGAACCAGGACATATCTTAGGCCAAGCCAATACTTTATTGAAAGCTATTGAAGTTAGATTTAACTTTGATGTTGGGCTCCAGAATTAGTTTTGCCTTTAGCATGGTCTAAATCAGGTTGAAATTGAAACTGGTCAGGGCTGTCATATTGGACAGCAGATCAATAGTCAAATTTGTTTAAGTTTGAACTATGTTTCCAAGTTTTATGAGTCAATTACATGTTTTATGTTATAACTTAATGGTTTACTGTTCAAATAAATATTTGACATTTCTCATATATGTTTCTACAGATGACAGCGAATATACAATTGGAGAACGGGTGGGTGGTATCCCACTGTTCTCACGGCAGCGGTTATCCGGAAACATTGAGGCAAATGCTTCAATATTTCGGGTACAGCAAGATGCCGAAGTACTTCGCCAAAGAAGAAGGCGAGGAGGGGAACAAGACATGGACGAACCATGTTGAAGTTCCGGCAGGACCTACTCCACCCGGTTGGGCGCCGTTCACCGTTATGGTGAGAGGTAGACAGCCGGAAGAAATGTGGCAAGTGGCAGCCCGCGACACCATGTCGCGTTTCTGCCAACTACACGTGAGAGCTATGGAGGGCACTCCATACGCGCTCGTTCCGGTGGAGGGATGGGCTAATCATGTGTGGGAAGGGAGGTACATGGAGGCAACAGATCCGGGTTGCCCAAGGTACAACCCCGCGGAGGCGAACCTCAGTCTCCAGATAAGGGCGGGAAAAGCCGTGATGGATAACCAAGCTGTTCATACAGAATGTCTCGCCGTGAAGCTCAAGGAGAGCAACAGCCGTGGAGATCATTTCAAGAGTGCTTACATCACACTCTGCAATGTGCTCCTTCCGACGATAAAGCGACTGAATGAGCAACCCAATCAGTTGCATCGTCTGAGGAAGGCGAAGAGGAAAAGCCATGTCGACACCACGGCTTTGCAACAACAGGTGCAGACTCTGACCCAGCAGAACGAGGTCCTTACTCAAGAGCGGGACGACACTATTGAGGAGGGGCAAGGATGGGAAGAGGACTACAACCAAGCCATGGACGAGGTGCATGCGTTGCAGGACCTCGTACCTTCGGTAATGGGCATACCGGTGGTAGGTGCCGTACCCGTGGTCTTGGGTCTTCCGGCAATGGGGGAACCCCCACCGGAAGAGGAGGTTGTGGACCCAGAGCCACCAGCAGAGGTACCGGAGGAGGACGACCCACAGGAGGTCAAATTCTACTCCGAGTAGGAGGTTACCGTTGCTGAGTAGGGCAGCAAGGGTGATGTAACCAAAACTTTTGTAATCGGTGACATGTCGTGTAGACAGTAGCATATGTATAGGTAGTGACAACATGAGCACGACTTCTCGGAGATCCGAGACTAATGTATCTTGTATAAAGTTTATGCTTTATCAATATATGTGAATGTTGTGCAAATTATTCATGCGTCACTTCAAATACTTACTGTTTCATATGGAATTTTAAGTATGACATGTGCTGATCGCTGCTGTTTTGAATTTCAGAATGACTCGTACTCGTGCCAACCTGGATGTTGGGGGTTCCAGTCAGGGGGGAGAGACCTCCCAACAGCCTCCCGAGGACTCCTCGGGACAGCAACAGCAGCAACAACAACAACAATAACCGCCACCGCCAACGGTTACTTTGGCTGACATTGTGGCAGTGATGGTGGGCTCCCATCAGCAGCACACGGAGTTGCTGCAAACCCTCATTGCGAATATGTCTTGACCAGAGATACGTCAAGATCGTGAGTTGCGCCAACAGAGCTCCTACTCCGACTTTCTGGCTACTCATCCCCCGGTATTCTCAAGGGCGGATGAACCCATCAATGCGGAAACTGGCTCCGCACGATGGAAATGAAGTTCGGGCTGCTCCAAGTGAGTGAGCAGCGTAAGACTCAATTCACGGTCCAACAGATTCAGGGATCCGCGAGTGCCTGGTGGGCAAATTTCTGCGCCTCGCAACCCACCGAGCGAGTTATGACCTGGACGGAATTCAGGACGGCCTTCAGGGCCTATCACATACCGCCGGGTATCATGAAGAGCAAGACGCAGGAGTTCCTACGCCTATAACAAGGAAGCCGGAACACGCTGGAATATTACAGGGCGTTCAATGATCTTGCGCTTTATGCCTCGTATCACGCCGATACTGACGAGAAGCGGCGGGATCATTTCTACCAGGGGCTTAACCCGCTCCTGAAAGACAAGCTGGCGATGTTCAATCACGGCAGCCTCAATGACATAATTGATGCTGCGATTGTTCAGGAGGACTCCAGCAAGGAGTTAGCGGCGGCGGAAAGGAAGCGAAGCGCGCCGCAAAGCAGCAGAAAGGAGGTGGTCCTTCTTAGAAATACCGGATGGTGAATCGCCCACCATCGGGTCCACACTGGCAGCCACCACAGAGGTCGATGCCATTCTGCAGTCGGCCATATTCTCCACTGGCATTCATGTCGGCACTGCCAGTACCACCTCTGCAGCAACAACAACAACAGCGGGCGGTGCCGCGTGCATATGCACCTCAGCAGCGCATGCCGGGCTTTCGTCCCCCAAGCACCGGACAAGCAGCAGCTACATGCTACAAGTGTGGTCGTCCCGGACACTTCACCAGCAGTTGTCCGGAGAGGCAAGGCAGCGGAGTTGCACCGCAACTTCCGGGGAGGAATCAACCCCAGAACCCCACTAATGCGCGGCGGGCAAACCCTAGGCCTGGCACCGTCCACCAACTTGCCATAGAGGACGTGCCGGAGGGAGAGCCGATCCTTGCGAGTATGTTCCAACTCCACCAGCATCCCGCTATATTGTTATTTGATTCAGGCGCCACGCATAGCTTCATTAGCCAAGCTTTTATTGCTAAATACAGTTTGCAAATACTACCCACCAATAGTCCATACTTGATTTGTTCACCGGGCGGGAAGATCTCAGCAAGCATGATGGTTCCAAAAGCGCCATTATGCTTAGAGGGTAGATTATACCCTACGTCTCTTATAGTTCTGGAGGGACAAAAGGCCGATGCCATCTTAGGGATGTCGTGGTTAACCCGCCACGGCGCTGTTTTAGACACCGTCCTCCGAATCGTGCACTTGAACTCAAAAGTGCATGAATCACACTCCTTATATCTGGACAGTCCAGAAATCAAACTTCCAAGTATATATCAATCCACCACCATCAGATTGGAAGACATTCCAGTGGTCTGTGAGTTCCCTGACGTATTCCCGGATGATTTACCGGGGATGCCGCTCGACAGAGAGGTGGAGTTCAAGATTGAACTTGCATCGGGAACCATGCCAATATCCCGAAGGCTGTACAATATGGCGCCCAAGGAATTGGCTGAACTGAAGACTCAGCTAACGGACTTGCTGGAGAAGGGTTTTATTAGGCCGAGCTCCTCGCCATGGGGCTGTTCGGCATTACTCGTGAAGAAGAAAGACGAGACATTGCGGCTTTGCGTGGACTATCGTCCACTAAACACCGTAACCATCAACAACAAGTACCCGTTGCCACGGATCGATATGTTGTTTGATCAGTTGGTCGAAGCAAAGATCTTTTCCAAGATGGACTTAAGATCCGGGTACCACCAAATTAAAATACAGGCTGAGAATATTCCAAAGATAGCTTTCTTGATGAGGTACGGACTTTATGAGTACCTGGTCATGTCCTTCGGCCTCACCAACGCTCCAGCTCACTTCATGTATTTGATGAACTCGGTATTCATGCCGGAGCTGGACAAGTTTGTCGTGGTCTTCATCGATGACATATTGGTATATTCCAAGTCAGAGGAAGAGCACAAGCAGCATCTGCGTATAGTCTTGCAGCGGCTGTGGGATCACAAACTATACGCGAAATTCAGCAAGTGCGAATTCTGGTTATCGCAAGTGCCTTTTCTCGGGCATATCATCTCAGCGGAGGGTATCGCTGTAGACCCGAGTAAGATCACACAAGTGCTGAATTGGAAGTCCCCGAGAACTGTTCATGAGCTACGGTGTTTCCTCGGACTCGCGGGATATTATCGGAGGTTCATTCCGAACTTCTCGAAGATTGCCAAGCCTATGACAGAGCTGCTAAAGAAGGCTACCAAATATGTTTGGAGTCCAGCATGTGAAGCAGCATTCAAGGCTTTAGTGAAGCACCTAACATCAGCACCAGTTTTGGCGCAGCCAGACACAACAAAACCGTTCGATGTGTACTGCAATGCATCCGGCATTGGGCTCGGATGTGTGCTGATGCAAGACCGAAGGGTGGTCGAGTATGGGTCACGGCAGCTCAGAAACCATGAGCAGAATTATCCAACTCACGACTTGGAGCTCACTGCCGTGGTGCTTGCACTTAAGATGTGGAGGCACTACCTACTCGGTAACCTCGTGCATTTATATACCGACCACAAAAGCCTCAAGTACATATTCACTCAGAAAGAGCTGAACATGAGGCAGCGAAGATGGTTAGAGTTGATAAAGAATTACGAAATAGAGATTCATTATCACCCCGGCAAGGCAAACATAGTGGCGGATGCGCTGAGCCGCAAGTCACATGTCAACAACCTGACCATCACACCGTTGGAAGAGAGCGAGCCACCATTGCATGTCATTCCACATGGTGCTCTCTACAACTTAGCTTTAATCCCCACCATCCGTGAAGAGATAGCGGCAGCTCAGAAACATGACAAGGGCATGTCGCATTTGCGGAGATGTATAGACAGTGGGGAGCTGATATGTTTCCGGAAAGACGGAGACGGCGTCCTATGGTTCAAGGACCGGATCGTCGTACCCCGTAACCCGGAATTACGGAAGAAAATCTTTGATGAGGCTCACTTGTCAAAGTTTTATATTCACCCCAGCAGCAAAAAAAATGTATCAAGAACTCAGAAGCAAGTTTTGGTGGACACGGATGAAGCGGGAGATCGCAAAGTACGTGTCTGAGTGTGATACATGTCGAAGGGTGAAGGCAGATCATATGCGAAAACCAGGACTGCTACAACAACTGGGCGTTCCTGCCTAGAAATGGGAAGACGTGAGCATGGACTTTATTGTCGGTTTACCCACCACTTTCCAGAAACATGATTCTGTGTGGGTGATCGTCGACCGGCTCACCAAGGTTGCCCGTTTTATCCCGGTCAACACCAACTGCAACGCCAAGAAGTATGCTGAACTGTACATCTCACGGATCCTATGCTTGTATGGCGTACCCCGTACCATCATATCGGATCGGGGCACTTTATTTGTGTCCCGTTTTTCGGAGAAGCTACACGCTGCATTGGGGACGAAGCTGATCTGTAGTTCAGCATACCACCTGCAGACGGATGGGCAAACTGAGCAGGCAAATCAGATTTTGGAAGATATGCTACGCGCTTGCGCTATCAACCACGGCAAGGATTGGGATGATCACTTGCCATTGGCTGAGTTCTCGAACAACAATGGGTACCAAGCCAGCATCAAGATGGCGCCTTACGAGGCGCTATACGGGAGAAAATGCTGCACACCACTGAATTGGTGTGAGTCTGGCGAAAGGGTTACCTTCGGGATTGATATTGTCAACAACGCGGAGGAAAAGGTTCGGCTGATTCAAGCGAACCTAAAAGCCGCCCAATCCCGACAGAAACAATATGCAGACCGGAGAAGACGCCCATTACAGTTTGAAGTCGGGGATCACGCATATCTACGTGTGTCTCCAATGAAGGGCGTGAACAGATTCGGGGTGAGAGGAAAGTTAGCACCCCGATTCATCGGTCCATTTCAGATTACCGAAAGATGTGGATCAGTAGCATACCGGCTGAAATTACCAGAAGCACTTTCCGGTGTGCACGACGTCTTTCACATTTCCCAGCTGAGGAAGTGTCTCAAGCTATCAACTACCATTAAGCTGGAGGATATAGAAGAACTGAAACCGGATCTCACGTATCGGGAGGAACCGGTTCAGATTTTAGATGAAAAGGCCCGAACCACACGCAACCGTACGCTGTGGTTCTACAAAGTTCTATGGCGTAATCACTCCGTGGACGAAGAGACATGGGAGAGCGAAGGATTTCTTCGCGCTAACTACCCTGACTTTTTCACATCGCATATACGGTAATTTTTCCACCGTCCTCTCTCTCATTTGAACCTTATAATCTCGGGACGAGATTCTTTTAAGGGGGGAGGAATGTAAGGGCCCAAGTTTTTGGCACATAATCAAAGTGTTCATCACCACACACACACTTCATTTGAAGTAACTTGATGAATACATTTAAAGAGCAAGTGAACACCATCAACATGCTCATTAGAGAATAAACTCACAAAATGCAAAAATGGTATTTCCCACATGCATCATATAGGGGCTGGACATATGAAAAAGTCATACATCTTGCTAGGAATGTCCATGCCAAATATCACCCAAATCCAAAACCTCTTTGAGGTCTTTTTGGGTATAACTAGAGAGAGGGTGGTTTGAATTCATATTCAAATTCAAACTGTTTCCATCCCATGAATTCAAAAGTGGGAGCCATATTCTTACTCAGCACATTTTGTGAGCTCACACACCAATTTTCACTCTACTTGGAGTTGATCTTGACATGAGCTAAGTTTAGCAAATTCAAACTTTATTTGAATTTCAAACTGCATATGTGCTGAAAATATATTCAAACAAAACCCAATTTGAATTCTATCCAATTCAAATGGCCCAGGGGTAGATAATTCAAATGACCAAGGTTAATTGGGTCTCTACTGTTTATAGCAGTGGGGAAAATTCAATTTCAGAGGTTAAAACCGGAGTGGGACCCACTTGTCAGCCTCACTAGTGTTTCAACCGACTGAAATCACCGCTGCTCGGTTCCTGCGCGTGACCACGCGGGCGCCACGGCGATTGCCGACCGCTGCCACCTCCTGGTCACCGATCAGAGTCACAAACCGACGTCCCCAGCTATTTAGCTGCGAGCTGACGCCAGCAGCAGCCCATATTCCCACCGCCTTGACGTTTCCAGCGCTGAAAACACCGAGCAGATCGCCGCACAGCCCCACCGCCTCACCTCGCCGTAGACCGGCCAAAGCAGTGCCTTCCACCATGAGCTGAGGCCACAAACGGCACCGCCGGCCCTTGCTCAACGTGTTACAGCCCTCAGTTGCTTGTGATCAGCTTCGGCGAAGCTTGTCTGAGCCGATCTTCCACTGCTCTGTCAACCCGAGAGCTCCTCCGACTTGACGCCGTCGCCCGAGCAGCACAAAGCTTCTCCAGCGCGACCAACGCGTCTCTGAGGTTAGCATCCAAGTATAGTAGCTCTCCCCGAACTCCCTAGGTCCCTCTTAGCTCTGGTTAGCCGGAATTTCAACTTTCCCGATGATCGCTGAAAAGAACACCAAAAACCAAAGCTCGAAATTCACCTCGATCACTTGATCACCGGAGATCCTGGTCGAGCTGAAGCTAGAGTAGCACCTCACGGTCACATCAGCCAAATCCTAGCGGTAATGATCAACCCAGTGAGCAGAGCACCGGAATTTGGCCATCGCCGGTGAAAACGGCTCGGGTCGCCGGTGAGGTCTACTTTCCCGGCGATCTCCGGCCAAGAGAAGGGCAGGGATAGCTTCCTCGTGCCCCAGTGGTGCTTTGCGACCCATTGGTTAATTGTGTTCACCGCCAAGATGAGCTAGCGCCGTCGGACCTGAGCTCCACTTCCACCTCCACCGTCGCCGACTAGGTTTCCGGCGATGTCGAGGTCCGAGAAGGTGCCTGATGAGGACATCTCCCCTTTGCATACAATGCAAGGACCGATCACTAGAGCACGTGCACGACAACTGGATCTCCAGGTATGTTCTAACCTTGTCAATTGTTTTTCAGAACTTACGCTTGTTTCCATGCATGTTTTATTGATTAGGAACAATGGAGAGGACCAGCAAGGGCTGGGGGGAGTCCAAGGAGTCAAGGAGGAGGAGATAGGACGTGCACACCAAGGAGGAACCCAAGTACAACTCGACTTCGACTCCACCTTGGGTTCCAGGAGCTGCCTTCACCAAAACTGACATCCCGGACACATACGGAGTCGGATTTGGACGTTCTATATATGGTTTGAACCGTGATTTCATAAAGCTTCCAATGGAACCAGCCCCACCTCAAAATTCCTTCTAAGTTGACAGGAATCAGCGAAACAAGTGGGCATCCAGAATCTGTCCGGTGCTGCGCCACCGCCTTTTGGGCTGCTGGCCCGTGTATCGTGTGGAAGCCCATTAGGATTGCGTCCAGGGGTCATGCACGCCCCTAAACTCCTTTTCATACAGCAGCCGTCACCACGTTAGGGTGGGTTTTTGCTTAGTTACAATCTGTCATTGAACAGTGTCGCCGATCATCGGTTGTGAGACCCCAAATTCGTGATCAATTCAGTTTTGATTGCAACTTCTCTGTTCTTGCTTGTGTTCTTGATTGCGCTTGCAGGGATAAGCCTTCGTGGTGAGGTCATTCGTGTGACATGTGTGATAACCAACGGAGCAGTGGTGTAGTGATTGCGGGGTTTCATTCGTTCGGAGCCTTGGATCATCAACGTCGAGATCTCCACCCAATCAAGTTTACCCTACCTCTCGGAAGATCGGGACTCATCCTCTTATCAATTGGTATCAGATTTCCAGGTTCACCGTGAGGTATACTTGTGTGCCCTTTAGATTTATTTTGTTTCAGTCCTGTCGTCCAAAAAAAGCCACAAAAAAATTTTTAGTTTCCCTGACCTACAACCCCCGCTCAAACTTTTGCACAATTTAGTTTCGGAGTCCGTAGTTCTGAGTTTGTGTCCTAGGTTGAGTCTGGTTGCTGGTTTAGATTTGTTTTGGTTCAGTTTTGTTTCTTCCATCCGCTGCCATCTACAAAAAAACAATCTACAAAAAAATTTCATCCACCGATTCGTTTCTGTTGCAGTTTCCACCACCACCAAAACCTAATTCGGGGTATCCTCCTTAAAATGGGCATAACTTTTCGCTCGTAACTCCGATTGAGGCGCATTTTTTTCCCGGTAAGGTCTCGAAAAAGTCCACTACGATACCACCAGCGTACACCAGCTACGATGTAACACCCCAAAATCATGTTAAGAGGGGAATTTAAAAATTTTTGGACGTGTTGCATGTATTGCAAAAATTCAAATTCAAACTGAAATTCAAATTAAACTCAAAACAGAAAAGAAATAGAAAAAGAAAAAGGAAAACAGAAAAAAACCCGGCCAGTGGGCCGTAACCCACCAGCCGGCCCACCGATCCCGCGCCAGCCCGCAGCCGCGCGCGCCCCCTTCTTCCCACTGACATGCGGGGCCCGCCAGTCTTTCTTCTTCCTCGCGCTCGCGCCCGCGCTCGGCCGGACTCTCCCACCCCGAATCAAAACCGACCCGTAATTCCTGCGTACCCCAGCCGAATTTCGTTCGTGGGCGACGCAAACTCGATCACAACCGAACGCCGCCCTTTCCCCGTCTATAAAAACCCCGGCATCGTCCCGTTTTCCCCACGATCTGCCGATTTTCTCTCCGGTGAGAACCCGAGCCCCTCCAGCGAATTCTGGCCGATCTACGCTCGGGAATTCTGATCTAACTCGCTGGTCTTGATCCACCGCCTCCGGGGAACCTCGCAGGTGCAGAAAACGCGGTGGTCTGCGGTTCAAACACAGCGCCGACGAGCCTCACCGTGAATTCACCTCGAACCTCATCGCCGACCGCCCTCCAGGACCTCCGAGCTCAAGAAAACCGCCGAGGTGAGATCCCCGACCTCCCCTCTACCGATCTATGCCATAAAATCATAGTTCTAGGACGAATTGATGAAGATCTGAAACTCTCCGGCGAGATCGCCGCCTCCCGCCGCTGTGCGCCGCCGGGCAGCGCCGCCCGCGCTCGATCAGAGCGACGTGGCCGCTTGGGCGCCGTCTATTTTAAATCGCACGGTAGAGTTTAAATCCCCGCGTACCGGTTCGATGTTATAATCTCAGCCGTCTGTTTTAAATCGGACGGTCCACGTCAGCCCCGCGTTATAAAGACTGGAATTCTTACGTGCTACTCCCTGGGGTTCTCGGGAAATAAGAGCTAGCCCCGGAAACTTCTGATCTAGCCCATGGAACTTCAGAAAATCATGTAAATTCATTTAAAAATCAGTTTTAGTCCCAGGACTTAATAAAAATTAGGAAAACCCCTCTGTTATGTGTAGCTAGACCCCTGAAAATTCTTAAAATAATATTATAGACCCTGTAGTGGGGTGAGTTTACCTTTTTAACCCTATTTGATATTAAATTTAGGAAATTGAATATGTGGTTAGTATTTAAAATTTAAAAGGTGGGACAAACATATTGTCAAATTCAAATTAAAAACTTTCCCAGTACTTAGAAAACCTTGGAGTGTGATAAAAATAGATTTTTGGCTGAAATGAATCGGTTTAATTGATTAATCACATTTATTAGTTAGAGGGACACATTTTTAAGTAGAAAATAATTCTGAAAATTAGAAAAATAAATGAAAAATAGTTTACATCAGAGGAAAAGATCAAAAATATATTATTAACTATTTTGGATCAGAACCTATTCTGTTTAGATGATGTGTCTTACTATTTTCATAATAAAGTACACATTTAGGCATAGGAAGTAAATTTGAAAATATAGCAAGCTAGGTATAAATAATTAGAAAATGATAAATGAAGATTCCAAAATCCAAAGAATTCAGTTTAGGATTGGTAGAAGTTCTGAAGACACATATGGAGTAGGAAAATACCTTTCATGCATACTTGGTAGCTAAAAGGTGTAGTAATTGAATATAAGGAATTTATTTAAATTGGAAACTCATATATATAGTATGCAAGTATAAATGTGAATACAAAAGTAGGAATCATATACACATGATTAAAAGTGCATGTAAGCCAAAGATCAACACACATAGAGTAACCACAACACATAGAATTTGTGAATGACTTTTATACATGTGAATGTGTGGTTTGTATGAAGTGGAAGTGTGAATTATGTCTTATGGATTGTTGTTTTTCTTTTGCCATGTGTGATGGTATGATGTAGAACCTGCTCCAGAGCAAGTTCTTCCTTTCCAAGATCAGGACTACCCATTCCAAGAGCAGCAGGAAGGAGGCAAGTGTCCTTGACCACCTTGATCCTATGCTAGGATGTTTAGATAGAATTATTTGCATTGTCAAATGAAATATGAAACCCATGCTAGGAAGTTTCCCTAGAATTGCATTACCTTGTTTCCTTGTAGCTTGGGTTGGGATTTATTTTATCATGTCATTTATTATTATGCATAAGCTTAGCCATGCTTAGAATGGGATATTTGGGATATGGGATCATCAGTTTATTTTACCATACTCTTGAATGAGATATTATGAGTTATGTAGAGGTAGGGATCAAGGCAAGTTGGATGTTTTGGTTGGTGCTGGGTGCACGAGACTCGGGTTTGTGTTTAGTACTTGCCTGGATCCTAAGGACCGGTTCATGGAGCATGTAACCTGGCTTTACCGTGCCAACCACATGCTGAGATGGGGCAGCTTGGCCAATTAATTAGGTGTATCCCCGGCGTAGTATGGTTGTGTTGGATGGTGCGGGGAATAGTGTCAGCTGGACTACCATATGAACCGCAAGGCTCAAGAGGGGGCCACTGCAGCGGGGTTGAAGCCTCTTGTATGCTGTTAGGGGTGAAACCTCAGTGGGCCCACACTCGTTGGGAATCCCTTTGTAAAGGCTTCGTAGTGATCTTCTGGTTACACCTGGGAAGTGTGAATGTGGTTCGTAGCCACTAGCATAATGGAGGTTCTTTTAGTCCACCCGGCAACGGAGGATGAAATCACTACATGTGGGTATAGTGGTGCAAACTCTGCAGAGTCAAAACTGTCATGACAGCCGTGCTCACGGTCAAGAGCGGCTTGGACTTATTCATGATTAGAGGATGATGACTTCGGAAGTTGTGGATGTTAAGCGGGGAGCTTAACATTGAAAATGATGTTATGGTTATTTGATTATGATGATGGGATGGGAGATTGGGACCGTTTTACCTATGTAGTAATGTAGGCGCTTAATAAGCTAAGGTGATATGTATTAATTGCGTAGTGCTTTAACCATGAGTTCAACCTCCCCTTGTTCTAGCCATGCATGACATAACTTTCCCCCACTTGCTGAGTACCAACGGTACTCAAACTTGCATATTTGTTGGTTTATATTGCTGCTCAGGTCAAGAGAATGATGTGGTGTTCAATGACCAAGACTTCGGACCCGAAGAAGGATTCTAGGTTCATGGAGTCCCCCGGGCAACGCCTGTGACGGAGCCTACAAGAATAATATTCCGCTGCTATTTTATTTACATGTTATGAACTTATTATTGTCCATCTAGACATATGCTATGTAAGACTTACTTATATTCGACACCTGGCTTGTAATAAATGATGCTTCACTATTTGTCATCACATGTATGAGAAAATGATCCTGGCATACATGTGATATTCACTCGGTTGTTCTTCGGAGAAACCGGGTGTGACAGAAGTGGTATCAGAGCCAAGGTTGCCCGTAGGAACGTGGACCTAGTTAGAAATGGACGTATTTAAGGACCCTATTTTATTAAAAACTATTTTCACAAAGGTGTGAGTTGAAAAGTGTTATTTAATGGGGTCATTTTATTCATCTTACCCAACTTTTATTCAAAATAGGATTTTTGTTTAAAATTTTTATCTAACTTATGTTTAAATGCCTTTTGTTTTAGATGGTTTGCATGATTCGCACCGCTCGCAAGTCCACAGGAGGGAGAGTTCCCGTAGTTGCCCTTGCAGAAAGAGAGGAGAGCCGTCCGGTGACGTACCTTTCCTACGGATTGGCAGTAGGAGGCTTGTTGCGCCGTCTTCGACGTATGCTCGAAGCCGCCGGCAATACGGGCAAGCTAATCATACACTATAGCTCCACCAGGACCATCCGGGAGAAGCGGGAAGAATGGAGTTCAGAAATGAGGATTATCCATGAAAATCAGCTGCTTAAGATCCACCGCTCTCCAGCTTGTCGAGCGACACAGGTCGATGCGGAGAAGGATGTCACCTAGGAGACCATCACCTGCCAGAGTCACATCTATCGTCGCCACCTGGACAGGACTGAGTACATGTATGTCCTCCAGCGTGAGAGTGGTACCACGGAGTACAAGTACCCGCCAGTGCAGCAAGGGACTTCCCATGAGCACATGGACTTGTGCTTGGAGGATGCTGCTATGCTCAGCACTCGACTGCAGGAGTGTCAGCAGGAGCTTCAGGATGTTCGGGACACCCTGAAGGAAACCGAGGCGTTGCTTCGAGCCTGCTTGAGGGCGAGAGAAAGAGGAGATGGTAATGAACTGTGTGTCACCGTGAATGACACATGGACTCCTGACTCTCCAGATCGCCGGGCGAGTAGGCGTCGCCGCACTTCTCCACCAGCAGCCTCCCCACCCAAAGCGGAGTCAGAGGGCAGCCGCAATAATGAGGAAGATCCCGAGGAGCCAGCTCAGTGATATGAGTCGTGTAGAGTTCTTCCCCATAGTTCAGCAGGTTATCGAGTAGGCGAGTCAATACATTAGTTAATGGTGTGCTAATGTGTGGAGTGTGACGTGAGTTGTGGAAGCCATGGGCAATTGTCCACAACCTCGTTTTCAGGTTGTTTTGCTTTGATGTGTGAAACCCTATGAAATTAAGAGTGCATTTATTTTCGCGTGAGACATGAAACCCTCAAAAAATATAAATATAATAAGGTCTCAAAATTTTTAAAGTTTAAACAAGCAAACTGGGAAGTTAATACGTAATGCTTTAATGGTTGATTAGGATAGATGGCCGGAAGAGGAAAGGGTCGTGGTGCCAACCCCGCCAACAACAACGATGAGGCCGGCAACCCTCATCTTTCTGAAGGACAAGACAAGTGTGTCCCAAGGTGAATCTAGACATTAATGGGGTAGTACTTACTGCCAACCTCATAGTGATAGATTCACAAGGGATAGATATCGTTTTGGGCATGGATTGGTTGACCAAACATAAGGGAATCATCCATTGTTCGACCAGAACGGTGGAACTAACTCACCCTAGTGGCACAAGAGTAAAGTTCATAACAATACAAGAGCCTAGGAGGGGCATTAAATTAAATCAAGTTGAGGTGAAAGTGGAGGAGATCAGTATTATCAGGGAATACCCAGACGTTTTTCCGGAGGAGTTGCCAGGTATGCCTCCCGATCGTGAAGTGGAATTCGCGATTGAGGTAGTGCCTGGAACAACTCCGATATACAAGAGACCTTATAGGATGGACTCCAAGCAGCTGGGAGAACTCAAGGATCATTTAAGAGAATTGACAGAGAAGGGGTACATTCGTCCTAGTTCCTCACCATGGGGAGCTCCAGTAATATTTGTGCCCAAGAAGGACGGAACCCAAAGGTTATGCGTAGACTACCGTGCCTTGAATGAAGTAACCATCAAGAACAAGTACCCATTACCCCGCATTGAAGACTTGTTTGATCAGTTGAGGGGAGCTTGTGTGTTCTCAAAAATTGATCTCAGGTCGGGATACCACCAACTTAAGATAAGGCAAACTGATATTCCAAAGACAACTTTCGCATCTTGGTACGGACTGTATGAATACACAGTCATGCCTTTCGGGCTAACTAATGCCCCGGCATACTTCATGTATCTCATGAACAAGGTATTCATGGAATATCTGGACAAATTTGTGGTGGTTTTCATAGATGACATTCTCGTCTTCTCCAAAGATGAAGAAGAACATGAGAAACATCTAAGGTTGGTGTTGCAGAGGCTGAGAGAACACCAACTATATGCCAAGTTGAGCAAGTGTGAGTTTTGTCTGAAGAGAGTTCCCTTCTTAGGACATATAATCTCGGAAGGAGGAATCTCAGTGGATCCCACCAAAATCGAGGATATACAGAAGTGAAAGACCCCTGAAAATGTCGGGGAAGTTCGAAGCTTCTTGGGATTGGCTGGATACTATCGACGGTTTATTGAGGGATTCTCTAAGATCTCGAGACCCCTTACCAAACTGTTGGAGAAGGGAATCACATTCACATGGACACCACAGTGCGAGACGAGTTTTCAGGAGTTAAAGGAGAGATTGACAACAGCCCCTGTGCTAGTTATGCTAGATATGCAAAAGAACTTTACGGTGTACTGCGATGCCTCTAGAAACGGGTTGGGATGTGTTCTCATGCAAGAAGGGCATGTATTGGTGGTATGGCATGAAGCGAGATGTCGCGGAACATGTTGCCCTATGTGACACATGTCAGTTGGTGAAAGCAGAACATCAACGACCCGCGGGATTATTGCAACCACTCAAAGTGCCTGAATGGAAATGGGAAGAAATCGGTATGGATTTCATAGTGGGACTGCCTAGGACCCAATCAGGATATGATTCGATATGGGTCATCGTCGACAGGCTAACCAAGGTAGCTCATTTCATCCCTGTGAAAGAAAGCTACAGCGGATCCAAATTGGCGGAGTTGTACATGTCAAGGATCGTGTGTTACCATGGAGTGCCCAAGAAGATAGTGTCGGATCGAGGGACACAGTTCACCTCAAGGTTCTGGCAAAAGTTGCATAAAACCATGGGAACCCATCTGAATTTTAGCTCTGCCTATCATCCCCAAACTGACGGGCAGACGGAAAGAACCAATCAGATTCTTGAGAATATGCTGAGAGC
The DNA here is from genome assembly GCA_030760725.1 of Neostapfia colusana. NCBI lineage: Eukaryota > Viridiplantae > Streptophyta > Magnoliopsida > Poales > Poaceae > Neostapfia > Neostapfia colusana. The sequence continues at coordinate 89,603,385 of JASWHV010000002.1, read as the reverse complement.
GTGTGCACTCAAAAACAATCGGAGTTGGGACAAGAACTTACCGTATGCGGAGTTCTCCTATAACAACAGCTATCAGGCTAGTATGAAGATGTCGCCGTTTGAAGCTTTGTATGGGAGGAAGTGCAGAACTCCCCTATTTTAGAACCAAACGGGGGAAAGTAAAGTGTTTGGTCCCGAAGTACTACAAGAAGCCGAGGCGAAACTGAGGGAAATTCGCAACAACTTGAGGATAGCACAGACACGACAAAAGAGCTATGCTGATGTTCGGAGAAGAGAGCTCGTTTTCAACGTGGGAGACTATGTCCATCTCAAGTTGCCCCCTATCCGAGGACTTCGTCGGTTCAAGGTGAAAGGGAAATTATCACCTCGATACATCGGACCCTTTCAAGTTCTGGAGAGGAAAGGCGAAGTGGCGTATCAACTAGAATACCGGCTCGCCTATCGGATGCGCACGACGTATTCCATGTGTCACAACTCAAGAAATGCCTGCGGACGCCTGAAGAGGTGTTACCCATGAATGAAGTGGACGTAGCTGAGGATTTGTCTTATGCCGAGCAACCATCCAAGATTTTGGAGACAATGGAACGCCTCACCAGAAATAAAAGAATCCGGATGTGCAAGGTGCAGTGGAAGCATCACGCGGAAGAGGAAGCCACCTGGGAGCGAGAAGATGAGCTTAAGGCACAATTTCCGGAATTGTTTTCTTAGAACCAACAATCTCGAGGACGAGATTTCTTTTAAGGGGGGTAGAGCTGTAACACCCCAAAATCCTGTTAAGAGGGGAATTTAAAAATTTTGGACGTGTTGCATGTATTGCAAAAATTCAAATTCAAACTGGAATTCAAATTAAACTCAAAACAGAAAAGAAATAGAAAAAGAAAAAGGAAAACAGAAAAAAACCCGGCCAGGGGGCCAAAACCCACCAGCCGGCCCACTGATCCCGCGCCAGCCCGCAGCCGCGCGCGCCCCCTTCTTCCCACTGACATGCGGGGCCCGCCAGTCTTTCTTCTTCCTCGCGCTCGCGCCCGCTTGGCCGGACTCTCTCACCCCGAATCAAAACCGACCCGGAATTCCTGCGTATCCCAGCCGAATTTCGTTCGTGGGCGACGCAAACTCGATCACAACCGAACGCCGCCCTTTCCCCGTCTATAAAAACCCTGGCATCGTCCCGTTTTCCCCACGATCTGCCGATTTTCTCTCCGGTGAGAACCCGAGCCCCTCCGGCGAATTCTGGCCGATCTACGCACGGGAATTCCGATCTAACACGCTGGTCTTGATCCACCGCCTCCGGGGAACCTCGCAGGTGCAGAAAACGCGGTGGTTTGCGGTTCAAACACAGCGCCGATGAGCCTCGCCGTGAATTCACCTCGGACATCGTCGCCGACCGCCCTCCAGGACCTCCGAGCTCAAGAAAACCCCCGAGGTGAGATCCCCGACCTCCCCTCTACCGATCTATGCCAAAAAATCACAGTTCTAGGAAGAATTGACGAAGATCCGAAACTCTCCGGCGAGATCGCCGCCTCCCGCCGCCGTGCGCCGCCGGGCAGCGCCGCCCGCGCTCGATCAGAGCGACGTGGCCGCTTGTGTGCCGTCTATTTTAAATCGCACGGTAGAGTTTAAATCCCCGCGTACCGGTTCGATGTTATAATCTCAGCAGTCTGTTTTAAATCGGACGGTCCATGTCAGCCCCGCGTTATAAAGACTGGAATTCTTACGTGCTACCCCCTGGGGTTCTCGGGAAATAAGAGCTAGCCCCGAAAACTTCTGATCTTGCCCTTGGAACTTCAGAAAATCAAGTAAATTCATTTAAAAATCAGTTTTAGCCCCTGGACTTAATAAAAATTAGGAAAACCCCTCTGTTATGTGTAGCTAGACCCCTGAAAATTCTTAAAATAATATTATAGACCCTGTAGTGGGGTGAGTGCAACAGAGAAGGTGTCCCGCCCGCGGACCCTTCTCGCTAGCAACACTGTCATAATAGCCGCGGCAGGGGTTGCCATGAGTTCACCACTCGGGGAGTGCCGAGTCTCATCGGGCACCCGTACATCTCAGTGTATAGTTATAACCTGCAAAACAACTTATGCAGTATCTGTGAGCACGAAGCTCAGCAAGACTGACCCGTCACCCTAGTCATGAAACTCTACATGACGAAAATAGAGGCTAATTATAGAAGTTTGCACAAACGATGAACTTGAGCTAAAGGAGAGTCCTTACTTCAAGTTTTAAGCAACTTTTATAGCCCTCGCGCAACTTACATCGAGACTCCACAATCAAACAAGAAACGCTTCATCTCGATGTCACTTGCCCGAGGTGAAAGTAACTTTAGTGAGCTATCCTCGACTCAAGCTGACCTTGCGCCATTAACGTCGAGACTCCACAATCAAACAAGAAACGCTTTGCCTCGACGCTACTAGCCCAAGGTGGAAATTGAATTTAGTGAATTGTTGCTCGTTCCTCATCTCCATTATGAGGATTACCCACGAAGCATATTAAACGTTTCCCAGTTTATTACTACGTCACGACTCAGTGTACAAGTATGCTCACTACCGTGAGCGACGGTGATTGCAATCAAAAACACCCGGCTGACACGACACGTACGCCCGTACTCGACGTTGCACACAGCAACTGTCACTGACGCCGTACGTGGCCACCTTTCACACGACACCCAAATGTCGAACCGGTCCCACCGACTGGGATTAAGTCTCTCTACGGCAAACCCTCGTAGAGCCGACTTCTCTATCCTTTCAGCATCGGCATCGGACGGTGAGGTATGCCTCGACACCCAGGTTAACATGTTACATCGGTTTCCTGGGTCCCATATTGCCAGTATGCATCCGGTACACATCTCAAACTTGTCCAGCGGGGCCGCACACGAGAACGGGCCTTAATCGACTCAGACATAACTAGGCTCACAGGACCACGTCCTTGACCTTCCATCCACTGCCCGGTCTCCATTCCCAACTATGAGGATCAATTCCCAACTCTTCCGATTGATCCCCCTTAATCCCAATTCACGAGTAGGAATCTGCCTACTCGAGTTATGCCTCTTTTAATCCACTTTTATTGAGAACAGCAGTTATAATTAATTGATAACATATCCTACATTAAACTCCAGGGTTTTCTGGGGCATGCATTTTGAGTTTCATACCATCTAGACGTAATGCAATAAATAAAATGCTAGACGTATGAAGTGTATACAAATAAAAACTTGTAAATTTGATGCAAACCGGGGCTTGCCTTTGTTTTGCAGGGGCTAATATATATAACTCAGTTAGCGAAGATCACTTGAGGCTTGATCAATTGCTTTCCTCCTTCCTTGATTTCTACCCCGATGACTCCAACTCCTCCACGTAGATACTACACGTGATGAATATGCATATTGCTTAATTGTAAAGACTTTGCTACAAGTCCTAATAACAAGTTTTCAAAAACTGGAACTCTGTTTAAGAATTTAAAATGACACTGGTGCTAGTGGTTTAGGTTTGGATCTAAACACATGATTAAGTGCTAAGTGGTTTTCCCCCTCTTCTATATTGATCACCTAAAGAGGTTAAACAGAACAGGGGTGATCCAGGACTCCAATGGAGCTGAGAATTTTCATGTGAGTTCCTTGTCACAAGAAAATCCTCTGTACCAAAAATTAGCACTTTTCATTGAGTGGTTTGTTCAGAATAATTTTCTAAGCAATTAAGGAAAGAAGAATTAATTCTGAGATCACACTCAAGTTCATGCCAAAATCAGTGAACTACAATTTTATTTATAGCTCATAGAGTTTGCATGAATTTTCCTAGCATTTTTGGAGCTAAGATCTGCCCAGAATTGAATTTCCAAGTTTTGGAAATTCTCTGAAAATGTTTCTGTATTATTTGAATACAGCATCTTCAAATCTAAATTTCCCTGATCAAATCAACTCAAATTGAGCTGAAACTTTTCAGGGGTTCACTAATACCCTAAAGACTATTATGGAAAAATTTGAGGATTTTTGGATTAACCAAACTCCCTCTAAAATTCTTTTGCTAAAAAGCTTTAAAGAATTTTACAGAATTAAATAAAGGTTTTCATACAAATTGGGTTCTACATTTGGATAGTACTCTATCAGAGGAATCCAACAAAATTTGTTTCACAATTGTTGGATTCTCCTACCCAAAGTTGTAGCTATTCAAAGTTTGAACTGAAAACTGAAATTCCCCAAAATGTTCAAATACTGTCTGTGGGTCCGGGGACAGGTGTCACTCGCTGAGGCAAGCCACACGGGGCTACAGGGTATTTCCCGCGCCGCCACAACCGATCAAATATTTGAAAAACCGTTGCTGACGGGCGGGGCCCACCGGGTCGTCTTCTACCTCCGGCCACCCGCGCCCACGCGCCGTCGGGCTCGCCGGAGTTCGACGGATTCCGGCCTCCCGGCCATCCCCCGAGCTCTCCCTCGCCGCTAGGGCCTAAATTCCCGTGCTGAACACGATGGAACCCTCTTCCCTGGTCGGCGATGGCTCTAACCCAGCTGGCCACGGCGCGGCGGCTCTGGACCGGTTCGGCAACGTCGCCCGGTCATCCTAGCCTGCCCAGACCTCGGTGGAACGGTGCTACAGCACCAGTAGACTATGGGGATGCTCGACCTAGCCTCAACACTGCTCGGGACCGGCGGCTAATGGTGTCTCACCGTGCACCCGAAACCTCCTCCGCGTTTGAGGTCAGAAATTCTGGATTTCATGCGGTCTATGTGCATCTTTCCAACTAGGGTTGTGAAGGACTACTGATCGCCGGTTAGTGGCGGTCCTGTGTGCAAGATTTCACGGCCTAAGAACGAGAGGGACAATCGAATTTGGTATTACCGTATCAGAAGGTCGGATGGTGCCCGACGGCGATCATTTCCCAAATTCGAGCCCGGTAGATCATCTCATGGCTTGAGCTTCGGGGACGAGCATCAGGGGCTCCCAGCGCATCCGAGGGTGCTCTAGCTCGGGCCTGAGAAGCTCTTGGTGGGGCTGTCCACATGAGACCAGCTCCGGTTCTCCGCCGGGCAGCTCTGTTTCTTGGCGCCGTTTGCCGAATTGTGTGCGCCACAGGCTAGGGCCTTCGGTGTTGCTGGGTTGGTGTGGTAGAGCAGGCGCAGGCGCTGCTTTTCTGTACTGCCGGCGCGCACAACCGAGGCTTGGTTGGAGCTGGCGATCGGGGAGAAAGGAGTGCGGCGGTGAGCGCCGGTTGCTGTTTGTGCGCGAGAGGAACAGCCAGCGCGCGATCAAAACGAAGATGGCAACGTGCTGCAGCTGGTCCCAGGGTAAAGATCAGGTCAGCGCTAGCTGGAGCAGGAGGTGGAGCCTCGGTCGACGGGGGCGGCCGCTCGGTGTCGCCCCGGGGTTACACCTCGGTGGAGTGAGGAACAGAGAGAAAACTTAAGTGTTAAGTCTACTCATTCCTATGACATGTGGGCCCCACAATTCAGTACCTCTTTTCCTCAAAATATCTCCAAAGTTTGACAATTATCCAACCCAATTGTTTGAAAATTGGAAACTGAGCTCATTTGAATAGTTTGGACAATTTCCATGCAAATTCAAATGTTTATTTGAATCCTTTGCACATTTGACTCCCTTTGGAAAAATGGGCAGCAAATATTTTCAAAAATTAATGAAACTTTGCCTCCCCACTTATTTGGACCTAAGGAATCCAAATATGCAATTTGATTCTTGTGTTAGCTGCTGCAAACATGAGTTTGAGCACAACAGTTTTAAATCCCTATTGTGTCCTTCCTTATTTACATTTGGGTTGATTCTTTAGTTCCAAATCTGAATTTTAAACCCTTCCTTTGCACTTGAGTTCTTCATTTCTGTGGTTTTAATCCACATGAGGTCCATCCATGCAGTAACCCTAAGTTTGTTTAGAAGAAACCTCACCTATGTCATCATATGTGGGAAAAAGTTTCAACTAAGCCCCTTTTTCATACACATGACTCCAACATTTGTGCAAACTCATGTTTCTTTGTATTCACATTTTTGGGACCTTTACAATCCTCCCCCCTTAAAAGAATCTCGTCCCGAGATTACAAAAGAAAGATGAGACGGAAGGTAATTACAACAACTACGACAGAAGTTCCGGATAGTTCTTGTGGAGGAAATCTTCACTCTCCCAAGTCGCTTCTTCCGGTGTGTGATTACTCCACAGGACTTTGTAAAATTTCAAAGCCCGATTTCGAGTGATCTGGCTCTTCTCGTCGATAATCTTGATGGGCTTCTCGGTGTAGGTGAGGTCCGGTTGCAATATTTCCATGTCTTCCGAAAGGATATCCGTCGGCTTCTTCAAACACTTTCTCAAGTGCGAGACATGGAAGATGTCGTGGATACCCGATAAGGATGGCGGCAGCTCCAAACGGTAGGCTACCGGTCCACACCGTTCTGTAATAAGGAACGGACACACAAAGCGAGGAGCTAGCTTTCCCTTGACCCCGAATCGATGAATTCCCTTCATCGGGGATACTCGGAGATAGACGTGATCTCCGACTTCAAAACACAAGGGTCGGCGTCGCTGGTCCGCATAGCTTTTCTGGCGAGATTGAGCGGCCCTGAGGTTTTCTTGAATCAGCTGGACCCGCTCTTCGGCATCTTTTACAAGATCAATGCCGAAAATCACCCTCTCGCCCGATTCACACCAATTGAGTGGTGTGCGGCACTTCCTGCCATAAAGTGCTTCGTATGGTGCCATTTTAATACTGGATTGGTAACCATTGTTGTAGGAGAACTCTGCTTATGGCAAATGGTTATCCCAGTTCTTTCCATGATCTATGGCACATGCCCTCAGCATATCTTCCAAAATCTGGTTCACCCTCCCCGTTTGACCGTCCGTCTGAGGGTGGTATGCTGAGCTTCTGATTAACTTTGTTCCCAGAGATTCATGTAGTTGCTCCCAGAAACGAGCAACAAATATTGAACCTCGGTCTGATATGATGGTCTTGGGGACTCCATGCAAGCACACAATTCTGGAGAGATACAACTCTGCATATTGTTTAGTATGGAATCCCGTATTCACTGGGATGAAGTGGGCTGATTTGGTTAAGCGATCAACAATCACCCAAATGGAGTCATGCTTTCTGGACGTGAGAGGCAGTCCGACAATAAAGTCCATGCTGATGTCCTCCCACTTTCATGCTGGAACGTTTAATGGTTGCAGCATTCCCGCTTTCTTTATGTGGTCAGCCTTGACTCGCCGACATGTATCACATTCAGATACATATTTGGCAATTTCTCGCTTCATCCGAGTCCACCAAAATTTTGTTTTAAGATCTTGATACATCTTATTGCTCCCTGGATGTATCGAGTACTTGGACATATGAGCTTTGTCGAAGATCTTCTTTCTTAGCTTCAGGTTCCGGGGTACCACGATACGGTTGTTAAACCATAACACGCCTTGATCATCTTCCCAGAAACATTTCATCTTATCCTCTTTAATCCTTGCTCGTATATTCCGCATCCCTCTATCTCTCTTCTGGGCTTGTACAATCTCCTCTCTAATGGTAGGCACAAGAGCAAGATTATACAACGCCCCATACGGAATCACTCGCAAGCTTGGTTCTTCCTCCTCCTCCGGAACAACTGCCAAGTTATTAACGTGGGACTTACGACTGAGTGCATCAGCCACCACGTTAGCTTTGCCCGGATGGTAATGGATTTCGAGCTCATAAGCTTTGATTAGTTCCAACCATCTCCGCTGCCTCATATTGATATCCTTCTGAGTGAATATATATTTGAGGCTCTTATGGTCGGTGTAGAGGTGCACTAAATTTCCAAGTAAGTAGTGCCTCCACATCTTCAACGCAAGCACCACTGCAGCGAGTTCTAGGTCATGAGTGGGGTAGTGCTGCTCGTGGTTGCGGAGTTGACGAGACCCATACGCGATCACACGTCTATCTTGCATTAAGACGCAGCCAAGTCCAATGCCTGAGGCATCACAATAAACATCAAATGGCTTTGTTGTATCCGGTTGGGCTAACACCGGTGCCGTTGTGAGATGTTTCTTTAGAGTTTGAAATGCCTCTTCACAGGCCTCTGTCCACACATACTTGCTGCTCTTCTTTAATAACTCTGTCATTGGTTTAGCCACCTTCGAGAAGCTGGGAATAAATCTCCGGTAATAACCCGCTAGTCCTAGAAAACCGCGGATTTGATGAACCGATGTTGGAGACTCCCACTTCAAGACTTGCCCAATTTTGGTTGGATCCATGGCCACACCCTCCGCTGAAATGATGTGGCCTAAGAATGGTACCTTGCTGATCCAAAATTCACACTTGCTGAATTTGGCATACAGCTTATGTTCCCGTAACCGTTGGAGCACAATATGGAGATGTTTCGTGTGCTCCTCCTCCGATTTGTAGTATACGAGAATGTCATCGATGAAAACCACGACGAACTGATCCAACTCTGTCATGAATACAGAATTCATGAGATACATGAAGTGTGCGGGTGCATTTGTTAGCCCGAAAGACATGACTAGATACTCATAGAGCCCGTATCTAGTCGAGAAGGCCGTCTTCGGTATATCCTCCGCTCTGATCTTTATCTGATGATAACCAGACAGTAAGTGCATCTTGGAGAATACCTTGGCACCCACTAACTGATCAAATAATATATCTATCCGCGGCAACGGATATTTATTTTTGATCGTCACTGCATTCAGCGGCCGATAATCCACACATAATCGAAGTGACTCATCCTTTTTCTTCACAAAGAGGGCTGAACAGCCCCATGGCGATGAGCTTGGTCGGATGAACCCTTTGTCCATTAAGTCCTTTAGCTGTTCTTTCAGCTCAGCTAATTCCTTCGGAGACATTTTGTATGGCCTCCGAGATATTGGTGTGGTTCCCGGTGCTAACTCGATCTTGAATACCACATCCCTCTCAGGCGGCATCCCTGGAAGATCGTCGGGAAACACATCTGGGTACTCACGGACCACTGGAATATCCTCCAGTTTCGTGGTCACACTGTGGTACACCACGGGATTTTTAGAATCCACGGCTTCAAGTAGGAGCGTTTGGATACCGTAGATTGGAGAGTCCAAACTAACAATCCATGGACCAATATCAAGAACAGCCCCATGGTAGTTCATCCATGCCATTCCTAGAATCACGTCGATCTTCTGCCCCTCTAACACAATGAGGGTGGTGGGATATAAGTTTCCACCTAAGCACAAGGGTGCTTTGATCACTACTTCATTAGCAGCTATATTTCCACCCAGTGAGCGGATAAGGTAGTGATCCTTCGGTGTAGAGGTGGAGAGCTCAGCTTTGCACACAAATGACCTGCTGATGGAATTGTGTGTAGCTCCAGAGTCAAATAAAATTAACACGGGCAGTTCATTGAGGGTGAACATTCCCGCTAGTACAGGTGCCCCATCTGGCACATCCTCTAGAGCTCTATGATAAATGCACCCGGATTTTGGTGCTGTTCCTTGAAGCTGAGCACGGGGTTGATTTATACCCCACTTTGGTGTAGTTTCTTTGTGGCGTATCCTTTCTGGACACTTTCTGCTGATGTGACCCAAGTACCCGCACGTGAAGCACGGTTTCTCAGCCGGTTCCTGGTTGCTCTGTGCATGGACATTGGTGGTAGTCTGCTGCGGCAAGAACACTTGAGGAGCAGAATAACGTGGCTTCCTATTCCGTTGTTGCAGCTGTCCGAAATCAGAGTATTGGGACGATCGACTGGAATATTGCTGGAGTCGTTGAGCCGGCTGCATCAGGTGACAGTTCAAGGTACTGTCTACCACCCGGTATTTCTGAGGAGCACTACTGCTACCCTCCGGTGGTATATGGTTCTTTCTTTTCTCAGCCTGAACTTCCCGCTGAGCATCTTCAACCATGATGGCAGCACTCATCAATTCGTTGAAGTTCTTTCGATCAGCTAAAACGAGTATCTCCTTTAGCTTGGGATTGAGGCTGCGGAAGAACCATTCACACTTTTGTGCTTCGGTGTTCACATATTGAGGCGCATACTGCGCCAGCTTGTTGAACACTCATGAATGCTCGTATGCACCCCTCCCTCCTTGTTTTAAGGCCAGAAACTCCTCGAGTTTCTGCTGAATTATCCCGGAAGGAACATGATACGCGAGAAACGCCTTCCGGAATTCTACCCATGTAAAGTCATGTCCATCTGGTAAGGAGGCGAGTTGATTTGCCCACCATGCACTGGTGGACCCATGAAGTTGTTGCGCTGCGTATAAAACCTTCTGCTGTTCGGTGCATTGAAGCAACCCGAACTTAGATTCAATGGTACGGATCCAGCTATCCGCCACCAGAGGATCCTCAGATTCAATGAAAACCGGTGGTTGAGTTGCCAAGAACTCAACATAGGAATTCAGTTGCGGTTGGTGCAAGTCTTCGTCTTGACATCCCCCTTGACGGGATGTATTTATTAGAGGGATAAATCTGGACTGAATGGGATAATTACATCATGAGGGTACATGGTCCATTATATAGAGAGATTAGGTGAGGGGAAATGACTAAATCACCCCTAAACCTAATCCCTCACTAATGACTAATATGCCCCTGTGACACACACATAATCAGTGTCTAACACCCCCCCGCAGTCACAACATCTACCCACTGCAGATGTTGAGACTGGACCGAAACTCGGAGAACAGCGACGACGGGAGGCCCTTCGTGAAGATGTCAGCGAACTGCGTCGTCGTCGGGACATGGTGTACCCGAATCTCGCCGCGTGCAACCCGCTCACGAACAAAGTGGAGGTCGATCTCCACATGTTTTGTGCGCTGATGCTGGACCGGGTTGGTGGAGAGGTACACGGCGCTGACGTTGTCGCAGTAGATGAGGGTGCTCCTGGCGACGGAAGTGTGGAGCTCCTGAAGCAACTGCTGGAGCCAGGAGGCCTCAGCTACGCCGTTAGCCACGGCACGATACTCCGCCTCAGCACTCGAATGCGACACCACGGGCTGTCGCTTCGAGGACCAGGAGACGAGGTTACCGCCCAGGAAGACGGCATACCCAGAAGTAGAACGTCGTGTGTCCGGGCAGCCAGCCCAGTCAGCATCGGTGTACACGACCAGCTCGGAGGCCGTGTCACGTCGAAGGAGGAGGCCGTAGTCGAGAGTACCTCGTAGGTACCGAAGAATCCGCTTCACAGCGGTGAGGTGCGGCTCCCTTGGGTCATGCATATGGAGGCACACCTGCTGAACTGCATACGAGATATCCGGCCTGGTGAAGGTGAGGTACTGAAGAGCACCTGCAAGACTCCTGTAAGTAGTGGGGTCAGAGACGGGTGTCCCGTCGGTAGCGGAGAGCTTCGCCTGAGTATCCACTGGAGTGGAGCAAGGCTTGCACTCAGTCATGCCCGCTCGCTGGAGGATATCCAGGCAGTACTGTCGCTGGTGAAGGAATAAGCCGCCTGGTCGGTCCTCGACCGCAATGCCCAGGAAGTGGTGAAGACGGCCCAGGTCCTTCATAGCGAACTCCTGCTGTAAAGCAGAAATGGTGCGCCGAAGCAGAGCCGGACTAGACGCTGTTAGTACAATGTCATCGACGTACAGTAGGAGGTAGGCAGTGTCACTGCCACGTCGATAGACAAACAGCGAAGTGTCCGACTTAGCTTCGACGAACCCCTGTGAGACCAAGAAGGAGGCGAACCGGCTATACCAGGCTCGCGGTGCCTGCTTCAATCCGTATAGGGATTTGTTCAGCTTACAGACCATGCCTGGGTGAGCTGAATCAACAAACCCTGCTGGCTGACTGCAGTACACTGTCTCGGTCAGTGTACCGTGGAGGAAGGCATTCTTGATGTCCAACTGGTGGACAGGCCAAGAACGTGAGAGAGCCAGCGATAGAACGGTACGAACCGTCGCCGGCTTTACCACCGGGCTGAAGGTCTCGTCGTAGTCGACTCCAGGGCGCTGAGTGAAACCCCGGAGTACCCACCGAGCCTTGTACCTCTCCAAGGTACCGTCCGCCTTCTTCTTGTGCGTGAACACCCACTTGCCCGTGACAACATTGCCACGACCAGGACGGGGAACCAGGTCCCAGGTCCGGTTGGCAAGCAGAGCCTCATACTCTTCCTCCATAGCGCGGCGTCAGTGAGGGCCGGCGAGGGCGCTACGCACGGAAGTAGGTATGGGTGATATCAAAGAAGAGTCGGTCGGTGGAGAAGTAGTCGACGAGAAGGCAGCTCCGGTGAAGCGCTCAACTGGACGAAGACACCCGGATGCACGCCGAGTCACCATCGGGTGGACGTGACCAGGATCCCTGTGGAGAAGAGGAGGGTTGTACACCGGGCGCTCGGGTACAACGACCTTCTCTCGTCTCGGGGCCACACGTGGTGCAGCTGGAGTAGGGCCGCCCCCCCGTGCTCGTCGCTGGTAGGCAAGTACGGGGTCAGCGAAGCGAGAAGTCGTCGTCAGTGCTGCTCCTGGTGCGTATGGTGACATCGGGCTTGCTGCAGGTGATGTCGGGGAAGCTGAGGCCGTGCATGGCGCAGTAGTCGACGTCGGGGACGCAGAGGCCACGCTTGGCGCAGCAGGCGTCGTCGGGGACACCGGTGCCACGCGTGCTGCAGTGGGTGACATCGGGGGCGCCGAGGCCGCGCGTGGTGCAGCCGGTGGCGTCAGGGACGCCGGTGCCGCGCGTGGCGCAGCAAGTGGCGTCAGGGACGCCGGGGCCACGTAAGGCACAACAGGTGGCGTGGAAGATGCCGAAGTCATGCGTGGCGTAGCGGGTGGGTAACCTGCAAGAGGTAACCGACAAGGTCGCTGTACAGGAGCGGCCTCGGGGTCAGTAGAGAAGAGGGAATCCAACTCAGTGACGAAGTCAGAGGACGGGGTGGAAAAGGGAAAGGAAGACTCGTCGAAGACAACGTGTCGGGAGATCAAGATATGACGTGTGGTGAGGTCAAGGCACCTGTACCCTTTATGGTCAGGGGAGTACCCAAGGAAAACACACTGAGTCGAACGAGGCGCAAGCTTATGGGGAGCTGTGGCAGAGAGGTTCGGGTAGCAAGCGCACCTGAAGACCCGAAGATGGTCGTAAAGAGGGTGGGTGCCGAACAAAGCGAAGTGAGGGGTGGGAGCACTAATCGCCTTAGTAGGAAGGCGATTAATGAGGTAGGTGGCAGTGTGAAGCGCCTCCGCCCAGTAGCGAGCAGGGGTAGAGGCCTGAAACATCAGGGAGCGCATGACATCGTTGGTGGTCCGAATCATGCGCTCAACCTTGCCGTTCTGGGGGGAAGTGTACGGACATGACATGCGTAACTGAACACCGCGAGAAAGCAGAAAGTCACGGAACGTAGAGTTGTCAAACTCGCGCCTGTTGTCGCACTGGACCGCACGAATCGTGCGCCCAAACTGGGTGGACACCCAAGCGAAGAAGTGAGAAAGAGTACCGAAAGTATCAGACTTCTGTCGCAAGGAAAAAGTCCACGAATAGTGCAAAAAATCATCCACGACCACCAAGTAATACTTGCATCCAGAGACACTAAGAACAGGTGAAGTCCAAAGATCACAATGAATCAAATCGAATGTGTGCTCGACACGAGTGACAGAGTGCGGAAAAGGAAGTCGAACATGGCGACCCAACTGACAAGCATGGCAAAGAGACTCATGAGTACCCCGAGTACACGAAATCGCTGAACTACCAGACAACTTCGACATAGCATCAACACCGGGGTGGCCAAGCCACGATGCCAAATGGTCGAAGATGCTGTCGTAGTCAGGGCAAGAGGCGGAGCGGAAGCAGGAAGACGCATTGTGTACAGGGGACCCGTACTATCACAGCGAAAAGAAAGCGTCGAGTAGTAAGATCCTTCACAGTTACACCATAAGGATCAAACTCAAGGGAAACATGGTTGTCAGTAGTAAAACGACAAACGGAAAGAAGATGTTGAATGATGTCAGGAGCAACAAGAACATCACGTAGCTGAAACGAATCCGGCGAACCTGAGTCACCTACTGAGGTGACTGGGAGAGTCGACCCATTCCCAACAACGATAGATGAAGGATCAGAGGGACGGGAAGGGCGGGTAGAGGAGAGGATACCGACGTCAGGGGTGGTGTGGTAGGAGGCACCGGAGTCTACCACCCAGTCAGGGCCAGACGGCGTGAGACCCCGCAGGTAGACCGACGGTGTTGAACGGGTCGCGACATGCCCCGGCGGTGGTGGCGCCGGGAAGGAAGACAACACGCGTGGACCCTCGACGGTCGTGCCAAGCGAGTAGGCAACAGCCGATCCAGGTACACCAGTCGATGTCGGCCGAGGAGCACCTCCCAGAGCGGCGTCCCATGGTGCACTGGCGGCTGCGGGCCAGGCGGCGCCGTTGTGGGGGGCTGCAGGGCTGGCGGCCCAAGGGGCGTCTACAGCTGCTGCGGGCCAAGCAGCGGCGCTGTCGTGGGGTGCTGCAGAGGCGACGGCGGCGGGCCAGATGGAAGCAGCGAGCTCGGCTCGAGGGGTGACAGCGCTGGGGGCTAGATGGGCGGTGGGGGCCAGATGTGGCTGTGCGGTGGCCCAGGGTGGTGACGCGGCGGCATCTGGCCAGGGGGCAGTGGCGGCCGCTCCAGCCCTCCCCGAGGCGGCAGCGGGCAGCGTGACTGGGGCGCTGGCGGCGGTGGCTCCAGCGGCCCGACGCGCAGATCTGGCGGCAGCCCAGGGCGCAGCTGCACGGGCTGGAGACGCGCCAGCGGCGGCGGCGGCTGCGCCAGGCGCCGCGAAAGCGTGGGCGAGGGGCGCAGCTGTGGCGGTCCCAGCGGGCGGCGCGACTGGGGTGCTGGCGGCGGCGCCGCCAGCGGCGGGCCCGGCCCTGGGCACCGTGGCGTGGTTGGGAGCAGTGGAGGCGAATAGGGTGGCGGCAGCAGCAGCCACCGCGGGCGGCACGGCTGCGCGGAGGCATGGCGCCTCGGCGGCGGCTGCTGCTCCTGCGGGCGCCGCGCCTGCGAAGGCGGCGGCGGCAGCGGCGGCGCAGGGCCGCTGCAGCGGCGGCGCTGTGGAGGGGCTGTGGCGGCGGCGGCACAGCCATCAGCGGCGGCGGCTGGGCCGGCGGCGGCTGGGCAGGGCCGCTGCAGCGGCGGCGCTGTGGAGGGGCTGTGGCGGCGGCGGCACAGCCATCAGGGGAAGAGGATTAGGGTTAAGCCCTAATCCTTGATTACCTAGCTGATACCATATTAGAGGGATAAATCTGCACTGAATGGGATAATTACATCATGAGGGTACATGGTCCATTATATAGAGGGATTAGGTGAGGGGAAATGACTAAATCACCCCTAACCCTAATCCCTCACTAATGACTAATATGCCCCTGTGACACACACATAATCAGTGTCTAACAGTATTCATCACCAGGGTGCGGAGCAAGTCGGTTCGCTCATCGCTTGCACCCGTCATGGCGGCCAGAATGTCCGCCATTGTGACCGTAGATGAAAGCCCTGGTGGAGGCTGCTGTTGCGGAGCTCGCTGCTCCCGCTGTGGAGAGTTATCACCACCACCACCACTGGAACCACCCACCTCACTCATGGAACGAGTTCGCACCATTCTGCAATTGCAAGAGTTCATTATCAGTTCAACACTATCACTTGATTCATTCCATAAACAACGTAGTGTAACACTGATAATGAAACCCCAACATATAAGAAAAATGATTTAGGCGCAAACTGATGTATCTACAGCAAGGATTTACAAGCCGACTGATTGGTCCTTAAACAGATCAGATTCTGATCCAGTTAAAAGCACTTTCGTAACTCAAGTTGAATATCAAAGTTAAAGTTAACTTTAATATCTTTCCAACGAGTATCGAAAAGCCTCCTAGGGATTTTTCTACAGGAAGTTATGGCTTAAAAACAGAAAGGTTCAGAGAGGTTTTGTTACTGTCCTGGTTCTGAACAGTTTGCCTTCAACTGAACTTTTCACCAACTTAATCTGTGATTTTGCTCTGGAGGTCTACAAGAACGTTGTAGAGCACTTGCAAATCTTTCCAGAACTGTATCATACACCTTAATTGGTTAAAGCTACTCTGAGTTATGCTCTGTAAAATCCAGCAAAAATTTCTGCCAGAAACAGAGCACTCTGTTTTTGAAATCTTTAACACCTAGACACTCTCTCATTTGAAACTTAGTTCAAAATAAGATTTCAGTAACTAATATTTGTTTCAAACTTCCATTTTTAGTTGAAAGTTAGCTCATGAATTGATTCTTCATAGGGAAGAGGTTATTATGTGTGGTACGGTGTCGATGCACCGTAAGAACAATATCGGTACTACGTTGCCTCTCCAAAAGAAAATCCTAAACCGGCTTATACCGGCATATACGTATGATCAGTGGCACTAAGACGGTCTCTCGCACACGTGTACTACACGGGATACGTACGTGGTTAGTACCTGCAGAAGATCACTCAATAGTGGTGCACTCAAAGTTTTTCTCATTTCAGGCAGTTCTATAATTGAAAGTAAATACAAACGCCCGTATCATTGTCATACGGCCGTCCTTGAGTTAAGTCACGTCTCAAGGTACGTGATCGTGTTTCAACACCACACGACGGGGAACCCGAGTATATCATGAACGGGACGTCACGGTTGGGAATGTTATCAACCCAACGGATACCACCTACTGCCCTGCAGAGCACGCCGATGGCAAGCGCTGCGTATGTCCTCCTGGGCTATTTCTAGACGAACACACTCTCGCGTTACTGACGACGCGATGGGGTCTCCACTTACTTGCCTAATGCACGCTAGGGATCAGCGTTTCATATGAGCTCAGGAACATGAAGAGTCCAAGAGTTCATATTAACGTCTCACACCAAGCTGTGAGACCCTTCCCTGAACCACTTTCCTCGTCAGGGGAGCTAACCGAAATTGAACCACTTTCGGTGGCGTTCCTTACCATTCTTACCAGAACGTAGGTGCGTCGTTACAGAATCAAAATTCAGAATTATAACACATAAGTTAGTTCTGCCACTTTAAGTAACTATACTACTATAGTCCTTATGTGGGCCTAATATCGTTTCCTCACCGTATCCTAAGTTTTTGTCGTAATACAATCCTTATTCCGTGTGCTATTACCAATGCGGCTCTGATACCACGCTGTGAGGACCCCGCCGTCCCGATCACTCACGGGGACGGGGCACCTCGCCCGGGAATCACATTGGGTGGTGCCGTGCGATGCGGCACCCAGCAGCACACATAATAAATCATCATATTACATAAAACCAAGCGGAAACTTACAAAGTGTTGATTTTACAAATACTTCTCAAAATAAACTACAGCGGAAGACTATTACAACTCACGTCTCATACCTATGCTAAGCAACAGAGAAGGTGTCCCACCCGCGGACCCTTCTCGCTAGCAACACTGTCATAATAGCCGCGGCAGGGGTTGCCATGAGTTCACCACTCGGGGAGTGCCGAGTCTCATCGGGCACCCGTACATCTCAGCGTATAGTTATAACCTGCAAAACAACCTATGCAGTATCTGTGAGCACGAAGCTCAGCAAGACTGACCCGTCACCCTAGTCATGAAACTCTACATGATGAAAATAGAGGCTAATTATAGAAGTTTGCACAAACGATGAACTTGAGCTAAAGGAGAGTCCTTACTTCAAGTTTTAAGCAACTTTTATAGCCCTCGCGCAACTTACATCGAGACTCCACAATCAAACAAGAAACGCTTCATCTCGATGTCACTTGCCCGAGGTGAAAGTAACTTTAGTGAGCTATCCTAGACTCAAACTGACCTTGCGCCATTAACATCGAGACTCCACAATCAAACAAGAAACGCTTTGCCTCGACGCTACTAGCCCAAGGTGGAAATTAAATTTAGTGAATTTTTGCTCGTTCCTCATCTCCATTATAAGGATTACCCACGAAGCATATTAAACGTTTCCCAGTTTATTACTACGTCACGACTCAGTGTACAAGTATGCTCACTACCGCGAGCGACGGTGATTGCAATCAAAAACACCCGGCTGACACGACACGTACGCCCGTACTCGACGTTGCACACAGCAACCGTCACTGACGCCGTACGTGGCCACCTTTCACACGACACCCAAATGTCGAACCGGTCCCACCGACTGGGATTAAGTCTCTCTACGGCAAACCCTCGTAGAGCCGACTTCTCTATCCTTTCAGCATCGGCATCAGACGGTGAGGTATGCCTCGACACCCAGGTTAACATGTTACATCAGTTTCCTGGGTCCCATATTGCCAGTATGCATCCGGTACACATCTCAAACTTGTCCAGCGGGGCCGCACACGAGAACGGGCCTTAATCGACTCAGACATAGACTAGGCTCACAGGACCACGTCCTTGACCTTCCATCCACTGCCCGGTCTCCATTCCCAACTATGAGGATCAATTCCCAACTCTTCCGATTGATCCCCCTTAATCCCATTTCACGAGTAGGAATCTGCCTACTCGAGTTATGCCTCTTTTAATCCACTTTTATTGAGAACAGCAGTTATAATTAATTGATAACATATCCTACATTAAACTCCAGGGTTTTCTGGGGCATGCATTTGGAGTTTCATACCATCTAGACGTAATGCAATAAATAAAATGCTAGACGTATGAAGTGTATACAAATAAAAACTTGTAAATTTGATGCAAACCGGGGCTTGCCTTTGTTTTACAGGGGCTAATATATATAACTCAGTTAGTGAAGATCACTTGAGGCTTGATCAATTGCTTTCCTCCTTCCTTGATTTCTACCCCGATGACTCCAACTCCTCCACGTAGATACTACACGTGATGAATATGCATATTGCTTAATTGTAAAGACTTTGCTACAAGTCCTAATAACAAGTTTTCAAAAACTGGAACTCTGTTTAAGAATTTAAAATGACACTGGTGCTAGTGGTTTAGGTTTGGATCTAAACACATGATTAAGTGCTAAGTGGTTTTCCCCCTCTTCTATATTGATCACCTAAAGAGGTTAAACAGAACAGGGGTGATCCAGGACTCCAATGGAGCTGAGAATTTTCATGTGAGTTCCTTGTCACAAGAAAATCCTCTGTACCAAAAATTAGCACTTTTCATTGAGTGGTTTGTTCAGAATAATTTTCTAAGCAATTAAGCAAAGAAGAATTAATTCTGAGATCACACCTATGTTCATGCCAAAATCAGTGAACTACAATTTTATTTATAGCTCATAGAGTTTGCATGAATTTTCCTAGCATTTTTGGAGCTAAGATCTGCCCAGAATTGAATTTCCAAGTTTTGGAAATTCTCTGAAAATGTTTCTGTATTATTTGAATACAGCATCTTCAAATCTAAATTTCCCTGATCAAATCAACTAAATTGAGCTGAAACTTTTACAGGCGTTCACTAATACCCTAAAGACTATTCTGGAAAAATTTGAGGATTTTTGGATTAACCAAACTCCCCCTAAAATTCTTTTGCTAAAAAGTTTTAAAGAATTTTACAGAATGAAATAAAGGTTTTCATACAAATTGGGTTCTACATTTGGATAGTACTCTATCAGAGGAATCCAACAAAATTTGTTTCACAATTTTTGGATTCTCCTACCCAAAGTTGTAGCTATTCAAAGTTTGAACTGAAAACTGAAATTCCCCAAAATGTTCAAATACTGTCTGTGGGTCTGGGGACAGGTGTCACTCGCTGAGGCAAGCCACACGGGGCTACAGGGTATTTCCCACGCCGCCACACCAGATCCCTGCGCCACAACCGATCAAATATTTGAAAAACTGTCACTGATGGGCGGGGCCCACCGGGTCGTCTTCTACCTCCGGCCACCCGCGCCCGCGCGCCGCCGGGCTCGCCGGAGTTCGACGGATTCCGGCCTCCCGGCCATCCCCCGAGCTCTCCCTCGCCGCTAGGGCCTAAATTCCCATGCTGAACACGATGGAACCCTCTTCCCTGGTCGGCGATGGCTCTAACCCAGCTGGCCACGGCGCGGCGGCTCTGGACCGGTTCGGCAACGTCGCCCGGTCATCCTAGCCTGCCCAGACTTCGGTGGAACGGTGCTACAGCACCAGTAGACTATGGGGATGCTCGACCTAGCCTCAAAACTGCTCGGGACCGGCGGCTAATGGTGTCTCACTGTGCACCCGAAACCTCCTCCGCGTTTGAGGTCGGAAATTCTGGATTTCATGCGGTCTATGTGCATCTTTCCAACTAGGGTTGTGAAGGACTACTGATCGCCGGTTAGTGGCGGTCCTGTGTGCAAGGTTTCACGCCTAAGAACGAGAGGGACGATCGAATTTGGTATTACCGTATCAGAAGGTCGGATGGTGCCCGACGGCGATCTTTTCCCAAATTCGAGCCCGGTAGATCATCTCATGGCTTGAGCTTCGGGGACGAGCATCAGGGGCTCCCAGCGCATCCGAGGGTGCTCTAGCTCGGGCCTGAGAAGCTCTCGGTGGGGCTGTCCACGTGAGACCAGCTCCGGTTCTCCGCCGGGCAGCTCTGTTTCTTAGCGCCGTTTGCCGAATTGTGCGCGCCACAGGCTAGGGCCTTCGGTGTTGCGGGGCTGGTGTGGTAGAGCAGGCGCAGGCACTGCTTTTCTGTACGGCCGGCGCGCACAACCGAGGCTTGGTTGGGGCTGGCGATCGGTGAGAAAGGAGTGCGGCGGTGAGCGCCGGTTGCTGTTTGCGCGCGAGAGGAACAGCCAGCGCGCGATCAAAATGAAGATGGCAACGTGCTGCAGCTGGTCCCAGGGTAAAGATCAGGTCGGCGCTAGCTGGAGCAGGAGGTGGAGCCTCGGTCGACGGGGGCGGCCGCTCGGTGTCGCCCCGGGTTACACCACGGTGGAGTGAGGAACAGAGAGAAAACTTAAGTGTTAAGTCTACTCATTCCTATGACATGTGGGCCCCACAATTCAGTACCTCTTTTCCTCAAAATATCTCCAAAGTTTGACAATTATCCAACCCAATTGTTTGAAAATTGGAAACTGAGCTCATTTGAATAGTTTGGACAATTTCCATGCAAATTCAAATGTTTATTTGAATCCTTTGCACATTTGACTCCCTTTGGAAAAATGGGCAGCAAATCTTTTCAAAAATTAATGAAACTTTGCCTCCCCACTTATTTGGACCTAAGGAATCCAAATATGCGATTTGATTCTTGTGTTAGCTGCTGCAAACATGAGTTTGAGCACAACAGTTTTAAATCCCTATTGTGTCCTTCCTTATTTACATTTGGGTTGATTCTTTAGTTCCAAATCTGAATTTTAAACCCTTCCTTTGCACTTGAGTTCTTCATTTCTGTGGTTTTAATCCACATGAGGTCCATCCATGCAGTAACTCTAAGTTTGTTTAGAAGAAACCTCACCTATGTCATCATATGTGGGAAAAAGTTTCAACTAAGCCCCTTTTTCATACACATGACTCCAACATTTGTGCAAACTCATGTTTCTTTGTATTCACATTTTGGGACCTTTACATGAGTTTACCTTTTTAACCCTATTTGATATTAAATTTAGGAAATTGAATATGTGGTTAGTATTTAAAATTTAAAAGGTGGGACAAACATATTGTCAAATTCAAATTAAAAACTTTCCCAGTACTTAGAAAACCTTGGAGTGAGATAAAAATAGATTTTTGGCTGAAATGAATCAGTTTAATTGATTAATCACATTTATTAGTTAGAGGGACACATTTTTAAGTAGAGAATAATTCTGAAAATTAGAAAAATAAATGAAAAATAGTTTACATCAGAGGAAAAGATCAAAAATATATTATTAACTATTTTGGATCAGAACCTATTCTGTTTAGATGATGTGTCTTACTATTTTCATAATAAAGTACACATTTAGGCATAGGAATTAAATTTGAAAATATAGCAAGCTAGGTATAAATAATTAGAAAATGATAAATGAAGATTCCAAAATCCAAAGAATTCAGTTTAGGGTTGGTAGAAGTTCTGAAGACACATATGGAGTAGGAAAATACCTTTCATGCATACTTGGTAGCTAAAAGGTGTAGTAATTGAATATAAGGAATTTACTTAAATTGGAAACTCATATATATAGTATGCAAGTATAAATGTGAATACAAAAGTAGGAATCATATACACATGATTAAAAGTGCATGTAAGCCAAAGATCAACACACATAGAGTAACCACAACACATAGAATTTGTGAATGACTTTTATACATGTGAATGTGTGGTTTGTATGAAGTGGAAGTGTGAATTATGTCTTATGGATTGTTGTTTTTCTTTTGCTATGTGTGATGGTATGATGTAGAACCTGCTCCAGAGCAAGTTCTTCCTTTCCAAGATCAGGACTACCCATTCCAAGAGCAGCAGGAAGGAGGCAAGTGTCCTTGACCACTTTGATCCTATGCTAGGATGTGTAGATAGAATTATTTGCATTGTAAAATGAAATATGAAACCCATGCTAGGAAGTTTCCCTAGAATTGCATTACCTTGTTTCCTTGTAGCTTGGGTTGGGATTTATTTTATCATGTCATTTATTATTATGCATATGCTTAGCCATGCTTAGAATGGGATATTTGGGATATGGGATCATCAATTCATTTTACCATACTCTTGAATGAGATATTATGAGTTATGTAGAGGTAGGGATCAAGGCAAGTTGGATGTTTTGGTTGGTGCTGGGTGCACGAGACTCGGGTTTGTGTTTAGTACTTGCCTGGATCCTAAGGACCGGTTCATGGAGGATGTAACCTGGCTTTACCGTGCCAACCACATGCTGAGATGGGGCAGCTTGGCCAATTAATTAGGTGTATCCCTGGCGTAGTATGGGTGTGTTGGATGGTGCGGGGAATAGGTGTCAGCTGGACTACCATATGAACCGCAAGGCTCAAGAGGGGGCCACTGCAGCGGGGTTGGAGCCTCTTGTATGCTGTTAGGGGTGAAACCTCAGTGGGCCCATGCTCGTCGGGAATCCCTTTGTAAAGGCTTCATAGTGATCTCCTGGCTACACACCTGGGACGTGTGAATGTGGTTCGTAGCCACTGGCATAATGGAGGTTCTTTTAGTCCACCCGGCAACGGGGGATGAAATCACTACATGTGGGTACAGTGGTGCAAACTCTGCAGAGTCAAAACTGTCATGACAGCCATGCTCATGGTCAAGAGCGGCTTGGACTTATTCATGATTAGAGGATGATGACTTTGGAAGTTGTGGATGTTAAGCGGGGAGCTTAACATTGAAAATGATGTTATGGTTATTTGATTATGATGTTGGGATGGGAGATTGGGACCGTTTCACATATGTAGTAATGTAGGAGCTTAATAAGCTAAGGTGATAGGTATTAATTGTGTAGTGCTTTAACCATGAGTTCAACCTCCCCTTGTTCTAGCCATGCATGACATAACTTTCCCCCACTTGCTGAGTACCAACGGTACTCAAACTTGCATATTTGTTGGTTTATATTGCTGCTCAGGTCAAGAGAATGATGTGGTGTTCAATGACCAAGACTTCGGACCCGAAGAAGGATTCTAGGTTCATGGAGTCCCCCGGGCAACGCCTGTGACGGAGCCCACAAGAATAATATTCCGCTGCTATTTTATTTACATGTTATGAACTTATTATTGTCCATCGAGACATATGCTATGTAAGACTTATTTATATTCGACACCTGGCTTGTAATAAATGATGCTTCACTATTTTTCATCACATGTATGAGAAAATGATCCTGGCATACATGTGATATTCACTCGGTTGTTCTTCGGAGAAACCGAGTGTGACATACGACGGTCACGGCGTTTTCAAAAAAATTAAAAAAATAAGAAGGCCCTCATTTCAAACTTCGAAGTTCTAGCACCAGTTTTTCCAATCACTCCTGAATTTGTGTCGATCTCATCTTTCATCGATTTGAGCTAATACTTGGTGCTGTTTCTATTCTTGTGCCCCTGGTTGAGAAAAAATATCAAAAAAATAAAGAGAAAAAAAAAGATTTTGACTTCTACTAGTGCTTCAATACAAAAACAGGAGGCTAAGGGGTTTTCTAGTTGTGCTATTTCTGTGTGAGTGCTGGATACTTGCTGATATTATCCTTGTTGTTCATCATCATTCATCCTTGTCCTTGCTTGTTGCCACAACTGTTCTAATACATTCTTAGGCCAGCAACTAGGTGAAATTCTTTGGACACTTATTCAGCATTGCTATCTGTTACTAACTTGTGTGCCACATACATATACTGCATTTGAGCCTTCCAAGCTCCACCTTCTCTCGAGCAGAACAGGTAACCTTTGCAATCATACCCACTCTCTGCTTGCTTCATAGCGGTCACCGTTGGCCACCTGCAGTGCTGGTAAGAAACTTGTAAGAGCGGGGTAAGACGCATCTTACTGATCGATTTTCCACCCACTTCGGAGAGCGTAGTAATAGGGTTCTTCACGATCTTTTTGCCTTCGTTTCTGTTTTGTACTAACAATGACATGAAAGAAGCCTATGGATAAGACCTTTGGTTCTACACCTCCGGATGATGATGAGTGCGTGTCTCATATGGAACTAAGGGACATGATGCGGGCAATGACCGAAGATTTCAACAATTACCAGACCACTACAACAGCCACCTTTCAGAGGCTCCATACAAGTGTTGCTGGTCTGACCACACGGTTGGATGAGATGGAGACTCGTCTTCCCCAACAAGCTACACCCTCTATCATCCTTGATGGTGATGCACATGCTCACTACGACACAGAGGATGACTTCAATAACGATGAGGTTGATGCACAGCAGCGCCGTGCCCCTCGACGAAATCGTCATGGTATAGGAGGTAGACCTCGTCCTCATGCTCCTGAACAAGATAATGATTCTTATGCTAAGATTAAGTTTTCTATTCCACCATTTTATGGATCTTATGATGCTGAGACTTACTTGGATTGGGAGATGACGGTAGAACAAAAATTTAGCTCTCATATTGTTCCTGAGCGACATAGAGTTAGATAAGCCACTAGTGAGTTTAAAGATTTTGCTATAATTTGGTGGAATGAACTTGTCAATACACGTAATGCACCATAGACATGGGCTGCGTTAAAAGAAGAGATGCGTGCTAGGTTTGTTCCTCCTTCATATAGACGTGATCTTCTTAAGAAATTGCAACGCTTTGATCAGGGTGACAAGACTGTCCAAGAGTACTACCAAGAGTTGCAGAAAGGTATGCTTCGTTGTGGGGTAGTTGAGGATCAGGAAGACCAAATTGTTAGGTTTTATGGGGGCTTGCAGCGTGAGATCCAGGACACAGTTGACTACAAGGAATATCATTCTCGTTTATTTCAACTTGCTATGTTAGCAGAAAAAGAAGTGCAGGGTCGCCAACAGCAGCGGCGGAACAACACCTTCACGCCACAACAATTTCCTGTGCCATCCAGAGAAGCGCCCTCCTCGAGCGTACGTGCTTCTACACCACCCTCCACGGGTGTTGTACGCAGCAGCATCACACCTTCTACATCACGGGGACAAGATAACAGCAAGTCCCGGATGCCTCCAGGTGTTGCAGCAAAGGCGGCTTCACCCAACACTTCGACAAGTCGCAGCTCCGACATCAAGTGCCACCGCTGCCAGGGACTTGGCCATATGCAACGAGATTGCCCCAGCAAACGGGCGATCATTGCCACTGCTGATGGTGGTTATGTTAGTGCTTCTGATATTGAAGATGAAAATATTATTGCAACTAACATTTCAGGTTCGGATGATGGTGCTGAGGAGGTTCTTGGTACATCTGCGACAAACAACTATAGGACTTTGATTGTGCAGTGAGCTTTGAGTGCCACGGTTCGAGAGGACGACAACCGCCAACGTCACAACCTTTTCAACATGTTTCTCGTCGTCAAGGACTGCCATGTACATACCATCATTGATGGTGGTAGCTGCAACAATTTGGTGAATGTTGAGGTGGTCAAGAAGCTTGGCTTGACCACACGGGAGCATCCCCACCCTTATCACATTCAATGGTTTAACAACAATGGTAAGGTAAAGGTAACACAAACAGCAAGGATACATTTTTCCATTGGTTCTTATCATGATTTTGCTGATTTTGATGTGGTACCTATGGATGCTTGTTCTCTTTTATTGGGACGTCCTTGGGAGTTTGATACTGATTCTATTCACCATGGTCGATCTATTAAGTATACTCTCATGCATAAGGGCAAGAAAATTGTGTTGCTTCCTATGAGTCCCACTGAAATTGTACAATTTGAGCAGGAGAAACAGAATAATGCTAAGCAAAAGGGTGTTTTCAATTCTGAAATTCAGCAACTTATTAAGTTGAAAAATCCTATTTTGCTTGCAACTAAATCTGATCTTGATGATTTATATGCCTCTAATGGAACTTGCTATGCTTTAGTGTGCAAACATGCTTTATATTCCACTGAGGATACATCCATTGTCTTGCCACCTGCTGTTGCTAACCTTTTGCAGGAATATATGGATGTTTTTCCATCAGAGATACCCCCTGGATTACCACCTGTGCGAGGCATTGAGCACAAGATTGATTTGGTTCCAGGGGCGAGCTTGCCAAACCGTGCTGCCTACAGGACCAACCCCGATGAGACTAAGGAAATTCAGCGACAAGTCCAAGATCTTCTGGACCGCGGGTACATTCGTGAGAGCCTTAGTCCTTGTTCTGTTCCTGTTCTTTTGGTTCCAAAAAAAGATGGCACTTGGCGCATGTGTGTTGATTGTAGAGCGATCAATAACATTACATTCGTTATCGCTATCCTATTCCTAGATTGGATGACATGCTTGATGAGTTGAGTGGTTCTGTTATTTTCTCCAAGGCGTAGTGGGTATCATCAGATTCGCATGGCTTTAGGTGATGAATGGAAAACTTCTTTTAAAACTAAATTCGGACTTTATGAATGGTTAGTCATGCCATTTGGTTTAACTAATGCGCCCAGCACTTTCATGAGGTTGATGAATGAGGTTTTACGTGCTTTCATTGGTAAATTTGTGGTGGTTTACTTTGATGATATACTTATTTACAGTAAGTCATATGATGAGCATCTTGAACATTTGCGTGCTGTTTTTAATGTCTTGCGCGATGCACGTTTATATGGTAACCTTGAGAAGTGCACCTTTTGCACCAATCGTGTGTCTTTTCTTGGGTATGTTGTTACTTCGCAGGGCATTGAGGTGGACGAGGCAAAGATTGTTGCCATCACGAGCTGGCCACTTCCGACTACGGTCACACAGGTTCGGAGTTTTCTTGGTCTCGCATGTTTCTACCGGCGTTTCGTGTGGGATTTCAGCACCATTGCGGCACCTCTCCATGAGTTGACAAAGCATGGAGTGCCGTTTCGATGGGGACCAGCACAACAACAAGCTTTTGATGTTCTCAAGTCGAAGCTCACACAAGCACCATTGCTGCAACTTCCTGATTTTGAGAAGACCTTCGAGCTTTAATGTGACGCGAGCGGCATTGGCATTGGAGGAGTGCTAATTCAAGGAGGTAAACCTGTTGCCTTCTTTAGTGAAAAATTGCATGGGCCTTCGCTGAATTATTCTACATATGACAAAGAACTTTATGCTTTAGTGCGTGTCTTGCAAACTTGGCAACATTACCTATGGTCTAAAGAATTTGTCATACATTCAGATCATGAGCCTTTGAAGTATCTTAAAGGACAAGCTAATCTGAACAAACGTCATGCTAAATGGATTGAGTTCATAGAATCATTTCCTTACATCATTAAACATAAGAAAGGGAAAGACAATGTGATTGCCGATGCTTTATCTAGACGTTATACCATGCTGTCCCAACTTTCTCATAAAATCTTTTGTTTGGAAACCATAAAGAGGTTATATGCTACTGATTTGGACTTCAAAGATGCCTTTGAAAATTGTAGAGAGGGAAGAACGTGGCAAAAATTCCTGCTGCATGAAGGCCTTCTCTACCGTGCTAACAAGCTGTGTGTTCCAGCTAGCTCCGTTCGTCTTTTGTTGTTGAAGGAAGCGTATGGAGGTGGTTTGATGGGACATTTTGGTGTTAAAAAGACAGAGGATGTGCTGGCCGCTCACTTCTTTTGGCCACGAATGAGGCATGATGTGGAGCGCTACGTTTCACGTTGTACGACATGCAACAAAGCTAAGTCTCGACTTAACCCACATGGTCTTTATATGCCTCTTCCGGTTCCTAGTGCACCTTGGGAGGATATTTCTATTGACATTTTTTAGAATTGCCTACAATAAAGAGGGGGAGGGATAGTGTCTTTGTGGTTGTTGATCGTTTCTCTAAAATGGCTCATTTTATACCCTGCCACAAGACCGATAATGCTTCACATGTTGCTGATTTGTTCTTTAATGAGGTTGTGCGTTTGCATGGTGTTCCCAATACTATTGTTTCTGATAGGGATGCTAAGTTTTTGAGTCACTTTTGGAGAACTTTATGGTATAAATTGGGAACAAAGTTGCTGTTTTCTACTACTTGTCATCCACAAACTGATGGGCAAACGGAGGTAGTTAATCGTACCTTATCTACTATGTTGTGGGCTGTTTTGAAAGACAACTTGAGGTTGTGGGAGGAGTGTTTGCCACATATTGAGTTTGCTTATAACAGGTCTATTCACTCCACAACCAAGTTAAGTCCGTTTATGGTAGTCTATGGTTTCAATCCTCGTGCCCCAATTGATTTGCTACCTTTACCACATACTGAAATTGTGAACTTAGATGCTACACAACATTCTGAATTTATTATTAAGTTGCATGAAACTACTAAGTTACAAATTGAAAAAATGAATGAAAAGTATCGCATTGCTGCTAGTAAAGGTAGGAAGGAGGTAAAATTGGAACACGGTGATTTGGTGTGGGTTCATTTGAGAAAAGATAGGTTCCCGGATTTGAGAAAGTCCAAACTCATGCCACATGCTGCTGGACCTTTTAAGGTTCTTGAGAAGATAAATGACAATGCATATAAACTTGAGTTGCCTCCTGAGTTTGGGTTAGTCCCACATTTAACATTTCAGATTTGAAGCCATACTTGGGTGAGGAAGATGAGCTTGAGTCGAGGATCACTCCAATTCAAGAGGGGGAGGATGATGAGGACATCTCTCCTTTGCATACAATGCAAGGACCGATCACTAGAGCACGTGCACGACAATTGGATCTCCAGGTATGTTCTAACCTTGTCAATTGTTTTTCAGAACTTACGCTTGTTTCCATGCATGTTTTATTGATTAGGAACAATGGAGAGGACCAGCAAGGGCTGGGAGGAGTCCAAGGAGTCAAGGAGGAGGAGGAACCCAAGTACAACTCAACTTCGACTCAACCTCGGGTTCCAGGAGCTGCCTTCACCAAAACTGACGTCCCGGACACATACGGAGTCGGATTTTGACGTTCTATATATGGTTGGAACCGTGATTTCATAAAGCTTCCAATGGTACCAGCCCCACCTCAAAATTCCTTCTAAGTTGACAGGAATCAGCGAAACAAGTGGGCATCCAGAATCTGTCCGGTGCTGCGCCACCGTCTTTTGGGCTGCTGGCCCGTGTATCGTGTGGAAGCCCATTAGGGTTGTGTCCAGGTGTCTTGCACGCCCCTAAACTCCTTTATATACAGCAGCCGTCACCACATTAGGTGGGGTTTTGCTTAGTTACAATCTGTCATTGAACAGTGTCGCCGATCATCGGTTGTGAGACCCCAAATTCGTGATCAATTCAGTTTTGATTGCAACTTCTCTGTTCTTGCTTGTGTTCTTGATTACGCTTGCAGGGACAAGCCTTCGTGGCGAGGTCATTCGTGTGACACGGGTGATAACCAACGGAGCAGTGGTGTAGTGATTGCGGGGTTTCGTTCGTTCGGAGCCTTGGATCATGAACGTCGAGATCTCCACCCAATTAAGTTTACCCTACCTCTCGGAAGATCGGGACTCATCCTCTTATCAGTGCCCGGCGTGTGCGCCGTGCTCCAAGGATCACGTAGGAAGAAACCGCATCAAAAATTAGGCAGCAGCGGCCGAGAATGAACCGCGCCACTGTCGCTGGACGTCGCGCGCTCGGGCGCTGGCGGGAGGAAGACGAAGGCACTGTGCATGGGACCCACGTGCAGGGTTTTAAACATTTCCCGATTTTCAGTTTTAGTTCAAACTACAAACTCACATAACATTGGCTAGGAAACTCCAAATCGAGTGAACCAAATTTTGTTGGATTCAGCTCTCTGAGTACTTTCCAGCAAATCAAGTTTCACGTCATGAAAATCCTTAGTTCTCCAGAATAAATTCCTTAAAATTCAAACTGTTTACAATTTTAACTGGAGGATCCCTTGAAGGAAAACTCTAAACTTTTGCTGGGATGTTCACCAAAATATCTGTGAGCTACCATAAAAATTTCAGATCCATTTGAGCTCATTTGATCCACCTAATAGTGCAATTAATAAAACTGTTCCAGAGAAAATAGAAAAGGTCCAGAAACATTTTCAGAATTTCTCTGAAATTGTTTAGCACATATCTTTAGCTAGGAACCTTCAAATTAAGTGGGACCAACTCTATTAGAAACCTATGAAAATCTAGTTTTCAGAAAGTCATGGGTTGCTCCATGAAATGTAACACCCCAAAATCCTGTTAAGAGGGGAATTTAAAATTTTTTGGACGTATTGCATGGGCTGCAGAAATTCAAATTTAGTTAGAATTCAAATTCAAATTCAAACCAGAAAAGAAATGGAAAAAGAAAAACAGAAAAAAACCGGCCAGTGGGCCGAAACCCACCAGCCGGCCCACCCCATCCCGCGCCAGCCCGCAGCCACGCGCCCCGTTCCCTTTCTCGCTGACGTGTGGGGCCCGCCATCCTTCTTCCTCCTTGCGCCCGCGCTCGGCTGGCCGGGACTCTTCTCTCCTCCGAATCAAAACCGCCCCGGATACTCACGTATCCCAGCCGAATTTCGGTTCTGGACGACGCAAACTCGATCACAACCGAACGCCGCCCTTCCGCGGCTATATAAACATCGACATCTCCCCGATTTTCACCCACGATCAGCCGTTTTTCCTTCCAGTGAGAACCCGAGTTTCTCCGGCCAATTTCGCTCGATCTTCGCTCGGGATTTCTGATCTAACGTGCTGATCTTGATCCACCACCTTCGGGGAACCACGCAGGTGCAGAAAACTCGGTGGTTTGCACTTCAAACACAGCGCCGACGAGCCTCGCCGTGAATTCACCTCGGACCTCATCGCCGACCGCTTTCCAGGACCTCCGAGCTCAAGAAAACCCCCGAGGTGAGATCCCCGACCTCCCCTCCACCAATCTAAGCTATGAAATCCCAGTTTTAGGAAGAATTGACGAAGATCCGACGCTCTCCGGCGAGATCGCCGCCTTCCGCCGCCGCGCGCCGCCGGGCAGCGCCGCCCGCGCTCGATCAGAGCGACGTGGCCGCTTGTGCGCCATCTATTTTAAATCGCACGGTAGAATTTAAATTCCCGCGTACTGGTTCGGCGTTATAATCTCAGCCGTCTGTTTTAAATCGGACGGTCCACGTCAGCCCCGCATTATAAAGGCCAGGATTCTTACGCGCTACCCCCTGGGGTTCTCGGAAAATACGAGCTAGCCTCGGAAGCTTCTGATCTAGCCCCTGGAACTTCAGAAATTCATGTAAATTCAATTAAAAATCAGTTTTAGCCCCCTGGACTAAATAAAAATTAGCAATAACCCTCTGTTATGTGTAGTTAGAGCCCTGGAAATTTATAAAATAATATAATATACCCTTTGATGGGGGTAAGTTTGCCTTTTTAATCTTATATAATATTAAATTTAGGAATTTGACTATGTAATTAAGATTTAAATTTAAAAAGGGTGAGGCACACACATTGTAAATTCAACCTTAAACTCTACTAACAATTGGGAAGCTTTAGAATGCGCTAAAAATAAATTTTAGGCTGAAATGAAATCTGTTTGGGTGTGTTCATGTTTATTAGATATAGAAACACATTTTTAGGCTAGGAAATAATTCTGAAAATTGGTAAAATAAATGTAAAATAGTTCACATCAGAAGAGAAGTTCAAAAATATATTATTTAATATTTTAGGTCAGAACCTATTCTGTTTAGATGATGTGTCTTATTATTTTCATAATAAAGTTCACAACTAGGTATAGAAAGTAAATCTTAAAATATAGGAAAATAAGTATACATAACTAGAAAATGATAAATGAAATCTCCAAAATCCAAATATTTCAGTTTAGGATTCGGTAGAAGGTCTGAAAACACATTTGGAGTAGAAAAATACCTTCCATGCATACTTGGTAGCTAAAATGTGTATCAATTGAATATAAGGAATTTATTTAAATTGGAAATTCGTATATAGAATGCAAACATAAATATGAATACAAAAGTAGAAATCATATGCACATGTTTAAAAGTGCATGTAAGCCCAAAATCAACACACATAGAGTAACCACAACACATAGAAATGTGAATGGTTTTCATAAATGTGAATGTGTGGTTTGTATGAAGTGGAAGTGTGAACTATGTCTTATGGATTGTTGTTTTCTTTGCTATGTGTGATGGTATGAGTAGAACCTGCTCCAGAGCAAGTTTTTCCCTTCCAAGAACAAGACTTTCCATTCCCAGAGCAGCAGGAAGAAGGCAAGTGTCCTTGACCACTTTGATCCTATGCTAGGATGTGTAGATAGAATTATTTGCATTGTCAATTGAAATATGAAACCCATGCTAGGAAGTTTCCCTAGAATTTGCATTACCTTATTTCCTTGTAGCTTGGGTTGGGATTTATTTTATCATGTCATTTATTCATATGCTTATGCTTAGCCATGCTTAGAATGGGATAATTGGGATATGAGGTCATCAATTTATTTACCTTACTCTTGAATGAGATATTATGAGTTATGTAGAGGTAGGGATCGAGGCAAGTTGGATGATTTGGTTGGTGTTGGGTGCACGAGACTCGGGTTTGTGTTTAGTACTTGCCTGGATCCTAAGGACCGGTTCATGGAGCATGTAACCTAGCTTTACCGTGCCAACCACATGCTGAGATGGGGCAGCTTGGCCAATTAATTAGGTGTATCCCCGGTGTAGTATGGGTGTGTTGGATGGTGCGGGGAATAGGTGTCAGCTGTACTACCATATGAACCGCAAGGCTCAAGAGGGGGCCACTGCAGCGGGGTTGGAGCCTCTTGTATACTGTTAGGTGTGAAACCTCAGTGGGCCCACGCTTGTCGGGAATCCCTTTGTAAAGGCTTCGTAGTGATCTCCTGGCTACACACCTGGGAAGTGTGAATGTGGTTCGTGGCCACTGGCATAATGGAGGTTCTCTTAGTCCACCCGGCAACGGGGGATGAAATCACTACATGTGGTTACAGTGGTGCAAACTCTGCAGAGTCAAAACTGTCATGACAGTCGTGCTCACGGTCAAGAGCGGCTTGGACTTATTCATGATTAGAATATGATGACCTTGGAGGTTGTGGATGTTAAGCGGGGAGCTTAACATTGGAAATGATGCTACAGTTATTTGATTATGATGATGGGATGGGAGATTGGGACCATTTCACCTGTGTAGTAAGGTAGGTGCTTAATAAGCTAAGGTGGTAGGCAATAATTGCGTAGTGCTTCAACCCTGAGTTCAACCTCTCCTTGTTCTAGCTATGCATGACATAACTTTCCCACACTTGCTGAGTACCATCGGTACTCAAACTTGCATATTTGTTTGTTTATATTGCTGCTCAGGTCAAGAGAATGATGTGGTGTTCAATGACCAAGACTTCGGACCCGAAGAAGGATTCTAGGTTCATGGAGTCCCCTGGGCAACGCCTGTGACGGAGCCCACGAGAATAATTATTCCGCTGCTATTTTATGAACTTTTTATTGTTCATCAAGACATATGCTATGTAAGACTTATTTATATTCAACACATGGCTTGTAATAAATGATGCTTCACTATTTGTCATCACATGTATGAGAAAATGATCCTAGCATA
This sequence comes from Neostapfia colusana, assembly GCA_030760725.1. NCBI lineage: Eukaryota > Viridiplantae > Streptophyta > Magnoliopsida > Poales > Poaceae > Neostapfia > Neostapfia colusana. The sequence continues at coordinate 89,569,578 of JASWHV010000002.1, read as the reverse complement.
CATGTGATATTCACTCGGTTGTTCTTTGGACAAACCGGGTGTGACAGAAGTGGTATCAGAGCCAAGGTTACCCGTAGGAACGTGGACCTAGGTAGAAATGGACGTATTTAAGGACCCTATTTTCTTAAAAACTATTTTTACAAAGGTGTGGGTTGAAAAGTGTTATGGGGTCATTTTATTCATCTTACACAACTTTTATTCAAAATAGGATTTTTGTTTAAAATCTTATCTAACTTAAGTTTAAATACTTTATGTTTTAGATGGTTCGCATGATCCGCATCGCTCGCAAGTCCACCGGAGGGAGAGTTCCCATAGTTGCCCTTGCCTTGAGAGAGGAGAGCCGTCCGGTGACGTACCTCTCCTACGGATTGGCAGTAGGAGGCTTGTTGCGCCGTCTTCGACGTATGCTCCAAGCCGCCGGCAATACGGGCAAGCTAATTATACACTATAGCTCCACCCGGACCATCCATGAGAAGCGGGAAGAATGGAGTTCGGAAATGAGGATTATCCATGAAAATCAGCTGCTTAAGATCCACCACTCTCCAGCTTGTCGAGCGTCACAGGTCGATGCGGAGAAGGATGTCACCTGGGAGGCCATCACCTGCCAGAGTCACATCTACCTTCGCCACCTGGATAAGACTGAGTACATGTATGTTCTCTAGCGTGAGAGTGGTACGACGGAGTACAAGTACCCGCCAGTGCAGCAGGGGACTTCCCATGAGCACATGGACCTTTGCTTGGAGGATGCTGCTATGCTCAGCACTCGACTGCAGAAGTGTCAGCAGGAGCTTCAGGATGTTCGTGACACCCTAAAGGAGACTGAGGTGTTGCTTCGAGCCAGCTTGAGGGCGAGAGAAAGAGGAGATGGAAATGAACTGTGTGTCACCGAGAACGACACATGGACTCCTGACTCCCCAGATCGCCGGGCAAGCAGGCGTCGCCACACTTCTCCACCAGCAGCTTCCCCACCCAAAGCGGAGTCAGAGGGCAACCGCAATAACGAGGAAGATCCCGAGGAGCCAGCTCAGTGATACGAGTAGTGTAGAGTCATTTCCCTTAGTTTAGCAGATGTCGAGTAGTCGAGTCGTTACCTTAGTTAGGGGTGTGAATTATGTTTGGTGTGTGACGTGAGTTGTGGAAGCCATGGGCAATTGTCCACAACCTCGTCTTCAGGATTGTTTTGCTTTGATGTGTGAACTCCTATAAATAAAGAGTGCATTTATTTCGCGTGAGATATGAAACCCTCAGAAAATATAAATATAGTAAGGTCTCAAAATTTTAAATTTAAAACAAGCAAGTTGGGAAGTTAATACGTAATGCTTTAAGTTAACATCTGATTGATCATGATAGATGGCCGGAAGAGGAAAGGGTCGCGCTGCCAACCCCGCCAACAACAACGATGAGGCCGACAACCCCCATATTTCTGGAGGACAAGACAGGGGTGGTCGCCATGAAGGAGTTGATCCCATCCACCAAATGCTTGAAAATCAGAATCAGCTCATCAAGAGCATGACTCAAGTGGTGGCCAACTTGCACCAAGCTCCACCTCCACAAGCTGCACCCCGCCAACCAAGGTTGAATGAGTTTCTAGGGACTCAACCTCCAAAGTTTGCAAGTGCTGCTGAACCTCTGTAGGCAGATGATTGGCTAAAGACCATTGAGAGCAAGATGAGGATCATACAATGCCAAGGGTATGAGAGGGTGCTGTTTGCCTCTCACCAATTGCATGGACCTGCTGCTGATTGGTGGACCGCTTACGTGGCAGCCCATCATGACCCTGAGAACATCACTTGGGAAGAGTTCAAGCGTAGCTTCCGCAACCATTACATACCAAGGGGTGAACTCAAAAACAAGAGGAAGGAGTTCTTGGGATTGCAGCAAGGAAACATGACTGTGAGGGAATACCTCACTAAATTCACTCAACTATCCCGTTATGCCCCACGGGACATAGAGACTGATGAGCAGAAACAGGATTGTTTCGTGGAAGGACTTACCGCAGAAATGCAGTGTGCAATGTCCTCCAACGAGTATGAAAGCTTCCAAAAGATGGTGGACAGATCATTTGTTGTAGAAAGGAAGCTGAAGGCCTTGGAAAATGAAAACAAGAGGAAGGCGGGATGGTCACACCAAGCCACGGGCAGCAACACCCGCCCACGTCTGATGCATCAAACCGCAGGGCAGACGAGCCGTGCTGCGGTACCCTACTCCGCACCGAGAGGGTACACCCCGAATTTCAGGCCCCCGTCAGCACCAACACCGCCACAACGTCAGTTTGTACAGCAGCCTCGCCCCGCATATCCACCTCGAACCGCAGTACAAGGACCTCCAAACCAACCCCAAGACAACAAAGGCCAGGCACCTAAGGTTGGGGTGCAATGCTTTAACTGTGGTGAAGTGGGACACTACGCCCATAAGTGCCCAAAGAAGAAGCCCGTGCAGCCACAACAGCAGAATGTGATGCAAGGACGGATGAACCACGTGACCATGGAGGAAGCGCAAGAGGCACCTGACGTGGTAGTTGGTAAGTTTCCTGCCAATTTACACATTGCAACCCTGTTTTTTGATTCTGGTGCTACCCACTCGTTCATTGCTCAAGGGTTTGTTAAGAAGCATGATCTAGCAACAACACAAATGAACCATATGCTAGCAGTAAACTCTCCAGGTGGAGAAATAAGGACAAGACAAGTGTGTCCCAAGGTGAACCTAGACATTAATGGGGTAGTATTTACTGCTAACCTCATAGTGATAGATTAACAAGGGATAGATATTATCTTGGGTATGGATTGGTTGACCAAACATAAGGGGATCATCCATTGTTCGACCAGAACGGTGGAACTAACTCACCCTAGTGGCACCAGAGTAAAGTTCATAACAATACAAGAGCCTAGGAGGGTCATTAAATTAAATCAAGTTGAGGTGAAAGTGGAGGAGATCAGGATCATCAGGGAATATCCAGATGTTTTTCCGGAGGAGTTGCTAGGAATGTCTCCTGATCATGAAGTGGAATTCACAATTGAGCTAGTGCCTGGAACAACCCCGATATACAAGAGACCTTATCGGATGGACTCCAAGCAGCTGGGAGAACTCAAGGATCATTTGAGAGAATTGACGGAGAAGGGGTATATTCGTCCTAGTTCCTCACCATGGGGAGCTCCAGTGATATTTGTGCCCAAGAAGGACGGAACCTAAAGGTTATGCGTAGACTACCGTGCATTGAATGAAGTAACCATCAAGAATAAGTACCCATTACCCCGCATTGAAGACTTGTTTGATCAGTTGAGGGGAGCTTGTGTGTTCTCAAAAATTGATCTCAGGTCGGGATACCACCAACTTAAGATAAGGCAAACTGATATTCCCAAGACAGCTTTCGTATCTCGGTACGGACTGTATGAATACACCGTCATGCCTTTCAGGCTAACTAATGCCCCGGCATACTTCATGTATCTCATGAACAAGGTATTCATGGAATATCTGGACAAATTTGTGGTGGTTTTCATTGATGACATTCTCGTCTTCTCCAAAGATGAAGAGGAACATGAGAAACATCTAAGGTTGGTGTTGCAGAAGCTGAGAGAACACCAACTATATGCCAAGTTGAGCAAGTGTGAGTTTTGGCTGAAGAGAGTTCCCTTGTTAGGACATATAATCTCGTAGGGAGGAATCTCCGTAGATCCCGCCAAGATCGAGGATATACAGAAGTGGAAGACCCCTGAGAATGTCGGGGACGTTTGAAGCTTCTTGGGATTGGCTGGATACTATCGACGGTTTATTGAGGGATTCTCCAAGGTCTCGAGACCCCTTACCAAACTGTTGGAGAAGGGAATCATATTCACATGGACGCCGCAGTGCGAGACAAGTTTTCAGGAGTTAAAGAAAAGATTGACAACAGCCCCAGTGCTAGTTATGCCAGATATGCAGAAGAACTTTTCGGTGTACTGTGATGCCTCTGGAAACAAGTTGGGATGTGTTCTCATGCAAGAAGGGCATGTCGTGGCTTATGCATCCCGGCAGCTCCGGAAGCACGAGAAGAATTATCCTACACATGACCTAGAACTAGCCGCAGTGGTACACGCGTTGAAAATTTGGCGGCACTACTTGATGGGGAAGAGGACAGAGATATATACGGATCATAAGAGTTTAAAGTACATTTTCACCCAGCCAGATCTCAACCTCAGACAAAGGAGATGGTTGGAGCTAATCAATGACTTTGATGTGGGCATCAACTATCATCCTGGAAAAGCAAACGTCGTGGCAGATGCTTTAAGTCAGAAAGTGCAGGTCAATAAGTTGAGCTTGAAGGATATGCCTGCCGAATTGAAGGACGAGGTTATAAGGCTCAATCTATGCCTGGTGAATAGTGGTGAAGCCATCGCCATGGAAGTGGACTCCACATTAGAGCAAGACATACGCGATGGTCAAAAGAATGATGAGAAGATACAAGAAATCCAACAACTCATCAAGGATAATAGAGCCCCTGGATTCAGAGAGGATGAACAAGGTACGGTGTGGCACGGGAAAAGAATCGGTGTGCCTGAAGTGAAGGAGATAAACGAATTGATTTTGAAGGAGGCTCACGATTCCGACTATTCCATTCATCCTGGGAGTACGAAGATGTACCAGGACCTCAAGAGAAGGTATTGGTGGTATGGCATGAAGTGAGATGTCGCGGAACATGTTGCCCTATGTGACACATGTCAGTTGGTGAAAGCAGAACATCAACGACCCGCGGGATTATTGCAACCACTCAAAGTGCCTGAATGGAAATGGGAAGAAATCGGTATGGATTTCATAGTGGGACTGCCTAGGACCCAATCAGGATATGATTCGATATGGGTCATCATCGACAGGCTAACCAAGGTAGCTTATTTCATCCCCGTGAAAGAAAGCTACAGCGGATCCAAATTGGCGGAGTTGTACATGTCAAGGATCGTGTGTTACCATGGAGTGCCCAAGAAGATAGTGTCGGATCGAGGGACACAGTTCACCTCAAGGTTCTGGCAAAAGTTGCATGAAACCATGAGAACCCATCTGAATTTTAGCTCTACCTATCATCCCCAAACTGACGGGCAGACGGAAAGAACCAATCAGATTCTTGAGGATATGCTGAGAGCGTGTGCACTCAAAAACAACCGGAGTTGGGACAAGAACTTACCGTATGCGGAGTTCTCCTATAACAACAGCTATCAGGCTAGTATGAAGATGTCGCCGTTTGAAGCTTTGTATGGGAGGAAGTGCATAACTCCCCTATTTTGGAACCAAACGGGGGAAAGTAAAGTGTTTGGTCCCGAAGTACTACAAGAAGCCGAGGCGAAAGTGAGGGAAATTCGCAACAACTTGAGGATAGCACAGACACGACAAAAGAGCTATGCCGATGTTCAGAGAAGAGAGCTCGTTTTCAACGTGGGAGACTATATCTATCTCAAGGTGTCCCCTACCCGAGGACTTCGTCAGTTCAAGGTGAAAGGGAAATTATCACCTCGATACATCGGACCCTTTCAAGTTCTGGAGAGGAAAGGCAAAGTGGCGTATCAACTAGAATTACCGGCTCGCCGATCGGATGTGCATGACGTATTCCATGTGTCCCAGCTAAAGAAATGTCTGAGAACACCTGAAGTGGTGTTACCCATGAACGAGGTTGACGTAGCTGAGGATTTGTCTTATGCCGAGCAACCATCCAAGATTTTGGAGACAATGGAACGCCTCACAAGAAATAAAAGAATCCGGATGTGCAAGGTGCAGTGGAAGCATCACTCGGAAGAGGAGGCCACATGGGAGCGAGAAGACGAACTTAAGGCACAGTTTCCGGAATTGTTTTCTTAGAACCACCAATCTCGAGGACGAGATTTCTTTTAAGGGGGGTAGAGCTGTAACACCCCAAAATCCTGTTAAGAGGGGAATTTAAAATTTTTTGGACGTATTGCATGGGCTGCAGAAATTCAAATTTAGTTGGAATTCAAATTCAAATTCAAAACAAAAAAGAAACGGAAAAGGAAAAAAGAAAAACAGAAAAAAACCGGCCAGTGGGTCGAAACCCACCAGCCGGCCCACCCCACCCCGCGCCAGCCCACAGCCGCGCGCCCCGTTCCCTTTCTCGCTGACGTGTGGGGCCCGCCATCCTTCTTCCTCCTCGCGCCCGCGCTCGGCCGGCCGGGACTCTTGTCTCCTCCGAATCAAAACCACCCCGGATACTCGCGTATCCCAGCCGAATTTTGGTTCTGGACGACGCAAACTCGATCACAACCGAACGCCGCCCTTCCCCGGCTATATAAACATCGGCATCTTCCCGATTTTCACCCACGATCAGCCGTTTTTCCTTCCGGTGAGAACCAGAGTTTCTCCGGCCAATTTCGCTTGATCTTCGCTCGGGATTTCTGATCTAACGCGCTGATCTTGATCCACCGCCTCCGGGGAATCACGCAGGTGCAGAAAACTCGGTGGTTCATGCTTCAAACACAGCGCCGATGAGCCTCGCCGTGAATTCACCTCGGACCTCGTCGCCGACCGTTTTCCAGGACCTCCGAGCTCAAGAAAACCCCCGAGGTGAGATCTCCGACCTCCCCTCCACCGATCTAAGCTATGAAATCCCAGTTTTAGGAAGAATTGACGAAGATCCGAAGCTCTACGGCGAGATCGCCGCCTTCCGCCGCCGCGCGCCGCCGGGCAGCGCCGCCCGCGCTCGATCAGAGCGATGTGGCCGCTTGTGCGCCGTCTATTTTAAATCGCACGGTAGAATTTAAATCCCCGCGTACCGGTTCGGCGTTATAATCTCAGCCGTCTGTTTTAAATCGGACGGTCCACGTCAGCCCCGCATTATAAAGGACGGGATTCTTACGCGCTACCCCCTGGGGTTCTCGGAAAATACGAGCTAGCCCTGGAAACTTCTGATCTAGCCCCTGGAACTTCAGAAATTCATGTAAATTCAATTAAAAATCAGTTTTAGCCCCCTGGACTAAATAAAAATTAGCAATAACCCTCTGTTATGCGTAGTAAGACCCCTGGAAATTTATAAAATAATATAATAGACCCTTTGATGGGGTAAGTTTGCCTTTTTAATCTTATATAATATTAAATTTAGTAATTTGACTATGTAATTAAGATTTAAATTTAAAAAGGGTGAGGCACACACATTGTAAATTCAAGCATAAACTCTACTAACAATTGGGAAGCTTTAGAATGAGCTAAGAATAAATTTTAGGCTGAAATGAAATCTGTTTGGGTGTGTTCATGTTTATTAGATATAGAAACACATTTTTAGGCTAGGAAATAATTCTGAAAATTGGTAAAATAAATGTAAAATAGTTCACATCAGAGGGGAAGTTCAAAAATATATTATTTAATATTTTAGGTCAGAACCTATTCTGTTTAGATGATGTGTCTTATTATTTTCATAATAAAGTTCACAATTAGGTATAGAAAGTAAATCTTAAAATATAGGAAAATAGGTATACATAACTAGAAAATGATAAATGAAATCTCCAAAATCCAAAGATTTCAATTTAGGATTTGGTAGAAGGTCTGAAAACACATTTGGAGTAGGAAAATACGTTCCATGCATACTTGGTAGCTAAAATGTGTATCAATTGAATATAAGGAATTTATTTAAATTGGAAATTCATATATAGTATGCAAACATAAATATGAATACAAAAGTAGAAATCATATGCACATGTTTAAAAGTGCATGTAAGCCCAAAATCAACACACATAGAGTAACCACAACACATAGAAATGTGAATGGTTTTCATAAATGTGAATGTGTGGTTTGTATGAAGTGGAAGTGTGAACTATGTCTTATGGATTGTTGTTTTCTTTGCTATGTGTGATGGTATGAGTAGAACCTGCTCCAGAGCAAGTTTTTCCTTTCCAAGAACAAGATTTTCCACTCCCAGAGCAGCAGGAAGAAGGCAAGTGTCCTTGACCACTTTGATCCTATGCTAGGATGTGTAGATAGAATTATTTGCATTGTCAATTGAAATATGAAACCCATGCTAGGAAGTTTCCCTAGAATTTGCATTACCTTGTTTCCTTGTAGCTTGGGTTGGGATTTATTTTATCATGTCATTTATTCATATGCTTATGCTTAGCCATGCTTAGAATGGGATAATTGGGATATGAGATCATCAATTTATTTACCTTACTATTGAATGAGATATTATGAGTTATGTAGAGGTAGGGATCGAGGCAAGTTGGATGATTTGGTTGGTGCTGGGTGCACGAGACTCGGGTTTGTGTTTAGTACTTGCCTGGATCCTAAGGACCGGTTCATGGAGCATGTAACCTGGCTTTACCGTGCCAACCACATGCTGAGATGGGGCAGCTTGGCCAATTAATTAGGTGTATCCCCGGCGTAGTATGGGTGTGTTGGATGGTGCGGGGAATAGGTGTCAGCTGGACTACCATATGAACCGCAAGGCTCAAGAGGGGGCCACTGCAGCGGGGTTGGAGCCTCTTGTATGCTGTTAGGGGTGAAACCTCAGTGGGCCCACGCTCGTCGGGAATCCCTTTGTAAAGGCTTCGTAGTGATCTCCTGGCTACACACCTGGGAAGTGTGAATGTGGTTCGTGGTCACTGGCATAATGGATGTTCTCTTAGTCCACCCGGCAACGGGGGATGAAATCACTACATGTGGGTACAGTGGTGCAAACCCTGCAGAGTCAAAACTGTCATGACAGCCGTGCTCACGGTCAAGAGCGGCTTGGACTTATTCATGATTAGAATATGATGACCTTGGAGGTTGTGGATGTTAAGCGGGGAGCTTAACATTGGAAATGATGCTATGGTTATTTGATTATGATGATGGGATGGGAGATTGGGACCATTTCACCTGTGTAGTAAGGTAGGTGCTTAATAAGCTAAGGTGGTAGGCAATAATTGCGTAGTGCTTCAACCCTGAGTTCAACCTCTCCTTGTTCTAGCCATGCATGACATAACTTTCCCACACTTGCTGAGTACCATCGGTACTCAAACTTGCATATTTGTTGGTTTATATTGCTGCTCAGGTCAAGAGAATGATGTGGTGTTCAATGACCAAGACTTCTGACCCGAAGAAGGATTCTAGGTTCATGGAGTCCCCCGGGCAACGCCTGTGACGGAGCCCACGAGAATAATTATTCCGCTGCTATTTCATGAACTTTTTATTGTCCATCAAGACATATGCTATGTAAGACTTATTTATATTCGACACCTGGCTTGTAATAAATGATGCTTCACTATTTGTCATCACATGTATGAGAAAATGATCCTAGCATACATGTGATATTCACTCGGTTGTTCTTTGGACAAACCGGGTGTGACATGAAAATCCCTAGAACACCCTAAGAGCTCCAATTAAGTTCAATTACATAATTATTTGTGGCGAGCTCAAATGAGCTTTGCTGCAAATAAAACTTGGCCAAGTCTCTGTTTAGGTTGTAACCAAACAACACTAAGAATTTCAGAGTCGTTGGGTCTATCTAGTAATACTCATACTCTTCACAAGTTAAATTCAACTCAAATGCATTTAAAATTGATACATATTTATGTTATCTCATGTAGTCGCTAAGGTTGAGGAGGAACCCGAAGTCTTAGACTTCGTCACTCTGGAAGAGAAGCTAGCCTACGACCAAGAGCAGCAAGGCAAGCCTAACCTTTTTACAAATTTTTATTGTTTTGAGAACTTACTTTGAGTACCACTTACTTCTTGCATTAGAGTCTTGTTTGAAACCCAAATGCATAGCCAAGAAAACCATGGGTTGAGATTAGGATTGAAAACCCCGTTTAGCTACTGCAATGCTAAGATAGTGTAGGATTCGGTACAAGTCGAGTAGTTAGAACTACTTGCGAGGATAGGCTAGAGGCACTCGACTCGGGTAGAGATAGCAAATAAAACACATGGCAAGAAAAATGAGACCGAGCGGAGAGTAAGGGCAGCAGGACGTTGGAGCCTGGGTGCTATAGCTCCGCTTGTGTCGATTGAGGACCAAGCCGTGTGCGGGCCTGTTGAACAAGCTAGAACAGTACTGAAGACCTACCGGCTATATGGGAACCGGGAAACTGATGTAACTCGGGTAGCTGGGTGTTGAGGCATAGCTGGTCGTTCAGAGGGTAGGTTGAGAGCTCGAGGTGTAAAATCGGCTGGCGGCACTGTGGATGCGCACGCAGAGACCGCTTGCTCGGGACGATTGGACCGGTTCAATATTTTGCTGACGGGTGAAAGGTGGTTGCGTACAACGTCCGTGATGGTTGCCGTAGGCAGCATCGAGTACGGGCGTACGTGACGGGTTATTCGGGTAACCCTGCAGGTGTAAATCGATTATAATCGCCGTCCCTCGCGGTCAGTGAGTACCACTTGTTCACTTACCGTGACGTAGAAAGAACAGGCTATATACATGTTAAAACTTTGCTGATTTGAAAGACACACTTTGCTTGTTAATGTCTTGCTGTAGTTTAGAGCTAATTAAAGTTCTTTTCAACTTTGGGCAAAGTACATGAGAGAAATGTGTTTCTTGTTTGATTGCGGCTCTCTCATGTGCCTTAGCGTAAGATTCTGCACAACCTGCAGCTAAAACATTGAAAGTAAGGTTCAAATAATTAGGCGAGTCCTTTGCAAATTATTTATCTCAGGTACCCTGTACCCATCATGTAGAAGTTCCATGTATAGGAGAGACGGGTCAGTCTTGCTGAGCCATCGTGCTCACTGCTTGTGTTTGAAGCTTTTACAGGGTTTTATGAGGCAGGGACTCCCGAGGAGGAGACGGAACCCCAGGAGGGGAACCCCGTCGAGTGGGAGTCGTGCACGCTGCCGTGTTAGTGTGTGTGCGTGCTAGCGGGGACACGCTCACGGGCTGAACGTGAACTCGATGCATAGTCTACGCCCATGAGTGTGGACTGGACTATTTTGTTGTAAAAATGTTCATAAACTGGTTTATGTAATAAAACTTTTGACACGACCCCACGGTCTTGTCGAGCCAGGATCACGCTGAGGGGTGCTGCGTTGCACAACACCGGATAATACACATCAAAGGTACAAAGCGGAAGCAAAGTTTATTACATAAAGAGGTTTATGAACAATTTTACATCAAAATAGGTTCAGTCTACACTCACGAGCGTAGACTACGCATCAAGTCCACGTTCAGCCCGTGAACGTGTCCTTGCTAGCACACGCACACTAACACGGCGGCATGTACGACTCCCACTCGACGGGGTTCCCCTCCTGGGGTTCCGTCTCCTCCTCGGGAGTCCCTTCCTCATAGAACCCTGCAAAAGCTTCAAACACAAGCAGTGAGCATGAAGGCTCAGCAAGACTGACCCGTCTCTTCTAAACATGGAACTTCTACATGAGGGGTGATAGGTGCATGAGATAAAACAAATTGCAAAGGACTCGCCTAATTCGTGGAACCTTACTTTAATTTTTAGCAGCAGGTTGTGGAGCACCTTACGCTAAGGCACATGAGAGAGCCGCAGTCAAACAAGAAACACATTTCTCTCATGTACTTTGCCCAAAGTTGAAACGAACTTTAGTTAGTTCTAAACTATAACAAATCATTAACAATCAAAGTCCATCTTTCAATCAGCAACATTTTAACATGTAACTAGCCTGCTCTTTCTACGTCACGGTATAGTGAACAAGTGGTACTCACTGACCGCGAGGGACGGCGATTATAATCAATTTACACCTGCAGGGTTACCCGAATAACCCGTCACGTACGCCCGTACTCGATGTTGCCTACAGCAACCATCACGGACGCCGTACGCAACCACCTTTCACCCGTCAGCCAAATGTTGAACCGGTTCCATCGTCCCGAGCAAAAGGTCTCTCCACGCGCATCTCAGTGCCACCAGCCAATTTACACCCCAAGCTCTCAACCTACCCTCTGAACGATGGGCAATGCCTCAATACCCAGCTACCCGAGTTACATCGGTTTCCCGGTTCCCATATAGCCGGTAGGTCTTCGGTACTGTTCTAGCTTATTCAACAGGCCCGCACATGGCTCGGTCCTCAATCGACACAAGCGGAGCTATAGCACACAGGCCCCAAAGTCCTGCTGCCCTTACCCTCCGCTCGGTCTCATTTTTCTTGCCATGTGTATCATGTGCTATCTCTACCCGAGTCGAGTGCCTCTAGCCTATGCTGGCGAGTAGTTCCAACTACTCGACTTGTTCCGAATCCTACTCTATCTTAGCATTGCAGTAGCTAACGGGGGTTTCAATCCTAATCCCAACCCATGGCTTTCTTGGCTATGCATTTGGATTTTCAAACAAGACTCTAGTGCAAGAAATAATGATACTCAAGTAAGTGCTCAAAACAATAAAACTTTGTAAAAAGGTTAATGCAAACCGTAGCTTGCCTTGCTGCTCTTGGTCGTAGGATACCTGCTCCTCCGGAGTAACGAAGTCTAGGACTTCGGGTTCCTCCTCGACCTTAGCGACTACATGATACAAGAAGTACATGTATTAATTTAATGCATTTGAATTGAGTTTTAAACTTGTGAACCTTCTAAGTCTCACTATACAGACTCAATGACTCTGAAATTTTTACTGTGGTTTGGATACAACCTAAACAGAGACTTGGCCAAGTTTTAGTTGCAGCAAAGCTCATTTGAGTTCTCCACAATTAATTATGTCCTTGACCTTAATTGGAACTTTTACGGTGTTCTAGGGATTTTCATGGAACAAGCCATGACTTTCTGAAAACTAGATTTTCAGAGGGTTCTAATGGAGTTGGTCTCACTTAATTTGAAGGTTCCTAGCTAAATATATGAGCTAAACAATTTCAGGGAAAATTCTGAAAATGTTTCTGAACATTTTCTATTTTCTCTGGAACAGTTTCACTAATCACAACATTAGGTGGATCAAATGAGCTCAAATGGATCTGAAATTTTATGGTAGTTCAGGGATATTTTGGTGAACATCCCAGCAAAATTTCAGAATTTTCCTCCAAGGGATTCTCCAGTTAAAATTCCAAACAGTTTAAATTTTGAGGAATTAATTCTGGAGAAATAAGGATTTTCATGAAGTGAAACTTGATTTGCGGGAAAGTGCTCAAAGAGCTGAATCCAAAAAAATTTGGTTCACTCGATTTGGAGCTTCCTAGCCAAAGTTATGAGGATTTGAAGTTTGAATGAAATCTGAAAATCGGGGAAAAAGTTTAAATCGGCCGGTGGGCCACGGGGACACGTGTTGGGCACGGAGGCGTCAGCACACTGAGGCCTACAGGGTTTTTGCGCGCCAGCACATCAGATCCCAGCCGCAGCCCAATCCTGATTTAAAATATCTGCCGCTGACAGCTGGGGTCCATCCCCTTCGTCTACCTCCCGCCGCCCGCGCTCTGCCGCCGGGGTACCTCGCCGGAGAGCTCGCCGGCAGCCTCTGTGGAGCTCCAAGCTTCATGATTCCGGCCGCCCCTGCCTACTTTCACTTGGAGAACACGATTCCGGGCTCAGCTCGTCATGACAACGACCTGCACATGGTCGGCAACGAGCGGCGGCTTCGGAAAGACTTCGGCCGTGTCGGCCGACTTCCCTAGCACCCCAACTGACCGAGCAAACGGCCGAAAAGCATCAGTGGTACCTCAGGAACCTCGGCATGGGCTCAAGGCAGCTCGGGAGAGGTCCGAAGCAGTCCCTAACCGTGCGCCCGATGCTTTCAGCATGCTCCGCCGTCGGTAAACGTCGAAATACGCCGTGTACAGAGGTTCTCAGGCCAAAGGTTGTGAAGGCAAATTGTGCGCTACCGTGTCTAGTTTGTGTGGGAGCGGATTGAGGCCCCCTAATCCTTCCTAGAGTATGGATTCGACAGAACCGCACCCGAAGGTCGGTCTGTACCCAGAAAGGGCAAAACTGGAAATTCGCCGCCGGTGAGCAAACACTCGGGCTGTGGCTCGGGGGTGAGCAGCACCGATCACCAGCGCGTCCAAGGGTGCCTTGGCTCGGGCATGATCACCTCCCGGTTTGGCTGTCCATGGGAGCCCGAAGTGCGGCGGTTTTAGGTCACCGAATTGAACTCTCGGTATAGACGAGGAGGGTTCCTAGTACATTGCCGTAGCTCTGGAGAGGACAGGGAGGCTGTGATCGGAGCTCTCCGATCGGTTCTGAGCGGCGGAAGAAAGTTTCCCGGCGCTGTGTTCTTGCGGGGAGAAAATGGCGAGGGCTTCGGCCGAGGAGGGGGGCGCCTTAAGAAGGGGTCCAGAACCGACCCTGGGCGCGCGCGTGGGCAAGCTGCTGGTGGTGCGGCGGCCTCCCTCGGTGGCGCTCTCGGGAGGAGCTCGGGGACCCGAGTACTGAAAGTCTCAGTCGGTTGGATCATCCCAGTGGCTGACATGTGGGTCCCATTTTCATTTTTAACCTCTGAGATTAACTCCTATTCACTGTTGTAAACAGTAGTTCCACAAAGCCCCTGGTGATTTGAATTATCTACCCTTGAACCATTTGAATTTGTTAGAATTCAAATTGGATTTGGTTTGAATGAATTTCACCACATGTTCAGTTTGAAATTCAAATAAAGTTTGAATTTGCCCCACTTAGCTCATGTTAAGATCAACTCCAAATGGACTGAAAATTGGTGTGTGATCTCCCAAAAATGTGCTGAGTAGGAATATGCCTCCCACTTTTGAATTTATGGGATACAAACAGTTTGAATTTGAATATGAGTTCAAACTACCCTCTTTCTAGCTATACCCAAAAGGACCTCAAAAAGGTTTTGAATTTGGGTGAAACTTGGCATGGGCATTCCTAGCAATGTGTAGGAGTTTTCATATGCCCAGCCCTTGTATATCATATGTGGGAAATACCACTTTTGCACTATGTGAGTTTGTTCTCTAATGAGCATGTTGATGGTAGTTACTTGCTCTTCAAATGTGTTCATCAACTTTCTTCAAATGAGGTGTGTGTGTGTGTGGTGATGAACACTTTAGATATGTGTCAAAACTGAGGCCCTTACAACTTTGCTTCCGCTTTGTATCTTTGATGTGCGTTATCCGGTGCTGTGCAACGCAGCACCCCTCAGCGTGATCCTGGCTCGACAAGGCCGTGGGGTCATGTCACCTATAGTCCACACACATCCTTTGGGTTCCATATTTCTTGTTCTTGAAGAGCACAGGGGCTCCCCACGATGACGAGCTTGGGCATATAAAACCCTTATCTAGCTGCTCCTGAATTTGCTTCTTGAGCTCCACTAATTCATTAGCAGGCATCCTATATGGCCTCTTCGCTATAGGTGCAGTTCCGGGTACTAAATCAAAGGCAAATTTAATGTCCCGTCAGGTGGCATACCTGGAAGTTCTTCCGGGAACACATCTGAATATTCTTGAACCACCGGAATGCTTTCCAATGTCGCTTCTTTGACGTGGTTCAGCACTGCTTTATCCGTTGTAGGTTGCGCTGCCTCGAACTCAATACGGATACCGTGCTCACTTATCAACTGCATAATACTCTTAGCACATTGAATCACTCCGTTGTACTTGCTTAAGCAGTCCATTCCATGTATTATATCAATCCCTTCGGAATCCAAGATGATAACGTTGGCAAGAAAGTCTACCCCCCTTATTTTAAGGTTTACTCTCGGAATAGAATTCAGAATTGAAAGAAGAGATTTACCAACTATATGCATCAAGGTATATGAGACTAAGTAACTCCTTCTATTAATATCAGCCTATATGAGGATCTGAACAAGTGCTGAAGCATCTCACATCTCTCTACTATGTGTGGATGTGGACATTCGCCGAAGCGTTCCACAACTCACACCCAAGCACACAAACACAAGCAATCATCATAAAATTCTGCACACCACTCCTATTTCAGCCTACAACGTCTAAGCATTCCTATTACAACTTTATTCAATGGGAACCTAAACTTAATCGTGAGAACAGGTGCTGTTCTCGCCGTGTGATGGGGGTGGTCCATACATGGGCGCACGCCATGGTGAGTTGGCAGTCCATGTAGGGACATATGACACTAGTGCTCCATTTTTTCCCACGCTGGCACGAGTCTCCTCTTGTTTTTCCAGCAAGTACAGCTTCTTGCGGAGGTCGCGGATCTCTTCTTGTGTGCTTGCATAGCGGTTTCCTAACTCCACGAGCAACCTCTGAGACTTGTCAGAAGCTTGTGGGTTGGAAAGATCTCCTCCATGGAGTCCAATGATCTCCCTTGTACCACTCTTCCGATACGGGTGTAACTCAAAAGTAGTGTTCTCAAGCTGCTCACGGAAGGCGTAGCACAGTCTGGTGAGTGCATCCCATGCGGCATCATCAATATATTCTGCCCTTGTAGCTCTCCATGTGGGTGCGAAGTGCCAAGTAACAACCCTACCGTTAGATAGGATGGTTACTTCAGCCTTCCACTCTTCATGTCCAAGACGAGGGACTTTCTTGAGAAGATATTCCGGATATAAGCTGCAGCAATCCAGAAATTCTTTGAGCTCCTTGGATATGTGTCCTTCCATTCCGTCGGACCGGAATTCTTGAACTGAACGGTTGGCCCGTTCATCACCTTCATTCTTGGCCACAGCAAGGGGTGGCTCCTCTTCGGATTCATCTCCTCCCGACATAGCTTCATGAGGCTCCGCGGGGTGTAAGCCCGCGTGGAAGTCCTATTGAGGTGCGTACCAATGCCGTTCTTGTGGATCATCTTCCATGTCGTCTTCGAATGGTTCCACCTCTTCCGGGTCCTCTTCCTCACTCATAGAGCTATTGACTTCATCTTCATCATGAGTTTCCATATTCACCTCCTCCCAATATGGTCCATCGGACACCTCAATGGGGTTAAGTGCAGTCCCACGTGGTGGTGGACGAGTCCTTATGCGTGCTGTGCTCCTAGTCACCGGCATCTATAAATAAGACATGAGGAACTTTATAGAGAAGAAAATAGCTCCAAAACTTCAGAAGCTATGAAGCAAGAAAACAAAAGTGTTGCTGTCCAAAAAGGAAGAGAAAAAGAGGGGCTGAAAATATCACTTTGCGGTGGCTGAATTGACAAGTAAAGTGCAGCAGCAAGCATTTTTCAAAAATAACAGTTTAGAGGGGTGTTCTTATGTGTTTTAGAGTGTCCATTCTACCTAGGCTTGCGTCCTACGGTCAACGTGGCTCTGATACCAATTTGTGACAACCGGTTCTGAAAATGAACCAAGTGAATGCATATGTGTGCCCAGGATGTTCATCACACATACACATGTAATTCACAAACTGAATTCAGAATATAACCACGAATAAATAGTATTTAAGTACTTTATTACAATGACTCAATGCCTCACTCATGAATATCCAACTTATTTAGCAGCGGAAGACTCTAAGCAACAGTGGAAAATGACCAAAACAGTAGGCTCCAACTTCAACTCCATAGACATGTTGACGGTAGTGCGCACGCCTAGTACTCCACATATTCCTCGATGTACTCATCCTGTAGCTGATGTATATGTGGGAATGCAAGGGTGGGTACATGTCGTACTCAGCAAGTGCTGGAAAAGTATGAGATGTAGCTTTCAACAAGGTTGGTAATAAAAAGGCTCATTGCAGCAAGCAAATTTTATTTCATAAACATGGTAAAAACAGCAACTATCTCTAGGTGAGTTTAATCCCATCATAACCAAATTATTCATCAACATTCCTTCATCATAATTCACCATATATCAAGTCTCAACAAGCCAATAATCTTTCTCAAATTCATCACATACTCATAATGATTCATAACCATCTCTTTTTCATATAACTGAAACCAAACTCATTGTTATGAATCAAAACAGTCCCAAAACCAATCCCAATGACCATACCATAACCATACCCAAGTTTTGTGTAACACCCCAAAAATATTGTTAAGACCCTAAATTATGTTAAGAGGGGAATTTAAAAGTTTTTGGACATGTTGCATGTTTTGCAAAAATTCAAATTCAAACTGGAATTCAAATTAAACTCAAAACAGAAAAGAAATAGAAAAAAAGAAAAAACAGAAAAAAACCGGCCAGTGGGCCGAAACCCACCAGCCGGCCCAACCAGCGCCGCGCCAGCCCGCAGCCGCGCGCGCCGCTTCCTCCCACTGACAGGCGGGGCCCACCAGTTCATCGTCTACCTCACGCCAGCGCCGGACTCTCTCACCCGAATCGAAACCGATCGGGAATTCTCGCGTATTCCAGCCGAATTCCGTTCGGGGGCGACGCAAACTCGATCTAAACCACCCAGCCGCCCTCCCCCGTCTATAAAAACCCCGGCCTCGTTCTGTTTTTCCCACGCGATCCGCCGATTTTCCTCCGGTGAGAACCGAGACTTCTCCGGCGAATTCTGGCCGATCTAAGCCCGGAAATTCCGATCTAACTCGCTGGTCTTGATCCACCGCCTCCGGGGAACCTTGCAGGTGCAGAAAACTCGGTGACTTGCGGTGTAAACACAGCGCCGACGAGCCTCGCCGTGAATTCACCTCGTACCTCGTCGCCGATCACCTTCCAGGACCTCCGAGCTCAAGAAAACCCCCGAGGTGAGATCCCCGACCTCCCCTCCACCGATCTAAGCTATGAAATCTCAGTTATAAAGACTGGAAATCTTACGTGCTACCCCCTGGGGTTCTCGGGAAATAAGAGCTAGCCCCGGAAACTTCTGATCTAGCCCCTGGAATTTCAGAAAATCATGTAAATTCATTTAAAAATCAGTTTTAGCCCCTGGACTTAATAAAAATTAGGAAAAACTCCTCTGTTATGTGTAGCTAGACCCCTGAAAATTGTTAAAATAATATTATAGACCCTGTAGTGGGGTGAGTTTACCTTTTTAACCCTGTTTGATATTAAATTTAGGAAATTGAATATGTGGCTAGTATTTAAAATTTAAAAAGTGGGACAAACATATTGTCAAATTTAAATTAAAAACTTTCTCAGTACTTAGAAAACTTTGGAGTAAGATAAAAATAGATTTTTGGCTGAAATGAATCTGTTTAATTTATTATTCACATTTATTAGTTATAGGAACACATTTTTAAGTAAAGAATAGTTCTGAAAATAGGGAAAATAAATGTAAAATAGTTTACATCAGAGGAAAAGGTCAAAAATATATTATTAAATATTTTAGATCAGAATCTATTCTGTTTAGATGATGTGTCTTGTTATTTTCATAATAAAGTTCACATTTAGGCATAGGAAATAAATCTGAAAATATAGCAACTAGTAAATGATAAATGAAGTTTCTAAAATCCAAATAATTCAGTTTAGGGTTGGTAGAAATTCTGAAGACACATATGGAGTAGGAAAATACCTTTTATGCATACTTGGTAGCTAAAAGGTGTAGTAATTAAATATAAGGAATTTATTCAAATTGGAACTCATATATAAAGTATGCAAGCATAAATGTGAATACTAAAGTAGGAATCATATACACATGATTAAAAGTACATGTAAGCCACAAATCAACACATATAGAGTAATCACAACACATATAATTATGAAAGACTTTCATAAATATGAATGTGTGGTTTGTATGAAGTGGAAGTGTGAACTATGTCTTATGGATTGTTGTTTTTCTTTTGCTATGTGTGATGGTATGATTTAGAACCTGCTCCAGAGCAAATTCTTCCTTTCCAAGATCAGGACTACCCATTCCAAGAGCAGCAGGAAGGAGGCAAGTGTCCTTGACCACTTTGATCCTATGCTAGGATGTGTAGATAGAATTATTTGCATTGTCAAATGAAATATGAAACCCATGTTAGGAAGTGTCCCTAGAATTGCATTACCTTGTTTCCTTGTAGCTTGGGTTGGGATTTATTGTATCATGTCATTTATTATTATGCATATGCTTAGCCATGCTTAGAATGGGATATTTGGGATATGAGATCATCAGTTTATTTTACCATACTCTTGAATGAGATATTGTGAGTTATGTAGAGGTAGGGATCAAGGCAAGTTGGATGTTTTGGTTGTGTGCTGGGTGCACGAGACTCGGGTTTGTGTTTAGTACTTGCCTGGATCCTAAGGACCGGTTCATGGAGCATGTAACCTGGCTTTACAGTGCCAACCACATGCTGAGATGGGGCAGCTTGGCCAATTAATTAGATGTATCCCCGGCGTAGTATGGGTGTGTTGGATGGTGCGGGGAGTAGGTGTCCGCTGGACTACCATATGAACCGCAAGGCTCAAGAGGGGGCCACTGCAGCGGGGTTGGAGCCTCTTGTATGCTGTTAGGGGTGAAACCTTAGTGGGCCCACGCTCGTCGGGAATCCCTTTATAAAGGCTTCGTAGTGATCTCCTGGCTACACACCTGGGAAGTGTGAATGTGGTTCGTAGCCACTGGCATAATGGAGGTTCTTTTAGTCCACCCGGCAACGGGGGATGAAATCACTACATGAGGGTACAGTGGTACAAACTCTGCAGAGTCAAAACTGTCATGACAGCCGTGCTCACGGTCAAGAGCGGCTTGGACTTATTCATGATTAGAGGATCGATGGTTTTGGAAGTTGTGGATTTTAAGCGGGGAGCTTAACATTGGAAATGATGTTATGGTTATTTGATTAGGATGATGGGATGGGAGATTGGGACCATTTCACCTGTGTAGTAATGTAGGTGCTTAATAAGCTAAGGTGATAGGTATTAATTGCGTAGTGCTTTAACCATGAGTTCAACCTCCCCTTGTTCTAGCCATGCATGACATAACTTTCCCACACTTGCTAAGTACCATCGGTACTCAACCTTGCATATTTTGTTGGTTTATATTGCTGCTCAGGTCAATATAATGAGGTGGTGTATAACGACCAAGACTTTGGACCCGAAGAAGGTTTCTAGGTTCATGGAGACCCCCGGGCAACACCTGTGATGGAGCCCTCAAGAATAATATTCCGCTGCTAGTTTATTTACTTGTGATGAACTTAATATTGTCCATCGAGACATTTGCTATGTAAGACTTATTTATATTCGACACCTGGCTTGTAATAAATGATGCTTCACTATTTGTCATCACATGTATGAGAAAATGATCCTGGCATACATGTGATATTCACTTGGTTGTTCTTCGGAAAAACCGGGTGTGACAGAAGTGGTATCAGAGCCAAGGTTGCCCGTAGGAACGTGGACCTTGGTAGAAATGGACGTATTTAAGGGTCCTATTTTCTTAAAAACTATTTTTACAAGGTGTGTGTTGAAAAGTGTTATTTAATGAGTCACTTTCTTCATCTTACCCCAATTTTCATTCAAAATAGGATTTTGTTTAAAAGTTTATCTAACCTAAGTTTAAATGCTTTTTGTTTTAGATGGTTCGCTTGATTCGCACCGCTCGCAAGTCCACAGGAGGGAGAGTTTCCGTAGTTGCCCTTGCCGAGAGAGAGGAGAGTCGTCCGGTGACGTACCTTTCCTACGGATTGGCAGTAGGAGGCTTGTTGCGCCGTCTTCGACGTATGCTCGAAGCCGCCGACAATACGGGCAAGTTAATCATCCACTATAACTCCACTAGGACCATCCATGAGAAGAGGGAAGAATAGAGTTCAGAGATGAGGATTATACACGAAAATCGGCTGCTGAAGATCCACCGCTCTCCAGCTTGTAAAGCGACACTGGTCGATGCGGAGAAGGATGTCACCTGGGAGACCATCACCTGCCAGAGTCACATCTATCATCGCCACCTGGACAGGACTGAGTACATGTATGTACTCCAGCGTGAGAGTGGTACCACGGAGTACAAGTACCCGCCGGTGCAGCAAGGGACTTCCCATGAGCACATGGACTTGTGCTTGGAGGATGCTGCTATGCTCAGCACTCGACTGCAGGGGTGTTAACAAGAGCTTCAGGATGTCCGGGACACCTTGAAGGAAACGGAGGCGTTGCTGCGAGCCTGCTTAAGGGCGAGAGAAAGAGGAGATGGGAATGAACTGTGTGTCACCGCGAATGATACATGGACTCTTGACTCCCCAGATCGTCGGGCGATAAGGCATCGTCGCACTTCTCCACCAGCAGCCTCCCCACCCAAAGCAGAGTCAGAAGGAAGCCGAAATGATGAGGAAGATCCCGAGGAGCCAACTCAAGAAAACGAGTAGTGTAGAGTCCTTCCCTTAGTTAGCAAGATGTCGAATAGTCGAGTCGTTAAGTTAAGTTAATGGTGTGATAATGCTTGGTGTGTGACGTGAGTTGTGGAAGCCATGAGCAATTGTCCACAGCCTCGTCTTTAGATTGTTTTGCTTTGGTGTGAGAACCCACATGAAATAATATTGCATTTATTTTTGTGTGAGAAATGAACCCTCAGAAAAGTATAACAAAGCCTCAACACTTCAAAGTACAAACAAATGAAAGTAGTAAGATGATACTAAATGCTTTCAAATTAACATTGGTTGATTCTGCCAGATGGCCGGAA
This sequence comes from Neostapfia colusana, assembly GCA_030760725.1. Classification (NCBI taxonomy): domain Eukaryota; kingdom Viridiplantae; phylum Streptophyta; class Magnoliopsida; order Poales; family Poaceae; genus Neostapfia; species Neostapfia colusana. The sequence goes on along the minus strand of JASWHV010000002.1, from coordinate 89,547,297 downwards.
GAGGAAAAGGACGTGCTGCCAACCCCGCCAACAACAACGATGAGGCATGCAACCCTCATCTTTCTGGAGGCCAGGACCGGGGTGGTCGCCGTGAAGGAGTTGATCCCCTCCACCAAATGCTGGAGAATCAAAATCAGCTCATCCAGAACTTGACTCAAGTGGTGGCCAACTTGCATCAAGTTCCACCTCCACAAGCTGCACCACGCCAACCAAGGTTGAGTGAGTTTCTAGGAACTCAACCTCCAAACTGTGCAAGTGCTGCTGAACCTCTGGAGGCAGATGATTGGCTGAAGACCATTGAAAGTAAGATGAGGATCATACAGTGCCAAGGGTATGAGAGGGTGCTGTTTGCCTCTCATAAATTGCATGGACCTGCTGCTGATTGGTGGACCGCCTACGTGGCCGCCCATCATGACCCTGAGAACATCACTTGGGAAGAGTTCAAGCGTAGCTTCCGCAACCATTACATCCCAAGAGGTGAACTCAAAAACAAGAGGAAGGAGTTTTTGGGACTGCAGCAGGGAAACATGACGGTGAGGGAATACCTCACTAAATTTACTCAACTATCCCGTTATGCCCCACGGGACATAGAGACTGATGAGCAGAAACAAGATTGTTTCGTGGAAGGACTTACCGCAGAAATGCAGTGTGCAATGTCCTCAAATGAGTATGAAAGTTTCCAAAAGATGGTGGACAGAGCGTTTGTGGTAGAAAGGAAGCTGAAGGCCTTGGAAAATGAGAATAAGAGGAAGGCCGGGTGGTCACATCAAGCCTCAGGGAGCAACACCCGCCCACGTCTGATGCAGCAACCTGCAGGGCAGACGAACCGTGCTGCGGTACCCTACTCAGCACCAAGAGGGTACAACCCGAACTACAGGCCTCCGGCAGCACAAATACAGCCACAACGTCAGTTCGTACAGCAGCCTCGCCCTGCATATCCACCTCGACCAACAGTGCAAGGACCCCCAAACCAACCCCAAGACAACAAAGGCCAGGCACCTAAGGTTGGGGTGCAATGTTTTAGCTGCGGTGAAGTGGGGCACTACGCCCATAAATGCCCAAAGAAGAATCCCGCACAGCCACAACAGCAGAATGTGATGCGAGGACGGGTGAACCACGTCACTATGGAGGAAGCGCAAGAGGCACCCGACGTGGTAGTTGGTAAGTTTCCTGCGAATTTACACCTTGCAACCCTGCTGTTTGATTCTGGTGCTACCCACTCGTTCATTGCTCAAGGGTTTGTTAAGAAGTATGACCTAGCAACAACACAAATGAACCATATGCTAGCCGTAAACTCTCCAGGTAGAGAAATAAGGACAAGAACAAGTACCCATTACCCCCCATTGAAGACTTGTTTGATCAATTGAGAGGCGCTTGTGTGTTCTCGAAAATTGATCTCAGGTCGGGATACCACCAACTCAAGATAAGGCAATCTGATATTCCCAAGACAGCTTTCGTATCTCGGTACGGACTGTATGAATACACCGTCATGCCTTTCGGGCTAACTAATGCCCCGGCATACTTCATGTATCTCATGAACAAGGTATTCATGGAATATCTGGACAAATTTGTGGTGGTTTTCATAGATGACATTCTCGTCTTCTCCAAAGATGAAGAAGAACATGAGAAACATCTAAGGTTGGTGTTGCAGAGGCTAAGAGAACACCAACTATATGCCAAGTTGAGAAAGTGTGAGTTTTGGCTGAAGAGAGTTCCCTTCTTAGGACATATAATCTCGGAGGGAGGAATCTCCGTAGATCCCGCCAAAATCGAGGATATCCAGAAGTGGAAGACCCCTGAAAATATCGGGGAAGTTCGAAGCTTTTTGGGATTGGCTGGATACTATCGACGGTTTATTGAGGGATTCTCTAAGATCTCGAGACCCCTCACCAAACTGTTGGAGAAGGGAATCACATTCACATGGACGCCACAGTGTGAAATGAGTTTTCAGGAGTTAAAGAGAAGACTGACAACAGCCCCAGTGCTGGTTATGCCAGATATGCAGAAGAACTTCACGGCGTACTGCGATGCCTCTGGAAATGGGTTGGGATGTGTTCTCATGCAAGAAGGCCATGTCGTGGCTTATGCATCCCGGCAGCTCCGGAAGCACGAGAAGAACTATCCTACACAGGACCTAGAACTAGCCGCAGTGGTACACGCGTTGAAAATTTGGCGACACTATTTGATGGGGAAGAGGACCGAGATATATACGGATCATAAGAGTTTGAAGTACATATTCACACAGCCAGACCTCAATCTCAGACAAAGGAGATGGTTAGAGCTAATCAATGACTTTGATGTAGGCATCAACTATCATCCTGGGAAAGCAAACATCGTGGCCGATGCTTTAAGTCGGAAAGTGCAGGTCAATAAGTTGAGCTTGAAGGACATGCCTGCAGAATTGAAGGGCGAGGTTATAAAGCTCAATCTATGCCTGGTACATAGTGGTGAAGCCATCGCCATGGAAGTGGACTCCACACTCGAGCGAGACATACGCGAGGGTCAAAAGAATGACGAGAAGATACAAGAGATCAGACAACTCATCAAGGAAAATAAAGGTCCTGGTTTTAGAGAGGATGAACAAGGAACGGTGTGGCACGGGAAAAGAATCTGTGTGCCAGAAGTAAAGGAGATCCGTGAATTGATTTTGAAGGAGGCTCATGATTCCGACTATTCCATTCATCCTGGGAGTACGAAGATGTACCAGGACCTCAAGAGCAGGTATTGGTGGTATGGCATGAAGCGAGATGTCGTGGAACATGTTGCCTTATGTGACACATGTCAGTTGGTGAAAGCAGAACATCAACGACCCGCGGGATTATTGCAACCACTCAAAGTGCCTGAATGGAAGTGGGAAGAGATCAGCATGGATTTCATCGTGGGATTGCCTAGGACCCAATCAGGATATGATTCGATATGGGTCATCATTGATAGGCTAACCAAGGTAGCTCACTTCATCCCCGTGAAGGAAAGCTACAGCGGATCCAAATTGGCAGAGTTGTACATGTCAAGGATCGTGTGTTACCATGGAGTGTCAAACAAGATTGTGTCGGATCGAGGGACACAGTTCACCTCAAGGTTCTGGCAGAAGTTGCACGAAACCATGGGAACCCATCTGAACTTTAGTTCTGCCTATCATCCCCAAACTGATGGGCAGACGGAAAGAACCAATCAGATCCTTGAAGATATGCTGAGGGCATGTGCACTCAAAAACAATCGGAGTTGAGACAAGAACTTACCGTATGCGGAATTCTCCTATAACAACAGCTATCAAGCAAGTATGAAGATGTCACCGTTCAAATCTTTATATGGGAGGAAATGCAGAACTCCCCTATTTTGGAACCAAACAGGGGAAAGTAAAGTGTTTGGTCCAGAAGTACTACAAGTAGCCGAGGCAAAGGTGAGGGAAATTCGCAACAATTTAAGGATAGCACAGACACGCCAAAAGAGCTATGCCGATGTACGAAGAAGAGAGCTCGTTCTCAACGTGTGGGACTATGTCTATCTCAAGGTGTCCCCCTATTAAGAGGACTTCGTCGGTTCAAGGTGAAAGGGAAGTTGTCACCTCGATACATCGGACCCTTTCAAGTTCTGGAAAGGAAAGGCGATGTGGCGTATCAACTAGAGTTACCGGCTCGTCTATCGGATGTGCACGATGTGTTCCATGTGTCACAACTCAAGAAATGCCTGAGAACGCCTGAAGAGGTATTACCCATGAATGAAGTGGATGTAGCTCAAGATTTGTCTTATGCCGAGCAACCATACAAGATTTTGGAGACAATGGAACGCCTCACCAGAAATAAAAGAATCCGGATGTGCAAAGTGCAGTGGAAGCATCACTGAGAAGAGGAAGCCACCTGGGAGCGGGAAGATGAGCTCAAGGCACAATTTCCGGAAATGTTTTCTTAGAAACACCAATCTCGAGGACGGGATTTTTTTAAGGGGGGTAGAGCTGTAACACCCCAAAAATATTGTTAAGACCCTCAATTATGTTAAGAGGGGAATTTAAAAGTTTTTGGACGTGTTGCATGTTTTGCAAAAATTCAAATTCAAACTGGAATTCAAATTAAAATCAAAACAGAAAAGAAATAGAAAAAAGAAAAAAACAGAAAAAAAACCGGCCAGTGGGCCGAAACCCACCAGCCGGCCCATCCAGCGCAGCGCCAGCCCGCAGCCGCGCGCGCCGCTTCCTCCCACTGACAGGCGGGGCCCACCAGTTCATCGTCTACCTCGCGCCAGCGCCGGACTCTCTCACCCGAATCGAAACCGATCGGGAATTCTCGCGTATTCCAGCCGAATTCCGTTCGGGGGCGACGCAAACTCGATCTAAACCACCCAGCCGCCCTCCCCCGTCTATAAAAACCCCGGCCTCGTTCTGTTTTTCCCACGCGATCCGCCGATTTTCCTCCGGTGAGAACCGAGACTTCTCCGGCGAATTCTGGCCGATCTAAGCCCGGAAATTCTGATCTAACTCGCTGGTCTTGATCCACCGCCTCCGGGGAACCTTGCAGGTGCAGAAAACTCAGTGACTTGCAGTGTAAACACAGCGCCGACGAGCCTCGCCATTAATTCACCTCGGACCTCGTAGCCGATCACCTTCCAGGACCTCCGAGCTCAAGAAAACCCCCGAGGTGAGATCCCCGACCTCCCCTCCACCGATCTATACCATAAAATCACAGTTCTAGGAAGAATTCTCGAAAATCCGAAAGTCTCCGGCGAGATCGCCGCTTCCCGCCGCCGTGCGCCGCCGGCAGCGCCGCCCGCGTTCGATCAGAGCGACGTGGCCGCTTGTGCGCCGTTTATTTTAAATCGCACGGTAGGGTTTAAATCTCCGTGTTCCGGTTCGACGTTATAATCTCAGCCGTCGGTTTAAAATCGGACGGTCCACGTCAGCCCCGCGTTATAAAGACTTGAAATCTTACGTGCTACCCCATGGGGTTCTCGGGAAATAAGAGCTAGCCCCGGAAACTTCTGATCTAGCCCCTGGAACTTCAGAAAATCATGTAAATTCATTTAAAAATCAGTTTTAGCCCCTGGACTTAATAAAAATTAGGAAAAAATCCTCTATTATGTGTAGTTAGACCCCTGAAAATTGTTAAAATAATATTATAGACCCTGTAGTGGGGTGAGTTTACCTTTTTAACCCTGTTTGATATTAAATTTAGGAAATTGAGTATGTGGCTAGTATTTAAAATTTAAAAAGTGGGACAAACATATTGTCAAATTTAAATTAAAAACTTTCTCAGTACTTAGAAAACTTTGGAGTAAGATAAAAATAGATTTTTGGCTGAAATGAATCTGTTTAATTTATTATTCACATTTATTAGTTATAGGAACACATTTTTAAGTAAAGAATAGTTCTGAAAATAGGGAAAATAAATGTAAAATAGTTTACATCAGAGGAAAAGGTCAAAAATATATTATTAAATATTTTAGATCAGAACCTATTCTGTTTAGATGATGTGTCTTGTTATTTTCATAATAAAGTTCACATTTAGGCATAGGAAATAAATCTGAAAATATAGCAACTAGTAAATGATAAATGAAGTTTCTAAAATCCAAAGAATTCAGTTTAGGGTTGGTAGAAATTCTGAAGACACATATGGAGTAGGAAAATACCTTTTATGCATACTTGGTAGCTAAAAGGTGTAGTAATTAAATATAAGGAATTTATTTAAATTGGAAACTCATATATAAAGTATGCAAGCATAAATGTGAATACTAAAGTATGAATCATATACACATGATTAAAAGTACATGTAAGCCACAAATCAACACATATAGAGTAATCACAACACATATCATTGTGAAAGACTTTCATAAATATGAATGTGTGGTTTGTATGAAGTGGAAGTGTGAACTATGTCTTATGGATTGTTGTTTTTCTTTTGCTATGTGTGATGGTATGATGTAGAACCTGCTCCAGAGCAAATTCTTCCAAGAGCAGCAGGAAGGAGGCAAGTGTCCTTGACCACTTTGATCCTATGCTAGGATGTGTAGATAGAATTATTTGCATTGTCAAATGAAATATGAAACCCATGTTAGGAAGTTTCCCTAGAATTGCATTACCTTGTTTCCTTGTAGCTTGGGTTGGGATTTATTTTATCATGTCATTTATTATTATGCATATGCTTAGCCATGCTTAGAATGGGATATTTGGGATATGAGATCATCAGTTTATTTTACCATACTCTTGAATGAGATATTGTAAGTTATGTAGAGGTAGGGATCAAGGCAAGTTGGATGTTTTGGTTGTGTGCTGGGTGCACGAGACTCGGGTTTGTGTTTAGTACTTGCCTGGATCCTAAGGACCGGTTCATGGAGCATGCAACCTAGCTTTACAGTGCCAACCACATGCTGAGATGGGGCAGCTTGGCCAATTAATTAGGTGTATCCCTGGCGTAGTATGGGTGTGTTGGATGGTGCGGGGAGTAGGTGTCCGCTGGACTACCATATGAACCGCAAGGCTCAAGAGGGGGCCACTGCAGCGGGGTTGGAGCCTCTTGTATGCTGTTAGGGGTGAAACCTTAGTGGGCCCACGCTCGTCGGGAATCCCTTTATAAAGGCTTCGTAGTGATCTCCTGGCTACACACCTGGGAAGTGTGAATGTGGTTCGTAGCCACTGGCATAATGGAGGTTCTTTTAGTCCACCCGGCAACGGGGGATGAAATCACTACATGTGGGTACAGTGGTACAAACTCTGCAGAGTCAAAACTGTCATGACAGCCGTGCTCACGGTCAAGAGCGGCTTAGACTTATTCATGATTAGAGGATCGATGGTTTTGGAAGTTGTGGATGTTAAGCGGGGAGCTTAACATTGGAAATGATGTTATGGTTATTTGATTAGGATGATGGGATGGGAGATTGGGACCATTTCACCTGTGTAGTAATGTAGGTGCTTAATAAGCTAAGGTGATAGGTATTAATTGCGTAGTGCTTTAACCATGAGTTCAACCTCCCCTTGTTCTAGCCATGCATGACATAACTTTCCCACACTTGCTGAGTACCATCGGTACTCAACCTTGCATATTTTGTTGGTTTATATTGCTGCTCAGGTCAAGATAATGAGGTGGTGTATAACGACCAAGACTTTGGACCCGAAGAAGGTTTCTAGGTTCATGGAGACCCCCGGGCAACACCTGTGATGGAGCCCTCAAGAATAATATTCTGCTGCTAGTTTATTTACTTGTGATGAACTTAATATTGTCCATCGAGACATTTGCTATGTAAGACTTATTTATATTTGACACCTGGCTTGTAATAAATGATGCTTCACTATTTGTCATCACATGTATGAGAAAATGATCCTGGCATACATGTGATATTCACTTGGTTGTTCTTCAGAAAAACCGGGTCTGACATTTTGCCTCTAATCATGGAAGTTGGCCAGGTGCTTGTGACCCGAAGCACGGCTATCATGATAGTTTTACACTCTGTAGAGGTGCCACCACTATGCCCACAAGTTTGTGATTTCGTCACCCGTCGGCGAATAGAAAGAACCTCCACTATACCAGTACACAACCTTCGGTGTATGGCCAAGAGATCACAAAATAGCCTTTACAAAGGGGCTACTAGGATGTACGGACCCAATGAGGTTTCACCGGCAGGCTCGAATCTCCATTCTCCCACCCACGGGCCCCTCTTGTGCCATGCAGTTCCCAGGACAGTCCCTCTCGACTCCCATTCCCTACGCCATCCAATATTCCATAACAAGCTAGCAACACACCTAATTAGTCAGCTAAGCCGCACCCATATTTGGCCTTGTGGTGGCACTGTTTTCCTGGCATGTGCTTGCATGAACCGGTCCTTAGATCTACGGCAAGTAAACCATCATCTCAATCAGCATTATCCACGAACCAATCTTGCCTAGATCTCCCCGATTCCATGCTCATTAACATCATCAAGTTCTCATCATCATTATTCATATGAGTGCAGTAGCTAACCATGTTTTAATTCAGCTTCCCGTATCCCGTAAATTAAGCGACGCAAAAAGAAAAAATGACGATACGCGACTCGTCAACTTTCCCGGTGACAAGGATGGTTAACAAAACTAGTAAACTCCTACAAAAGGGTTTCCCATCAAGTTGACTCAAGAATACACATTTTCTCAAACAAAACAGTTTCAAAACATGGGATCAATATGGTCAAGGTGCACCTGCCTTGCTCCCGTGGTTTGTGTTGCTCAAGCGTCTCAAAGTCTTGGTGCTGTAGTTCCTCGTAGACGGCCTCTTGAGCTTGTCCTTCTACTCACGACCACGCACATACAAAATTTACAGCGATCAATCATCATGCCCAAACTTTACTCAAGATGCAATGTGGTAGATGAATGCAATTCCTATGGTGCAGTTTTATAAAACCAGTTTGTATGTGTTCCTGCATGTTTTAGTAGGCTTTCATAGAGTTTTATGGTGATCAAGGTTGCTGGGATCAAGTGTGGACGTGGTGATGATCTTGACACAAGATGTAGGTCAATTCCACCGTCAAAAATTGACCAAAACATGGTCTGTCTACACGCAGAAACTTCTGTTCGCAGGGGGTGCAGAAAAACGGGTGCGTAGCAACAGCAGCGACGTGGTAAGAGGGGTGACGGGGACCTACCTCTCTTCTTCCTCCTCTCCTCCTTGCAGCTGGACTTCTTCCCTTGCAATGGCAGCAGCTGGTTTTTTTCTTTGGAGAAGAATAGGGCTGCAGCCAGGGCTTGGCAGCAGGGGTCTTCTTCTCCGGTGACGGGGAGGCGGGGCAGAGTTTCGACAGTGGCCAGGGCAGCAGCAATGGGGTGTCGACCAGGGCTTGGCACCAGGGGGCAACAGGCTTGTTTTGGCAGCAGTGGCGGCCAGGGAAGGCTGTATTTATAAGGGGGAAGATCCCCTACTCAGTTTTGAGGAGGAGAGGGACTCTACCTCCAAGAGATGCAATCTTCTACTCAGTTTGGAGGAGGAGAAGGACTCTATCCGTAAGAGGTGCGGCCAGCAGGGTGTTTTATCTCCAAAACTTTATCTCTAAGCTCTATCTTTAAGCTTATCTAGAAGCTTTATCTCTAAGGTTCATCTAGAAGCTTTATCTCTAAGGTTTATCTCCAATATTCTTCTAGAATATTTATCTCTAAGGTTTATCTCCAAGATTCTTCTAGAAGCTTTATCTCCAAGATTCTTCTAGAAGCTTTATCTCCAAGATTCTTCTAGAAGATTTATCCCCAAGATTCTTCTAGAAGATTTATCTCTAAAATTCTTCTAGAAGCTTTATCTCTAAAATTCTCCTAGAAGATTTATCTCTAAGATGCGGCCAGGGTTTTATCCCATATCTCTTCATTTCTATGTTCTTTTCTCCATTTCTACATTCCCTTCTGCATCTCTATATTACCTTCTCTATTTATATGGTTCTTTCTCCATTTCTATGGTTCTTTCTCTATTTCCATGGTTCATTCTCCATTTCTACTTCTTTTCAAATGCTTCTCTACATGAAAAATGTATGCAATGCATGGTAATGAAATTGAGGGTGTTACAGACAAAAGATTGATGCAATCTTAGGAATGTCATAGTTACGCTACCATGGCGCTGTCCTGGAAACTCTATCACGGACGGTTCATTTGAATTCTACATTCCACCGTCCACATTCAATCTTATTAGACAGCCCTGTCCCAGAAGTTTCAGCAGCCTATAATACTGAAGCTCCCAAGTTGGATGACATCCCCGTAGTCCAAGAATACCCCGATGTGTTCCCAGATGATCTTCCTGGCATGCCACCTGAACGGGATGTGGAGTTCAAGGTTGAACTTGCACCTGGGACTACACCAATATCGCGGAGACCGTATAAGATGGCTCTGAATGAGCTGGTGGAGTTGAAGGAACAGCTCAATGACTTGTTGAGCAAAGGTTTCATTAGACCGAGTTCCTCGCCACGGGGATGCTCAGCACTGTTCATAAAGAAGAATGATGAAACGTTGAGGTTATGTGTTGATTACCGACCTCTCAACACCGTCACCATCAAGAACAAATATCCACTGCCCTGCATTGATATCCTGTTCGATCAACTCGTGAGTGTAAGTGTGGTTTCAAAGATGTACCTTCGCTCCGGCTATCATCAAATAAAGATCCGGGCAGAGGATATTCCGAAGACGGCATTCTCGACGAGACATGGACTATATGAATATCTCTTCATGTCTTTTGGTCTCACCAACGCCCTGGCACATTTCATGTACCTCATGAACTCGGTATTCATGCCTAAGTTGGACAAGTTCGTTGTAGTGTTCATAGATGACATCTTGGTTTACTCCATGTCGGAAGAAGAACACGCCGAAGGTTCAGCAAATGCGAGTTTTGGATCAGCCAAGTGCCATTTTTGGGACATATCATCTCAGCGGAAGACATTGCGGTTGATCCAAGCAAGATTGAACAGGTGCTGAAATGGAAAGCATCCACTTCTGTCCATGAAGTCAGAAGCTTCCTCGGTTTAGCCTGATATTACCGGAGGTTCATCCGGAGCTTCTCCAAGCTTGCTAAACCGATGACTGAATTATTGAAGAAGGGGACGAAATATATTTGGAACTCAGCATGTGAAGGAGCGTTCCAAGCATTGGTGAAGCATCTCACAACAGCCCCGGTCTTAGCTCAACCGGATACGACCAAGCCTTTCAACGTATATTGTGATGCGTCCAGTATCGGGCTTGGCTGCGTATTGATGCAAGAAGGGCAGGTGGTCACGTATGGCTCACGCCAACTTCGAACCACAAGCAGCACTATCCGACTCATGATTTCGAGCTCGCTGCTGTGTTATTGGCGCTGAAAATGTGATGACACTATCTTCTTGGAAACTTGGTGCATCTCTACACCGTCCATAAGAGTTTAAAGTATATACTCACCCAGAAGGAGCTGAATATGACACAAAGGAGGTGGTTAGAATTAATCATAGATTATGAGATTGAGATTCATTACCACCCCGGCAAGGCAAATGTGGTTGCTGACGCGCTGAGTCAAAAATCACATGTCCATAACCTCACTATTACACCAATGGAAGAGGAAAAACCGTGTTTATACTTGGTTCAATATGGATCACTTTACAATCTTGCTCTCATCCCTACCATTGGAGAGGATATTATTGCAGCTCAGAAAATCGACAAAGGCATGGCACATCTCCGGAAACGGATAGACAGCGGTGATATCAAATGTTTCCGGAAGGATGAAGAGAGGACGCTATGGTTCAATGACCGCATAGTCGTACCCTGGGATATGGATCTGAGGAAGAAAATATTAGATGAAGCTCACTTGTCTAAGTTCTCCATTCATCCGGGTAGCAACAAAATGTACCAAGATTTGAAGAGTAAATTTTCGTGGACACGGGTGAAGCAGGAAATTGCAAAATACGTATCCGAGTGTGATACGTGTAGACGAGTGAAGGCGGATCACATGAGGAAATCAGGGCTGCTGCAACCCCTAAAAATTCCAGCATGGAAGTGGGATGATGTGAGAATGGATTTCATTGTGGGCTTACCCATGACTTCTCACAAGCATGATTCCATTAGGGTAATCGTTGACCGGTTAACCAAGTCGGCTCACTTCATTCCTGTGCATACAAATTACCATGCTAGCAAGTATGCGGAGTTGTACATTGCAAAAATCTTGTGCCTGCATGGGGTACCCAAGACCATAATCCCAGATCGAGGTGCACTGTTCGTGGCTCGTTTCTGGGAACAGTTGCACACTTCTTTGGGTACCAAGCTGATTAGAAGCTCCGCATATCACCCTTAGACTGATGGACAAACTGAGGGTGAATCAAGTGTTAGAAGACATGCTGAGAGCGTGTGCCATCCACCACGGTAACAATTGGGATGATCATCTACCGTTGGTGGAATTTTTGTATAATAACGGCTATCAAGCGAGTATCAAGATGGCACCTTATGAGGCTCTCTATGGACGGAAATGTCGCACCCCATTGAATTGGTGTGAATCCGGTGAAAGGGTCACGTTCGGGATTGATCTAGTGAACAAAGCCGAAGAGCGAGTTCGGGTGATTCAAGCAAACTTGAAAGCCGCTCAATCCCAACAGAAAAGTTACGCTGATAAGAGGTGTAGGACGGTGCACTTCGACGTCGGAGAACACGTTTATCTCCGTGTTTCTCTGATGAAGGGTGTGCACCGATTTGGTGTGAAGGGGAAACTCGCTCCCCGATTTATTGGACCTTGTGCTGTCACCGAGAAGTGTGGACCAGTGGCGTAAAGACTGGAACTACCTGAGTCTCTAGCTGGTGTTCATGACGTTTTCCATGTCTCACAACTTCGGAAATGTCTAAAGTATACAGCTGCTGTTCCCACTGAAGACATAGACGAGTTACAACCGGATTTAACCTACGCTGAATATCCGGTTGAAATTATTGATGAGAAGACTAGGACCGCGCGTAACAGAACACTGTGGTTCTACAAGGTCTTGTGGAGCAACCACACCGCTGAGGAAACGACGTGGGAGAGTGAAGATTTTCTTCGCTCAAACTACCCGGATTTCTTGGCGTCTCATCACGGGTAATTCTTCTTACATCTTCGTCTCTTCTTTTTGTAATCTCGGGGCGAGATTCTTTTAAGGGAGGAGGGATGTGAAGGCCCAAGATTTCACATGCTAAAGTGTTCATCACATCACACCACCACAGTTTTTCTGGTGGAGATTTCATGAACAAAATCGAAGAGCAACTAACCGACCTCACAAGAAGGATTAGAGGAAGAATTCACAAACATCCAAAAGTAGGATTTTCACATGTATTCTTTAGAGGCTGAGCTCACTAATAACTTCTAAACTTTCTTAGGAATGCTCATGTCAAGTTTCGTGCAAATCCAACCCTTTTTGAGGCACTTTTGGATATAAGTATAAAAAGGGCTAGTTTGAATACAAATTCAAATTTCAGCTGCTTTCATCACTTGAATTCAAAATGGGGATTAATATTCATACTCAGCACATTCTTCTGAGTTCCGCCACCAATTTTCAACCTCATTGGAGTTTATCTTGTCGGGAGCTATATTTGAATTAATTCAAAAACTGAATTTGAAATTCAAATTCAACTGTGCATCAAATTTAGCCAAACCAACTCCAATTTGAGGAATTAAAATTCAGCTCATGACTTAGTGGTGAAGTCTACAATTTAATTTGGAGTAGCTGAGAAAATATCAGTGAGCAAAAATTGAAAAGAACTAGTGGAGGTGGGACCCACTGGTCACGGACTGAATTTGCACTGAACCTACTCAAACAGAGCGCAGTCTCACGGGCGACTGCCGAGCGCTCACGTCCGACCAGCGTACACTCCGAACCCTCCACCTCACGGTGATTTCGTCGCGGTAAAGTCCAGAACGACGCACAGCTGCGCTGTTCTCACCGTTTCCGAGCTGAACCGAGCCTCCCACGAGCTGTTCCTCGTTTTCCGCTCACCAACTCTTCGCTGCTCCCTCTGTATACCGGCAACCGGCGGATTCTGGAAAATTCACGCCCCGCATCTGAAGGAGAAAAGGTCCGCCTGGTCGTGCTGAAGCTGTAGGAGAAAGCCGTTTTGCCGTTTCATGCGACGTAGAGTGAGTATTGCTCGTTTCTTTTCACGGTGTGCGTTAGGGTTAGAGTTCGGTTGCCAGCGAAATTCGTTGCACACAGGCAACCACCGCTCGGGCTGCACACCATACATGCTCTAGAACACATAGCACACCTCCTCAATCAAGTAGCACCAAGTTCCATGCACTAGAACCCTAGTTCCATGAGATTTTCGTGCCGGCGGCCGAAAACAGGGAACCTCGCCGGTGAGGTCCTAGTTGCGGTCGTTTTCACGAGGACCAGTGTTCATATTCGTGATCAACAAGTCCCCATGGAGCTCTCAGATGAAATCGCGTTGAAAAAGGTGTAGAGAACACCGAGTTCTACGTCAACGATGAGCTCCTGGCTGCTGTCACCGCCGCAAGCCCTGTTCCGGCCATCGCCGAGCTCTGGTGAGTGCACCAACGTGTTCCTCGTCCGGAGTTAGGCACAGGCGGCGAGTTTCATTGAAGGTCATGCAGTGGAACGGCCGGCGGCGAGCTCTCCGGCGAGGCACCGCTGTTGAGTACTTCTGAAGATTAATCAAGCTTTTAGTTTCCTTTATGTTTTCAAGGAAATAATGCACACGTGACAAGAACCAGAGGGATGTCCTGTGTCTCATGTGCTGCACCGAGTCCTAGCGTGTGTCTGTTCAGTTTTGCTTTTCAAACCCCCCCGGGCTTTGGGTCATACGTGCATGGCGCATGCATGCACTGCATGAGATCAAATTCGCAAGGTGCAAAGCCCGGGCGAAATTGTTACTGTAAAAGTCCCAAAAATATGAATGCAAAGAAATGGATGTTTGAACATCATTGTGTTTCTGGTTCTTGAAAATTGGGACTTACAAAACTTTCTTACAAAGGATGGTGTACATGGGGTTCAACAACCAGGGTTCAAGTGTTCATTTGAATGTGTTGGACCAATGTGGAGTTAAACACCATATGTAAAGCTCTCATGTGTAGAGAAAGTGTAAATTCTGATGTTGAACTCAATTTGTTCACTAAAATTCAAAGGTGGTCATTTCAAAATAGGAATACCATCCGTGGTTCAAAAATTCCTATTTGCAGTGGCCAACTTAAAAATCAGATTTTGCATTTGAACGACTCAGGTTCAATTTAGTGGGAAGGCAAAGTTTGAAGGAATTTGGGGATGCTTTGCTATTCCTTTCAAAGAGGATCTTGAACTGCATGGGAATTCAAATTTGGATTTGAATTTGGAGGAAGCGTGATCAATTATCCAAATGGATCAAAAAAATTTAATTATACACATTTGAATTGATCACCTGCCAAAGTGGAGATAATTGTTGGGAGGATAAGGCGAGGGAAAGTTGGTGGACCCACTTGTCATTGGGAAACTTAGACTTACACCCGAAGCCTTCTTCCTCTGTTTCTACTCGAACCCACCATCCGAGCCTCCTCAGAGCGCCACCGAGGGCAGCCACCTCCAGCTTCTTGCATTGAGCTGGCGACCTACTCGTGGTTTCAACACCTCACGCCGTGATCCTCCCACTCACAAACCGAGCTGCACGCAGAGGCCACTGCCTTGCTGCTTCCATCGTGCTGGCGAACAGCTCATAGGTTTGAGTAGCTCCAGGCGTGGTCTTGTGCTCACAAAAGCCTCAAACCCAGGGCGTTATCCCCCCCCCCACCCCCCCCCACACAGGAACTGAACCGAGAGCACGGAATTAAGAATTTGAAAACAACAGAGGGTTAACTTCACGGTAATCAAATTTAGTTTGTGGAAATGTTGCAAACTTTAAATTTGAATTTATGCAGCCAGTGTTGTTTGAAGGGGGGACCCACATGTCATTTGCACTGCAAACCATCAAAGCTTCTTTCTTCTGCGAGCTTGCCGCCGAGGGGTGCACTCTCCACGGAGCTGGCTGGGTGCCTGCTGCCCTCCGAGGCGGTTTGTTCGTTTCCTTCAGCTGCCGGTAAACATCAGTGCACAAGCCCAGTCTCACTTCTCTGCTCACATGATCAGTTCCTCCGCATTCGCCCTCTCGCACGCTTCCTCGACAGAAAACGCCGGCGCCTCGGTTTTGGTTGGAGCTGAGGATTTCTTGCATGCAGAGGCTTGCTGAGCAGCAAAGACGCACCACAGCTGCGTCCTACATCTCCTCGGAGCAAAAGCTGGTCGAGCTCAGCTTCCATCACCCAAAAGCGGTTCTGTTTCACAGCGGCCGAGTAGCACCTGCACTCGAGCTCCCGTGGACAGCTCCACGAGAAGGAATTCACGCTCGACTAAAGACACCCAAGGACGCGCTGACTAACCGTGCTACTTCTTCCCAAAACCAAAGCTCAAGACGTGGATCATCGAGCTCCAATTCGACGTTTTTCTCCCGGCGCATACAAACAGACCTCCGGGTAAGAATCCATCGAATTCACTCTCAATTCTAGTCCTTAGTCCACTAAATCATGCACAAAGGTGCTAGACGAGCTAGTGATCAATTTTGCGCAGCAACCCAAGCTTGAAACCCGGTGTTGGCGGCCCATTTGAAGATTTCCCGAGCTCAAACATGGCGGAACGTCTCGGGTGCACGATGAAACCCTACTAGCCGCCTCTTCCATGAGTATTTGATTGCTTGTCGATCTTCCTCGAGGTCTACTGATACTTTAGAGCAAATTCTGGCCATCAACAGCTAGCACCGACCCCACCAAATGATTCCCCGTAGCTGAAAACCCACAGGCGGCGAGCCTCCGGCCAGGAGGCAGCCGGGAACCTCACTCCGGCGAGGCGCCGCCTCAGTCCGTCGAGGGGGAGGGCGCGCGCGGGAAGAGATCGAGAGGAAGAAGAAAGGTGGGGGGTGGCCCACCTGTCAGCGAGTGATTTTTAAACCTGTGATCGGTTGTGGCCAGTGATCATTTGTGACTACACCGGTAGAACCTAGTAGCCCCGTGTGTCTTTGAATTTCATTGGCTACAACTTAAATGGTGGGTCCAGCTCGAATTTTCAATAGGAAATCAATTCCAGTTTCAGCTCCAACTTTGAAAATTCATAACTTTGTGTAGGAAACTCCAAATTGGGTGATTCAAATTGGTTGGATTCAGTTTACAGAGTTCTATCCAAATATGAACCCCAATTGTATGAAAGTCAAAAATAAATTCTGGATAATTCTTTTAAATTTTTTTGTAAAAGAATTATGGAGAGAGTTTGGTTGAGCCGAAATTCCCCAAAATTTTCCAGTCTATTCTTAAGGATATTGTTTATTTTTCAGAAAAATTTCAGCTCATTTGGAGTTTATTTGAGTAGGAATTTGTAGAGTACAATCTACTGCACTAAAAAGTGTCGAGAAACTTTTCAGAAAAAGTTTCCACTTTCAAAAATTCATTCTAGACAATCCTTAGCTCCAAAAATCGTAGTAAAATTCAGGAATGCTCTATGAGCCATAATTAAAATTGTAGTTTACAAGATTGGGCATGAAAATGCACATTACTTCAGAATTAATTCCTTGTAGCATAACTGCTTATAGAATTATTCTGGAGGAACTACTCAATGAAAAGTCCTGAATTTTTGACCAAAGTACTTCCTTGTGACCATAAAATCACAGGTAAAGTTTCAGCTCAAGTTGAGCCTTAGAACTCCCTGTATTGGGTTTCCATTCTTATGTATATGAGAATTACATAGGACATCTTGTGGGAATTAATGGAGACCCAATTTCCACTCACTTTAGCTGCAATTTGGCAATCTAAGTCCCTGTGTAAAGTTGTTCAAGCCTCAAGGAAGAGAAGACTCTAACTGGATTATATACTATTGACCAGGAGCAACAAGGCAAGCCCCGGTTTACATTTAACAAGTTTTATAAAGTTTGGCTTTATACACATTTAGCTTGAAGTATGTATGTGCATTAGGTGTAGGATGAATGAAATCCCAAATGCATAACCAGATTATTGCAACAAGAGTGAGGGTAGTGTCTAAGTCCTCGAGTAGTTCAGGCTGTGCTTAATGTTTGTAGAACTTCGGTACTAGTCAAGTAGTTGGAATCTACTCGCGAGTATAGGGTCGGGACACGCGGGATTGGTTCGAGAGGTGAGACCACTTTAGTAAGAACAAAATGAGACTAGGAAGGGGCTAGGGCGCAGCAAGAGGAAGTCTTGTGGGTGCAACCCTGTCCGTGTCGATTGAGGACTGATCTGTGTGCGGCCCACGCTGATCAAGTTTGAATGTACCAAAGGCATATCGGATATATGGGCCTCGATAAACTGATGTAACCTATAACTCTGGGCGTCGAGGCAGAACGCACCGATTTATAGGTGTAGGTTGAGGGCAGCAAGGGGGAAATCCTCTAACGGGCATAGAGAGATGCTCCGTGTAGGGAACCTCCTGTCCGTTTGGGTGTGACCGGTTCTACATTTGGGCTGTTTGGTGAAAGGTTGTCCCGTACGACATCGAGTGAGCGTGCTGTGCAGCTCCACAGGTGGGCGTACGTGACGTGCTCTTCGGGTATCCCTGCAGGTGTATATCGAGCAAATTCGCCTTCCCTCATGGTAATGTGTACCACTTGGTCACTGAGTCGTGACGTAGGTTGACATATGGAATGTTATGATTCAATTTTGCTGATATCAATAATTTTGTATTGTTACATGTGTGCCACCAAATAATGCTCACTAAATTCCAGATTCATGAACTGTTAACTTGTGGCTAAAAGATGTATTAAGGATGAACTTTTAGGCGTGTCCTTTGCTGCAAATTACCATCCTATCTTTGTTATGACCTGCATGTAGAGTTTCATGTATAGGAGCGTTGGTTACGACTTGCTGAGCCATCGTGCTCACGGTTACTGCTATGAGTGTTTGCACGTGAGGAGTACCCCACGGACTCGGAGTACGAGTCCACCGGCGAGGGCTACCCTCCGTCGGGGACTACGGCTGAGTGGGAGCCGTACACGCCGCGCTGAGGCTGAGTGCAGCTAGTGTGGGTTGTCCGTAGGGCCGTACAACCAACTTTTGCTAGTTAAGTGGGCGTGAGTTGTATAAATTATCTTCCGCTGTAAAAGTCCCAAAAATGTATATGAATAAACATTGGCTTGAAAGTCTATGTGTGCAAATTCATGAAAAATGGGACTTGCTAAAAATTTTCTTCACGCAAAGTTGTTCATGGATGTTCATCCAAAAAGAGGCTCACATTTTCATTTGTGTAAAAGTCCCAAAACATGTTCATGAATAAAACAAATGGTGGCCAAAACTTTGAATAACCTTGCAGCCCTAGAGTTGGAAATTTGGGAAAAAGTGGATGACAAACTTTTCATTTTTAGGCTGGGCTCCAAAAAGGAATTATGGAAGCATTTTCCAAACTTCAACCAAATTCAAATTTGTCATGCAAATTCAAACTGAATTTAGGGAAATTCAAATGCTAGCCCACAATTAAACTTTCAAACTTTGTAATTTGAGAGATTAACGTGAGGAGATCTTTTGTAGAGGAGAGAAGTAGGGGACCCACATGTCATTGAGTTGAATATCTTAACTTGCACCTTAAGCAACAAGTCTCTGTTTTTTTCAACTCCACCGAACAGCTCTCACCGTGAGCCACCGAGAGAAGCACGGCGCCACCTCCTGCTGCTCTCTTCAATGCACTGGCGCCAGAGGCGGTTCCCTCGTGCCTCAATGTTATCTGTACTGCCTCAGATCGAAGCAAAGTTCATTTGCCTTCTCCTCCTCGCAAGCGATACCGAGCAGACCCGGTTCTTCCCTCCGCTACTCGGCTCGACAGGGAAATCGGCAGAAGCTCGCACCCCTCTCCTCCCCGAGCTGCTAAACAGCACCCAGAGCTCAGCCTCCACCTCCCCGACCAAGAAACAAGTGGGCTCCGGCTTCCCTTGCCTTCCAAACAACTCACCCGCTGCGACCTAGCTCTGAGCCGGCGATCAGCTTCACGTGGAAACAACACTACGGTGGTTTTCAAGCTCGATCAAGCATAGCTACGGCGGCGCACTACTGTGGTGCTGCTGTGAGACCTATGTGTGCTGAATACATTGGCAATTAGGATAAAAGTTAGCATTAACATTCAAAGTTTTGAATATTGCCAAAACATTCTTCTGTGACAAGGTCCGACAAGTTCTTTGTTAGGTCCGCCAAGTGTTGGCAAGGTCCGACGCAAGGTCCGGTGAGCTCCTGCAAGGTCCGGAGAGCTTCTGTGAGGTCCGGAGCTTGTTTTTAGGGAGCTCCCGTGAAGTTCAACTCGTAGAACTGCAGCGTCTTGTTTTTGCTTTTAACTCGCAATGTTTCAAACTTGCTTTATGGGAAGGTTTGCTTAGCATTAATTTGCTAAGTTTTTGGTGTGTTTTGGTGGTTATGGCTGTTATCATTTGATATGGTTTGCAACATGCTTATGTGACGTGCTCATGTAAGGTGTTGTGGTTTTCGAACTAACGTAAGTCAAGTCAAGGACTTGTGCTCGGAAGAATTCGTTGTTTATTCATGTGCAGGTGTTGCTTGAGTTCAAGACATGGCTGGTGACGGGATCCTTGGACTAGTCTCAGGGAGGAGATGAGGTTCCAACAACCAAGTTCGGGAGGAGCTGTGGTTGAGTTGATCGGGAGGTCGCGCAGCATGTTTGGATCAAGGGCAGTGCATATGAAGGTTGCGTGTACGTCGTTGGAAGGTGTTTTCACGTGTGCAAGGAGTGCATGGACGTGGCAACATTGTTCCAAGGCGTGATGAAGAGAAGTGGACGTAAAGAATTGCTCGGAAAGGTCCAACCGGCTGGATTGCGTACTCAGGCTGAGGCTGAGTCGGATATGGCTCAAATATGGAAGATTTGAGTTGGTTATGATAGGATTTTGTGCTAGGCACGAAGTTGAGTTGTTTTAGGAATGTTTAGGACGTTCCTAAGGTGTTTGGAAGTCTCACGATTGCTTCTATCTGCGAATAGGAGAGTCCTGAGCAGTTATGGTAAGTTAGGATACGAGTCCAATTAGGAGTAGGAGTCCTAGATTGGATTGTTTAGCCTGAGGGCTGGCTATAAAAGCAAGGGAGGCCAGAGCTCCGTGACTTGATTCTCTACCTCTCTACTTGATTTCTCACGGTTGAACACGTTTGAAAATACTTGCACACACAGTTTCTTTAACCGATTGATTTTTGCTGAGGGGTTTTTGTTGTTTCCGCTGCGAAAAGTTTTAATCTACCATTCACCCCTCCTCTGGTAGCTTTTCACGTGCTCTTCGATCCTACAATTGGTATCAGAGCCAAGGTGCTCTAATCTTTGTGATTTGCACGTGTTTTGACTAACCATCATGGAGAAGTACTCCGCAAAACCTTGTGTGTTCAATGGCATCGATTTTCAAGTTTGGAAGGCGCGGATGGAGGCCTACATACAGGCGCAAGGCTTTTCCATATGGGAAAAGGTCTACCGGCACTTCGATGTACCACCCAACGATCAAGTTACGGCTGTGAACATGAGAGATGTTGACAACAACAACAAGGCTCGCAACTTGATCATCCAAGGATTGACTCAAAGCGACTTTGACTGTGTTGCACACCTCCAATCTGCATATGATGTTTGGAAAGCTCTTTGTGACTACCATGAAGTATCCAATATGATCAAGGAGGTAAAGCAAGATATGTTCAAGAAATAATACATGCGTTTTGAGATGCAACCCGGTGAGTCAATTGACGACCTTTTTGCTCGCTTTAATAAAATTCTCAGCAACTTGCGTAGTGTCAATGTTAACTTTTCAGATGCTGAAAATGCTAGACAATTGTTAGGAGCATTAGATATGTCAATTTGGGAGATGAAAGTTACATCTATTCGTGAATCTACTGTCATGAGTTCTCTTACTTTAGACGTGCTTTATTCTAAATTGAAAACTCATGAAATTGACATCATCTCACTAAAAACCCCAACAAGTCTATTGCATTTGTTTCGCAACGTGACATGTCTAGTTCTAGTCAATCATCATCTAGTGGTGCACTCTCTTTGCTGTCCTCTCTAACCCTTGAACAGATTGAAGAGTTTCCAGAGGAGGAGCTTGCAATCATCTCTACTCGGTTCTCAAAAGCATTGCAAAATGTGAGAACTAGAAGGAGAGGAAGCACCGGACCTCAACGATGTTTTGAATGTGGTAAGACAGGACATTTTCGTACGGAGTGCCCTAACCTTTCAGGTCTGACTTCACGTGAAGAAAAACAAACAAGGCCGAAGAAATCGTTTGCAAAGAATAAGAAGAAAGATTTATCAATGCGCAACATAGTGCATAGTATGAGCTCTGCACTTCAAGATTTCGGCTCAAGTGATGTGGACACCGGTAGTGATGAAGATGAAGAAGCTATGGCAAATATGTGCTGCATGGCGAGCAAGTCAAGTTCAAGCTCCGAGGAGGCAGAACATAACAGCGACGATGAAGAGGTATGTCCCACTTGCAAAGAAATGTGTGATGCTATTTCTCGTGCCACTGTTATATTAAAGAAAAAGGATAAAAAACTTAGGAACAATGCTGTTAAAATTGAATCACTAGAATCTGAAATTAATCGCTTAAAAACTTTGATTCCTAGTGATGATTCTTGTGGATTCAGGTTGCTCACGCCACATGACCGGTAACAAAGAATGGTTCTCCTCTCTCTCTCTTTTGTGTCACGTGTAGAAAATGTTACTTTCGCCGATAACTCTTCTACTCCCACAATTGCTAAAGGTTCGGTTAGAGTAAACAATCTCTACACTTTGAAAGATGTGGCACTTGTTAAAAATTTGAAATACAACTTGCTTTCGGTTTCACAATTGCTAGATGAAAATCTAGTGGTTAGCTTTGCTAAAAATTGCTGCAAGGTTGTAGATTCAAAAGGTGAGCTTTTGTTTAACATGTCTAGATTTGGAAGAGTTTTTAAAGCTGATTTTGATTTATCAACTTCTAAGCATCGGTGTCTAGTTGCTAATGATACAAAGGATCTATATTGTTGGCATTGTAGACTTGGTCACATAGGCTTTGATCATCTCACTCGTGTTAGTGCCCTCGATCGCATACGTGGGCTGCCGAAGCTTAAAAAGGACAATGATATTGTGTGCTCTTCTTGTAGACATGCTAAGTTTGTTGCAGGTTCACATGCTCCTCTCACAATGACCATGACAGCTGAACCGGGACAACTTTTACATCTTGACCTAGTAGGTCCGGCACGTGTTCAATCCTTCGGAGGTAAATGGTATGTGCTTGTGATTGTTGATGATAATTCCAGATATTCCTAGGTTTATTTTATGGCATCTAAGAATGAAGCTTTTAGTCATTTTAGAACTTTATTTCTTAGATTATCTATTGATCACCCAGGATCATTAAAAGCAATTAGAAGTGATAACGGAACTGAATTTAAAAACCAATCCTTTGATCACTTTTGTGCTGAAAATGGCATAGATCATTAATACTCTTCACCCTATGTACCACAACAAAATGGTGTGGTAGAAAGAAAGAACAGGACCTTAGTTGAGATGGCTAGGACTATGCTTGATGAATATCAAACTCCTAGGAAATTTTGGGCTGATGCAATTGCAACCGCTTGTTATGTCTCAAATCGTGTTTTCTTGCGTGCTAAGCTTGGAAAAACCCCATATCAGCTCCGGTTTGGACATAGGCCTAGTGTTACACACTTTAGGGTTTTTGGTTGCAAATGCTTTGTTAAGAAACATGGTAATCTTGATAAATTTGAAGCTAGATCTGTTGATGGCATGTTTCTTGGTTATCCATCTCATACTAGAGGCTACCGTGTGCTTTTACTTGACACTAACAAAATTATGGAGACTTGCGAGGTTTCTTTTGATGAAGCTAGCCCAAGTACTAGCTCCGATATTGCAGGTCCGGATCCATATCCGCAGGGGGAGAGTATTTTTATTGAAGAAGATGAAGAAGTGGTGCTGCTGCCCGAAAACTCGGAGGTAAATAACGATCAAGCTGCTGATTTTGCACCACAACCAGCACCAACAGTCACTACTGCTGGTTCGGACCTTCCTCAATCAACAAGCTCTCCTAATCAAAGGTCCGAACATGAAGAAGAAGGTGCTTGTGAAGTGTCTACTCCCCTCCGAGTACTCAAAAGTCATCCTCCACAACAAATCATTGGAAGCTTGCATGAACGAGTCACTCGGTCCAGGTTTTGCGATCCAAAGTCTCATGCTCATTCTGCTTTTGTTGCTTCTTTTGAACCCAAGGATATATCACACGCACTCACTAATGAATTCTGGATTAATGCCATGCAAGAAGAGTTAGAAAATTTTGAAAGAAATAATGTTTGGAAACATGTACCTCCACCTCCAGGTCACACATTAATTGGAACTAAATGGGTATTTAAAAATAAGCAAAGTGAGGATGGGGTTGTGGTTAGGAATAAAGCTAGGTTGGTTGCTCAAGGTTTCACTCAAATTGAAGGTCTAGATTTTGATGAAACTTTGCTCCTGTTGCTAGATTAGAAGCTATAAGAATTTTATTAGCATTTGCTGCATCTAAAGGTTTCAAGTTATATCAAATGGATGTTAAAAGTGCTTTTCTTAATGGCTACATAGAGGAGGAGGTTTATGTTAAGCAGCCACCGGGTTTTGAAAATCCAAATTTTCCTAATCATGTTTACAAACTGTCCAAAGCCTTGTACGGTCTAAAATAAGCCCCTAGAGCATGGTATGATAGGTTAAAAACATTCTTACTTGAAAAGGGGTTTACCATGGGCAATGTTGATAAAACTCTTTTTGTACTTAAGCATGGCAATGACTCATTATTCGTTCAAGTGTATGTGGATGATATTATCTTTGGTTGTGCTTCTCATGATCTCATGTCCAAGTTTTCAGCTATGATGAGTTCAGAATTTGAGATGAGTATGATGGGAGAACTCACATACTTTTTGGGGCTGCAAATCAAGCAAACAAAAGAAGGAACTTTTGTGCATCAAACTAAGTATACAAAGGACCTTCTTAAGCGCTTCAACATGGACAAATGCAATCCTCTTTGGACACCAATGGGAACAGCAACAACACTTGAACTTGACGAAGATGGTGACCCGGTCGATAAAAAAGAATACAGAAGTATGATTGGATCACTTTTGTATCTCACAGCGTCAAGACCGGACATACAATTCAGCGTATGTCTTTGTGCACGTTTTCAAGCTTCTCCACGTGCTTCACATCGCCAAGCCATCAAAAGGATTCTCAGGTACCTACAAGGAACTCAAGAACTTGGCACTTTTCTTCCTTCTTCCTCAACTGTTTCTTTGAAAGTTTTTTCGGATGCTGATTTTGGGGGTTGTAGGATTGATAGGAAAAGTACTTCGGGTGCTTGTCATTTTCTTGGTAATTCACTTGTTGCTTGGTCCACTAGAAAACAAAGTTCAGTTGCACAATCCATGGCCAAATCTGAATATGTAGCTGCGGCTAGCGCTTGCTCACAAATTCTTTGGATTGTTCAAACACTTAAGGACTATGGGGTTGATTTAGATAGTGTTCCACTGTTTTGTGATAATACGAGTGCAATTTGTATTGCTAAAAACCCCGTGAAACACTCTAGAACAAAGCACATTGACATTAGGTATCACTTTTTTCGTGATAATATTGAAAAAGGAAACATTGTGCTTCACCATGTCGATACCGAACAATAATTGGCTGATTTTTTGTACAAAACCTTTGGATTTCACTCGTTTTTGTTTCATTCGTAGTGAAATAGGGGTTATGCATCCTCATGGCTTAAATTGAGGGGGGGTTTTGAAACTTTGAAAGTCTATGTGTGAATCTGAAACTAAAATAATATGAGCATAGTATTTCATACATATACGACTTTGAGATTCCTTTTACAGGCTGAAAGTTCTTACTACATTACTCATGTTATACATTTTATAGTTTTTGCCATGACTAGTAATTGGAATAATTACTTACACTAAATCTGGTTATGATCGAACTTTCTTTCTGTTTTGAACTTGTTGCGTGCTCACAAGTACTTTAAATCATAAAAAATTAATCAAGTGATCAGCTCACATGTTGAGTTTTCAAATAAAAAATTGAGAAAAGATCAAGAGAATATGCATGCATCACACTTCTTCTTTTGAGATTGCTTATCATTGCACTAAGATATGAACTTGGAAGGAATTGTGTATGACAAACCGTGTCCTTAAGCTTCTGATTGTCAAATGACATAGGCTTGGCTTGGTTGGTTAGAATAAGGCTGATGCGGTATATAATCTCTTGCAAATATCATATGATCAACTTTGTGCCTTAAATGATTATGAATAATAAAAATGCAGCAACAAGTGTCATGTTTTCAGATTTTGAAATAGTTGAGTAAGGGAGATCATGACTTGCTTAAACTGAAAAATACATTTGATCTCTAGCATGGCTTACACTACTTTATGTATCTCATTGATGTGATAGTGTAAGTAACCTGATAGTATGACTTGGATGAGCTTTGTTTTGTATGTATATGTTATAATATGCTCATAACATTTAAAAATTTCTCTTTTGAACCTTGCTGAATACATTGTCAAAGGGGGAGAAATATGTATAAGGAGAGATTTTTTTTACACTTTGCATATGTTATACACTTTCTTCCTTCTTTGATTTTAAAAAGTGGGGAGAAATTAATAAAGGGGGAGAAATGAGTTTTCAAAGCTTTTCAAAACTTTTCATAAGCCAATGTTCGGATTTTAATTGGTGTTGCCAATGCATTCATCAAGGGGGAGATTGTGAGACCTATGTGTGCTGAATACATTGGCAATTAGGATAAAAGTTAGCATTAACATTCAAAGTTTTGAATATTGCCAAAATATTCTTCTGTGGCAAGGTCCGACAAGTTCTTTGTTAGGTCTGCCAAGTGTTGGCAAGGTCCGACGCAAGGTCCGGAGAGCTCCTGCAAGGTCTGGAGAGCTTCTGTGAGGTCCGGAGCTTGTTTTTAGGGAGCTCCCGTGAAGTTCAACTCGTAGAACTGCAGCGTCTTGTTTTTGCTTTTAACTCGCAATGTTTCAAACTTGCTTTATGAGAAGGTTTGCTTAGTATTAATTTACTAAGTTTTTGGTGTGTTTTGGTGGTTATGGCTGTTATCATTTGATATGGTTTGCAACATGCTTATGTGACGTGCTCATGTAAGGTGTTGTGGTTTTCGAACTAACGTGAGTCAAGTCGAGGACTTGTGCTCGGAAGAATTGGTTCTTTATTCATGTGCAGGTGTTGCTTGAGTTCAAGACATGGCTGGTGACGGGATCCTTGGACTAGTCTCAGGGAGGAGATGAGGTTCCAACAACCAGGTTCGGGAGGAGCTGTGGTTGAGTTGATCGGGAGGTCGCGCAGCATGTTTGGATCAAGGGCAGTGCATATGAAGGTTGCGTGTACGTCGTTAGAAGGTGTTTGCACATGTGCAAGGAGTGCATGGACGTGGCAACATTGTTCCAAGGCGTTATGAAGAGAAGTGGACGTAAAGAATTGGTCGGAAAGGTCCAACCGGCTGGATTGCGTACTCAGGCTGAGGCTGAGTCGGATATGGCTCAAATATTGAATATTTGAGTTGGTTATGATAGGATTGTGTGCTAGACACGAAGTTGAGTTGTTTTAGGAATGTTTAGGACGTTCCTAAGGTGTTTGGAAGTCTCACGATTGCTTCTATCTGCGAATAGGAGAGTACTGAGCAGTTATGGTAAGTTAGGATACGAGTCCAATTAGGAGTAGGAGTCCTAGATTGGATTGTTTAGCCTGAGGGCTGGCTATAAAAGCAAGGGAGGCCAGAGCTCTCGTGGGTGAGAACTTTGGGCTGTTCCTCTTGTGTTTCTATTGAATAAAGTTCATAGTTTCGAGGAGCTTTTGTGCCTTGTTCGTCCGACTTGTTTTTCGTCAAGTCTTTCTCGCCGAGTTTCTGGACAGACCGACGTTGCTTCGGTGTTTCGTTCATAACTCGAGTTTTACAGATCCGATTGACGTGATTCTTTTTGGGTTTTCTTTACAACTCAATATCTATCATCTTTGAAATTTTCATGAGCTTCGGATCTGTAGTTTTTGAGATATACGAGTTTCTTTGCAGCGTTGCAGATCTGTTTTATATCGGGTAGAACAGATTGATCTTCGTTTAATGTTTTGATCGTATCTCAAGTTTTACTTCGTGTTTTCAAGTGATTCTTGTTGCATTAGATCCGTGACTTGATTCTCTACCTCTCTACTTGATTTGTCACGGTTGAACATGTTTTAAAACACTTGCACACATGGTTTCTTTAACCGATTGATTTTTGCTGAGGGGTTTTTGTTGTTTCCGCTGCGAAAAGTTTTAATCTACCATTCACCCCCCCCCTCTGGTAGCTTTTCACGTGCTCTTCGATCCTTCAGCTGCTCTCCTCCAATTCTTGGAGCAAACCGTGCAGCATCGACGACGAATTTGAAGATTTTGCTCCGGCGAGTTCAAACCGAGCAACCGGTACGGTTTCTTCAAATTCCCGCTCTCTAATCCTCCTTAGGTCATCAAACTTGGCACACACGAGCTGGACTAGCCGGCGGTCATTTTCCTTTCAGCATCCCTAGCACGAAATCACCTCGGAGCAGAGAATTTTGAAGTCTCTCGAGCGTGTTCTTCGCGGAACCAATCGGGCGCACGATGCCGATCCAGATGCAGCCGTTTTTGAGCACCTTTGAGGCCTTGTCGAGCTTCCTAGATGTGTACTGGTTCCGTAGAGCTAAGTGGTCGATGTTTTGGCGGGCTGGGAACCCCGGCCGACGGTGCCGAAGTTCAACTGAGGCCGCTGCACGTCGCTGAGGTAGCTCCGGTCACCGGCAGCCAAAACTGATCCCACAGTCGTGTTCCCCGGCCTCAATAACGCCCTGGCGGCGATTTTTAGCTCGTGCGGTGGCCGGCAGCGGCGACCCGCGAGGGGGAACGCGCGGGTGCGCGAAGGGCCGGCCAGAGGTAGAAGAAGGCCGTGCGCCCCGTCTGTCAGCGGTTCAGTTTTAAATCTGAGTTCAGTTGTGGCTCAGGGATCTGACGCGGCTGCGCGCCAAATTTCTGCAGCCCGGTGTGGCCCATTTCTGATTGGTTAGGATTTAAATAGCGGGCCCAGTCAAATTTCAGTAAGGAAAATAATTCCAGGGTTTGCCACAACTTTGGAAAATCATATCTCTTTGTACAAACCCCCAAATTGAGTGATTTCAATTGGGTTGGATTTATTTTTCATAGTTCTATCCAAATATGAAATCAGATTTGTATGAAAGTCAATATATAATTCTGAAAAATTCATTGAAGGTTTTCTGAAAAAAAATTCTTGAGGGAGTTTGGTTTATCCGAAAATCCTCAAATTTTAACACGATATTCTTTAGCATATGGTTGACATTATAGCAAATGTTCAACTCATTTGAAGATCATTTGTGTAGCAATTTGCTAAATACAAAATGCTGTGTTCATAAGAGTCCAGAAACATTTTCAGAAAATGTTTCCCACTTGTAAAATCTATCCTGGGCAATCCATAGCTCCAGCAATCATAGGAAAATTTAGGGGGAGCTCTCTGAGACATACTTGATGTTGTAGTTCACTTAATTGGGCATGAAAATGCACATTACTTCAGAATTAATTCTTTTGAATAGAAATGCTTAAATAATTGTTCTGGAAGAACTACTCAAGTAAAAGGGCTGAATTTTGGACAAATTGACTCTCATGTGACCAGGAACTCACATGTAAATTATCAGCTCAAGTTGAGGCCTTGAACTCCCTGTTCTTATTCTCCATACTTATGTATATGTGGAGATACATAAGAGACATTGTGAGAATTATGGAGAACACAAGGTGACTCCACATTAGATGCCATGTGGCAAGCTAAACCCCTAGGTAGTATAGGACCTGCTTTAAAAGTTTTGAGGCCATTGGAGTTCTTATTCTTCAGTTGCATTCAATTCTTTTCAGCTCATCTATTATGTTCATTAGGGAAAGTAGTTAGTGTATAGCTAAGACATTAAGATCAAGTAGATCATTTCTATTTCTTTGCATAACAGAGGCAAACCAAGCAATTCTTGGCTTTTCCACATAACCTTTGTTCCTAAGAACTCCATTCTATAACTTCTTTCCATTACATTCTATAAAACATGTGCATATGCATTTCAATAGGAACCGCAACGAAGGGGATTCAAAGGAGAGATTCATTGAAGTGGATCAAGCTACGGAGAATCAAGGTTTGATCAGCAAGGATACTAACTGCTTATATATACGACTACCCTGCAAAACAGGCAAGCTCCGGTTTGCATTTAACAACTTATAAGTTTTACTTTGTATTCACTTTCGGTTAAGATATGAACTGTGCATTAGGTCTAGTGTTTGATACTCCTCTTGCATAACCAAATGACCCATGGAGTATTGGGTAGATATCTTTCACCGTGTAGAACTGCCATGATTATGTAAGGTTCGGTAGAAGTCGAGTGGTGAGATGCTACTCGCACGTTCAGGGACAACAGGGGCATACGGGATTGGTTCATAAATGAATTAGCAAGTTAAAAAGTTGACACCGCAAGGTTGTAGGGGCAGCAGGACATAGGGGCCTGGGTGCTATAGACCTGTCTGTGTCGTTCAAGGACCAACCCGTATGCGGCCCTGTTGCACAAGTTTGAGTTGTGTACCGGACTCATGCTGGTATTACGGGACCCAGTAAACCGATGCATCTCGTGAAGCTGTCGTTGAGCCTTTTCGGGTCGCCTCAGGCGAGACGGCCGGTGTGCAGTATGTGGGGAACATTCTCATGACATCTCATGTCGGCAGGTGCACCATGAGAGTGGCTACTGTACAGGGCGACTTGATCGATTCAAAGGGGGTGAAATGGGGGAAAGGCTGCCACGTACGATGTCAGTGATGGTTGCTGTAGGCAACGTCGAGTACGGGCGTATGTGTCGTGTAGTCTGGGTGTTATTGATTCGAATCACCGCTGCTCACGGAATGGACCGAGCATACTTGTTCTCACAGTCGTGACGTAGTAAGAACTTGCATGAGAAAGGAACTAATCACATTGGTTTGAATTTTCATACTAGCTTTGTATTGGATCTTGATGAATAGGCTAGTGCAAACTCGATTCTTTATGCCGTGAGCAAATTACATCGGGAGAAAGCGTTTGTTGTTTAATTTTGGACTCCCAATCTGGCATGCCCAAGATTACTTAAAATTGCTGTAATTAATACCTGGAAGTAAGGATTCACTTTTTAGGCGAGTTTTGTTATAAATTATGCTATCCTACTTTAGGTTCATAACCTCACATAGAGTTTCATGTTTAGTGTGACGGTTAAGTCTTGCTGAGCGTTATGCTCACGGATGCTATCCGAGTTATTTTGCAGGTTTGACTTCATGCTTATGAAGGGATGCCGATGAGACTCGGGAACCTCCGAGTGGTTACTCAAGAGCATCCTCGCCGCTGCAGATTGTTCTTCGTGTTGCTAGTAAGAAAAGTTCGCGGGCTGGACTGTTTCTTTGTTGCTAAGTTAGAAATGAGTCATGACAGTTATAGTCTTCCGCTGTAGCTTATTTTGAGATAAGTATTTGTAAAACACTTTTGTACGCTTCCGCAAATGATTTATGTAATGTGATGTGTTACATCGACCCGTGTGCTGTTGGGTGCCGCATATCACGGCACCACCCGACGAGGTCCTGTTCGGGTGTCGTCCTGTCGGCCGACGGGCCCTCATGGCGTGGTATAAAAGCTGCGTTGGGAATATCACATGGATTGAGCATCATATTACGTTAAAAACTTAGGATACGGTGAGATAACGGTACTAGGCCCACATAAGGACTACTATTAGCATTATGGAGGTGGCAACCTAACTTATTTGTTATGTCGGAAAATCGTGCATCTCGGGAAAGTTTATGTCTTGGGGGGTGTATGTAAGCGCTGTCCACCAGTAAGCACAAGCTGAAGGGTGGAGCCCCACGGGTGCCAGGTAACCCGACTCGCTTTAGTATCCTCTACGACTCTTCATGTCATTTGGGGTATTTGAGCAACGCCATTCCCTGGCGTGCTTTGGGCAAGTATGGGAGACCCCGTCACGTGGTCAGTAACGTGAACACGTAGCTCAAGGCGTGTTTGGATTGAGAACACCTGGGCGGGTGATGACGGCCTGGTGTATGAACTGTATGGATACCGGGTTCGAACCGAACCTGATGATTGAGTGTATTTTATATAGGTACTAACCATAAAACCTTAGTGCGTATAGAACACATTTGCGATTGACCGTTTTTGTGCCACCTAAGGATACGTATGCCGGTGTAATCCGGTTAGGTTTTTCTTTTGTGAGGCAACGTAGTACCGTCATATGTCTTACGGTGCATCGCCACCGTACTATACTTGATAGTCTTCTTTCCTATGAAGGAATTATTCATGACTAACTTTCAAACTAAAAATGGATGTTGAAAAGCACATATTAGATACTAAGCTCTTCGTTTGGACTAAGTTTCAAAGAAGAGACTTACTAGGCTTCTTTTGATCTAAGAAACAGAGTGCTCTGTTCTGGCAGAAATTTTTGCTGGACTTTGACAGAGCATAACTCTGAGTAGCTTGACCCAGTTGAGGTGTATGATACAGTTCTGGAAAGGTTTGTAAGTGCTCTACAGCACTTCTGTAGAACTCCAGAGCAAAATCAGACACCAAATTGGTTGAATGTCCAGTTGAATGTAAACTGTTCAGAGAACAGGACAGCTACAACCATCTCTGGATGTTTCTGTAAATTGGCCATAACATTCTGTAGAAAATTTTCTAAGGGTCATATGATACACCGTTGAAAAGGTTATGAAATTGGAAACAATTTTGTAGTTCATAGTTTGTTCAGAATTGTACTCCATTTTTATGTACAACTGTGATGAAAACAGCCACATACAAGGGAGATTCTGGCAAATTTTATCTAGAATTTCTGTCAACTTTGAGCAATCATAACTCTTGATCCAGAAACGATCTAGAGCATATGAGTACTCGTTGAAAACATACGGAAGTTAACTTTAACTTTGTTATTCAACTTGAGTTATGAAAAGTCTTCTAACCGTATAAAAATCTGGGTTAAGTGCAGAAAGGTCTGTTCTGTACAGAATAGGGGACTGAATCTGTTGGCTTTAGGAAGATGTGTAAACATGAAATTTTGTTATGCTTTCATAAAGTTTAGCGTGTTCATGTTTTACATACTTTCAAATACTGCTGAGATCAAGTTTTGACTCCCCTCAAAATTATTCTTGTGCAGTATGGTGCGTAGTCATTCTCCGAGTAGGGCTGAAGGTTCTCGCCGCGACGGTGATGAATTGACTCCACCACAGGCACCGCCATCAACGGTATGGGAAGATTTCATGGCTCAAATGGTCGAGTCAGCTCAATAGAACACAAGATTACTCCAAACCTTAGTACAACAGGGCTTACTCCAACGTACCCAACAGGTCCTTCCACCTCGAAACGCCTATTTGGACTTCTTGGCGACACAACCTGCAATTTTCACGAAAGCCAACGAACCAGTGGAAGCTGATCAGTGGCTTCGGGTTATGGAGTCTAAGTTCGGAGTGTTTGAGTGCGATGAGTATCAGAAGACCTTATTTGCATCTCAAAAGCTCCATGGAACTGCCAGAAATTGGTGGTTCGCTTATCTCGTCACCGTTCCGAAAGGCCATCAAGTGGAATGGACGGAATTTCATGAAGCATTCCGTGCTCGTCACATTCCTATGGGTTTTATCAAGGCCCAGCAGCAGGAATTTAGGAACTTGAAGCAGGGGGACATGAGTGTCCTCGATTATGTCAAACGGTTCAACCTTTTGGCACAATATGCTCCGGCTTATGCGACGAGCGAAGCTGCAAGGTGTGACTACTTCTTCAATGGCCTGAGTGCCATATTAAATGATAGTCTAGCCTTGTTCAATCAAGGCAATTACACCGAGTTGATCAGTGCTGCTCTGCTGCAAGAACAAGCGACACTTGAGTGTCAAGCAGAGAAGAGGGACCGGGATGATGTGCAAGAAGACACACCAGTTGTTCCTCGTAAATACCGTGTGGTGTATCACACACCATCCGAGGAAATATAGCAAGCGCTAGTAGGATCAACTCCATACATATTTCCTGCTCAAGAAGCATGTCTTGAAGCAACACCTTTGCCGCAGCAACGAATGACACCTGTTGCATCATCGCTGCAGCCAAGTACATCAACTTCTCAACCACAAGTCAACGAAGAACCGGGGAAACCTCCGTGTTCTTATTGCCACTGTTCTGGGCATTTTAGGCAGGAATGCCAGGAGAAGTTGTTGAACACCAGACAGCCATCATCATCAGGTGGTATGCCGCCACCTGCTCAAGTCAATATAACAGCATTGCAATCCGGGAGTGTGCAACATCTTGCTATTGAGGATGTCCCGGAGGGAGCACCGGTGTTAGCGGGCATGTTTACTCTCAAAGACGTACCCGTGCTCATACTTTTTGATTCCGGTGCAACCCACAATTTCATCAGCAAATCATGCGTGGATCAGCACCAACTGTCCACCAATACTTTCACAACGAGTTATCTTATCCGTTCACCTGGAGGAAATATCTCTGCTAATCAGATTGTGTCCCGAGCAGCTTTATGTTTGGGCTGAAAAATATACCCAACATCGCTGATTATGTTGGATAGGCAGAATATAGACATAATATTGGGGATGCCTTGGTTAAATCGTCATGGTACCATTCTCAATTTTGGTAACCGGACTGTCCAGATTGACTCGCCGATTCACGGACAGCACACGCTGTTTTTAGACAGCGAAGACCCAGATACGGTAGAGGCCTACCACACGGAAGCGCTTAAACTTGAAGATATTCCAGTGGTACGTGATTATCCCGATGTATTTCTCGATGACTTACCAGGCATGCCACCCGAACGGGACATTGAGTTCAAGATTGAACTGGCGCCGGAAACAACACCTATCTCACGAAGGCCTTACAAGATGGCACCTAACGAGCTAGCGGAGTTGAAAGAGCAACTGAATGAACTCATGAGCAAGGGTTTCATACGACCAAGTTCTTCACCTTGGGGTTGCTCTGCGCTGTTCGTTAAGAAGAAGGTCGAAACACTGCGGCTATGTGTTGATTATCGTCCTCTAAATGCTGTCACGATAAAGAACAAGTATCCTTTGCCCCGCATTGACATCCTGTTCGATCACCTTGTGGGTGCAAAGGTATTCTCGAAGATGGATCTTCGGTCGCGGTATCATCAAATCAAAATCCGGCCGGAGGACATACCGAAGACAACTTTCTCGACGAGATACGGACTCTATGAGTACCTCGTCATGTCATTTGGGTTAACCAATGCTCCGGCACACTTCATGTACTTGATGAATTCGGTGTTCATGCCGGAGTTAGACAAGTTCGTCATGGTGTTCATCGACGACATATTGGTTTAATCCAAATCTGAAGAAGAGCATGCTGAACATTTGCGCATCGTGCTACAACGGTTGAGGGAGCACAAGTTATATGCCAAGTTCAGCAAGTGCGAGTTTTGGGTTGATCAAGTGCCTTTTCTAGGCCATATTATTTCAGCATAGGGCATTGCCGTGGACTAGCAAAATTGAACAAGTGCTGAAGTGAGAATCTCCCAAATCAGTCCACGAGGTCCGAAGTTTCCTAGGTTTATCGGGGTATCATCGGAGGTTTGTTCCGAGCTTCTCAAAAATTACTAAACCAATGACGTAGCTGCTGAAGAAGGGCACTAAATACATGTGGAATGCAGCATGTGAAGCCGCATTCAAAACTTTGGTGAAACATCTCACAACAGCTCCAGTTCTTGCTCAGCCGGACACGACGAAGCCATTCGATGTATATTGTGATGCATCCGGCATCGGTCTCGGCTGTGTTCTGATGCAAGACAGGCGTGTAGTCGCCTATGGGTCTCGTCAACTGTGAAACCACGAGCAGCATTACCCAACTCACGATCTCGAGCTGGCTGCTGTGGTGTTGGCATTAAATATGTGGAGGCACTTTCTACTTGGTAATCTTGTTCACCTCTACACCGACCATAAAAGACTGAAGTACATCTTCACGCAGAAGGAGCTGAATATGATACAACGGAGATGGTTGGAGCTCATCAAAGATTATGAAATTAAGATCCACTATCATCCGGGAAAAGCAAACGTGGTTGCCAACGCGCTTAGTTAGAAAGCCAACGTTCACAACTTGGCGGCTGCTTAATTGGAAGATGAAGAATCAAGTCTCTGTCACTACAGGAAACAGGGCAACATACGACAGCCTGTATAACATACGACGGCTAGCTGTCGTATATAAACTTACATACGACGGTCAGCAGAGGCTGTCATATATAAGTTTATATACGACAGTACAGCCGTCGTTTAGTATATGGCTGTCGTATATAACTGTTATATACGACAGCCAACCCTAGGCTGTCGTATATAGCAGTTATATATGACAGCCAAACCGTGGCTGTCGTAAATAAGACTTATTTACGATGGCCCATGGTGTGGCCGACGTAAATAAGGCTTATATATCCGCGGGCCCGGGTCGGCGCGGGCATTCACGCCCGCGCCGACCCAAGCCCGAGCAGCCCTAAACGCCCCGGCCGCCGCCCGCCCGCCGCCGCCAGCCGCCGCCCCGGCCGCCCCCCCCCCTCGGCTGCCGCCCTGGCCGCCCCCGCCAGACGGCGCCCCGGCCGCCACCCGCCCTCCAGTCGGCGCCCGGCCGCCGCCCGCCAGCCGCCGCCCGGACGCCGCCCCGGCCGCCCCAGCGGCCGCAGCCCCGGCCGCCCCCCGCCTGCCAGCCGGCGCCCCGGCCGCCACCCGCCCGCCAGCCGGCGCCTAGCTGCCGCCCGGCCGCCGCCCCGGCCGCCCCCCGCCCGCCAGCCGGCGCCCCGGCCGCCACCCACCCGCCAGCCGCTGCCTGGCCGCCGCCCGCCCGCCGCCGCCAGCCGCCGCCACGGCCGCCACCGCCGCCATCCGCCGCCGCTGCCCCGGAGGTCCCCGCCCCAGCCTCCACCCCGCGCTATGCGCCGCCGCGCCGTGCCGGTCCACCTCCACGCCGTCAGCTGCCTGCCTCGCCGTGTGCCGTTCGCCGCGCCGCCTCCACCGTGAGGTAAGTCGCCCGCCTCCCTCGCCATCTAGAAAGTTTGGTTTTTTAATTACCAATTGTTTGGATTATGCTTGTTTATTTTTTATTGCTTAGTGGATAATTTCTTAGATTTATATGAATTGATATGCTTAGATTTAATTATTGCCCAGTTTTATTTGAATTGCTAGCTAGGTGTTTTTTTAATTGTTTAGAATTGATAAGCTTGTTATCTACGGTAATTATGTTTGTTTAGATGAGTTGTTAATTGCTTAGATGATTAATGCATATGAGTTAATAGTGTAATTGATTATTGTTTCGATTGTTTGAGTGTTTAAAAGTACTATATGTACATAAATGGGCTTAGGGCCCGATACGACCCATTTAAGTGTAACGTGTACGTCTACAAAAGCACGATGTGAACAACCTAGGCCGCCTCGCCCTACCCCCCACCCCCTCCCCCCCTCGCCCGCGGCGTTCGGCCTCCGATCCCCCATCCCCCTCCCCCCCCCCCCCCCCCCCGCGGCTTAGCCAGCGCTCGGCCTCCGACACTCTGCCGTGGAACTGCCAATCCTTCGGCGCTCGGCCTCCTCCGCCGCGGGACTGTCGATCTGTCGGCACTCGTCTGCCTCCATTGACCGGCTGCCGTGGATCTGCCAGCGCTCAACCTCATACGAACACAAGATCCTGTGCGCGGGCGCCGCCGCCGCCTCCTCTGTGTGCAAGCGCCGCCGCTGTATTCACCTGCCTTACGCCGGGATCTAAGGCGATGGGACGCCTTGCGATCCCCAGGCGCCTTACCGCTTAAGCGACGCTTAAGTGACGCCTTAACAACTATGGTTCTTTCCTTCTCTCTATTGTTCTTTCCTCTCTCTCTCTTTGAAATCACTCAAAAATTAAAGATTGACGTAAACCTTTACAATATGCGTCACCCGTTTCGAGCCAGCCCGTCTCACACGTGTTACACATGTGAGGCGTGTAGGTTCGGAATTGTCCCTTTTTGGACAGCCTAGGAGTGACCGAGAGGGCGTGCTTATAATGAGACGCGGGGTCTAGATTTGGACGTAGTTTCGACAGCATAACCCTAATGTTCTCCGCTGCTCCATTTTTGGACGAGCAGTTGGAGAACAGCGGGGTTATGCTGTCGAAATTTCGTCTGAATCTAGACCTCGTGTCTTGTTATAAGCATGTTCGTCTCGGTCACTCTTGGGTGGGTTTAGGACCTATCCTTTTCAATAGATATAGGTCCGTGATATAAATAAATAATAAACTAACTATAAATTCTTTGACTTAAAACTGCAGAGTTAAACATGAGTGAAGACCGTAGTTGGATGTATACCGGTTGGAACAAGGCAACTGGTCACTCAGATGAGTGGTATGTCAGGACAGATGACTTTATTGATCGAGTGTTCTCGTTGTCTACGACCGATAAAGTTCATTGTCCATGTGCGAAATGCCGGAATACTAAGTTTTTGGACAAAATGACATTGTCATTACACTTGTGCAGAAACGGTTACATGCCATATTATGAGGTCTGGAGTTTCCACGGCGAGTCTGTTCCTCGAGCCGTTCATGTAGTGGAAGATGATGATGATTGTCCGGGTGTTGACAGGATTGATGAGATGTTACAAGATATACAAATGGAGGATCCGCCCACAAATGAGGCAGACGCATTCTTTAATCTCTTGAAAGCTTCTGAAGAGGTGTTGCATGATCATACTGAAATGACTCTTCTTACTTTCATGACCAG
The DNA here is from genome assembly GCA_030760725.1 of Neostapfia colusana. Taxonomy (NCBI): domain Eukaryota; kingdom Viridiplantae; phylum Streptophyta; class Magnoliopsida; order Poales; family Poaceae; genus Neostapfia; species Neostapfia colusana. Next base: position 89,509,062 of record JASWHV010000002.1, on the reverse strand, counting down.
ATTTATGGCAATCAAATCTAAGTATTTCTTCTCTAATAATTGCTACAATGATATGATGAAACATATCAGCGATGCTCTTCCACAACCTCATAAACTGCCCAAAGATATGTATCACTCAATGAAATTACTATCTGGATTGGGTATGAAATATGAAAAAATTGACGTGTGTCCAGATAACTGCATGCTATTATGGAAAGAGCATGACAAAGAGAAGAATTGTTTAAAGTGTGGAAAATCAAGGTTTGTTGAAGTTGTCAATGACGATGGTGATAAAGTAATGACAGAAGTTGCACATAAGCAATTGCGTTACTTGCCTGTGACACCTCGATTGAAGCGGCTGTTTCTTTCTAAAAGATCTGCTCGACACATGCGATGGCACAAAGAAGGTGTGCGTGAGAACAAAGATGTGTTGACTCATCCGTCGGACGGTGAGGGATGTACCATATTGAAATAGCATTGAGATATTTGAAAACTATGGTTGGCAACAGAGCAAGGGTTGAAGGGTGCATTGCCGAAGCATTTACTCTAAAGAAAGTAGGTTACTTTTCTAGTTTCTACTTTGCAGAGGAAAACAATGTCAATACTTCGGCAATGCGATACAATGTAGATGACGAACCACCAGTTAGTGATCTCTCTATTTTTAAATCGAGGGGAACTACTGTTGGTAGCAGCACATCATACGATTTTACTGAAGGAGAAAGGACTGCTGCTTTACTCTACATGTATGCTAATATCGATGGCATGGAGAAATATTTCGAGTAAGTGTTTCTCTTACATTTATGATGATTATTGTATTTACCAATACATGTATGCTAATGTCGATCACATATGTTTTGTGTGTACAGTGAGTTCCACAACCAAAACTGGAAACATAAGCATCAACCAACGAGAAAGCAAGTAGAAACGATACGACGGGCTGGAATTAATGGAGGGCCTAATTTCTTATCCTGGTTTCGAGCTTATGTACTAGCGAACACAGACATCCATCAAGATTTACGACAACTATCTTATGGATTAGTGAAAGTTAGAAGCTATGGTCGATATGACGTAAATGGCTTCTGATTCCGTACAACTCAATTCGAAACTCTTCGTCCTCTCGCAGCAACATCAAATTGCGGAGTTGTGACGAGAGCAATCGACTCACAATGGAAAGAAACCAATTACTATGGAATCATTAACAAAATTCCGGAATTTACTTTCGCTGGCAATAAAGAACTTCGAGTGGTGTTCTTTGATTGTGATTGGTTTGATAACAATCATGGAACTCGAGAAAATCAATTTGGCATGGTGGAAGTGAATCACAACGAATGCTTACGAGGTTTAGATACATACGTTCTTGCACATCAAGTGGAACAAGGGTATTATCTACCTTATCCATGTAAGAAGCTTAGCACTTGGTGGGTGATATATAAAGTGAATCCTCGTGAGTGCTTATATACTCCCGGAGATGATGGTTATCATGATAGTGGAGACACTGAAGAAGTTTACCAAGACGAAGAGTTGCCAGACTCTTTTATCGTCGAGCCTGGTGCAGGACTCGATAACTTAGTAGGACACGTTGCAGATGTAGAGACATCTACAATGCGAAAGCGAAAACGTAAACAGCTCAAGACGACAGATCGCGATGTTGATGATCGTGATGTTGAGATCATGATGTTGATGAATTTTGAAACTGATTACGAGTAATGTTCTTTTAAATGAAAGTGACGTTAATTATCGATTACATTACTTTAGAAACTAATTAGGAGTAATTACTTTTTAAACTGATTAGGATGTCGTCAAGCAAGGGTTCAAAGGGTTCAAAGGGGAAGAAGGCGCCGAGTGTGAGGGGTTTCCTCCCCTCGCAGGAGAGAGACGACTACTTCTACGGTTCCACTTACAGCGGGAGTAGACGCACTCAGCTGTTAAGTGCGTGTCCAGAGTTGCGGGACAGGGTTGTTAGTTTGCAGCGTAGAGAGGTAAATTTTTCTACAATGCACAAAATTATTAAAATCACTTTTTCAATTTCACTTACTTACTTTACCATTGTAGTCTGATTCGGACTATGAGTCCGAGGCTAGAGCGGCACCTCAGGAGACGGGTATGCAGCGCAGCGTGCCCTCGGGCAGCGAGCCCTCTGGTAGCCAGCCCTCTGACAGCCACCCCCAGGGTAGTCTGCCCAGCGAGCCCGAGGGCACCCAACCTGAGAACACGTCCGGTGACCAGCCTTCTAGGTCACCAGACGTGGTGCCGCAGCGGAGGAGACTCACGAGGAGTAACTTTGTTGGTCCTCCACCTACTCCTAGAGAGCCGGTAATTATTCGTCCGGTTGGAGACAGGTAACACATTAATAAAGTATTCATTTCTATTTGTTCTCAAAGACTATGATCTTACTTAATGACTTAACAAACAACTTTTTAGTTCTTGGGAGGACCTCTCGTACGACGGGCAAAAACACCACAGGACGGTGAACGGTTGCATCAGGAACTTAGTGCGTCTGCACTACCCCGGTGTGATCGATGGACATGCAGCTACGTCGTGGGACGACTACGCGTGCGTTCCTCACCCGGAGAACGACAACCTACAGGGAGTCGTGTGGGCAGATTTTTGGGTAAGTAACTTTCATAAATATTTGATGTTTCAATTCTTTATGTTCCTTCAAATATTAACGTGCGTATATGTCGAACTGTGTTGGCTTCCTACAGCTCAGGTACCGCCTTGAGGACCCGGCTGAGCAGATGGATCACGCCCGCTCCGTGTTCGAAGTGAACGCTCGGAAGCTTGTTATGCAAATGCTTTTGAACGCTCGGAGTCAAGTAGTTAACGACTACTTAAAGCTCCACGACCACGAGGTTGGGTCGTTCAGAGACGCCTCCGACACGTACTTGACAGAGGAGCAATACGCAGAGGTAAGTTGCGTAATCTTTAAATTGTTCATATTAGTTTTGCTAAGTAACACCTAATGAAATACGCATGTGTGCAGGTTAGTGTCCCTTGGTTACAGGGACGAACTGAAGATTACCGAGCCCTTTGCAGGTATTGGGCTAGCGATGAGTTCATTGCTAAGTCCAAGAAGGCTCGAGATGCCAGAGGGAGCTCAGGGAAGCATGGTATGGGCGTCCAAGGTTTTGTGCTATTGGCTAAACGGATGGTAAGTTTCTTGGTAGTTTTTATTATATTCATAATGTAGTATTGTTCGTACTAACATATGTTCACAGGAAAAGGAGACCGGCGTGCGACCGAGTGCTACTGCGGTCTATAGGAGAGGTCACGCTGACCCTTCTCAGCCGGAACAGTGTAGTCAGTACGCAGCGGAGCGCCTGGTAAGTTTCATGACCTCTGAAATTATTTGACACTATATATGTTGTTGAACTTACACAATTTCATTGTTTTTTAGACTAGGTACGGGCAAGAGGCCGCGAGGATACACGGCGAAGGGTTCGATTGGGAAAACTCCCCGAACATCGACCCTCAAGCCGCGTATGCAAGCGGAGGTGGAAAAGCACACGGAAGGTGAATTCATTTACTTTCATTGTTTTCAATTCAAGATTATTTAATTTTACCTTGAATTGATTCGTTTTTTTAGGCTTGCCATATTCTCTGGAGTCGTCAACTCTAGGGAGGCACGACCTGCAAGAGGCAGCTCCTCGCAGTCTTCAGCTGCAGGCTCCTCCAGCCGCCGTGTCACCGAGAGAGATCTCGAAGTCATGGCGCTTCGGGAGAGCTTGGCTCGGCAGGAGGAGGCCTTGGCGAGAGAGCGAGAGAACAACAGGGCTGCCATGGCATACCATGCGTCCTATATGGCACAGATGCAAGCGGCAATGGAAGTAAGAAACATACAATTATAATTTAATTACATTGCATTTCAATTAGTTTTGTAAATTGTAATGTTTGAAATGACAGGCGCTAGCTCGACAGCAAGGGCAGCAAATCCAGATACCGTTGTGGCAGCCACCTCCGTTCGTGCTGGAGCCGTCGCCAACACAGGAGCAGTTTCCTGGAGTACAGGTATAAAAAGAAAGTTACATTAAGTGGAAGCCCCAACCGCTAAGAATCCTAATGAACCTAGAAAAACAATTGTAAACTTGTACATATGTCACTGTGTTTCGCAGGGATCAGGGACGGAGGCTCAGACTCCATCGCCACAGCTAAGGGCGCCAGGTTCGCCGCGGCAGGATGACTTCTTCGCTCCCGGAGGTAGTGGAGGGGCTAGTAATCAATAGATTTGTGATTTTGTTTTTATTTGTGTGGATGTCAGACTTCGTGATTGTCGATGTGTACTATTGCACTTTGTTGTGAATTGATATATCAAACTATTTTGTTGTTGTCTATTGATTTGGATGTGTAGCTGGCCATCGAGCCAGGTTAGCCATTTTCTGTTTTAAAAAAAACGGAAAAGCTTATATACGACGGCCTGTATAGTTTATATACAACGGCCGCTATACAGGGCCGTCGTAAATAAGCCTAAATTATATACGACGGCTGGGCCAGGCTGTCGTATATAAGATCTTATATACGACAGCCAGGGTCCAGCGGCTGTCGTATATAAGCCCTTATATACGACAGCCAGGGCCCAGCCGTCGTATATAAAGGCCCTGGCCCACTGGGCCAAGTCTATGAAACGGGCCGTTTTATATAAGTGGCCGTCGTATACATACTGTTATATACGACGGTGCCGTCGTATATAACTATATATACGACAAAATATATACGACGGCCACAAACCGTCGTATATAAACAACTGCCGTCGTATATAAACTATATAGACGGCTTCTGCTTTATATACGACGGTCTTAGCCGTCGTATGCTGACGGGAATCCTGTAGTGCGTGTCATTCCATATGGCGCTCTTTATAATCTCGTGCTTATTCCAACGATCCGTGAAGAGATTGTTGAGGCTCAAAGAAGAGACAAAGGTATGTCTCACATAGGGAGAAGACTAGACAACGGAGAAGTTAAATGTTTCCGGAAGGATGAGAACGGTACAATATGGTTTAAGGACCGTATAGTGGTACCGCGTAATATGAAACTCAGGAAGAAGATCTTGGATGAAGCTCACCTGTCTAAGTTTTCCATTCATCCCGGAAGTAACAAGATGTACCAAGATTTAAAACAGAAATTTTGGTGGACGAGGATGAAGAGGGAAATTGCTAAGTACGTATCTGAGTGTGATACATGTAGACGGGTCAAGGCTGATCACATGAGGAAAGCTGGACCGCTACAACCTCTGAAGATACCGGCATGGAAATGGGAGGATGTGAGTATGGATTTCATCGTCGGATTACAACTGACATCCAGGAAGCATGACTCGATATGGGTAATCGTCGACCGGTTGACGAAATCAGCGCATTTCATACCGGTGAACACTCATTATCGAGCAAGGCAATATGCGGAGTAATACATCTCGAGGATTATATGCGCACATGGTGTCCCGAAGACCATCATTTCAGATCGAGGTGCGCTGTTCGTTGCTCGGTTTTGGGAGAAGCTGCACGCATCGTTGGGCACCAAGCTGATTAAAAGCTCCACATATCACCCTCGGACCGATGGACAAACTGAGAGGGTGAACCAAGTGCTTGAGGACATGTTGAGAGCGTCTTCCATCCACCACGGTAAGAATTGGGATGATCACTTACCGTTGGCAGAGTTTTCATACAACAACGGTTATCAAGCGAGTATTAAAATGGCACCGTATGAAGCTCTCTACGGCCGGAAGTGTCGCACACCGTTGAATTGGTGTGAGTCCGGCGAAAGAGTTCTGTTTGGGGTTTATCTTGTCAATGAAGCCGAAGACTGAGTTCGGTTGATACAAGAGAACTTAAAGGCTGCACAATCCCGGCAGAAGAGCTACGCTGATCAAAGGCGTAGGCCATTGCATTTTGACGTCGGAGAGCACATTTATCTTCGTGTATCTCCGATGAAGGGAATTCACCGGTTCTGTGTAAAGGGGAAAGTCGCTCCCCGCTTTATAGGTCCTTTTTCTATCACGGAGAAGTGCGGACCCGTAGCCTACCGGCTGGAACTACCGGCAAGTCTAGCGGGTGTTCATGATGTATTTCATGTGTCACAGCTGCGTAAGTGCCTCAAATTCACCGCTGCTGTTCGCACTGAGGAAATCGACGAGTTGAAACCGGACCTTACCTACACCGAGCGACCGGTTCAGATTTTGGATGAAAAGACCCGGGTAACCCGGAACCGGACGATCAGATTTTTCAAAGTGCTGTGGAGTAATCACACCACGGATGAGGCGACGTGCGAAAGGGAAGATTACCACCGCACCAACTATCTGGTGCTGGGTGTTTTCCTCACAGAACTCTCACTGATTTGTGATGCAAATCGTGTTGGAAGTCTAGAGGTGTGGTGTAGATCCAAACACAAGTGGAGAACCGAATGAAAATTGGCTCGGATGAGTTGTGGCGGCGCTCAACAAACACCAGTGCATTCCCCTCCTTTTATTAGCCGGAAGCCACAAGTTTTCAACAACCTCAGCCCGGGTTTTACACCATACAAATTTGAAAAAGCATGCAACACATGCATGTGCCATGCACGTATGGCCCAAACCCCCGGGTTGTTTGAAACATAACAAAAACACCCTCACACACACTAGGACTCGGTGCAACACATGTGACTCAGGACACACACCTGGTTCTTGTCATGTGTGCTTTATTTCGTTGAAACATAAGGAAACTAAACTCTGATTAAACCTCCAGAAGTACTCAACAATCTCCCCCTACTTCTGAGGTTTGATCTCCTGAACTCCAATCTTCTCACGAAGTTCCTGAAAATGTGTACGTCCCAGTGGCTTTGTGAGGATATCAGCAAGCTCATCTTTTGTCCCAACATGCTCTAAGATGACTTCTCCTCTATCAACACATTCTCTGACAAAGTGAAACTTGATGTCAATGTGTTTACTTCTATCATGTAAAACTGGATTCTTTGCCAAAGCAATTGCTGCTGTGTTATCCATCTTAATCACTGGTGGAGGTACTTGAATTCTTGTTACTTCTTCTAACACATGCCTGAGCCAAAAAGCCTGACTTGCTGCAGCTGCTCCAGCCACATACTCAGCTTCACATGTGTACTTTGCCACGGCCTTTTGCTTATGGGATAACCAGCTGATAGGATTTTCACTCAGGAAGAATATGACTCTGTTGTGCTTCTCCTGTCATCCACATCTCCCCCAAAATCACTATCACTATAGCCTATTAACTCAAGACTTCCTCCACCTCGGTTGTAAGACAAGCCGTACCTCATTGTAGCTGCCACATACCGAAGTAAATGTTTCAAAGCCACCATGTGTTCTTCTTGAGGTTCTGACATGAACCTACTTAAGTACCCAACACCAAAACTGAGATCAGGCCGAGTATGTAAAAGATACCTGAGTCCACCAATTATGCTGCGATAAGTGGTTGGATCAGTGAGTGGAGCTGTACTTCTCTTGGTAAGCTTCCATGGGAGTGGCACACCCATTACAATTTATCATCCCACTTCTTTCCAGCAACTTTGCAGCATAGGCTCCTTGACACAAGTCAATACCATGTCTTCCTTGCTTTACTTCAATACCAAGATAGTAAGACAAGCTTCCTAAGTCACTCATGCAAAACTTCTCCTTCATTTTCTCCTTGAACCGACTAATTTCCTCTATGTTTTCTCCCACAATCAGTAAGTCATCAACATACACACCCACAATGAGCCTTGCCTCACCTCCAAACTTAGTGTACAAGCCATGTTCTGATTTGCACCGTATGAAACCGAGTTGCTTGAGACTTTCATCAAGTTTGCAGTTCCATGCTCGAGGAGCTTGTCTCAAGCCATACAATGCCTTGTGAAGTCTTAAAACCCACTTTTCCTTGCCTTCAGCTATGAAACCCGGAGGTTGAGTGACATAGATCTCCTCTTCTAGACTCCCATTCAAGAAGGCTGACTTCACATCCATGTGATGAACATGCCACCCAAAATGAGCTGCAACAGCTAACACAATCCTCATAGACTCCATCCTGGCAACTGGTGCAAAAACTTCTTCAAAATCAACTCCTTACTTCTGCACATACCCCTTTACAACTAGCCTTGCTTTGTGACGTATGACATTCCCATGTTCATCTTTCTTCAACTTGAAAACCCATTTCAAGCCAATGGCACGATAACCCTCCGGAAGTTGTACCAATGACCATGTTTTGTTCTCTTCAATGGATGTGAGCTCCTCAATCATGGCAATGCGCCACTCCTTGACCCTCAAGGCCTCTTCTGCTGTGCATGGCTCTTCACCTATGACAACAAGAAGTTCATCTACTCCTCCTTCTTCTAGTTCACAATTTGGCACCTCCTCAAGAATATTTCTCATGGAACGATAACGAAGTGGTGCTTCTTTTAGGTCACTATCCATTTCTGGTGACATGGAAGGAGGTGACACAAACTCCACATCCTTGGATGCTTGTTGCTTCAGTTATGTCATAGAAGACACTCCCTCGGCTGGGGTTTTGTCACCTTGACCTGTGTCACAAGAGGAAGAACTCACTCCACTAGGGTTCTCATCACGAAAGATGTATTCTACCTGAAAGATGTCTTCATCATTCACCATTTCACTTGACTCAGCTGCATCCCACTTCCATGGGTGGTTTTCTTCAAACACAGCATCACGTGACACGTGAACACTCTCCGTGTTTGGATTGTAAAACCTCCATGCCTTGCTTCCTTGCTCATATCCAATGAAAACCATTGGTGTACTTCGATCTTCAAGTTTGCTAAGGCGTTTGCTTCCCTGTTTCACGTGTGCCACACAACCGAAAGTGCGCAAATGATGTACACTAGGTTTCTTATCATGCCATACCTCATATGGAGTCTCTTTCTCAACACTCCGAGTAGGAGAGCGGTTCAACACATACACTGCTGTGGTTACAGCCTCCCCCCAGAACCAACCGGGCATATTCATTGCTTTCAACATGCTTCTTGCCATTCCCATAACAGTTTGGTTCCTTCTCTCAACCACACCATTTTGCTCAGGAGAATATGGAGCTGTCAAGTGACGTTGAACACCCTCCTTGGTGCAATACTCAACAAAAGCCCGAGCTGTGAACTCTCCACCACGATCTGTGTGAAAAGTTCCAATCTTCCTCCCTGCCTCAGCTTCAACACTTGATTGAAAACCCATGAATGTACTCATAGCTTGATCCTTTGTGCTGATCAAAAACACCCACATGTATCTACTGAGATCATCCACAAGAAGAAAGAAAAACCTGCTGCCTCTTGGAGTTGCTGGCTTCACTGGTCCACAGAGGTCTCCATGCACAAGTTCAAGTTTCTTCTCAGCTCGATACTTTGCCATGCACGGGAATGGTTGACGTCTTTGTTTCCCAGACAAACAGCTATCACACTTCTCCTCAGTTTGAGTGATGGTTGGCAATCCATACACAAGTTGCTCTTCGGCAAGTCTTCTGAGACTCCGAAAGTTTAAGTGCCCCATCCTTGCATGCCACATCCATGTTGCATTGCACCCTTGTGCCATGAGACACCTTGGTTGCACTACCTTAAGATCAATGGTGTACAACCAGTTCACTCCCCGTTTCACCATTGCCACAGGGTTTCCATCTTTATCCCAAATCTTGACATAACCATTCACCATCAAGATTCGGTGTCCCTCCTCCTCAAGCTGTCCAAGACTGATGATGTTTGCCATGAGATGAGGAATAAGGTAGACCCCAGCCAACTCCTTTCGACCACCTCTCTTACCTTGGAAAACCACAGTTCCTTGGCCATTAATCTCTGTCAATGAGCCATCTCCCAAATGCACAGTACCATGCACCGTGTTATCAAGTTTTGTGATCACATCCCGTTTCCCGGTCATGTGATTTGTTGCACCGGAGTCCAAGATCCACCGGGTACTGCCTCCTCCCTCCAAGTCTCCAACTTGAACGTGTAACATATCATTGTTGAGGCATACCTCTCCCAGAGACATTTCTTGATCAGCCTTGGTGTTGGCACACGCCACCAAGAGGCTGGATTCAAACTCATGATCAACTTGAGCTGTGTTCACCTCTTCATCCTTCTTTTTCTTCCTGCATTCTCTAGCCCAATGACCTTTCTTGCCACAGTAGCGGCACTCATGTTTGGCCACTCCACGGCCTGAGTTTCCACCACCACGGTTATCTCGACCACGGCCACGTCCTCGACCATGATCTTTCCTTGGTGCAAATGAGTCTTGTGACGTTCCTGTCCAGTTCCCCCGGACATCTTGATACGTGTCGACAACCTTGCAAGTAACTCTTCTTCACTCAGATGCAACTTCTCATGTGTGTTGCCCTCCCAAGTGCTTGCACCAAGCATCTCTTCTGCAGCTTTGAGTCTACCAATCAACTCATCAACGGACATATCACTTAAGTCAAGCAATGTCTCGATGGAGGCCGCAATCTGCTCAAACTTTTGTGGTACCGCCTGAAGGAACTTCCTGACAATCTCCTCCTCCGAACGTTCACTCCCAAGTGCTGCAAGTTGAGATGTGATCCGGCTCATACGCACACCAAACTCATCAACCGTTTCACCATCGTGGAATCTGAGTGCATCAAACTCCCGACCCAATGTGCTTGCCCTGGCCTTGCGCACACGTTCGGCTCCAACGTTGCGCAACTTGATCATCCCATGCAATCTTGGCCGACTCCTTCCCGGCAATGATCCCTATCATTTCTGGTCGCACAGCCTTGGTGAGAGCTTCCAAAGCCATCCGATCTTCAATGTAATCATCGGTGCCAAGGCTCACAGCAGTCCACAAGCCTCTCGCTTGCAACATCACCCGCATAAGTGCCGACCAATCATGATAGTTTGTCTTTGTGAGCATCGGAGACGTACCACCACTGCTGACTTCCTTCGTTATGCGATGAATCACCAATGCCCCTGATCCTCCTCCTGCCCTGCTGGTGCCTCCCGGCGGTGTGACGTCTCTCCATGAACGTCGGGCTGGCGATGAAGATCTTCTCCACGACATCAGCGCCCACTCAATGGCCGTGTCACGGCTCCAGGCAACGTAATCGGCTCTGATGCCAATTGGTGGGTGTTTTCCTCACAGAACTCTCACCGATTTGTGGTGCAAATCGTGTTGGAAGTCTAGAGGTGTGGTGTAGATCCAAACACAAGTGGAGAACCGAATGAAAATTGTCTCGGATGAGTTGTGGCGGCGCTCAACAAACACCAGCGCATTCCCCTCCTTTTATTAGCCGGAAGCCACAAGTTTTCGACAACCTCAGCCCGGGTTTTACACCATACAAATTTGAAAAAGCATGCAACACATGCATGTGCCATGCACGTATGGCCCAAACCCCCGGGTTGTTTGAAACAAAACAAAAACACCCTCACACACACTAGGACTCGGTGCAACACATGTGACTCAGGACACACCCCTGGTTCTTGTCATGTGTGCTTTATTTCCTTGAAACATAAGGAAACTAAACTCTGATTAAACCTCCAGAAGTACTCAACATCTGGAACTTTTAGCTTTGTACAGTTTGTAATTACCTCTCCCGTCTCGTTCATCTTTTGTAATCTCGGGACGAGATTCTTTTAAGGGGGGAGGAATGTAAAAGTCCCGAAACATGTTCATGAATAAAACAAAGGTTTGAGTTCATATGTGTGGCGAAGACATGAAAAATGGGACTTGCTAAAACTTTCCTTCATGCAAAGTAATACATGGATGATCATCCAAAATGAGGCTCACATTTTTATTTGAAAGTGTTGAACCAATAAGGATTTAAATACCTCTTTGCATGCAAGTTTAAAAAAATCAGATTTGAAATTAAAGTTCACACAAATGGTGGCCAAAACTTTGAATAACCTTGCAGCCCTAGAGTTGGAAATTTGGAAAAAAGTGGATGACAAACTTTTCATTTTTAGGGTGGGCTCCAAAAAGGAATTATGGAAGCATTTTCCAAACTTCAACCAAATTCAAATTTGTCATGCAAATTGAAACTGAATTTGGGGAAATTCAAATTCTAGCCCACAATTAAACTTTCGAACTTTGGAATTTGAGAGATTAACTTGAGGAGATCTTTTGGAGAGGAGAGAAGTAGGGGACCCACATGTCATTGAGTTGCATATCTTAACTTGCACCTTAAGCAACAAGTCTCTGTTTTTTTTCAACTCCACCGAACAGCTCTCAGCGTGAGCCACTGAGAGAATCATGGCGCCACCTCCTGCTGCTCTCTTCCATGCACTGGCGCCAGAGGCGGTTCCCTCATGCCTCAACATGATCTTTACCGCCTCAGACCGAAGCAAAGTTCATTTGCCTTCTCCTCCTTGCAAGCGATACCAAGCAGACTCGGTTCTTCCCTACGCTACTCGGCTCGACTGGGAAATCGGCAGAAGCTCGTGCCCCTCTCCTCCCCGAGCTGCTAAACAGCACCCTGAGCTCAGCCTCCACCTCCCCGACCCAGAAACGAGTGAGCTCCGGCTTCCCTTGCCTTCCAAACAACTCACCCGCCGCGACCTAGCTAAGAGCCGGCGATCGGCTTCATATGGACAGACCACTACGGTGGTTTTCAAGCTCGATCAAGCATGGCTATGGGGGCGCGCTACTATGGTGCTGCTCTCCTCCAATTCTTGGACCAAACCGTGCAGCATCGACGACGAATTTAAGATTTTGCTCCGGCGAGTTCAACCCGAGCAGCCGGTACGGTTTCTTCAAATTCCCACTCTCTGATCCTCCTTAGGTCATCTAACTTGGCACACACGAGCTGGACTAGCCGGCGGTCATTTTCCTTTCAGCATCCCTAGCACGAAATCACCTTGGAGCAGAGAATTTTGAAGTCTCCCGAGCGTGTTCTTCGCGGAACCAATCGGGCGCACAATGCCGATCCAGATGCAGCCGTTTTTTAGCACCTTTGAGGCCTTGTCGAGCTTCCTAGATGTGTACTGGTGCTGTAGAGCTAAGTGGTCGATGTTTTGGCGGGCTGGGAACCCTAGCCGACAGTGCCGAAGTTCAACCTAGGCCGCCGCACGTCGCCGAGGTAGCTCCGGTCGCCGGCAGCCTAAACTGATCCCACAGTCGTGTTCCCCGGCCTCAATAACGCCCTGACGGCGAGTTTTAGCTCGTGCGGTGCCCGGCAGCAGCGATCCGGCGAGTGGCAGTTAGTTCCGGCGAGGGGGAACGCGCGGGCGCGCGAAGAGCCGGCCAGAGGTAGAAGAAGGCCATGGGTCCCGTCTGTCAGCGGTTCAGTTTTAAATCTGAGATCAGCTGTGGCTCAGGGATTTGATGCGGCTGCGCGCCAAATTGCTGCGGTCCGGTGTGGCCCATTTCTGATTGGTTAGGATTTAAATAGCGGACCCAGTCAAATTTCAGTAAGGAAAATAATTCCAAGGTTTGCCACAACTTTGGAAAATCATATCTCTTTGTAGAAACCCCCAAATTGAGTAATTCCAATCGGGTTGGATTCATTTTTCAGAGTTCTAACTAAATATGAATTCAGATTTGTATGAAAGTCAATATATAATTATGGAAAATTCTTTGAAGGATTTCTGAAAAAGAATTCTTGAGGGAGTTTGGTTTATCCAAAAATCCTCAAATTTTACCAGGAAATTCTTTAGTATATGTTTGACCTTCTAGCAAATTTTCAACTCATTTTAGGATCATTTGTGTAGCAATTTGCTAAATACAAAATGCTATGTTCATAAGAGTCCAGAAACATTTTCAGAAAATGTTTCCCACTTGTAAAATCAATTCAGGGCAATCCATAGCTCCAAAAATCATAGGAAAATTTAGGCGAGCTCTCTGAGACATACTTGATATTGTAGGTCACTTAATTAGGCATGAAAAGGCACATTACTTTGGAATTAATTCTTTTGAGTATAAATGCTTAAAGAATTGTTCTAGAAGAACTACTCAAGTAAAAGGGCTGAATTTTGGACCAATTGACTCTCATGTGACCAGGAACTCACATGTAAATTATCAGCTCAAGTTGAGCCCTTGAAGTCCCTATTCCTATTCTCCATACTTATGTATATGTGAAGATACATAAGAGACATTGTGAGAATTATGGAGAACACAAATTGACTCCACATTAGCTGCAATTTGGCAAGCTAAATCCCTAGGTAGTATAGAACCTTCTGTAAAAGTTTTGAGGCCATTGGTGTTTTTGTTCTTCAGTTGCATTCAATTCTTTTCACCTCATCTATTATGTTCATTAGGGAAAGTAGTTAGTGTATAGCTAAGACATTAAGATCAAGTAGATCATTTCTATTTCTTTGCACAACAGAGGCAAACCAAGCCATTCATGGCTTTTCCACACAACCTCTGTTCCTAAGAACTCCATTCTATAACTTCTTTCCATTACATTCTATAAAACATGTGCATATGCATTTCAATAGGAACCACAACGAAGGGGATTCAAAGGAGCGATTCATTGAAGTGGATCAAGCTCCGGAGAATCAAGGGTTGATCAGCAAGGATACTAACTGCTTATATATACGACTACCCTGCAAAACAGGCAAGCTCCAGTTAGCATTTACCAGCTTATAAGTTTTACTTTGTATTCAATTTCGGTTAAGATATGAACTGTGCATTAGGTCTATTGTTTGATACTCCTCTTGCATAACCAAATGACCCATGGAGTATTGGGTAGATGTCTTTCACCGTGTAGAACTGCCATGCTTAAGTAAGGTTCGATAGAAGTCCAGTGGTGAGATGCTACTCGCACATTCAGGGACAACAGGGGCATACAGGATTGGTTCATAAATGAATTAGCAAGTTAAAGTTGACACCGGAAGGTTGTAGGGGCAGCAGGACATAGGGGCCTGGGTGCTATAGACCTGTCCAAGTCATTCAAGGACCGATCCGTATGCGGCCCTGTTGAACAAGTTTGAGTTGTGTACCGGACTGATGCTGGTATTATGGGACCCAGTAAACTGATGTACCTCGTGACACGACCCCACGGCCTTGTCGAGCCAGGATCACGTTGAGTGGTGCTGCGTTGCACAGTACCGGATAACGCACATCAAAGATACAAAGCAGAAGCAAAGTTTTATTACATAAACAGGTTTATGAACATTTGTACAACAAAATATGTTCAGTCTACACTCACGGCCGTAGAATACGCATTGAGTTCACGTTCAGCCCATGAACGTGTCTTCGCTAGCACTCACACACACTAACACGGCGGCGTGCATGACTCCCACTCGATGGAGTTCCCCTCCTGAGGTTCCGTCTCCTCCTCGGGAGTCCCTTCCTCATAGACCCCTGCAAAAGCTTCAAACACAAGAAGTGAGCACGATGGCTCAGCAAGACTGACCCGTATCTCGTATACATGAAACTTCTACATGGATGGTTTTAGGGTACATGAGGTAAGATAAGTTGCAGAGGACTCGCCCAATTATTTGAACCTTACTTTCAAGTTTTAGCAGCAGGTTGTGGAGAACCTTACGCTAAGGCACATGAGAGAGCCGCAATCAAACAATAAACGCATTTCTCTCATGTACTTTGCCCAAAGTTGAAAAGAACTTTAATTAGCTCTAAACTACAACAAGACATTAACAAGCAAAGTATGTCTTTCAAATCAGCAAACATTTAACATGTATCTAGCCTGTTCTTTCTACGTCATGGTACAGTGAACAAGTGGTACTCACTGACCGTGAGGGACGGCGATTATAATCGATTGACACCTGCAGGGTTACCTGAATAACCCATCACGTACGCTCGTACTCGATGTTGCCTACAACAACCATCCCGGACGTCGTACGCAACCACCTTTCACCCGTCAGCCAAATATTGAACCGGTCCTATCGTCCCGAGCAAGAGGTCCCTGCGCGCGCATCCGCAGTGCCGCCAGCCGATTTACACCTCGAGCTCTCAGCCTACCCTCTGAACTACAGGCAATGCCTCAATATCCAGCTACCTGAGTTACATCGGTTTTCTGGTTCCCATATAGCTGGTAGGTCATCGGTACTGTTCTAGCTTGTTCAACAGGCCCGCACACGGCTCGGTCCTCAATCGACACGAGCAGAGCTATATGACCCAGGCCCCAAAGTCCTGCTGCCCTTACTCTCCGCCCGGTCTCATTTTTCTTGCCATGTTTTTCATTTGCTATATTTACCTGAGTCGAGTGCCTCTAGCCTATCCTCGCGAGTAGTTCCAACTACTCGACTTGTACCGAATCCTACACTATCTTAGAATTGCAGTAGCTAAACGGGGTTTTTAATCCTAATCCGAACCCATGGTTTTCTTGGCTATGCAATTGGCAAACCAGAATCTAATGCAAGAAATAAATGGGTGCTCAAAGTAAGTTCTCAAAACAGTAAAAATTTGTAAAAACGGGTTAATGCAAACTGGAGCTTGCCTTGCTGCTCTTGGTCGTAGGCTAGATGCTCTTCTGGAGTGATGAAGTCTAAGACTTCGGGTTCCTCCTCGACCTTAGCGACTACATGAGATAACATGTATATGTATCAATTTACATGCATTTGAATTGAATTTAAACTTGTGAAGACTGTAAGTCTTATTAGATAGACCCAATGACTCTGAAATTCTTACTGTGGTTTGGTTACAATCTAAACAGAGACTTGACCAAGTTTTATTTGCAGCAAAGCTCATTTGAGCTCTCCACAAATAATTATGTACTTGATCTTAATTGGAGCTCCTAGGGTATTCTAGGGATTTTCATGGAGCAAGCCATGATTTTCTGAAAACTAGATTCTCATAGGGTTCTAATGGAGTTGGTCTCACTTAATTTGAAGGTTCCTAGCTGAAGATATGAACTAAACAATTTCAGAGAAATTCTGAAAATGTTTCTGGACATTTCCTATTTTCTCTGGAACAGTTTCATTAATCACACCATTAGGTGGATCAAATGATCTCAGATGGATCTGAAATTTTTATGGTAGCTCAGGGATATTTTGGTGAACATCCTAAAATTTCAGAAATTTCCTCCAAAGGGTTCTCCAGTTAAAATTCTAAATAGTTTAAATTTTGAAGAATTAATTATGGAGAAATAAGGATTTTCATAGGGTGAAACTTGATTTTCTGGAAAGTACTCAGAGAGCTGAATCCAACAAAATTTGGTTCACTCGATTTGGAGCTTCCTGGCCAAAGTTGTGTGGGTTTGAAGTTTGAACTAAAACTGAAAATCGGGAAATGTTTAAAACACTGCACGTGGGTCCCACGCACAGTGCCTTTGTCTACCTCCCGCCAGCGCCCGAGAGCGCGACGTCCAGCAACGGTGGCGCGGTTCGTTCTCGGCCGCTACTGCCTAATTTTCGATGCGGTTTCTTCCTACGTGATCCTTGGAGCACGGCGCACACGCCGGGCACCCTCTCGAACCTCGACATCGCCGGAAACCTAGTCGGTGACGGTGGAGGCGGAAGAAGAGCTTGGGTCCGACGGTGCTAGCTCGTCTCGGCATTGAACATGATCAGCCAATGGGTCGCATAGCACCAATAGGGTACGAGGAAGCTAACCCTTCCCTTCCTCTTGGCCAGGGATCGCCGGGAAAGTGGACCTCACCTGCGACCCGAGCCGTTTTCACCGGCGATGGCCAAATTCCGGTGCTCTGCTCACTGGGTCGATCATCACCGCTAGGATTTGGCTGAAGTGACCGTGAGGTGCTACTCTAGCTTCAGCTCGACCAGGATTATCAGTGATCAAGTGATCACGATGAATTTTGAGTTTTGGTCCTCGGTGCTCTATACGGTAATCATCGGGAAAAATAGAAATTCCGGCTAGCCGGCACTAAGAGGGACCTAGGGAGTTTGGGAAGAGCTACTAGACCTCGATGCTAACCTCAGAGACACGTTTCTCGTGCTGGAGAAGCTTTGCGCTGCTCGGGCGACAGCGTCGAGTCAGAGGAACTCTCAGGTTCACAGAGCGATGGAAGATCGGCTCAGGCAAGCTTCACCAAAGCCGATCACGAGCAGCTGAAGGCTGTAACACGTCGAGCAAGGACCGGCGGTGCCGTTTGTGGCCTCAGCTTGCGGTGGAAGGAACTGTGCTGGCCGGTCGACAGCGAGGTGATGCGGCGGGGCTGTGCGGCGATCAGCTTGGTGTTCTTGGCGCTGGAAACGTCGAGGCAGTGGGAAAATGGGCTGCTACCGGCGGCAGCTCACAGCTAAATAGCTGGGGACGTCAGTTTGGGGCGCTGATCAGCGACCAGGAGGTGGCAGCGGTGGGAAAACACCGTGGCGCTCGCGCGAGCATGCGCAAGACCCGAGCTGCGGTGCCTTCAGTCGGTTAAAATGCTGGTGAGGCTGACATGTGGGTTCCACGCTGATTTTAACCTCTGAAATTGAATTTCCCCCACTGCTCTAAACAGTAGAGACCCAATTAACCTTGGCCATTTGAATTATCTACCCTTTGGCCATTTGAATTGGATAGAATTGTGACACCCTCAATTTCGATTTCTGCATGCGTTCATATTTTATATAGAGAAAACATTTTAAAAGAAGTAGAAACAGAAAAAGAATCAAAAGCATAGCCGAAAAGAGCTAATTCCAGTTCACCGAGAAGCGCCGTAGACACTTCCCGCGGCCCGCAGGCCACGTGGCGCCTTCGGAGCTCATCCCAGCAAAAAGGGGAGAGGTCCGCCACTAACTGGCTACGTGGCAGGCTCGGAGCTTGCCTCTATGAAAGGGGCGAGGTCCGACCTGTGGGACACGTGTCGCCTCCAGAGCTAGTCACTGCAGGGAAGTAAGGCCCAACCCGCTGGACATGTGTTGCTCTCGAAACTCACTTCCGAGACGTCCGACACCGAGGGACACGTGTCGCTCTCGGAGCTAACCTCCGAGAGGTCCGGTTCTACTGGACACGTGTCACCTTCGGAGCTCGCCTCCAGAAGGACTGATACTACCGGATACGTGTCACCTTCGGAGCTCACCTCCGGGAGGTCCGACACTGTTGGACACGGTGTTGACCTCGGAGCTCGCCTCTGAGAGGTCCCGCCCTGCTCGACACGTGTCGACCTTGGAGCTCATCCCTGGGCAGAATGGAAGTCCGACGCTGCTAGGACATGTGGCACTATCGGAGCTCACCTCCGAAGAGACGGGAGGTCCGGCACTGACACGTGGCACATTGGGAGCCACCTCCGAAGAGAGGGGAGGTCCGGCACGGACACGTGGCGTTCACGGAGCTCGCCTCTGAGAGAGAGGGAGGTCCCGCCGACCAGGACGCGTGGCACACATGGAGCTCACCTCCGAGGAGAGGGGAGGTCCCGCCCGCCTGACACGCGGCACAACCGGAGCCCGCCTCTACAGAACAGGGAAGCCCAGGCCCCCGCAGGACACGTGGAGCCTCCGGAGCTCATCACCACGGAGGTGATGAGATCTGAAGCGGTTTTTTGCTTCTGTACGCGCGGGAATACCGACACGGAAGGAAACCGACACGCCACGTTGCTACCGCACCAAATCGATTGAAGATAAGTTGTTAAGATTTATAAACGATTTGAATAGGACTCTTATTTGAAATCCAATCAGATTAGGACTCTTCTTTCTCCGGTTATAAATAGAACCCGGAACAACCCCCTGGTCGTAACATCTTTTATAAGCCGACAACTTAGAAGCCCTAGCCCCAAACTCGCCGAGCTAAATCCCTTCGCCGGAGTTTGACCACCGGAGAGACCGCCGACGAGTCCAGACACGATCGCCGCCGCAGGAAGAGAGCCGACGATCTGTTTTTGCTAGGAAAAAGGACCCGAAGGAAGTAAGGTAGGTCTCCATTACCACCTTACGACGTCGCCACAGTTTTCTTTGCATCCGTTCTTTGATCCTTTCGAACGGAAGCTTTTTCATATGGACAGATCACGTGTTGATCGTTTTGATCTAGATCTTGTGACGAGATCATCACCACGTCCACATTTGATCCTTACATCGTAAAACCCATGCAAGACATGCAAGAACATGTACAAACCGATCTAATAAAAACAGCATCATAGGATTAGCATGCATATGCACCATTGCATCTTCAGTAAAGTTTGTTCATAATGATTGATTGCTATGAACTTTGTATGTGCGTGATTGTAATTAGAAGGACAAGCTCAGGGAGCTACCTACGAAGGACTACAGCACCAGAACATCAAGACACAAGAGCAACAAGAGCCACAGGAACAAGGCAAGTGCCTCTTGACCATATTGATCTCATGTTTTTGAAACTGTTTTGTTTGCGAAAACGTGTGTGTGCTTGAGTGAACTTGATGGGAAACCCTTTCGTAGGAGTTTACTAGTTTTGTTAACCACCCTTGTTGCCGGGAAAGTAAATGCGTCGGGTGTGGTCGTTTTTCTTTTATGCTTCACTGAGTCCACGGGATATGGGAAGCGATAGAATGTGTCTAGCAACTGCACTCATACGAATAGAGATAATGAGAACTTGATGTTGATAATGAACATGAATCGGTGAAGATCAAGGCAAGCTTGGTTTGTGGATGAGTTAGAATGAGATGGTGGTTTACTTGCCGTAGATCTAAGGACTGGTTCATGCCAGCCATGCCAGGAAAACAGTGCCACCACAAGGCCAAATATGGGTGCGGCTTAGCTGACTAATTAGGTAAGTTGCTAGATTGTTATGGACCGTGGAAGGCACGGGGAATGAGAGTCGAGTGAGGACTGCCCTGGGAACTGCATGGCACAAGAGGGGGCCCGTAGGTAGGAGAATTGGAGATTATAGCCTGCTGGTGAAACCTTAGTGAGGCCATACATCTAGTAGCCCCTTTGTAAAGGCTATTTTGTGCTCTCTTGGCCATACACCGATGGTTGTGTACTGGTATAATGGAGGTTCTGCAGTCGCCGACGGGTGACAAAATCACAAACTTGTGGGTAAAGTGGTGCCACCTCTGCAGAGTGTAAAACTATCATGATAGCCGAGCTTACGGTCACAAGCGCCCGGACAACTCACATGATTAGATGGGATGGTTATTGGGATGGTATTTGGTATGGTTATTGGTTTGGTGATGGTTTGGTCTTTGGATTTGGTTTTTGGGACTGTTGAGTCCAGGTAATGAGATTGGTTGCATGACAGTTGAGTCATGGCAATGAGATTGATCTCGGTTATGAGATAGAATTGAATATGAGATGAGATGGTAGTGAATACGAGATGGTATTCATGAGCATGTGAAAAGTTGAGAAAGATAATTTTTCGGATGAGATATAAAAAGTGGTGAATCATGATGGAGGTATGTTGATGTTTAAATACATGTTGGGATTACATTCATTTAAAGCTAGTTGCTGTTTTTATCATGATTTGTGAAATAAACTTTGCTTTTATGCAATGAGCCTTTTTATACCTACCTTGTTGTAAGCTACATGCCATACTTTACGCACTTGCTGAGTACGTCATGTACTCACCCTTGTATTATCATACATCATCAGCAACAGGAGAGGAGTACTATGAAGACCCCGTAGAGTATTAGGCGTGTAATCTACCCTCAACCTTGCCTGTGGAGTTGAGATGGAGCCGCTGCTGCTGCTTAGTTTGCTTCCGTTATAGTTTAGAAGACTTCCGCTGCTAGAATAAGACTTCCGCCGCAATAAAGATTGATCTAATAAAGTACTTGAATCTATTCATTCGTGGTTATATATATTCTGAATTCAGTTTGTTGATTATATGTCTATGTGTGATGAACATCCTGGGCACACATACGCATCAGTCAAGGTTCCTCACAGAACCGGGGCGTCAAAAGAATTCAAATTGGGGTTTGTTTGAATATATTTTTCAGCACATATGCAGTTTGAAATTCAAATAAAGTTTGAATTTGCTAAACGTAGCTCATGTCAAGATCAACTCCAAATGGAGTGAAAATTGATGTGTGAGCTCACAAAAATGTGCTGAGTAAGAATATGCCTTCCACTTTTGAATTCATGGGATGGAAATATTTTGAATTCGAATTTGAGTTCAAACCACCCTATTTCTGGTTATACCCAAAAAGACTTCAAAAAGTTTTGAATTTGGGTGAAATTTTGCATGAGCATTCCTAGCAAGGTGTTGGAGTTTTTTACAAGCTCAGCCCCTAGATGATGCATGTGGGAAATGCCACTTTTGCATTTTGTGAATTTATTCTCTAATGAGCATGTTGATGGTGTTTACTTGATCTTCAAATGTATTCATCAAGTTTCTTCAAATGAAGTGTGTGTGTTGTGATGAACACTTTGAATATGTGCCAAAAACTTAGGCCCTTACATTCCTCCCCCCTTAAAAGAATCTCGTCCCGAGATTATAAGGTGAAAATGAGAGAGAGGACGGTGGAAAAATTACCGTATATGCGACGTGAAAAAGTCGGGGTAGTTCACGCGAAGAAATCCTTCTCTCTCCCATGTCGCTTCGTCCACGGAGTGATTACTCCGTAGAACTTTGTAGAACCACAACGTACGGTTGCGTGTGGTTCAGGACTTTTCATCAATAATCTGAACCGGTTCCTCCCGATACGTGCGATCCGGTTTCAGTTCTTCTATATCCTCCAGCTGAATGGTAGTTGATAGCTTGAGACACTTCCTCAGCTAGGAGATGTGAAAGATGTCGTGCACACCGGAAAGTGCTTCTGGTAATTTCAGCCGGTATGCTACTGATCCACATCAATCTAAAATGGACCGATGAATCGGGGTGCTAACTTTCCCCTCACCCCGAATCTGTTCACGCCCTTCATTGGAGACACATGTAGATATACGTGATTCTCGACTTCGAACTGTAATGGGCGTCTTCTCCGGTCCGCATATTGTTTCTGTCGGGATTGAGCGGCTTTTAGGTTCGCTTGAATTAGCCGAACCTTTTCCTCCACGTTGTTGACAATATCAATCCCGAAGGTATGCTTTTGCCAGACTATAGGTCTCTCAATGAGGTGACGATCAAGAACAAGTACCCTCTGCCCCGTATAGAGGACCTGTTCGACCAAATGAAGGGAGCCCGAGTCTTTTCCAAGATTGATCTTCGCTCGGGATACTTCCAGCTGAAGAATAAGCCATCCGTTATACCCAAGACTGCCTTTCGAACACGTTATGGTTCGTATGAATATACCGTTTTGTCTTTTGGGTTAATGAATGCACCCGCATATTTCATGTACATCATGAACAAGGTTTTCATGGAGTACTTGGACAAGTTCGTCGTGGTTTTCATTGACGATATCATGGTGTATTCGAAAAGTGAGGAGGAACATGAAGAACATTTGAGATTGACATTGCAAAAGCTGCGAGAGCATCAGTTGTATGCCAAGCTCAGCAAGTGTCAATTCTGGCTAAAGGACATATCGTTCCTAGGACACATTATCTCCGATGAAGGAGTATCGGTTGATCCCGGAAAAGTGGGAGATGTTCTGAAGTGGAATCAACCGCAAAACATGAGGGATACTCGGAGTTTTCTTGGGATGGCTGGATACTACCGACGGTTCATCAAGGCCTTCTCCAAGATAGCGAAACCTATGATGAAATTGCTAATAAAATGAAAAGCCTTCCCATGGACACCAGCGTGCCAAGAAAGCTTTGAGGAGCTCATGAAAAAGCTAACCACAGCACTGGTTCTAGTATTACCGGACGTAAGCAAGAGCTTTGACATATATTGTGACTCATCAAGACAAGGGCTTGGATGTGTGCTCATGCAAGAAGGACAAATGGTAGCCTATGCGTCGAGACAACTAAAGAAACATGAGCTGAATTACCCCACACATGACTTGGAACTCGGAGCCGTGGTGCGTGCATTAAAGATTTGGAGACATTATATCCTTGGTCATCGATGTGAGATCTATACGGATCATAAAAGCCTCAAGTACATATTCACCCAAACGGATTTGAATTTAAGGCAACATCGATGGTTGGAACTTATCAAGGATTATGATGTTTGAATCAACTATCACCCCGGAAAGGCCAATGTAGTAGCTGATGCATTGAGCTGGATGGGAGCATGTCACCAACTCACGGTTCGGGAGCTACCGCCCGAGCTGCGCAAGGAGTTCGAATGGTTACATCTCGGATTTTGAAAGAGATAAAAGTGATGGAACTCCACTCTTCGCTGGAACAAGAGATAAGAAATGGCCAAGCAACGGATGAAGAAATCAAGGAGATCAAGGAAAGAATCCGACAAGGCATAGAAAAGGACTTCAAGGAAGACGAGAAGGGTACGCTTTGGCTAGGAAAAAGGATTTGTGTGCCTAACGTGAAGCACATCCGCGACACGATATTGAAAGAGGCACATGACTCACCTTATTCCATACATCCCAGCAGTACAAAGATGTAAAAGGATCTAAAGACTTGTTATTGGCGGGATGGTATGAAAAGGGACATAGCAGAGTATGTTGCCTTATGCGACATATGCCAACGGGTGAAGGCCGAACATCAAAGACCCGCTGGACTGTTGCAACCCTTAAAGGTACCCGAGTGGAAGTGGGAAGACATCAATATGGATTTCATCATCGGATTTCCACGTACTCGGTAGGGTTACGACTCCATCTGGGTAATCGTGGACCGATTGATGAAAACCGATCATTTTCTTCCTGTTAAAACCACGTACCGCGTGGCAGATCTAGCCGAGCTGTACATGGAGCAAATCGTGTGCCGCCATGGAGTCCCGAAGAGGATAGTCTCAGATCGGGGTTCTCAGTTTCAATCTAGGTTTTTGAGGAAGCTGCATGAGGCTATGGGTACACGACTGGATTTTAGCTCCGCTTACCTCCCGCAGACTGATGGACAAACCGAAAGGACAAACCAAATTTTGGAAGACATGTTGAGAGCTTGCGCCTTGAAACATGGGCGTAGTTGGGATAGGAGTTTGCTGCATGCCAAATTCTCCTATAACAACAGCTATCAAGCTAGCTTGAAGATGTCACCTTTCAAAGCATTATATGGTAGACGGTGTAGAGCGCCGTTGTTTTGGAACGAGACCGGAGAGAACCAAGTGTTTGGACCTGAAGTGCTACAAGAAGCTGAGAAGCAAGTCCAAACAATACGAGAGAACTTGAAGGCTGCTCAGTCACGACAGAAAGGCTATGCGGACAATAGGCGAAGGAAGTTGACTTTTGAAGTAGGAGACTTCGTATACCTTAGGTATCGCCTATCCGAGGCCAACGATGTTTCAACGTCAAAGGCAAATTAGCACCTCACTATATCGGGCCATTTCAGATTTTGGACAAGCGAGGAGAGGTAGCCTATCAACTTGAGCTCCCGACGCACCCCTCCGACGTGCATGACGTGTTTCATGTATCCCAGCTCAAGAAGTGCTTGAGAGTGCCAGAAGAACAAGTACCGATGGATGAACTTGAACTTCAAGACGATCTGACCTATGTAGAGAACCCTGTCTGAATTTTGGACGTGAAGGAAAGGGTCACTAGGAACAAAGTGATCCGTTGGTGCAAGGTACAATGGAGCCATCACACAGAAGCTGAAGCCACATGGGAGTGTGAAGAAGACCTCAAGGCAGAATTCCCTCGTCTATTCTCCACTAGCGAATCTCGAGGGCGAGATTCAATTTAAGGGGGGTAGATTTGTGACACCCACAATTTCGATTTCTGCATGCATTCATATTTTATATAGAGAAAACATTTTAAAAGAAGTAGAAACAGAAAAAGAATCAAAAGGATAGCCGAAAAGAGCTAATTCCAGTTCACCGGGAAGCGCCGTAGACACTTCCCACGGCCCGCCGGCCACGTGGCACCTTCGGAGCTCATCCCAGCAAAAGGGGGAGAGGTCCGCCGCTAACTGGCTATGTGGCAGACTCGGAGCTTGCCTCTATGAAAGGGCGCGAGGTCCGACCCCGTGAGACACGTGTCGCCTCCGGAGGTAGTCGCTGCGGGGAAGTAAGGCCCAACCTGCTGGACACGTGTTGCTCTCAAAACTCACTTCCGAGAGGTCCGACACCGCGGGACACGTGTCGCTCTCGGAGCTAACCTCCAAGAGGTCCGGTTCTACTGGACACATGTCACCTTCGGAGCTCGCCCCCCCGAAGGACTGATACTACCGGATACGTGTCACCTCCGGAGCTCACCTCCGGGAGGTCCGACACTGTTGGACACGGAGTTGACCTCGGAGATCGCCTCTGAGAGGTCCCGCCCTGCTCGACACATGTCAACCTTGGAGCTCATCCCTCAGCAGAAAGGAAGTCCGATGCTGCTAGGACACGTGGCACTATCGGAGCTCACCTCCGAAGAGAGGGGAGGTCCAGCACTGACACGTGGAACATTCGGAGCCACCTCCGAAGAGAGGGGAGGTCCGGCACGGACATGTGGCGTTCGCGAAGCTCGCCTCTGAGAGAGAGGGAGGTCCCGCCCGCCCGGACACATGGCGCACGCGGAGCTCACCTACGAGGAGAGGGGAGGTCCCGCCCGCCTGACACGCGGCACAACCGGAGCCCGCCTCTGCGGAAAAGGGAAGCCCAGGCCCCCGCAGGACATGTGGAGCCTCCGGAGGTCATCACCGCGGAGGTGGCGAGATCTGAAGCGGTTTTTGCTTCTGTACGCGCGGGAATACCGACACGGAAGGAAACTGACACGAATTCCATGTTGCTACCGCACAAAATCAATTTTAAGATAAGTTGTTAAGATTTAAAAATGATTTGAATAGGACTCTTATTTGAAATCCAATCAGATTAGGACTCTTCTTTTCTGGTTATAAATAGAACCCAAAACAACCCCTTGATCGTAACATCTTTTATAAGCCGACAACTTAGAAGCCCTAGCCCCAAACTCGCCGAGCTAAATCCCTTCGCCGGAGTTTGACCACCGGAGAGACCGCCGACGAGTCCAGACACGATCGCCGCCGCCGGAAGAGAGCCGACGATCTGTTTTTGCTAGGAGAAAGGATCCGAAGGAAGTAAGGTATGTCTCCATTACCACCTTACGACGTCATCGCGGTGTTCTTTGCATCTGTTCTTCGATCCTTTCGAACAGAAGCTTTTTCGTGTGGACAGATCACGTGTTGATCGGTTTGATCTAGATCTTGTGACGAGATCATCGCCACGTCCACATTTGATCCTTAAATTGTAAAACCCATGCAATCCAATGCAATACATGCAGGAACACGTACAAACCGATCTAATAAAAACAGCATCATAGGATTAACATGCATATGCACCATTGCATCTTGAGTAAAGTTTGTGCATAATGATTGATTGCTATGAACTTTGTATGTGCGTGATCGTAATTAGAAGGACAAGCTCAGGGAGCTACCTACGAAGGACTACAGCACCAGAACATCGAGGCACAAGTGCAACAAGAGCCACAAAACCAAGGCAAGTGCCCCTTGACCATATTGATCCCATGTTTTTGAAACTGTTTTGTTTGCGAAAACGCGTGTGTGCTTGAGTCAACTTGATGGGAAACCCTTTCGTAGGAGTTTACTAGTTTTGTTAACCACCCTTGTCGCCGGGAAAGTAAATGCATCGGGTGTGGTCATTTTGCTTTTTTGCTTCGCTGAGTCTACGGGATATGGGAAGCGATAGAATGTGTCTAGCTACTGCACTCATACGAATAAAGATAATGAGAACTTGATGTTGATAATGAACATGAATCGGGGGAGATCTAGGCAAGCTTGGTTTGTGGATGAGGTAGAATGAGATGGTGGTTTACTTGCCGTAGATCTAAGGACCGGTTCATGCCAGCCATGCCAGGAAAAAAGTGCCACCACAAGGCCAAATATGGGTGCGGCTTAGCTGACTAATTAGGTAAGTTGCTAGATTGTTATGGACCATGGAAGGCGCGGGGAATGGGAGTCGAGTGAGGACTGCCCTGGGAATTGCATGGCACAAGAGGGGTGAGAGGGCCCGGTCCCGATCACGGGGCCGTGCCGCTCGCCCGGGAATCGCATTGGGTGGTGCCGTGTTATGTGGCACCCAACAACACACATATAAGGAACACTGTATTACATAAATCAAAAGCGGAAGCTCACAAATGTTCTTTGTAAATAATTTACATAAAATGGCTACAGCGGAAGTCTATAAACAGCTCACGTCGAATAACTAGTGAGCTCCCGAGAAGAGGTCCAGCCCACGGACTCCCCTCGCTAGCAACATGAAGACATGGCAGCGGCTAGGTCCTCCATGTGTAACATGACACGGAAGTCTCCTAGCGTCACCAGACAACCTTCTTTATATGCGTTGATATTAAACTGCAAAACCACTCATATAGCAAGAGTGAGCACAAAGGCTCAGCAAGACTTAACCGTCTCTCCTAAGACGTGCAACTCTACATGAAAGTAACTTAGGACCTAAACAGATAAGTTGCAAAACGACTCGCCTACGAGTCCATCCTTAACTTTCAGATTTTAGCCATAACAGTAGTGACCTTGCGCCCAGCAACATTGGAACTCCACAATCAAACAAGAAACGCTTCATTCCAATGTTACTTGTCCCAAGGTGAAAAATAACTTTAGTTCGCTCTATCTCTACTTCAAACAGGGTTTTCATGCAATTTACCATAATCATAGCAGCAATTAAAACTTTGCAAATGTTTCCACACAAGTTGATTACTACGTCACAACATGGAAGCAAGCGGTACTCAATAACCGCGAGGGACGCTGATTCGAACCAAACACTGCCCGGATAGCTCGACACATACGCCCGCCTATGAAGACCCAATATGGCGTCCTTCATTACGTCGTATGTGGCAACCTTTCGCAGGACACTCGATGTAGAACCGGTCGCGCCGTCTCAGGCTCATAGGTCTAACGAGACGATGTGGTATGCCTCTACAATCCAGTTAACCTGGTACATCGGTTTCCTGGGTCCCATATAGCAGTAAGCATCCGGTACATAACTCAATACTTGATCCTGGATGCGGCACATGCATCGGTCCTTAACCGACACAGGCAGAGCTACTCGACCAAGACCTCGTCTTGTCGCTGCCTAACCCTCCTGCCCGGTCTCATCTTTTGAAATGTAAACTTTAGTTTGCCTAGCTCTTCCAACCACACTTATGAAATCCTGAACTACAACTCACGAGTAGATTCCAACTACTCGTCTTCTACCAGATGTCCTAGCCTATTTAGCACGGCCTTATTCTACAGCGATGACACCTTTCTACCCCTGACCCCAGGGTTCATTTTGGTTATGCAAGGGGAGTATAAAACATCCTTGACCTATTGCACATACAAACTCGAACCATAGTAGTGAACAAAGTAAAAACTTTATAAATTAGCTTAAATGCGAACCAGAGCTTGCCTTGGTTTTGCAGGTGATTAAAGTCAGAAAATTGTGAAGTTAGTTGCTGATGACTTGAAGCTTAATCACTGCCCTTCTTGTTCCTTGATCCAAGCTTCACTTCTTCTCCCCTTTCCACGTTTAATCACTACACGTTATGAAAATGCATGTACGTTTAATTGTAAAACTTTTGCTAACAAGTTTAAAACTGGAACTCTGTTTAAGAATTTAAAATGAAACTGGTGCTAGTGTTTTGGGATTTGGGGCTAAGCACTATGATCAAGTGATAAGTATTTTTCATCACTTGTGTGTGTTGATCATCTATAGGTTAAACAGGACAGTACTGATCCAGGACTCCAATGGAGCTGAAATTTTTCATTTGAGTTCCTTGTCACAAGGAAGTCATCTGGACCAAAGTTTGGAATTTTTCAATGAATAGATCACTCAGAACAATTCCCTAAGAATTTAGGCAAACATGAATTTATTCTGAATAAATTTGCACTTTCATGCAAATTAAAGTGAACCATAATTTCAAACATAGCTCATGGAGCATGCCAGAATTTTCCTAAGATTTTTGGAGCTAAGAACTGTCCAGAATTGAATTTCCATGTTTTGGAAATTCTCTGAAATTGTTTCTGTATTCATTTGAACACAGAAACTTGAAATCAGGATTATCCTAACTAAATCAAGTCCAAATGAGCTGAAACTTTTACAGGAATGTCATAACATCCTAAATAATATTCTGGCAAAATTGGAGGATTTTTGGAGGAACCAAATTTCCCCTAAAATTCTTTTGCTGAAAAGCTTTAAAGAATTTTCCAGAATTTTATATTGATTTTCATACAAATTGGGTTGCACCTTTGGGTAGGTCTTGCCAAGATGGTCTAACCGAATTTGAATCACCCAATTTGGAGTTTCCTAGCACAATTTATGAATTTCCAAACTTTGCTTGAAATATGGAATTAATTTCCTACAGAAAACCTACCCGGACCCACTGTTTAAATTGCAGCCAATAGAACGCGAGCCACACAGGTTACAGGCTTTGCCCGTGCGCAGCCACACTGGATTACACGCCACAGCAGATCCGGATTTTAAATTTCCAGCCGCTGACATGTGGGTCCGACGGGGTCTTCTTCTTCCTCGGTCGATTTCCCGCGCCCGCGCCTCCCCCTCGCCGGCACTCCACTGGAGCTCGCCGGACCCAGCTTCCCGGCCGCCCCTCGGCCGGAGACTCGCCGCCGGTGAGTTTGGGAGGTCGGGGAATACGGCTGCGGGGTTGGCTCGGGCTGCCGGTGGCCGGACTACCCTCGGCGATGTGTGGCAGCCTCGGGAGTACTGTGGCACCGTCGGCCGGCCGACCTATCCCGGCAAACAAGCAACCAACCCACGCTAAAGCACCCCGGGAGCTTACGGAAGACCGACATGGCTTCGAAACGGCCCGGGAACGGCTGCAAATGGTTGTCACCGTGCGCCCGCGCATCCCCGCCATGGCCGCCGATCGGAAAGCTCGAAATTCGTTGCCCCTACCCGGCTTTAGGCTAAGGCTGTGAAGGAAAAATGTGCCCTAACCATTCTAGCTTCTGTGTGCGCAACATGAACAACTCTAACCTAGAATTAAGCGTTGATTTCCAAAAATCTTACCCGCGGTTAGGTTTTCCCCGTCCGAGAGGAAAACTTGAAATTCTTGAGCTACGTTGCACGGCTCGAGATGAAACTTGGGGAGGAGCAGCGTGAAGTCCCGGCGTGTCTCGGAGGGTGCTCGCTCGGTCGTGAAAAGCCTCGGTACGAGCTGTCCACGGTGACCCGAGTTGCCCTTTCGCCGGTGAGCTTTGGTTCCTCGCACCAAGTGTTGATTTGTGCGCACCACAAGCAAGGAACGTCGGAGCTGAGCTGGGAAAGATCTTGTACACACGTTGACGCTCCCTTTTTGTGTTGACAGCTCGGGCAAAAGGGGGAGCGAGCCGGTGGGCAACCAAAAGAAATAGACGCGTCGCCGGCGGCTGCTTTTCGGGTGTGGGAGCAAAACAGAAGCCACGAGCGTGAGCTGAGAGTGAGCCACTTCGTTATTACATCAGTGTGGAGGATGATCACCGAGGAAAACTGAGAGGAAAAGCAGGAGGTGTCATCGAGGACTCGGTGGCGTGCATGGAGGAACCGCCGGCCCGAGGAAAAACACAGCCGAGAGACTTAGGCAGTATGTTAAACATCTCAATGACTATTGGGCCCCACCCATTTCCTCTCTCAAATGTCTCCCATTTTTAGCACATTGTAAACTTCACTCAAGTGGTGCTCAAATTTAAAACCATTTGGCCAATTGACAAGTTCACTTCAGTTTCAAATTTGAATTCAAATTTCAATGAAATTCAAAAGTATCTTTGATATACATATCAAAGCACCTCCAAATTTTCTCAAAACTAGTCTTCCTCATAATTTGGACCTGAAAAATTCAAATATGCCATCTGATTTTTTTAGTTGGCCATTGCAAATACAACTTCTTAAACAACAGTGCTTTTGGAAATGGCCTTCTTTTCTTTGAAGTGAACCCTTTAGTTCAAACTGAATTTAAAGTCCTCTTGCATATGCCAACAATTATATCATTAAACAAAAGTTTTTTGCAAGTCCCATTTCTTGGATTTAAACTCAACTTTATTCACAGCTCAAGTTTTCCATTTACAAGTTTTTGGGACTTTTACAAGGGGGCCCGTAGGTGGGAGAATTGGAGATTCTAGCCTGCTGGTGAAACCTTAGTGAGTCCATATATCTAGTAGCCCCTTTGTAAAGGCCATTTTGTGATCTATTGGCCATACACCGATGGTTGTGTACTGGTATAATGGAGGTTCTGCAGTTGCCGACGGGTGACGAAATCACAAACTTGTGGGTAAGGTGGTGCCACCTCTGCAGAGTGTAAAACTATCATTATAGCCGAGCTTACGGTCACAAGCGCCTGGACAACTCACATGATTAGATGGGATGGTTATTGGGATGGTATTTGGTATGGTTATTTGTTTGGTGATGGTTTGGTCTTTGGATTTGGTTTTCGGGACTGTTGAGTCCAGGTAATGAGATTGGTTGCATGACTGTTGAGTCATGGCAATGAGATTGATCTCGGTTATGAGATGGAATTGAATATGAGATGAGATGGTAGTGAATACGAGATGGTATTCATGAGCATGTGAAAAGTTGAGAAAGATAAATGTTCGGATGAGATATGAAAAGTGGTGAATCATGATGGAGGTATGTTGATGTTTAAATACATGTTGGAATTACATTCATTTAAAGCTAGTTTCTGTTTTTATCATGATTTGTGAAATAAACATTGCTTTTATGCAATGAGCCTTTTTATACCTACCTTCTTGTAAGCTACATGTCATACTTTCCTCACTTGCTGAGTACGTCATGTACTCACCCTTGCGTTATCATACATCATCAGCAACAGAAGTGGAGTACTATGAAGACCCCATGGAGTATTCGGCGTGTAATCTACCCTCAACCTTGCCTGTGGAGTAGAGATGGAGCTGCTGCTGCTGCTTAGTTTGCTTCCACTATAGTTTAGAAGACTTCCTCTGCTAGAATTAGACTTCCGCTGCTAAGATTAGACTTCCACTGCAATAAAGATTGATGTAATAAAGTACTTGAATCTTTTCATTCGTGGTTATATATATTCTGAATTCAGTTTGTGGATTATATGTGTATGTGTGATGAACATCATGGGCACACATACGCATCAGTCCAGGTTCCTCACAGAACCGAGGCGTCACAAGAATTCAAATTGGGGTTTGTTTGAATATATTTTTCAGCACATATGCAGTTTGAAATTCAAATAAAGTTTGAATTTGCTAAACTTTGCTCATGTCAATATCAACTCCAAATGGAGTGAAAATTGATGTGTGAGCTCACAAAAATGTGCTGAGTAAGAATACGCCTCCCACTTTTGATTTCATGGGATGGAAATAGTTTGAATTTGAATTTGAGTTCAAACCACCCTCTTTCTGGTTATACTCAAAAAGACTTCAAAAAGTTTTGAATTTGGTTGAAATTTGGCATGAGCATTCCTAGCAAGGTGTTGGAGTTTTTTACAAGCTCAGCCCCTAGATGATGCTTGTGGGAAATGTCACTTTTGCATTTTGTGAATTTATTCTCTAATGAGCATGTTGATGGTGTTTACTTGCTCTTCAATTGTATTCAACAAGTTTCTTCAAATGAAGTGTGTGTGTGGTGATGAACACTTTGAATATGTGCCAAAAACTTAGGCCCATACATTCCCCCCCCCCCCCCTTAATAGAATCTCGTCCTGAGATTATAAGGTGAAAATGAGAGAGAGGACGCTGGAAAAATTACCGAATATGCGACATGAAAAAGTCGGGGTAGTTCGCGCGAAGAAATCCTTCACTCTCCCATATCGCTTCGTCCACGGAGTTATTACTCCATAGAACTTTGTAGAACCACAACGTACGGTTGCGTGTGTTTCGGGCCTTTTCATCAATAATCTGAACCGGTTCCTCCCGATACGTGAGATCCGGTTTCAGTTCTTCTATATCCTCCAGCTGAATGGTAGTTGATAGCTTGAGACACTTCCTCAGCTAGGAGATGTGAAAGACGTCGTGCACACCGGAAAGTGCTTCTGGTAATTTCAGCTGTTATTCTACTGATCCACATCAATCTGAAATGGACCGATGAATCGGGGTGCTAACTTTCCCCTCACCCCGAATCTGTTCACGCCCTTCATTGGAGACACACGTAGATATACGTGATCCCCGACTTCGAACTGTAATGGGCATCTTCTCGGGTCTGCATATTGTTTCTGTCGGGATTGAGCGGCTTTTAGGTTCGCTTGAATCAGCCGAACCTTTTCCTCCGCGTTGTTGACAATATCAATCCTGAAGGTAACCCTTTCGCCAGACTATTGGTCTCTCAATGAGGTGACGATCAAGAACAAGTACCCTCTGCCCCGTATAGAGGACCTGTTTGACCAAATGAAGGGAGCCCGAGTCTTTTCCAAGATTGATCTTTGCTTGGGATACTTCCAGCTGAAGATTAAGCACTCCGATAAACCCAAGACTGCCTTAGAACATGGTATGGTTCGTATGAATATACCGTTATGCCTTTTGGGTTGACGAATGCACCCGCATATTTCATGTACCTCATGAACATGGTTTTCATGGAGTACTTGGACAAGTTCGTCGTGGTTTTCATTGACGATATCATGGTGTATTCGAAAAGTGAGGAGGAACATGAAGAACATTTGAGATTGGCATCGCAAAAGCTGCGAGAGCATCAATTATATGCCAAGCCCAGCAAGTGTCAATTCTGGCTAAAGGAGATATCGTTCCTAGGCCACATTATCTCCGAGGAAGGAGTATCGGTTGATCCCGGAAAAGTGGGAGATGTTCTGAAGTTGAATCAACCGCAAAACATGAGGGATACTCGGAGTTTTCTTGGGATGGCTGGATACTACCGACGGTTCATCAAGGACTTCTCCAAGATAGTGAAACCTATGATGAAATTGCTAATAAAAGGAAAAGCCTTCCAATGGACACCAGCGTGCCAAGAAACCTTTGAGGAGCTCAAGAAAAGGCTAACCACAGCACCGGTTCTAGTATTACCGGACGTAAGCAAGAGCTTTGACATATATTGTGACGTATCAAGATAAGGGCTTGGATGTGTGCTCATGCAAGAAGGACAAGTGGTAGCCTATGCGTCGAGACAACTAGAGAAACATGAGCTGAATTACCCCACACATGACTTGGAACTCGCAGCCATGGTGCGTGCATTAAAGATTTGGAGATATTATATCCTTGGTCATCGATGTGAGATCTATACGGATCATAAAAGCCTCAAATACATATTCACCCAAACTAATTTGAATTTAAGGCAACATCGATGGTTGGAACTTATCAAGCATTATGATGTTTGAATCAACTATCACCCTTGAAAGGCCAATGTAGTAGCTGATGCATTGAGACGGAAGGGAGCATGTCACCATGATAGGAGGATGAGTCCCGATCTTCCGAGAGGTAGGGTAAACATGATTGGGTGAAGATCTCGACGTTGATGATCCAAGGCTCCGAACGAACGAAACCCCGCAATCACTACACCACTGCTCCGTTGGTTATCACCCGTGTCACACGAATGACCTCGCCACGAAGGCTTATCCCTGCAAGTGCAATCAAGAACACAAGCAAGAACAGAGAAGTTGCAATTAAAACTGAATTGATCACGAATTTGGGGTCTCACAACCGATGATCGGCGACACTGTTCAATGACAGATTGTAACTAAGCAAACCTACCTGTTTGTGATGGCGGCTAGGGGGTATAAAGGAGGTGGAGGACGACAAGGGGGGTGCTATGGTCGTGACCTAACCCTAAGACACGTACATAATGGACTTGGACTCGATACAAGGCCCAATGGCCCAACTAGGTGATGCAACACCCTGACAGACTCTAAACATTATATTGTTTCGAAGTTTCCCGTCCACTCCGAAGGAATTTTGATGTGGGGCCAGTTCCATTGGAAAGTTTATCCTCTCAGATTTCCGTGCATATGTAGAACGTCAAAAACGGAGTCCGTATGCCTCCTGTGCATCCATTTTAAAATGGACTGCTCCTGGGCCCGAGTTGGACTCGAGTTTGAGTTGGGCTCGGTCTCTAACTTCTTCTTGGCGTATTTTCTGGTCCTCCACGCCTCCAAATCCCTCTCCATGTATCTCCATGTCCTCTCCATGGTTCCTAATCATAATTAATCCATTATGTAGCAACATACTCTCAAAATTCACATATAAAGAATTGTTCAGGAACGAGCTCACCTCTAAATTCAATTATCGTGCTCGAGCTCTAGTAATTGGACCTTGCATATCTACCATGTGAGTGTTGTGTATATCTGCAGGAGTGATGTCCACATCATCCTCCCCCTCTTGAATTGGAGTCGTCCTCGACTCAAGCTCATCTTCTTCTCCCAAGTATGGCTTCAAATCTGAAATGTTAAATGTGGGACTAACCCCAAACTCGGGAGGCAACTCAAGTTTATATGCATTGCCATTTATCTTCTCAAGAACCTTAAAAGGTCCAGCAGCACGTGGCATGAGTTTGGACTTTCTCAAATCTAGGAACCTATCTTTTCTCAAATGAACCCACACAAAATCACCGGGTTCCAATTTTACCTCCTTCCTACCTTTACTAGCAGCAATGTGATACTTTTCATTCATTTTTTCAATTTGTAACTTAGTAGTTTCATGCAACTTAAGAATAAATTCAGAACGTCGTGTAGCATCTAAGTTCACAATTTCAGTATGTGGTAAAGGTAGCAAATCAATTGGAGCACGAGGATTGAAACCATGGACTACCATAAACGGACTTAACTTGGTTGTGGAGTGAATAGACCTGTTATAAGCAAACCAAATATGTGGCAAACACTCCTCCCACAACCTTAAATTGTCTTTCAAAACAGCCCGCAACATAGTAGATAAGGTACGATTAACTACCTCTGTTTGCCCATCAATTTGTGGATGACAAGTAGTAGAAAACAGCAACTTTGTTCCCAATTTATACCATAAAGTTCTCCAAAAGTGACTCAAAAACTTAGCATCCCTATCAGAAACAATAGTATTGGGAACACCATGCAAACGCACAACCTCATTAAAGAACAAATCAGCAACATGTGAAGCATTATCGGTCTTGTGACAGGGTATAAAATGAGACATTTTAGAGAAACGATCAACAACCACAAAGACACTATCCCTCCCCCTCTTTGTTCTAGGCAATCCTAAAACAAAGTCAATTGAAATATCCTCCCAAGGTGCACTAGGAACCGGAAGAGGCATATAAAGACCATGGGGGTTAAGTCGAGACTTAGCTTTGTTGCATGTCGTGCAACGTGAAACGTAGCGCTCCACATCACACCTCATTCGTGGCCAAAAGAAGTGAGCGGCCAGCACATCCTCTGTCTTTTTAACACCAAAATGTCCCATCAAACCACCTCCATGCGCTTCCTGCAACAACAAAAGACGAACGGAGCTAGCTGGAACACACAGCTTGTTAGCACGGTAGAGAAGGCCTTCACGCAGCAGGAATTTTTGCCACGTTCTTCCCTCTCTACAATTTTCAAAGACATCTTTGATGTCCAAATCAGTAGCATATAACCTCTTTATGGTTTACAAACCAAAGATTTTATGAGAAAGTTGGGATAGTATGGTATAACGTCTAGATAAAGCATCGGCAATCACATTTTCTTTCCCTTTCTTATGTTTGATGATGTAAGAAAATGATTCTATGAACTCAATCCATTTAGCATGACGTTTGTTCAGATTAGCTTGTCCTTTAAGATACTTCAAAGACTCATGATCTGAATGTATGACAAATTCTTTAGACCATAGGTAATGTTGCCAAGTTTGCAAGACACGCACTAAAGCATAAAGTTCTTTGTCATATGTAGAATAATTCAGCGAAGGCCTATGCAATTTTTCACTAAAGAAGGCAACAGGTTTACCTCCTTGAATTAGCACTCCTCCAATGCCAATGCCGCTCACGTCACATTCAAGCTCGAAGGTCTTCTCAAAATCAGGAAGCTGCAGCAATGGTGCTTGTGTGAGCTTCGACTTGAGAACATCAAAAGCTTGTTGTTGTGCTGGTCCCCATCGAAACGGCACTCCATGCTTTGTCAACTCGTGGAGAGGTGCCGCAATGGTGCTGAAATCCCGCACGAAACGCCGGTAGAATCCTGCGAGACCAAGAAAACTCCGAACCTGTGTGACCGTAGTCGGAAGTGGCCAGCACGTGATGGCAACAATCTTTGCCTTGTCCACCTCAATGCCCTGCGAAGTAACAACATACCCAAGAAAGGACACACGATCGGTGCAAAAGGTGCACTTCTCAAGGTTACCATATAAACGTGCATCGTGCAAGACATTAAAAACATCACGCAAATGTTCAAGATGCTCATCATATGACTTGCCGTAAATAAGGATATCATCAAAGTAAACCACCACAAATTTACCAATGAAAGCACGTAAAACCTCATTCATCAACCTCATGAAAGTGCTGGGCGCATTAGTTAAACCAAATGGCATAACTAACCATTCATAAAGTCCGAATTTAGTTTTAAAAGCAGTTTTCCATTCATCACCTAAAGCCATACGAATCTGATGATACCCACTACGCAAATCAATCTTGGAGAAAATAACAGAACCACTCAACTCATCAAGCATGTCATCCAATCTAGGAATAGGATAGCGATAATGAATGGTAATGTTATTGATGGCTCTACAATCAACACACATGCGCCAAGTGCCATCTTTTTTTGGAACCAAAAGAACAGGAACAGAACAAGGACTAAGACTCTCACGAATGTACCCGCGGTCCAGAAGATCTTGGACTTGTCGCTGAATTTCCTTAGTCTCATCGGGGTTGGTCCTGTAGGCAGCACGGTTTGGCAAGCTCGCCCCTGGAACCAAATCAATCTTGTGCTCAATGCCTCGCACAGGTGGTAATCCGGGGGGGTATCTCTGATGGAAAAACATGCATATATTCCTGCAAAAGGTTAGCAACAGCAGGTGGCAAGACAATGGACGTATCCTCAATGGAATATAAAGCATGTTTGCACACTAAAGCATAGCAAGTTCCATTAGAGGCATATAAATCATCAAG
Source organism: Neostapfia colusana (assembly GCA_030760725.1). Classification (NCBI taxonomy): domain Eukaryota; kingdom Viridiplantae; phylum Streptophyta; class Magnoliopsida; order Poales; family Poaceae; genus Neostapfia; species Neostapfia colusana. The sequence goes on along the minus strand of JASWHV010000002.1, from coordinate 89,470,386 downwards.
ATCAGATTTAGTTGCAAGGAAAATAGGATTTTTCAACTTAATAGGTTGCTGAATTTCAGAATTGAAAACACCCTTTTGCTTAGCATTATTCTTTTTCTCTTGCTCAAATTGTACAATTTCAGTGGGACTCATAGGAAGCAACACAATTTTTTTGCCCTTATGCATGAGAGTATACTTATTAGATCGACCATGGTTAATAGCATCAGTATCAAACTCCCAATAACGTCCCAACAAAAGAGAACAAGCATCCATAGGTACCACATCAAAATCAGCAAAATCATGATAAGAACCAATAGAAAAATGTATCCTTGCTGTTTGTGTTACCTTAACCTTACCATTGTTGTTAAACCATTGAATGTGATAAGGGTGGGGATGCTCCCGTGTGGTCAAGCCAAGCTTCTTGACCACCTCAACATTCACCAAATTGTTGCAGCTACCACCATCAATGATGGTATGTACACGGTAGTCCTTGACGACGAGAAACATGTTGAAAAGGTTGTGACGTTGGTGGTTGTCGTCCTCTCGAACCGTGGCACTCAAAGCTCGCTGCACAATCAAAGTCCTATAGTTGTTTATCGCAGATGTACCAAGAACCTCCTCAGCACCATCATCCGAACCTGAAATGTTAGTTGCAATAATATTTTCATCTTCAATATCAGAAGCACCAACATACCCACCATCAGCAGTGGCAATGATCGCTCGTTTGCTGGGGCAATCTCGTTGCATATGGCCAAGTCCCTGGCAGCGGTGGCACTTGATGTCGGAGCTGTGACTTGTCGAAGTGTTGGGTGCAGCCGCCTTTGCTGCAACACCTGGAGGCATCTGGGACTTGCTGTTATCTTGTCCCCGTGATGTAGAAGGTGCGATGCTGCTGCGTACAACACCCGTGGAGGGTGGTGTAGAAGCACGTAAGCTCGAGGAGGGCGCTGCTTTGGATGGCACAAAAAATTAACGTAGCGTGAAGGTGTTGTTCCGCCGCTGCTGTTGGCGACCCTGCACTTCTTTTTCTGCTAACATAGCAAGTTGAAATAAACTTTGAATAGAATGATATTCCTTGTAGTCAACTATGTCCTGGATCTCATGCCGCGAGCCCCCATAAAACCTAACAATTTGGTCTTCCTGATCCTCAACTACCCCACAACGAAGCATACCTTTCTGCAACTCTTGGTAGTACTCTTGGACAGTCATGTCACCCTGATCAAAGCGTTGCAATTCCTAAGAAGATCAGGTCTATATGAAGGAGGAACAAACCTAGCGCGCATCTATTCTTTTAACGCAGCCCATGTCTGTGGTGCATTACGTGTATTGACAAGTTCATTCCACCAAATTATAGCAAAATCTTTAAACTCACTAGTGGCTTGTCTAACTCTATGTCGCTCAGGAACAAGATGAGAGCTAAATTTTTGTTCTACCGTCATCTCCCAATCCAAGTAAGTCTCAGCATCATAAGATCCACAAAATGTTGGAATAGAAAACTTAATCTTAGCATAAGGATCATTATCTTGTTCAGGAGCATGAGGACGAGGTGTACCTCCCATACCTTGACGATTTCATCGAGGGCGACGGCGCTGCTGTGCATCAACCTCATCGTTATTGAAGTCATCCTCTGTGTCGTAGTGAGTATGTGCATCACCATCAAGGATGATAGAGGGTGTAGCTTCTTGGGGAAGACGAGTCTCCATCTCGTCCAACTGTGTGGTCAGACCAGCAACACTTGTATGGAGCCTCTGAAAGGTGGCTGTTGTAGTGGTCTGGTAATTGTTGAAAGCTTCGGTCATTGCCCGCATCATGTCCTTTAGTTCCATATGGGACACGCACTCATCATCATCCAGAGGTGTAGAACTAGAGGTCTTATCCATAGGCTTATTTCCTGTCATTGTTAGTACAAAACAGAAACGAAGACAAAAAGATCGTGAAGAACCGTATTACTACGCTCTCCGAAGTGGGTGGAAAATCGATCAGTAAGATGCGTCTTACCCCGCTCTTACAAGTTTCTTACCAGCACTGCAGGTGGCCAACGGTGACCGGTGTGAAGCAAGCAGAGAGTGGGTGTGATTGCAAAGGTTACCTGTTCTGCTCGAGAGAAGGTGGAGCTTGGAAGGCTAAAATGCAGTATATGTATGTGGCACACAAGTTAGTAACAGATAGCAATGCTGAATAAGTGCCCAAAGAATTTCACCTAGTTGCTGGCCTAAGAATGTATTAGAACAGTTGTGGCAACAAGCAAGGGCAAGGATGAATGATGATGAACAACAAGGATAATATCAGCAAGTATCCAGCACTCACACAGAAATAGCACAACTAGAAAACCCCTTAGCCTCCTGTTTTTGTCTTGAAGCACTAGTAGAAATCAAAATCTTTTTTCTCTTTATTTTTTTATATTTTTTTTCTCAACCAGGGGCACAAGAATAGAAACAGCACCAGGTATTAGCTCAAACCGATGAAAGATGAGATCGGCACAAATTCAGGAGCGATTGGAAAAACTGGTGCTGGAACTTCGGAGTTCAAAATGAGGGCCTTCTTAATTTTTTGTAATTTTTTTGAAAACAGCGTATGTGGATTTTTTTGAGACCTTTCTAGGAAAAAAATTGCGCCTCAATCGGAGTTACGAGCGAAAAGTTATGCCCGTTTTAAGGAGGATACCCCGAATCAGTTTTTGGTGGTGGTGGAAACTGAACAGAAACGAATCGGTGGATGGAATTTTTTTGTAGATTGGTTTTTTGTAGATGGCAGCGGATGGAAGAAACAAAACTGAACCAAAACAAATCTAAATCAGCAACCAGACTCAACCTAGGACACGAACTCAGAACTCCTTACTCCGAAACTAAATTGTGCAAAAGGTTGAGCGGGGGTTGTAGGTCACGGAAATTAAAATTTGTTTTTTTGTGGCTTTTTGTGGACGATAGGACTGAAACAAAATAAATCTAAAGGGCACACAAGTATACCTCACGGTGAACCTGGAAATCTGATACCAATTGATAGGAGGATGAGTCCTGATCTTCCGAGAGGTAGGGTAAACTTGATTGGGTGGAGATCTCAACGTTGATGATCCAAGGCTCCGAACGAACGAAACCCCGCAATCACTACACCACTGCTCCGTTGGTTATCACCCATGTCACACGAATGACCTTGCCACGAAGGCTTATCCCTGCAAGCGCAATCAAGAACACACGCAAGAACAGAGAAGTTGCAATCAAAACTGAATTGATCACGAATTTGGGGTCTCACAACCGATGATCGGCGACACTGTTCAATGACAGATTGTAACTAAGCAAAACCCACCTGTTTGTGACGGCGACTAGGGGGTATAAAGGAGGTGGAGGACGACCAGGGGGGTGCTGGGGTCGTGACCTAACCCTAAGACACATACATAATGGACTTGGACTCGATACAAGACCCAATGGCCCAACTAGGTGATGCAACACCCTGACAGACTCTAAACTTTATATTGTTTCGAAGTTTCCCATCGACTCTGAGGGAATTTTGATGTGGGGACAGTTCCATTGGAAAGTTTATCCTCTCAGATTTCCGTGCATATGTAGAACTTCAAAAACGGAGTCCGTATGCCTCCTGTGCATCCATTTTAAGGTGGACTGCTCCTGGGCCCGAGTTGGACTCAAGTTTGAGTTGGGCTCGGTCTCTAACTTCTTATTGGCGTATTTTCTGGTCCTCCACGCCTCCAAACCCCTCTCCATGTATCTCCATGTCCTCTTCATGGTTCCTAATCACAATTAATCCATTAGATAGCAACATACTCTCAAAATTCACATATAAAGAATTGTTCAGGAACGAGCTCACCTCTAAATTCAATTGTCGTGCTCGAGCTCTAGTAATTGGACCTTGCATATCTACCATGTGAGTGTTGTGTATATCTGCAGGAGCGATGTCCACATCACACCAACTCACGGTTCGGGAGTGTGACGCCCTCAATTCAGTGGAAAACCACGGAACAGAGAACTAATGCATATGTGTGCCCAGGATGTTCATCACACATACAGATATATTCCACAAACTGAATTCAGAATATATATATAACCACGAATAACAGAGTTTATAACAATGTCTCATGAGCCTTGGACTCATGCTCACAGCGGAAGTCTTTATTCTAATACGGAAGCAATTTAACTAATGCGGAAGCAATTCTAGGCAGCAATGGCTCCATCTCTTCTCCATTCCCATAGGCAAGGATGAGAACAGATCACACGCCTAATGCTCCATGTTTTCTTCATAGTAATCTTCTGCTGCTGCTGATGATGAAATAATAATGCAAGTTTGAGTACAATGATGTACTCAGCAAGTGCGGGAAAAATATGATATGTAGCTCATAGCAAGGTAGGTATAAAAAGGCTCATTTGCAGAAAAGCAAAGTTATTTATCAAAAGCACGATAAAACAACGACTTATCTTTAAGTGAATGTAATCCCAGCATGTATTAAAATACCAATCATACCTCTGTCATGTTCATAACCAGTCATCAATCAACCTCATTCTCACTCAGGAATACCTCCTCGTATTCGCTACCATCTCACGAATACCATCCTGTATTCGCTACCGTTTCATCTCATAAAACAACTTCGTCTCCCACCGAGACCAACCTCGTTGCCATGACTCATCAGTCGAGCAACCCATCTTATCACCCGGACTCAACAGTCCCAAAACCAAACCATAACCAAACCATCCAAAACCATAACCACTAACCATCCCAATAACCATCCCAACTAATCATGGCAGTTGGCCAGGCGCTCGTGACCGTAAGCTCAGCTATCATGATAGTTTTAAGAACTCTGCAGAGTTTGCACCTCTTTACCCACAAGTTTGTGATTTCGTCACCCATCGGCGACTGCAAAAACTCCATTATACCAGTACACAACCGTTGGTGTATGGCCAAGAGATCACGAAATAGCCTTTACAAAGGGGTTACTAGATGTATGGACTCACTAAGGTTTCACCGGCAGGCTTGAATCTCCAATTCTCCCACCCACGGGCCCTCTTTTGTGCCATGCAGTTCCCAGGGCAGTCCTCACTCGACTCCCATTCCGCGCGCCTTCCATAGTCCATAACACTCTAGCAACTTACCTAATTACTCAGCTAAGCCGCACCCATACTTGGCCTTGTGGTGGCACTGTTATCCTGGCATGTGCGTGCATGAACCGGTCCTTAGATCTACGGCAAGTAAACCACCATCTCATGCTACCTCATTCACAAACCCAGTCTTGCCTAGATCTCGATCCGATCCATGTTCATTAACAACATCAGTTTTTCATTATCATTACGAGTGCAGTTAGCTAGACACATCTATCTCGCTTCCCAATCCCATGGACTCAGCGAAGCATAAAACAAAAACCATACCCGACTCATAAACGTCCCTGGCGACAAGGGTGGTTTAACTAAAGCTAGTAAACTCCTATAAAAGGGTTTCCCATCATGTTTGACTCAGCACACACAACTTTTTGCAAAAATAAAATAGTTTTTTCCAAAACATAGGATCAATATGGTCAAGGAGCACTTGCCTTGTTCTTGCGGTTCCGGTTGCTCTTGGATCTCGAAACCTTGTTGTTGCAGCTCGTCGTAGACAGCTCCCTGAGCTTGTCCTTCTATACGCAATCACACCCATACAAGATTCATAACAACCAATACTATGAACAAACTTTTAACTAGATGTGATGATGCGTATGCATGCTATCCTATAATGCAGTTTAGTTTTATTAGGTCAGTTTGTACGGGTTCTTGCATGGCTTGCATGGTTTTACAATGAACAGAGGTGTTCGGATCAGATGTGGACGTGGCGATGACCTTGTCTTAAGATCAACCTGATCAACTAGTGATCTGTCCACGAGAAAGCTTATGTTCAAAAGGAATCGAAGAACAGACGCAAAGAAAACTCAACGATGTCGTAAGGTGGTATTGGAGACCTACCTTACGTTCTTCTCGGTCTCAGGTCCTTCTCAGATTGTTGGGCTCTCTTCCGGCGATCTCCCTTGCTGAACTCCGGCGATGGCTTTCTCGGCGAGTTGAGGCTAGGGCTCTAAGTCGTCAGCTTAGGATTTGGAAAAGAAGTTTGTGGTTTCGGCCAGAGGTTCTGGGTTCTATTTATAATCGGGAGAAGAAGAGTCCTATTCTGATTGGCTTCCGAATAAGAGTCCTAATCAGATCGTCGTTGAATCCAAACATCTTATCTTTAGTTGATTTGGTGCGGTAACATTGTTGAATTCAGGTCGGGTTCTTCTCCGTACCGATATTTCTATGCATACAGAATCCAAAACTGCTCCAGAACTCGTTACCTCCTCGGTGATGAGCTCCGGAAGCTCCACGTGTCCATCGGGGCCTGGTCTCTCCTTTTCCGTAGAGACGAGCTCTGGATGTGCCGCGTGTCAAGCGAGCGAGACCTCCCTTCTCCTTTAGGGGTGAGCTCCTCGTGCGCCACGTATCCTGGCGGTCGGGACCTCCTCTCTTATTTGGAGGTGGCTCTGCACACGCCACGTGTCAATGTCGGACCTTTCCTCTCTCCTTAGAGACGAGCTCCGAGGTAGACACGTGTCCAATAGTGATGGACCTTCCGGAGATAAGCTCTGGTGGCGGCACGTGTCCAATAGAACAGGACCTCTCAGAGGTGAGTTCCGAGATCGACACGTATCCCGCTCGAATGGTCCTCTGATTTCCGTGGTGACTAGCTCCGAAGGTGACATGTGTCCTGCGGAAAATGCCTTTGCTTCTTCCGCAGAGGCTAGTTCCGGGGCAACACATGTCCCACAGGGTCAGACCTCCCCTCCCCTTTGCGGAGATGAGCTCCGAGGCTGCCACGTAGCCAATTTAGCGGCGGACCTCTCCCCACTTCGCAGGGATGAGCTCCAAACTTGCCACGTGGCCAGCGGCCGCGGTAAGTTGTCTTCGGCGCTCTCAGTGAACTGGATTCGGCTCTTATTGGCTACCTTTTTGATATTTTTCTCTGTTCCTACTTCCTTTAAAATGTTTTCTCTTCATGGAACATGAATATATGCAGAAACCGAAAATGAGGGTCTTACAAATCTACCCCCCTTAAATTGAATCTCGCCCTCGAGATTCGTTAGTATGGAATAGATGAGTAAATTCTGCCTTGATGTCTTCTTCACGCCCCCATGTGGCTTCAGCTTCGGTGTGATGGCTCCATTGTACCTTGCACCATCGGATCACTTTGTTCCTGGTGACCCTTTCCTTTATGTCTAAAATTCAGACAGGGTGCTCCGTATAGGTCAGATCTTCTTGAATTTCAAGCTCTTCCATTGGTATTTGTTCCTCTGGTACTCTAAAGCACTTCTTGAGCTGGGATACATGAAACACATCATGTACGTCGGAGTGGTGTGTTGGGAGCTCTAGCTGATAGGCTACTTCTCCTCGCTTATCCAAAATCCTAAATGGTCCGATGTAGCGAGGTGCTAGCTTGCCTCTGACGTTGAAATGTCATTGTCCTCGGATAGGCGATACCTTAAGGTATACGAAGTCTCCTACTTCAAAAGTTAACTTCCTTCGCCTAATATCCACATAGCCTTTCTGCCGTGACTGAGCATCCTTTAAGTACTCCCGTATCGTTTGGACTTGCTTTTCAGCTTCTTGTAGCACTTCGGGTCCAAACACCTGGTTCTCTCCGGTTTCGTTCCAATATAGTGGCGTTCTACACCGTCTACCATATAATGCTTTGAAAGGCGACATCTTCAAGCTAGCTTGATAGCTGTTGTTATAGGAGAATTCAGCGTACGGTAAACTGCTATCCCAACTACGCCCATGTTTCAAGGCGCAAGTTCTCAACATGTCTTCCAAAATCTGGTTTGTCCTTTCGGTTTGCCCATCGGTTTGTGGGTGATAGGCGGAGCTAAAATCCAGTCGTGTACCCATGGCTTTCTGCAGCTTCCTCCAGAATTTAGAGGTAAACTAAGAACCTCGATCTGAGACTATCCTCTTCGGGACTCCATGACGGCACACGATCTGCTCCATGTACAACTCGGCTAATTGTGCAACGTTGTAATTGGCCCTTATAGGGATAAAATGGGCTGTTTTTTGTCAATCGGTCCATGATAACCCAGATGGAGTCGTAACCCGACTGACTACGTGGCAATCCGACGATGAAATCCATACTGATGTCCTCCCACTTCCATTCGGGTACCTTCAAGGGTTGCAACAATCCATCGGGTCTTTGATGTTCGACCTTCACCCGTTGGCATGTGTCGCATAGGGCATCGTATTCGGCTATATCCCTTTTCATACCCATCCCACCAATAACAAGTTTTCAAGTCCTTGTACATTTTGGTACTTCCGGGATGTATGGAATAGGGTGAATCATGTGCCTCCTTCAATATCATGTCGCGGAGGTGCTTCACGTTAGGCACACAAATCCTTTTTCCTGCCAAAGCGTACCCTTCTCATCTTCTTTGAAATCCTTCTCTATTCCTTGTCGGATCCTCTCCTTGATCTCCTTGATCTCCTCATCTGTTGCTTGGCCATCTCTTATCTCTTGCTCCAATGAAGAGTGGATCTCCATCATTTCCATGTTGTTCAAGAATCCGAGGTGTAACCGTTCGAACTCCTTACGTAGTTCGGGTGGTAGCTCCCGATCCGTGAGTTGGTGACATGCTCCCTTCCGGCTCAATGCATTAGCTACTACATTGGCCTTCCCTGGGTGGTAGTTGATTCCAACATCATAATCTTTGATGAGTTCAACCATCGACGTTGCCTTAAATTCAAGTCCGTTTGTGTAAATATGTACTTGAGACTTTTATGATCTGTATAGATCTCACATCGATGACCAAGGATATAATGTCTCCAAATCTTTAATGCATGCACTACTGCTGCTAGCTCCAAGTCATGTGTAGGGTAATTAAGCTCGTGCTTCTTTAATTGTCGTGAGGCATAGGCTACCATTTGTCTTTCTTGCATGAGCACACATCCAAGCCCCTGTCTGGATGCGTCACAATATATGTCAAAGCTCTTGCTTACGTCCGGCAATACCAAAACCGGTGTTGTGGTTAGCCTTTTCTTGAGTTCCTCAAAACTTTCTTGGCATGCTTGTATCCATCGAAAGGATTTTCCCTTCGTTAGCAACTCCGTTATTAGCTTTGCTATCTTAGAGAAGTCTTTGATGAATCTTCGATAGTATCCAACCATCCCAAGAAAACTCTGAATATCCCTCATGTTTTGCGGTTGTTCCCACTTCAGAACATCTCTCACCTTACCGGGGTCAACCGATACCCCTTCCTCGGAGATAATGTGGCCTAGGAACGATATTTCGTTTAGCCAGAATTGACACTTGTTAAGCTTGGCATACAATTGATGCTCACGCAATTTTTGCAAGGTCAATTTCAAATGTTCTTCATGCTCCTCCTCACTTTTTGAATACACCATAATGTCGTCGTTGAAAACCACGATGAACTTATCCAAGTACTCCATGAAAACCTTGTTCATGAGGTACATGAAGTATGCGGGTGCATTTGTTAACCCAAAAGACTTGACGGTACATTCATACGAACCATACCGCGTTTGAAAGGCAGTCTTGGGTATATCGGAGGGCTTAATCTTCAGCTAGAAATATCCCGACCGAAGATCAATCTTGGAGAACACTCGGGCTCCTTTCATTTGGTCGAACAGGTCCTCTATACGTAGCAGAGGGTATTTGTTCTTGATTGTCACCTCGTTGAGAGACCTATAGTCCACGCACATCCTTTGGGTCCCATCCTTCTTGTCTACGAAGAGCACAGGAGCTCCCCATGGTGACGAGCTTGGACGTATAAAACCCTTCTCCAACTGCTCTTGAATTTGCTTCTTGAGTTCTACCAGTTCATTGACGGGCATCCTATAGGGTCTCTTGGCTATGGGTGCAGTTCCAGGTACCAAATCAATGGCAAACTCAATGTCCCGATCAGGGGGCATACCTGGAAGCTCCTCTATAAACACGTCCGAGAATTCTTGAACCACTGGAATGTCGTCCAATGTTGCTCCTTCGACGTGGTTCAAGATTGCCTTTTCAGTGGTTTGTTGGGCTGAATCAAACTCGACACAGGTACAGTGCTCATTTGTCAACTGCACGCTTCTTTGAACACATTGGATTACCCCGTTGTGCTTGCATAACCAATCCATCCCGAGTATTATGTCAATCCCTTGGGAATCCAAGACAATAAGGTTGGCAAGGAAGTTTACCCCCCTGATTTTAAGGCTTACTTTTGGATATACTATATTAGTCCTCATCTCTCCACCGGGAGAGTTAACTAACATGGCACATTTTAGGTGTGATATGGGTAGATTATGCTTGGCAACAAACTTGGATGATATGAAGGAATGTGATGCTCCAGAATCAAATAAGATGGTGGCTGGATTGGAGTTGGCAAGGAACATACCAATTACGACGTCCTCAGCCTGTTGTGCTTCTTCAGTAGAGACATGGTTCACGCTACCGCGAACATAGTTCTGCTGTCCACGGTTTCCTTGACTGTCCCCTCCGTTCGGTCGCGGGTTCTGTTTGGGCGCGTTGCCTTGCTGTCCAGGACCTCTCCTCGGGCACTGGTTCGCGAAGTGTCCTATTTCCCCGCATGCAAAGCATGCCCTGTTGCCTATGGCAGCAGGTACGTTGGGGCGGGGGTTTTGAAAAGGAGCGCCCTTGTTAGGACGGGGCACAGGAGGCATGGGCACACGAGGTGCTGGTGCAACGGGTCGTTGTTGTGGTGGCTGACTAGGGCGGTATGCAGGAGTGGTCGATCCATACTGTGGTGCGGCCGGGGGCATGTACCGAGTTCGAACGTTGCTCCCTTGGGGCTGGTATGGCATCTTCCTCTTGCACTCTCGCTCGATCTCTCGGATCTTGCTTTCAACCACTATAGCCTTGTCAACCAGCTTCTGAAATCTTGTGTGTTCATTGTTAAGGAGCTGAACCTGGATCTCATTGTTCAACCCTCTCATGAACAGGTATTGCTTCCTCTGGTCTGAGTTGACATCTTTGGGGGCATACCGGGACAGTTGTGTGAACTTGTTGAGATACTCATTCACACTTTTCTGTCCTTGGCGGAGACCTTCAAACTCCTGCCTTTTGAGCATCATTACACCATCAGGGATGTAATGAGAGCGGAAACTCTCCTTGAACTCAGTCCAAGTGATCGTCTCCGGATCGACATGAGCGTTACTCAGGGCATCCCACCAGTCAGCGGCGGCTCCCATAAGTTGGTGCGACGCAAAGAGAACCCTCTCTCGGTCATTGCACTGTACTAGGGCAAGCTTCTTCTCCATGGATTTTAACCAGTCGTCGGCCTCCATGGGGTCGTTGGCTTGAGCAAAGGTGGGTAGTCGAGTCCTCATGAACTCTCCCAGCCTGTTATGAGCCGGCGGTGGTGGTGGCGGTGGTGCCGGAACAGGGTTGTTGTTGTTGGCCTGCAATTGCCCCAAAGTTTGGATCATGGTTTGCATAAGTTGATTCTGCATGGCCATCAACCGTTCCAAGTGGTTCTCGCCAGCTCCGGGGTTAACAGGAACTTCCTCGTGACCATCCTCTTGGTTGTCACGGACGTTCCTTCGGCCGGTGTTTCCTCTCACCATCTGTGGGAGAGAACGAAATAGAATACAAGGTTAGAAAGTTAGGTAGTTTTCCTCAGCTATATGCATCAAGGTGGGTTGGACTATATATATATACTAGCCCATATGAGGATGTGAACAAGTGACGAAACATCTCACACCTCTTTCTACTTACTTGTGGATATGGACAATGTTTTGAGACGTCCCACAACTCACACTAAGCATATAATCACAAACAATCATCACAAGGGCTCACACAACTCCTATTCAAGCATGGTTTCCTATGTCAAGGTAGTTTCAGGGCCAATCTAAGCATCCTAGGGTGCTTCCTTTGGTCAGCGTGGCTTAGCTACCAATCTGTGTATGATACCAATCTGTGATTGTACCTAGGTGTGTAATCTACCCCTATCTGTGGCTTTTGATACCAATCTGTATTTCCTATTTAGGCGTGCAACCCACTGTCAACCGTGGCTCTGATACCAATTTGTGACGCCCTCAATTCTGTGGAAAACCACGGAACCGAGAACTAATGCATATGTGTGCCCAGGATGTTCATCACACATACACATATATTCAACAAACTGAATTCAGAATATATATAACCACGAATAACAGAGTTTATTACAATGTCTCATGAGTCTTGGACTCATGCTCACAGCGGAAGTCTTTATTTCTATGCAGCGGAAGTCTTTATTCTAATGCGGAAGCAATTTAACTAATGCGGAAGCAATTCTAGGCAGCAATGGATCCATCTCTTCTCCATTCCCACAGGCAAGGTTGAGAATAGATCACACGCCTAATGCTCCATTTGTTCTTCATAGTAATCTTCTCCTGCTGCTGATGATGAAATAATAATGCAAGTTTGAGTACAATGATGTACTCAGCAAGTGTGGGAAAAATATGATATGTAGCTCATAGCAAGGTAGGTATAAAAAGCTCATTTGCAGAAAAAGCAAAGTTATTTATCAAAAGCACGATAAGACAACGACTTATCTTTAAGTGAATGTAATCCCAATATGTATTAAAATACCAATCATACCTCCGTCATGTTCATAACCAGTCATCAATCAACCTCATTCTCGCACACGAATACCTCCTTGTATTCGCTACCATCTCACAAATACCATCTTGTATTCGCTACCATTTCATCTCATAAAACAACTTCGTCTCACACCAAGACCAACCTCGTTGCCATGACTCATCAGTCATGCAACCCATCTTATCACCCGGACTCAACAGTCCCAAAACCAAACCATAACCAAACCATCCAAAACCATAACCACTAACCATCCCAATAACCATCCCAACTAATCATGGCAGTTGGCCAGGCGCTCGTGACTGTAAGCTCGGCTATCATGATAGTTTTAAGAACTCTGCAGAATTTGCACCTCTTTACCTACAACTTTGTGATTTCGTCACCCGTCGGCGACTGCAGAACCTCTATTATACCAGTACACAACCGTCGGTGTATGGCTAAGAGATCACAAAATAGACTTTACAAAGGGTTACTAGATGTATGGACTCACTAAGGTTTCACCGGCAGGCTAGAATCTCCAATTCTCCCACCCACGGGGCCCCTCTTGTGCCATGCAGTTCCCAGGGCAGTCCTCACTCGACTCCCATTCCCCGCGCCTTGCACAGTCCATAACACTCTAGAAACTTACATAATTACTCAGCTAAGCCGCACCCATACTTGGGCTTGTGGTGGCACTGTTATCCTGGCATGTGCATGCATGAACCGGTCCTTAGATCTACGGCAAGTAAACCACCATCTCATGCTACCTCATTCACAAACCCAGTCTTGTCTAGATCTCCCTCAGGTCCATGTTCATTAACAACATCAGTTTCTCATTATCATTACAAGTGCAGTTAGCTAGACACATCTATCTCGCTTCCCAATCCCATGGACTCAGCGAAGCATAAAACAAAAACCATACCCGACTCATAAACGTCCCTGGCGACAAGGGTGGTTTAACCAAAGCTAGTATACTCCTATAAAAGGGTTTCCCATCATGTTTGACTCAGCACACACACCTTTTCACAAAAACAAAACAGTTTTTCTCAAAACATAGGATCAATATGGTCAAGGAGCACTTGCCTTGTTCTTGCAGTTCCGGTTGCTCTTGGATCTCGAAACCTTGTTGTTGCAGCTCGTCGTAGACAGCTCCCTGAGCTTGTCCTTCTATACGCAATCACGCCCATACAAGATTCATAACAATCAATACTATGAACAAACTTTAAACTAGATGTGATGATGCGTATGCATGCTATCCTATAATGCAGTTTAGTTTTATTCGGTCGGTTTGTACGGGTTCTTGCATGGCTTGCATGGTTCTACGATGAACAGAGGTGTTCGGATCAGATGTGGACGTGGCGATGACCTTGTCTTAAGATCAACCCGATCAACTAGTGAACTGTCCACGAGAAAGCTTCTGTTCAAAAGGAATCGAAGAACAGACTCAAAGAAAACACAACGATGTCATAAGGTGGTATTGGAGACCTACCTTACGTTCTTCTCGGTCTCAGGTCCTTCTCAGATCGTTGGGATCTCTTCCGGCTATCTCCCTTGCTGAACTCCGGCGATGGCTTTCTCGGCGAGTTGAGGCTAAGGCTCTAAGTCGTCGGCTTAGGAGTTGGAAAAGAAGTTCGTGGTTTCGGCTAGAGGTTCTGGGTTCTATTTATAATTGGGAGAAGAACAGCCCTATTCTGATTGGATTCCGAATAAGAGTCCTATTCAGATCGTCATTGAATCCTAACATGTTATCTTTAGTCGATTTGGTGCAGTAACATTGTTGAATTCAGGTCGGTTTCTTCTCCGTACCGATATCTCTATGCGTACAGAATCCAAAACCGCTCAAGAACTTGTTACCTCCTCGGTGATGAGCTCCGGAAGCTCCACGTGTCCATCAGGGCCTGGTCTCTCCTTTTCTACAGAGATGAGCTCCGGTTGTGCCGCGTGTCAAGCGAGCGAGACCTCCCTTCTCCTTTGGGGGTGAGCTCCTCGTGCGCCACGTATCCTGGCGGTCGGGACCTCCTCTCTTATTCGGAGGTGGCTCCGCACACGCCACATGTCAATGCTGGACCTTTCCTCTCTCCTTAGAGACGAGCTCCGAGGTAGACACGTGTCCAACAGTGACGGACCTCCCGGAGATAAGCTCCGGTGGCGACACGTGTCCAATAGAACCGGACCTCTCGGAGGTGAGCTCCGAGATCGACACGTATCCCGCGCGACTGGTCCTCTGATTTCCGTGGTGACTAGCTCCGAAGGTGACATGTGTCCTGCGGAAAATGCCTTTGCTTCTTCCACAAAGGCTAGTTCCGGGGCAACACGTGTCCCACAGGGTCGGACCTCCCCCCCCCCCCCCTTTGCGGAGATGAGCCCCGAGCCTGCCACGTAGCCAATTGAGCGGCGGTCCTCTGCCCACTTCGCAGGGATGAGCTCCGAACATGCCACGTGGCCAGCGGCCGCGGTAAGTTGTCTTCGGCGCTCTCGGTGAACTGGATTCGGCTCTTATTGGCTACCTTTTTGATATTTTTCTCTGTTCCTACTTCCTTTAAAATGTTTTCTCTTCATGGAACATGAATATATGCAGAAACCGAAAATGAGGGTGTTACAGGGAGCTACCGCCCGAGCTGCGCAAGGAGTTCGAACGGTTACATCTCGGATTTTTGAACAAGATAGAAGTGATGGAACTCCACTCTTCGCTGGAACAAGAGATAAGAAATGGCCAAGCAACGATGAGGAAATCAAGGAGATCAAGGAAAGAATCCGACAAGGCATAGAAAAGGACTTCAAGGAAGACGAGAAGGGTACGTATTGGCTAGGAAAAAGGATTTGTGTGCCTAACGTGAAGCACATCCACGACACGATATTAAAATAGGCACATGACTCACCTTATTCCATACATCCCGGCAGTACAAAGATGTAAAAGGACCTAAAGACTTGTTATTGGTGGGATGGTATGAAAAGGGACATAGCAGAGTATGTTGCCTTATGCGACACATGCCAACGGGTGAAGGCCGAACATCAAAGACCCACTGGACTGTTTCAACCCTTAAAGGTACCCGAGTGGAAGTGGGAAGACATCAGTATGGATTTCATCATCGGATTGCCACGTACTCGGTCGGGTTACGACTCCATCTGGGTAATCCTGGACCAATTGACGAAAACCGTTCATTTTCTTCCTGTTAAAACCATGTACCGCGTGGCAGATCTAGCCGAGCTGTACATGGAGCAAAATGTGTGCCGCCATGGAGTCCCAAAGAGGATAGTCTCAGATCGGGGTTCTCAATTTACCTCTAGGTTTTGGAGGAAGCTGCATGAGGCTATGGGTACACGACTAGATTTTAGCTCCGCTTACCACCCGCGGACTAATGGACAAACCAAAAGGACAAAACAAATTTTGGAAGACATGTTGAGAGCTTGCGCCTTGAAACATGGGCGTAGTTGGGACAGGAGTTTGCCGTATGCCGAATTCTCCTATAACAACAGCTATCAAGCTAGCTTGAAGATGTCACCTTTCGAAGCATTATATGGTAGACGGTGTAGAACGCTGTTGTTTTGGAACGAGACCGGAGAGAACCAAGTGTTTGGACCTGAAGTGCTACAAGAAGCTGAGAAGCAAGTCCAAACAATACGGGAGAACTTGAAGGCTACTCAGTCATGACAGAAAGGCTATGGGGACAATAGGTGAAGGAAGTTGACTTTCGAAGTAGGAGACTTCGTATACCTTAGGGTATCGCCTATAAGAGGCCAACGACGTTTCAACGTCATAGGCAAATTAGCACCTCGCTACATCGGACCATTTAAGATTTTGGACAAGGGAGGAGAAGTAGCCTATTAACTAGAGCTCCCGATGCACCCCTCCGACGTGACGTGTTTCATGTATCCCAACTCAAGAAGTGCTTGAGAGTGCCAGAAGAACAAGTACCGATGGATGAACTTGAACTTCAAGAGGATCCGACCTATGTAGAGCACCCTGTCCGAATTTTGGACGTGAAGGAAAGGGTCACGAGGAACAAAGTGATCCGTTGGTGCAAGGTACAATGGAGCCATCACACAGAAGCTGAAGCCACATGGGAGCGTGAAAAAGACCTCAAGGCAGAATTCCCTCGTCCATTCTCCACTACCGAATCTTGAGGGCGAGATTCAATTTAAGGGGGGTAGATTTGTGACACCCTCAATTTCGATTTCTGCATGCATTCATATTTTATATAGAGAAAACATTTTAAAAGAAGTAGAAACAGAAAAAGAATCAAAAGGACAGCCGGAGAGAGCTAATTCCAGTTCACCGAGAAGCGCCGTAGACACTTCCAGCGGCCCGCAGGCCACATGGCGCCTTCGGAGCTCATCCCAGTTAAAGGGGGAGAGGTCCGCCGCTAACTGGCTACGTGGAAGGCTCGGAGCTTGCCTCTGTGAAAGGGGCGAGGTCCGACCCCGTGGGAGACGTGTCACCTCCAGAGCTAGTCGCTGCGGGGAAGTAAGGCCCAACCCGCTGGACACGTGTCGCTCTCGGAACTCAATTCTGAGAGGTCCGACACCGCGGGACACATGTCGCTCTCGGAGCTAACCTCCGAGGTCCGGTTCTACTGGACACATGTCACCTTCGGAGCTCGCCTCCGGAGAACTGATACTACCGGATACGTGTCACCTCCGGAGCTCACCTCCGGGAGGTCCGACACTGTTGGACACGGTGTTGACCTCGGAGCTCGCCTCCGAGAGGTCGCTCCCTGCTCGACACATGTTGACCTTGGAGCTCATCCGTAAGCAGAAAGGAAGTCCGACACTGCTAGGACACATGGCACTATCGGAGCTCACCTCTGAAGAGAGGGGAGGTCCGGCACGGACACGTGGCGTTCACGGAGCTCGCCTCTGAGAGAGTGGGAGGTCCCGCCCGCCATGACACGTGGCGCACGCGGAGCTCACCTCTGAGGAGAGGGGAGGTCCCGCCCGCCTGACCCGCGGCACAACCGGAGCCCGCCTCTGCGTAAAAGGGAAGCCCAGGCCCCCGCAGGACACGTGGAGCCTCTGGAGCTCATCACCACGGTGGTGACGAGATCTGAAGCGGTTTTTGCTTCTGTACGCGCGGGAATACCGACACGGAAGGAAACCGATATGAATTCCACGTTGCTACCGCACAAAATCAATTGAAGATAAGTTGTTAAGATTTAAAAACGATTTGAATAGGACTCTTATTTGAAATCCAATCAGATTAGGACTCTTTTTTTCCGGTTATAAATAGAACCCGAAACAACCCCTTGGTCGTAACATCTTTTATAAGCCGATAACTTAGAAGCCCTAGCCCCAAACTCGCCAAGCTAAATCCCTAAGCCGGAGTTTGACCACCGGAGAGACTGCCGACGAGTCCAGACACGATCGCCGCCGCCGGAAGAGAGCCGATGATCTGTTTTTGCTAGGAGAAAGGACCTGAAGGAAGTAAGGTAGGTCTCCATTGCCACCTTACGACGTCATCGCGATTTTCTTTGCATCTGTTCTTTGATCCTTTTGAACAGAAGCTTTTCCGTGTGGACAGATCACGTGTTGATCGGTTTGATCTAGATCTTGTGCCGAGATCATCGCCACGTCCACATTTGATCCTTACATCGTAAAACCCATGCAAGACATGCAAGAACACATACAAACCGATCTAATAAAAACATCATCATAGGATTAGCATGCATATGCACCATTGCATCTTGAGTAAAGTTTGTGCATAATGATTGATTGCTATGAACTTTATATGTGCATGATCGTAATTAGAAGAACAAGCTCAGGGAGCTACCTGCGACGGACTACAGCACCAGAACATCGAGACACAAGAGCAACAAGAGCCACAGGAACAAGGCAAGTGACCCTTGACCATATTGAGCCCATGTTTTTGAAACTGTTTTGTTTGCGAAAATGTGTGTGTGCTTGAGTCAACTTGATAGGAAACCCTTTCGTAGGAGTTTACTAGTTTTGTTAACCACCCTTGTCGCCGGGAAAGTAAATGCGTCGGGTGTGGTCATTTTGCTTTTATGCTTCGCGAGTCCACGGGATATGGGAAGCGATAGAATGTGTCTAGCTAATGCACTCATATGAATAAAGATAATGAGAACTTGATGTTGATAATGAACATGAATCGGGGGATATCTGGGAAAGCTTGGTTTGTGGATGAGGTACAATGAGATGGTGGTTTACTTGCCGTAGATCTAAGGACCAGTTCATGCCAACCATGCCAAGAAAACAGTGCCACCACAAGGCCAAATATGGTTGCGGCTTAGCTGACTAATTAGGTAAGTTGCTAGATTGCTATGGACCATGGAAGGCGCGGGGAATGTGAGTCAAGTGAGGACTTCCCTGGGAACTGCATGGCACAAGAGGGGTGAGAGGGCCCGGTCCTGATCACGGGGCCGTGCCGCTCGCCCGGGAATCACATTGGGTGGTGCCGTTTTATGCGGCACCCAACAGCACACATATAAGGAACACTGTATTACATAAATCAAAAGCGGAAGCTTACAAATGTTCTTTGTAAATAATTTACATAAAATGGCTACAGCGGAAGTCTATAAACAGCTCACATCGAATAACTAGTGAGCTCCCAGGAAGAGGTCCAGCCCACGGACTCCTCTCGCTAACAACACGAAGACATGGTAGCGGCTAGGTCCTCCATGTTGTAACAGCTCTCTAGGATCATAGACTGGCCCCACATACCACCACTCGTCTTTTCTGCGCACTTTGTCCTCACTCGTGCGCACCCGGAAGACTTCTCGGTCGGTCACCCGTCCCCAAATTCCTCCGGGCCAAGCACGCTTAACCCCGGAGTCCTTTGCAGGTGGGCTTCTGGAAAAGAAGGCATAACTTGGTGGTATGAGTACTCTATCAATCCTATTCAGCTGGGAGTCAGGATATCACACAATCCACCCCCCTTAGAAGACCGACGTCCTCGTCGGTCAACGCCAAGACAGGAACGCCCCCTCTTAGCCACGTCCATACGTTCAGTACTGGCATACGCATACCGTACGCCCGGTTAGAAGAATACGTACCATACCGTGTCCCACATAGAGGACCCACGTGTCATGCGTACGTACCCACGTCCCTGACCCGTACGCTACCGTATCCTTCTCACTGACCCGTACGCACCCGTGAAACTGCGACGGTCGGCTCTGATACCATTTGTAACAGCTCTCTAGGATCATAGACTGGCCCCACGTACCAGCACTCGTCTTTTCTGCGCACTTTGTCCTCACTCGTGCGCACCCAGAAGACTTCCCGGTCGGTCACCCATCCCCAGATTCCTCCGGGCCAAGCACGCTTAACCCCGGAGTCCTTTGCAGGTGGGCTTCTGGAAAAGAAGGTATAACTTGGTGGTATGAGTACTCTATCAATCCTATTAAGCCGGGAGTCAGGATATCACACATGTGTAACATGACTCGGAAGTCTCCGAGCCTCACCGGAAAACCTTCTTTATATGCGTCGATATTAACCTGCAAACCACTCATATAGCAAGAGTGAGGACAAAGGCTCAGCAAGACTTAATCGTCTCTCCTAAGACATGCAACTCTACATGAAAGTAACTTAAGACCTAAATAGATAAGATGCAAAAAGACTCGCCTACGAGTTCATCCTTAACTTTCAGATTTTAGCCATAATAATAGTGACCTTGCGCCCAGCAACATTGGAACTCCACAATCAAACAAGAAACGCTTTATTCCAATGTTACTTGTGACACGACCCCAAAGGTCCCGTCGAGCCAGGATCACGCTGAGGGGTGCTGCGTTACACAGCACCGGATAACACACGTCAAAGGTACAAAGCGGAAGCGAAATTTTATTACATAAACAAGTTTATGAACATGTTTACATCAAAATAAGTTCAGTCCACACTCACGGGCGTAGACTAAGCATCAAGTGCACGTTCAGCCCTTGAACGTGTCCTTGCTAGCACACACGCACACTAACTCTGCGACGTGCACGACTCCCACTCGACGGGGTTCCCCTCCTGGGGTTCCATCTCCTCTTCGGGAGTCCCTTCCTCATAGAACCCTGCAAAAGCTTCAAACACAAGCAGTGAGCACGAAGGCTCAGCAAGTCTGACCCGTCTCACCTAAACATGGAACTTCTACATGAGGGGATGATGGGTACATGAGGTAAAATCATTTGCAAAGGACTCGCCTAATTAGTGGAACCTTACTTTCAAGTTTTAGCAGCAGGTTGTGGAGGACCTTACGCTAAGGCACATGAGAGAGCCGCAATCAAACAAGAAACGCATTTCTCTCATGTACTTTGCCCAAAGTTGAAATGAACTTTAGTTAGCTCTAAACTACAGAAAATCATTAGCAATCAGAGTTCATCCTTCAATCAGCAACATTTTAACATGTAACTAGCCTGTTCTTTCTACGTCACAGTACAATGAACAAGTGGTACTCACTGACCGCGAGGGACGGCGATTATAATCGATTTACACCTGCAGGGTTACCCGAACAACCCGTCACGTACGCCCGTACTCGATGTTGCCTACAACAACCATCACGGACGACGTACGCAACTACCTTTCACCCGTCAGCCAAATATTGAACCGGTCCCATCGTCCTGAGCAAGAGGTCTCTGCACACGCATCTCAGTGCCGCCAGCCGATTTACAGCTCAAGCTCTCAACCTACCCTCTGAACGACGGGCAATGCCTCAATACCTAGCTACCCGAGTTACATCAGTTTCCTGGTTCCCATATAGCCGGTAGGTTTTCGGTACTGTTCTAGCTTGTTCAACAGGCCCACACACGGCTCGGTCCTAAATCGACACAAGCGGAGCTATAGCACACAGGCCCGCTCAGTCTCATTTCCTTTTGCCATGTGTATCATGTGCTATCTTTACCCGAGCGATGTGCCTCTAGCCTATTCTCGCGAGTAGTTCCAACTACTCGACTTGTACCGAATCCTACTCTATCTTAGCAATGCCGTGGCTAACGGGGTTTGCAATCCTAAACCCAACCCGTGGTTTTCTTGGCTATGCAGTTGGATTTCCAAACAAGACTCTAATGCAAAGAATAAAGTATTCAAGCATGTGCTCAAAACAATAAAAATTTGTAAAAAGGTTAATGCAAACAGGAGCTTGCCTTTCTGCTCTTGGTCGTAGGCTAGCTGCTCCTCCGGAGTTACGAAGTCTAGGACTTCGGGTTCCTCCTCGACCTTAGCGACTACATGATAAGAGGTACATGTATTAATTTGAATGCATTTGTATTAAGTTTGCACTTGTGAAGCTTATAAGTCCCACTAGACAGACTCTAGGACTGTGAAACTTTTACTGTGGCTTGGTTACAACCTAAATAGAGACTTGGTCAAGTTTTAGTTGCAGCAAAGCTCATTTGAGCCCTCCACAATTAATTATTTTCTTGACCTTAATTCGAACTCTTAGGGTGTTCTAGGGATTTTCATGAAACAAACTATGACTTTCTGAAAACTAGATTTTCAGAGGGTTCTAGTGGAGTTGGTCTCACTTAATTTGGAAGTTCCTAACTAAAGATATGAGCTAAACAATTTCAGAGAAAATTCTGAAAATGTTTCTGAACATTTTCTATTTTCTCTAGAACAGTTTCACTAATCACCCCATTAGGTGGATCAAAAGAGCTCAAATGGATCTGAAATTTTTATGGTAGTTCAGGGATATTTTGGTGAACATCCCAGCAAAATTTCAGGATTTTCCTCCAAAGGATTCTCCAGTTAAATTCCAAACAGTTTAAATTTTTGAGGAATTAATTCTGGAAAATAAGGAATTTCATGAGGTGAAACTTGATTTGCTGGAAAGTACTCAGAGCACTGAATCCATCAAAATTTGGTTCACTCAATTTGGAGCTTTCTAGCCGAAGTTATGAGGATTTGAAGTTTGGAAGAATTCTGAAAATCGGGGAAAAGTTTAAATCTCGCGGGGCTCGTGGGGACACGCGTCGAGCGCGGAGGTGTCCAGCACACCGGAGTACCACACGTGTCGAGCGCGGAGGTGTCCGGCACACCGGAGCTTACAGGGTATTTGCACGCCAGCACAGCCGATCCCCGGCCACGCCTGATCCCGATTTAAATTCTTCAGCCGCTGACACGTGGGCCAGCCGGCTTCGTCTTCCTCCCGCCGTTCTCTCGCGCCCGAGCCGCCAACCTCGCCGGAGCAGACTCGGGGCTCGCCGGCTCACCGCTGCCGGACCTCCCATGGTCTGAAACTAGCCGCCAAGGGGTTGTCGACATCGAGGAACATGTTGGTGGTGTCACGTCGTGCTGGGGGTGACCGGAAATAGCTCGGCGACGTGCCGCGGCCTCGGTTGAGGTTCGGCACCGTCGACCGTGGTTTCTAAACCCGCCAACACCTCGAACAAACGGCCTTACTGCATCAGCGTACATCTAGGAAGCTCGACAAGGTGTCAAAAGGGTTCAGGGATGGCGGCAAGTCGGTCGGCACCGTGTGACCCATCGTGCCCGCCATGACCGCTCTTGATCGAGCTCGAAATTCGTCACTCCTAGACAGTTTCACGCTACGGATGCAGAAAAGAACTTGATCGCCGGCTAGTCCAGCGTCTATGTGCAAGATTTGATGACCTCCGAAAGATCATAGAGTGAGAATTTAAGGAAACCCTACTGGAAGCTCGGTTTACGGTCGCCAGAGCAAAAACTAGAAATTCTCTGTGGATTCTTCACGGTTTGCTTCCAAACTTGGAGGAGAGCAGCACGGTGGTCGCGCGCTCCTGTTGCCTCTCTTGCTGGACCGTGTAAACGCCTGTGGAATGCTGTCCACGGGCGCCTGACCTTCGGCTGTGGTTGAGTCGCCGCTGTGGCGATCGCTCTCGGGCAAAGGAGGTCGGAACTCGGGGTTTCTGGTGTTGGGGAGGTGGGGTGCGACCTCAGGTGGCTGTCTAGCAGCTCAGGGACGAAGGAGGAGATGGTTCTGCTGGTTTTCCCGATTGAGCAGAGAGCTGCGGCGAGAAACAATGCCGCTGCTCGGGTTTGCCCGCGAGAAGATAAAGTCGGCCGACTCCTGCTCGGCTGATGCGG
The DNA here is from genome assembly GCA_030760725.1 of Neostapfia colusana. Classification (NCBI taxonomy): domain Eukaryota; kingdom Viridiplantae; phylum Streptophyta; class Magnoliopsida; order Poales; family Poaceae; genus Neostapfia; species Neostapfia colusana. The sequence goes on along the minus strand of JASWHV010000002.1, from coordinate 89,446,848 downwards.
TGCCGGTCGCGTGGGGGCATGAGCCAGCCGCCCTGGGCGCCAGCGCGCGGAGAGGGAAGCAGCTGGTGGCGCCGGTAGCTGCTCGGTGGCACAGCCGACAGCTGCTCGGTGGAATTTCCCACCGAGACTCTGACTTTGGGTGCAAGTTTCTCCTTCTTCCCTCTATGACATGTGGGTCCCACCCGGGGTTTTAACCTCTGAAATTTACTCCTAATCACTGTTGTAAACAGTGAGTCCCATAATACCCCTGGTGATTCAAATTATTCACCCCTGAGCCATTTAAATTGAATAGGATTCAAATTGGGTTTGGTTCGAGTGAATTTCAGCACAAGTTCAGTTTTGAATTCAAATAAAGTTTGAATTTGTCCCACTTAGCTCATGTCAAGATCAACTCCAAATGGAGTGAAAATTGGTGTGTGAGCTCACAAAAATGTGCTGAATAAGAATATGCCTCCCACTTTTAAATTCATGGGATAAAAACAGTTTGAATTTGAATGTGGTTTCAAACTGCCCTCTTTCTATCTATACCCAAAACTACCTCAAAAAGGTTTTGAATTTGGGTGAAACATGGCATGGACATCCTTAGCAATGTGTAGGAGTTTTCATATGTCCAGCCCACCTATATCACATGTGGGAAATACCACTTTTGCAATGTATGAGTTTGTTCCCTAATGAGCATGTTGATGGTGGTTACATGCTCTTCATTTGTGTTCATCATTTTTCCTCAAATGAGGTGTGTGGTGTGGTGATGAACACTTCAACTGTGTGTCAAAAACTGAGGCCCTTACATTCCTCCCCCCTTAAAAGAATCTCGTCCCGAGATGATAAGGTGAAAATGAAAGAGAGGACGGTGGAAAATTACCGGATATGCGACGTGAAAAAGTTGGGGTAGTTAGCGCGAAGAAATTCTTCGCTCTCCCATGTCGCTTCGTCCATGGAGTGATTACTCCATAGAACCTTGTAGAACCACAACGTACGGTTGCGTGTGGTTCGGGCCTTTTCATCAATAATCTGCACCGGTTCCTCTCGATAGGTGAGATCCGGTTGCAATTCTTCAATGTCTTCCAGCTGAACGGTAGTTGATAGCTTGAGACTCTTCCTCAGCTGGGAAATGTGAAAGACGTCGTGCACACCAGAAAGTGCTTCTGGTAATTTCAGCCGGTATGCCACTGATCCACATCTTTCGGTAATCTGGAATGGACCGATGAATCGGGGTGCCAACTTTCCTCTCACCCCAAATCTGTTTACGCCCTTCATTGGAGACACCCGTAGGTATACGTGATCTCCAACTTCGAATTGTAATGGGCGCCTTCTCCGGTCCGCATACTGTTTCTGACGGGATTGAGCGGCTTTTAGGTTCGCTTGAATCAGTTGAACCTTTTCTTCCGCGTTGTTGACGAGGTCAATCCCGAAGGTAACCCTTTCGCCAGACTCACACCAGTTCAATGGTGTGCGGCATTTTCTTCCGTATAGCGCCTCGTAGGGCGCCATCTTGATGCTGGCTTGGTACCCATTGTTGTATGAGAACTCGGCTAACGACAAGTAATCATCCCAATTCTTACCGTGGTTGATAGCGCAAGCTCATAGCATGTCTTCTAAAATCTGATTTACCCGCTCGGTTTGTCCATCCGTCTGCGGGTGGTATGCTGAACTACGGATCAATTTCGTCCCTAAGGCAGCGTGCAGCTGCTCCCAAAAACGGGACACAAATAAAGTGCCCCGGTCCGATATGATGGTACGGGGTACGCCGTACAAGCATAGGATCCGTGAGATGTACAGTTCAGCGTACTTCTTGGCGTTGTAGTTTGTGTTGACCGGGATGAAATGGGCAACTTTGGTGAGCTGATCGACGATCACCCACACAGAATCATGTTTCTGCAAGGTGGTGGGCAAACCGACGATGAAGTCCATGCTCACATCCTCCCACTTCTAGGCAGGAATGCCCAGTGGTTGCAGCAGTCCCGGTTTCCGCATGTGGTCTGCCTTCACCCTTCGACATGTATCACACTCGGACATGTATTTTGCAGTATCTCGCTTCATCCGTGTCCACCAAAACTTGCTTCTGAGTTCTTGATACATCATGTTGCTGCCGGGGTGAATAGAAAACTTTGACAAGTAAGCCTCATCAAAGATTTTCTTCCGTAATTCCGGGTTACGGGGTACGACGATCCGGTCCTTGAACCATAGGACGCCGTCTCCGTCCTTCCGGAAACATTTCAGCTCCCCAATGTCTACACGTCTCCGCAAATGTGACATGCCCTTGTCATTCTTCTGAGCTGCCACTATCTCTTCACGGATGGTGGGGATCAAAGCTAGGTTATAGAGAGCTCCGCGTGGAATCACATGTAGTGGTGGTTCGCTCTCTTCCAACGGTGTGATGGTCAGATTGTTGACGTGTGACTTGCGGCTCAGCGCATATGCCACTACGTTTGCCTTGCCCGGATGATAATGGATCTCTATTTCATAATCCTTTATCAGTTCTAACCATCTTCGTTGCCTCATGTTCAGCTCCTTCTGAGTGAATATGTACTTGAGGCTTTTGTGGTCAGTATATAAATGTACGAGGTTACCGAGTAGGTAGTGCCTCCACATTTTGAGTGCGAGTACCATGGCAGCGAGCTCCAAATCGTGGGTTGGATAATTCTGCTCATGGTTTCTAAGCTGCCGTGATCCATACGCGACCACTCTTCGGTCTTGCATCAGCACACATCCGAGCCCAATGCCGGATGCATCGCAGTACACATCGAACGGTTTTGTTGTGTCTGGCTGCGCCAAAACCTGTGCTGATGTCAGGTGCTTAACTAAAGCCTTGAATGCTGCTTCACATGTTGGACTCCAAACATATTTGGTAGCCTTCTTCAGCAGCTCTGTCATTGGCTTGGCAATCTTCGAGAAGTTCGGAATGAACCTCCGATAATATCCCGCGAGTCCGAGGAAACTCCGTACCTCGTGAACAGTTCTCGGGGATTTCCAATTTAGCACTTGAGTGATCTTGCTCGGGTCCACAGCGATACCCTCCGCTGAGATGATATGCCCGAGAAAAGGCACTTGCGATATCCAAAACTCGCATTTGCTGAATTTCGCGTATAACTTGTGATCCCGCAGCCGTTGCAAGACTATACGCAGATGCTTCTTGTGATCTTCTTCCGACTTGGAATATACCAGGATGTCGTCGATGAAGACCACGACAATCTTGTCCAACTCCGGCATGAATACCGAGTTCATCAAGTACATGAAGTGAGCTGGAGCATTGGTGAGGCCGAAGGACATGACCAGGTACTCATACAGTCCGTACCTCGTCGAGAAAGCCGTCTTTGGAATGTCCTCAGCCCTTATCTTAATCTGATGGTACCCGGATCTTAAATCCATCTTGGAAAAGATCTTTGCTTCGACCAACTGATCAAACAAAATGTCGATCCGTGCCAACGGGTACTTGTTCTTGATGGTTACGGCATTTAATGGATGATAGTCCACGCAAAGCCGTAACGTCTCATCCTTCTTTTTGACAAATAATGCCGAATAGCCCCATGGCGAGGAGCTCGGCCTAATAAAACCCTTCTCCAGAAGGTCCGTGAGTTGAGTCTTCAGTTCAGCCAACTCCTTAGGCGCCATCTTGTACGGCCTTCGGGATATTGGCATGGTTCCCGGTGCAGTTCAATCTTGAACTCCACCTCTCTATCGGGTGGCATCCCTGGCAAATCATCCGGGAATACATCAGGGAACTCTTGGACCACTGGAATATCTTCCAATCTGATGGTTGTGGCTTGATAGACACTTGCAAGTTTTATTTCTGGACTGTGCAGAAATAATGAGTGAGAACCGTGCACCTCTGAGTTCAAGTGCACGACTCGAAGGACGGTGTCTAGAACAGCGCCGTGGCAGGTTAACCATGACATCCCTAGGATGACATCGACCTTCTGTCCCTCTAAGATAATGAGAGACGTGGGGTACACTCTACCCGCTAAGCATAATGGCGCCTTGGAAACCATTACGCTTGCTGAAATCTTCCCACCCGGTGAACAAATTAAATATGGACTATCGGTGGGTAGTATTGGCAAGCTGTGTTTAGCAATGAAAGCTTGGCTAATAAAATTATGCGTGGCGCCTGAATCAAACTGTACTATAGCGGGATGCTGGTGGAGTTGGAACATACCCGCAAGGATTGGCTCGCCCTCCGGCACGTCCTCAATGGCAAGCTGGTGGACGGTGCCGGGCATAGGGTTTGCCCGCCGCGCATTAGTAAGGTTCCGGGGTTGATTCCTCCCCGGAAACTGTGGTGCCACTCCGCCGCCTTGCCTCTCCGGGCAACTGCTCGCGAAGTGTCCTGGACGACCACACTTGTAACATGTGGCCGCTGCTGGTGGAGTGCTTGGTGGACGAAAGCCCAGCATGCGTTGCTGAGGTGCAAACGTACGCTGCATCGCCCGCTGCTGCTGTTGTTGTTGCGGTGGTGCTGGCAGTGCCGGCCGGAATGCCGGTGAAGGGTGCGGCCGACTGCGGAATGGCATCGACCGCTGTGGTGGTTGCCAGCGTGGACCTGATGGTGGGCGATTCACCATCCGAAACTTCTGAGAAGGACCGCCTCCTTCTCCGCTGCTTTGCGGCGCGCTTCGCTTTCGTTCCGCCGCCGCTAACTCCTTGCCGGAGTCCTCCTGAACAATCGCAGCATCAATGATGTCGTTGAGGCTGCAGCGATTGAACATCGCCAACTTTTCCTTCAGGAGCGGGTTAAGCCCCTGGTAGAAGTGGTCCCGCCGCTTCTCGTCAGTATCTGCGTGATATGACGCGTAAAGCGCGAGATCGTTGAACGCCCTGGAATATTCCAGCGCGTTCCGGCTCCCTTGCTGCAGGTGCAGGAACTCCTGCGTATTCCTCTTCATTAAACCGGGCGGTATATGATAGGCCCTGAAGGCTGTCCGAAACTCCGTCCAGGTCATCACTCGGTCGGTGGGATGTGAAGCACAAAAGTTGTCCCACCAAGCGCTCGCGGATCCTTGGAGCTGCTGGACCGTGAACTGAGTCTTGCGCTGCTCGCTTATCTGGAGCATCCCGAACTTCATCTCTATGGCGCTGAGCCAGTTGTCCGCGTCAAGAGGTTCATCCGCCCTTGAGAATACCGGGGGATGAGTAGCCAGGAAGTCGGAGTAGGAGCTCTGTTGACGCTCCTCCCGGTCTTGACGTCTCACTGGGCGAGACGTATTGGCGATGAGAGTCTGCAGCAACTCTGTGTGCTGCTGATGCGAGCCAGCCATTGCCGCGACGATATCAGCCAAGGTAACCGTTGGCAGTGGCGGTGGCAGTGTTTGCTGTTGCTGTTGCTGCTGCTGTCCCGAGGAGTCCTCGGGAGGTGGTTGGGAGGTCTCTCCCCCTTGACTAGTACCCCCAACGTCCGGGTTGGCACGAGTTCGTGTCATTCTGAAATTCAAAACAGCAGCTATTAGCACATGTCTTACTTAAAATTCCATATGCAACAGTAGGTATTGAAGTGGCACATGATTAATTTGCACAACATTCACATATATTGATAAAGCATAAACTTTATACAAGATACATTATTCTCGGGTCTCCGAGAAGTCGTGCTCATGTCGTCACTACCCATACATACGCTACTGTCTACACGACATGTCACCTATTACAAAATTTTGGGCTACACTACCCTAGCTGCCCTACATGGCAACTGTAACCCCCTACTCGGAGTAGAACTCGACCTCCTGTGGGTCGTCCTCCTCCGGTACCTCTGCTGGTGGCTCTGGATCTACCACCTCTTCTCCCATCCCGGGTTCTCCCATTGCCGGAAGACCCAAGACCACCGGTATGCCCAATACCGGAGGTACGAGGTTCTGCAAAGCATGCACCGCCTGGTTATAATCTTCTTCCCAGCCTCGCCCTTCCTCAATAGCGTCGTCTCGCTCTTGAGGAAGGTCCTCGTCCTGCTGGGTCAGATTCTGTACCAGTTCTTGTAGTGCCGCGATGTCGACACGGCTCTTTTTCCTTGCCTTCTTCAGACGACGCAACTGATTGTGTTGTTCATTCAGTCGCTTGATCGTCGGAAGGAGTACATTGCGGAGTGCGCTGTGAGCACTCTCGAAATGGTCTCCATGGCTTGTGCTCTCCTTGAGCTTCGTAGCGAGATGCTCCGTATGAACAGCTTGGCTGTCCATCATGGTGTTTCCCGCCCTCATCTGGAGGCTAAGGTTTGCCTCCGCGGGGTTGTACCTTGGGCAACTCGGGTCCGTTGCCTCCAGGTACCTCTCTTCCCACACATGCTGAGCCCGTCCCTCCACCGGAACGAGCGCGTATGGAGTGCCCTCCATAGCCTGCACGTGTAGTTGGCAGAAACGTGACATAGTGTCACGGGCTGCCACTTGCCACATCTCTTCCGGTTGTCTTCCTCTCACCGTGACGGTGAACGGCACCCAACCGGGTGGCGTAGGTCCTGCAGGGACCTCGACATGGATCATCCACGTCTTGTTCCCCTCTTCACCTTCTTCCTTGGTGAAGTACTGCGGCATCTGGTTGTACCCGAAATATTGGAGCATTTGCCACAATGCTTCCGGGTAGCCGCGATGGTGAGAACAGTGGGAAACCACCCACCCGTTCTCCAACTGTTTATCTGCTGTCATCTGTAAAAATATATTTGAGAAATGTCAAATATTTATTTAAACAGTAAACCACTGAGTTATAAGATAAAACATGTCATTGAACCCATAAAACTTGGAAACATAGTTCAAATTTTAAACAAATTTGACTGCTGATCTGCTGTTCCCATGACAGCCCTGACCAGTTTCCATTTCAACCTGATTTAGGCCATGTTAAAGGCAAAACCAGTTCTGGAGCTCAACATAAAAGTTAAATCTAACTCCAATAGCTTTCCAGAAAGTATTTGCTTGGCCTATGATCTGTCCTGGTTCAAAAGTTATGAGATGTCAAAGTTAACAGAATTTCTGGAGAAAATTGGACAGCACCTCCCTGCTTTAGGTACTGATTTGATCCAAGAATTCCAGTTAATTCTGTTATTAATCCGACAAAACTTTCTGTCACAAAGTTGTAACCTATCTCATAAACTTTCCAGAACTACCTCTTTTGCTATTCTTGGATTTTTATGCAGGAAGTTATGCTTAATTTACAGAGAGTTTACAGAGAGTCTTTGCTCAGCCCTGTTTTCTGGACAGTTTCAACTCTACTGCATTTTTCGAGTGGTTAAGGGATGAAACACCTCTGGACCTCAACAGAAGAGTTGTAAAGCTCTTCCAACGCTTTCCATAAATGTATCATAAGACCCCAATCTCGAAAGAACTCAACCTCTAACCTCTGGTTAACTTCAGCCTTAATTCAGCTGAAAACTGAGTACTTTGTCCTTAACAACCTATGAGTTGGAAACTTGTTAACTTTGAATATCTTGTTCAAGGGAAGGAGTTACATCAAGTTTTACTACTTTAGATCAAAATCTTCAAGTTTTTAAATGAAGTTGTTCATTTAGTGGGGTGTGACGTCGATGCGTCACCAGATTATGTCGGTACTACGTCCTCACAAGAAAACCTATACCGGACTTAGCCGGCTTCGTTATTTCTGTGGCACTAAACGTCACTCGCACACGGATGCTACACGTCAACCATTTCGTGGTCAGGCTACCTGCAAAACTCAAACAATCGTCAGACTCGGCTGCACACCGAGCCCGGAATCCATACAGTTAGTACACCCGGCCGTCATCACTCGCCCGGATGTTCTCAAGCCAAACACGCCTTGAGTTACGTGTTCACGTTTCAGACCACGTGACGGGGTCTCCCAAGTTGCACCACGCACGCCAGGAACAGACGTTGCTCGAATACCCCAAACGACATGAAGAGTCGTAGAGGATATCAAAGCGTGTCGGGTTACCTGCCACCCGTGGGGCTCCACCCTTCAGCTTGTGCGCACTGGTGGACAGCGCTTACGTGTACCCCCCAAGACATAAACGTCCCTAGGTACACGATTTTCCGACATAAACAAATAGGGTAGTATTCCACTTTCTATATACTAATAACATCCTTATACGGGCTACCAACTAGTTCCTCACTGGATTTTTGGAAAAAGATGACCTTTGTTCTGTGTTAAACCTCGATGGGGCTCTGATACCAACGCTGACACGACCCCAAAGGTCCTGTCGAGCCAGGATCACGCTGAGGGGTGCTGCGTTGCACAGCACCGGATAACACACATCAAAGGTACAAAGCGGAAGCGAAATTTTATTACATAAACAAGTTTATGAACATGTTTACATCAAAATAAGTTCAGTCCACACTCACAGGCGTAGACTAAGCATCAAGTGCACGTTCAGCCCTTGAACGTGTTCTTGCTAGCACACACGCACACTAACTCTGCGGCGTGCACGACTCCCACTCGACGGGGTTCCCCTCCTGGGGTTCCGTCTCCTCTTCGGGAGTCCCTTCCTCATAGAACCCTGCAAAAGCTTCAAACACAAGCAGTGAGCACGAAGGCTCAGCAAGTCTGACCCGTCTCACCTAAACATGGAACTTCTACATGAGGGGATGATGGGTACATGAGGTAAAATCATTTGCAAAGGACTCGCCTAATTAGTGGAACCTTACTTTCAAGTTTTAGCAGCAGGTTGTGGAGGACCTTACGCTAAGACACATGAGAGAGCCGCAATCAAACAAGAAACACATTTCTCTCATGTACTTTGCCCAAAGTTGAAATGAACTTTAGTTAGCTCTAAACTACAGCAAATCATTAGCAATCAGAGTTCATCCTTAAATCAGCAACATTTTAACATGTAACTAGCCTGTTCTTTCTACGTCACGGTACAGTGAACAAGTGGTACTCACTGACCGCGAGGGACGGTGATTATAATCGATTTACACCTGCAGGGTTATCCGAACAACCCGTCACGTACACCCGTACTCGATGTTGCCTACAACAACCATCACGGACGCCGTACGCAACTACCTTTCTCCCTTCAGCCAAATATTGAACCGGTCCCATCGTCCCGAGCAAGAGGTCTCTGCACGCGCATCTCTGTGCCGCCAGCCGATTTACACCTCAAGCTCTCAACCTACCCTCTGAACGACGGGCAATGCCTCAATACCTAGCTACCCGAGTTACATCAGTTTCCCGGTTCCCATATAGCCAGTAGGTCTTCGGTACTGTTCTAGCTTGTTCAACAGGCCCGCACACGGCTCGGTCCTAAATCAACACAAGCGGAGCTGTAGCACACAGGCCCCAAAGTCCTGCTGCCCTTACTCTCCGCTCAGTCTCATTTCCTTTTGCCATGTGTATCATGTGCTATCTCTACCCGAGCGATGTGCCTCTAGCCTATTCTCGCGAGTAGTTCCAACTACTCAACTTGTACCGAATCCTACTCTATCTTAGCAATGCCGTGGCTAACGGGGTTTGCAATCCTAAACCCAACCCGTCGTTTTCTTGGCTATGCAGTTGGATTTCCAAACAAGACTCTAATGCAAAGAATAAAGTATTCAAGTATGTGCTCAAAACAATAAAAATTTGTAAAAAGGTTAATGCAAACCGGAGCTTGCCTTGCTGCTCTTGGTCGTAGGCTAGCTGCTCCTCCGGAGTTACGAAGTCTAGGACTTCGGGTTCCTCCTCGACCTTAGCGACTACATGATAAGAGGTACATGTATTAATTTGAATGCATTTGTATTAAGTTTGCACTTATGAAGCTTATAAGTCCCACTAGACAGACTCTAGGACTGTGAAACTTTTACTGTGGCTTGGTTACAACCTAAATAGAGACTTGGTCAAGTTTTAGTTGCAGCAAAGCTCATTTGAGCCCTCCACAACTAATTATGTCCTTGACCTTAATTGGAATTCTTAGGGTGTTCTAGGGATTTTCATGAAACAAACTATGACTTTCTGAAAACTAGATTTTCAGAAGGTTCTAATGGAGTTGGTCTCACTTAATTTGGAAGTTCCTAACTAAAGATATGAGCTAAACAATTTCAGAGAAAATTCTGAAAATGTTTCTGAACATTTTCTATTTTCTCTGGAACAGTTTCACTAATCACCCCATTAGGTGGATCAAAGGAGCTCAAATGGATCTGAAATTTTTATGGTAGTTCAGGGATATTTTGGTGAACATCCCAGCAAAATTTCAGGATTTTCCTCCAAAGGATTATCCAGTTAAAATTCCAAACAGTTTAAAATTTGAGGAATTAATTCTGTAAAAATAAGGAATTTCATGAGGTGAAACTTGATTTGCTGGAAAGTACTCAGAGAGCTGAATCCAGCAAAATTTGGTTCACTCAATTTGGAGCTATCTAGCCGAAGTTATGAGGATTTGAAGTTTGGAAGAATTCTGAAAATCGGGGAAAAGTTTAAATCTCGCGGGGCTCGCGGGGACACGCGTCGAGCGCGGAGGTGTCCGGCATACCGGAGTACCACAAGTGTCGAGCGCGGAGGTGTCCGGCACACTGGAGCTCACAGGGTATTTGCGCGCCAGCACAGCCGATCCCCGGCCACGCCCGGTCCCGATTTAAATTCTTCAGCCGCTGACACGTGGGCCAGCCGGCTTCGTCTTCCTCCCGCCGTTCTCTCGCGCCCGCGCCGCCAACCTCGCCGGAGCAGACTCGGGGCTCGCTGGCTCGCCACTGCCGGACCTCCCATGGTCTGAAACTAGCCGCCAGGGGGTTGTCGACGTCGAGGAACACGTCGGTGGTGTCAGGTCGTGCTGGGGGTGACCGGAAATAGCTCGGCGACGTGCCGCGGCCTCTGTTGAGGTTCGGCACCGTCGACCATGGTTTCTAAACCCGCCAACACCTCGAACAAACGGCCTTACTGCATCAGCGTACCTCTAGGAAGCTCGACAAGTTGTCAAAAGGGTTCAGGGATGGCGGCAAGTCGGTCGGCACCGTGTGACCGATCGTGCCCGCCATGACCGCTCTTGATCGAGCTCGAAATTCGTCACTCCTAGACAGTTTCACGCTACGGATGCAGAAAAGAACTTGATCGCCGGCTAGTCCAGAGTCTATGTGGAAGATTTAATGACCTCCAAAAGATCATAGAGTGAGAATTTAAAGAAACCGTACCGGAAGCTCGGTTTATGGTCGCCGGAGCAAAAACTAGAAATTCTCTGTGGATTCTTCACGGTTTGCTTCCAAACTTGGAGGAGAGCAGCACGGTGGTCGCGCGCTCCTGTTGCCTCTCTTGCTGGACCGTGTAAACGCCTGTGGAATGCTGTCCATGGGCGCCTAACCTTCGGCTGTGGTTGAGTCGCTGCTGTGGCAATCGCTCTCGGGCAAAGGAGGTCGGAACTCGGGGTTTCTGGCGTTGGGGAGGTGGGGTGCGACCTCAGGTGGCTGTCTAGCAGCTCAGGGACGAAGGAGGAGATGGTTTTGCTGGTTTTCCCGATTGAGCAGAGAGCTGCGGCGAGAAACAATGCCGCTGCTCGGGTTTGCCCGCGAGAAGATAAAGCCGGCTGACTCCTGCTCGGCTGATGCGGTGCCGGTCGTGTGGGGGCGCGAGCCAGCCACCCTGGGCGCCAGCGCACGGAGAGGGAAGCAGCTGGTGGCGGCGGTAGCTGCTCGGTGGCACAGCCGACAGCTGCTCGGTGGAATTTCCCACCGAGACTCTGACTTTGGGTGCAAGTTTCTCCTTCTTCCCTCTATGACATGTGGGTCCCACCCGGGGTTTTAACCTCTGAAATTTACTCCTAATCACTGTTGTAAACAGTGAGCCCCATAATACCCCTGGTGATTCAAATTATTCACCCCTGAGCCATTTGATTTGAATAAGATTCAAATTGGGTTTGGTTTGAGTGAATTTCAGCACAAGTTCAGTTTTGAATTCAAATAAAGTTTGAATTTGTCCCACTTAGCTCATGTCAAGATCAACTCCAAATGGAGTGAAAATTGGTGTGTGAGCTCACAAAAATGTACTGAATAAGAATATGCCTCCCACTTTTAAATCCATGGGATAAAAACAGTTTGAATTTGAATGTGGTTTCAAACTGCCCTCTTTCTATCTATACCCAAAATGACCTCAAAAAGATTTTGAATTTGGGTGAAACATGGCATGGACATCCTTAGCAATGTGTAGGAGTTTTCATATGTCCAGCCCACCTATATCACATGTGGGAAATACCACTTTTGCAATGTATGAGTTTGTTCCCTAATGAGCATGTTGATGGTGGTTACTTGCTCTTCATTTGTGTTCATCATCTTTCCTCAAATGAGGTGTGTGGTGTGGTGATGAACACTTCAACTGTGTGTCAAAAACTGAGGCCCTTACAACTTGTCCCAAAGTAAAAATAACTTTAGTTCGCTCTATCTCTACTTCAAACAATGTTTTCATGCAATTTATCATAATCATAGAAGCAATTAAAACTTTGGAAACTGTTTCCACACAAGTTGATTACTACGTCACAACATGGAAGCAAGCGGTACTCAATAACCGCGAGGGACGGTGATTCGAACAAAACACTGCCCGGATAGCTTGACACATACGCCCGCCTATGAAGACCCAAATCTGGCATCCTTAATTACGTCGTATGTGGCAACCTTTCGCAGGACACTCGACTGTAGAACCGGTCGCGCCGTCTCAGGCTCATAGGTCTAACGAGACGATGTGGTATGCCTCTACAATCCAGTTAACCTGGTACATCGGTTTCCTGGGTCCCATATAGCAGTAAGCATCCAGTACACAACTCAATACTTGCTCCTAGATGCGGCACATGCATCGGTCCTTAACCCACACAGGCAGAGCTACTCGACCAAGACCTCGTCTTGTCGCTGCCTAACCCTCCTGCCCGGTCTCATCTTTAGAAATGTAAACTTTAGTTTGCCTCTCTCTTCCAACCACACTTACGAAATCCTGAACTACAACTCGCGAGTAGATTCCAACTACTCGTCTTCTACCAGATGTTCTAGCCTATTTAGCAAGGCCTTATTCTACAGCGATGACACCTTTCTACCCTTGACCCCAGGGTTCATTTTGGTTATGCAAGGGGAGTATAAAACATCCTTGACCTATTGCACATACAAACTCGAACCATAGTAGTGAACAAAGTAAAAACTTTATAAATTAGCTTAAATGCAAACTGGAGCTTGCCTTGGTTTTGCAGGTGATTAAAGTCAGAAAATTGTGAAGTTATTTGCTGATGACTTGAAGCTTAATCACTGCCCTTCTTGTTCCTTGATCCAAGCTTCACTTCTTCTCCCCTTTCCATATTTAATCACTACACGTTATGAATATGCATGTACGTTTAATTGTAAAACTTTTGCTAACAAGTTCTAAAGACAAGTTTAAAACTAGAACTCTGTTTAAGAATTTAAAATGACACTGGTGCTAGTCGTTTAGGATTTGGGGCTAAGCACTATGATCAAGTGATAAGTATTTTTCATCACTTGTGCGTGTTGATCATCTATAGGTTAAACAGGACAGTACTGATCCAAGACTCCAATGGAGCTGAAATTTTTCATGTGGATTCCTTGTCACAGGTAAGTCATCTGAACAAAAATTTAGAATTTTTCAATGAAAAGATCACTCAGAACAATTCCCTAAGCATTTAGGCAAATAGGAATTTATTCTGAATAAATTTGCACTTTCATGCAAATTCAAGTGAAACATAATTTCAAACATAGCTCATGGAGCATGCATGGATTTTCCTAGGATTTTTGGAGCTAAGAACTGTCCAGAATTGAATTTCCAAGTTTTGGAAATTCTATGAAATTGTTTCTGTATTCATTTGAACACAGAAACGTGAAATCAGGATTATCCTAACTAAATCAAGTCCAAATGAGCTGAAACTTTTACAGAAATGTCCTAACATCCTAAAGAATATTCTGGCAAAATTGGAGGATTTTTGGATGAACCAAATTTCCCCTAAAATTCTTTTGCTGAAAAACTTTAAAGAATTTTCCAGAATTTTCTATTTATTTTCATACAAATTGAGTTGCACCTTTGGATAGGTCTTGCCAAGATGGTCTAACCGAATTTGAATCACCCAATTTGGAGTTTACTAGCACAATTTATGAATTTCCAAACTTTGCTTGAAATCTGGAATTAATTTCCTACAGAAAACCTATCCGGACCCACTGTTTAAATGGCAGCCAATAGAACGCGAGCCACACCGGTTACAGGGTTTGCCCGCGCGCAGACACACTGGATCACACGCCACAGCAGATCCTGATTTTAAATTTCCAGCCGCTGACATATGGGTCCGACGGGGTCTTCTTCTTCCTCGGTCGATTTCCCGCGCCCGCGCCCCCCCCCTCGCCGGCACTCCACCGGAGCTCACCGGACCCGGCTTCCCGGCCGCCCCTCGGCCGGAGACTCGCCGCCTGTGAGTTTTGGAGGTCGGGGAATACGGCTGCGGGGTTGGCTCGGGCTGCCGGTGTCTGGACTACCCTCGGCGACGTGTGGCGGCTTCGGGAGTACTGTGGCACCATCGGCCGGCCGACCTATCCCGGCAAACAAGCAAGCAACCCGCGCTAAAGCACCCCGGGAGCTTACGGAAGACCGACACGGCTTCAAAACGGCCTGGGAATGGCTGCAAATTGGTTGTCACCGTGCGCCCGCGCGTCCCGGCCATGGCCGCCGATCGAACAACTCTAACCGAGAATTAAGCGTCGATTTTCAAAAATCTTACGCGCAGTTAGGTTTTCCCCGTCCGAGAGGAAAACTTGAAATTCTCGAGCTACGTTGCACGGCTCGAGCTGAAACTTGGGGGGAGCAGCGTGAAGTCCCGGCGTGTCTCGGAGGGTGCTCGCTCGGTCGTGAAAAGTGTAAAAGCCCAAGAAAAGGGACTTGCAAAAACTTTTCTTCACCTCACAACACCACAATTTTTATTGTGTATATCTTAGGAAATATTGTGAAGAGCAAGTAACCTCCATCAAAAGAGGGATTAGAGGGGAAAGCCTTCATTTTAACAAAGTGGGATTTTTACACATGAACATGAGAGGTTGAGCTCACCCCTAGAACTTAAAACGTCTTGGGAAGGTTCAGGACAAATTTCATGTAAATCCAACACTTTTTGAGGCACTTTTGGAGGTATTTGAAAAAGAGGCCAATTTGAATGTAAATTCAAATTACAGCAACTTTCATCACTCAAATTCAAAAGTTAGCATCATATTCAAACTCAGCACATTTTTCTGAGTAAGCCCACCAATTTTCATCCTCATTGGAGTTCATCTTGTCAAGAGCTAAATTTGCAAGAATTCAAAACTGAATTTGAACTTCAGTTTAAACATGCAGCAAATTTAGCCAAACACAGTTCAAATTTTAGAATTCGAATTCAAACTAAGACTTGGTGACTATGTCTCACATTAAATTGTGAGTAGCTGAGGATATTTTGGCACAACAGAATTGAGAAAATTTGGATAAAGAATTGGAGGGGAGTCCCACCTGTCAGTAGTCTTAACAGAGAAGTTTTCCACTGATTTTTCCCTCTCTCGGCCGAGCCAGCGCGCCAGCTGCGGCCAGCACCGGCGTCCGACCACCTCACCTTGCCACCTCCTGCTCGGCGACCGAGCGTACGCGTGCACGACGCGGTTAAAAACCCCAGCCACGTGAGCCGGCCTCATCTCCTCCGCTCTGCCCGCTCTCACCCGAAACGAAAAACGGCACCAGCCGCTCCCCTAAGCTCCTCGTCGCGCCGTTGATCCAGGCGACCTCGCGACCGGAGCTCAACAGCAAAGATACGCGCCGGAGACTGCTCGAACTCACGGTGAAGACCCTACCCTTTTTCATGCTCTGTAGGGGGAGTATTTCCCCGTCTAGTCCTCGGTGTTCAACAAAAACGAGTGAGCAGAGAATCTGAAATTCGCGGCGATCTGTCCTACACTGCGTAAACCCAGCCAAGCACATGTTTTACACGTCCCCACGGCCATCTAGGATCCAAAACCATCAAAAACCGCCGAGTCTTTGCGCTGATATCCGAGTTTTTCGAGCAACAGCCGATATCGGGCCTAGGTCAACGGTGTGGTCCTAGTTCCGGCCATTTCCACGGCCAACCGAGCTCATATTCGTGCGCAGCATGCCACGGCGGAGCTGTAGGAGCAAACTGACACGAACCCAAGGTCCTGTCGAGCCAGGATCACGCTGAGGGGTGCTGCATTGCACAGCACTGGATAACACACATCAAAGGTACAAAGCGGAAGCGAAATTTTATCACATAAACAAGTTTATGAACATGTTTACATCAAAATAAGTCCAGTCCACACTCATGGGCGTAGACTAAGCATCAAGTGCACGTTCAGCCCTTGAATGTGCCCTTGCTAGCACACACGCACACTAACTCTGCGGCGTGCACGACTCCCACTCGACGGGGTTCCCCTCCTGGGGTTCCGTCTCCTCTTCTGGAGTCCCTTCCTCATAGAACCCTACAAAAGCTTCAAACACAAGCAGTGAGCATGAAGGCTCAGCAAGTCTGACCCGTCTCACCTAAACATGGAACTTCTACATGAGGGGTGATGGGTACATGAGGCAAAAATCATTTGCAAAGGACTCGCCTAATTAGTGGAACCTTACTTTCAAGTTTTATCAGCAGGTGGTGGAGAACCTTACGCTAAGGCACATGAGATAGCTGCAATCAAACAAGAAACGCATTTCTCTCATGTACTTTGCCTAAAGTTTGAAAAGAACTTTAGTTAGCTCTAAGCTACAGCATATCATTAACAATCAATGTCCATCATTCAATCAGCAACATTTTAACATGTGACTAGCCTGTTCTTTCTACGTCATGGTACAGTGAACAAGTGGTACTCACTGACCGTGAGGGATGGCGATTATAATTGATTTACACCTGCAGGGTTACCCGAACAACCCGTCACGTACGCCCGTACTCGATGTTGCCTACAACAACCATCACGGACGCCGTACGCAACCACCTTTCACCCGTCAGCCAAATATTGAACCGGTCCCATCGTCCCGAGCAAGAGGTCTCTGCACGCGCATCTCTGTGCCGCCAGCCGATTTACACCTCGAGCTCTCAACCTACCCTCTGAACGACGGGCAATGTCTCAATACCCAGCTACCCAAGTTACATCAGTTTCCCGGTTCCCATATAGCCGGTAGGTCTTCGGTACTGTTCTAGCTTGTTCAACAGGCTCGCACACGGCTCGGTCCTCAATCGACACAAGTGGAGCTACAGCATACAGGCCCCAAAGTCCTGCTGCCCTTACCCTCCGCTTGGTCTCACTTTCTTGCCATGTGTTTCATGTGCTATCACTACCCGAGTCGAGTGCCTCTAGCCTATGCTCGCGAGTAGTTCCAACTACTCGACTTGTACCGAATCCTACAGTATCATAGCAATGCAGTAGCTAACGGGGTTTCCAATCCTAAACCCAACCCATGGTTTTCTTGGCTATGCATGTGGGGTTCCAAGCAAGACTCTAATGCAAAGAATAATAGTATTCATAGATGTGCTCAAAACAATAAACATTTATAAAAAGGTTAATGCAAACCGGAGCTTGCCTTGCTGCTCTTGGTCGTAGGCTAGCTGCTCCTCCGGAGTTACGAAGTCTAGGACTTCGGGTTGCTCCTCGACCTTAGCGACTACATGATAAGAAACATATGTATCAATTTAGATGTGTTTGTATTAAATTTTAAACTTGTGAAGCTTATAAGTCCCACTAGACAGACTCGATGACTGTGAAATTTTTACTATGGCTTGGTTACAACCTAAATTGAGACTTGGTCAAGTTTTAGTTGCAGCAAAGCTCATTTGAGCCCTCCACAATTAATTATGTCCTTGACCTTAATTGGAACTCTTAGGGTGTTCTAGGGATTTTCATGAAACAAACCATGACTTTCTGAAAACTAGATTTTCAGAGGGTTCTAATGGAGTTGGTCTCACTTAATTTGGAAGTTCCTAACTGAAGATATGAGCTAAACCATTTCAGAGAAAATTCTGAAAATGTTTCTGAACATTTTCTATTTTCTCTGGAACAGTTTCACTAATCACACCATTAGGTGGATCAAATGAGCTCAAATGGATCTGAAATTTTTATGGTAGTTAGGGATATTTTGGTGAACATCCCAGCAAAATTTCAGGATTTTCCTCAAAAGGATTCTCCAGTTAAAATTCCAAACAGTTTAAACTTTGAGGAATTAATTCTGGAGAATTAAGGAATTTCATGAAGTGAAACTTGATGTGCTGGAAAGTGCTAAGAAAGCTGAATCCAGCAAAATTTGGTTCACTTAATTTGGAGCTTCCTAGCCAAAGTTATGAGGATTTGAAGTTTGAAGGAAATCTGAAAATCGGGAAAAAGTTTAAACTCGCGCGTGGGCCCAGGGGACACGCGTCGCACGCCGAGGCGACAGCACACCGCGGCCCACAAGGATTTTGCGTGCCAGCACACCCAATCCCGGCCGCAGCCGGATCCCGATTCAAAATATCTCCCGCTGACAGCTGGGGTCCACCCCTTCGTCAACCTCCCGAAGCCCGCGCTCTGCCGCCGAGGGACCTCGCCGGAGAGCTCGCCGCCGGCTTCTGTACAGCTCCAAACTTCACGATTTTGGCCGCCCCTACCTACTTTCACTCGGGGAACAGGATTCCGGGGTCAGCTGCTCATGACAATGGCCGGTGCATGGTCGGCGACGAGCCGCCACCTCGGAAGGACTTCGGACATGTCGGCTGACTACCCTAGCACCTCAACTACTCGAGGAACCAGTCGGGAAGCATCAGTGGACCTCAGAGAAGGTCGACATGAGCTCGAGACAGCTCGGGGAAGGCCCGAAATAGGTCCTCGCCCGTGCGCCCGATGCCGCCCGTTCATTCCGCCAATGGTAGACCTCGAATTACGCCGGGTACAGAGGTTCTCCGGCCAAGAGTTGTGAAGGCAACTTGTGCGTTACCGTGTCTAGCTTGTGTGAGAGCGGATTGAGGCCCTCTAATCCTTTCGAGAGCACGAATTTGACAGAACCGCACCCGAAGGTCGTTCTGCACACAGAAAGGGGAAAAATGGAAATTCGCCGCCGGTGAGCAACCACTCGAGCTGTGGCTCGGGGGTGAGCAGCACCGGTCACCAGCGCGTCCAAGGGTGCCTTGGTTCGGGCGTGACAACGCCCTGGCTGGGCTGTCCACGGAAGCCCGAGGTGCGGTGGTTGTAAGTCACCGAAGTGATCTTTCGGCATAGCCGATATCAATCGGTTTCAGCTGAATTCTAGCCGCGGAGAAGACGGAGGAAGGTCTCTAGTACCTTGCTGGGGCTCTGGAGGGGACGGAGGAAGCTGTGATCGGCGCTCTCCGATCGATTCCGAGCTGCGAAAAACTTCGCCCGGCGCTGAGTTCTTGCGGGGAAGAAACGGCGATGCTTCGGCCGAGGAGGGGGACAGGCGCCTTAAGAAGGCTCTGCACCGCCTCACGCCCGGGCGTGGGCAAGCAGCTGCTGGCGCGGTGGCTGCCCTCGGTGGCGATCGCAGCGGCGGCTCGGCGACCCGAGTGAGAAAAGTCTCAGTCGGTTTGATCTGAGCAGTGGCTGACATGTGGGTCCCACTTCCAGTTTTAACCTCTGAAATTTACTCCTAATCACTGTTGTAAACAGTGAACCCCATAGTACCCCTGGTAATTCAAATTATTCACCCATGAACCATTTTAATTGATCAAAGTTCAAATTAGGTTTGGTTTGAGTGAATCTCAGCACAAGTGCAGTTTTGAATTCAAATGAAGTTTGAATTTGTCCCACTTAGCTCATGTCAAGATCTACTCCAAATGGAGTGAAAATTGGTGTGTGGGCTCACAAAAATGTGCTGAGTAAGAATATGCCTCCCACTTTTAAATTCATGGGATAAAAACAGTTTGAATTTGAATATGGTTTCAAACTGCCCTCTTCCTAACTATACCCAAAATGACCTCAAAAAGGTTTTGAATTTGGGTGAAACTTGGCATGGACATCCTTAGCAATGTATAGGAGTTTTCATATGTCCAGCCCCCTTATATCACATGTGTGAAATACCACTTTGGCAATGTGTGAGTTTGTTCTCTAATGAGCATGTTGATAATTGTTACTTGCTCTTCATTTGTGTTCATCATCCTTCCTCAAATGAGGTGTGTGGTGTGGTGATGAACACTGCAAATGTGTGTCAAAAACTGAGGCCCTTACATTCCTCCCCCCTTAAAAGAATCTCGTCCCGAGATTATAAGGTGAAAATGAGAGAGAGGACGGTGGAAAATTACCGGATATGCGACGTGAAAAATTCGTGGTAGTTAGTGCGAAGGAATTCTTCGCTCTCCCATGTCGCTTCGTCCATGGAGTGATTACTCCATAGAACCTTGTAGAACCACAACGTACGGTTGCGTGTGGTTCGGGCCTTTTCGTCGATAATCTGCACCGGTTCCTCCCGATAGGTGAGATCCGGTTGCAGTTCTTCAATATCCTCCAGCTGAACGGTAGTTGATAGCTTGAGACACTTCCTCAGCTGGGAAATGTGAAAGACGTCGTGCACACCGGAAAGTGCTTCTGGTAATTTCAGCCGGTATGCCACTGATCCACATCTTTCGATAATCTGGAATGGACCGATGAATCGGGGTGCCAACTTTCCTCTCACCCCAAATCTGGTTACGCCCTTCATTGGAGACACCAGTAAATATACGTGATCCCCAACTTCGAATTGTAATGGGCGCCTTCTCCGGTCCGCATACTGTTTCTGACGGGATTGAGCGGCTTTTAGGTTCGCTTGAATCAGTCGAACCTTTTCTTCCGCGTTGTTGACGAGGTCAATCCCGAAGGTAACCCTTTCGCTAGACTCACACCAATTCAATGGTGTGCGGCATTTCCTCCCGTATAGCGCCTCATAGGGCGCCATCTTGATGCTGGCTTGGTACCCATTGTTGTACGAGAACTCGGCTAACGGCAAGTGATCATCCCAATTCTTGCCGTGGTTGATAGCGCAAGCTCGTAGCATATCTTCCAAGATCTAATTTACCCGCTCCGTTTGCCCATCCGTCTGCGGGTGGTAGGCTGAACTACGGATCAGCTTCGTCCCCAAGGCAGCATGCAGCTGCTCCCAAAAATGGGACACAAATAAAGTGCCCCGATCCGATATGATGGTACGGGGTACGCCGTATAAGCATAGGATCCGTGAGATGTACAGTTCAGCGTACTTCTTGGCGTTGTAGTTTGTGTTGACCGGGATGAAATGGGCAACTTTGGTGAGCCGATCGACGATCACCCACACAGAATCATGTTTCCGCAAGGTGGTGGGTAAACCGACGATGAAATCCATGCTCACGTCCTCCAACTTCCAGGCAGGAATGCCCAGTGGTTGTAGCAGTCCCGGTTTCCGCATGTGGTCTGCCTTCACCCTTTGACATGTATCACACTCGGACATGTATTTTGCAGTCTCTCGCTTCATCCGTGTCCACCAAAACTTGCTTCTGAGTTCTTGATACATCTTGTTGCTGCCGGGGTGAATAGAAAACTTTGATAAGTGAGCCTCATCAAAGATTTTCTTCCGTAATTCCGGGTTACGGGGTACGACGATCCGGTCCTTGAACCATAGGACGCCGTATCCGTCCTTCCGGAAACACTTCAACTCCCCACTGTCTACACGTCTCCGCAAATGTGACATGCCCTTGTCATTCTTCTGGGCTTCCGCTATCTCTTCACGGATGGTGGGGATCAAAGCTAGGTTGTAGAGAGCTCCGTGTGGAATCACATGTAGTGGTGGTTCGCTCTCTTCCAACGGTGTGATGGCCAGATTGTTGACGTGTGACTTGCGGCTCAGCGCATCTGCCACTACGTTTGCCTTGCCCGGATGATAATGGATCTCTATTTCGTAATCCTTTATCAATTCTAACCATCTTCGTTGCCTCATGTTCAGCTTCTTCTGAGTGAATATGTACTCGAGGCTTTTGTGATCGGTATATAAATGTACGAGGTTACCGAGTAGGTAGTGCCTCCACATTTTCAGTGCAAGTACCACGGCAGCGAGCTCCAAGTCGTGAGTTGGATAATTTTGCTCATGGTTTCTAAGCTGCCGTGATCCATACGCGACCACTCTTCGGTCTTGCATCAGCACACATCCGAGCCCGATGCCGGATGCATCGCAGTACACATCGAACGGTTTTGTTGTGTCTAGCTGCGCCAAAACCGGTGCTGATGTCAGGTACTTGACTAAAGCCTTGAATGCTGCTTCACATGTTGGACTCCAAACATATTTGGTAGCCTTCTTCAGCAGCTCTGTCATTGGCTTGGCAATCTTCGAGAAGTTCGGAATGAACCTCCGATAATATCCCGCGAGTACGAGGAAACTCCGTACCTCGTGAACAGTTCTCGGGGATTTCCAATTCAGCACTTGAGTGATCTTGCTCAGGTCCACAGCGATATCCTCCGCTGAGATGATATGCCCGAGAAAAAGGCACTTGCGATATCCAAAACTCGCATTTGCTGAATTTCGCGTATAACTTGTGGTCCCGCAGCCGTTGCAAGACTATACGCAGATGTTTCTTGTGATCTTCCTCCGACTTGGAATATACCAGGATGTCATCGATGAAGATCACGACAAACTTGTCCAGCTCCGGCATAAATACCGAGTTCATTAAGTACATGAAGTGAGCTGGAGCATTGGTGAGGCCGAAAGACATGACCAGGTACTCATAAAGTCCGTACCTCGTCGAGAAAGCTGTCTTTGGAATGTCCTCCGCCCTTATCTTAATCTGATGGTACCCGGACCTTAAGTCCATCTTGGAAAAGATCTTTGCTTCGACCAACTGATCAAACCACATGTCGATCCGTGGCAACGGGTACTTGTTCTTGATGGTTACGGCATCTAATGGACGATAGTCCACGCAAAGCCGCAACATCTCATCCTTCTTCTTGACAAATAACGCCGAACAGCCCCATAGCGAGGAGCTCGGCCTAATAAAACCCGTCTCCAGAAGGTCCGTGAGCTGTGTCTTCAGTTCAGCCAACTCCTTGGGCGCCATCTTGTACGGCCTTCGGGATATTGGCATGGTTCCCGGTGCAAGTTCAATCTTGACCTCCACCTCTCTATCAGGTGGCATCCCAGGCAAATCGTCCGGGAATACATCAGGGAACTCTTGGACCATTGGAATATCTTCCAATCTGATAGTAGTGGACTGATAGACACTTGGAAGTTTTATTTCTGGACTGTCCAGAAATGATGAGTGCGACCCGTGCACTTCTGAGTTTAAGTGCACGACTCGAAGGACGGTGTCTAAAACAGCACCGTGGCGGGTTAACCATGACATCCCTAGGATGACATCGACCTTCTGTCCCTCTAAGATAATGAGAGACGTGGGGTACACTCTACCCGCTAAGCATAATGGTGCTTTGGAAACCATTATGCTTGCTGAAATCTTCCCACCCGGTGAACAAATTAAATATGGACTATCGGTGTGTAGTATTGGCAAGCTGTGTTTAGCAATGAAAGCTTGGCTAATAAAATTATCCGTGGCGCCTGAATCAAACAGTACTATAGCAGGATGCTGGTGGAGTTGGAACATACCCGCAAGGATTGGCTCGCCCTCCGGCACGTCCTCAATGGCAAGCTGGTGGACGGTGCCGGGCCTAGGGTTTGCCCGCCGCGCATTAGTAGGGTTCCGGGGTTGATTCCTCCCCGGAAGCTGCGGTGCCACTCCGCCGCCTTGCCTCTCCGGGCAACTGCTCGCGAAGTGTCCTGGACGACCACACTTGTAACATGTGGCCGCTGCTGGTGGAGTGCTCGGTGGACGAAAGCCCGGCATGCGTTGCTGAGGTGCAAATGCACGCAGCATCGCCCGCTGCTGCTGTTGTTGTTGCGGTGGTACTGGCAGTGCCGGCCTGAATGCCGGTGAAGAGTACGGCCGACTGCGGAACGGCATCGACCGCTGTGGTGGCTGCCAGCGTGGACCTGATGGTGGGCGATTCACCATCCGAAACTTCTGAGAAGGACCGCCTCCTTCTCCGCTGCTTTGCGGCGCGCTTCGCTTTCGCTACGCCACCGCTAACTCCTTGCCAGAGTCCTCCTTAACAATCGCAGCATCAATAATGTCATTGAGGCGGCCGCGATTGAACATCGCCAACTTGTCCTTCAGGAGCGGGTTAAGCCCCTGGTAGAAGTGGTCCCGCCGCTTCTCGTCAGTATCTGCGTGATATGACGCGTAAAGCGCGAGATCGTTGAACGCTCTGGAGTATTCCAGCACGTTCCGGCTTCCTTGTTGCAGGTGTAAGAACTCCTGCGTCTTTCTTTTCATCAGACCTGGCGGTATATGATAGGCCCTGAAGGCCGTCCGGAACTCCGTCCAGGTCATCACTCGGTCGGTGGGCTGTGAAGCACAGAAGTTGGCCCACCACGCGCTCGCGGATCCTTGGAGCTGCTGGACCGCGAACTGAGTCTTGCGCTGCTCGCTTATCTGGAGCAGCACGAACTTCATCTCTATGGTGCGGAGCCAGTTGTCCACGTCAAGTGGTTCATCCGCCCTTGAGAATACCGGGGGATGAGTTGCCAGGAAGTCGGAGTAGGAGCTCTGTTGACGCTCTTCACGATCTTGACGTCTCTCTGGGCGAGACGTATTGGCGATAAGCGTTTGCAGCAACTCCGTGTGCTGCTGATGTGAACCCGCCATTGCCGCGACGATGTCGGCCAATGTAACCGTTGGCATAGGCGGTGGCGGTGTTTGCTGTTGCTGTTGCTGCTGCTGTCCCGAGGAGTCCTTGGGAGGCTGTTGGGAGGTCTCTCCCCCTTGGCTGGTACCCCCAACGTCAGGGTTGGCACGAGTACGCGTCATTCTGAAATTCAACACAGCAGCAATTAGCACATGTCTTACTTAAAATCCTATATGCAACAGTAGGTATTGAAGCGACAGATGATTAATTTGCACAACATTCACATATATTGATAAAGCATAAACTTTATACAATATACATTATTCTCGGGCCTCCGAGAAGTCGTGCTCATGTCGTCACTACCTATACATACGCTACTGTCTACACGACATGTCACTGATTACAAAATTTGGGCTACACTACCCTAGCTGCCCTACATGGCAACTGTAACCCCCTACTCGGAGTAGAACTCGACCTCCTGCGGGTCGTCCTCCTCCAGTACCTCTGCTGGTGGCTCTGGATCTACCACCTCTTCTCCCATCCCGGGTTCTCCCATTGCTGGAAGGCCCAAGACCACCGGTATGCCCAATACCGGAGGTACGAGGTCCTGCAAAGCATGCACCTCGTCCATAGCCTAGTTGTAGTCCTCTTCCCAGCCTTGTCCTTCCTCAATAGCGTCGTCCCGCTCTTGAGCAAGGTCCTCATTCTGCTGGGTTAGGGTCTGCACAAGCTCTTGCAACGCCGCGATGTCAACACGGCTTTTCTTCTTCGCCTTCTTCAGACGATGCAACTGATTGTGTTGTTCATTCAGTCGCTTGATCGTCGGAAGGAGCACAATGCGGAGTGCGCTGTGAGCACTCTCGAAATGGTCTCCACGGCTCGTGCTCTCCTTGAGCTTCGTGGCGAGATGCTCCGTATGAACAGCTTGGCTGTCCATCACGGCGTTTCCCGCCCTCATCTGGAGGCTGAGATTTGCCTCTGCGGGGTTGTACCTTGGGCAACTCGGGTCCGTTGCCTCTAGATACCTCTCTTCCCACACATGCTGAGCCCGTCCCTCCACCGGAACGAGCGCGTATGGAGTGCCTTCCATAGCCTGCACGTGTAGTTGGCAGAAACGTGACATGGTGTCACGGGCTGCCACTTGCCACATCCCTTCCGGTTCTCTTCCTCTCACCGTGACGGTGAACGGCACCCAACCGGGTGGCATAGGTCCTGCAGGAACTTCGACATGGATCGTCCAAGTCTGGTTCCCCTCTCCGCCTTCTTCCTTGGCGAAGTATTGCGGCATCTGGTTGTACCCGAAATATTGGAGCATTTGCCACAATGCTTCCGGGTAGCCGCTACGGTGAGAACTGTGGGACATCACCCACCCGTTCTCCAACTTCCTATCTGCTGTCATCTGTAAAAATATATTTGAGAAATGTCAAATATTTATTTAAACAGTAAACCCTTGAGTTATTACATAATACATGTCATTGAACCCATAAAACTTGGAAACACGATTCAAATTTTAAACAAATTTGACTGCTGATCTGCTGTTCCCATGACAGCCCTGACCAGTTTCCATTTCAACCTGATTTAGCCCATGTTAAAGCAACACTAGTTCTGGAGCTCAACATCAAAGTTAAAGCTAACTTCAATAGCTTTCCAGAAAGTATTTGCTTGGCCTAAGATCTGTCCTGGTTCAAAAGTTATGAGATCTCAAAGTTAACAGAATTTCTGGAGAAAATTGGACAGCACATCCCTGCTTTAGGTATTGATTTGATCCAAGGATTCCAGTTAATTCTGTTCCTAATATGACAAAACTTTCTGTTTCAAAGTTGTAACCCATCTCATAAGCTTTCCATAACTACCTCCTTTGCTATTTTTGGATTTTTATGCAGGAAGTTATACTCAATTTACAGAGAGTTTACTGCGAGTCTTTACTCTGTCCTGTTTTCTGGACAGTCTCAACTCTACTGTATTTTTCGATTGGTTAAGTGATGAAACACCTCTGGACCTCAACTGAAGAGTTGTAAAGCTCTTCCAAATATTTCCAGAAATGTATCATATGAACCCAACCTCGAAAGAACTCAACCTCTAACCTCTGATTAACTCCAGCTTTAATTCGGCTGAAAACAGAGTGCTCTGTCCTTAACAACCTATAAATTGAAAACTTGTTAACTTTGAATATCTTGTTCAGGGGAAGGAGTTACATCAAGTTTTACTACTTCAGATCAAAACCTTCAAGTTTTAAATGAAGTTGTTCATTTAGATGGGTGTGACGTTGATGCGTCACCAGATTATGTCGGTACTACGTCCTCACAAAGAAAAACCTATACCGGACTTAGCCGGCTTCGTTATTTCAGTGGCACTAAACGTCACTCGCACACGGATGCTACACGTCTACCGTTTCATGGTCAGGCTACCTGCAGAAACTCAAGCAATCGTCAGACTCGGCTGCACACCGAGACCGGAATCCATACAGTTCGTACACCCGGCCGTCATCACTCGCCCGGATGTTCTCAAGCCAAACACGCCTTGAGTTACGTGTTCACGTTTCAGACCACGTGACGGGGTCTCCCAAGTTGCACCACGCACGCCAGGGACAGACGTTGCTCGAATACCCCAAACGACATGAAGAGTCGTAGAGGATATCAAAGCGGGTCGGGTTACCTGCCACCCGTGGGGCTCCACCCTTCAGCTTGTGCGCACTGGTGGACAGCGCTTACGTGCACCCCCCAAGACATGAACGTCCCGAGATGCACGATTTTCCGACATAACAAATAGGTTAATATGCCACTTTCTATATGCTAATAACATCCTTATACGGGCTACTAACTCGTTCCTCACTGGATTTTTGAAAAAGAAGACCTTTGTATTGTGTTAAACATCAAGCGAGCTCTGATACCAACGCTGACACGACCCCAAGGTCCCGTCGAGCCAGGATCACGCTGAGGGGTGCTGCGTTGCACAGCACCTGATAACACACATCAAAGGTACAAAGCGGAAGCAAAATTTTATTACATAAACAAGTTTATGAACATGTTTACATCAAAATAAGTTCAGTCCACACTCACGGGCGTAGACTAAGCATCAAGTGCACGTTCAGCCCTTGAACGTGTCCTTGCTAGCACACACGCACACTAACTCTGCGGCGTGCACGACTCCCACTCGACGGGGTTCCCCTCCTGGGGTTCCGTCTCCTCTTCGGGAGTCCCTTCCTCATAAAACCCTGCAAAAGCTTCAAACACAAGCAGTGAGCACGAAGGCTCAGCAAGTCTGACCCGTCTCACCTAAACATGGAACTTCTACATGAGGGGTGATGGGTACATGAGGCAAAAATCATTTGCAAAGGACTCGCCTAATTAGTGGAACTTTACTTTCAAGTTT
This sequence comes from Neostapfia colusana, assembly GCA_030760725.1. NCBI lineage: Eukaryota > Viridiplantae > Streptophyta > Magnoliopsida > Poales > Poaceae > Neostapfia > Neostapfia colusana. The sequence goes on along the minus strand of JASWHV010000002.1, from coordinate 89,418,973 downwards.
TAGCAGCAGGTGGTGGAGAACCTTACGCTAAGGCACATGAGAGAGCTGCAATCAAACAAGAAACGCATTTCTCTCATGTACTTTGCCTAAAGTTTGAAAAGAACTTTAGTTAGCTCTAAGCTACAGCATATCATTAACAATCAATGTCCATCATTCAATCAGCAACATTTTAACATGTGACTAGCCTGTTCTTTCTACGTCACGGTACAGTGAACAAGTGGTACTCACTGACCGCGAGGGACGGCGATTATAATCGATTTACACCTGCAGGGTTACCCGAACAACCCGTCACGTATGCCCGTACTCGATGTTGCCTACAAAAACCATCACGGACACCGTACGCAACAACCTTTCACCCGTCAGCCAAATATTGAACCGGTCCCATCGTCCCGAGCAAGAGGTCTCTGCACGCGCATCTCTGTGCCGCCAGCCGATTTACACCTCGAGCTCTCAACCTACCCTCTGAACGACGGGCAATGCCTCAATACCCAGCTACCCGAGTTACATCAGTTTCCCGGTTCCCATATAGCCGGTAGGTCTTCGGTACTGTTCTAGCTTGTTCAACAGGCCCGCACACGGCTCGGTCCTCAATCGACACAAGTGGAGCTACAGCATACAGGCCCCAAAGTCCTGCTGCCCTTACCCTCCGCTTGGTCTCATTTTCTTGCCATGTGTTTCATGTGCTATCACTACCCGAGTCGAGTGCCTCTAGCCTATGCTCGCGAGTAGTTCCAACTACTCGACTTGTACCGAATCCGACACTATCATAGCAATGCAGTAGCTAACGGGGTTTGCAATACTAAACCCAACCCATGGTTTTCTTGGCTATGCATGTGGGGTTCCAAGCAAGACTATAATGCAAAGAATAATAGTATTCATAGATGTGCTCAAAACAATAAACATTTATAAAAAGGTTAATGCAAACCGGAGCTTGCCTTGCTGCTCTTGGTCGTAGGCTAGCTGCTCCTCCGGAGTTACGAAGTCTAGGACTTCGGGTTCCTCCTCGACCTTAGCGACTACATGATAAGAAACATATGTATCAATTTAGATGTGTTTGTATTAAATTTTAAACTTGTGAAGCTTATAAGTCCCACTAGACAGACTCGATGACTGTGAAATTTTTACTATGGCTTGGTTACAACCTAAATTGAGACTTGGTCAAGTTTTAGTTGCAGCAAAGCTCATTTGAGCCCTCCACAATTAATTATGGCCTTGACCTTAATTGGAACTCTTAGGGTGTTCTAGGGATTTTCATGAAACAAACCATGACTTTCTGAAAACTAGATTTTCAGAGGGTTCTAATGGAGTTGGTCTCACTTAATTTGGAAGTTCCTAACTAAAGATATGAGCTAAACAATTTCAGAGAAAATTCTGAAAATGTTTCTGAACATTTTCTATTTTCTCTGGAACAGTTTCACTAATCACACCATTAGGTGGATCAAATGAGCTCAAATGGATCTGAAATTTTTATGGTAGTTAGGGATATTTTGGTGAACATCCCAGCAAATTTCAGGATTTTCCTCAAAAGGATTCTCCAGTTAAAATTCCAAACAGTTTAAACTTTGAGGAATTAATTCTGGAGAATTAAGGAATTTCATGAAGTGAAACTTGATGTGCTGGAAAGTGCTCAGAAAGCTGAATCCAGCAAAATTTGGTTCACTTAATTTGGAGCTTCCTAGCCAAAGTTATGAGGATTTGAAGTTTGAAGGAAATCTGAAAATCGGGGAAAAGTTTAAACTCGCGCGTGGGCCCAGGGGACACGCGTCGCACGCCGAGGCGACAGCACACCGCGGCCGACAAGGATTTTGCACGCCAGCACACCCAATCCCGGCCGCAGCCGGATCCCGATTGAAAATATCTCCCGCTGACAGCTGGGGTCCACCCCTTCGTCAACCTCCCGACGCCCGCGCTCTGCCGCCGAGGGACCTCGCCGGAGAGCTCGCCGCCGGCTTCTGTACAGCTCCAAACTTCACGATTTTGGCTGCCCCTACCTACTTTCACTCGGGGAACAGGATTCCGGGGTCAGCTGCTCATGACAATGGCCGGTGCATGGTCGGCGACGAGCCGCCACCTCGGAAGGACTTCGGCCATGTCGGCTGACTACCCTAGCACCTCAACTACTCGAGGAACCAGTCGGGAAGCATCAGTGGACCTCAGAGAAGGTCGACATGAGCTCGAGACAGCTCGGGGAAGGCCCGAAATAGGTCCTCACCGTGCGCCCAATGCCGCCCGTTCATTCCGCCAATGGTAGACCTCGAATTACGCCGGGTACAGAGGTTCTCCGGCCAAGAGTTGTGAAGGAAACTTGTGCGTTACCGTGTCTCGCTTGTGTGAGAGCGGATTGAGGCCCTCTAATCCTTTCTAGAGCACGAATTTGACAGAACCGCACCCGAAGGTCGTTCTGCACACAGAAAGGGGAAAAATGGAAATTCGCAGCCGGTGAGCAACCACTCGAGCTGTGGCTCGGGGGTGAGCAGCACTGGTCACCAGCGCGTCCAAGGGTGCCTTGGTTTGGGCGTGACAACGCCCTGGCTGGGCTGTCCACGGAAGCCCGAGGTGCGGTGGTTGTAAGTCACCGAAGTGATCTTTCGGCATAGCCGATATCAATCGGTTTCAGCTGAATTCTAGCCGCGGAGAAGACGGAGGAAGGTCTCTAGTACCTTGCTGGGGCTCTGGAGGGGACTTAGGAAGCTGTGATCGGTGCTCTCCGATCGATTCCGAGCTGCGGAAAACTTCGGCCGGCGCTGAGTTCTTGCGGGGAAGAAACGGCGATGCTTCGGCCGAGGAGGGGGACAGGCGCCTTAAGAAGGCTCTGCACCGCCTCACGCTCGCGCGTGGGCAAGCAGCTGCTGGCGCGGCGGCTTCCCTCGGTGGCGATCGCAGCGGCGGCTCGGCGACCCGAGTGAGAAAAGTCTCAGTCGGTTTGATCTGAGCATGGCTGACATGTGGGTCCCACTTCCAGTTTTAACCTCTGAAATTTACTCCTAATCACTGTTGTAAACAGTGAACCCCATAGTACCCCTGGTAATTCAAATTATTCACCCATGAACCATTTGAATTGATCAAAGTTCAAATTAGGTTTGGTTTGAGTGAATTTCAGCACAAGTGCAGTTTTGAATTCAAATGAAGTTTGAATTTGTCCCACTTAGCTCATGTCAAGATCAACTCCAAATGGAGTGAAAATTGGTGTGTGGGCTCACAAAAATGTGCTGAGTAAGAATATGCCTCCCACTTTTAAATTCATGGGATAAAAACAGTTTGAATTTGAATATGGTTTCAAACTGCCCTCTTCCTAACTATACCCAAAATGACCTCAAAGAGGTTTTGAATTTGGGTGAAACTTGGCATGGACATCCTTAGCAATGTATAGGAGATTTCATATGTCCAGCCCCCTTATATCACATGTGTGAAATACCACTTTGGCAATGTGTGAGTTTGTTCTCTAATGAGCATGTTGATAATTGTTACTTGCTCTTCATTTGTGTTCATCATCCTTCCTCAAATGAGGTGTGCGGTGTGGTGATGAACACTGCAAATGTGTGTCAAAAACTGAGGCCCTTACACAAACCGCTTGAGAAATAAGGCCCGGATTAGCCCGGGCGACGTCGCCGGAGTAGAGAGAAGCTCTGTCACCGTCGCGGGCATAGTTCCGGCCATTGCCGAGCTCCGGTGAGGGTACCAGCGTGTTCTCCGAGTCAAGAGTGGCACAGGCGGCAAGTTTCGTCGAAGGTCGGGCGATGAAACGCCCGACAGAGAGCGTTCCGGCGAAGTGCCGCCGCGGGAGCCGCGGGAGAGCGCGAGGTAGACGAAGGGGGGCCATGTCCACCGGTCAGCCTTTGATCTCGCGGGGGGATCGGTTTGCGGCCGGGATTCGGTGCGGCAGCGCGGGTAAAACCCCGTGGGCCGCGGTGTGGCCACATTCTGAGTGGGCCGGCTCGAGGAGTGGGCCCCACCCGCAGAATTTAAACATTTTGGGAATTTCCAGTTTTAGTTCAAACTTCAAATGAATAGAACTTTGGCTAGGAAACTCCAAATTCGATGAACCAAATTTTGCTGAACTCAGAATTATGAGTACTTTTCAGCAATACCAATTTCAGCTCATAAAAGTGAATAGTTTCCCAGAATTAAATCCCTAAAATTTAAACTGTGGGGAATTTTATCTGGAGAACCACTTTATGGAAAATTCTGAAATTTGGCTGAGAGGTTCACTGGAAAATCTCTGAATCACAGTAAAATTTTCAGAAGCATCCAGGTTCATTTAGTCCCCCTAATTGGGTGATTAAGAGAACTGCCCTGAGAAAATGGAAAAATGTACAGAAACATTTTTCAGATTTTCTCAAATCTTAATTAGGACATAACTTTCAGTAGAATTCTTCAAATGACATGAAACCAATTCCATTAGAACCATCCTAATTTCTAGTTTCCAGAAAGTATTGGTTGGAGCCATGAAAACCCCTGGAATTGCTTAGAGGCTCAATTATTGACCAAATAGGCTTTTATTTGTACAAAGCTCAAATGAACTTTGTTTCAAATGAAACATGGTCAAGACTCTGGTTCGGACCCTACCAAGCCACCATAAATATTGCATAACCAAAGGGGAGGGTTAGCTAAAGTTATTAGTAAGTAAGTATTTAAGTTACACTTTGCATTGAAATTGACATGTAGTATTACATTAACGTGTAGTCGCTGAAGGCGAAGAGACTCCGGAAGTGCTGGACTTCCTTCTTCCGGGCGAAGACTTAACCCTTGACCAGAAGCAACAAGGCAAGCCCCGGTTTGCATTAAACTATTTTTTAAGTTTTGCTTTATGAACACTTAGTATGAAGTATGGATGTGCATTAGGTGCAGGATGAATGGAACCCCACTTGCATAACCAGAAATTTTCCATAAGAGTGAGGGTAGTGTCTAAGACCTCACGTAGACAAGCTATGCTTAATGTTTCATAGGACTACCGTACAAGTCGAGTAGTTGGAATCTACTCGCGAGATAGGCTTGGGACACACGGGTTCGGTTGAGTGATGTGAGATCACTTTAGTAATGAAAATGAGACTAGGCAGGGGCTAGGGCGCAACAAGAGGAAGTCTTTTGTGCGCAGCCCTGTCCGTGTCGATTGAGGACCGATCCGTGTGCGGCCCACGCTGATCAAGTTTGAACGTACCGAAGGCATATCGGATATATGGGCCCCGATAAACCGATGTAGCCTAAACCTTCGGGCGTCGAGGCATAGCAACCCGATTTATAGGTGTAGGTTGAGGGCAGCATGGTGGAAATCTGCCAACGGGCGTAGAGAGATGCTCCGTGCGGGGAACCTCCTGCTCGTTTCGGTGCGACCGGTTCGACGTTTGGGCTGTTGGGTGAAAGGTTGTCCCGTACGACATCGAGTGAGCGTGCTGTGCAGCTCCACGGGTGGGTGTATATGTGTAGGATCAAAGAGCACGTGAAAATCTACCAGAGGGGGGGTGAATGGTAGATTAAAACTTTTCGCAGCGGAAACAACAAAAACCCCTCAACAAAAATCAATCCGTTAAAGAAACCGTGTGTACAAGTGTTTTCAGACGTGTTCAACCGTGACAAATCAAGTAGAGAGGTAGAGAATCAAGTCATGGATCTAATGCAACAATAATCACTTGAAAACACGAAGGTAAAACTTGAGATACGATCAAAACATTAAACGAAGATCAATCTGTTCTACCCGATATAAAACAGATCTGCAACGGTGCAAAGAAACTCGTGTATCTCAAAAAATACAGATCCGAAGCTCGTGAAAATTTCACAGATGATAGATAATTGAGTTGTGAAGACAACCCAAAAAGAATCACATCAATCGGATCTGTAAAACTCGAGTTATGAACGAAACACCGAAGCAACGTCGGTCTGTCCAGAAACTCGGCGAGAAAGACTTGACGAAAAACAAGTCGGACGAACAAGGCACAAAACCTCCTCGAAACTTTGAACTTTATTCAATAGAAACACAAGAGGAACAGCCAAAAGTTCTCTACACACGAGAGCTCTGGCCTCCCTTGCTTTTATAGCCAGCCCTCAGGCTAAACAATGCAATCTAGGACTCCTACTCCTAATTGGACTCGTATCCTAACTTACCATAACTGCTCAGGACTCTCCTATTCGCAGATAGAAGCAATCGTGAGACTTCTAAACACCTTAGAACGTCCTAAACATTCCTAAAACAACTCAACTTCGTGCCTAGCACGAAATCCTATCATAACCAACTCAAATCTTCCATATTTGAGCCATATCCGACTCAGCCTCAGCCTGAGTACGCAATCCAGCCGGTTGGACCTTTCCGACCAATTCTTTACGTCCACTTCTCTTCATCACGCCTTGGAACAATGTTGCCACGTCCATGCACTCCTTGCACACGTGCAAACACCTTCCAACGACGTACACGCAACCTTCATATGCACTGCCCTTGATCCAAACATGCTGCGCGACCTCCCGATCAACTCAACCACAGCTCCTCCCGAACTTGGTTGTTGGAACCTCATCTCCTCCCCGAGACTAGTCCAAGGATCCCGTCACCAGCCATGTCTTGAACTCAAGCAACACCTGCACATGAATAAACAACTAATTCTTCCGAGCACAAGTCCTCGACTTGACTCACGTTAGTTCGAAAACCACAACACCTTGCATGAGCACGTCACATAAGCATGTTGCAAACCATATCAAATGATAACAGCCATAACCACCAAAACACACCAAAAACTTAGCAAAATAATACTAAGCAAACCTTCCCATAAAGCAAGTTTGAAACATTGCGAGTTAAAAGCAAAAACAAGACGCTGCAGTTCTACGAGTTGAACTTCACGGGAGCTCCCTAAAAACAAGCTCCGGACCTCACAGAAGCTCTCCGGACCTTGCAGGAGCTCTGCGGACCTTGCGTCGGACCTTGCCAACACTTGGCGGACCTAACAAAAAACTTGTCGGACCTTGCCACAGAAGAATGTTTTGGCAATATTCAAAACTTTGAATGTTAATGCTAACTTTTATCCTAATTGCCAATGTATTCAGCACACATAGGTTTCACAATCTCCCCCTTGATTAATGCATTGGCAACACCAATTAAAATCCGAACATTGGCTTATGAAAAGTTTTGAAAAGCTTTGAAAACTCATTTCTCCCCCTTTATTAATTTCTCCCCATTTTTTAAAATCAGAGAAGGAAGAAAGTGTATAACATATGCAAAGTGTAAAAAAAATCTCTCCTTATACATATTTCTCCCCCTTTGACAATGTATTCAGCAAGGTTCAAAAGAGAAATTTTTAAATGTTATGAGCATATTATAACATATACATACAAAACAAAGCTCATCCAAGTCATACTATCAGGTTACTTACACTATCACATCAATGAGATACATAAAGTTGTGTAAGCCATGCTAGAGATCAAATGTATTTTTCAGTTTAAGCAAGTCATGATCTCCCTTACTCAACTATTTCAAAACCTGGAAACATGACACTTGTTGCTGCATATTTATTATTCATAATCATTTAAGGCACAAAGTTGATCATATGACGTTTGCAAGAGATTATATGCCGCATCAGCCTTATTCTAACCAACCAAGCCAAGCCTATGTCATTTGACAATCAGAAGCTTAAGGACATGGTTTTAGTCATACACAATTCCTTCCAAGTTCATATCTTATTGCAATGATAAGCAATCTCAAAAGAAGAAGTGTGATGCATGCATATTCTCTTGATCTTTTCTCAATTTTTTATTTGAAAACTCAACATGTGAGCTGATCACTTGATTAATTTTTTTATGATTAAAAGCACTTGTGAGCACGCAACAAGTTAAAAACAGCAAGAAAGTTCGATCATGACCAGATTTAGTGTAAGTAATTATTCCAATTACTAGTCATGGCAAAAACTACAAAATGTATAACATGAGTAATGTAGTAAGAACTTTCAGCCTGTAAAAGGAATCACAAAGTCATATATGTATGAAATACTATGCTCATATTATTTTAGTTTCAGATTCACACATAGACTTTCAAAGTTTCAAAAACCCCCCCTCAATTTAAGCCATGAGGATGCATAACCCCTATTTCACTACGAATGAAACAAAAACGAGTGAAATCCAAATGTTTTGTAAAATTATCAGCCAATTGTTGTTCGGTATCGACATGGTGAAGCACAATGTTTCCTTTTTCAACATTATCACGAAGAAAGTGATACCTAATGTCAATGTGCTTAGTTCTAGAGTGTTTCACGAGGTTTTTAGCAATACAAATTGCACTAGTGTTATCACAAAACAGTGGAACACTATCTAAATCAACCCCATAGTCCTTAAGTGTTTGAACAATCCAAAGAATTTGTGAGCAAGTGCTAGCCGCAGCTACATATTCAGATTCGGCCGTGGATTGTGCAACTGAACTTTGTTTTCTAGAGGACCAAGCAACAAGTGAATTACCAAGAAAATGACAAGCACTCGAAGTACTTTTCCTATCAATCCTACAACTCCCAAAATCAGCATCCGAAAAAGCTTTCAAAGAAACGGTTGAGGAAGAAGGAAGAAAAATGCCAAATTCTTGAGTTCCATGTAGGTACCTGAGAATCCTTTTGATGGCTTGGCGATGTGAAGCATGTGGCGAAGCTTGAAAACGTGCACAAAGACATACGCTGAATTGTATGTCCGGTCTTGACGCCGTGAGATACAAAAGTGATCCAATCATACTTCTGTATTCTTTTTTATCGACCGGGTCACCATCTTCGTCAAGTTCAAGTGTTGTTGCTGTTCCCATTGGTGTCCGAAGAGGCTTGCATTTGTCCATGTTGAAGCGCTTAAGAAGGTCCTTTGTATACTTAGTTTGATGCACAAAAGTTCCTTGTTTTGTTTGCTTGATTTGCAGCTCCAAAAAGTATGTGAGTTCTCCCATCATACTCATCTCAAATTCTGAACTCATCATAGCTGAAAACTTGTACACGAGATCATGAGAAGTACAACCAAAGATAATATCATCCACATAAACTTGAACGAATAATGAGTCATTGCCATGTTTAAGTACAAAAAGAGTTTTATCAACCTTGCCCATGGTAAACCCCTTTTCAAGTAAGAATGTTTTTAACCTATCATACCATGCTCTAGGGGCTTGTTTTAGACCGTACAAGGCTTTGGACAGTTTGTAAACATTATTAGGAAAATTTGGATTTTCAAAACCCGGTGGCTGCTTAACATAAACCTCCTCCTCTATGTAGCCATTAAGAAAAGCACTTTTAACATCCATTTGATATAACTAGAAACCTTTAGATGCAGCAAATGCTAATAAAAGTCTTATAGCTTCTAATCTAGCAACAGGAGCAAATGTTTCATCAAAATCTAGACCTTCAATTTGAGTGAAACCTTGAGCAACCAACCTAGCTTTATTCCTAACCACAACCCCATCCTCACTTTGCTTATTTTTGAATACCCATTTAGTTCCAATTAATGTGTGACCTTGAGGTGGAGGTACAAGTTTCCAAACATTATTTCTTTCAAAATTTTCTAACTCTTCTTGCATGGCATTAATCCAAGATTCATTAGTGAGTGCATGTGATATATCCTAGGGTTCAAAAGAAGCAACAAAAGCAGAATGAGCATGAGAGTTTGGATCGCAAAACCTGGACCGAGTGACTCGTTCATGCAAGCTTCCAATGATTTGTTGTGGAGGATGACTTTTGAGTACTCGGAGGGGAGTAGACACTTCACAAGCACCTTCTTCTTCATGTTCGGTCCTTTGATTAGGAGAGCTTGTTGATTGAGGAAGGTCCGAACCAGCAGTAGTGACTGTTGGTGCTGGCTGTGGTGCAAAATCAGCAGCTTGATCGTTATTTACTTCCGAGTTTTCGGGCAGCAGCACCACTTCTTCATCTTCTTCAATAAAAATACTCTCCCTCTGCGGATATGGATCCGGACCTGCAATATCGGAGCTAGTACTTGGGCTAGCTTCATCAAAAGAAACCTCGCAAGTCTCCACAATTTTGTTAGTGTCAAGTAAAAGCACACGGTAGCCTCTAGTATGAGATGGATAACCAAGAAACATGCCATCAATAGATCTAGCTTCAAATTTATCAAGATTACCATGTTTCTTAACAAAGCATTTGCAACCAAAAACCCTAAAGTGTGTAACACTAGGCCTATGTCCAAACCAGAGCTCATATGGGGTTTTTCCAAGCTTAGCACGCAAGAAAACACGATTTGAGACATAACAAGCGGTTGCAATTGCATCAGCCCAAAATTTCCTAGGAGTTTGATATTCATCAAGCATAGTCCTAGCCATCTCAACTAAGGTCCTGTTCTTTCTTTCTACGACACCATTTTGTTGTGGTACATAGGGTGAAGAGTATTGATGATCTATTCCATTTTCAGCACAAAAGTGATCAAAGGATTGGTTTTTAAATTCAGTTCCGTTATCACTTCTAATTGCTTTTAATGATCCTGGGTGATCAATAGATAATCTAAGAAATAAAGTTCTAAAATGAATAAAAGCTTCATTCTTAGATGCCATAAAATAAACCTAAGAATATCTGAAATAATCATCAACAATCACAAGCACATACCATTTACCTCCGGAGGATTGAACACGTGCCAGACCTACTGTGTCAAGATGTAAAAGTTGTCCTGGTTCAGCTATCATGGTCATTGTGAGAGGAGCATGTGAACCTGCAATAAACTTAGCATGTCTACAAGAATAGCACACAATATCATTGTCCTTTTTAAGCTTCGGCAGCCCACGTATGCGATCGAGAGCACTAACACGAGTGAGATGATCAAAGCCTATGTGACCAAGTCTACGATGCCAAAAATATAGATCCTTTGTATCATTAGCAACTAGACACCGATGCTTAGAAGATGACAAATCAAAATCAGCTTTAAAAACTCTTCCAAACCTAGACATGTTAAACAAAAGCTCACCTTTTGAATCTACAACCTTGCAGCAATTTTTAGCAAAGCTAACCTCTAAATTTTCATCTAGCAATTGTGAAACCGAAAGCAAGTTGTATTTCAAATTTTTAACAAGTGCCACCTCTTTCAAAGTGTAGAGATTGTTTACTCTAACCGAACCTTTAGCAATTATGGGAGTAGAAGAGTTATCGGCGAAAGTAACATTTTCTACACGTGACACAAAAGAGAGAGAGGAGAACCATTCTTTGTTACTGGTCATGTGGCGTGAGCAACCTGAATCCACAATCCAAATGTTCTCCTTCCTCAAACGTGAAACCTACACAGCAGCACAATACGTCGATGACTCAATACTGGGGTTAGTTAAAAGACTTTTAGGAATCCAGTACTGAGTCACACGACGTCCAGCAGGAATAACACGCGAAAGCTGAGAAGGTACAGCAGGTTTATGAGCCAAACATCGAAAATTTTTGTTCCCAACTACTGACTTAGAAGATGTGTTATATGTAGCACAAAAAACAGTAGGTCCGGGAGCAAGTTTTTGACTCATTACAGCAGGTTGCAAGCTCCGAACATTTGGTCTAGCAGATTTTGCTTGGTTGTTATGTGATCTAGCAAGTATTCTTTGTTTCTTATCGTGTTTAGCTAGTCTATAACAAAAATCTATGACATGACCATCTCTACCACAGTAGGTACAATGAAAAATAACCTTATTATCATGTCTAGATGAGCAAGCAACACGTTTATTAGAACCCGAATGGGACAGTACTCCTGCAGATTTGAAAATCACCTCTTTTTGTCTAGGAGCTGTTTGAATCAAACCGCTTCCTAATGACTTTACAACTTTAGGTGGTTGTGCCTTAGCATGAGCATGAGAATTAAAACCTAAACCAGTTTTATCATTACAAGACTTGGAAGAATTCAGCAGCAAGTTTAGGTTCTTATTTGCATTAGAAAACCGATCTAGTGTCCTATGCATGTCATCAAGTTTATTGGACAGATCAAAGCAGTTTTCACATGAAGTTTTTCCTTTTAGTTTGCAATTTGAACAATATTTAACTTCATGCACACGTAAAGCATTGTTCAAAATAGAAATCTCATTCATAGCATCATTTAGTTTCTTATTCAGATCATCACATGAAGAACAATGCAAATCAATTGTAGAACAACAAGCATCTTTCAATTTTTTATCATTAAGTGCAGCAAGCTCTTTGTTCTTTTCAATTTCAAGTTCAAGTTTATCAAGTGTAGATGCGTGTGCACTTCTTAAAGAGGATAATTGTTCATAAATCAAATCACATGAGGAACAAGAATCATCACTAGGAATCAAAGTTTTTAAACGATTAATTTCAGATTCTAGTGATTCAATTTTAATAGCAATGTTCCTAAGTTTTTTATCCTTTTTCTTTAATATAACAGTGGCACGAGAAATAGCATCACACATTTCTTCGCAAGTGGGACATACCTCTTCATCGTCGCTGTTGTGTTCTGCCTCCTCGGAGCTTGAACTTGACTTGATCGCCATGCAGCACATATTTGCCATAGCTTCTTCATCTTCATCACTACCGGTGTCCACATCACTTGAGCCGAAATCTTGAAGTGCAGAGATCATACTATGCACTATGTTGCGCATTGATAAATCTTTCTTCTTCTTATTCTTTGCAAACGATTTCTTCAGCCTTGTTTGCTTTTCTTCACGTGAAGTCGGACCTGAAAGGTTAGGGCACTCCGTACGAAAATGTCCTGTCTTACCACATTCAAAACATCATTGAGGTCCAGAGCTTCCTCTCCTTCTAGTTCTCACATTTTGCAATGCTTTTGAGAACCGAGTAGAGATGAGTGCAAGCTCCTCCTCTGGAAACTCTTCAATCTGTTCAAAGGTTAGAGAGGACAGCAAAGAGAGTGCACCACTAGATGATGATTGACTAGAACTAGACATGTCACGTTGTGAAACAAATGCAATAGACTTGTTGGGGTTTTTACGTGAGATGATGTCAATTTCATGAGTTTTCAATTTAGAATAAAGCACGTCTAAAGTAAGAGAACTCATGACAGTAGATTCACAAATAGATGTAACTTTCATCTCCCAAATTACATGTCTAATGCTCCTAACAATTGTGTAGCATTTTCAGCATCTGAAAAGTTAACATTGACACTACGCAAGCTGCTGAGAATTTTATTAAAGCGAGCAAAAAGGTCATCAATTGACTCACCGGGTTGCATCTCAAAACGCATGTATTCTTTCTTGAACATATCTTGCCTTACCTCCTTGATCGTATTGGATCCTTCATGGTAGTCACAAAGAGCTTTCCAAACATCATATGCAGATCGGAGGTGTGCAACACGGTCGAAGTCGCTTTGAGTCAATCCTTGGATGATCAAGTTGCGAGCCTTGTTGTTGTTGTCAACATCTCTCATGTTCGCAGCCGTAACTTGATCGTTGGGTGGTACATCGAAGTTCCGGTAGACCTTTTCCCATATGGCGAAGTCTTGCGCCTGTATGTAGGCCTCCATCCGCGCCTTCCAAATCTGAAAATCGATGCCATTGAACACACAAGGTTTTGCAGAGTACTTCTCCATGATGGTTAGTCAAAACACGTGCAAATCACAAAGATTAGAGCACCTTAGCTCTGATACCAATTGTAGGATCGAAGAGCACGTGAAAAGCTACCAGAGGGGGGTGAATGGTAGATTAAAACTTTTCGCAGCGGAAACAACAAAAACCCCTCAGCAAAAAATCAATCGGTTAAAGAAACCGTGTGCGCAAGTGTTTTCAAACGTGTTCAACTATGACAAATCAAGTAGAGGGGTAGAGAATCAAGTCACGGATCTAATGCAACAAGAATCACTTGAAAACACGAAGTAAAACTTGAGATACGATCAAAACATTAAACGAAGATCAATCTGTTCTACCCGATATAAAACAGATCTGCAATGCTGCAAAGAAACTCGTGTATATAGAAAACTACAGATCCAAAGCTTGTGAAAACTTCAAAGATGATATATAATTGAGTTGTGAAGACAACCCAAAAAGAATCACATCAATCGGATCTGTAAAACTCGAGTTATGAACGAAACACCGAAGCAACGTCGGTCTGTCCAGAAACTCGGCGAGAAAGACTTGATGAAAAACAAGTCGGACGAACAAGGCACAAAAGCTCCTCGAAACTATGAACTTTATTCAATAGAAACACAAGAGGAACAACCCAAAGTTCTCTACACACGAGAGCTCTGGCCTCCCTTGCTTTTATAGCCAGCCCTCAGGCTAAACAATCCAATCTAGGACTCCTACTCCTAATTGGACTCGTATCCTAACTTACCATAACTGCTCAGGACTCTCCTATTCGCAGATAGAAGCAATCGTGAGACTTCCAAACACCTTAGAACGTACTAAACATTCCTAAAACAACTCAACTTCGTGCCTAGCACGAAATCCTATCATAACCAACTCAAATCTTCCATATTTGAGCCATATCCGACTCAGCCTCAGCCTGAGTACGCAATCCAGCCGGTTGGACCTTTCCGGCCAATTCTTTACGTCCACTTCTCTTCATCACACCTTGGAACAATGTTTCCACGTCCATGCACTCCTTGCACACATGCAAACACCTTCCAACGACGTACACGCAACCTTCATATGCACTGCCCTTGATCCAAACATGCTGCGCGACCTCCCGATCAACTCAACCACAGCTCCTCCCGAACTTGGTTGTTGGAACCTCATCTCCTCCCTGAGACTAGTCCAAGGATCCTGTCACCAGCATGTCTTGAACTCAAGCAACACCTGCACATGAATAAACAACCAATTCTTCCGAGCACAAGTCCTCGACTTGACTCACGTTAGTTCGAAAACCACAACACCTTACATGAGCACGTCACATAAGCATGTTGCAAACCATATCAAATGATAACAGCCATAACCACCAAAACACACCAAAAACTTAGCAAATTAATACTAAGCAAACCTTCCCATAAAGCAAGTTTGAAACATTGCGAATTAAAAGCAAAAACAAGACGCTGCAGTTCTACGAGTTGAACTTCACTGGAGCTCCCTAAAAACAAGCTCCGGACCTCACAGAAGCTCTCCGGACCTTGCAGGCGCTCTCCGGACCTTGCGTCGGACCTTGCCAACAATTGGCGGACCTAACAAAGAACTTGTCGGACCTTGCCACAGAAGAATGTTTTGGCAATATTCAAAAATTTGAATGTTAATGCTAACTTTTATCCTAATTGCCAATGTATTCAGCACACATAGGTCTCACAACGTGACGTGCTCTTTGGGTTTCTCTGCAGGTGTATATCGAGTCATTCGCCATCCCTTGCAGTGAAGAGTACCACTTGGTCACTGAGTCGTGACATAGGCTAATGTATGAAATATGATGATTCAATATTGCTGATTGATATAATTGTATTGCTACATGTGTGCCACCAAATATTGTCTACTAAATTTCAGTTTCCCGAACTGTTAACTTGTTGCTAAAAGATAAACTAAGGATGAACTTGTAGGCGTGTCCATTTGCTGCAACATTACTATCCTATGTCATTGTACACCTCATGTAGAGTTTCATGCTTAGGTGAGTCGGTTAAGCCTTGTTGAGCCATCGTGCTCACGGTTGCTGCTTAAGTGTTTTTCAGGTGAGGAGCCACCCATGGACTCGGAGTACGAGTCCACCGGCGAGGGTTACCCTCCGTCGGGGACCACGGCTGGGTGGGAGCCGTACACGCCGCGCTGAGCTGAGACGTGCATCTAGTGTGGGTTGCCCTAGGGCTGGGCAACCAACTTTTGCTAGATAGGCGGGCGTGAGTTGTACAGAGTAGACTTCCGCTGTGTAAAATAAATACTAGTTTGTAACTGAAGTTTGTACCTGTTTGTACAGTTCCGTTTGTTTTCCCATGTAATATATTGTGTCCTTATGACGTGTGCTGTCGGGTGTCGCATCGCGGGGCACCACCCTCTGCGATCCTGGATGAGCGGATCCTGGTCCGCCACAGCCTGGTATCAGAGCTGCATTGGGGATAGCACAGTACTTAAGGACTGTATTACGGGAAAACTTAGGCTTACGGTGAGGATCCGGTAGTTGCCCAAGTAAGGACTATATTAGCATAGTTACTTAAAGTGGCAAAGACTAACCTTTGTGTTATAATTCTGAATTTTAATTATGTAACGACGCACCTACGCTCTGGGAAGATTGGTAAGGAACGCTACCGAAAGCGGTTCAATTTCGGTTAGCTCCCCTGACGAGGAACGTGGTTCAGGGATTTGTCTCACAGCTTGGTGTGAGACGTCAATATGAAACTATTGGACTCTTCATGTTCGTGAGTTCATATGAAACGCTGATCCCTAGCGTGCATTAGGCAAGTAAGTGGAGACCCCATCGCGTGGTCAGTAACGTGAGAGTGTGTTCATCTGGAAATAGGTATCTGTTGGGTTGATAACATTCCCAACCGTGACGACCCGTTCATGACATACTCGGGTTCCCCGTCGTGTGGTGTTGAAACACGATCACGTACCTTGAGATGTGACCTAACTCAAGGACGGCCGTATGTCAATGATACGGGCATTTGTATTTACTCTTAAATATGATCCTGCCTGAAATGAAAAACCATTGCGTGCACCATTATTGTGTGGTCTTCTGCAGGTACTAACCACGTATGTATCCGTGTAGTAAACGTGTGCGAGAGACCGTTAGTGCCACACTTGAGACGTATATGCCGGTATAATCCGGTTAGGATTTTGCTTTTGTGAGGAACGTAGTACCGAGATATCATAGACATATGCATGAAAAATCATGATAACAAGGAATTAAAATCACTAGGTTCAACATTTAGGGTCTGGTTGGGCAGAAAAATTGGAGGGTGATTAGTGTAGTTCTTAAAGACTGAAAAACAGAGTGCTCTGTTTTGGGCAGCAAGTGTGCTGAACTTCAACAGAGCACAACGCACAGGTAATTTAGCCCAGGGAGGTGTGGTATATAGTTCTGGAAAGGTATGTTAGTACTCTGCAATTTTGTTGTAGATTTCCAGAGCTAAAACTCACCTTAAGATGGCTTAAATCTCAGAGGAATGTAAACTGTCCAGAACCAGGACAGGGTTAAACACTCTCTGGACTGTTCTGTTTTTCAAACATAACTCCCAGGAGAAAAATCAAAAAAGGATCATATGAATCTTTAGAAAGGGTAGAAGATGTGTGACATCCTTGTAATTCAAAGTTTCTGAAATTTCAGCACAGATTTCAGTGGAAACCAGGGTTCAAAAACAGCCACTTCCAAGGGAGGTGCTGTTGAAATTCATCCAGAAATTCTGTTGACTTTGAATTACCATAACTTTTTGACCAGAGCAGATCTGAGGGAAAATAAGTACACGTTGGAAATATACTGAAGTTAACTTTAACTTTGGTATTCAACTTGAGTCATGAAAGTGCCCATAACAAGATCAAAATCTGGGATATGTAGAAACTGGTCATTCTGACAGAGGAATGACAGTTGAACTCATTTGAGAGATTGTTGTATCCTAGAGGGGGGTTTGAGTATTCCCAATGGGGTAGAACATGCTCATGAGAGGTTATCTTCAACTAGTGAAAGATCTTAGTATAGTTCTCACTCAAGTGTCTTTTACTAGAGACCAGGTTTGTGTCATGTTGAAGATAAAAGGGTGGTATACGTGATGACAACGCGATAGTAATGTCTCGTAGTAACCAAACCTAGTTATGGTGAGCTTCCAAAGGGGAGGTTCATCAAGTGGATGTAACTAGCTTGTATTTGGTCTGGTAATGGTGTAGCTTGTGCAAAGTTATTACATTATCTACATACGAGATGTATCGCATGTTTTATTGTCATTATGTTGTTACGCCTATTTCATTTGACTGCATTGAAATATGTTGCGGGACTGATGGTGATTGTCGTATGGTTGCAGATGGTGCGCACTAGGACCACGCACGAGGTTGGTGGCTCTAGCCAACAGGGAGGTGATGACTCCCAGCCACCGGCCCACGATAGCACCCCACAGCAGCAGCCACCACCACCGCCTCCGCTTACTCTAGCGGATGTGATAGCGGCAATGGTGGGTGGTCATGAGGAGAAGACCGACCTGCTCCGCACGATCGTGCAGAATACGTCCCAGGCGGGGGGACGTGAAGACAGAGGGCCTCGTGAGCCCCGTGAGGTGTCGTACTCGGACTTCATGAGTACGCACCCTCCAGTGTTCACCGAAGCTGAAGAACCACTGGAGGCTGACAACTGGCTGCGGACCATCGAGTCCAAGTTCGGGCTGCTCCAATGTACGGAGCGGCAGAAGACTCTGTTCGCAGCACAGCAGCTTCATGGTGCCGCTGGTGCGTGGTGGGCGAATTATGTCGCCTCGCGTCTGGCTGACCATACCGTGGAGTGGGGAGAGTACCGGGAGGCGTTCCGCACCTATCATATCCCTCCCGGGATCATGAAGAGGAAGTTCCAAGAATTTTTGGAACTGAAGCATGGTGGGAGGAGTGCCCACGACTACTCCCGTGCCTTCAACCATCTGGCGCAATATGCATCAGTGTACATCTCCACTGAGGAGAAGAAGCGGGAACACTTCTATCGGGGGTTACACCCCGAAATGAAGACACATCTCGTTCAGTGGAATCGCGGCACTTTCAATGACTTGGTCAATGCCGCAATTATGCAAGAGGATGCTCAGCGGGAGTTGGCAGCTGAGCAGCGGAAGTGCAGCGCTCCA
Organism: Neostapfia colusana; assembly: GCA_030760725.1. Taxonomy (NCBI): domain Eukaryota; kingdom Viridiplantae; phylum Streptophyta; class Magnoliopsida; order Poales; family Poaceae; genus Neostapfia; species Neostapfia colusana. The sequence continues at coordinate 89,400,364 of JASWHV010000002.1, read as the reverse complement.
CCCAGAGGTGGGAGTGGCGCTCCCCAGAAGTACCGCATGGTGTATCGGACAGCAGTGGCATCCACCGGTGCGACCTCAGTGGGTCGGGGGACGTTCGTTTCAGTCACCTCCGTTCCGTCCGCCGATGCCACCACCAAGACAGCAGCAGCAGCAGACGGCACCCCGGACGTTTCCACCGCCACAACGCGCCCCGGGTTTCCGTCCGCCGATCAGCAGGGGACCACCCCGTTTCACCTGCTTCACGTGTGGCCAGGCGGGCCACTTCGCGAAGGACTGTCCCCAGGGGCAGCAGAGCAGCGGGCAAGCCCAGTTCCAGGGTGGTGCTCGAGGCCGACCTCCGGTGAAGAAGGTTGGGCAGCGGACTGGGGGCGTCCGCAACCTCGACAATGAGGACGCCCCAGAGGGAGAGAACGTGCTGGCGGGTACGTTCACTCTCAAC